>OX424565.1:28566995-29943453 GCA_949152475.1 Terebella lapidaria
CAATTGTTACAATAGCTGTGGGCCTAGTCGTTATATTATTGTTATAATTATCATTATCAAGTAGTTAAAAGATATTAAAACTTGACAGTCAACATTTTTTTAAAAAATATAAAATATAATAACTTCAGACACGTCGTGCCTCTGGTGTATCTACTTCAATGTCAAAAGTAAACTGATTAGTATGTGCATGAACGTTCTTACTGAATATGGTATTGAATATTATTTTCCATGTATATGGGTTGCAGTGTTTAATAATTCGTATTGATTGGGATTCTTATAACTTATGTTGTTCCATGGATCTCTCTGTATACATGTTTTCCATTTGAAAAGAGTACTTGAAATAAACTATACTTGAGATACTGTTATATTAAAAGCTAATGTGCAACATAAATTTTGTTAAGAAGGAAAACAGAGTACAAATTTCAATATCACTGAATTTCAATATCTTTGGAAGTGATATACTTTATATTGTATAACATATTAGCAATATTAAGGATATTGTCTTCTTTGATCCGGAGTGGAGGATTGGGTTCATCTCAGGCCTGACAATCTACCCCCAATGTTAATTTTGTCCCCATCATGGACTGTCCAGTTCCTTAATGCATTTTAGCGCATTGACTCCGAGATCTTCAATCCTTCGAAATCGGTTTCTGTGGCTAGAAAGCAATTACATTGTAAGTTTATTTTCTGGATTCATCATGTACATCGACAGTTCTTTCATCAGTTCATTCTATCTTCATAACAAACATAAACTTATTATACTACATCTAGTAATAGTTTATCTAATAACGTATAATAATATATATATATATATACGTTCAAATGTTTAGGTCGATCAATTTTTACATAGTCACAAATCCATAAAATGTTTTCTATATTTGTTTATTCCTCAATCTGTTATCATTTGTTAATTCGTCTGTACTCTGCAGGTATAAATATATATACTCTCTAATGTGTCAGTTATCCTCTGTCATTCATACAAGTATTTATCATATTACAATGTAAATATATAATATTTATAATTTATTTTGTTTTATAATTGTGAAGAATATCGTTCACGGCCGATATTAAGCCGGTTTAACTGGGTCGTCGTGTGATTCAATAAGCCGGCAGTTTCAATTCAACTGTTTATTGTGGTGATAAGAACAATGATTCAGTCACTCACAATCAGGGCCGCACTCTCACCTACGTCGGGTGATATCCCAGTCGAATGTATATATTCCTAGTATAGTCCTTTATATAACTTGTACATATATCCAATGGTTTCTATATCACTTGTATTCAGTTCGTATATTAATAATCGACAGACTTCACAGGAGCTTTTTGTATAGACGTCCTGTCACTGGGATTTACACTACTCTTCTGCGCAGTAGACTGGGGCCGAGGGACCATGTGGCTGTGTAATTTCCCGCCAAGTGTAAGCGGTGTTGTGATAGGTTGAATGTGTGGTGCAATGCGCTGATGTCACCGGGAAAGTGGGTTTCCCCGGCTCGTGTCAATACTTGTAATGCCTGTATCTGTGCACGTGATGTATGGAGTATGTGTGTCAAGTTCTATGTTTAGAAGTCAGTGCATGTGAAGGTCAAGGTCGAGTAAACGGGGCCGAGTGTACTGAGCTAGCGGGGCCGCAGGTGCGTGGTTTGACCTGTGTATGTAACCATGACTACATGGAGTTTATACCTGTGATCGTATAGTGTGTACTTGCCCTGTATGTAAGTCATGTAGAATGAATGTTTGTTGTGGAAATGTGTAGTGCGCGGGAGGGACGGGAGTAACAGTCGCTAAAATTACTACATAACACCCCTTCATTAATTCTACGCCCTCGGAATTACCCTCCCCGGACCCTACCGTCGCCAAAAACTAAACAATAAAAAGCTAAAAAGTCCTAAAGGTCAAACCCAAAAACACTCACACACACACGCCGCGCGAAATGCGAAAACACTGCATACAATAAAAATTCCTAACTGTCAAAATAAACGTCAGCAGTCAGTCCGTCAGCAGTCTCTACGATGATACATATACAAATACATTCATAACAATGACTGATGAGAAATGGAATGTAAGAGATGGAATGATAAACAAAACTCCTCGACGTTTCAAAGTGAAACGGAACTAAAACTTTAAGAGTCTATTAAACTGAAATAAAATGTAGATTAAATCTAACTAAATTACATGTATAAAAACGAAAAGCCGTGACTAGGATAAAATATATATACAACTATTTACACAATATACAAGTCCGTGACCAGGATGACCGGTCGCTAGCTGGGGCCGTAGTCAAGGGCCGAACAGTTCTGGGTCGAGATGTTACTTGCCCTCCCGTTCACGCCTGCTGGCGGGAGGAGGCGGGGCCGCTGGCGACGCCTGCCGCATGAGCTGTAGCTGCTCGTCCGGGGGAAGTCTTGGCAAGATGGACACAATTGTGGCCAACAACTCCCCCGGGATGGTCGGTGTAGTCGGGGTCGACGGAGCTTGTGCTTCCGATGGCGTCGGGGCCGGAGTCGCTTGTAGCCGAGTGATTTCCTGTTGTTGGTGGGCGACTTGGTCCTCCAACTGAGTCACACGAACTCGAAGCCGTAGATTTTCCTCGGATAAGGCGTCCGGGAACGTGGGCTGGTGGCGCTCGTGCAGAGCCCCCATCCCAAAGCCGACAGACAGGCCGTTATACTCTGCCTGTCTGATGTGATGGTCCAGGGCCGACAGATACTCCCGACGAATTAGTCGCAAGTACTGGTGCGCTAAATCGTCAGCGCGGGCGAGGGACAGGGTCGGAAGGTGCTCCTCCGGTTCTGACGGCAGGAGCAAGGGGTCGGCGTTATGGGCGGCCTGTTCGAGACGAGCCGTCCAAAAGTCCTCGTGAAATCCGAGGTAGTTCGGGAGCCGCTGGGCGTCCTCATCCCGCAGAAAGTCTGTGAGGTCGGGGTTCTGGCCGGGCAGCGCCTGCAGGCCGGGAAGCGAGCGGGTCGCCAGACGTCTGCCGTGTTGCCTCGAGGAACTGGAAATCGGCCGCGAACTCACCGGACCCATGAAGCGGTAGACGCTCGTCGAGGTCTCTGTGGAGTGACTCAAGCTGCTCCGGGTCGTCCACTTGGAGTCGGGGCCGGTCTCTATCGGTGCCGCGTGTCGGGACGGAGCACAGAGGTTCCACTTCCTCCGTGAGGTACGGCGGGAGCGGGACGGGTTCCACCATCCGTCGTGAAGGCTCTGGTGAAGATTCCGGGGTCGAAAACGGTGTCGGGGTCGCACGTACAGGAGATCCGGGTGCAATCTCCCTGAGTGGAGGTGGCCGATCCTCAACTGGACTCTTCGGCTCGGGAGTCTCCTTGCCGGTTGATGATGATACCGGTGTGGTATTCAGGGGTCGACTCGGGAGTGGCGGATACTCCTCAGGTGGAGGGACCAATCCCTCACGGACTCGGTAGTCCGTGACGTTAGAGGCCGTGGGTCGTTCCACAACCATCCGCCGGGGTATGATATCCGACGGCCGAGCTCTAGACGGGGTCGAAGATGTCACTGTGGTGACCGGTCGAGTTGTCGCTGGCGACACCACTGTCGCGAACGAAGCCGTCGTGACGACTGCCGAGGCCGAAACACTGGTGGTCGTTGTCGGGACCTCCTCCGCCGTGCTCACCGATGTTGTCTGGTAATTTATGGGCCGAACGAAGAAGATCGTACTGGGTCGTCGAATTCGAACCCGCGTGTTCATGGTCTCGATGTCACTGACCATGCGGGTAAGCCGAATCTCATCTGCCGGGGTCGAAGCACGATTGTACTCCAGTCGACGGAGTACCTGTTGCACTTCCGGGGCCGAGTTGGGCGGATACTGCTCAAAGAGCTCTGGCGCCATGTGCCAGATGCCGAATGTCAGGATGGTGTTGACATCCCTCCTGAAGATCGGGATGTTGGCCGGAACTCTTGGGGGTCGATAATTCGGGTTCGGCTGCATGTCGACTCTGCAGCGTAGCGCGAACCTGACGAGCATGGGGCCGGATGCCGATAGTCGTCCCTCCTGGTAGAAGGGGAACGACGTCACGTGTTGCGGGGTCGCTTGGGACAGATGCCGGAACATCTCCTCCTGGGCCAATGTCCGGAAGCCGTCGCGGGCCGGACACACGAAGTAGCGCAGGAATGGAAAATGATACGCTAGCACGTGCGCATCGAGACTCTGGACCGTCCGAAAAGGTCCGCGTCGTGGCACGGAGGACCACTGTCGCTCTCCTGCTCCTTCCTCTTCGCCGATGCAGAAGGGGCACTCGAATCGACCGTCTCCACGCTGTAGCGGGGCCAATGTGAGGAGGTTTCCCTCCGACAGGGTCGACTGCTCATCGAAGTTGTGGATGTGGCCGTATCCAGCGCTTCGATTTCGCTTACTGAGTGGAACCTTGTTCCAGTCTATGGGCCGAGTTCCGTAGGGTGTCACGGGAGGTGGCACCAATTCCATCAATTCCGCCACTTGCCGACGGAAAGTCGAGGTCGGGGCCGTAATAGCAGATCCGCCGCTGGAGCGTGACGAACTGCTGGAGGTCGATCGGGCTCCCGCTCCATGCTTCTTCTTGAAAGAAGTATAAGTTCTCTTGTTTGGAGAACGGGAGGCCGCAGGTCGTGCTACCGCCGAACCGGAAGCAGGTGAAGTCGGGGCCGGAGCGATCGGGGCGATCACCTGATTTGCTGGGTCGGGTTGGCGGCTCGCGGTGGCGACTCGTTGAGCTTCTTGGGCCGCTTGTCGTGCTTCAATTGCACGCTGGACGATACTTCCGCCCTCCTCGAGTCGGCGGAAGCGTTCGGGGTCGATATTGAAGATGTCGTCCGGAGTCGGGCTCGGTGTGTGGCGCTCTCCTCGTTGCGCCAGCTTGTTCCGGGCCGTTTTGGGTCGCGCTCCCTTTTCCGATCCACTTGCCGTGTCACTGAGCGTGACTGGATCGCGCTGCTCAGGCTGCGAGTCGGGGCCGGACGAAACTTCGTTGTCGGGGACGATTATGGGATGATCTGATTCATCCCCGGTGTCGATTACCTGGACGGTGATGTTATCGCCGTCCAACTTAACTGTGCGGGGCAGATTGTCACCTGGGTCGCCATTTTCCCGGTCGTCTCCGGGTTTGTCAGCCATGCTGACGGGCCGAAATCAAGCCGAAGTACTTCCCAAGTACTGACTAGGCTGGTTGTAACAAAGTCTGGATTTCTTCAAAACCAGCCTAGTTCAAATGCCGATAATCCAAGCCGAATTAACTCCAAAGTCTTGTGACCAGGATTTCAATAATATCACAGTTTATAGGCCGATAATTATTGTTTGATTAGCACAGTTTTTAGGACGATAGTCTGTATCACAATAGCCGAAACTTCAAGTCCGTCTTCCTCCTTCAAAGTCTCAGGCACAAGTGACCTGATTGCCGCTAATCTTCAATGCCGTACACAAAGATGCTGACAGCATCTCGATTCTTAGAACTGGGCCGGGGGGCGCTCTCTATATGTATAGAAAACGTCTTTACGCTATGTATCATTGTTCCAAGCGTACACACAGCAAGGCGGGGCCGTCGTCAAGGAAACGCGGAGCGATCCTTCTCTGACCTCTTGGGTCAGTCCATTACGACAGTAGGGGTGTCCTCACACTGTCCAGATTTCCGTATGTCCATCTGCCGTCCCCTGGATAACTCGTGCCGAATCATTGTCTATTTATACTAGTCGACTGTTCGAATTACTGGGCTCTTTTTGCCCGACGACTCACTATTGTAATTATTAGGGGAGACTTCATGTAGGTGCTGTAAACAGCTAAAATGTTTATTAGCGCTCGTGCGTGCCTTGTGAACTAATCAGTCTATCGTTCCTTCTCCCACAAATTAGCGCACAATAAACTACGGGGTCGAGTTGCTGTTTCACAGACGACACACAGTTATCAAAGGCTGAGATATGAATATCAATCACTCACAGGGGCGGACATCGTTCCATTCATTTTCAGCCAGTTCACAGGACGACGGGGCCGCAAATATTGTAGGGGTCGAAATTGCAATGAACTGGGTCGGTCACACCGCGGCGCTTTGAATATTTTGGGTGATGAATTTGATGACAGGCCGCATCTTGGCATGATAGCTATGTAGTGACTGGTTCACGTACCACTGGGCCGTTCCTCCGAATATTACATGGAGTGAGTAGAGGCTCTGTCGACGCATACTCCAGAACGAATCACACTATCACCTCTTCGACAACTAAGTGGCCTTACTCACGGTGTGACTGGTTTTTATCCTCTTCGGCTGACACATGGATAGAAATTTTGCATGATATTTTAGTTAGTGCGTAACACACGCGGAACAATGGTACACGCTATACGGGGACGAAACCAATTATTCACCAGCATCATAATTATGAAATCATATCAAGGGTATATATATCGAATTTGCCTCACTGACATCTTGTACATATTAAATGCATATATTGTTATTGTAATATAATATATTATTATGAGGAATGACATGATATCATAGTCCACTAGACATGCATAATTCATCATCAATGGTATCAATCAGATAACCAGGCCAGGGTTATCTGTAGCGGGCCGGTCTGCGTGCGTGGCGTCTGGGTCGATTTGGTCGTGCAGGCGGGGGCGTAGCCTCGCTTGTCTCAGGGTCGGAAGATACCACAGGCTTTTGCCTGCGCGTCTTGCGTGCCGGTTTTGGAGTGTCGGAACTTGATCTACGTGATCTTTTCCGGTGCCGATGTCGACTTGAGCCGGATGAGGTCGAAGATCGCGATTGGCGATTCTGGGTCGTGGGCGAATCAGACTCAGCTGTTTGGTCTGAATCGGTATGCCGATCTTGGACTGTTACCTCCCAAGGGTAATAGAACTCCTTGAGAAGTCCCATGGGGTCGGGTGACTGTTCTGGGTCGGACTTGCTTGACGACGACGTGGGTCGTACAGGGTCGGAATAGATGTGGGCCGCATGGTTGTCACCTTCGTATGGCTTGAGCACATCCAGATGAACAACACGAGTGTTCCGAGGGTTGGAAACCAGGGCGATACGGTAATCCACCTCGGTTACACGGTCGATGATCCTCCAGGGACCAGTCCAGGGCCGAGCGAACTTATTATTCTGCGTGAGTGGCAGATAATAATACCGGACCAGTTCGCCTGGTTGAAACTGGGGTCGTGGTTTCGCGTGGGCGTCATAACCCATCTTTTGCCGAATTGCCGCTTTCTCGAGATGGTCTTGGGCGAAACCGTGGGCCGTCCTGATGGCTTGCCGCAAATACTCCACATACTCCGGACCACACGGAGGTAGAGGCTCAGGGTCGTAGGTCGGAAACATGAGGTCGACTGGCAAGTTACACTCGTGTCCATACACCATCAGATGCGGGGTGCATCCCGTGGACGAGTGTACTGAGGTTCGATAGGCCATTAACACATATGGCAAGTGCAAGTCCCAATCGTTTGCACGATCGCTGACGAACGCACTCAGCATGTTGAGCAATGTCCTGTTGAATCGCTCAACCTGGCCGTCGCTCTGGGGTCGGTATGGGGTCGTACGAATCTTCTTAGCGCCCAGTAGACGCACAACATGCCGGAACAGGGACGACTCAAACTCAGTACCTTGATCGCTATGGACCGCTTTGGGGACACCGTGGTAGACTATCCACCGATTCACCAGGGTGTCGGCAACATTTTTGGCCGTATGTCGCCGTAGCGGAAAAGCGTCAGTGTACTTCGTAAAGTAGTCCGACACGACTAGTACATACCGATAGCCTCTTCCCGTGACCTTGTGGGTGTCGAGGATGTCCATCGCTATTCTGTCGAACGGCGCTCCTGTCGGTAGCTGTGTCAGGGGCGATCTTTTTGGGGCCGGTTTACCCTTGCGGGTCACACATTGCGGGCAGCGGGCACACCAGCGGGCGACGTCCAGCGCCAAGCTGGGCCAGTAGAATCGGCGCCTGACTCTCTCGATGGTACGCTGTATGCCGAGATGTCCGACAATCTTGAGGTCGTGTAGTTGGTGCAAAACTTGTGTCCTAAGTGCTACGGGGAGCACGGTTTGCACCACGGGCCGTCCAGCAGGGTCGGGTTTTATATGTCGAACCAGCACTCCGTCTTGTAGCGCCAGGAGGTTCCAGCGAGAAACCAGTGTCTTTACCTCCTCTCCTTGGCGGGCGACTTCTCGCGAGTCGGGCTTGGTGCCGGCTAGTATCCATTGCCGCACTTTTCCGACGCTGGGGTCGGCTTGCTGTGTCGCGACAATGTCCTGGGTCGAATAGTCCGAAAGCCATTTTTGTCCATCAAGTGTGGCGTCCAAAGCACGGACTCGAACAACTTGGCGTGCCGAAACTAGCTGGGGCAAGACCGGTGATGTTATCGAATCACTGTCCAGGAGGTCTGCCCTTGTCTGGGTCGGAACAACAGTTATCCGACGAACTGGAAGTTCTCCGGAACTTGTTTCTGGGTCGGTCGGAGGTGTGACGAGTCGTCCGGGACAGTCTTGGTGTTTGCAACTGTGGCACCGTGACAAGCCGTCGGCGTTACCGTGTAATTTTCCGGGTCGATGCTCTATCTGAAAGTCATACTGCTGTAGCTTGGCGAGCCACCTAGCGAGCATGCCGTCGGCGTCGCTGTAGTTTTTCAGCCACCTTAGCGAGCTATGGTCGGTTCGGAGGAGGAATTTCCTACCCCAGAGGTAGTGCCGATAGTGTTGCACCATCTCAACTACTGCCAGTAGTTCCCGATAGGTGGTGCAATAGTTCCGCTGGGTCCGGGACAGGGTCTTGCTGGCGAACCCGATGGGGATCTCCTTCCCGTTAACCCTTTGTGAGAGGGCTCCTCCCACAGCAAAGCCGCTTGCATCCGTATCGAGGATGAAGTAGTCCTCCGGATTCTGGGTCGGATGAGCGAGCTTGGGCGCCTTGATGAGGGCGTCGCGGAGTCGCTGGAAAGCTCGTCGCTGGGCCGGTCCCCAAGTGAAGTGGCATTCACCTCGGGTAAGCGCTACGAGAGGTTCAGCGATCTCAGCGTAGTCCTTGATGAATCGCCTGTGGTAGTTGGCAAAACCAAGGAAAGCCCTGACGTCGGTGATCTCGCACGGGGTCGGCCATTCTCTGATGGCTTTGACTTTGTTGGGGTCGACTCGGATTCCTTGGCCGCTCACTATGAACCCTAAGTACAAGATTTCCCGTTGGAATAACTCACACTTCTTGGGCTGAAGTTTCAGGCCTGCCGATCCGATTCGATCCAGGACCGCTTCCAGGTTTGCGAGTGCCTGGTCGAATGTTCTGCCGTAAGCTATCACGTCGTCGAGATAGCACATACACCGGGTCCACAAGTAACCACGGAGTATGGTCTCCATAAGCCGTTCAAAGGTTGCCGGGGCGTTGCTAAGGCCGAATGGCATGACCTTAAACTGATAGAGTCCCTTCCTTGTGGCGAAGGCAGTCTTCGGTCTGTCGCTGGGGTCGACTTCAACCTGCCAGTAGCCAGAGGCCAGGTCTAGGGCCGAGAAGTAGTTGGCGCCAGCCAGGGCGTCATGAGTGTCCTGAATGTTGGGCAAGGGATACGAGTCCTTGCGGGTGACGTCATTCAGGAGCCGATAGTCGACACAGAAGCGTACTTGTCCGTTCTTCTTCCGCACGAGCACTACCTGTGCGCTCCAGGGCGAATCGGACGGCTCAATACACCCCAAGCGGAGCATCTTGTCGATCTCCTCGTCGATGATGCTTTGCTGCGCCTGAGGGACGCGTCGCTGTCGTTGTCGAATTGGGGCCGAGTTGCCGGTGTCGATTCTATGCTGGACGACTTGGGTCCGTCCCAGTTGGCCGTCTGGGTGCATAAATGTGTCCTGGTATTGGTGAACCAGGTTGGCGCAACGCCGATGCTGTTCCGGCGCTAGTCCGGCGCGATCCACCATTTCTTGTAGATGTGGCGGTAGGTCGCGGTAGTGACTGGCGTCTACCGTGGCCGGGTCGGGCTCCTCTCCGGGTCGTGGCAGAGCTCCGACGACACTTTCAACAGGGCTTGCTATGGCGACAGGGTCGGAACGGGTGAGCGTAATGCCGGTATCTGCTGGATTGACTACCGACACCTTTACGCACTGCCGATTCAGGGTCGTAAGTGTTCTCCCCATGATGAGGTCGGTTTCCTCGGGAAAGGTCGTAAGTGGCTGGACTATCCTCGGGTGTTGTCGAACTCGAACTCGGGAAGTCGGGACCAGCTCCACTATTGCTTCGCTGCGTGCGGGGACGGTGACAGCTCGTCGCACGGCCATTCTGACAACATTGGCCTCAATGTCTTTATGTGCGAACAGGATTTCTTTGTGTACCTGTATCGTCCCTTCACCGTAATTCACTACAGCGTGAGCTTGCCGAAAAAAGTTCATGCCGAGAATCATGTCGTCATGTATGTCAGCCACACAAAAGGTTACGACCATATGGTTAGTTCCGACCTGTATTGAGAGGTCGATCAGTCCATCGATCGGGCTTGACTGTCCGGTGACGTCACGAATAAAAGCCGAAGTAGACCGCAAATGTCGCTGGTCAGCGGGGACGTGACGTAGCTGATCACGTCGGAGCAGGGAGATCTGCGCTCCGGAGTCGAGTACAGCCTTTATCGTCTTGTTTCCGACGTGTACCGGCAACTTCCAGCATTTGTGATTGGTGGCGCTGGAGTTGTTGATGACAGCCGGAATTTCGGGGTCGTCTAGCGGTGGCCGGAAGAGTGTGTGCAGAGGCGGCAGTTTGGATTCCGGTCCACTCGGAAAAGCGTAGAATCCTCCGTCGTCGGAGATCCACTCGATCTCGGACATGCTGTCCGTTCCGGTGCCGTTGGCGGTCGGGGGTGACACCCCTTCAGGACGACGGTCTCCACGTGGTGGTCGCTGTGGCCGCGGTGCGGACACCCCTTCATAAAAAGAGGCCGATTTCGGGGTCGGAGCTTGACATTTGGTACACACCCCTTCAAGGAGCTGAGGTGTGGGCTGGGCCGGCTGCGGGGTCGTTATTGGTGTCGTTACCGGTACAGTAGTCGTGACAACCGCAGATGTGGAGCGGGGAACGTTGTCCTGTTGTCTGGAAGGTCCTTGCTCCTCAGCACCTTCCCCTACTGGTTTGACGACGGGGTCGGAGGCGTTGGTGGGGCCGGTTTAGTTTGGTTACCGGTTTGGTTAGGTACTGACAACACTTGAGCTGTCCTTCTGTCAGTACCGGGACCATTGGGCCGAAATGCTAGCGGTTTCATGCCGTTACGTACTAGCACATCCTTAAGCCGAAAGCACCGCATCCAGCGATGGCCGGGCTTCTTGCAAAAGAAGCACACCATGGGTCGTCCGGGTTGCGGGGGTCGATCACCTTTCATCGGGGCCGTTGTTCGTAGGACAGAGAAGATAGCCGTTTCCTCGCATAATCCATTCTCGTCACTAAGGACGCACTGGAAGGCTTCAGCCACCCACTCGCGTGAGCTGGTTGGCACTGAGTGTTCGTCGCAACCTTGTAAGCCGGTAGTGTCACTGTCCGCGGGGTCGTAGTAGGCCGCAATTTGCTCTGGGGTTAGTGTTTCCCCCTGAGTGACTTGTCCCATGGCACAGGACAGTTCCTCATTGACAGGGTCGTCTTCCGCGTATCCGCTTGCGGAAATGTCAGCACGTCGTGTGCCTCGATGTCGATCTCTGGCTGTCCTCTGTTGACGACTCTCTACCTTGAGAACGGCCGTAAGTGCCTCACTGTAACTGTTAAAAGTGAGGGCACACAGTTTATCGGCAATGGGGTCGGGTTGGCCGTTCACGAATTGTGCAATTACGGTTCGTTGCCGCGACGTTGGCGTAACGTCATCGAACACTTGCTCCGCCAGGGCCTGGAGTCGCTCCATGTAGTGTTCCGCGTCCTCTTTTCGTTCCCGCTTGAGGAACGGGAAATCGTCCCGTTTCGACTGTCGACGGGGCTCGGGTTCCCAGCCCTCTAGGAGTTGGCGACGGAACTCTCCCCAGGGAGTTGCGACCGGGATATTTAGAGCTAGCGCTTCAGCGCGGCCGCGTAGCGTGCTCCGGAAGGTCGTCGTCTTGTTGAGGTCGGAGTAAGTAAAGGCCGCAGTGAATTGTTCGAAACTCCGAATGTATTGAGTGAGATTGCCCTCCTTGAAGGTCGCACGCCATTGAGCCATTTTAGCCGTAGCCAACGTTTGGGGCTCAGACGTGAGTCTCTGTGGCGTGGGCGTGTCAACACTCACCGCAACTGGTGTATTCGCTGTAGTGGCCGTCGGAGTCGGAACAGCCGAAGTCGCCGGAGCCGTCGTATCTGGGTCGATCGGGGTCGCGTTAGCGGGGGCGGTCGGTGCTGTCATCGCGGAGACGGCGAGCGATGCGGCGGGTGGTGCCGTCGTGTGACTGGGGTCGTGTGGTGCTTGTGCAGCGGGGGCCGGTTGACTGTATGGAGGCGTCACCCATGGTATCCCGACTGAGGGTGGGAATACAGCCGGTGGTGGATATCGGTATACCGATCCATCTGGGCATACACCATGGTACACTAATCCGGGTTGTGCACCATGATAGCCGGTGTCAGCGATCACGCTGGGAACGCCACCATATCCAGGCGGTGGGTTCGCGTAGCCGACATGCGGTGAATAGTATCCGACAGCTACTCCATTTGGAACACTGCTTGTTGCGCCAGGGTATCCGACTGGCGGTACACCATATCCGTTGGTGTTTCCGACTGATTGTGAGATCGGAGGTCCGATCATTGGCACAACATTTTCTGCCGGAGCAGACACAACTTGATCTTGCGACGGATCGAAGCGCGGTTGTTCTCCGGTAGTCGGCGATGGTCGGTGCGTGGTCGGCGCGGGAGCGCGTGTGTCGGAAGTCGGCGTGTCGGGGTCGCAGGGTCGGCGACTTGATGTCGAGGGTGCTTGTTGGGGTCGCGCTTGTCGCATGGTGGCGCGAGATTCCGCCATTGTGTCGCTGGGTCGTTGTTGTCGTAGCGGCGTCACGATCCGGGTAGCGGTCGTCGTCAGGATGTCTTCGGATGTCGCTCCCGTCTGGCTGGGTCGTGTGTACTCTACCACCGTAGGCTCGGTCGGTATGCGTGAGTACATTTCTGGCGCGGGGCCGTGTTGTCTCGGCGTCATGGACGGCGCCAGGGGTCGATTGGCCGAATAAGCGTTCGGCGGGGTCGATTCCGGAACATTGTCAGACTGACAAACCCACTGTCGTATCCGAGAGTTACTTGGTGGGTGCGTAACCATTGACGTGTCTATGGTTACCGGCCGAACGTTCACTGCTAATTGTTCTGGGTCGATATCACGATCTACGCTCGCTCTTTGACGTGAGCGCGTATAGTTTCTGTCGGCAAAGTCACTTTTCTGAGTCGCTCTAGCGGGCGTGGCCGAGTACGCTCTAGCGTGTGCACGCAAAATGTCACTTACTGTATGTGACGGCGCGAGCGGGTCTTCGTCTAGGAACTCCTGCACCAGGTCGGTAGGCGGCGAAAACGATCTCAGGGACGAATGGTCGCCAATGGAGTCGAAAAGGCCGGACGGTTGTTGCTCCTGCGACAGTGGAACTGTATCGCTCATGGCAACTGAGCGAGGGCCGGAAGGTCGGAAGGCCGGATTCGGATTGATCGTCACTTCATCATCCGTAGGGTCGAGTGGCTCACCGCGGGAGGCTCCCGGGGCCAGTGCCATCAATGCCGGTCAGGTCTGGGTCGATAATCCGAGACTAGCTCAGATCCTGGTCACGGCACCAATGTGAAGAATATCGTTCACGGCCGATATTAAGCCGGTTTAACTGGGTCGTCGTGTGATTCAATAAGCCGGCAGTTTCAATTCAACTGTTTATTGTGGTGATAAGAACAATGATTCAGTCACTCACAATCAGGGCCGCACTCTCACCTACGTCGGGTGATATCCCAGTCGAATGTAAATATTCCTAGTATAGTCCTTTATATAACTTGTACATATATCCAATGGTTTCTATATCACTTGTATTCAGTTCGTATATTAATAATCGACAGACTTCACAGGAGCTTTTTGTATAGACGTCCTGTCACTGGGATTTACACTACTCTTCTGCGCAGTAGACTGGGGCCGAGGGACCATGTGGCTGTGTAATTTCCCGCCAAGTGTAAGCGGTGTTGTGATAGGTTGAATGTGTGGTGCAATGCGCTGATGTCACCGGGAAAGTGGGTTTCCCCGGCTCGTGTCAATACTTGTAATGCCTGTATCTGTGCACGTGATGTATGGAGTATGTGTGTCAAGTTCTATGTTTAGAAGTCAGTGCATGTGAAGGTCAAGGTCGAGTAAACGGGGCCGAGTGTACTGAGCTAGCGGGGCCGCAGGTGCGTGGTTTGACCTGTGTATGTAACCATGACTACATGGAGTTTATACCTGTGATCGTATAGTGTGTACTTGCCCTGTATGTAAGTCATGTAGAATGAATGTTTGTTGTGGAAATGTGTAGTGCGCGGGAGGGACGGGAGTAACAGTCGCTAAAATTACTACATAATGGAAGTCCAATTCCGCTGACGGTTCAAGGCTGTTTGCCCTAGTTCCAGTGTTATTATGTACATCTATAATTTCATTATTTATATATCATAGATTACATTTTACACAAAATATGTATATAATGTTTTTCGTGCCAGTGTCTCCTCTCGTTGCGGGATTTATCCTGGGAGTGCAATTGACAGGCTCCAGAGCTTTCACTGTCAGTTGTGGGCTGTGTGCCCTAGTTTCCAGTTTATTATTCATGTCTTTTATATATATATTTACATTTTTTCCAGTATTTATTCCTTTATTCTATATGTACTATCCTATCATTTTTATACCATATATACATATATACAATATCTAAAAAAAATATAAAAAAAATATGTATATATTTACCAATATGTGTTAATGTCAGTGTCTGCTCTCGCTGCGGGATTTATCCTGGGAGTCCAATAACAGGCTCCAGAGCTTTCGCTGTCAGTTGGGCTGTGTGCCCTAGATACCAGTTTTATTATTCATGTATTCTATATATATTTACATTTTTCCAATATTTATTCCTTTATTCTATATCTACTATCATACCCTTTTTTATTCCATATATACATATATACCATATCTACAAAAAATATGTATATATTTACCTATATTTACCATATAATTAATGTGTTAATGTCAGTGTCTGCTCTCGTTGTGGGATTTATCCTGGGAGTCCAATTAACAGGCTCCAGAGCTTTCGCTGTCAGTTGTGGGCTGTGTGCCCTAGTTACCAGTTTTAGTATGCATGTCTTTTGTATATATTTACATTATTTATATATCATATTATATATATATACATATTTGAAAATATTTCAGTTGTGGGCGGTGTGCCCTAGTTCCAGTATTTATTCATTTAGTCTATATGTACTATCAGACATTGTTTGTATACCATATATATATATACATATATATCATATGTACCCAAAAAAAAAAAAGTTTATATTTATCAATATTCACCATATATATATAATGTGTTCAGTGTCTGCTCTCCTTGCGGGATTTATCCTGGGAGTCCAATTAACAGGCTCCAGAGCTTTCGCTGTCTGTTTCGAGCTGTGTGCCCTTGTTACCAGCGTTATCATTCATGTCTTTCCTAGATTATATATCTACATTATTTATTAAACCCTGTCACTTACTGGATGTAAGTGGCCATGACCTTGGTATTGTTTAGGGCTGATTGCCCTTGGTAATATTTAGGGCCAACTGCCCGTGCTAACGTTTAGGGCTCACTGCCCGTAGTAACGTTTAGAGCTGACTGCTCATGGTAATTTTAGGGCAGACTGGCTGTGATAATGTTTAGGCCTGGATGACCGTGATAATGTGTAGGGCTTACTGCCCCTGGTAAAATTTAGGTCGGTCTGCGGTAATGTTTAGATTTCAGTATTATATATTTTATATAGTTCCTCCATTAGATATTTTCATATATTTCATAAATTAAATTTAAGTATACGTGTATATTTTAAGTACGGTACTTCACAATTCATTTTATCAAATTTAAATAAATTTTCACTTCCTCCTGTCTCGCTTCAAAAGATGCTAGCGTATTATAAATTCGTTGGTGTTTATGGTTCTTGTTATTCATTTCTAGTAAATCTGCATCACGATACCTCTTTCATTTCGGAGTTCAATCTTGTTCAAGTATTTATCACGTTAAATGTTGTTCCACAGGTACTCGTTCTCGTTTTCTAATATTGCAGAATATGTCTCCACAAGAAAACCAAGGCTGTTGAGCCATGTGCCAACATAACAGTACCCCTCGACTCTGGAGCCGACAATCTAATAACTGCTGAGCATGTCTTCACGTGTAAATTCGTGGGATGCTCACGCTCCGGATCCCAGTGCACCTGAAACCACCTCCAACATCAATACTGCCATTACGGGTGTAGGTCAGGTGCCTCTCCTGTCAACAGCCGAGGACCTCAGGCTGTTATTACCCTCCGGTTACACAGCTGTGGGTCAGGAGTTCCAGCCTCCCAGTCAGGGTGCTGCAATTATAATCATCGATCTCAATCTGTGGGTCATGAGCCCCAGTTCCATCTCTAATTCTAGATCTTAGTGTCTAGCTGTGGGTCAGGAGCCCCAGCCTGCAAGTCCGGGTACTCAATTCTAATCATCGATCTAAATATGTGGGTCAGGAGCCCCAGTCCCATCTCTAATTCTAGATCTCAGTGTCTAGCTGTGGGTCAGGAGCCCCAGCCTACAAGTCTGGGTACCCAATTCTAATCGTCATCTCAATCTGTGGGTCAGGAGCCCCAGTTCCATCTCTAGTTCTAGATCTTATTGTGTAGCTGTGGGTAAGGATCCCCAGCCTGCAAGTCCAGGTACTCAATTCTAATCATCGATCTCAATCTGTGGGTCAGGAGCCCCTGTTCCATCTCTAATTCTAGATCTTAGTGTCTAGCTGTGGTTCAGGAGCCCCAGCCTGCAAGTCCCGGTACCCTAGTCTAATCCTTAATCTCAATCTGTGAGCCAGCCCCCCAGTTCCTTCTCTTAATTCCAGATCTCAGTCCCTAGCTGTAAGTCAGCAGCTCAAGCTGCCCCTGTTCTGGGTTTTTCTATTACAGAATTATCACCAGTCCTTTCCTCTTACCCTTCCCTATCCTAAACAATATTTATGAGAAATGGTTAGGAAACCAAGAATTCTTCACAAGCACTCCACCTGGTTAACCCAACCCCTTTTTCAATTTTTACAATATCTTTACGTATCTTTACACTTATCTTCCACTCTCATACACAAATCTAAATTTGTTCCTCAATACCTTTAAATTACATTATAAAAACTTACATTCCTCTTTTATCTCTACCTTACTAATTTCCAAACTCATCCTATTACTGAGTGTCGTCTGGCACCTGTTGCATTATTCAATATCAATATTCCACATAGCATAATCCTATGTCAACATTTTTCATCAATTAATTATAGTCTACCTTTATGTAAGTGTGTTTAAATTATAACTCTAGCTCCAGAATATTAAAAAAAATTTGTTGTCGACCTTTTAACCCATCGTTCTACATCAAGTCTTATTTCTTTAACATTTTTCCCTAAGAATTAGTGGCCTTTTCATAGTATACCATAAACATTTTCACTGCATATATATGATTAGTGAGCTCCCAGTGATCTAGGAGCATGGATGTCCATCTTCTCTATGTTCAAGGGTCGTCCAATCTATCTTTCCCTTTACTACTAGTAATTTATTTGCTTCATCCCATCCCATTTGCTTCGTTTCTATGATTAATCAACAAAGCCGTGGCCAATAAGACTTCCACTTCCAATTTCCAAATGTTCCTCCTCCAAAATACAACTATTATGTTTTTGGTACTTTCCCCGTTGTCGATTATATTTCATACAATTCACAATTCAGTCCAAACATTCTGGTACTAAGGGTATCACCATTACAGTTCGGCTTCGTTTTCAGGTTTCACCCCTTTCTCGTTTGACAGATCCTCGTCCAACAAACTTCACTGACCCAGTATCTTATCCATTCACATTCTTCATCGGAACCAGTATCATTTCCGGTGTTACGGTCCCTATATGTTAATCCAGAGTTTTCATCAATCGCCGTTGGATTTTTACTCTTGTCATTCTCATCCTTCGTAATCAATTCGGGTCAAACTAGTAACAGTCAGTCTCACCATTACAGGCATGTTGATTCTAGAATGTTCTGATCATTTTCTACCCAACACCTTACCTCTGTTACTTTAATTACATTGTTCTTTGTCAAGACCTACGGTCTATCTATTCTCATCTACTTTTTTCTTCACATCATTTAATGGTCAATTTTTTTTCATTCCCAACTCCCTCCGTCGTCGTTCATTTATATCGGGGTTTCATTCGGGTCTTATGTTTTACTCCTAAGCTGAGACGGATAAAATCAGCAACTGTCTTACTTGCTTATATCCCACAATTATAGTTTAAGGGTCGTAGTTGTCGTCCTAGGTTTTTCTTTTTCGTGGTAAATGTATGTCCTCTGAACGGATGCTTTACTTTCTTGGATCCGGCTGGGTCGGTTTTGGCTGTCACCATTCCCAGTTCCTGTTCCAGCTTTGTGGCGCGTGTCAGCCTTAGGTTCTGATTTTTGTCGTTATTTATATTTGTGTTATTTACCCACATATCATGGTAATTGTTAGTCATAACCCATTTCCAATAATTATGTCTTATTTCTCATTGTAACTCATTTTATTGTAACTACCTCAACTTCATTATGTTTGTATATTATAATTTAAATAATTATATTTTTAAATAAACCAAGGTTAAATCCCAGTCGGTTAGTTACTTTATAACAGCAACACACACAATAATCAGTTTGTGGACGCAGGCTACAAACGGGTTTGTGTGCGTTAGCGTGCCGGTAGTCTATCCCCAAGGTTATCATTCCCGCCTTTTTATCCGTTCTTCTAATTTCTACAGTCCGCATTTTATGTAGAATTGGTATCCCTTGACAACGTTACCTGATTTTTCAACCAATGACAATCTCTCTTTTCGACTAGAAGCTCCTCGAGGTTGTTTTCCTTTCAATCTTTCAATTTTCCCACCCAACCCACCCTTTTTCCTTGTCAATATTATTTACATACAAGTACTGTTGTATACTATGGTACTATATACCATATCATTTCATTGTCATGTAATCTCGTGTTGTTTCTCCGTTATATTCAAAATATAATCTTATCTTGTATTTCTTCACTTTCCTATATTATGTGTTATTGTACTATTTTAGAATTATGTCTAATGTATCTTTTTTCAGTTTGTGTACTATGTTTCTTCCATGTATCATTATGTACGGTAGATCGTATTTACTGTGAACGCGTGTCAGCCTTAGGTTCTGATTTTTGTCGTTCATATTTGTGTTATTTACCCACATATCATGGTAATTGTTAGTCATAACCCATTTCCAATAATTATGTCTTATTTCTCATTGTAACTCATTTTATTGTAACTACCTCAACTTCATTATGTTTGTATATTATAATTTAAATGATTATATTTTTAAATAAACCAAGGCTAAATCGCAGTCGGTTAGTTACTTTATAACAGCAACACACACAAAATAACTTCAGACACGTTGTGCCTCTGGTGTATCTGCTTCAATGTCAAAAGTAAACTGATTAGTATGTGCATGAACGTTCTTACTGAATATGGTATTGAATATTATTTTCCATGTATATGGGTTGCAGTGTTTAATAATTCGTATTGATTGGGATTCTTATAACTTATGTTGTTCCATGGATCTCTCTGTATACATGTTTTCCATTTGAAACGAGTACTTGAAATAAACTATACTTGAGATACTGTTATATTAAAAGCTAATGTGCAACAGAAATTTTGATAAGAAGGAAAACAGAGTACAAATTTCAATATCACTGAATTGCAATATCTTTGGAAGTTATATACTTTATATTGTATAACATATTAGCAATATTAAGGATATTAAGGATATCCACTCCTCCGGAGTGGAGGATTGGGTTCATCTCAGGCCTGACAATCTACCCCCAATGTTAATTTTGTCCCCATCATGGATTGTCCAGTTCCTTAATGCAATTTAGCGCATTGACTTCGAGATCTTCAATACTTCGAAATCGGTTTCTGTGGCTAGAAAGCAATTACATTGTAAGTTCATTTTCTGGATTCATCATTTCCACAATACTTCCATTCCCTATAGATAAAAACATGCCAATTTGCCCAGAATTCGCTTATTCACGAGAATCCTTCTTCATTTTTTCTCTTACAGACTGTCTTTTTTTTTCAATTTTGAGACAGGAATTGGTTGAAAATTGTCATTTGAACTCCGATGATATTACCACTGTTTCATGATGATAACTTGAAGCACCACGGACAGACACGTATGTAAAGCAGGTCTTCAGAATCAGATTATAGCTACCAGTAATTGTTATTAATGGCTATCGGTGATTCACTTTTGCACACGATGTTTTTACATGCACGGCTGGAGTCGTGGATACCAAACTAAGATAGGTTACGTTTGAAGAAATGTAGAAAACGCTCTAAGCAGTCTCGGAATGATGTATGAGCTCCTTGACCGTATTAATCTGATGCCTGATAAGTGAAATACCTTGCACATGGTATATCGAGATTAAACACACTATTGAACTCTGCCCACGTCCTACATGTGACAATTGAACTATATCAGTGTGACACGTGTAATAGCGGTGGTGTTGTAGAAAACAAACACTTGCTTGATACGATTCGAGGGTTTATTCGTGTATAATACAGCCTGCAATGAAATAATGCAGAATGGTTGATAATCGAACAACCACTACACATATAAATGAAATCTAATTCCCCTAACCTTCTACGAGTAAAATATGATAATGAATAGCATTAAAATACATTATGAGCATGAGAATGAACTGACCTGATCAAACGTGTGATGATCCAAATAAAGATGAATGAAGTAATGATCAATGATGTAATGATCGTTGATGGTTTGTAAAATGATGGCGCAGTGCAACATATAAAGTAACCAGGAAAATCATCAGATGTTTCCTCTCTGACTTTCAAAGTGCAAGTGAACAATGTAAAAACTCCCGCCAAAATATCACATAGTCATGTGATCAACAATAAACAAACAGTAACTAAGTAAAAGTGAGACCAGACACAAACTTTCACTCTACAGGTGGCAGCACGCACACACATTCATACACATTCAAAACCACTAGGTGGCAACACCAACACTCACCGTCACATCCTCCCTCACCAAATTAAATCTTAATTACATATTCCCATAATAAATGAGAATTAAGATTAACCCTGAAGCAACGGTGTCAATATGTTAGTCGCAAAAACCTATGTGCCCTTAACCATGGAAATAACTTCCAACAACACCGATTCAGGCAAATGTGAGTAGTTAGTGGCAACATTCAAAAGAAATTGTGCTTTCTGCATCCACTCAGGAGCAGAAGATGCCAAAGTGTTAGTGTGGTTTAAAATCCATCCATCCGACTGGAACCGTGCTGGTGGCTTACGCTCCCGAACACTACGACGAGGTTGTGGAATTGGGACAGGACTGTCCTCTGGATCAGACTGCTGATCGACCAGTTGAGGTGAAGCCACACTGCCAATAGGGCTGATATCGACCAGCTGTGGTGAAGCCACACTGCCGACAGGGCTATCCTGAACTGAAGGAACTGGTGAAGGCTGACCATCTGACAACACAGGATTTCCATCCAATTCGGACTCTGAGTTAGAAGACTCAAGTCTGGCCTCATCTACTGGAGCAACCACAGGAACCAGAACAACAAAATCTTCGTCTGACGATTCAGACTCAGAGGACTCGGATCCTGAACCGACCAATGGAATAGACTGCCTGGTCTTACGACGAGTAACACGTGGAGTAGCGATGGGTCTTGTCCCGGTTTCCACCTTAGAAGAGATGGGAAGCAATAAATTCCGATGTAAAACCTTACACTTTCCTCCCCCCTCTGGAGAGACACGGAACACAGGGATCTCAGAATTTGGTTGCCCTTGCACAACATAGACCACATCCTGCCACTTATCCGCAAGCTTGTGACGACCTTTCAACCCAACATTCCTGATGAGAACCCGATCACCAACTTGCAGCATAACACCACGTTGTTTCTGATCATAGTGATCCTTCTGTCTACCCGACGCAACCTGCTGATTCTTTGCTGCCAATTCCCAGGAATACCGTAACTGCTCATCCAGATCTTCCACAAACTTGCTGAAACTCTGGGTTTCACCATCCGGAGACAAACCGAACTGAAGATCGACAGGGAGCTTAGGGTCACGACCAAACATAAGTTTGTAGGGAGAAAAACCCGAAGATGGGTGTTTGGTACAATTGTACGAGTGTACGACAGATGGTAGGTAGTCCTTCCAGTTCTTCTTCTTGTCGGACTCCAATGTACCAAGCATTTGCAACAAAGTCCTGTTGAACCGTTCAACGATATCATTCCCCATGGCATGATATGGAGTAGTCCTGGATTTACTAATGCCCATAAGGTGACACAACTCCTTGATCACTCGGGATTCAAAATTCCGTCCTTGATCACTGTGCAACTTTGCAGGAACACCATAATGCACCACGAACTGATCAAACAGAACCCGAGCTGTTGTCTTGGCTGATTGATTTCTTGTTGGGTACGCTTGAGAAAACTTCGAGAAGTGATCAGTCATGACCAAGATGTTTTCGTACCCCTTGGAAGGTTCTACAGTCAAGAAATCAATACAGACCAACTCCATAGGGTATGAAGAAGTCATAGAAATCAACGGAGCCTTATCACCAGGAACCTTACGACATATACACCGAGTACAGTTCTTGACATACTCCTCGACATCCACAAACATACCAGGCCAGTAGAAATGGGATCGGAGCAAATCTGCAGTTCTGTCTCTTCCAATATGAGCCATGTCATCATGCAAAGATCTCAAAACCATTGATCGACACTGACGTGGGACCACAAGCTGATCCATCCCATGGCCTTCATTCTGAATTGTACGAAACAGAACACCATTCCGAAGACACAACTTGTCCCATTGACGCAATAACAAAACAACATCCTTGTCCAGTTGTGTCAAGTCCAAATCAGAAGGTTTTTCACTGGATGTCTCTAGGAAACCAATAACCTTCCCAAGAACTGGGTCTTCATGCTGGAGCTTCAGAACATCGACCAAATCCATAACCGGGATTTCACCAAGAACCTCAACCACCGAACCACTGACACACAAGGAGTGAACATAGGCCTCCTGATCCTTCAACTGCATGACAGCCTGAACAACCTCTTCTGAATCCTCCTGCCTCGGCAGCCTGGACAACATATTTGCATCACAATTGTGAGCTCCTGGCTTGTACGACAAAAGCAGACAACGCAACCAACCACCGGTGACCTGTCGCATCCAACATGGCTGCAGAAAGGACATACGTAAGAGGATTGTTGTCAGTCCAAACTTTGAAGGTATGACCATACAAGTAGTCATAAAACTTGTACTGCCCATTTCAGAGCACGAAACTCCAACTTGTGTATAGGATATCTGGACTCAGAAGGTGTCAAACCTCTACTTGCATAGGCGATAACTCGACGCTGACCACTCTGGGACTGATACAAAACAGCACCCAAACCAGACATGCTGGCATCCACGTGGAGTTCAAAAGGAAGGGAATAATCTGCTTACGCCAAAATTGGAGCAGAAGTACAAAGTTGGATCAGCTGTTCGAATGCGGATTGCTGCAAATCCCCCCAAACAAATGGAACAGGACTCACAACCTTATGTCGATGTTTCTTTGTCACATCATGGCCTTTCAGAAGATCAGTCAAAGGTTTGGCCACTTTGGACAGGTTGGGAATAAACCTCCTCTGGAAACCAATGAATCCGAGAAACCGTTGTAGCTCCTCAATGTCCTTTGGGGGTTTCATGTTCCTGACGGCCGAAACCTTGTCTGGATCAACCTCGATTCCAGCGGCGGACACGACATGACCAAGATATTTGACCTTCTTCCGCAAAAACTGACATTTTTTGGGATTCAATTTCAAACCGAACTCCCGAAGCCGATTGAAAACTTTACCGAGCCTGACAAGATGATCCTCGTATGATGATGAGTAGACAATAATGTCGTCCAAATACATTAGGCAGTTGTCCACATCATACATGCAGAGATGCATGAGCCTCTGGAAACTAGCTGGAGAGTTACACAAACCGAAAGGCATCACATTAAACTCAAAAAATCCCAAGGGACCTGCAGTAAATGCCGTTTTCTCCTTATGACCTTCCTCAACCTCCAGTTGCAAGTACCCGGCCTTGAGATCTAATGATGTAAATAAACTAGCCCCTTGAAGAGTATCCAGGGTCTCGTCAATACGTGGCAATGAATATGCATCACGCTTGGTAACCCGATTCAAAGCCCGATAGTCAACACACATACGAAGCGAACCATCCTTTTTCCTGACTAATACCATCGGAGCTGAATATGGACTCTGAGATGGACGAATCACACCTGTATCCAACATCTTATCCAATTGAGCCTTCGTCTCCTTCACCATGGCAGGCGGAATTCTGCGATGGGGTAGCTTAATTGGAGTATCATCCAAAAGATTGATAGAGTGCTTGACCGCATCTGTGTGACCAATATCGAAATCCCTCTGGGAAAATATTGACTTCCAGTCAATCAAGAACTGTTTGAGTGAACCAATCTGTTCCGGAGAACCACAACAACCAGACAAATCAATCAAATCCAGGAAATCCTTGTCCAAAGAACCACCGAGGGCACTACTGGGAACCAAATCGTCTGAATTGGTAAGTTCCACCCACTTCAAAGAACAAAGAACAGACTTCACAGGAATTGTGACTGTCTTCAAACTGAAATTCTGGACCTGAACTTGGATTCTAGCTGTAGAATGCTGACCTGTATTCGGCATTTCCAACAATGAAGGCGTGACACGAACCCCACCTGGTAGCATTGCAAGTGCTACCATGATCACCAACCCATGGCCGTGTAATACCCTTCACCAGAACAGATGAATTAGGGGGTATCACCTCGGGTCGTGTTGTCCGGACCACCTTACCACAACCTTCACTGATGACTATTACAAACTATTACAAACATTTGTACCGACCAATACAGGAACATCCAAGTTGTACGATGTCGAGGGCACAACCAGAGCCAAAACTGTTTCCTCCTGTTCAACTCCATCCAACGCAGGATAGACTATATTCAACTCAACAAATCCAAGATACCTAAGTCGATGGCCAGTTGATCCAAAGATATCCAATCGAGAAGTAACTGGTTGCAGAGGAACATCACGCAGATGCGTTCTGAAGAAATCCTCACTGATGTTTGTAATCTGTGAACCAGTATCCAACAAGGCCTTGCAAGGAACACCATTTACCTTGACACTCACCTCGCAGCCTTTACCAACCAACGTTGAACCAGCAAAACATCACCATTAGTAGCAGTGGGACCAAGACCGTCAACGTCTAACTTCGGTCCCCTGAAGTTGACGCTGCTGCGTTTCCCGACTTTGACGGACAATCCCGAGCAACATGACCAGGCTGAGAACACCGAAAACAGACAGGAACACGACCTTTCGAGAAACCTGGACGTCGGTTCTCGATCTTGCTGATCCTTGACTCCATCTTCTCCATCTTGGAAAGCAAAGTGTCCAACTTGTCGTTAATCGTGGGGGAATCAGATGCAACAGCAGCAGTCTGCTGACAACTTTCTTTTGATGACCGCCTTGAGAAATCCAACTCAATAGCCCGAGCTTCCAACAAAAGATTGTTGTATGACATACCATTATCAAAATGGTGTCTGAGGGCTTCCTGCAGCTTGGAATCGGAAATACCACTCCAAAACCTGGAACGAAGACGTGTAGGAGCAGTGTCCTCAGAGATCGCACCACGTTGTCTGGCTTTGTCAAGCAGTTCCTCTAACCGAAAACCCCAAGCAGCTACTGACTCAGAAGGCTTCTGTGAAGAGCTGTAGAATTGCTCAAGCAACTGCTCTGGACTGAACACAATCCCAAAGACGACATCCAACTTGACAAACAAGTCGTGAACAGAAATTTTCTCCCCAAGGTGAAGTAACACTTCAGAAGCAGTACCCTTCAGAGATCTGCGAACGACAAATTCAGAATTGTAGACTCGCTGTATTCCCCCATCAAACACTTGACACTATACCTCCAATGAGCATAGGAGACATCACCTTTGGAGTTATCACACGAGAAGCTGGGCAACTTGGGAGAATTCAAAGGAACCTGTGACGGAGCAGCTGGAATAGAACTAGGAGTCTCACTTTTGACCTGGGAAACACCACTACCACCTTCCCCTCTCAGCTTGAGAGTATCTGCGTACTGGACCTCCATCCACTTCTCCAACTCAGAAGCAGAATACTCCGGCTTGGCACCCAAAGCATAGAAAGCAGCACCAAGTTTGGCCAAGTCTTCCTCTGATGGATCCGACATGATGGATTACAATTAAGTCAACCCCGGTAAATAAACAAACCAGGTGTAAAGTGTTAAACTCGATATCAGTACACTACAAGTGTTGAATGCAAAAGGTGGTAATCATGCAATGGTAAACAGCAAACACTGTTGTATATATTCACACGGTATATATGTTAAGTACAATTATACATTCACACACCACACAACAAGCACACCTCAGTTACACAACACACTGTCAATCAATACACACAACAATTTACTCAGTCATAGACACAAAGTCCGAAAAGACCAAAGTTCTGACCTTGAATATTTGACTTGTGAAAAACCTTGAAGTCCAAATTTCGCAAAGGCGAAAATCAAAACCGACTCCAAAAAACAACAAAGTTGAAATCAAGTACCAATCCAAGAAAACAATTAGTATGATTAAAAAAATTAGCCCAATGGGCTAGTAAGGTTACCGGAGAAATATACAGAGTTAAGCCGAGAAAGTTGAAGGTCAAATTCAAGGTGACCACTGAAATCGCCATATCTCTAACCGTGAAAATGGGATCAAAGGTTAAATTCTAGATCACCAAACTATTCAGCATACATCATTACCTATATGTTCACTATGGACCCCTAAGCTGTAAATTTGATAATAAGCGAGATATAAGCCATTTTGTAATCTGACTTTGAAAATAAAATGACTGACCTTGAAATTTTGGTCAAAGGTCAAATTCAATATCATTAAAATATTCAGA
Source organism: Terebella lapidaria (assembly GCA_949152475.1). Taxonomy (NCBI): domain Eukaryota; kingdom Metazoa; phylum Annelida; class Polychaeta; order Terebellida; family Terebellidae; genus Terebella; species Terebella lapidaria. The sequence continues at coordinate 28,594,128 of OX424565.1, forward strand.
ATATATCATTTCCTATATGTTCACAATTGATTCCTAAGCTGTAAAGTCGATAATAAGCAAGATATTAGCCATTTTGTCCTGTTGACATTGAAAATGAGGTCAAAGGTCAAATTCAAGGTCACGAGCATTTTCAGCATATATCATTTCCTATATGTTCACAATTGATTCCTAAGCTGTAAAGTCGCTAATAAGCAAGATATTTGCCATTTTGTCCTGTGACCTTGAAAATGAGGTCAAAGGTAAAATTTAAGGTCACGAGAATATTCAGCATATATCATTTCCCATATGTTCACAATTGATTCCTAAGCTGTAAAGTCGATAATAAGCGAGATGTCAGCAATTTTGTCCTGTGACCTTGGAAATGAGGTCAAAGGTCTAATTCAAGGTCATGAGAATATTCTGCGTATATCATTTCCTATATGTTCACAATTGATTCCTAAGCTGTAAAGTCGATAATAAGCGAGATCTTAGCCATTTTGTCATGTGACCTTCAAAATGAGGTCAAAGGTCAAATTCAAGGTCATGAGAATTTTCAGCATATATCATTTCCTATATGTTCACAATTGATTTCTAAGCTGTTAAGTCGCTGATAAGCAAGATATTGGCCATTTTGTCCTGTGACCTTGAAAATGAGGTCAAAGGTCAAATTCAAGGTCACGAGAATTTTCAGCATATATCATTTCCTATATGTTCACAATTGATTCCTAAGCTGTAAAGTCGCTAATAAGCAAGATATTGGCCAATTTGTCATGTGACCTTGAAAATGAGGTCAAAGGTCAAATTCAAGGTCATGAGAATATTCAGCATATATCATTTCCTATATGTTCACAATTGATTCCTAAGCTGTAAAGTCGATAATAAGCGAGATATTAGCAATTTTGTCTTGTGACCTTGGAAATGAGGTCAGGGTCAAATTCAAGGTCATGAAAATATTCAGCATATATCATTTCCTATATGTTCACAATTGATTCCTAAACTGTAAAGTCGATAATAAGCGAGATATTAGCCATTTTGTCATGTGACCTTAAAAATGAGGTCAAAGGTAAAATTCAAGGTCACGAGAATATTCAGCATATATCATTTCCTATATGTTCACAATTGATTCCTAAGCTGTAAAGTCGATAATAAGCGAGATATTAGCCATTTTGTCCTGTGACCTTGAAAATGAGGTCAAAGGTCAAATTCAAGGTCACGAGAATTTTCAGCATATATCATTTCCTATATGTTCACAATCGATTCCTAAGCTGTAAAGTCGCTAATAAGCAAGATATTGGCCATTTTGTCCTGTGACCTTGAAAATGAGGTCAAAGCTCAAATTCAAGGCCACGAGAATATTCAGCATCTATCATTTCCTATATGTTCACAATTGATTCCTAAGCTGTAAAGTCGATAATAAGCGAGATATTAGCAATTTTGTCCTGCGACCTTGGAAATGAGGTCAAAGGTCAAATTCAAGGTCACGAAAATATTCAGCATATATCATTTCCTATATGTTCACAATTGATTCTTAAACTGTAAAGTCGATAATAAGCGAGATATTAGCCATTTTGTCATGTGACCTTGAAAATGAGGTCAAAGGTCAAATTCAAGGTCACAAGAATATTCAGCATATATCATTTCCTATATGTTCACAACTGATTCCTAAGCTGTAAAGTCGATAATAAGCGAGATATTAGCCATTTTGTCCTGTGACCTTGAAAATGAGGTCAAAAGTCAAATTCAAGGTCACGAGAATATTCAGCATATATCATTTCCTATATGTCCACAATTCATTCCTAGTCTCTAATTTCAATATTAAGTGAGATATTAGGCTTAATGTGTCCCATTATAAAGCATAGGAGAATTTAACATGGGAAAGTCCCATTTGGGCTGAGTTTGGGCCCAAAATGGCCCACTTCGAGCGATTCAAGGGCAACGAAATTTATACATGTCACATGGGTACATAGGAGGAGTGTCATGCATCAATAAGAAAAAAAGTTACTGAACAGATTTTGAGAAAACGACCGTCGAAGTCCAAAATTGGCCATTTTTCGACGAAAACGGCCGCTCTGACCTTGAAACCAAGGTCAGAGGTCAAATTCAAGGTCACGACAATATTCAGCATATATCATTTCCTATATGTCCACAATTGATTCCTAGTCTCTAATCTCAATATTAAGTGAGATATCAGGCTTTAATGTGTCCCATTATAAAGCATAGGAGAACTTAACATGGGAAAGTCCCATTTGGGCCGAGTTTGGGCCAAAATGGCCCACTTCGAGCGATTCAAGCGCAACGAAATTTATAGACATGATAGAAGTACATATGAGGAGTCTTATGTATCAAAGAGAAAAAAAGTTACTGAACAGATTTTGAGAAAATGGCCGCCAAAATCCAAAATTGACCGTTTTTCGACGAAAACGGCTGCCATTTTGAAAAAAATGCGAAAATCAAAAAACTAAAAAATACCTCCCTCTCGAAATATTTTTAGGCATTTTTGTGCAAAATTTCAGAAAAATTCGATCGTAAACTTTAAAGATAAAATTGTTGACGGACGACGGACGACGACGCCGGACGCATCGCCATGCCAATAGGTTACGGACCATAGGTCCGGTAACCTAAAAATAACAATGACAAGTCAGAAATGATAACGAGTCAATGACAATGAATGATATGAAATGAATGAAGTGATATGATATGACTGAATACTGAGTGATGAATACCTATGTCCTATCCACACGAAAATAACAGGCTTACACACACACTGTGTGTACAATGACCAATCACAAATATACACCCACAATTGAATATGTTTAAATATATTACCACAAGTCACCCAACAATTGAATGACGAACAATGTTCAACAAAGTATGTGTATATCAAACGCAATTGTATACACACGTAAATATTGTGAAATACTAGACAATGATAAATATAACTTGTTACAAGTAAACGAAGCTGACACTGTCAAAATTACAGTGGTAATTTACACAAGTGATTACAAAAACTAATTCCAAAATTTCTGTATACACTGTGAATAACTGGACAGTTACAAACTGTAAATTGAATTGGCAGATATACTGCAATCAACTTTGACTAACTATATGACAGTGTCAATACACAGAGATAATTAACTACACGTTGAAATGCACTCACAGTATTGTCAAAGTTGACACATTTTGACGTTTGTGACCTTGATCTTCGTGCACATATTCGAGTGGTGGCGCCACCGTAGACGATGGCAAAGCACTGTAGTTCACCGAGGATGGAGATGAACGACGTGAAGCGTAGCGACGCGCGCGGATTGGATCAGGGCAACAATCACGAGGCGATGAACAACAGGCGTGATGACTGGAACAAGAGCTCTCACCCACGGCGATCTGTGTAGCAGAACGGCGAATTACGGCTGCTCCTAGGCCTACCCCAACGACCACACTGTCGGCGTCGACACGGCTGCTGGCTGTCAGAGCCTAGACTGGGTAGCGACTATCACGCTGGCTTCAGGTCTGCCTCAACACGCTGATCAGGCTTAAAGCTACACGACTCACATTGGGCGCCAGTTGTAATAGCGGTGGTGTTGTAGAAAACAAACACTTGCTTGATACGATTCGAGGGTTTATTCGTGTATAATACAGCCTGCAATGAAATAATGCAGAATGGTTGATAATCGAACAACCACTACACATATAAATGAAATCTAATTCCCCTAACCTTCTACGAGTAAAATATGATAATGAATAGCATTAAAATACATTATGAGCATGAGAATGAACTGACCTGATCAAACGTGTGATGATCCAAATAAAGATGAATGAAGTAATGATCAATGATGTAATGATCGTTGATGGTTTGTAAAATGATGGCGCAGTGCAACATATAAAGTAACCAGGAAAATCGATCAGATGTTTCATCTTGACTTTCAAAGTGCAAGTGAACAAAAGTAAAAACTCCCGCCAAAATATCACATGGTCATGTGATCAACAATAAACAAACCGTAACTAGGCCTAAGTAAAAGTGAAACCAGACACAAACATTCACTCTACAGGTGGCAGCACGCACACACATTCATACACATTCATCAAAACCACTAGGTGGCAACACCAACACTCACTGTCACACACGTATGCAGTGAAAAGCAATTTAAATAAAAACAAAAGCAAATGTTTTCCTTGCTAACCAACCGATCTTTCGTGATCTTGAATTTGACCACAGTGACTCGTAGTCAACTGACGCCGAGTTCAAGGTCACCAAATGAAGCCGTCAACCAGATCCAATGTTTTTTCTGGTCGTCATCAAAGCCAGATTACACATTTTAGGGTGAACTACCTTTGCATTTAAAGATTTTTAATGTCATCGAGTACCAAGTGGAATATTGAAAGATGGGATTTTCCATATGCCAATAATATGCCAAAATGAAACTATGCATGTTTTGGCAACTAGGAACTCTTTTGAGCCTTTTTGGTGACCTCGAACTTGACTTAAAGTCCTACGAAAGTCATGATACTGATTTTTGACAGGTGACAGGGTGAATCTCATGAATTGTTATAGTTTTTACAGCATGTCAATATCTCGATTACTTATGAAAATATGACAGTCTTGTGGGAGTTTTGGGCTACCGGTAACTTTTTTGTACCTAATTAACTATTATAATGAGTATTCACGAGGTGACAAAGGTAAAACAATTAAGGTATTGAAACGTCTATTTTCAAACATGTACGATGATAATATGTGTTCTATTTGGCATGTACTTCATTTGGCATGAGCTATAATCAGTATTCAATTCCCAGAATTAGTTGCCAAGGTAACTATTCTCGAGATTTGACCCATAGCAACCATGGTTTCTAGGCGCCCAACGCCCTGAATATGACAGTCTTGGGGGAGTTTTGGGCTACCGGTAACTTTTTTGTACCTAATTAACTATTATAATGAGTATTCACGAGGTGACAAAGGTAAAACAAGTTAATTAAGGTATTGAAACGTCTATTTTCAAACATGTACGATGATACTATGTGTTCTATTTGGCATGTACTTCATTTGGCATGAGCTATAATCAGTATTCAATTCCCAGAATTAGTTGCCAAGGTAACTATTCTCGAGATTTGACCCATAGCAACCATGGTTTCTAGGCGCCCAACGCCCTGAATATTGAATTAGGTACAATAAAAATGGTGAAAATGTGGACAAAAGATTTCACTGAAATCCTTTGAATAATTATAAACCTCATTTTGCATACCAGTCCTGAGTTAAACTCCCTAGCAACAACGTTGCTATGAGCCGTATGTTAAGTATGGTTGGCATGGTGACCAGACAAATCTTATGGGTGTGGTATATTTTCTATCATCATGTTTATATTCGCACAATTTAGCGATACCATGGACGGATCATTCAGAAATGGGCTTTAAAAGTAGCTAATTAACGCAATTCACTCGTGTGACGTCATGAATACTCATTATAATAGCCAATGAGCTTCACAATCCAAGTACAAATATATTAAAAACTTGACACAAAATTGGTTTCATCTCGAGAATGGTTAAAGATACTAAGGTTCTGTAAAACCAGCACATTGCCTTTTGCATTCTCTATCGTACAAAACATAACAACTCGAAATTCATTTTAACTCGAGTTGCACTTTAAGTTGAGAGGTGCGTGTGTGTAAATTAATATGCTAAAATAATGCTGATGGTTATATGTAAATGATTTTACACGAATATTCTATGCTACATTGACATGAACCGAGATTTGTACACATATCGCTGGTAAGCCACAGAAATTGATGCTTTTGTGTTGTTGTTTTTTTTCAAATGTGGATTCATAATCTCATCATTGTCTTCGCTGATCCTGGGCGGGGGTTGGGTGTTGGATGGGGGTCAATTATCATGTCGGGCCTGACAATCTACCCACAATGTTAATTTTGTCACCATCATGGATTGCCCAGTTCTTAATGCAATTTACTACACTTTTTTCGTGATACTTCAATCCTTTGAGATCGGTTTCTATGGTTAGAATACATATTAGTTTATCTTCTTATTCAACATTTCACCAATACTCCTAATCCCTATGGATAAAAGCATGCCAAATTACCCCGGATTCGCTCATACACGGGAATCCTTCTTCACTTCTGTTCTCTTTGCTCCATTGGGATATAATATAGACTGCGAACGTACAGAAGTTTTTGAAACAGAAGTCTGGAAATTTGATTGAAAAAATTGTCGTTTGAATTTCACTGAGATAACTCAAGTTTCATGATAATGACTTGAAGCACCATAAAACGGAGTAAACGCCCGTTGATATAGAGCCGTGTATAACATACTGAGATAGGTTGCGTTTGAAGCAGTCTCGTAAGTGTCACTATTTTATTGCAATTTATGGTTTCTTGACCGTCTTAATCTCCTGTTTGATAAGTGGCATACCTCGCACATGGTCTGTATATCAAGGTTGCGCACTATTGGAGTTTGTTCGCGTCTTGTAAACATCTAAACCATGTAAACCCTCCAACTACAGTGGCCAGTTTTCAGGACCTTCCCCAGGACCTAACTCTGGTTACCCCTATTTACATTTGTTGATGAGCTTATAAGATAATGATGAATAGTCCCAATGTTCCACATGCTCTCTCACCTCCTTGATGAGGAATATGGCATCAAGGGCTCTGCTCTTTCTTGGTACCAGTTGCATTTCCTGGACCGACACCAGTACTGCAAATTAGGTTGTCACCAAGGAGAGCCCCACAAACTGATCACTGGTTGACCTCAAAAGTCAGTGATATAACCAAACATCTACACTGCACCATTGGAACGCATATTGTCTCGGCATGGAGTGCAGTACCATAAATATGCGGACGACCTGCAGATCTACAACAGATCTACAACAGCCACATGACATCAACATCGCAAAAACTAGCCTCAGTAGACCACCACATGTCAGCTTGGTAGCCAAGACCTGCAACCACCACTTGCGACAGCTTGTCAGGATCTGTCGGTACCCAACAGCGGAAGCCTGCAAGCGAGCAGTCCACGCATTGATGTTAAGCAGGCTGGACTACTGTAACTCCCACCATAGTGATACTCCTGTGTCGGCGATCAAAATGCTACAAAACATTCAGAACAGGGCTGCTTGGTTGATCCTACTACCACGTGGTCGTAATGGTATCGTACACGTTTCAACTGAGTTGATTACCGGTCAATCTCCGGATAATATTCAAAATCTGCATAATTGTGTTCAAGTGTCTCGATGGAAGTGCGCCAGCATCATTTTTTTTATCTGAAAGACTCGCTACAACTACAAACACGTGACACTCGGTTACGTCAACCACGCCACAATGAACTGCGAAAGCCTGTGCCGTGCAGAATGATTGGCGCTTCCTCATTTTATGTGGCCGGTCCGTCTTTGTAGAATTTACTCCCTCCAGTGATCCATGGAATAACTTGTATGCCTTCAGACGCGAGCTGAAGACTCATCTCTGGACAAATTACAATAGTTAACTATTTTCACAATTTGCTGTTATTTTCAGTGATACTCCTAATGTAATATGTAATCATTTTAACATTTCGTCTCTATACATATTTTATATTGTTCGCGCACAGGTAAAACTTTAATTCTGAGTTTGCGCATATAAGTATCAATATAATAATTATAAAAATATAATATAATATTTATTGAAAAATTTATATAAATATAGTAATAACAATAGATAATAAGTTTGTCTCTACGACGTCTCTATAACGTCCGTTTCTCTCTACAACGCACTGTTTCCGAGATATCGACGAAAACGAAAAATGCCGACTCGGCAAAACAAATTTTGGGTCAAGGTCAAAGTTCATCCATAATACCCCATAGACATGTTTGTCTAGGGCGACGAGTCCAAAAATAACGTCCGTTTCGCTCTACGACGCACCGCTTCCGAGATATCGACGAAAACGAAAAATGCCGACTCGGCCAAAAAAAAATTAGGTCAAGGTCAAAGTTCATCCATAATACCCCCATAGACATGTTTGTCTAGGGCGACGAGTCCAAAAATAATGTCCGTTTCGCTCTACGACCCATCGTTACCGAGATATCAATGGAAACGAAAAATGCCGACTCGGCAGAAAAATTTCAGGTCAAGGTCAAAATTCATCCTTAATACCCCTAAGACATGTTGTCCGTTTCGCTCTACGACGCACCGTTTCCGAGCTATCGACGAAAACGAAAAATGCCGACTCTGCAAAAATATTTCTGATCAAGGTCAAAGTTCATCCTTAATACCCCTGAGACATGTTTGTCTAGATATCGACGGAAGCGAAAAATGCGAACTCGGCAAAAAATTTCGGGTCCAGGTCAAAGTTCATCCATAATACCCCTAATAATAATAATATTAATAATAATAATAACAATAACACTAATAATTATAATTCTAAAAAAAATAACTTGAGCAACAGCAGTAATTTCCGAAATTTGTATAATATTTGAATGCTTAAAAAAAATAGCTTAAAATGACAATTTTTCGCGAAGGTGGAGTAGGCTATATTTGATTTAGAGCGCCAAATGGCACTCATGGGGATAAGACGCGTCAAAATCAGAGCGCTATATGTGGCTTATGGTAGTTGAAGGGTTGAGTAACATCAGTGTAACAGATATGCTGTGAAAAGCAATTCAAAAGAGAACGTCAAAACTTGTGTTCGTCATGAAGCTCAAATATAGTAAAATTATTTTCTACACTTTGGTGACTCTAGCAGTGTATTTTATCGTTTGTGTAATACACAGCAATTTCTTCACAGACAGATATCATGGCCACCCGCAAACAGATGAGAATTTGCAGTTTAATGTTGAGATGAAATTTCAGGATCACCTGACGTCTGGGTGGACACCACCAGTCATTCCGGATCGCCTACAATCCGGGGATCAGCGAGATCCAGAACTAATCCGTCACATCCGGGAACATTGGATCATTCGGCCATTCACAGGCCGACGGAATCTACCGAACGGTACTGAAGTCAAGACCGTAAAGTCTGACCTGTCAGAGCAGGGACAACCAAAGTGGATTGACGAAGTTCTGGAGCATCGCCGCGGAGGTTTTGTAGTTGAATGTGGAGCAGCTGATGGCTCGATCACGTCTAACAGCCTTTGGTTTGAACTGCAGAGAAACTGGAGTGGTATCTTAATCGAAGCAAATCCTATGTACTTCCAAAACCTGTTGAAATTGAGGCGCCATATATTTATGTTGAATGCTTGTCTCAGTCCTTCAAAGAAGCCGGAAAAAAACTTCAACATAGACGGAATTGGTGGCGGTATTTCTGACTTGGGCCTAAACAAGAAAATGCAGCTAACTGAGAGATTCGACATTATAGCTCGAGCATATTATCAGCACCACGACTGCTGAATGTATCCTACTCAACGTAACCCCCCCCCCCTCCCCCTCTCAAATAATATTGCTACCCATATCCTCCCCCACATGATTCCAATTCATCCCCTATATTATTATGAATGCACAGGCCTACTTCATTCATATTCCTAATAAGTAAGCATTTATTTTGAACTCAATGAAACAGATACGCCTCCTAAATTGATATTAAACCTCACTAAAATATCCTTCAAAATAATGGAAACTATGAGGAATATCTGCATAATTATGATATAGCCTAACATGTGCCTATTGGGCTGATTGAAAGAACAGTTTGAAGTATAAAGGCTTCGCAAACCCAACATGCAACACCTTGTCGTGTGATAAAATACGTCAGAGTATGGTAAATGTAGCCGCGGCATCGCAGACGAATCGTTTTGTTTACTTCATAACACGGAAGAATGCCACACGCAAGCTCACTAGTACAAAATGCATGCACGAATTGCTGCACAGAAAATTGTGTGTTCCAAAATACGCCTCATTACGGTAAAATTCGCGTTGCATTCTGGGAACGTCAATTTCCATCGGCTCCGCCATTTTGACGTTTTCAAGACAATCTCAGCATTCTACGTATTTTTCTCAAACCTAACACATCGATTTATGCATTATACATCTGTGGAATATTCAAAGTTTGCCATCAATTCGAGAGATTTTATGTCAAGGGCGACAAAAATTCTCATTTGGAGTCGGTGTCTAAACGTTCCCATGCCAAAACGGGCGTCGATAGGTAAGCGTGAAAAGTCAGCACAGTAGAAATGTAGAGAGTTGGGGGCTTCTACGGTGGCTTATTTCTGCCACAATTAGATTAATTTCTGTTAAAAAAAAATTCAGATATAAATATTTTAATTACACACGGAGCAAATGTTTCCTTCGCGAAGCAAACGTTTTCTTCACGAAGTAAATAGTTTGCTTTGCAAAGCAAATGTTTCCTTCGCGAAGCAAACGTTTTCTACACGAAGTAATTAGTTTGCTTTGCAAAACAAATGTTTCCTTCGCGAAGCAAACGTTTTCTTCATGAAGCAAATAGTTTGCTTTGCATAGCAAATATTTCCTTCGCGAAGCAAACGTTTTCTACACGGAGTAAATAGTTTGCTTTGCAAAGCAAATGTTTCTTCGCGAAGCAAACGTTTTCTACACGGAGTAAATAGTTTGCTTTGCAAAGCAAATGTTTCCTTCGCGAAGCAAACGTTTTCTTCACGAAGCAAATAGTTTGCTTTGTATAGCAAATGTTTCCTACGCGAAGCAAACGTTTCCTACACGAAGCAAATCATTTGCTTCGTGTAGAGAACATTTGCTTCGCAAAGGAAACATTTCCTTCGTGGAGCAAACCGTTTGCTTCGTGTAGAAAACGTTTGCTATGCGAAGGAAACATTTGCTCCACGTAGTAAACTATTTGCTTTGTGTAGAAAACGTTTGCTTCGTGGAAGAAACATTTGCTACGCAAAACAAAGTAGGGCCTATTCACTTTGTGTAGGAAACGTTTGCTTCGCGAAGGAAACATTTGTTCTGTGTAGGAAAACTATTTGCTTCGTGTAGGAAACGTTTGCTTCGCGTAGGAAACATTTGCTATGCAAAGCAAACTGTTTGCTTCGTGAAGGAAACGTTTGCTTCGCGAAGAAAACATTTGCTTTGCAAACCAAACTATTTACTTCGTGGAGAAAACGTTTGCTTCGTGAAGGAAACATTTGCTCTGCGTAGGAAACTATTTACTTCGTGTAGGAAATGTTTGCTTCGCGTAGGAAACATTTGCAATGCAAAGCAAACTATTTACTTCGTGAAGAAAACGTTTGCTTCGCGAAGGAAACATTTGCTTTGCAAAGCAAACTATTTACTTCGTGAAGAAAACGTTTGCTTCGCGAAGGAAACATTTGCTTTGCAAAGCAAACTATTTACTGCGTGAAGAAAACGTTTGCTTCACGAAGAAAAACATTTGCTTTGGAAAGCAAACTATTAACTTCGTGAAGAAAACGTTTGCTTCGCGAAGGAAACATTTACTTTGCAAAGCAAACTATTTACTTCGTGAAGAAAACGTTTGCTTTGCGAAGGAAACATTTGCTTTGCAAAGCAAACTATTTACTTCGTGAAGAAAACGTTTGCTTTGCGAAGGAAACATTTGCTTTGCAAAGCAAACTATTTACTTCGTGAAGAAAACGTTTGCTTCGCGAAGGAAACATTTGCTTTGCAAAGCAAACTATTTACTTCGTGAAGAAAACGTTTGCTTCATGAAGGAAACATTTGCTCTGCGTAGGAAACTATTTACTTCGTGTAGGAAACGTTTGCTTCGCGAAGGAAACATTTGCTCCGTGTGTAATTAAAATATTTATATCTGAAAATTTGTTTAAATGAAATTAATCTAATTGTGGCAGAAATAAGCCACCGTAGGCTTCGCGATTCTCAAATAAAAAAAAAAGTGTTCCCGCCCCTATTTTGAGGATAGTGAACGATCGAGACACCGCATCACAGCATGCAACATTGGCATATATTTAACTTACCTTCTTGTTTTCACTCTCCGCCAAATGAGACAAAGACGCTACCAGTTTACCAGAACATCTATTCCATATGTGGAAACATGTATGTAATAACACATATAAAATTGTGATCACGAACTTATTTACTATATTTCCTCATGTATACTTCAATGGACATATTAACTGATAGAACGGTTCTCCACAATTACTCATCATTGAAATATATTATCAACTTACGGTTCTTTATAATAATACTACTAGTACACAGAATGAAATCAATAGAGTCATGTGTTACACATGATTTCAATTCTGAAGGATTGATTTATTTGGGCTTGAATGCGTAGGTGCGCAAGTGTTTTTTCAATCATTCAATAAATTAAATTTATTTCCATTTCATACGTGTGAAATGTCCCACCAAAAATAAAAAATAAAAAGTGCCTCCCTACCAAATTTTCTCTTGAGCTGAGGAGGTTATTTTTTGCGAAATAAAAAATGAAAAATAAAAAATAAAAAGTCCCTCCCTACCCAGTTTTGAAAAAATAGGAGGACGAGAAACAGAATTTTTTTTTTTTTAGGCCTTAGTACCGATTGGACAACAAGAGGAAAGACACATGCATACGAAAAAACATAGCCTCATACAATGTTTCCCTCTATATTCAGTCTTGGCAGACATTGAGCAGATGCATGTGGACTATTTCTCCCTGGATGTCGAAGGAGCAGAGATTCCCGTGTTGCAAACAATCCCTTTTGATGACGTCATCATAGACTCGATATCCATCGAGAAGCGTGTGGTGGAGGATGCCGGGGCAACCAAGCGTAAAAAGGATGAAATCGTAAAACTACTTGGTGAACATTCTTTCAATTTTTCAACTATGAAAGCTCTGGACATAATTCTCGTGCGATCACAGTCTGGCAAATGATTCAGACTGTGTTCGGTTTTGGTCAAAGGACATATGGTATGTGTTCATATACAGTAGGCTCCTATACAAAATATATGACTGTGGTAACTGTAAGCGTAGATATAAGATCTCACTTTTGCAGTAAAAATGTGGTATCATCTCACAGGAAGTCTTATTTCACAGGTTCATTTCGCGTGCTAAATTGATCTTTGGAGAATACAAAAGGGTTTGCAAACAGGGAATTCTTATGTCGTGTCTCATCTTGCAGAAGCCCGGTCTTGTTGGATAAGTAATATTTACCCTCGCCCTGATAGGGGAGCGAGGGTATTGCATTTTTGTCCGTTTGTCCGTTTGTTCCTTTGTCTGTCCAGGCTAGTAACTCGGAGGGGGTATGGGCCGATCCATTTGAAACATCACGGAATAAATGCGTACCCCCGTCCCTTGGTCTTCCTCGATTTTGGTCATAATCAAATAGAAACGGTTGCCATGGCAACGGGAAATGTGGAAAACACATTATTGGGCATAACTTCGGTTCTTATCAACATTAATTTTCAAACTATTTTTGTATTTTTTATGACCAATTCTTCAGCAAAGGATTTTTTTACCGATGATCGTAAGACCAGGACTCCCTAATATCGCCCGAAGTCGAAAATTTGAGGGGCCACAATTTTCTAGCTTTGAGTGTTCCGAGATTCCAGGCAATATATTGTGGAGCCAGTTTTCTTTTTCTTTTTTTTTGAGTAATTTCATGCCTTGATAATGAAAACAATACTGTGACATTTCAAGGCCCCGTATATCAATCGACAAAGTCAAGGTCACAGAAAAGGTCAAAGTCGAAAAATTGCAATAACTGCGCAGGTGTTCATGAATTTTCTATTATTTTTATATTTTTCTACGTCCAATTCCCCATCATCGGCCGTATGGCCGATACCCGTACAGTTAAAATTATCGCTCAAGGTCGAAAATAGTAGGGTCATCTCACCGATTTGTGATATTGCAATTTAGTTGTAATTCCAAAAAAAATGAGGATATCGAACGAATATTGAACATAAAGTATGCAACACTAAGTCTGAGAAAGCTCGCGAAGTTTGGTCAGCATCAAGAATTCAGGTCATGGTCGGAATAATAGTCGGGCATGTACGGGGGATCCCTTTGCACCCCCACCCCCCCCCCCCCCCCCGCCCCCCATGATCCTCCAAAACCAACTTTTTTCTCAAGGTTTCTTAATACTAATAAACATTACATATGTCTCCGGTTGCGCATCCATTGCAAAAATTGGTTTTGGGGCCATTTTTCAAAATGGCCGCCCCGCGAAATCTCGAATTTTGAGATTGCTTCACTTTAGGCTGCATAGATCTACAAAATAAAACCTTTGTTACCTTTTGCTGCTTATTGTAGGGGCCTGATACATTGTACATGAGAAAACAGTGGTTAAATAAATATTTATAATATGAATGTGTCCATAAATCCAAGATGGCCGCCAAATTTAAATAATTTTTCACTGAAATGTCCATAACTTCGGACTGAGTCAACCTAGAATGTTCATTTTGGGGTCTATACCTAGGTTTTCATATACAGGGAATCCATTTAGACCAAAATAAATACAATCAAGCTATTTCTTTTGATGCATGTACACCTGCACACAAGGTACACGCTACACATTCATTTAGATATCTCTCGAACATAGTCACCTTGACGCCCCTATGGTCTCAATTGTGGATCTTGCTTGGATATTTCTGATAGACACTTCTACTGATTTGCAATCCCAATAAATCCTTGAACAAGTAGAACTTGATTTGGTTAGTTTTGGTAATTAACATAAATCCAAGATGCCTGCTAAACACCCCCCGAAAATTCAAGTTCGTAACTAATTGTGCTATAAAGATGTGTGATACTTACTTTCAAGGGTATTTTGGTTTGTAGATTCCATTTTTGGTGTTATTCTAGCTATATAATATCGATTTGAAATGATAACAGCATCTCATTGAGATGGGAAGCAAATAAGAACACTTTGTTATTTGAATTTATTCATACACTCATGGATTACGCATTACTTACAAACATGCTTGGGATACTTTTTATATCACAAACAGACAACAATAATGTAGATATTTTTTTTTATTTCTTTATAGTCACATCGTGTCGACCATATATAACACATGAAAAACAGAAACATATATATGTGCGTGACACCCAGCCCATGCGGACTTATGAGTGACTCTAAAACCATATGAAAACGATAAGGTCGGTGAGTACAATATGATAATGAATGAATACTAACGATAGATGGATACATTATGACACATATAACAAATTTTTCCTTTCAACCCACGCCTGTACAATAAAATGAATGAGCTCAGTACATTTATATTCCATCAAATACTTTAGTTTGGTAACAGGGTCCGAAATATTAGTATAAGTAGGTTCATTTCTTTCAAATATACTATCTCTAAACTTGGAATATGCTTCACAATCAAATATAAAATGTAATTCATCCTCTACTGATTTTTTACTACATAACTTACAAATTCTTTCATCTATGTGTAACGTTCTTAATTTGCCAGTATCGGTATCTCTGACATTACAGTATCGTCCAGTTTCTATATGTAAGCCCAATATACCACATCTAAGTTGAGCATACAGAGATCTTTTATATTTTGGAATACACCTGGTCACATATATTTCTACCCCAAACTCAGGCTTGAGTTTACAATATAATCTTAATTTTGGCTTTGCAGCAACTGACACTTTCCATTCTTGAGCCATTATATGCATGAGTTTTTACACTGTCAATATTAAATAATTGTCTACGTTTATACACATTAGTCATACCAAGTATAGCACTGATTTGTTGTATATCTTCACACCAATTACCAATCTGTTTACAATACATATAGGAACACTATTTTAGTTAACCTAGTCATATCCATTTTAATAAGGCGATTCCAGAACCTCAACATCGAGATATACCTTTTAAATTTGATATAAATCCAACCCATATCACCATATAAAGCAGGTATTGGAGCAAATCTGTGTAAACCCAGGAAATATCTCATAGCTCTATGTACAATAATATCACTTTTCAGATAATCACCAAATCCCCATACTTCAGATCCATAGTTTAAAACGGGTTCTACAGATGTTTCAAATAACTTAGTAAATGTATAATAACCACAATTTTTTAATGATTTAAATTTTGTTATTACATTACCTAGAGCTCTGCTGCCTGAATCTGAAAGAACCTTAGCACATTCTTTGTAGTTCAAAAATTCATCAAATATAACGCCCAGATATTTATAGGATTTAACCGTTTCTACTACAGAGTTGTTATATTGAAATACAAATTTACTTCTAGTTTTTCTATTTTTTCGAAAGTGTACAATGTTCGTCTTACTAACATTTACTGTAATTCTCCATTTTCTTGTCCATTCATACAAATTGTTTAACAATATTTGTAAGTCATTTTCATTTTCTGCAAGTAGGGCCATATCATCTGCATAAAGTAATATAGATATTCTGTCATTCCCTATTGGAATGTTTAGGTTTAGAGCTTTCACTGTAATAGCTAGATTATTAATGAACAAAGCAAAAAGAGTAGGTGACAGATTGTCACCTTGTTTTACACCATTTAATACTTGAAACCAATCAGTGTAATCATTATTTACCTTCAAACATGAGAAGGTATTTTTATACATATCTTTGAGACAATTGTAAACATTACCATCTATATTACACAATAATAACCTATACAATAATAAATCTCTGTCTACTCGATCAAATGCTTTTTCCAAATCAATAAATGCAACAAAGGTAGACTGGTTATTGTATTTTCTGGAACGAATTACATTAGATAAAACAAATATGTGATCTTGACAAGACCTCGATTTTCTGAAGCCATTTTGTTCATCTGCCATTATACCCAGTGTATCACAATAATCATATATTCTGTTATTGAGTACAGAAGAAAATACTTTTGCAACACACGACTGTATACTTATACCTCGATAATTTAAAGGAATCAAAGGATCTTTAGTAGAACTTTTAGGAATAGGTACTATAAAAGAATATGACCATAACGTAGGTAGGATTTGAGACTCAAAACAAATACTTATAAAGTACCACATAAGGAGTTTCATATCAAAATATTTCAATATTTCATTTGGAATTTTATCGATTCCACTAGACTTCCTATATTTTAATTGATCAATCACCTTCTCAATCTCATCGAATGAGATTGGTTTATTAATTTCTGTATTCAACATATTAGGGTGAAACAATTCTCTTTCCATCATTTGCATGGCTAATTGTACCTCCTCATAGAATTCATCATTATAATCATATACTGGTTGACAATTATATAAATGCTCAAATTCAGTTTTCCATACATTCAAAACTTCTCATCGATCCTTATATATAACTTCATCTTTCTTCACATTAGTAGGAATGAGCCTTCTTGAAATGGGTCCCAGCTTTTTTATATGCTGCCAAAATTCTTTTGGATTATAATTACAAATATCATCAATATTTTCAATTTGTTCCATGTTATACTCTCTTTCTTTCTTTCTGAGGGTTTTATCAAATGTTCGACGAGTATTCAGAAACTCACGCCTTAAACAGGTCTTCAGTTCTCTGTTTTGTTTACATTTCAAAAAAGCTCTTTCACTTCTGTGCATCTTTGACCATAATTCTTGTAGCTCTTCACACCAATACGGTTTACTGTTTTTGTGACTCCCCATGGGGGTATTACCACGATTATACTTAGTTACTTCCAATTTACCGTTCATTTCATCGTGAACCAGTTCACATATATCAGTATATACTTTATTAATACCTTCTGCGGTGTGTTCACAATATTGTATATTTTCATAAACTGTTTGTAATTTATGAGTCCATTCGGGCGTATTCATAAAATTGTCTGGGATACACTTCAGGTCAAAACTATTGTTAACATTATTAACATATTCCATCCCCTTTACAGCATCGCATTGCTCATGATTGGTACCAAGAATGTGAGACCTTCGAAGCTTCAATGTTAATAGTGAATGATCAGAATATCTTCGTTGGCTATCTTAACACATGAACATGATGGAACATGGAACTATGATGTTGGTACTGCTATGTTGGATGAATTGACATATCAGTAGATGATGTCTTCACCATTGCCCTGCATTCTCTTGTAGTACAACAACGTTGTCTTGAGCTGTCCGACATCATACCCCTCAACATCCTCTATCTCAGTTCTGGAAAATTCTACATCATTTTTGCCACAACAGTCTCATTCATTGATCTAGCTTAGACACACTTTCGTGTTGCCACACTCTCCTGGAGCAGAACAGTTGCTGCACAAGTGCATCACTGGTGCGTCCAGTGACAACTATTAATACATCCATTCGTACAACAATTCGTCAAATTCATATGGGAAAGATGTCATGCAGTAGCGGAGAGGATGCATACCAAGTAGCTGCAGGCACTTTGACCTAGGTTAGCACATGTTGCTTACATATCCAGCAATGATCCGTCGCATCCTCCCATACATGCATTGCAGCTCTGCCAGGCACACGCAATGGACTAGGAGTATAAACTCAACATCCTCTCCATATACCAACATACAAGAAATTTGGACAGCATTCAACTGATCTACTCACATCAGCAGATCAAATGAAACAATTGCTTGTTTGGCTGGGATATTATACATGTAGATGACAGCTCATTTCCTGCTGTTGCCAAAAGTTACCCAGCCCCTTCAAAGTTCAGTGATGTCATCCAGTGTCAATGAAAGATAGTCAGAAAAACTGTAGTACCAATGGATGTACTGAGTAGTTGTCACTGGACACACCAGTGATGCACTTGTGCAGCAACTGTTCTGCTCCAGGAGAGTGTGGCAACACGAAAGTGTGTCTAAGCTAGATAACAAAGTGTTCTTACTTGCTTCCCATCTCAATGAGATGCTGTTATCATTTTAAATTGATATTATATAGCTAGAATAACACCAAAAATGGAATCTACAAACCAAAATACCCTTGAAAGTAAGTATCACACATCTTTATAGCACAATTAGTTACGAACTTGAATTTTCGGGGTGTGTTTAGCAGGCATCTTGGATTTATGTTAATTACCAAAACTAACCAAATCAAGCTCTACTTGTTCAAGGATTTATTGGGATTGCAAATCAGTAAAAGTGTCTATCAGAAATATCCAAGCAAGATCCACAATTGAGACCATAGGGGTGTCAATGGGGCTATATTCGAGAGATATCTAAATGAATGTGTAGCGTGTACCATGTGTGCAGGTGTACATGCATCAAAAGAAATAGCTTGATTGTATTTATTTTGGTCTAAACGGATTCCCTGTATATGAAAACCTAGGTATAGACCCCAAAATGAACATTCTAGGTTGACTCGGTCCGAAGTTATGGACATTTCAGTGAAGAATTATCTAAGTTTGGCGGCCATCTTGGATTTATGGACACATTCATATTATAAATATTTATTTAACCACTGTTTTCTCATGTACAATGTATCAGGCCCCTACAATAAGCAGCAAAAGGTAACAAAGGTTTTATTTTGTAGATCTATGCAGCCTAAAGTGAAGCAATCTCAAAATTCGAGATTTCGCGGGGCGGCCATTTTGAAAAATGGCCCCAAAACCAATTTTTGCAATGGATGCGCAACCGGAGACATATGTAATGTTTATTGGTATTAAAAAACCTTGAGAAAAAAGTTGGTTCTGGAGGATCATGGGGGGGGGGGGTGCAAAGGGACCCCCGTACATGCCCGACTATAAGGTCAAACTTTAAAAAAAATCGCAATAACTATACTTATATGAAAGATTATTATTTTGAAATGATTTTTGTTTTTTCAATGGCCACTTTCCCACCATTTGATATAAGACCGATGGCCTATAATCGTTATATCATTACGTTAATAAATCGATATGGTTAAAAATGATAGGTAACTTTGTCTCGGTTAATATCGCAACTTTCACTGTCTGCGAATATATCGACATCGACAAAAGTTCGTGGTGTTTAAAACAGTAAGTTTAAAACAAAAATAAATGTCATTAATCGGACTGGGATATTCTTCTGCAATCAAATGTAAATCAGCCAATTGTAAAACCTAAAGTTATGTGGTTTGCTTCTGAATATAAAATCCACGGATATGCGCAAAATCATGGAAGCTCACGTGACAACGACTCAACCAATCAGCGTGCAGTAAAGACTATAGTCGTATAATAATATACACTTATTGCACACAATTGTTTACAAACATACATATAAATTTATATTACCTAGGTTAAATTACATACAGGAATGTAGGCTGTAAGTATAACTAGTTCCTCTTTGTGTAAAAAGAGTATGTCACATCCGATGGAACTACAATACATTGAACCCAATGAGACATTAAAATAAATACATATATACGATCCCATATCCCTAGAAATTTTGCAGTAGATATATATCGAGATCTCGAATCATTTTATCTGTCATCTGCACCCTCGGATTCATGGTGAGCATGTCGTGTATTGCTCTCTCATAATATGCTAATGACACGGGTACTGCTGCCTTCTCCAGGCGTTTTGCGTACATCATAGCATCATCGCGGGCTACATCATACTGCGAAGCGACGATGTACGCACGCGGGAGCCCTCGCAGGTCTGGTGCTAGGAGAGGCGCAAAGAACTCGTCAGAGAAAACGTCTTTCAACTCATTCCAGACGTCGTCGTGGCCGAAATCCACCTGGTTCGGTGTGTACGAGTCGTGTAATAACTTGCGATGCAGCAAATTGTGATCTACGTAGGCCGCCATCTTGGATTGCTTGCTCTGCGCGGAAGTGTGGTAATTTCCGGACGCGTACTTTGCGAATTTGTTATGCGCGTCCCAACCGCGCGCGTACCAAAGCCAGGCGCTGATTGCTTGCGACTTCGGGAAGGAAGCGTCGTGTTGGTTCTGGCAGTAGGATGGCGTATTGAAGTCCAAGGCTTGGAGGAGTGGGTTGATTAGGATCTGTAGGGCGGGAGTTGGTAAGTCTGGGGCTGACATTTTCAAGCGCAAGGTCACTGCCGCTGCTAGGTTCGCACCAGCTCCGATACCTACATGTACGGACAATTATAGATTAGAACACACGCGGGGTCTAGTAGATTTGAAATAGGAAATATTGATGTTCGTGGACTTTCTACAAGCTACAATATGTATGTGCTGACCAAAGAGAGCGACTTTGGAAGGTGCAACGTTCAACTGTTCTGCGTTCATGAGTACGTGCTCGGTGACAGCGTAACAATCATCCAGCGGCGCGGGGTATGGGTGCTCCGGCGCCAGGCGATAGCTGCAGGAATAATCATAGGACAATTTCTTTCTGAGATATTCCAGATAAGAATACGGAGTGCATGTATGATATGCTGTTCTCCAATAGGGATTCTAAATTTTAGGTGCCAGATCGATTAAATGACATTTTTAGAGTCAAGTTCAACACAAAACCTCATATGATTTTTTGCTATAACCTCGTTTAGGTTGGTCGGATCAATTTGAAATTTTGTTTATTTCCATTTGGTATGAACCCGTATTGTTTCACCAAATGTCTGACTTCTATCTTCAAAATTGAACAAGTTGGCAATCTACTCCAATGTGAAATTTCACATCAAACATGAAATTTGCGAGTCTGAACAGAAATTGGCTTGTTGTTGTTCGATGTGTACATTGCACAGTACTTTGTAAGAATGATATTTTATTAGAATACACCTGTACGATTCTTCAAATTCAAAAAGTTTCCTCATATTACATTGCTTAGCGGAATAACGATCACGAAATCCACAAGTTTGCCTGAATTCCTGTGATCCGATTTGTGTCCAACATCTAACATTGGGGGTAGATTACCTACTTTTTCAGTTTCCAAGATAGAAGTCTGAAATTTGGTGAAAAAATATGGTTTTGTGCCAAATGGAGACATATAAAATTTCAAATTAATCCGACCACCCCAAACAAAGTTATCTCCAAAAATCATATGAAATGTTGTGTTGAATAGACGTGGAATCAGGGTCCGTTATCCAATCTCATAGTCCGGGGACAGAAAGTAACAGAAAATATTTCCGGGGACAGAAAATAACTTGAGTATAGTAGACGATTAGCTTCATTTAGCAGCATAGTTACATGTATAGGCCTACTACCATATTTCGGATCAGAATACTCACTCTACAGAGATAAGCAGTACTCCGAGTGTTTTCGCCATGTGGGACGCTAGATGGTCATGGTTCTCTGTAAAGTACAAGAATTATTCGGGAGGTATGCCACTGTTATCGATGTATTCTTCCTGACGGATGTATATCAGTGAAATGGGTGTTGATTCCATATAACGAAAACAAACATGTATAATGCGTAAGTAGCACGGAGTTGTGTTGCTCAACTTACTGGATCCAGTCCCACACCTATTTATTTATAACTGATGTATGTACAGTGTATTATATGAATTGGTTGATGCCTTCAGTGTTGAATCACTCAATGTCAGTAGCTTACCGATACTGCCCGATATCCAGAGACCGCCGTGGAAGAAAACAATAGCCGGACCGTTCCGGATCGTGTTATGAGGCTGATATATCCGGACATCTACCCCTTTAAATGCATCGTCACTCACCTGACGCATAAACACATACATATACATGCTAGAGATGGATCTTTATTGTTCGACTGAACGTGGCCAGTACGTAAATATCGGGTGGTTTGTCTATTAATCGTTATCATGCAATAATGAACAGTATGTGTGTATTAGATAATATTAGAACAAGTTTGAACATTTAAATACAATACAATTTTACATATATAGCCTGGATCTAGTAAAACCTGCCATTTTATATTTCGGTTCATTTGTTCTAATATTTGTTATATTACTCGTGTACCCACGTTCATGCCGATGTGTTGGCTGTGGTTTGTTGCTATGGGGTCGTCAAGGTTGGCACGTAGTTTGCGATAAAGTGTGGCAGGGTGCCCCATACCAACGTAACCACCCAGGGAACTCTATAGATATGGATTATATCGTTCTTATTCTTATCATAAGTAGGTCTACAGCATTAGTATTTTGAATGCCATATCGAGAGGTATATCGGTGTTATCAATTAAACTGTAATTTTACACAAAGATCTATGTGGTTTGAAATATTGAAACGAAATATTGTATATTATTTTGTCGATAGGGTCTACATTGTAAAAGTAGTAATTTTAATTGATTATCATTTTACAATCGCTATATGTTTGCATTATACACGCACTACAACTACGGCTGACTGACCAGGCCATGGACTACTTTTCCTTTGGCGTAGACCCAGAAGAGGACATCAGTTTCTTCCAAGTCTGGCGGCATGCTCACAAAGCCATAGAGCAAGTAGGACGCCAAAAACACGGCTATAGCCAGATTGGCTACCGTGTGAGGTATTCGCGGTTTCAGTAGCATCGCTGACACTTCCTGTATCCTTTCTGGATATGATATTGTTCGTCCAAACTTTAGCTATATTGTTTGTCCAAATTTTGGCTATATTTTTCTGTCCAAATTTCAGCTATGCAGGGGGGTACCGCTTCATCAGCCGCCTATGAAAAGTACTTTATCATGAAATATTATTTCCAAGCTGCCATTGTCGAATACCAGTAATAATCCTTCATTTGTGCAATATTCTTTATTGAAAATGTATTGGTGTTGTACACATCTGCCCTACACGGTGATATAAATACATATGTGTACTAATAATCCTCCCATATTATAGCCAGGGCGTTTAAACGCACAGTGCCTGACAGCTAGTCAGTGAGGCCCAGAACAACCACGTCTACACAGTACAAAGGTCAAAGTACAGACCGAGTAATTGTTTATATCGAGTGGTGCGGTCTGCTATCTCTCATAGACACATCTCTGGTCATATTTAGAACTACGATAACCCATGTGCAAGTTCAAAATGCGATAGTTAGTAATCTTATTGTTTTGGTCTATGTGTATATACACGTGAAGCTTAAATATATAGGCAGCAATGGTCGGGTGCGAGTATGAAGATGCCATTTGTGGCATATTATTCTTACAAATATACTCTGTATTTTCGGTAGAATATATGCCCATCATTGAGATTCAATATCTCGCAAACAAAATGCTCGTAAGTTTATTCTGTTTATTCACAATCATATAATGACGATAAATGGAAAACATCAGTTACAGTTCATCAAATATTCTACAAACTGTACAAACTCAAATCTTACAGTCTACAAAATACATTTACACAAACAAGTTTACAGACGTATCACAGGTAGGGTCGGACATTCGTAAGCTAGGACATACACACATATATACATGACTCTGATTAATGGTGGTAATAACATTATAATAACCTGGTGTATATCATTTGGTCGCATCTTGAATTATTCTAAATACATAATCATATGGTGAACATTGAGAAATTTTAATTGTGCATATATCGATTGATACTGTCAAACAAATAGGATGGTCGAATCACTTGTGAAAATACAGAACTAATAATGATATCATTTTCACCACGATATTGATAATTATAAATTTAAGTACGATTTTTTTGTAGAGTTCCTGTAGTTCAGTATGTTATCCTGAATATATTATGTAATTCACAACGTAAACACGTACACATATATATGACTGAATGTTATGACATGAGCACTTGGCGGGAAAGTATTGAAGACAGCGTTGTATGGACATTTTGTACGACTTAATGGCTGCTCAATTGTACGCTTGACTTCATCTAATATTAAGGAAGGAGCGCGAAAGGTGGGCCATACACGTCACAGAAACGGTCAGGAACAGTGCACTCAAGGAAACAGCCGGAGAACCTGTAAATAGGCATACAAAATGGGTACAATTTATCATGTTCCATATACATCAAGATATGCATGGATAATGATAGTATGAATACATCAATACACGTTTGTTATGTAAAAGTTCTGCATACTTTTGTTTTATCCCCTACTAAAAATGCTGATTGTTTTCGTACGAAAAAATATTTTTGCTTTATTTTTGCTTCATTGCCATGCCAGGGCACTCCACGATTTCATACCTAATGCCATCTTTCCCATAAAAGCTTAGAGGAATCTATGGTCATTTCTATAACAAACCTGTACAGCCATACTGCCGCACTCTAAACAGAAACTAGACGCTTCCGGTCGCCTACGACCGCTTGGGTGTATCCCCCGTAGCCTAATCATCCCTGTCGCCCCAAATTTCACTGATAAGCACGAAAAACTAGATCAAAGGATTAGCAAGGATTAGCTTGATCTTTCAAGGTCATTGAAAGTCAAATTCAAGGTCACCACAGAGTCAGTGCATATGAATTTCCATTTCATCATGTTCAATAAGATCATGATCATTCAATAAGAAAACTTTAGTTTCAAGTTGAAATTCAAAGCAAAAGTTGACCAAAATGGGGATTTCAAAATGACAAAATTGGAGCCAGATCGAACTTTGCAACATAAGTTATATTTTAAATTGCGCCAAACTTGGTGTCAAGTTGAAATTCAAAATAAAAGTTGACCAAAACTGAATTTGAAGATGACGTAATTGGAGTCAGATCGAACTTTTCACTATAAGTTATATTTTAAATCACAATATGTGCCAAAGTTGGTTTCAAGTTGAAATTCAAAGTAAAAGTGGATCAAAACTGCATTTCAAGACGACGAAATTGGAGCCAGATCAAACTTTTCACCATAAGTTATATTTTACCTCATAATGTGTGCCAAACTTGGTTTCAAGTTGAAATGCAAAGTAAAAGTTGACCAAAACTGCATGTCAAGATGACGAAATTGGAGCCAGGTCTAACTTTCACCAGAAGTTAAAATTTAACTCATAATATGTGCCCAATAATGAATGTTCCTCACCTTAACTATTTTTATTGTGGTCAATAATATACTTAACTAGCCAAATTAATGTTAATGATACTACACCATAAAAGCACTACTGGAAACCACCTTTTCCTCATTGATCCCAATAATAAATGTCCCATGCCTTAACTTTTTTATTGTGCTCAATAATAGACTTAAGGCCATTCCTGTTTAATTTTCTGTTTCTCGTCCTCCGGAAAATAAAAAGCTAGGAGGGAGGGCGGAAAAAAACAAACTAACCCTCAAATAAAAAACATATATCTTGCAATGAATCTCTCAATATAAACGATGTTGGAGTATGCATTTGAGCATCTAATAATGTCCCACAAAGTTATATATTATTCTTAGAATTCTATATGAATAAATGAACGAATGATAATTTATTCACAAAGGGTCTTCGGCCCATATGCTGAACAGACATGTACAATTTCACTAGTGAACACCACAAACGCTGGATAAATGAATAAATTATGCAACATACATGTATCAAGTCAGTACTTGTTATGGACACCCATACCATGGGACACATACGCCGCCAGATGTTCAACAATATATGATTGTCACTAGACATTAAAGCTATTGAAATTTTCAATCGGAATCATAACATTATTTATATATTTACTCAAATACATTTGTCTAATTTCAGAATACAAAGGGCACACCAACCCAAAGTGAAACTCATCTTCTACAAATTCAGAACTGTTAACTTAAAAAAGTTTACACAAACACTGCGATCGGTCAGGTTTCGACTATCGGAGACGGTCTACGGTCTAACTCTTTACAGAAGTATTTTCACAATGAAATCTTGCCACTGCTACAAGGTGCTTCCAATATATTTTAGTAAAACGCGAGGGACATGTGTCATCTTGTAGTATTATACCCATTTCATTTAGAATTATCACATACCAGTTCTGTTTTACCACATGTAGCAGGCGCTGTTTGAATGTATATAAAAATATGATTTTCCAAAACTCTGTTGAAGCCACACATCACCAAATCCATGTCTATACAGGGGATATTTAACATCAGATACCCAGTTTTTATTTCCATTATCTGGGAAAGTCTTCAAAACATTATACAGAGAGTTTTGTATCCTAATGTTATTGTCATGGACTGCTAGCAGCCAAAGTATGACAAACCTATCAGATAAATGCAATTTTTCCAGCTCACCAAGGTTGTGGTTAGTGCTGTGATTCCACGATGAATAAGCGTGGCAGAGATTGGCGGATTTCCCATGTCAAAACCGCATTTATTTCCACGATATTACAAACTTATTATGTTTGTTTTATCTCAGAATTTCAACAAAAGCTAGTCGCGCGGGGACGAGAAACAGAAAATTAAACAGGAATGGCCTAACTAGCAAAATTAATGTTAACTTATTCACGAATATCAATGGTATTGCAGCCATAAAGTCAATACTGGACACAACCTTTACCTTGTTGAGCCCAATAATAAATGTTTCTTTGCCTATTTTTTATTGTGGCCAGTAATAGACTTAACTAGTAAAACTAATTTAAACTAGTCGAATTTCTGTTAACTTATTAGGTAAAAGTAATCTCTCCACACAAAACCATCAACTGTAAGTTTCCAGTGTGATGTACACGATGTCCAGTGTGATTTGTTTGCAGATATCAACCAAATGGAATGATCATAGATCTCAAACTGGATATTTCACATTGTTGTAATGAGTTATCTAATAAACTTATTAATATTTATTTAATCTTTCTGAAAAACAACAGGTTTCGTGCCTGAGCATTGCTCAACAGGCCTGTTCAATATGTAGTGATTCCTGTAAAACTACAACTCCTAGAGCGTTCACAAGCCATGGATGTTGAAATTGTTGATTTTGTCAAAAAATGTGTCGCCAAACGGCCATTCTGGTTGTTATGGCAACCAAAATCGACAGGTGTCGTGATCTCACCATAGGACATGTCCATATGAAATATTATCAAAATCGGTTCAGATTTGCAAGCTGTAGCGAGTTCACAAGAAAGTGTCTGCGGAGGCGGCGGCGGCGCGACGATCGTACATTCAAAGTATCCGCCGAACTTTGTTCGGGGGATGCAATTATAAGCCATTGCCCTTATGCATAACTCTAAGTACGTGGTAACCTATCACTGTACTCACCCACTGATGATGGGCTCTGGTCTTCTGTCACATTGGGAGTGGCTGAAAGACAGACGAAAATTATTCATGAGCTTACGGCTTCGAGTATCATAGAGCTAATACTCGACACATTGACATAGTACATGTATATTGTACGCTAATGCTTAGGTATTATGTTAATTTCTTAGAAAGTTGATTGTTTTCGTTATCAAAGCAAATTACACAATAATTTGAGATCATTAAGTTTGAATGTTTTTTTAAATCCTATGTCCGAAATTGAATCGGATGTATCTCATGTATCACATAACCGAATTGAGAAAAGTATTCCTCTTTCAGTCATTCCTTCAAAGCTGCAGTTATGGGGCTCATCTTGAGTACTTACCACTTTTGCTTGAGTAGGTATATACCGACCGATTTACTGCATTTTGATATAATATTTATAGAAGACGACAGTCGAATTCCTCAAAGGAGCAATGCGGACAACACAAAGATATTTATATAATATATCACACTGCATACATTGCATAAAGGTATTTATTATGGTTATTTACAAGCAAAAGACTGAACAAAGAACAACACGAAATACAACACAGACATATTCAGATCACAAATGAAACAAATATTTACAAATTCCTAATCAAACCTGCAGTATATATACAATTGTTTGATGTGAAATGTAATATGATTGACCAAACTGCGTTTATTTGCTATTCGAAATTGCTCCCAAAATAAGCAAACTACCACGGGTGTTTCGAGGCATCCAACGGTCTACACACTTTCATCCACACATAATCAATGGCAGTGTTTCTATGATTCCACTTTTCAGACATAATAAACTCTCTTTTTGTGTCATGGATTTTTTTTGGCTGATAAAAATTGGGTTGAACTTACTGGAAAATTCTCCCTCTGTCTATCTACTAGATTCCACTAATAGACACTGCTTTGGAATAAAACACTCGTGCATCTAGATAGGTCTGAACAAGGAGAGCTTTGAATCATCTGCTTTAGCAATTCCAAGACTCCTTGCAAGATTACAACACAACCTTCTATAACGTGGTATTTACTATTATATTTACTTATATTTACACAATATCCAAGCACACAAGACGCAGCTCATCACATAATAAAACAAACAAGTAGACATACATGTATAGCTAGCAACATTATAACGTCGGTAAATACGATCATATCGTATGATTTATCATTATCTACGAAGAGCGATGCACAAAAGTAGGGAGTGATGCAGGATATAATTGGCTAAAGACAGGCAACAATGGACGACATGATGCCTAAACATATCAACAGGTTCAGAGCAGGAGGGGAGAACGTATCTGAAAGCGACAATACAGTTACACGCACAAAATTAGTTTGATAGCATTGCAGTGGACAAAAAGATCAGAATGATGACAATTTTACTTTTTTTCTATTTGGGAAAATATCTGTCTTGAACTGAGCCCAGAATTGGTTTCACTTTCCGAATTTTTTAGCCATGAGTGTAAATTTGTCATCAACAAGTGAAAATGTATCAAAAATAAACCTTGAATAAATATGCAAATATGGCACATGATGTCTTGATGGTATAAGTGTCGTGAAGGAATATGTTATGACATATATGTACAATATAAGCAACACGACACAGAACTGTGTAGCTAGGTACGTACTCGGTGTGTACTGATACATGTATGTACATCTGTGTAACACTAGCTGACCTGTCGTATCAGCTTAATGACTAAGCATTATGAAAATCTGATGCCAAGCATATCAGGTCTATAAGAACACTTTTGGTAGGAGTTAACTTTGGAAAACTGTTGCACATCAATTATCCACAGATCTGGACAAAAAGTCTGCTGATCGAGGTCACTGAGTGCAGACGTGGCACAAAGTATGGTCCTAACTACTGTTAGTATCAAGCGAGTACTCACAGGCCGTGGAAGAGCTGCCGCCGGCGGTGGATGCGGGTGGTCGCTGGGTGGTCCGATGTGTCTCTCGTGAGGTGGTCACGATGGGGCCACGTGTGGTGGTCGGGAAAGGTGTTGTAGGGAAAGTTGGGCCCGTTGTCGTGCTTCCCAGTGTAGCTGTCAACCATATGGAGATAATCATTAATATCAATGATATGGGTGTTATCCACCGGGAAATTCAACTCATTCATGCAAGCATTTTTGTGTCTGATCATTTGGATTACAGTGGCTGTGAAGATGTTGATCTACCTTGGCAAAAATAGAGCTAGATTATTTGGGAATATTCATATGCGCATTTCAGTTTCCAGTACAAGTAGGCCCGTATGGTGTAGGCACTAACCAAATACACTATCATGTACGCGTAGAAACAGCTAGAGAGTCAGTAGGCTAACTACACTCTGATTTTTCCAACTTGGTTACACATTTTTTCGAAGATATTTTTGCGATGCTAAAAGGTATCGTTCTACAACTAGGCGTACTTAAGTCTGAGATAGACAGAGATATCTGAGATACGGTAGAAAATTGCCCTTCGACTCCCAGGTGAGGTATTTATTGCCATTTAGCATCGCAAAAACATCAGCAACAAGAAAATGCAGCTAACTGCGGGAGACGACATTAGAGCTCGAGCACATCAACTACCATATCCTCCCCCACATGATTCAAATTCATTCCCGTATATTATGATGAAAAACTTCTCCTACATCATTCATATTCCTAATAAGTAAACATTCATTTTGAACTCAATGAAACGAATATGCCTGCTAAAATGTTATTGAACCTAAAAAAAACCCTTAAAAATATTGGAAACTATGAGGAATATCTGCATCTGAGATATAGCCTAACACATGCCTAATGGGCAAATTGAAAGACCAGTTCGAAACAAAAAGGCTCCACAACCCAGCATGAAACACCCTGTCAAGTGATGAAATACGTCAAATTACGGTAAATGTAACCGTGGCAGCGCAGACGTATGGTTGTGTTTACTTCATAACGTGAAAGAAAGCCACATGTGAGCTTACATCGTGCATGCATGCACGAATTGCTGCACAGAAATATGTATTCCAAAATACGCGTCATGTGGTGAAATTTGCTTTGCATTCTGGGAACGTCAATTTCCACCGGCTCCGCCATTTTGGGACGTTTTTAGACAACTGGAGCGTTTTACGTAATTTTCTCAAGCCTAACACATCGATTTATGCATTATTTATCTGTGGAATATTCACAATTTGCTATCAATTCGAGAGATTTCATGTCAAGGACGAAGAAAATCCACATTTGAAGTAGGTGTCTAAACGTTAAGATGCCAAAACGTGCGTCGATGGGTTGGCATGAAACCTCCACAAAAAAAAGTCAGCACATAGACATGTAGAGGGTTGGGGGCTTCGCCCCCAACGCTCTAATGTCAAAAAACAGTGTTAGCAAAAATCATAGGGCGCGTTTCTTTGTGGCAGGTTGAATGTAAACTTTCTCAACTTTTTAAACCTTTTTAGGGGAATTCCAGGTTTGCAATTCGTGTGCGTTTCATGTAAAAGTTTAATGTGAACTTTTTAAACCAGAAATTAGGGGAATCCCATCATTGGACAATTAGCTATTGTTATAAAATCAGTTGCCATGACAGCATAAACAGTACCATTGTTGGAAAGTCTGACTGCATAAAGGTTGCTGTGCAAAACTCCTCAATTTACGTTATATGATCACAACAGTTACTAGGCTTCATATACAAGCAGTTTCACTTTCTGTTATCAGTTTCTAGCTAAGGAAAAGGTTGAAAAGGTTCACAAACTTTGTCAACTTTTTCAACCTTGGGAATTCCAAGGTTTAAAAAGTTGACAAAGTTTACATTAAACCTGACACAAAGAAACGCGCCCCGAGTATACTAACACGATGTAACAGAAATCCTCAACAGACGAACGGAAGCAATGGACAAATGAAAATCTCAGAAGAGAAATGATTCTTGCAGACTGACTGTACAGTACTGGTGCGCTATGATTATTACGGTACATACGTCGTGGGGTTGGGTGATAGCCGGGTGGTAGAAGCTCGGGTGTCTCCAGGTTACACTGCGCCAGGGCCGTCATGACGTCATTGTCGGCATACACGGCTTCGACGTCAGATAACAGTAGCGGGCAGCTGATCGAGGCATTGGCGGCACACAGGACAACCGATTCAAAGTCGCTGTACAGTGGAAAATAGGCAAATGATGGTGTACAGCCACAACGATAACATTGAAATAGTGATACGAGGAGTGACTTCAATTTATTCAGAAACAATACCATCCGGACTTGTCATGTGCTACACGTACAGAGAAAGACTTGGTATCGAAATCAACGAGGCTAAGACATCTTGAAGTAGCAGTTAATCTCGTTACAGTATTACACAACTTTTCCGCAACGTCTATATAAAAGAACTAATATATTTTTCACACTGAGAGCGTAACCCATAATTATAATGATGAATGAGCACAAATCACTTGTATTGAATACTAGAGGGCGGTCGGGAGAGGCAGTCGGTCTCACGACCACACAGGTTTCCCTCGGTATGTTTCGCAATAAAGTGTTGTTTTCCCGAAAAAAAAATTGTGGCGGGCACTGACGGCTATGTTATATTAGGCTGAAATTCAATAGCAACCTACCTGAGGGCCCGATGTATGTGATCAAAGAGTTTCATCTATATAAAAGAACTAATATATTTTTCACACTGAGAGCGTAACCCATAATTATAATAAAAATAATATCTAAGGTAAAGAGCTGATATGAATAAATCATGGGCGTAGATAGGGGGGGGGGGGGGTGCGGGGGGTTTGGTCGAACCCCCCTTTTCATCTGAAACTCCAGGCTCGAACGCAACTGATCCAACAGCAAAAGAGTCAGTTTCAAGCATAAAATATCCCGTTATATCCCATCGATGGTCGGCCACAAAAGCGGATCTGGGGGGAGGGTGTGTCCAAGTGTTCTGGTTCTCCCTTTTCTTCCACTGGAACCCTCTCATTTAGCATGATTGACCGTTCCTATGCAAGTTCCAATTTTGGCCCAGGGATTTGACTTGAAATGGTGCTACTTCTCCTGTATCTACTGATCATTAAAAAGGTAAGCACTATCAGAAATACATGTATTTCTGCTACTATAAATGCCGAAGGTAGATCCGGGGGGTGGGGGACGGAATGGGTCTTGTCCACCCCCCCCCCCCCACACACACACACACACACACACAAAATTAATGTCGAAAATTTAGGGCGTAGTGTCGGTACAGAAATGTCAAAATACTTGATTGAGATATGGCGCACATGTATGGGGAATATAATATTAGTTCTGATGCATTTTTGTCACTAAATGCTTTGAGATATAATAAATTTGGTATTGGCATTATTTGGTATTGATGGTGAAAAAAATAATTAATTTGGATTTAATAACAATTGCTTGAATGAAAAAGGTGGTTTTAATGTGTTTGTGTGAAATTTATACTCAGGAGAGGCCAGGAAGCTACTACGGAACATGAAAAGGGCTCTGTCTTCTGGGACCCTTCAGCGGGCCCCAGGCCCGCGGCCGCGAGGTGCTTGCCGGGCTCGCATTGGCCCACTCCCTTAAATTCTGGATCTTACCCCTGGATGCACTACTCTCTTCATTTAGTATGATATACATTCATACTACTTCAATTACTAAAGGGGGCTTACGGCGGTAACAGTAACGCCTGTTGTACATCACCAAGTGGTTATGACATTTGTTGCGATTCCTGAAATTGGGTTTTCCCCCCCAAAAAAGTTTTTTTTGTTTTTTTTTTTGGGATGGCCATTTTGTTCTTCCGATTTGGCTGAAATTCGATAGCAACCTTCCTCAGAGCCCGATTTATGTGTACAAAAAGTTTCGTGATTATATCTTGATACCTTTCGGAATGAAGTGCGTGACATGGATTTCCAGATTTTGCTTTGTGGCAGCCATCTTGTTTTCCGATTTGGCTGAAATTCAATCGCAATCTACCACAGGGCCCGATGTATGTGTACAAAAAGTTTCATGATGATATCTTGGTACGTTTCGGAATATAGTATGTGACGTCATTTTCCTGAAAAAGGTAATATTTTTTTGTGACGACCATCTTGTTTTTTCCGATTCGGCTGAAATTCAAGAGCAACCTACAACAGGGCCAGGTGTATGTGTACGAGAAGTTTTGTGATGGTTTCTTGGTACGTTTCGGAATAGAGTGCGTGACGTAGTTTTCAGGAAAAAAATATGTTTATTTTGTGGCGGCCAGCTTGTTTTTCCGATTTGGCTGGATTTCAATAGCAACCTACAACAGGGCCCGATGTATGTGTAAAAATAGTTTCGTGATGATATCTTGGTTGTATGTTTCGGAATAAAGTGCGTGATGTTTTCCCGAAAAAAAAAAACCATCAGGGCCTGATGTATTTGTACAAAATATTTCGTGATGATATCTTGGTACATGTACGTTTCTGAATAAAGTGCGTGACTACAAAAAAAAAAACTATATATCCCCCTCCGGTGCACATAAATATACAAGATATTGTTCATTTCACGAGGATATCACGACCAGCATATATCTCTGAGTTACCTGCACGGGACACTTTTGTCGCTGGCACTCAGGACTGCAGCAGCCTCGGTCTCCAGGTCCCGCTGGCAGTTGTTCGTCAGGTCTGCGAGTAACTGCACGCGGTTGTTGCAGCCTGTTGACGAATAGCGGTAAATCAAAGCAATTCAGATTTTCACAGATTCAGGAATACTACACTCGAATCGAGAGGTATGCCTAGTTTGCCACGTTCTGGCTGCATGCACGAACCCTCAAAGCAGATGAAATTTCTGCGGTCAGCGATGAACTTGGCGCCATACTGGTTGATTCCCACGGGGCCCGGTACTATGATGTTGTAAAGGTCGAGATCGAAGTCTTCCCGGTCCTGGATGTGAAGGGCCCCGAACGTGGGGAAGGGCACCGTGCACGTGTCCAGGGGTGGGAGGGTACAGAACTGTGAAGCTGTCGAGTTGTAACCAACCATCGCCCTGTCGTAAAAGTCGTTCATTACAGACGCCAGAGCGTTTATTGGAGAATGCATGTAAATAGGAATTTGCGACAGTTCTGAGGAAGTACATGTCATTTCCATTTCAATCAATATGACCACTATACACGTACTCTTTTACATGCCTGGGTGAATCAACCCTATTGCTACTGTATGGCTGTTCTGATAAGCTAATATAATGTCTTAACTTAATTTAGTTATTTGAGAGAAGAGACCTACGCGCAGAAGGAGATGTTATTGAAGGTGTTCCACTGGGCTATTCGTAGTAGGTTATCTGCACTGAGACCGGGACTTGAGCCAAACATCGAGGTTATCATGGAGAAACACCCCATTACATTGTCGTAGCTGCATACTAAATCTGCCATCCAATGCCAACCAATATATTAGCTCAAACCAGTCAATTTACCCTTGGTTGTCGGGCAATCTTTACACATGTTTAATCCATAAGATCAGGTACGTTCACAAAGAGTAAAACAAGTTCAATTGACATAATATGAACATTCATTGACATTCATTTCCGTTTGTCTAAACTCCTAAATATATAAAATGCATGCTGACCATTGAACATAATAGGTCTAACTCGCACTGCGTTGAGAGTGACGTTGTTGCAGAAATGTGAGAAGGCTGAGTATGTATCAATCCGGGGCTTCAGAAACTGGGTCACCGCTCGAGGACAGGTCCTCTGCTGCTGTACCACACAGTCTATCTGTGCCTGCATCTGACTAGACGAGAGAGATAGAGAGATGAGAATCATGTCTTCTAAAACTAGCAGTACAATTATTGAATTATCCGCGGCACTCACATGCATGCTTCTATGGGATTTGGGTTATTCCCAGTGAAAGGACAATTGCTCTGAAGCTGCGTGACAACTGTCCGTACATCTCTGTCACAGCCTGGAACACATCATAATACATTTTTACACGCACTACATAGAACAATATATAAAACATACACGTATGCCTGTAACCGTACAGCTTCAATGCATCTGTAAGAATATGTATTTCTTGCTTCTTCTTTTAATCTGACACTGAAATCAAGTTCAATCGAATTATCCCTTGCTTTTCGCTGCGCATAACGCTGTTCTGAATAATCGGATGTAGTAAAAGCATTATTTTTATTCAGACTTCTATCTTTGAGTTGGCAATCCACCACCTGGTATGTTCCATTTCAGTTCTAACGTGAAATTCCTGAGTCTAAACACAATTTGTTAAGTTCTTCAGTGTCTTGTACCACAGTGCTTCAAGAAGAAGATGAGATAGGCGTATTAATATGAATAAGCACTGCAAAGTTCTTCCAGACACAACGTCACGACATCGTGTCTGAAATATGACATTTACGGGCATATATGTGGGAAGCACTTTGAGCTAAGTGTGACGTTGGGGTGGATTGCCAACGTTTTCTATTGCGAGGTAGAACCATAGTGTTAGAAGTCTGAAGTTGGGTGTCACTGACCATCAATAAGCGGTCCGCGGGTGGACGTGGGTGACGTTTCCAGGCCACAGATGTCCTGTAGCTGTTTCAGCTCCGGGTTATCAGTGTACAGCTGTCCTAGATCGTTTCTCAGTCGTTCACAGCTGCGAGAACTCTCTCGCAAACAGCTGTTCACTCTGGACATTGATCTACAGAAGAACAACAAACAGCCTACGTCAATCGCTTTCACGACCAAAGGCATTATACCATGTAATTTCACTACTTTCACATGTGCGTTATATCCATAGATGGTCATGGCGGACTCACATGCAAACAGATTCTCCGGTGAACACTGTTGATCCCGTGTCATCGTTCCAAGCAGTTTTGAGATTGGAGATTATCGTGGGTAAGTCGTGGTCTATAAGGCATCTCTCGTAGGCTGGATACTTGACACCGAAGTCAGCACATGTCTCGTCTGGAATCACACGTTATATCAAGTAGTACGACGTAGATAGTGTAAAGTTCGGCAACCCCGCGATAAAGAGATATTACCCATTACTGGAGTGTCTCCTGCCATCATATAAGTTCACCAGCATAATATGTGCGCTATAACTGTGGTGTCACTACTTGTGTAACACAAAACGTCACAACGCTACAGTGCTTCGCTCTTTCGTAGAGACCGGGATCACCCCCTGTTCGCGGCACAGCGGTAAATAATTTCTTGAAGTTATCGGTTTTAAATTCTTGGCGTTATGTTGGAAATTTTGACGATATGGATATGGTTCTTGATGGTATCGCCTTTTTATATCCACGGAAAAGATTGGAAATGCATTAAATAATTATATAAAGCTGATATGAAACAAGTATTATTATTGAGTGAATCTACATGCATGCATTCCCATTTCTGCATGGCGCTAAATTATTGGCGTTACCAATAACGTAAAGCATGACGAACTAACGTCAAGAATACCGAACTTTTCATTGCTGGCTGAAAACGACTGACAATTATGTTCAATTTATAATCTGGGCATTAATCCTTCCAGTGCTTACTGATAAATTAGCAGTCATTATATTTGAGCTCAAATTGATATCATATCTGAATCTTTATATGGGAACCAACTGCATCTATCACATTCAAATAGCTACGAGGCATGATTTTCAACTTTTTTGACATTTCGTTGGGTTATTGGGATGTCATAATGCTTCCTCTAACACATAACTCGAAGATATATTCACCCTTTTCCCAATTACCTGAGCGAAATGAGTTAATTCATGCTAAAATCGCGGAAGAACAAAACATAAACAAACATAACGTCAAAAATTTCCCACATAACGTCAAGAATTTCGCACATAACGTCAAGAATTTAGAACCGATAACGTCAAGAATTGATTTACCGCTGTGCCGCGAACAGGGGGTGGGGGTGAGCTGTATCCCACTGTTCAGTCACACCATCCAGGTCAACTTAATCACACATATGGGTAGCCCCAACCGTGGCTCATCAAACTGATGATCGATATGGACTGTTTTACCAACCGCCCATATCCATCACCAGGTTGAAGAGCCACTTTTGGGGCTAACATATGGGTGTTCCAGACAGGTCAGGGATCAGGAAAACCGATATTTACCTGAGATGTGAACCTACACACTTGTCACTTACGACTGCCTGTATGTTTTGGATTACCTGCACACTTGTCACTGACGGCTGCCTGTATGTTTTGGATTACATGCTTACTTGTCACTGACGGCTGCCTGTATGTTTTGGATTACCTGCACACTTGTCACTGACGGCTGCCTGTATGTTTTGGATTACCTGCACACTTGTCACTGACGGTTGCCTGTATGTTTTGGATTACCTGCTTACTTGTCACTGACGGCTGCCTGCATGTTTTGGATTACCTGCACACTTGTCACTGACGGCTGCCTGTATGTCTTGGATTACCTGCACACTTGTCACTGACGGCTGTTTGTATATTTTGAATTACCTGCACACTTGTCACTGACGGCTGCCTGTATGTTTTGGATTACCTGCACACTTGTCACTGACGGCTGTCTGTATGTTTTGGATTACCTGCACATTCGCCACTGACAGCAGCTTGTATGTTTTGGATTACCTGCACACTTGTCACTGACGGCTGCCTGTATGTTTTGGATTACCTGCACACTTGTCACTGACGGATGTTTGTATATTTTGGATTACCTGCACACTTGTCACTGACGGATGTTTGTATATTTTGGATTACCTGCACACTTGTCACTGACGAATCTATGTTTTGGATTACCTGCACACTTGTCACTGACGGCTGTGTGAATGTTTCGGATTATATGCACACTTTTCACTGACGGCTGTTTGTATGTTTCGGATTATATGCACACTTGTCACTGACGGATATTTGTATCTTTTGGATTACCTGCACACTTGTCACTGACGGATGTTTGTATATTTTGGATTACCTGCACACTTGTCACTGACGGCTGTTTGTATGTTTTGGATTACCTGCACACTTGTCACTGACGGCTGTTTGCATATTTTGGATTACCTGCACACATGTCACTGTAGGCTGTTTGTATGTTTTGGATTACCTGCACACTTGTCACTGACGGCTGTTTGTATGTTTTGGATTACCTGCACACTCGTCACTGACGGATATTTGTATATTTTGGATTACCTGCACACTTGTCACTGACGACTGTTTGTATATTTTGGATTACCTACACACTTGTCACTGACGGCTGCCTGTATGTTTTGGATTACCTACACACTTGTCACTGACGGCTGCCTGTATATTTTGGATTACCTGCACACTTGTCACTGACGGCTGCCTGTATATTTTGGATTACCTGCACACTTGTCAGTGACGGATGTTTGTATATTTTGAATTACCTACACACTTGTCACTGACGGCTGCCTGTATGTTTTGGATTACCTACACACTTGTCACTGACGGCTGCCTGTATATTTTGGATTACCTGCACACTTGTCACTGACGACTGTTTGTATATTTTGGATTACCTGCACACTTGTCACTGACGGCTACGTGTATATTTTGGATTACCTGCACACTTGTCACTGACGGCTGCCTGTACGTTTTGGATTACCTGCACACTTGTCACTGACGGCTGCCTGTATGTTCTGGATTAAATGCACAGTTGTCACTGACGGATGTTTGTATATTTTGGATTACCTGCACACTTGTCACTGACGGCTGTTTGTATGTTTCGGATGATATGCACACTTGTCACTGACGGATATTTGTATATTTTGGATTACTGCACACTTGTCACTGACGGCTGTTTGTGTGTTTCGGATTATATGCACACTTGTCACTGACGGATATTTGTATATTTTGGATTACTGCATACTTGTCACTGATGGCTGTTTGTATGTTTCGGATTATATGCACACTTGTCACTGACGGATATTTGTATATTTTGGATTACCAGCACACTTGCCACTGACGGCTGTTTGTATGTTTTGGATTACCTGCACACTTGTCACTGACGGCTGTTTGTATGTTTCAAATTACCTGCACACTTGTCACTGAAGGGTGTTTGTATGTTTTGGATTACCTGCACACTTGTCACTGACGGCTGTTTGTATGTTTCGGATTATATGCACACTTGTCACTGACGGATATTTGTATATTTTGGATCACCTGCACACTTGTCACTGAAGGGTGTTTGTATGTTTTGGATTACCTGCACACTTGTCACTGACGGCTGTTTGTATGTTTCGGATTATATGCACACTTGTCACTGACGGATATTTGTATATTTTTGGATTACCTGCACACTTGTCACAGACGGCTGTTTGTATGTCTTAGATTACCTGCACACTTGTCACTGACGGCTGTTTGTATGTTTCGGATTATATGCACACATGTCACTGACGGCTGTTTCTATGTTTCCGATTACCTGCACACTTGTCACTGACGGCTGTATGTATGTTTTGGATTACCTGCACACTCGTCACTGACGGATATTTGTATATTTTGGATTACCTGCACACTTGTCACTGACGACTGTTTGTATGTTTTGGATTACCTACACACTTGTCACTGACGACTGTTTGTATGTTTTGGATTACCTGCACACTTGTCACTGACGGCTGTTTGCATATTTTGGATTACCTGCACACTTGTCACTGACGGATATTTGTATATTTTGGATTACCTGCACACTTGTCACTGACGACTGTTTGTATGTTTTGGATTACCTGCACACTTGTCACTGACGGATATTTTTATATTTTGGATTACCTGCACACTTGTCACTGACGACTGTTTGTATGTTTTGGATTACCTGCACACTTGTCACTGACGGATATTTGTATATTTTGGATTACCTGCACACTTGTCACTGACTGCTGTTCGTATGTTTTGGATTACCTGCACACTTTTCACTGACGGCTGTTTGCATATTTTGGATTACCTGCACACTTGTCACTGACGGCTACCTGTATGTTTTGGATTACCTGCACACTTGTCACTGACGGCTGTTTGTATATTTTGGATTACCTGCACACTTGTCACTGACGGCTGTTTGTATGTTTTGGATTACCTGTTTACTTGTCACTGACGGCTGCCTGTATGTTTTGGATTACCTGCACACTTGTCACTGACGGCTGCCTGTATATTTTGGATTACCTGCACACTTATCACTGACGGCTGTTTGTATGTTTTGGATTACCTGCACACTCGTCACTGACGGCTGTTTGTATGTTTTGCAGAGTTGTTCTGACGCCGTCGCTCTCATCCGTACTGCAGGTGTCAGTGTTGGTGTCCACACATATCACTGTGGCTGTTAACGTAGACAGGGCGGTCCTGCGGGTGACAATGGAATATCATCTGCACATGTGCATGTGTTATTTCAGTTTAAAGTAATATATGGAAAAAAGATGTACAATTTTGTTCAGCGCCGTTTGTAGCATGTCAAACACTTACTGCATTCATGTTCACAGTCACGCGGTCAACGATTTTAGGTTGAATTGGAATTGTTTATAATAACTGGGGATGTTTCTGGTTTGGTGAAGCATAATCAGAAAGTGACTAGGCCTACGCTCCACTAAGGTTAGCTATATCACATACACTGTATATGTATGAATACGTACGTGCACTGCTCTGCAGTGGTTGGCGTCAGCTGGGAATTCAAACACGTCTGTGCAGCAGGAATATCGCACTCGCTGTCAACTTCAGCAACTGAAACACAAT
Source organism: Terebella lapidaria (assembly GCA_949152475.1). Classification (NCBI taxonomy): domain Eukaryota; kingdom Metazoa; phylum Annelida; class Polychaeta; order Terebellida; family Terebellidae; genus Terebella; species Terebella lapidaria. The sequence continues at coordinate 28,635,423 of OX424565.1, forward strand.
CGGAACGTGAGCGGTGTATCACGTTGGATTCATCATGTTCTTTTGGGGGGTGTCCAGCGCATGGGTGAAGTTATGAAGCTATGTATAGTAGGTAATTAGTTATGGGACCTCTTTTGGTGACCTTGAACTTGAATCGGAAGACACTGAGTGTTCACACACTATACTCGGATTTTTCTAACTCGTTTACACTGTTTTTCGCTAATATTTTTGTGATGCTTAACGCTTTCGTTCTATAACTTAGCATACTTCACCTGGGAGTCAAACGGCAGTTTGTTACCAAATTTCAGACAGCTATTCCAAAAATTGAGAAAGTTGGCAATCTACCCCAATGTTAAATTTAGCCCTATTATTTAATTTCTGGCCCGCACATAATTCAGTGTATCTTCTGGTTCAAAGTTACAAGAATATTTCGAATCCTGATGGATGTAAACAGGACCAATTCCTCGAATATGCTGAGATTCTCGAGATCCCGTTTTGGGCTGAAATTTAACATTGAGGTAGATTGCCAACTTTTTCAATTTTCGCGATAGCTGTCTGAAATTTGGTAGAAAATTGCCGTTTGACTCCTAGGTGAAGCATGCCAAGTTGTAGAACGATAGCATTCACCATCACGAAAATATTAGCGAAAAACAGTGTAAACGAGTTAGAAAAATCCGAGTATAGGCTAGATTAACGAGCCTGACTCAGACTTGTGTTATAGGACCGTTGTTACCGTATTTCTTCGAACAAGGCCGGGGCAGTTATTTTTCTAGCACCTTCCACCAGGGACTCTTACGAATCAGGCGCTAATTCGAGGCCCGTCGCACATAAGTCGCATGTATTGGCACTCGGGAATATTTTGTGTTACACAGATGCCGCCCATCGAGGACATTCAGGCATATGTATCTATCTCCCACATTGTACACTGGCAATTACACACAAATCTGAATATATAGCTATCATGTAATATGGGTATGATGAGCACATACATGGCATTGCATGAGTACTTTGACCTGGATGTGCACATTGGAAGCAAAAGCTTTAGTATACGTATATATGGTGTTGTATTATGAGCATACACGTTTCGAAATTCACGAATGGTGCATCTTTTGGTGACTTGGAACATGACCACAAATGACAAAACATGTAAGTTTTATCGCTCGGAGCTCTTATGTTTTTTCATGGTTATTGGAGATGAGTATATCACTACGATCGCTCCAGAATTCCTGTTGCCTTGTAACCATAGTTACATCGGGGTACTCCTGTATGTACACGTGTGTAGCCACTTCATCTGGTCTTGAATCATAGCTGTCTTCTTTTCTTTCATCTTGTTAGTTCAACCATTTGAAAGGCAGATATATTATCTTTGAAATAATCATTCACGTTGCCACATGACGTCAAAGAACAAAACACGTGAAAACACAAATGTATATAATGTAGGCTTTTATAGGTGTACATGTAGGTTTATTTCATTCAACGATCCCCACAATTATAATTAGGATGAAACAAACGAATTTTGATGTGTATTTCAGTATGACTCATAGCCAGATTTATAAACCTTAACCCTTTGGACCCAAGCAGAGGGACTAAAATATGAAATTCATTTGATGATCTCGAGACTTTTACACACTCATCGATATAACATTGTGCACTCAAAAACAGAAAACAGGGATCAACTATTTTCTTTAGTGTGGAATTAGGAGTATTTTTACCCTCAAAATACCTGCAAAATGGGTCATTTTTGGCTATTTTTACTAAATTCAACACATGAGGAAAACGTGTGAATTGATTTCTCTGAAATTTTGTTTATTATTAAACTGCCGTGGATATGTTTGATGCAAAAACTTATGGAGTCACCATGCTAATTTTCCCCCTTCAGGCATCCATATGATTCCATAATAAGAATTTGACCTAATTTACTGAAATTTTGATAAATTCGCTGACATTCACGAATATGACACCCTATAGCAGAAAAAAATAGCATGGTGACCCCCATATTTGTTTATATCAAAAAAATGCACAGTAGTTCGTTGATATGAAGCAAAATTCCAAAGAAATCTATTCACAAGTTCTCATTAAAATATTGATTTTAGCGACAATATACCAAAATGACGCTGGTATTTTCGTTGTAAAATAACCCATAATTCTAGACTGAAAAAAAAATTTGATCCTGATTTTCTGTTTTCGAATGCACAATTTCATATCGATGGTTCTTAAAAGTCGGAAAATCATAAAATGATTTCGGCCCGTCTGACTGGGTGAAGGGTAGCGAACATCCTTCATACACTACTTTGTGTGGGCATTAGACGATAGTGTTAAAATGTTCAGGACATGGGTCAAAGTTCAAACCGGGTAAATATTCAAATACTCTGTTATTGAGATGATTGCCATGTATAATATGGGATATGAGTTCCCTTTGGGTCATTAATTTATCAATCAGAGTAGATGGCCTCAACCACAATAGCTCCCACGTGCATGAACGGTATCATAAATGTGTATGTACATGTACGTGTACATGTATGGGGATTTGACCACCAGCAGAAAGATGAATTGAAATAGCTGACTGTCGGTAGGACATTGAACTTGCTCAACTCACAATTTAAATACAAAATTATCGTTTACGTAATCACTATAATAATATCTTGATAAGGTGCGATTTCAATTTTCTATCGATTTTCTCCAATCAACAACCATATGACCTCACTCTGTCCTGTCGTGAAAAGGCCGGACCATGTTTCTTTATCTGTTCAGCAGGAGATGAATAGGCGAGCAGGTTGTTCGAATTTAACTATTCATGCACAAGAATAATCAAGGTAGGATGGTTTGGTGTCTGGTGTACCGAGTACATGAGCCCAGAAGCGAACTACAACTGCTCTCACATATTGGCTGGTACAATGTAAGTGTGTATTTTGGCGCCCAACGTTTTCACTGTAAAGGTACGTTAGACATTCTCAGCGACACTGGCAGCACACTTTATTGAAAGTAATTGTTGAACATATCACGACAGACGGTGCATTGTTACCCACACTGTAGTTTACATCAGCAGGTTCAGGAGTTTGCTTTTGTTAGATTAACAATAAGAAACCGCATAATATGTCAAATGAAAGCGGCATCATCCCACCATAAATATGACAATAAAAGTGATTTCGGAGAATCAAACAAGAAAACATAGAAATGATGATCACACAGTTGTACCTTCTCCTCGCACCAAAAAATATAAGGAATCAGTCTTTGTTTCTGGGCATATCATCTAGACTTTGTCCTACTATAGGCCTACCATCTAGACATTGTCCTACTATAGACCTATCATCTAGACATTGTCCTACTATAGACCTACCATCTAGACATTGTGCTACTATAGGCCTATCATCTAGACATTGTGCTACTATAGGCCTATCATCTAGACATTGTGCTACTATAGGCCTATCATCTAGACATTGTGCTACTATAGACCTATCATCTAGACATTGTCCTACTATAGGCCTACCATCTAGACATTGTGCTACTATAGGCCTACCATCTAGACATTGTCCTACTACACACCTACCATCTACACATTGTCCTACTATAGACCTACCATCTAGACTTTGTCCTACTATAGGCCTACCATCTAGACATTGTCCTACTATAGACCTACCATCTAGACATTGTCCTACTTTAGACCTACCATCTAGACATTGTGCTACTATAGACCTACCATCTAGACATTGTCCTACTATAGGCCTACCATCTAGACATTGTCCTACTATAGACCTACCATCTAGACGCTGTCCTACTGCAGACCTACCATCTAGACATTATCCTACTACACACCTACCATCTACACATTGTCCTACTATAGACCTACCATCTAGACATTGTCCTACTATAGGCCTACCATCTAGACATTGTCCTACTATAGACCTACCATCTAGACATTGCCCTTCTATAGACCTACCATCTAGACATTGTCCTACTATAGACCTATCTAGACATTGTCCTACTATAGGCCTACCATCTAGACATTGTCCTACTATAGGCCTACCATCTAGACATTGTCCTACTATAGACCTACCATCTAGACATTGTCCTACTTTAGACCTACCATCTAGACATTGCCCTTCTATAGACCTACCATCTAGACATTGTCCTACTATAGACCTATCTAGACATTGTCCTACTATAGGCCTACCATCTAGACATTGCCCTTCTATAGACCTACCATCTAGACATTGTCCTACTATAGACCTACCATCTAGACATTGCCCTTCTATAGACCTACCATCTAGACATTGTCCTACTATAGACCTATCTAGACATTGTCCTACTATAGGCCTACCATCTAGACATTGTCCTACTATAGGCCTACCATCTAGACATTGTCCTACTATAGACCTACCATCTAGACATTGTCCTACTATAGGTCTGCCATCTAGACATTGTCCTACTTTAGACCTACCATCTAGACATTGTGCTACTATAGACCTACCATCTAGACATTGTCCTACTATAGGTCTGCCATCTAGACATTGTCCTACTATAGGCCTACCATCTAGACATTGTCCTACTATAGGCCTACCATCTAGACATTGTCCTACTATAGGTCTGCCATCTAGACATTGTCCTACTATAGACCTACCATCTAGACATTGTCCTACTATAGACCTACCATCTAGACGTTGTCCTACTATAGGCCTACCATCTAGACATTGTCCTACTTTAGACCTACCATCTAGACATTGTGCTACTATAGACCTACCATCTAGACATTGTCCTACTATAGGTCTGCCATCTAGACATTGTCCTACTATAGGCCTACCATCTAGACATTGTCCTACTATAGACCTACCATCTAGACGTTGTCCTACTATAGACCTACCATCTAGACATTGTCCTACTATAGACCTACCATCTAGACATTGTGCTACTATAGACCTACCATCTAGACATTGTCCTACTATAGGCCTACCATCTAGACATTGTCCTACTTTAGACCTACCATCTAGACATTGTGCTACTATAGACCTACCATCTAGACATTGTCCTACTATAGACCTACCATCTAGACATTGTCCTACTATAGGCCTACCATCTAGACATTGCCCTACTATAGGCCTACCATCTAGACATTGTCCTACTATAGGCCTACCATCTAGACTTTGTCCTACTATAGGTCTGCCATCCAGACATTGCCCTACTAAAGACCTACCATCTAGACATTGTGCTACTACAGACCTACCATCTAGACTTTGTCCTACTATAGGTCTGCCATCTAGACATTGTGCTACTAAAGACCTACCATCTAGACATTGTGCTACTACAGACCTACCATCTAGACTTTGTCCTACTACAGACCTACCATCTAGACTTTGTCATACTGTAGACCTACCATCTAGACATTGTCCTACTATAGACCTATCATCTAGACATTGTCCTACTATAGACCTACCATCTAGACAATGTCCTACTATAGACCTACCATCTAGACATTGTCCTACTATAGGCCTACCATCTAGACGCTGTCCTACTGCAGACCTACCATCTAGACATTGTCCTACTGCAGACCTACCATCTAGACATTGTCCTACTATAGGCCTACCATCTAGACATTGTCCTACTATAGACCTACCATCTAGACATTGTCCTACTATAGAACTACCATCTAGACATTGTCCTACTATAGGCCTACCATCTAGACGCTGTCCTACTGCAGACCTACCATCTAGACATTGTCCTACTGCAGACCTACCATCTAGACATTGTCCTACTATAGGCCTACCATCTAGACATTGTCCTACTATAGACCTACCATCTAGACATTGTCCTACTATAGAACTACCATCTAGACATTGTCCTACTATAGGCCTACCATCTAGACATTGTCTACTATAGACCTACCATCTAGACATTGCCCTACTATAGGCCTACCATCTAGACATTGTCCTACTATAGACCTACCATCTAGACATTGTCCTACTAAAGACCTACCATCTAGACATTGTCCTACTTTAGACCTACCATCTAGACATTGTGCTACTATAGACCTACCATCTAGACATTGTCCTACTATAGACCTACCATCTAGACATTGTCCTACTATAGACCTACCATCTAGACATTGTCCTACTATAGACCTATCTAGACATTGTCCTACTATAGACCTACCATCTAGACATTGTCCTACTATAGGGCTACCATCTAGACATTGTCCTACTATAGACCTACCATCTAGACATTGTCCTACTATAGGCCTACCATCTAGACATTGCCCTTCTATAGACCTACCATCTAGACATTGTCCTACTATAGGGCTACCATCTAGAGATGATTTCTATGGACCTATGTTGTCATTTAATTTCCTGACATACTTCGGTGTTTCACAAATCGCATGTCCAGTGTGCTTTGTCAAGTATTCTTCCTCAACGATGGGTTTCTATGATCGCGAATGAGACTCAACATGAGAATGTCTAGAATTGTTCTCATGTATAACAAACATACATGTTGACCATAACTCATGCATGAACCATAACATGTTTCAGTATGAAATACAAGAAAGAGAATTGATTTCATGAACTGATGTGTTGAAGTATGCGCGGGAACGAAAATTACTGTGATGAAAATAAATGATTTTCATGTCTGTAATCATAAATAATATGATTAATATTATTCAATATAATATTATATATGCATATATTATTAATATTCATAATATTAATAAATTATTTCGTTGTTTATTTTCATCATGTTCACTTTTTTGTGAAACAACAAATGCTACAAAAACTTGACCAATGGCAGAGACTGTTGTGAACATATAATGACGTATAAATACATGATGAACATTGAAATAACTCGGAGGCAGAGGGCTGCATGGGCGTTACTTTCATTACAGCATTTTAGAAATATATTTAGTACTTTTTATAGCCCGCTAAGTACAGGATCGTGACTTTATGAAGTACAGTGTCTATGACGTATGTATCGTTGTATAACAGGCATGGTTGGATGTTTATTTTAGCCCGGTGACTCAAGTCCTTACAATACGATTCGCATCGAGATGCCATGAGGGATCAGCAATTGTCACATTTTCATCGCACAAAATTTTGAGAATTGAGCGTGATTAAAAGAATTAAATGATAGTGAAATCACCAAAGATATTTACCTGTCAATATCAAAACCAATGTCCACAATGCTCGAAAATATCCAAAAGCCATGGTGTTGTTTCGTGTTGTGGTGTCTCGTCCGATATAATAAATCCAACCGGAATATCCCCGAGAACTTGTGCCTACTCCTTTAAAATTTTGCTTAATAATGAGACTTTCTCTTTGTGAGAAGAGAGGTTAAAGTATTAGTCACCGGTCATATGTTCATTTCCTCGGAGGTGCATTATGTTGATGACGTTTACCGGCGTGCCATCCCATACAATATTCTTAAGGCTTCGTGTCTCTGTTTGGGGCGACAGTAAAAAACCAAGCGAAGGTCACGCATTCTTAACCAAAGCAAGTCAGGCGAGACGCAACAACCTGGGGCGGTATTTCTTACGGGCAAGGGGTTTCATTCGAGCCCTCTGTACATATCGGCATGGTGCAACGGAACACACGTGCATGCGTGTACCAACGCGCAACAGGTTCAGTTTCACGTCTAACTTGTACATTGTTTCGTGCGCCAGTAGTGGAAATATTTATACAAATAACAAATCGCCATCGGTGACATGGACGAGTTCATTTGATATATAGGCAAAATGGAAGTTAGCGCTTGGAACAAATAAACATTGTCATTCAATGTCGACCATGATTCCGAACCTAGCCGGCTGGGCCGCCCATGTCAAAATCGCGAGTCTACGCGGAATGCGTTCTTTATTCAAAGCATCTGATGCATATTCATATCCCAGGAAATATATGAGTTGTGACAATGTCAAACGGACCGTGTCGAATTGTCGCCGAGACATGCCAAGCCATCATCAAAGTATTCCTTTTGTTCGGCGTGAACGTCAGCACGCTACTCAAAATAACGATAGTGTATGTGGATGTATGTACCGAGTTTCGCGGATTTATAAAGGAAAAGGGGAAAGTTAACAACTTCATCTCAAAACTCATTAGTTGTTTCTCATAAGTTGTGTTGAACAGAACTTCAGATTACCAAGTGAAACAAGTTATAGTAAAATATTCGAATGAAATATACTCGGATTTTTCTAACTCGTTTACACTGTTTTTCGCTACTATTTTTGTGATGCTTAACGCTATCGTTCTATAACTTCACATACTTCTCCTAGGAGTCAAACGGCAATTTTTTTACCAAATTTCAGACAGCTATCGCGAAAATTGAAAAAGTTGGCAATCTACCCCAATGTTAAATTTAGCCCTATTATTTAATTTCTGGGCCCGCACACAATTTTGTGCATTTGCTCGGTTTTGTAGCGGAGCAATGTTTCAAAATCAACATATTTGTGTAGAATACATCCCAGTGTATCTTCTGGTTCAAAGTTACAAGAATATCTCGAATCCTGATGGATGTAAACAGGACCAATTCCTCGAATATGCTCAGATTCTCGAGATCCCGTTTTGGGCTGAAATTTAACATTGAGGTAGATTGCCAACTTTTTCAATTTTCGCGATAGCGGTCTGAAATTTGGTATAAAATTGCCGTTTGACTCCTAGGTGAAGTATGCCAAGTTATAGAACGATAGCATTCACCATCACAAAAATATTAGCGAAAAACAGTGTAAACGAGTTATAAAAATCCGAGTATAGTCGTGGAATCTTGCGATAGATCGACATGTACATGCCACAGTGTACAAGGTACATGTGTAAACAAAACACTGGTTAGTGTATCGGTACTTTCATTGCACACCCTACACCCGTAATAACTGACTATACTTATTTCAAGAATTTGTATTTGCCTCAATATGAACGATTTCCTTGTTTACCATGACTATTTCCTAGTATCACTAATTATTGATGGTTCGAAATCTCGATACAAATGCTAATGAAAAACACACATAAATTCAGTAAAAAAACACATTGTGCGGTCATATTTAATAAGTTGCAAATTTCTGATGGCTGGTTCACACGATCAAACTACTTCAAACGTTTTACTTCAAACTATATGTACTCAACCCCAAAAAGTGAGTTTGAAATAGTTTGATGGTGGTTGTTTACACGATCAAATTCGTCATGTCAAACTACTTCAAATTACATCAAACTCCGGTTCACATGGTCAAACTTCTCACTTCAAACTACTTCAAACTACATCAAAAATTTCATTCCACATAAATTTCTGATACTCCTTTGTTGAACGTTGCATTAAAGCTGAACGGCTGTGTTATATACTTCAATGTCATGAGGGAAAATTATGCTTTTCCTAATTTGAATATGAACCAGCGTAGACACGAAATTGATCAGTTTAACTGAGTTTGATCAAACTTTGTGGTGGAGTTTGAAGTAGTTTGACGTAGTTTGAAGTCTCGGTTTACACGATCAAACTTGGCGTCAAACTCCAAAGTTTGAAGTAGTTTGAAGTACAAGTTTGAAGTAGTTTGATCGTGTAAACCAGGCCTGACAGATTGAAGTTTTCTCGCAAGAAATGATGTGGATGATCATTCTTGGAAGACAAAATTATTCTGGAAGGTAGCTCCTTCATATCCTTGCTGGTGAACAACCTCCGAAATTTCCATGCAACAATGATAGAGACCCACACAGTGAATCCACCACCGCCTTGAGTATGGACACAACTCATTCATGCTTCGTGTTACAGCCTGCATGCGTACTCTGATGCGGGTGTCTTTACGATAGAGCACGATAGAGCACGGAAGAATCTTCAGTATTACTTGATTACAGTGCCGCGGTTAATTTCCACCGTCGGAGATCCCTGGCCCATTGTAATTGACGTCGACGATGGTTTCTGGTCAGAGCAAATTTCCTCATAGGTCTTTGTGCTCGGCGACCAGCCCGCCCAGTGGTTGGTTTCATGAGCGTCTGGATACTCGGCTGCCATTCTGCTCAGAGGACCCTAGCAGACATCGTACGGTCATTACGGGCTAACCGTAGTTGCCATTACGGGCTAAACGATCATCTCTCCCGGTCATCTCTCCTAGAAGTTTTTCTTGGAAGACCTGACATGGATGAAGCATAGCTGCAGTAGATGTTTCTTCTCGATCTTAGAGACCTCACCTTGGATAATACTATACTGATACTACTATAACCGTGGTGTTACTACTTGTGTATCCTCAACACGTCATAATGCTACAGTAGCATGGGACAAATGAGTCAATCAGCTGCATCTCCGGCTACTCTAGCCAACTAAGTTGGGAAGTAGCCTACTGACTCAAATGCTAGATACATCTTGCCATGCGAAATTTGACTTTGATATGCCTGCTTGGTGACTATTTCACAAAGGATCTAAGTCTACGTTAGCCAACTGATGGTATGTATGTATGTATGTATGTATTTATTTATATAGCCCCACATTTATGAAATACATATTCTATGGTGCTTTACAAATGAAGTTGAGGTTAAGAAGACGTGTGAGGTGTTAAGAATATGTGCAAAAGCATATATGAATATAACAATATGAAAAACCATAATACAGATTATAAACACTATTACTCATAAGCTTTGCGGAAGTAGTGGGTTTTCAATTGTCGCTTGAACACGGAAAGTTCACTTGAGGACCGGATGTACTGAGGCAGTGCGTTCCAGATTTTAGGCGCGGCAGCCTTGAAAGATCGATCTCCAAATGTTTTGTGGTTTGTCCTTGGCACTTCAAGAACAACACCATCGTTTGAACGAAGGCTATATCTAGAGGTGCTAACTCTGACCATGTCCTTGATATACTGTGGAGCGCTTCCATAGATGGCACTATGGGTGATGACGCACACTTTAAATTTGATCCTAAAATCCACCGGGAGCCAGTGGAGGCGTTTAAGGGTAGGAGTGATGTGGTCGAACTTGCGTACACGACACAAAACTCTTGCCGCAGAGTTTTGGACCATTTGAAGCTTACGGAGGAGACGTTTTGGAAGGCCTATGAGTAGTGCATTGCAATAATCGATGTGACTATGCACAAGAGCATGAATCAATATCTCGGCATTCGAGTCATCGATGTATTTTCTAATTTTGGCAATGTTATACAGTTGAGCATATGCTGCTCTGCACTTGATAGATACATGATGGTCCATGGACATGTGTTTGTCGAAATAAGCCCCGAGATTTCGTACATGGGGAGATGCATTGATGATGCTGTCACCAATCGTGATATACGGATCAGGGCATTTCGATAGTTGCTGTGGTGAGCCAATAACAATATATTCAGTTTTACTATCGTTCATCTTAAGATGCATTGTTTGCATCCAGGTCCGAACGTCATTTATACAGCGTTCCATGGATATACGTTCAGAATCAAAACATAGAGCGGAGAACCCTGAGTAGACTTGGTGATCATCTGCGTATGCATGTGCCTGTACATTGTGACGGTGGAAGATGTCGAAAACAGGACTCGAGTAAGCAGTGAAAAGTATGGGTCCCAAACACGAACCCTGGGGTACGCCTTGATCGACTGTAACTGTGTCAGAGCAGGCACCATCGACCTGGATTGATTGCTGACGGTTTTGAACATAAGATGTCATCCATCCCAAAGCCTTAGACGAAACACCGAAAGATGAGTCCATAGTTTTCAGCAGTGTTCCATGATGCACAGTATCGAATGCTGCGGACAGATCAATAAGTACAAGTTGTGTCAGGAGCTGCTGGTCCATGTTCAGCAGAATATCAGATTGCACCTTGACAAGTGCAGTTTCAGTTGCATGTCCTGCTCTGTAAGCTGACTGATGACATGGGAGTGGATACCAGCTATCTGCATGAAGGCATAGCTGGTTGACTACAGCGCGCTCAGTGAGCTTCGAGATGTATTGCAAATTAGATATAGGTCTGTAGTTCTTATGCACAAGGTCCAATCCAGATTTTTTCAGCAAAGGGAGTACCACACTGGTTTTCCAAGCATCAGGGAACACCCCACTGGTCAGAGAGCTGTTCACGATATGCGTGATCAAGGGGAGGAAAGTTTCGATATGGTCTTTGATAAGTTTTGTTGGGATGGGATCTAGTGCACAACTTGTAGTTTTTGACCTGTGAACTAGTTTGCGGACATCATCTGCCGTAACTGCAGCAAGCTCCAACAACTGATGACTGTCCCTTGACCTAACAGGTATTGTGGGGTGAACAGCGGTGTTCATATCACAACGAATAGCGTCGATTTTATCCTTGAAGAACTTAGCAAAGTCATTTGCTATTTCTACAGGAGAGTCACCTGCTGGTAAAGGGTTGGATTTTTGCTTGTCACATAATGTATTGATGATATTGAACAGTTTTTTAGGATTTCCGGAAACAGTCGATATCAGTTCTGCCAAATGATAACGACGTTTGCTGTTCAGCGCATTTACGTATGCATTTCGGGCAACATGCAAAGCATCGAGGTCCTCGATAGTTCGAAAAGTGCGCCACTGAACTTCAGCCTTTCGTCGGGATGATTTGAGCAATCGCAGCTCCTGGTCAAACCAAGGTACACGTGGTCGTTCTGCAATGGTTTTTGACTTTACAGGGGCATGCTTGTCCAAAATGCTGGATAGTTCGCTGTTATATTCATTTGAAATATCATTGATATCATGCATATCCAGGAGCCTGTTCGTTAGGGCTAGAATATCAGCATCGAAGTCAGTTCCATTCATGCACCTAAGCTTTCGGTAGCATATTTTTGATGATTTCACGTGTGGTTTTTGGACACTGATGTCACATCGCACAAACAAGTGGTACAACTTAGTTGGCTAAGGTAAATTCACAATCTTTGTGAAATAGGCCCCATAATAAGCCACATGTCCGTGGTCGTCTTAGATCGATCCATTACTGAAACGCTTGGACATAATGTGCACTTATAGATCCTTTGTAAAATAGATGTGCAAGCGTGTCAGGAATGAATCCATCCAAGGCAAACATACCTGCCACCACTGTCCATCAAAGCACTGATGTCTCCAGAAAACATCCACACCCCAATAGGATACGTTTCAGACCTTGGAATACATATAGTCTGACAGGAACATTCAACGCCTAGCCAACAGCACACAAGCAAAGCCCAAAGGCATGACGACACCAGGCATAATGCGGTGGATCGACCCAGTCGTGTTGATGTCATGCTCATGTAAGATTCTCGAAAAGATGGTGTTGTTCTGGGCATAGATGGCTACATATTATGTACACGTACATGTAGATGCTAAGGCGTTGACACCATCTACACTTGTACATGTATCGGGGCAAAGGCAATGTGATTACCTCGGGAGAATGATGCAGGGAGCAACATTAGAATCTTGATGAATTGAAACAGAGCCTCATGCAGATAACAACATCGGATTCTTGATGATTTGAAACAGAGCCTCATGCAGAGTGCAACATTAGATTCTTGATGATTTGAAACAGAGCCTCATGCAGAGAGCAACATTAGAATCTTGATGATTTGAAACAGAGCCTCATGCAGAAAGCAACATCAGAATCTTCATGATTTGAAACATAGCCTCTTGCAGAAAGCAACATCAGAATCTTCATGATTTGAAACAGACCCTCATACAGAGCAACATTAGAATCTTGATGATTTGAAACAGAGCCTCATGCAGAAAGCAACATCAGAGTCTTGATGATTTGAAACAGAGCCTCATGCAGAGAGCAACATTAGAATCTTGATGATTTGAAACAGAGCCTCATGCAGAGAGCAACATTAGAATCTTGATGATTTGAAACAGAGCCTCATGCAGAGCGCAACATTAGATTCTTGATGATTTGAAACAGAGCCTCATGCAGAGAGCAACATTAGACTCTTGATGACTTCAACTCAGGACAACTATGTTGTCCTATACGTCAGATTCCACAACTACAGCTCCTGATATTCAAGTTGTGTTGGAATGGTTCGCATAGCTGACATTGAGCATCTTGCCCCTCTCTCTCTACCTGTGCTTACATGTAGTAGAATTATGGCCATCGTGATCACTCAGTCTGGGCCTGCGTGGAATGGGCTACAAATGACAAGTTTACCATCCGCTCTGCAGCGGCATATCCTAAGCGTCATCATTTAAGTCCAGATAATGGACTGGCAAAATAGACGACAAAATTTCGAAGGTTGTGAACTATACATGCGAACGTTATGACACCATCATGATGTTACGCTGTCATAATGTAACTGTCCACTATCATTGCTGGAAACACGACATGTGTAAATGTATGATTTTGCAGATCGAAGTACGCAGATTCTGAATTTCAGAGATCTTACCAGGCAATCTCTCTAGCATTCCATGCCCTCAGAGGGCACGATCCATGCCCTCTGATAAATGTGATCGAAGTAATATTTTTAATTAAATAAAGGTAATTATAAGATAGATGTTAACGTGCTAATCAATTTGATAAAAAAAAAACATAGCACCAAGGGTGCTGAAGCTTACCGGCAATCATGTGAATTGCGTAGAATACTGAATACATCTAAATTGTTACACTGATGTTAAAATCTATATGTTAAAACATGTTCGAAAATGTTGATAGAAACACATTTTCTGTATGGACTATAATACTAAATCAAGTTACATCTTGAAAGATTTTTTTCGTTGATGACAAATTTTCACAGATAGTCGATTCAAAGGCAACAAAACTTATACACATCACAAAGGTACATAAGGATAATCTTATACATGATTTTGAGGAAAACTGTCTGAATAGATTTTGTGAAAATGACCACCAAAGGCGAAATTCATCGCTTTTTCGACAAAAAATGTCGTTTTGACCTTTCAAGGTCATTGAAGGTCAAATTCAAGGTCCCCACTCAAACCGCTATATATGATTTCCCATTTGAATGTGCCAATACTTAGGCTCTATTTTGAAGTGTTCTATGAGATTACTCTGCATAGCTCCCATTATGAACGAAAAACTGGGTTCTTTTTTTTTGCTGCAAATGGTTCAAAACGAATAGTGACTTGATTTGGGACAAAAAAAATTTTTTTGCCGACCCGTCAAAAAATCTAAATGGTCGTCCCCACGCAGACCGTCATTTCATAGGCAACAAAACTTATACACATCACAAAGGTAAATAAGGATAATCTTATACATGATTTGTAGGAAAACTGTCTGAATAGATTTCGAGAAAATGACCACCAAAGGCAAAATTCATCGTTTTTTCGACTAAAAAGGTCGTACAAGTTTGAAGTAGTTTGATCGTGTAAACCAGGCCTGACAGATTGAAGTTTTCTCGCAAGAAATAATGTGGATGATCATTGTCATCTTGGAAGACAAAATTATTCTGGAAGGTAGCTCTTTCATATCCTTGCTGGTGAACAACCTCCGAAATTTCCATGCAACAATGATAGAGACCCACATAGTGAATCCACCACCGCCTTGAGTATGGACTCTGATGCGGCTCTGATGCGGCTGTCTTTACAATAGAGCACGATAGAGCACGGAAGAATCTTCAGTATTACTTGATTACAGTGCCGCGGTTAATTTCCACCGTCGGAGATCCCTGGCCCATTGTAATTGACGTCGACGATGGTTTCTGGTCAGAGCAAATTTCCTCATAGGTCTTTGTGCTTGGCGACCAGCCCGCCCAGTGGTTGGTTTCATGAGCGTCTGGATACTCGGCTGCCATTCTGCTCAGAGGACCCTAGCAGACATCGTACGGCCATTACGGGCTAACCGTAGTTGCCATTACGGGTTAACCGATCATCTCTCCCGGTCATCTCTCCTAGAAGTTTTTCTTGGAAGACCTGGATGAAGCATGGCTGGAGTAGATGTTTCTTCTCGATCTTAGAGACCTCACCTTGGATAATACTATACTGATACTACTATAACCGTGGTGTTACTACTTGTGTATCCTCAACACGTCATAATGCTACAGTAGCATGGGACAAATGAGTCAATCAGCTGCATCTCCGGCTACTCTAGCCAACTAAGTTGGGAATTAGCCTACTGACTCAGATGCTAGGTACATCAGGCCATGCGAAATTTGACTTTAATATTCCTGCCTGGTGACTATTTCACAAAGGATCTAAGTCTACGTTAGCCAACTGAGTGTAACAACTTAGTTGGCTAAGGTAAATTCAAAATCTTCGTGAAATAGGCCCCATAATAAGCCGCATGTCCGTGGTCGTCTTAGATCGATCCATTACTGAAACGCTTGGACATAATGTGCACTTATAGATCCTTTGTAAAATAGATGTGCAAGCGTGTCAGGAATGAATCCATCCAAGGCAAACATACCTGCCACCACTGTCCATCAAAGCACTGATGTCTCCAGAAAACATCCACACACCAATAGGATACGTTTCAGACCTTGGTGATCAGAAAGGTGAATACATATAGTCTGACAGAAACATTCAACGCCTAGCCAACAGCACACAAGCAAAGCCCAAAGGCATGACGACACCAGGCATAATGCGGTGGATCGACCCAGTCGTGTTGATGTCGTGTTGATGTAAGATTCTCGAAAAGATGGTGTTGTTCTGGGCATAGATGGCTACATATTATGTATACGTACATGTAGATACTAAGGCGTTGACACCGTCTACACTTGTACATGTATCGGGGCAAAGGCAATGTGAATACCTCGTGAGAATGATGCAGAGAGCAACATTAGAATCTTGATGAATTGAAACAGAGCCTCATGCAGATAACAACATCGGATTCTTGATGATTTGAAACAGAGCCTCATGCAGAGAGCAACATTAGATTCTTGATGATTTGAAACAGAGCATCATACAGCGAGCAACATCAGAATCTTGATGATTTGAAACAGAGCCTCATGCAGAGAGCAACATTAGAATCTTGATTATTTGAAACAGAGCCTCATGCAGAGAGCAACATTAGATTCTGAATGATTTGAAACAGAGCCTCATGCAGAGAGCAACATTATAATCTTGATGATTTGAAACAGAGCCTCATGCAGAAAGCAACATCAGAGTCTTGATGATTTGAAACAGAGCCTCATGCAGAAAGCAACATCAGAGTCTTGATGATTTGAAACAGAGCCTCATGCAGAGAGCAACATTAGAATCTTGATGATTTGAAACAGAGCATCATACAGAGAGCAACAATAGAATCTTGATGATTTGAAACAGAGCATCATACAGCGAGCAACAATAGAATCTTGATGATTTGAAACAGAGCCTCATGCAGAGAGCAACATTAGAATCTTGATGATTTGAAACAGAGCCTCATGCAGAGAGCAACATTAGATTCTTGATGATTTGAAACAGAGCCTCATGCAGAGAGCAACATTAGATTCTTGATGATTTGAAACAGAGCCTCATGCAGAGAGCAACATTAGAATCTTGATGATTTGAAACAGAGCATCATACAGAGAGCAACATTAGAATCTTGATGATTTGAAACAGAGCCTCATGCAGAGAGCAACATTAGAATCTTGATGATTTGAAACAGAGCCTCATGCAGAGCGCAACATTAGAATCTTGATGATTTGAAACAGAGCATCATACAGAGAGCAACATTAGAATCTTGATGATTTGAAACAGAGCCTCATGCAGAGAGCAACATTAGATTCTTGATGATTTGAAACAGAGCCTCATGCAGAGAGCAACATTAGACTCTTGATGACTTCAACTCAGGACAACTCTGTTGTCCTATACGTCAGATTCCACAACTACAGCTCCTGATATTCAAGTTGTGTTGGAATGGTTCGCATAGCTGACATTGAGCATCTTGCCCCTCTCTCTCTACCTGTGCTTACATGTAGTAGAATTATGGCCATCGTGATCACTCAGTCTGGGCCTGCGTGGAATGGGCTACAAATGACAAGTTTACCATCCGCTCTGCAGCGGCATATCCTAAGCGTCATCATTTAAGTCCAGATAATGGACTGGCAAAATAGACGACAAAATTTCGAAGGTTGTGAACTATACATGCGAACGTTATGACACCATCATGATGTTACGCTGTCATAGTGTAACTGTCCACTATCATTGCTGAAAACACGACATGTGTAAATGTATGATTTTGCAGATCGAAGTACGCAGATTCTGAATGTCAGAGATCTTACCAGGTAATCTCTCTAGCATTCCATGCCCTCAGAGGGCACGATCCATGCTCTCTGATAAATGTGATCGAAGTAATATTTTTAATTAAATAAAGGTAATTATAAGATAGATGTTAACGTGCTAATCAATTTGATGAAAAAACATAGCACCAAGGGTGCTGAAGCTTACCGGCAATACATATAAATTGTTACGCTGATGTTAGAATCTATATGTTAAAACATGTTCGTAAATGTTGATAGAAACACATTTTCTGTATGGACTATAATACTAAATCAAGTTACATTTTGAAAAAAAATTTTCGTTGATGACAAATTTTCAGATAGTCGATTCAAAGGCAACAAAACTTATACACATAACAAAGGTACATAAGGATAATCTTATACATGATTTTGAGGAAAACTGTCTGAATAGATTTCGAGAAAATGACCACCAAAGGCGAAATTCATCGGTTTTTTTGACAAAAAAAGGTCGTTTTGACCTTTCAAGGTCATTGAAGGTCAAATTCAAGGTCCCCACTCAAACCGCTATATATGATTTCCCATTTGAATGTGCCAATACTTAGGCTCTATTTTGAAGTGTTCTATGAGATTACTCTGCATAGCTCCCATTATGAACGAAAAATTGGGGGAAATTTTCCAAGTCCAAAGATTTTTCAATGGCCAAAAAAAAATTTTTTTTTTTGCTGGAAATGGTTCAAAACGAATAGTGACTTGATTTGGGACAAAAAAAGTTTTTTTGCCGACCCGTCAGAAAATCAAAATGGTCGTCCCCACGCAGACCGTCATTTCATAGGCAACAAAACTTATACACATCACAAAGGTACATAAGGATAATCTTATACATGATTTGGAGGAAAACTGTCTGAATAGGTTTCGAGAAAATGACCACCAAAGGCAAAATTCATCGTTTTTTCGACTAAAAAGGTCGTTTTGACCTTTCAAGTTGATTGAAGGTCAAATGAGATTACTCTGCATAGCTCCCATTATGAAGGAAAAATTGGTTGACATTTTTCGATGGCCAAAAAATTTTTTTATTTTTTTGCTGGAAATGGCTCAAAAGTACGGAAGCGTAGAAGGGCCACCCAACAAAATTATTTTTTTTAAATTCCCGACTTAGTAACTCGATAATATCGACTTAAATGTGGAACAGGCACAGGAAGGAGATTTATTTTTCTTAGTAACTCGATAATATCGAGTTAGTATCTCGATAATATCGACTTAGTATCTCGATAATATCGACTTAGTAACTCGATAATATCGACTTAGTAACTCGATAATATCGACTCAATATATCAGGGTTGTCCGGCCCATGTGTACATGTATGTATAATGTACGTGGGTAACCAATAACGACTGTGTCAATTGGCGGATATGTCCCCGTATGAACATTGAAATAAATGACATCTAAAATGAAAACTTTCCCCTCAGATGTAAATATCAATTACATTAATTGCATAATAGAGTTCTAACAGTATTTGACCCTCATATCAAATCAGTAATGTTTATTTGATTTTTCGCCGACCCATCAAAGAATAAAAATGGCCGCCACACGCAGACCGGCGATTCAAGGACAACGAAACTTATACATGTCATCGAGGTACATGAGAGGAATGTTTTGAAACAAAAATCTCAAAACTGATCATACAGTTTTTGAGAAAATGGCCAACAAAGTCCAAAATTGGCAATTTTTCGTCAAAAATGGCCGCCAAATCGGCAAAAACGATTTAATAAAAAAATATTAAAAAAACGTTTTTAGATATTGGCCTAAGGTAAGTTCTGACAAATTTATGGGGAAATTCATCATGCCAAAAAATAATTACAGACCCGGACGGACGACGGACGATGGACGACGGACGACGGACGACAGACGACGGACGGACGACGGACGAAAAACCACGATAATAGCTTATCTGCCCAAAGGGCCGGTAAGCTAAAAATCATGACTTATTTGCTAAATCAAATATTCTGCAATGACGTTTTTCTTTGCTGATCCTGATATTTAGATCATTTTAATCACTAATCAGAGTGCATGAAACAGAAACGTGCCAATTTACAATAGCTTCCCCGGTGGCTAGGCGTTACGCGTTATTCAGGGAGTGCCGCGTAAAATCGTGAGTATTACGCGTTATTCGTGAGGAAATGACAGCCTGTGGTTGATCCCTAGCAGGAAAAACATACAATTTCGCTAACTATACCGTTTTGAAATGCCGGATTAGGGTTTGCACGGAACATTACACATATTCATGATTGTTGTTGAGAATTTAAATCAAAGAAATAAGCCAGTGTAGCGAGACCTTCGGCTGCACAATATCTGTCAATGTTGCTTCGACAGCCGCTCTCCCCGGTTTTGGGGTTGAGATTGTTATGTATCGGCATTGATGTAGATAGAATGACAGCTCTATGATATTAAAAGTATGGGCTTCACATGTGCCTATCATCAAAATGTTTCACAATGGTCGCAAGCGGCACGAATCTAGGTTGAATGTATCATTTGTTTAGTTGCTATACTTTACGCGATTTGCGTGAGGGCATTACGCGTATGTGCATGAGTAAATATTTTGTTGAGGTTGGGATATTTCTTTTTTTTAATGCGAATTTTTCTCCAGTTTTACTGCTCAATTGATGGAATAAATTCAAGTTCAAAAGATAATGTTTTCACTTGGTGAGCTTTTGTGTAAAAGACACGAAAACTCTTAGTATTGCCAAATTCAGATTTATGAAGATTGGGAGGAACATATGGAGTATAATGATAAGTGAGAAGTATCGTCAGTACTGGACATTGTACAGCCTCAAATCATACTATAAAAATCTCTATGTATGCATTTTCAGCTCTACTATCCCCGACAACGCTCACATGTTTCCTCATGCTGTAACGCGTGTGCAGATTTTCTCCCTCAGGCCGATACGCGTAAACCATAAAAAGCTTCTCAGTTAATAGAATACTCGATTAAAACAACTGGTTGCGTTGTGTAACAATAAAGAAAGATTTCTCCGAGCATTCTATGATTTACAAACATGCGCTTTGTTGGTTTCAATTGATAGCCGATGATATTTCACAAACTAGTCGCAAGCGTGCGGGTGTTGTCACGAACTGTGTGTCTATTTTTGTAAATATAACGATGTATACAAGTAATTCAGTGTAGCATACGCAATGTTTACTCATTGGGATGTTCCGTGGAAACAAAATTTCAGGAAGAAACTGAACTTTTCTATTGATTTTCCTCATTTGAAGTGGGGACCTATGTCGTTTCCTGTGTCATTTCCTCACGAATAACGCGTAATACTCACGATTTTACGCGGCACTCCCTGAATAACGCGTAACGCCTAGCCACCCTTTAAATTTTTTCACATGGCCATATATCATAGATATTGCTGCGTTCCAATCATGTTGTGCAAATGGTGTGCACTAGCGGGAAGTTGGAGAGTACGAGTTGTTGCGTTCCATTGCAAAAGGCACACATTTTGCCACCCTAATTATTGCATAAAAATTCGAACTAACTCAGGCCAAAAATAATTGAAAATTCAGTCAAATCTTCACTTTAAATTTCAGTCTCGAATCATTTCATTCATATACTGTATGTATGACACTAGGTAAAACTAACAAAATGTTTGTATTCTGTATTACTTTTATACAATACGCCATTTGGCGCCATGTTTTTCCTACTTGTGCACATTGAGTCTGAACAACTGCCTCAACTTCACAGGTTGTGCAAATGGGAATTTCCCAGTTGTGTCATGAATAGAACGCAAAATACTCCTCGGAAACCCGTGCGCACCATTTGCACAACGTGATTGGAACGCAGCATATGATTCATGGTGTTCCGTTGATAGCAGTCATACTTTTTCATTTTCATTTTCTGATAAACTAATACCAGGTTCAGTATCAGTATACAATTCACGTTGAATTATTATTCCTGTATTACAAAGTAATACATTTGTATGTCGAATTTCAGGAAGAATACACTGATAAGCATCTATATTATGGTTTGAAGATTTTGTGATTAACCAGTACTAACTTGATACTATTCCAGTTGATTGGAGTTCAATATATTTATGCATGTATTGTTTTAACGCACATAAACCTGACGGTAATGAGAAGAATCTGCAATTTGTTTGCTAATATGCCAGATAGGTTTGTAAGGACACGAATGCCTCTCAACAACAACTGCACAACATATAGGCCTACAGCTGTACATGTAATTTGATGTTTTTTTTAACATCATCAGTCGTATTTATCTCAATGAAAACATATATATGAGTTTCACCCTAACTGTTTGGGCAGTGCAGGCAGGGCTGGACATTAACTTGTTTCATAGCCTGTCCTATGGGGCAGGTAGGGTCCAATTTCAACCTGCTCCTTTTGGATGTTCACCTGCCCTACTTTTTAACAAGTTGTTTACCAACCAGCAAAAATTGACCAATATATGAAGTATTAACTAATAACTGGGATATATTTAAGCCAGATGACCGAAAGGAATACATGTACTGAATTCATATACATGTAAATTTATCTTGACATAGGCCTATAATATACCATGCAATGGTTTACATTGTATAACATTCTTTGTACATGTAGATGAGTTTGACACAAAATGCTTGTGATTTGGCTGAATTGTACTCCTATGGCCAATTAATATTCAATTCAAAAATGAAAATGAAAATTCACCTGCCCTGTGGGGCAGGTTGGGTCAAACATTCACCTGCCCTGCCATTAGTTTCACCTGTCCAGGGCAGGCGGACAGTCCTTAATGTCGAGCCCTGAGTGCAGGTAGACACTCAAAAACACTCTCTATGGTTGACATTGGTCGTCAGTCATGTGTCACACAGCAGTTCCCAGACACCGAAGGTCATACCCTAAACAAAGTTTACTGGACAGTATCGGTGTCAAAATATTTCGGAAACAAAACAAACAAAATCATCGAATGAATCTTGGTCATTACAGATAAAACAGAATTTATTCAGACTCGCAGCACAACAATAAATATACACATCATTGACAAACAACAGAATAATTTCCTAAGTACTTGAGTAAATGCAGTGACTATGGAGAATTCTTCTCAGTTTGCTGAATAATGATAGTCCGACCATCATCATCTTTCTGCAGCTGTAGTGCCGATATCAATGAACCAGCGTTTTCCAATCCAGCCAACAAGAACTCATCAATAGCTCGTTCTGTACACTTAGCGATGAACCTGATGAAAGGTCGAACATCACCATCGTTCGCAGTCTGC
Source organism: Terebella lapidaria (assembly GCA_949152475.1). Taxonomy (NCBI): domain Eukaryota; kingdom Metazoa; phylum Annelida; class Polychaeta; order Terebellida; family Terebellidae; genus Terebella; species Terebella lapidaria. Next base: position 28,658,677 of record OX424565.1, read on the forward strand.
AGGTGCTGATAATAGACATGTTTCTCTTCAACTTTGATTATAATCGGGGGATATCCTGCCTGCATCATGATCAAGTTCATCAGCAAGCGTGAAGTCCGACCATTGCCATCGAAAAATGGATGGATCCAAACGAGTTTGTAATGAGCCAAGGCTGCCAGTTCTATGGGGTGCATGCTTAGTGTGTCCTCTGAGTTCAACCAATCAATGAATTCGGACATCAAATCAGGCACTTCTGAGGCAGGGGGAGGTTCATGGTCACCAACAAATACTTGAGTATTCCTTAATTCACCGGCACTGACAGGGTCAACGTGTCCCAGAACCCTCTTGTGTATATTCAGGATATCTTGGCTTGTCAATGATCCGACACGATGCATCAGTGAATTGTTGACAAATGTGAACGCTGAATCCATGCCGAGGATTTCGTTATGTTCCATGACACTTTTGCCACCAATCGCCATCCGAGTTTCGACGAGCATTCTAGTTTGAGACAGCGTGAACGTGTTGCCCTCAATCGCAGTAGTGTGATAGATATGACGGAAATAACTTTCCTGCATCAAGCGTTTGACTCCAGGGTGATTTTCAGGTATGCCCAGAAGGAGGTCGCGTTTGCGATCGATCACATTGAAATGACTTTGATCAATTTCTTCAACAAGTGGCAGTGTGCGCTTTCTGTTCACTAAGGCTTTGGTATGTGAAGGGTTGTTTATCAGTGCTCGGCAATACATGTGCTCAGCAGATAAGACATCAGAACTGTGGTGCTCGAGGAATTCTCCATATTCCGTGAGTACATCGGGATGTGATGGACACAAAGCCATCGCATGCTGGTATAACTTGGAAGCTTTCTCGATTTTTCCATGCGATACCATCTCACGTGCAACATGAAGGGCAGACATGGCTTCACCCACCAGATCTGAAAATGGTATGTTCAGGTTGAACAATTATTGAGAAATTATCACATTCAATGGAAATATATGTGGATTGATTTATTAAAATTCTTGACTTTGTACCTCAAAATAGATTTTATACATTCTCAAGAGGCAAAATCTGTAGCATAAATGCATAAAAACATAAATTGAGCTAAACAAATACTACACTGATATGGCATGATGGACGATAAAAATTTTACTTCCTCAAGTTCAACATATGTTCAACTTCCTACCATTTTTGTTGGGGTTGTATCTTTGCATGACTGCCCCCGTTCCATCTTGACCGACAGCCGATGTCTGTATAAAGGCCGACTTTGGTTCTGCCATATGTCTGTCGTCGAAAGGTCGTGAACACAGATCGAAGTGGGCGCTGTTCTGTCTCCGGCCGAGGTTGGATGAGGACGAAGTCGGTGTTGACAACGTCACCGTCAGCAACTGTCGGGTGCCCAGCCATAAGGCCGCTAGATTCGGCACGAAAGACAGAATCAGGGCAAAACTCAGACTAACTACAAAGAGTAGGATTAGAGCTGGTTTTGAGAGCATTTGAGATTTCACACAGTCGTCCGTCCATGGCTCAAACAGGGTGATTTGTTGACATTTTGACGCGAGCGAAAACAACCATTTTGACATCTCGCCGGAAGTTTTGAAATAGAATGGGACTGAACAAACGTTGGTTACAAAAATGACTCCACATTATCCAGTCATTGGAAGTGGAACCTAGGATCTCCTGGTGAAGCCAACGATCATGTGGAGGATCGTTGGTGGAACAGTACTAAGTTACAATTTGAGTCCCCGGTGTATAATTAGGCTGTTGTTGAGAAATAGATGGGTCCGGTTTCCCCATTGAGTGCAGTCCTAAGACAGAAAGTGTGCTTATGAGAAAATATCCAAAGAAACCTATATGAAAAGGACGGAGGGAATAAAATTGGAAACATCAATGAGACCTTGCGCAATCGAAACAGAATTTTTGGATTATGTATTATTTTTAATGCGTACCTGTAAAATTGATAATTTTGGCTACTTTCATTGAAATCAACGTTTAATGGGAAAGAAAAATATATATTTTGTCTACACCTACTTATCTGGGCTTGTTATGAGTGTAGGCCTACCTTGTCTTTTGAGGAATATATCACAAAATTTCATTGGAAAATAACAAGTATCAAACATTTGATCATATTTAAATTCAAGTTCAACACAAAACCTCATATGATCATAAAGTATCATATGAGACTTAATAAATAAAAATCATATGAGACTTTGTGTTGAACTCGAGTTTAGTCAACGAAGTCTAGGGTGGTGGTCCTTGATGGCTATACTAGTTGATGGCCATAATAAATTCTTCTGTCGAATAGATATTTGCAAGTTCATAATTTTGTTACATATTTATATTAACATTAACGGAGAGCAGGCGCATTCCAGATTTGCGAGTTCGCATGCAATTCATCCTTAAAGAGGAATATCTCACCGAAGACATGCTGGGTAACTCATCCCCTGCTCAAGACTTTGTGACATGGACAACTAGATTTATGTACATGTTAATTCTCATTTTATAGAAGTACTGTAGACCGGGCTGGTGAAATTTAACATAAACGTGTATAATGTGCTTATGATGTAATTATTGATATAAATATGTCCATAGCAAACAATACTATAGCTGTTCTATCATGTTCATGCTAAAGCGCATGTTGTACAAAAATGAAAATAATGGAACTTGTCATGTACCTAATATTGCGTTCTCATACTACGCAGGTGTGTTTCCGCCGTACAATTGCTTGCTCGGGATTAGCACTATTCACGGGCAGGGTCCTATTCAACCACAGGCTAAAATATTCCAATCTAAGATTTGGCGCCAAAAGTCCCAAAGGGGGAAATTTCCCGGATTATGAAATCACACACATCATCAGCTGATTACACGATGCTCTCTGATTGGCTAATTCGAGTGAAATATTTGTAGCAAAAAAATTGCACCATGATGAAAATGTAAACAAACAGCTGTCAAGTGACAAAGTAGGGCTATGGAAATAACTCAAAATTAAGGGACATAAATCGTTGGAAACAACTGAGAGGGGGAAAAAGTTATACACAGTGTGTATTTCATGCATTCAAAACTTTTTATGTTCTGAAATAAGTTCACAAATCCTGACCCACTGTGACAGTCAGGCGAAAGCCGTTGTCGCCTCAGGAAGGGACTAGCACTTAACTCTGTTATTGGGCGAAGCTAGCTCGGGATAGGACATTAGTTCCGATTCCATTATATCGGAAATCCGAATTTCACATTTAATTCCGTACTTGTTCGTTTTCACGAAAGGCGGCGCTCCAGCACCCGTCTTTCACACAATTCGTCCTTTGCATTCTGGGATACCGAAAATAGTTCCAACATGGATGCCTCTATGAATCGAAATAAATTTGAATGTTTGAGATATTTTGTTACTGACAGGACATATTGTCGAAAACTATACAATTTTTTAAGAGATTGTGATAGAATAACTCCAGTAGCGGTGTCCGTGGCAATCTTTAGTGCCTCTGAAAAATCCATGGCTGAGTCATGACTGTCGGGTCGACCCCTGGCCAGCCCTGGGTCGACCCATGCAAAACAAGAAAGCACGTGCTCGTGTTTACAAAACGCGCATTAATACGGACTATTTTGTTACCGCGCATTGACACTGTCCCCTGATTCAGGGGACCAGAGAATCGGTTATTACAAAGACGGGTGCTTCGGAGTGCCGTCTGGTGGACAAAACGGTACTTGTTGGCTCGTGATTGGCTACTTGTGAAACTTCCGGAAAAATGTCAGCGCCCACATTACTTACATGATGTTTGACATTAATGTTTTTACATATTTATTCAGTTAACGAATAACAATTCATCATGTCTCTCTTCAGCATAACAAGGTATTTCGATTCTTACAACGAGTACAACACAATCTTAAAGGAATTTGCATTACACGTGAAATTCCATGGCATATTAACGTACTTACCCATATTATCGCCCAGGGGCATCGCTGCCCACGTCGTGTTTCATATTTTTTCACAATTGAATGCATCCAGATGTTTGTGTCATCAGCTTATTCACTCCGTGTAACCAGCCCTGACAAAATTATCGACAGCCGAGCGTTGGCGGCCAGGTCGACGATTTATTTTGATGCGAGCCCATGCCCATGCCATGCCCATGGATAGGAAATCTTACATGGGGCAGATAGCATATGGCGCTGATTGGTCAATTTGGTGGTGCCAATATTTAAGAAATTATGTATAGATTTGGATTGATTGAAGTTTATTTTGCAACTTTTTTGCAGACAATTACTACAAATTACTACAATTTCAAACCATAATATCAAAATATAAAGGCGAAAACTGAATACAATAACCATTTTCCCTTCATTCAGTGTGAAAACATGTGAAAACATGACGCGGCCCTCCACAGTTCTATCCGGAACCGGGTAAACACTATACCAAAACAAAGCTGAGTGAAGGTTTGACACACCCGAGAAAAAGTCACGGTTCCCCAACAAAAGTCCGAAGACTTTCAAATTGACACCAATGCAAACGAAGCTGAATAGCTCCTGGGGATGTCCAACCATCTTGGAAACTACTTTCGAGATCATAACTCCAGTTATATCTGGCGGATTTCCCCGATTCAAACATCTTCATGTGTGTTTTTGCCTCCTGACCCGGCCTAGATTACTGCGCATAAATTATATTCTACCCTGTTCCCATAGGTCTGATGCGTATGTTAATTGCACAAACAAACTTGTGTCTCGTGCACGCAGATGCAACTCGACTGCGCATGTACAGGTCACACAAATGAGGAAACACACATTCGTTGGTGCGGTTTAAATCAGTTGCAACGCTTGTGAAAATTAAATGCGAATGCGCAACCCAGTAAAGGCGATTCAAGAGGAAGTTCATTGTGTATTGCTGCACATGTTTGTTGCGTTCATCATGTTTCTGTATGCCATTGCTCCTGGAAACGTACATCTGATATAGGGCCGAATGTCAACTAATGATGCACCTTTTCAAATGACTGGAATGCTAAGAGTGATGTGACGTAATTATCCATGTTAGGATTGTGCCTATTGGCATATTGATTGCAGAATGTGGACCACTGATCTGCTCAAATCAAATAAAGTTTCCCTTGTTTAATGTTTGTACATGTACTTTAATTCTTGTTCTAGATATTCTGAAGATGCAACAGAGGAGGATGCCAGTGAAAGCAATCCACAGAAAGCGATACTGCAGCGGCTTCACAGAGCTGCGGAAGAACGGAAAAGGAAATCCTTATCTTCAGGTACATGTGATGATACATGATGTACTTGACTTGACCATACACAATGTACTAGTACTTGACCATCACCAAAATATCTAAAGATTGTGATCATTTCAAACTGATCCATATTGTTGCAATGTGATCCTAAAATGTTTTCAGAGAAGCCACCAGATGCAGACAGGTCGACACATCCACCAAACAAGAAGCCTGAAGCTACAGATGTACCCAAGACGAAGAAAAGGAAAAAGGAAGATACCGATGAGGACACTGCAGAAGAACTTGGAGATGTGGGTCAGACCACTCCAGTAAAAAGTCAAACAAGCGTAAAGAAACAGAAAGAAACACGAAAGAAGGATTTACCAGATGGAGAGGGAAAAAGATCAAAGAAAAAGATAAAACATTCGTCTAGTCCTGTGAAAGATCAGAAAGATAAGCTTCAGCAGCAGACACATGTTCCAAAAGAAGCATCTGATGATCATGATGATGGTGAAAACAGCGATGATACTGAGGATAGTTCAGATCAGCTGGAGCACACGTTAGATCATGACCGGGATACGAGAACAGATTCAGATAGTGACCAAGCTTCTGACCAAGTGGAGGACAACATTGATGAAGATGCAGCTATTGATGATGATGATATTTCTGCTGCTCAAACACATCAAGATATCGGTGGCTTCACTGTGATTGGGGACATCAGAGAACAGAAGCCAGAGAAGGTTGAGCACTTGTAGCTTATACTTCGCATGCACACATACATATGTACACATGTACTTTTACACTTCTCGACTTGTCATATATATGATGATTCTTTACATTCAAAAACTTACTTTTTTCAAATTAAAAGCTGTTCTTGTTTGTGTCGTGAAAAACACTGATTTCCGAGTTCTTTTTGGAATTCATGCTATCACATCCAGGTAGAACGCATGCTGCCACACTGGCTGTCCCACCCAACAGTTGTCACTGATGACATACGCAATAAGTGCACACCGCTGGAGAACATATCAGGACTGGATCCTGAACTCGTCCAAAACCTCAGAGACAATGGAATCAAAGATTTCTTTCCAGGTATGTGTATGAATGTATTTCTTGAAGTAGAAAAATTGTCAACCTTTGCACTTGTATGGTTGAATTCATAGTTTAAAAGAATAAGTACATGTATATCACATTGTTTTACGTCGTGACTCATGTAGATCATGTGTTAGTTATATTTCTCCCACATCAGTTCCATATAACATGTTTCCGCAAGCTACATACATACATAGTACCAGAAACCCATAAGAGACTATAATGCTTTCTGATACAGTACAGAGTGTGCTAATGCCAGCGTTATTGGAATCTACCAGGCATGGATTTATGTATGGCACAGCAGGCTATCGACCGTGTGATATCTGTTGCTCTGCACCTACAGGCAGTGGCAAAACACTGGCCTATGTTCTCCCAATTGTACAGGTAATTGAGTTTGGCAGTGTGTATACATACCTATTCTGATATATGACATGTATACATGTATAACATAGGAGCCACAATACCTAAAGTTTCGTGTTTCATTCAGTGTCTGCGTCAGCGAGTTGTTCCCCAGGTGAGGGCGCTAGTTGTGCTTCCTGTACGAGATCTGGCGACACAAGTGTTCAAGGTGTTCAGTACTTACTGTTCCGGCACCAAGCTCAAGGTCAGTGACTCAGTCTTCATTTCTAATACTGTATGAGCATGTACATCATAATGATAGTTTCTGCACTAAATAGTAATCTTTGTGCATCAACTTGAAGTTTTCAAAGTTATACAAACATTTATTGGTAACGATAATGTACAGATATGACCAGATCACTGATTGTGGAGATCCTTCACAAGATCCAATTCTAAGGTGTCATCAAATATTTTATTTCTGTGCAGATTGCTAGATGGTTAAAGAAGTATTGTTGATGTGATATTTTACATGTGTGCATTCACAGGTTGGACAAATTATCGGCAAGAAAACTTTTGCCAGTGAGCAGCAAATGCTAGTTGGGAAGGGGTAAGTTTGTGTTTCTATCAAGTAATCCATTCTTAATGTATTTGTGTAACTGCCAATGTGTCTTTTTTCTTTAATTTATGTATATCTGACAGAGCTCGCGGTTACCATAGTAACATGGACATCTTGGTGACGACACCCGGTCGCCTGGTCGACCATATCAACAGCACCCCGGGCTTCACACTCAAACACCTGCGCTTTCTTGTAAGCTGCCTTGTTGTTTGCATGTCGTTAAACAAATGTGGTGTCTTCAAAATCATATCTTGTGGCTCTTTGTTACAACTTCCATTTACAACTAATGAAACCGAACATGTCTCAGAATATTCTAGAAACCACGATATCAATTTCTTGTTGACAAAACTGCCAAATAATTCTCAAATAACAAAAACTGACAATACTGACGAAAAAAGAATGACTCTGCAACATTTCCCACTTTTAATTTATTGCCAATACATATTATCTGTCAGGTGATAGATGAGGCCGACCGTATGATGGACGAGATCAAGCAGGACTGGCTGAGCTGTGTAGAGCGTGCGGTGTACACAGACGGTCAGAAAGACGCGGATAAAACAGACAAAATACTCGGAGATATCACACGACTGGGGCCTGGTCAGCTAACGTGTGCAAGGTTTGGTCATGTGAATGTGTTATAACGGTCTTGGTTTCGTATTGTATTTTCCAATTCACAAACATATATTGTTGTATTATCTTTGTATAATACTTTTTGTTTTGTTTTCCAGCATGAATAAACTGACAATACCAGTAAGTAACTTTGTTCAGGGTTTCCCACATATGCCAAATATTGATATCTATGTTTACCATATAAAAATTCTTGGTCTATTATGGTCATTTCAGCTGCAGAAACTGTTGTTCTCTGCAACCTTGTCACAAAATCCTGAGAAATTACAAAGTCTGAACCTATTCCAACCCAAGTTGTACACTGCCGTTGTGGGGGAATCCCATGTCGGGAATTCCCAAGGTATGTAAAGAGGAAAAGAACATATGATTCTGAACATTACACACAGTAAATTTTTGTATGCACTATGCAGTGAACACTAGTGATGAAAATTGATATGTACTGAAATAACATGTACATGGCAGTTGATTTGTGTATTGTGCATACATGTATTTGTTCATAAATTGTAGAACTAGGCAGCACAGTGAAGAAGAAAGGTGAATTCATTGGCAAATACACAACCCCTACAGGCCTTACAGTGAGTAGCTACATGTATCTCTTATGTTATCAGTATGCACAAGACATACACATCAGCATACACAATGCAATATCCAATTTAAACCAAGTGTGTACATGTATGATTGTGCATAAGCTGACAATTTTTTTTTCCGTCCTCAGGAGTATTTTACTGCCAGCAGCCCTGCCGAGAAACCACTATTGATGATTCATTTCATACAACACTTCAAATTCCGACATATTCTCTGCTTCACAAACTCCATTGAAGCCACGCACAGGTGAATTGTGTACATGTTTCAGGTCACATGGTCATTATGAAAACTATAAATACATTCTTAAAGAGTACACCTTTTGCCAATAGAGTACCAAAATGTGACGTTCCAATGAGCATTCAATATAAGCTTTTTAGAACCAGTAGGCGGATTAAATTATTTGTTATGCAAATGTGAAACGTCATGATTTCGCCTCATTGTAGTGTGGTATGTGTTTGTGCTTCAAATGTATGACTTATAAAGATGTGTGAATGGTTTTTAGGTTGTGTTTGATCCTGAAGGAAACCTGTGACCTTACTGTCCGGGAGTTCTCCTCGAATCTCAAGACCAGACACAGAAATAAAATCCTGAAACAGTTTGCCGATGGGAAAATTGACATGTGAGCATAACTTTTTGATTTTGTCACCACTGAATACATGTATAACAAATGTGTATCATCTGGTAGAATTCCATTAAACATGACCTGAACAATCTCAGTTATTCTGAATTTCTGGAGTTGGGTATCATTATTCATAAGTGCATGATCCACCATACAGACTTGTCTGCTCGGACGCTATGGCTCGAGGTATCGACATCGAAAATGTGCAGTATGTGATTTCCTACGAGTCAGCCCCGTATCTCAAGACATATATCCATCGAGTTGGCAGAACTGCACGAGCAGGCAAAGTGGGCACCGCAATATCACTGCTTAGTAAACCTGAGGTATGTGTGTGTACAAAGTCTTGGGGCTTGGGTTGGTGTGTGCTCAGGTTTCTTAACTACAATGTACATATTTGTATACAGTAATCTGATAGTGTCTGATATGATGAAACAATGTATTTTTGCAGATATTTCACTTCAAGAAGATGTTGAAGGAAGCTGGGAAGACAGGGATACAGGAGCTGAAGGTCAAGGTCAAGGATCTAGAGCAGTACGTCCCAGCGTACCAGACAGCTCTGAAGGAAGTACAGCATGTACTGGAGGTATGTATATCGCAGCATACCAGACAGTTCTGAAGGAATTACGGCATGTACTAGAGGTATGTACGTCCCAGCGTACCAGACAGCTCTGAAGGAAGTACGGCATGTACTAGAGGTATGTACGTCCCAGCGTACCAGACAGCTCTGAAGGAAGTACAGCATGTACTGGAGGTATGTATATCGCAGCATACCAGACAGTTCTGAAGGAATTACGACATGTACTAGAGGTATGTACGTCCCAGCGTACCAGACAGCTCTGAAGGAAGTACGGCATGTACTAGAGGTATGTACGTCCCAGCGTACCAGACAGCTCTGAAGGAAGTACAGCATGTACTGGAGGTATGTATATCGCAGCATACCAGACAGTTCTGAAGGAATTACGGCATGTACTAGAGGTATGTACATCCCAGCGTACCAGACAGCTCTGAAGGAAGTACGGCATGTACAAGAGGTATGTACGTCCCAGCGTACCAGACAGCTCTGAAGGAAGTACAGCATGTACTGGAGGTATGTATATCGCAGCATACCAGACAGTTCTGAAGGAATTACGGCATGTACTAGAGGTATGTACGTCCCAGCGTACCAGACAGCTCTGAAGGAAGTACGGCATGTACTAGAGGTATGTACGTCCCAGCGTACCAGACAGCTCTGAAGGAAGTACAGCATGTACTGGAGGTATGTATATCGCAGCATACCAGACAGTTCTGAAGGAATTACGGCATGTACTAGAGGTATGTACGTCCCAGCGTACCAGACAGCTCTGAAGGAAGTACGGCATGTACTAGAGGTATGTACGTCCCAGCGTACCACAGTCCTGAAGGAAGTACAGCATGTACTAGAGGTATGTACGTCCCAGCGTACCAGACAGTCCTGAAGGAAGTATGGCATGTACTAGAGGTATGTACGTCCCAGCGTACCAGACAGCTCTGAAGGAAGTATGGCATGTACTAGAGGTATGTACATCCCAGCATACCAGACAGTCCTGAAGGAAGTATGGCATGTACTAGAGGTATGTACGTCCCAGCGTACCAGACAGCTCTGAAGGAAGTACGGCATGTACTAGAGGTATGTACGTCCCAGCGTACCAGACAGTCCTGAAGGAAGTATGGCATGTACTAGAGGTATGTACGTCCCAGCGTACCAGACAGTCCTGAAGGAAGTATGGCATGTACTAGAGGTATGTACGTCCCAGCGTACCACAGTCCTGAAGGAAGTATGGCATGTACTAGAGGTATGTACGTCCCAGTGTACCAGACAGCTCTGAAGGAAGTACAGCATGTACTAGAGGTATGTATATCGCAGCATACCAGACAGTCCTGAAGGAAGTACGGCATGTACTGGAGGTGTGTACGTCCCAGCGTACCAGACAGCTCTGAATGAAGTACAGCATGTACTAGAGGTATGTACGTCCCAGCGTACCAGACAGTCCTGAAGGAAGTATGGCATGTACTAGAGGTATGTACGTCCCAGCGTACCACAGTCCTGAAGGAAGTACAGCATGTACTAGAGGTATGTACGTCCCAGCGTACCAGACAGCTCTGAAGGAAGTACAGCATGTACTAGAGGTATGTACGTCCCAGCGTACCAGATAGTCCTGAAGGAAGTATGGCATGTACTAGAGGTATGTACGTCCCAGCGTACCACAGTCCTGAAGGAAGTACAGCATGTACTAGAGGTATTACGTCCCAGCGTACCAGACAGCTCTGAAGGAAGTACAGCATGTACTAGAGGTATGTACGTCCCAGCGTACCAGATAGTCCTGAAGGAAGTATGGCATGTACTAGAGGTATGTACGTCCCAGCGTACCAGACAGTCCTGAAGGAAGTACAGCATGTACTAGAGGTATGTACGTCCCAGCATACCAGACATCTCTGAAGGAAGTATGGCATGTACTAGAGGTATGTACGTCCCAGCGTACCAGACAGCTCTGAAGGAAGTACAGCATGTACTAGAGGTATGTACGTCCCAGCGTACCAGACAGCTCTGAAGAAGTACATCATGTACTAGAGGCGACGTCAATGACATCTTTATGTACTTACATTATTGCACCTCAACACAGTATGGATTTATGGGTTAGCCATGGCATCGGGGGTTTTTTTGCATTTTTTCCTAAAATGAACTAAAGAATTTCATGTACAGTGTACCATGGTGTAGTCCTCATTCTGCTGGACTTCATGACAGAGGAACACTGATAATGGGCGTGATAAAAAGATACATTGTCACTGGTTGTGCTGAAGCATTTAGTTCTTCATTAATGTAACTTGTCATGTATTACTGGGGTCATTATTTTTCTCAAATATCCATTTTTCTCTTTCCAGGGTGAACACAGCAAAAGATGACACCAAACTGAACTTCATCAATTTGTTCAGATTTTGTATAAATGCACAGAAATAAACCGAAAATGACATAATGCGTTGTATTGTACACGGCTCTATCCTCAAAAATGTAGTGCTCCAAGAACCATGACATGACATACCTTTATATTTTGTTGCCGGGGACACCAAGATTCCCAATAGGTGGATGAAGTACATGTATTGTCAATTAACTTTATGAACCAGAGGTGTTTTTAATAACATATATAATAGTGCTGGTTCTTAGCTCATAATTTTGGACGAATTGTTCACATTGTGATAAAAGCATGAAACTTTGCAGAGGGGTAAAGTATCACTCACTGATCAATATAAGCTAGGGAGCCATTCCCAATATGGCCTGTGGCGGATATGGCAGCCATTTTTCTTTTTGCAGTAAATCGACCTAAAACAGCCTGTTTGAGAAATTGATTATTTCTACCTGTGCATGTCAAATATTATCCGATATCAACAAAATTGGTATCAAACTGACCGGAATAACAAGGCCAACCCACTTATAACAGAAAAAGATAATTATATCAAACATTCTACAGCTATATGTAAAAAAACAGTTTTTTTGCTTGAATTTTAACAAGTTTGCTATGGATCTCGTAGTCGGACATGTACAATAGGTGTGCCTGCATCACCTCCCCGCATGATCATCTCGAATCAATTTTTTCAGTTAGATTTCATCCTATTATTGATTATTAGGGAGATTCCAGAGACCCACCACTGGCGAAAATGGTTGTTTTGGGCCTTTTTCAAAATGGCCACCATCGAAAATACCGAAATCATGTGTCGGGCCATAACTCGGCTTCTATTGCAGGTAGATACATGGTTTTGGTGTTGTTACCCATGTTTTTGATACTGAAGAATCCAATTCTGTCATTGCTGAGTACAATGGTTGCTTCAAAATTAAAAATGTCTGACAAGGTGCGAATGATATTGTGTAGAAACCCTGAGAGGGGACCAGAATGATAGTGAAAGCAGTTCCATTCCCACATAACAAGTTCAGAAGATAAGAATCAATTTACAGAAATAGTGCCAAGGAAAATTCTTTTGAATTCCTGGACACATGATTTGATGAGGAATGCGACACTCGCTTGTAGTCATTAAAAAAAGTCCAGTTTTCTGTCATTTTACCTGGGAAGAAATTCAAAAATGCACATGAACCAGTATTTGGGGTCCGCAGAAGCCATCTTTATTAGTTGTGCATGTAATGCAACACCTTTTCACTTCACGGGAAACAAGGAAAATCCAAGATGGCTACCAAAGTCAACAGATAATTTTTGAATATAAGCAAGGTCTCTGCATACGAATTATCAGTATTGGAGCTGAACAATCCAATAATAGACTATTACAAATCCTGTAATTTCCCGTCCATTGCATTGTAATCATGGCACAATAAAATGCCAGTTCCCTATCATTAGGGCATTTCGGCCCGAAATGCCCTTATGGTTTTGTCTGGTTTTTTTTTTTTTTTCTTTTTTTTTTTTTTTTTTTTTTTCTTCTTTTTTTTTTACTTTCCGCCGTTTTGGTTTCCGATCAATAACTCGGGAACGCCTGAACGGATCTTGTCCAAATTTACACCACTGGTCAGAAATATTACATGGAAGACCCCTATTGTTTTGGAGGCGGCTCCGGGGTCCGTGAGGTCCGTGAGGATGAAATCGAGGTTGATTTTGAGACTTGGTTTCCGAGCGATAACTCAAAAAGTATTCATGCATTGGCAAGTATTCTTTGCATGGGAGTTCATATACCACCAAGGAAGAACCCTATTGATTTTGGGATCAATCCGTCGAACGACCTTTGATCTAGAGCTCGGAAGAATTTTTGCTGATTCATCTTTGAGGCTTTCATGCATATCTCGGAAACGGTGCGTCGAAGAGCGAAACGGAGCTCAATTTCGGCCTCCTGGCACTAGACAAACTAGTCTAGTTGGTATCTTGGGTTGAAACGACCCCTGGTGTCAAATTTTTTGTCGCCGACTCGGCACTTCCTGTTTGGCCGTATCTCGGAAACGGTGCGTCATAGAGCGAAACGGAGCTCAATTTCGGCCTCCTGGCATTAGACAAACTAGTCTAGTTGGTATCTTGGGTTGAAACGACCCCTGGTGTCAAATTTTTTGTCGCCGACTCGGCACTTCCTGTTTGGCCGTATCTCGGAAACGGTGCATCGTAGAGCGGAACGGAGCTCAATTTCGGCCTCCTGGCACTAGACAAACTAGTCTAGTGGGTATCTTGGGTCGAGAGTCCAATTTTTTTTCGCCGACTCGGCACTTCCTGTTTGGCCGTATCTCGGAAACGGTGCGTCGTAGAGCGAAACGGAGCTCAATTTCGGCCTCCTGGCACTAGACAAACTAGTCTAGTGGGTATCTTGGGTTGAAACGACCCCTGGTGTCGAATTTTTTTTCGCCGACTCGGCACTTCCTGTTTGGCCGTATCTCGGAAACGGTGCGTCGTAGAGCGAAACGGAGCTCAATTTCGGCCTCCTGGCACTAGACAATCTAGTCTAGTGGGTATCTTGGGTTGAAACGACCCCTGGTGTCGAATTTTTTTTCGCCGACTCGGCACTTCCTGTTTGGCCGTATCTCGGAAACGGTGCATCGTAGAGCGAAACGGAGCTCAATTTCGGCCTTCTGGCACTAGACAAACTTGTCTCGGCACTTCCTGTTTGGCACTAGACAAACTTGTCTAGTGGGTATCTTGGGTTGAGACGACCCCTGGTGTCGAATTTATTTTCGCCGACTCGGCACTTCGGGTTTGGCCGTATCTCAGAAACGGTGTGTCGTAGAGCGAAACGGAGCTCAATTCCGGCCTCCTGGCACTAGACAAACTAGTCTAGTTGGTATCTTGGGTTGAAACGACCCCCGGTGTCGAATTTTTTTTCGCCGACTCAGCACTTCCTGTTTGGCCGTATCTCGGAAACGGTGCGTCGTAGAGCGAAACGGAGCTCAATTTCGGCCTTCTGGCACTAGACGAACTAGTCTAGTGGGTATCTTGGGTCGAGAGTCGAATTTTTTTTCGCCGACTCGGCACTTCCTGTTTGGCCGTATCTCGGAAACGGTGCGTCGTAGAGCGAAACGGAGCTCAATTTCGGCCTCCTGGCACTAGACAATCTAGTCTAGTTGATATCTTGGGTTGAAACGACCCCTGGTGTCAATTTTTTTTTCGCCGACTCGGCACTTCCTGTTTGGCCGTATCTCGGAAACGGTGCGTCGTAGAGCGAAACGGAGCGCAATTTCGGCCTTCTGGCACAAGACAAACTAGTCTAGTGGGTGTCTTGGGTTGAGACGACCCCTGGTGGTGAATTTATTTTCGCCGACTCGGCACTTCCTGTTTGGCCGTATCTCGGAAACGGTGCGTCGTAGAGCGAAACGAAGCTCAATTCCGGCCTTCTGGTACTAGACAAACTAGTCTAGTTGGTATTTTCGGTCGAGACGACTTCTGGTGTCGATTTTTTTTTCGCCGACTTAGCACTTCCTGTTTGCCGTATTTCAGAAACGGTCCGTCGTAGAGCGAAACGCAAAGATGCCTAAAGGCGGGGTATGTCACTTAAACTTTGACCACAGACAGTTTCAGAGTCATCATGGTTCTAGACGCAGTCTCTTAGGTATATGTTAGGTAGGAATAGAACTCACACGAAATGCCCCAAGGCATCTTCAGGCCTTGACGTCTAGTTCTTTGATCGTTTTATCAGCTGTCCTGATCATGGGAATGGTCCCTGCCTCAACACCCACCAGTTTTGTTCTGCGTGGCAAATTAAGCATGATCATTGTTGAAAAGCTTTCCCGTTGACACAGTAGCATAATCGTGCTGATGTGTTTAATACAATAAAAATGATTACCCCTTATGTATGGCACAGAAATATGTGTAATTTTTTTTGCAGTACGGTATGACAGTGAAATGCAGTACTAGTAGCTCCCAACAAATTATATGCCAAACCCAGCCGAACTAGATTTTGTGAAGTGGCATTTGACACAAAGGTCAAAGACATCCTTGACAAAAGGTATTATGGCCTAGATGGGAACCATCTTTGTTGTCTGTTTCAGTCCATCCATGGGCTGTCGTGTTTTGAACAGCCCCCACTGGTTAATGGGCTCTAGTTCGTGTCCTCAATTGGAGGTCTTCTGATATGTTGTTCTAGTACATCACTTGTTTCAGGAATTCCTTATATATGACTGATCTTGTGAAAGAGAATCTTCATCCTGACAAGGTCAACGTTGTTGTCACCAGTGATAAATCCATGATCCTATTTCATGCATTCACTGGATCTGACAGCGCGTCCTCCTTCATATGTTAGTATCATCTGAGCTGAGACGATGCAATTGGTCTGTGATGATGCAATTGGTCAGTGAATTGTCCTTCATTGAATCCATTATTTATGATATCAACATTGACTTCGTAAGCACAGGGACTAAAGCCCATTAACCACTAGGGGTTGTTCAAAACCCTACAGGGCATGGATGGAATGAGAAAGACGGCAAGAAAATTCCCATGTCAACCACAATATCTTGTGTCAGGGATGTCTTTGTTCTTGATGTCAAATGTCATTGCACAAACCCTTGTCAATTTTGCGAATGCGAAAAGGTCTAACTTGGAATGTATACATGTAAATACCATTCCAGATTTGCCATGTAATCATTCTTGAGACTAGAGGTCAGAGCTATCATTGGCATAGAATATTTATCTTGAGATACTGCATTGTTTTCAGGTAACTGTCATATCGTTCTGGACAAACAAATCACATGTCATTACTGTATCATACATAAGGGGCAACTCATGTGTCAACCGGAAACCAACCAACAATGAACATGCTCCATTTGCCACGTAGAACAAAACTGGTGCATGGGTGTTGAGCCAGAGATATTTCCCATGTTAATGGCAGCTGATAAGAGCAACAAACACGTGGTAGAAGTGAAATTTACTGGCATTCTTGCCTTGATTCCAATGCAATTGGAGGGAAATTACAGGATCCGTACTGGAATATTATCATTACTGGTAATTTTTATGCAGAGGCCTTGCTTAAATTATCTGTTGGCCATGAGGGCCATCTTGGATTTGATTTCTGTGAAGTAAAAAGTGTTGCATTCCATGCACAACTTATAATGATGGCTTATGCAGACCCTCACTACCGGTACTAGTTCATTTGTATTTTCTCACCATCTTACTAGGTAAATGCCAGGAAAATTAAATATTTTCCAGAGACCACAAATGAGCATCACATTCATCGTCGATTCATTATCCAGGAATTCGAAAGAATCCACCTTGGCACTAATTCTCTAAATTGATTCTTATCTTTTGAGCTTGATATGTGGGAATGGAACTACTTTTACTATCAATCTGGCCTCTTTTAGGATTTCTACTCATACTAGTATCAGTCGCACCATGGTTGGAAATGTGCTTTTCGAAAGTGTCATTGGCAGCCATTCGTAATTCTGAAGCAATCAACAGTCATAGGTTCTCAGCCTTGATAAAATTGGATTCCCCAGTATCAAAAACATAGGTATAGACACCAAAACCATGTCTCTACCTGCAACAGAAGCGGAGATATAGCCCAAAACATGATTTCAACGGCGGCCATATTGAAAACGGCCCAGAAAACCATATATGCCAGCGATGGGTGTCTAGAAACAGTATTAATAATCAGTAATATGTTCGAAATTAACTAAAAAAAATTATTTCAGAAAATCATCGGGGGAACTGAGTTTTTTTTACATATTGCTGCAGAACATTGAATATAATTATCTTTGTTCATTATAAGTGAGTTGGCCTTGTTATTCCGGTCAGTTTGATACCAATTTTGTGGATATTGGATAATTATCGACAGGTATAGGTAGAAATAACGAATTTCACGAACCGGTCGTTTGAAGTCGATTTACTGCAAAAAAAAAAAATGGCTGCCATATCCGCCACAGGCGATATTAAGAATGGCTCCCTAGCTTATATTGATCAGTGACTGATACTCTACCCCTCTGCAAAGTTTCATGCTTTTATCACAATGTGAACAATTTTTTTGCTAAGAACCTGCACTATAGCAGAAAATGATTTTGCAGTTAACTTCATGAATGAATAGAAAAATTTATGACAGCAAGGCTGGTTTTCAGGCATTGTCCACTGGTTTCTTGAACCATCGAAGAATTATCCAAGTCGCACTGTAACATACATGTGCATGGTAGAAGCCTATTGCGAGTTCTTGAAGTCCATTTTCACAAACCACTGATTTATTCATACAAAATCACATTGCACAAGCAACACACATCTCAACTGTACTGTACACACTTCCATACATAAACGATGATCAGCCATCACCATAACTTGTGTTTTTTGCCACCTTTAAGTTTGGGCATTTTTATAGTCCGCAGATATGGATTGTCAATCTGGTTTTCACCATCCTGTTCTGTGCCACCCTCGGATGCTTTGGAAGTCTGAGATTCTTGCGATGTGTTCAAATCGGCGGGGTCTTGGGGCACAACCTGGTCGGCCTTTTTCGGAGAATCTTTCTGCGTCTGTGTGGACTTTTCCTCTTCTTCATCGATGGCCAGCTCCTCCTCCTTAGACAGCAATGCCTCTAGATAGGGCAGCGGGTGGGGCTTGTCTGCTATCACTGCAAGATGGGAAGTAGTCATGTCAGTCAAAAGATGGGGGAATGATATAAACACCTAGGCCAACCAACCTGTATATAGTGTGCATTTCGATAATTTCTGGATGGAGGTAACAGGGTCATTTATTCCAAATCTAAGTTTACCATGATAATTTACCCCGATATATCTGCTACATTAGGGCAGAAGATGCAGATTAGAATTTCTGGATGACTCACGTGGGAATGCATAAGGGTCATCCGAGAATAAGCTCTCGGTGTCTCCCGTCTTAGCGATGAAGCGTGTCAAAGCACGTTCCACATCTCGCTTCTGGGACGCGGCTTTCTCTCGTATGATCTGGTAGTCTGTTACAGGCTGTTTGTGAGTCTGGGTAGAGAAAAGGATTACATTTTATATACTGGTAGTACAATACACTAATACAGTTTGTAATGTACAAAGTGAAAAAAGGGCACCAATGTAAACTCATCATAAGAAGTTTAATGCTTCTAGAGGTAGCTTCTCATACATTTTCTTGAATCATCCACACAATCTCCTCTGTTAAAATATTCACAACATGTACCAAAAGTTGCTCATCGATTATTCATGGACTTAACACAATGAACATAAAAGAATTTGCAAATACGGGCAGCAGTGATACTTCCTGAACCTTGAAACACTGACTGACCTGTGTTTTGATGTACGTGTGAGGGTCCGGGAACTCGGGTAGATAATCTGGAATGTGACTGGGGTGTCCTGCCTTCTGGCCGGCTTGAAGGCAGCGTGGCTGTGGAGAAGGCCCGGCCATCCCAGCTGAAATAAGGGCATAAACCATGCACACTTTGTCACACTGTCAATATGAGTAAATTTGTTGTAAATAATGTTACTTTAAAAGCCTACATACATAGGAATAATAGATATTAGAAGTATAAAGTTACGCTGATGCGATATCAGGCATAATGATAGAACTATGTGTTGAAAACTTACGTGGCAGCACCATGTATTTTGCTGATTTTTTGGCATATTTCGGTAGCGACTCAATATCAAAGCCTGGAACATGCAATATTACGTCAGTGGCATACAGTATTAAACATTATGTTCAGAAATGGATGGCGGATAGAATTTTATTACTGTATAGCCCTCAAATTCTGCAGAATTAAGCATTTGCTTTGTGGTTTTATTAATAATAGACATGATCTCAGTTTGTTTGTGGACATTTAATTTGGCGTTATTCTTATATAAATATGAAAACGTGAAGTTTAATGTTGGGAATGATGATTTGCTTTACAGTATGCCATAAAAAAAACTTACCCATTTCAATCAGTGACACAGACACATCACTCAGCATTGGGTTGGTTCTCCCCGACAGCTCGCTGTATGCCCGAGAACTTCGACCCACCTCAGTGATAACTTGGGATGGATGTATAAACAAAACTTATTATCAGTATACCATCATGACCATGTACACACTAAGATATCAAATACAGCATGTATCAGTTACAGATCAACCAACAAGTCTAAGATTACAGATGGAGAAAGCAATGCACACATTCAAAACATCTAGCATGCTAGATATTTTCACATCATCAGCACATAATTCCTAGCACTCACAACTTTGAAGCATTTCAGTCAGCGTTTCCACACAAGCCTCTTCTGCAGATACAAAGCCCAGGTCGGCACAGATAGCGCTGACAGCAACTCTCAAGGCCTTGCGCCTTGGTGCAGCAGGGTTATTGGTCTCGGACGCCATGTTTCAGTGAGCACTTTTGTCGAGACTGAAGGAGCAATAGTAGGCACTCGGATTCACTTTCAGGTTGAAGGAATAGAATGTATATAATTGAGTGAATAGAATATATTGAGATCTATGATTTAGTGCCAGTGCTGTGCCATCGAGAAAACAGTATACTCCACTTCATTTAGAAAACGGACACCGTAGTTTTGTTTTTGGATTGTTGAATCAACTTGAAATTGGACATTTTTCTAGTTTTCTAGTAACCGGTTACTCGTCCGAAAATACTGTAGTAAAGAATAATTTTGCAGGCTATTAAATTTGGCGGTTGTGAGCCCCACATTATTTGGCGTAGATTTAATTTGGTGGTTTCAGAACAACATATTAGGTTTCCGCTTAACATCAGCTAGTTAATTTGGCAGAGATTTAATTTGGCATTTTCTCCTCTACCACCAAATATGCCAAATAAATTGTCCACCAAAATTAGTCGTTTTACATTATTAGAGCTAAATATTGTCCAAAATAACACCATTTTTTTTTCGCAATTTGTATTATATCATATCTCGGTGTCAAAAACAGGTCAAAATCTCGCCTAAAACTCGACATTAGAAGTCATTTTCATGTGAAAATATGCCATGTGATGATGAATAAAAAGTTTCTTTCGATCGGAGAGTGAAAAATCACTTCAATTCTGCGTGTTTAGGCGGAAATTTGACTGATGTCATTTTTAAAGTGTTGATTCTGAACAACGAGGTTAACCAATTACAAAATCTGTAATCAGTTACAATCTGTCAACGAACCGTAACCCGTTAAACGACTACTTGTTGAAGCCCTACAAATAACATGTCCGATTTATGGAGTTAACTTCAGCATGTTTAGCCTACCAAATCTGGAGCCTCTGGGCCAATTAGCCATATATATGACTATTTATTTGGTACCGTCATCCCTTAGGGCGGACCAAATATAGTCATAAAGGCTTTCGTCGGTTCTAGCATCTATAAAACACTTGATAACCGCCTACTGTTAAAACATCGATCGAGAATGCAGGTTCAGCCGTGGAGCAGGGTTACTTTGTACCAGCAGTTTCTTTTCCATAAAACGAGTTTCTGAGCTCTGAATCGGATAATATTGAGTTGGCGAATTTTGGGATGCGGCGAATTTAGGACGGATGTCTCGTAGGTAACAGGACGGTTCACCGACGGGACGGTTCACCGACGCTTTTCTCGAGACGATTCACCGACAGTTACAGGGCAGATTCATCGGGCGACGATTGGGGTGGGCCGGTGGGCATCAGGTGTTATGTGAAGTGGTGTGAGTGGAATTTTGGTGCGAGTGAAAGCTGTATGACAACATGGAATAGGCTATCATTCAGTCTAAGATATTTCGAGTCTAAGATATTTTACTGTAATTTGACACTTGGCGGCAGCACCGCATTGCCATATGGCGGGAAAATTTGAGTGTCTTATTAGTATATTTTGCAGGTACCTGGCGCGGCCTGGTTTGTGGGAAATGGTCACATCCTTTGGCCGAAAGCCAAACTGGTATCAGCATGTCAGCTCATATCATGATGCTTGTGAATTGTTCTCAGGCTAAACATGTTCAATAAGATATTTAGTATGCGTACAATCATAAGGATTTTTTTAAATCGCAGATCAAAATAATTTTGCCATATAGAATGTCTTTGGTATCTTTGCAGGCTGACATCTTGACCACCTACCGTGCCCCAGTCCATCATGGAAACGGTATTCCAAGCAAGTGGAGGCGTTCCTGTCAGAATTTTTGTTATCAGCAATAATGTTGAAAAGATTTATTTTACATGCAGCAAGTTAAAGAAAATTTGTCTTAATTTCACTTGGATAAATGTTTTATATATTTTCATGCATGTATGAGCTTGAGAAAAAAAAAACCGACAAGAAGGATAATTACACGGTGTTGTGTTCCTGTCAACATAAAACATCAACAGTAAATTTTCCACAAATTAATATACATATTTTACATTCATGAACCTGACATCGTTGTTTACCATAACTGGCATAATTGATTGATCAGTAGCTTGCTACACGAGTTGAACACTTTTCAACATTGCATAGTTGATACGGCGTGAACAATCAATGTGCTTTGATCAGAAAACTGACATCCAATTGAGTGAATATTCTACCCTATAATCAGCATGTGACAGGAGTTGAACACTTCTCACCACTACTCAGCTTCAAAGTAGCTTCGATTGCAATTAGTAGCTCATGTCTTTCATGATAGCTAACTGAGAACGAAGTAGCTTCAATGATTCAAGTCAATATTGTTTTATGTGAGAGGTGTTCAAACAAATAGTGGCTATATAAACCCACACAGTATTCTGGAGGTCATTACTTGTGTCAAAAGTGTCTCAAGATGAATTCTGTCGAACCTTTCGAGCCTTTCACCTCGGCGGCACAAATCGTAGAGACAGCAATACACCAGATTCTGAATCCTGCAGAACCATGTGATGCTCTCCCCCAGCAGTCCGCCTTGGTCCGTTCGACGAACCGGCAGAGACATGCAACTCGTCCCAAACATCCATCAAATCTCAACTTCGAACTGAACCTCGACGCGATTCCTGACGAATTCTGCATAGCTGATATCAACGTGGGACCTCGGCGTCACCTCATCTTCGCCACGCCAACACAACTTCGCCTACTGGCTGACTCCAAGAACTGGTTCGTCGATGGTACTTTCAAACTAGTTCGTAAACCTTTTACCCAGTTGTTTAGCATCCACGCTTTTCTCAGTTCTGGCAGTAATGTCAAACAAGTTCCTTTGATGTTTGTGCTTATGTCAGGGAAAAATAAATCAGATTATCGTGCTGTGTTCCGAGTTGTCCTTGAGCACCTTCCACACCCGCCCTCTGTACGGACCATTACGGCCGACTTTGAGGCTGCTGTGTGGCAGGCAGCTCGCCTCTGCTTCCCTGGTGTCCAACTCCAGGGTTGTGTCTTTCATTTTACACAGGCGGTGTGGAAGAAGATACAAGCCTTAGGGTTACAAGCCTCGTACCACAAGCGGCAAGGGACGTATCAGTTCTGTAGGCGATTGATGGCCCTCTGCTTCCTGCCAGCTGAATACATCAGAGCCCAGTTTGACGTCATCAAATCCCTGGAACTGCCAGAAAAAGTGCAAAGTCTGATAGACTATTTCGACAGACAATGGATACAAAACGCCATCTTTCCAGTGACTGATTGGAGTGCATACGGAAGACCGATCAGAACAAACAACGATGTAGAGGGCTGGCACAATCGTGTCAACTCCAAGCGCCAGGGCCAGTCCTCCCTCAACCTATACCAGCTGATCGACCTTCTACAAGAAGAAGCCAGCCTCATCACACTCCAGATGCAGTTTCTGTCTAGAGGCGACATCCTGCGCTACCAGCGAAAGACCTTCAAACAAACCCAAGCAAAAATCATCTCCTGGTGGGAAGAGTTCAGAACTGGGAACATCTCCGCAAAAGATCTGCTTAAGAACTGCTCAAAGGTCAATGGTCCAACTATTTTTGTACTTGCTTAATTGGTGATTGTCATCTGCACTGGTTCTGCTTTTCTTGTGTCTCATGTTATATGTGTTTACTGAAATAAATGTTCTACTGTGTCAGATAAGAAAATGTGTTTGGTCTTGAAATACACGATTTATTTTGAAACCAATATTAGTCAAGTAGACTATAGTCCAGTCCAGGTTTCACAGTAGGCCTATGTCCGAAAGTGAAGTAGATGGGCTCCGCCCTAAAAAAAATTATTGGTCTAATCTGTATACCGGCAGCCGCATGCCGTCAGGTCGGTGAAGATGTCATCATTCGACTTAAGATATCGTTCACCAGTTCACAGATCAGTCAGTGTTGTGTTGATTATGTTGATTCCATTGTCACGGTCGATTGTGCTCGTTCATCTGTGCGTGTTTTTACACCTCAGCCGGCCACCACCAGTCTAGACCCAGCGATATAACTGTCGGTGAATCGTCCAGAAAAAGTGTCGGTGAACTGGCAGTGTCGGTGAAACGTCTTGCATTCGTCTCGTAGGCCTTGGGAATAAACTGCCCACAAGATTCAGCATGAACCTCGGTATGTTACGGTATACCAGATGTCTTTAATCTACATATTCAAGCAAAGCAAATGTCCGAACCATTGCATTGGCAACATTTACACAAACTTCAAAGCCTAAAATACCCCTATTATCGTCCACCCCACCAAGAATCGCTGCTCACCTCAACCAGTTCTGGACAGACACTCAGACCAGTGATACTTTGTTCATGTATGATGTGTTGTTATCATATGTTCACGTATATATTACATTGTTCTACATACCAACTACACGAAAATGAGGTTGTAAACAGTGATGAATTTCGAGATGTATCAGCCGCTTCAGACATTGTTTTCTATGAAATACGAACTGCAAATTTGCATTCGCTTCCAATATGTATACTCAATCTGTCAATGGGACCGAAGTATCATACACTGCGTCTTAATAGTACTCGTCTACTAAATGAATGCCACTTAATCCGTTTGTCACCTTTTTAATCCTTATTGAATATAGAGGAAGGCGCAGGATATGATACTTGGGCCCTCAATAGGATACCTAGTAGTAGTAGGCCGAATTCCCAAATAGAAACACATTAATCTGAGGGAATGTTTCGAAAATCTAAAAAAAAAACTAAATAATTTATTTAGCGGATTTGACATTTTAGGAAGAAACTGCGAAGTTAAATTTTGCTTAAATTTACAGTAACAAGGGCCACTGGCCTCAAAGGAAGAGCTTCGAAAATGTTTGCACAGAACTATTTAAAAACCCTTGAATATTGTATTTGATTTGGTACATATATGTTGTGGCCATATTGTAACTCTACTGGGCAGAATCTATACCTTGTTGGGCCAATAAATTTGTCATGTAACTATTTTCTTGTTATGTAACTATTTTTATTGTGGTCAATAATAGACTTAACTAGTAAAACTAATGATAACCTATTCGGTTAGTCATGACTGGATAGAACTTTTTAGGGCCCGAGTGAGTCGGAAATTTCCGAACCGGGTACCTGTGTCGTCTGGCCCGACCCGTCCAAATATATAGCAAAATTTGAATGATACTCACTGAAGCAATTTGTAACACGTAAACGCCAGACATTGATCTTTGACACATATTATTTGTTTCGTCAGTAATTACCGGTATTTTCAAGTTTGAGAAAGATCACAATGTCATGACCTCATAAAACTATCGTTTTTTTTCCTGATGATTTCCTTGTCATTCTTGTGATTTTACTAGTGTTTATCACAAATATTCAAAACTATATCTTTATTTGTTCTCAAATACGAGTAACAAAATTCCGATCCAGGTAATTGTATGACCCGCCCCGAATTTGGGTACCTGTCGACTCGTCTGGGCCCCAGAACCTTTACATTGTTGAACCCAATAATAAATGTTTCTTGTAATAATTATTTTTATTGTGGCCAATAAGACTTAATCAATAAAACTAATGTTACTTATTCCGTTACAGCCATGAAATCTCTACAAGTCAGAAGCTTTACCTTGTTGAACACGTTTAAAAATCACCCGACTATTTTTGGGACCAATGTGCAAGATTTTCAAGGTTCTGATTATGTTTTTCTGATTTAGGAGGCACAATGTTTTTTGAGCTTTAGTCTTAGATTTAAATTTCTTTATGGATTTTTTTTCAGTGTTTTGATTTGTACTGCAGAGACATTTCAGTAACTTGTCTGCATTTCCAATAATTCATGACATGCATGAAAGCTTTTTTCATCAATGCGATCATGTTTCTCCTTGCCCAAATGTTGGTTTGAAGATCAGCAAACCATGTTGTGTCAGTGTGCAGTGTGTAGTGTCAGCTGCCAAATACTGAAGTAGCCCAGGCACACCCCCCACCCCGAGTCGCCGCTCGTGTGACTGCTATCAAAATCAGCACTGACAATTCTCGTCGGCAATATGAAACTATCATAAACATGATAAAAGTGCTAGATCTAGTATCCATTTGTTTCTGCTTATTTTAGGAGGAAACTAAGTTTTTTTCCCGTGTAAAAGCTCCGCAAATCTGGCAAGTTTTGTTTGCTTGTTTCCGACTGTTCCTTTTAGTCAAATCTCGTTGAAATCTCGCTTCACTTCAATGGCATTTTTAATTAAATTCCCCCATAAACAAGCTTTCGGTGGTGATATTTTTATGAAGTATTACCAGTGAAGTAGGAAAGAGTCATAGAAAAGACCATTTATTTGGGTCGTAACAAGTATTTCCACAAATACCGCACTCAGTTGGACGATCTCTTGGCGGCTGGCATCTTGACCTTGACCCTGCAGCAATTTTTTGGGGCAGTACGCTAATTGGCGGGACTCGCTCACGTGATCATTTGCATATCATTATATCCACGTGTATTTCATAAACATGTGGGTGTGTCCGCCAAGACAGCTTCCCGATTGGACAATTCAGTGACTCTCTGGCTGGCGGGCCGACTGCCGTGACTGCTTATCGGGGGCCACACGAGAACTGAATTTGCCCACTGGAATATGGAATACCACCACTAACACATAATTATTATGTTGCCGTATCAACTTGTTTTTCATTGTTGCAATACCATACTGTATCTATATATTGTGCGGAATGTATATCCAAAACTTTGAGTGCATATGATTGCAAGAAAGCACTGTTCCAGTGGAGATCAAAACGGGAGTGGTGATGGGTATGAAACGGTGACATACAAAAAAAAAAAACGGTCGGAACACACGTCTCCTGGGATTATTATCGCTAATAACTTATTACATTAACCATGATTAGGTACACGGGCGTCATTTTCCTCCCAACGGGCCCCGGGCCCTCCCAATTAGCCACAGTTGAATAGCCTGTTGTGGTTCCAAGTGGCACTTTCAAGAATGTAAACAAAAGAAAAAATTCAAAAATCCAAAAAAAACCAACATCATAGAGGAAGAGCCCTGCTCTTCCTAAAAAGGTAAATGATAAGAAAAGATAGTACGTGCTTCTAAAGTATCCAAATTGAATATTTGCCAAATAATGTCGCCATTTATGTGGGAAATATTCAGTATCATGACTACGGAACACTACTACACGGATCTTTCCAGCAGTGATCTCCTGCTTTCTGAGAGACAGGCAACAACAAGTAATGGTAGGCAGAGCAGTGTCCAATAACATCCACATGGAATCGGGCACCCCACAAGGAATTCAATAGTGACATGCGACTATTATGTTGTTCTGTCACTTGATCTGAAGTCCTGCTCTGTGCAGACGATTGCTCACTCCACAGAACCATCAGGTCACTTGTGCTCTTCAAAGTCCCCACCAGACTATGTCAAGTGGTCTGCCACCTGGGGTATGCGTTTTGATGCTAACAAGGGTTAGAGCCAAACAAGAAGCAATCACTTGTAGCTTGGACTTTTACTCATTGGTGGAGACTCCCAGGGAGGACTTACTTTGGAAAAATCATGAATGTAATAATACCTGTCAAGACCAACAGAACATGGCTTCCTCAGCAAGAGTCTCAACAGATACTCTTACTAATGTAAGAGTACATTAGTTACTAATGTACTTCAACATTTTGGGGTCAAGAGTAGAATACTGTAAACGTATAAAATTTCGCGATGTATTAATTTCGCGTTTGAAAAGAAAACGCGAAAATTAATACACGCTAAAAAACACGGTTATTCAATCGGGGGGCCGACCATTCACAACAGTCACGAACTTAAATCCACACGAACATGTTGAGATGTTGAAAACGCGAACATTGATACACGCGAAATTTTATACATTTACAGTACACTGCCAGGATGTGGGACACTTACATGTACTCAACAAGGAGACATCAGGAATGTGTCCAAAAACAGGGTGTACGTTTTGTGCCCAACTACTACATAAGGACTAGTAGTGCCACATATATAACTCCTCACTGGGAAGAGTCCTCTGTACATGGACATGTACACGAACAGGATTGTGAGAGGCTGGGAAACGACGACAGCTGAGGACATTTTGACTGGGACTACATCCAGTCCAGATGACAGACGAGCATGATCCAGTACATGACCAGGATAGCAAAATTATGGGGGATTAGTGATAGCCGAGTGCTCTTGAGACTCCCTACAGTCCAGGAGATAGACAAGGAGGATACAATACATGAGCAAGATTGCGAAGGGTAGGATGACAGCTAAGGACCCTTGACTGAGACTCCCTACAGTCCAGGAGATAGACAAGGAGGATACAGTACATGAGCAAGATTGCGAAGGGTAGGATGACAGCTAAGGACTCTTAACTGAGACTCCCTACAGTCCAGGAGACAGACAAGGAGGATACAATACATTACCAGGACTGTGAAGGGTAAGAGTGATAGCTAAGGACCCTTGACTGAGACTCCCTACAATACAGGAGATAGGTAAGGAAGATTCAAGACATAACCAGGACTGTGAAGGGTACGAGTGACAGCTAAGGACTCTTGACTGAGACTCGCTACAGTCCAGGAGACAGACAAGGAGGATCCAATACATTACCAGAATTGTAAAGGGTAGGAGTGATAGCTAAGAGCTCTTGACTGAGACTCGCTACAGTCCAGGAGACAGACCAGGAGGATCCAAAACATTACCAGGATTTTGAAGGGTAGGAGTGACAGCTAAGGACTCTTGACTGAGACTCCCTACAGTCCAGGAGACAGGCAAGGAGGATCCAATACATTACCAGGATTGAGAAGGGTAGGAGTGACAGCTAAGGACTCTTAACTGAGACTCCCTACAGTCCAGGAGACAGACAAGGAGGATACAATACATTACCAGGACTGTGAAGGGTAAGAGTGATAGCTAAGGACCCTTGACTGAGACTCCCTACAGTACAGGAGATAGGTAAGGAAGATTCAAGACATAACCAGGACTGTGAAGGGTACGAGTGACAGCTAAGGACTCTTGACTGAGACTCGCTACAGTCCAGGAGACAGACAAGGAGGATCCAATACATTACCAAAATTGTAAAGGGTAGGAGTGATAGCTAAGAGCTCTTGACTGAGACTCGCTACAGTCCAGGAGACAGACCAGGAGGATCCAAAACATTACCAGGATTTTGAAGGGTAGGAGTGACAGCTAAGGACTCTTGACTGAGACTCCCTACAGTCCAGGAGACAGGCAAGGAGGATCCAAAACATTACCAGGATTTTGAAGGGTAGGAGTGACAGCTAAGGACTCTTGACCGAGACTCCCTACAGTCCAGGAGACAGGCAAGGAGGATCCAATACATGAGATAGATTGTAAAGGGTAGCAGTGACAGCTAAGGACTCTTGACTGAGAATCGCTACAGTCCATGAGACAGGCAAGGAGGATCCAATACATTACCAGGATTGAGAAGGGTAGGAGTGACAGCTAAGGACTCTTGACCGAGACTCCGTACAGTCCAGGAGACAGGCAAGGAGGATCCAATACATGAGATAGATTGTAAAGGGTAGCAGTGACAGCTAAGGACTCTTGACTGAGATTCCCTACACTGCATGAGACAGACAAGGAGGATCCAATACATTACCAAGATTGAGAAGGGTAGGAGTGACAGCTAAGGACTCTTGACCGAGACTCGCTACAGTCCAGGAGACAGGCAAGGAGGATCCAATACATGAGATAGATTGTAAAGGGTAGCAGTGACAGCTAAGGACTCTTGACTGATAATCGCTACAGTCCATGAGACGGACAAGGAGGATCCAATACATTACCAGGATGATGATGGGTACGAGTGACAGCTAAGGACCCTTGAGTGAGACTCGCTACAGTCCAGGAGACAGACAAGGAGGATCCAATACATAATGTACATGAGCAGGAAGGTATGAGGGAGCAGTAGGAGCTAAGGACTCTTGACTGGGACTCTCGACATCACATTACAATGTACCCAGTCATAAATTGAGTAGTAATCAAGATAATCTTTATCGCCTCTATTTTAGTTTTATTTAATGAATGCAAAACCAATCTCTAAACATATTTCATCCCATGTACATGTACACACATTCCCGAAGAAAAAACTAAACACCAGTATTGATTATCACAAGACACTTTTATTCAGAAATCTAGTTTATTTGCACGACTGCCACTGGCACAGGACATTGATGGGTTTTTTGGTAAGACAGCATCCTCCTGTGAGCGACTGGTTGTCTCGGACAGCTCGGGAGGCAGATGTAGCTTCTGAAACGGAAACCAGTTCTCTTGCTGTATATGAACCGAAGTAATTATTCACTCCACTAACACCGACAGAATTCATATTTACCTCAATCATAAATTTCTTCTTTTTGAGCTTGAATGCCAAGTCCAATGTGTCAGGCATGTGACAAGTGAGGGAATTCAACCGAGGCAGCTTGACAACGTGAAATAAACCTGTGAACGTATGGAAATACATGTATTGGCATTGTTATAAACAATCAGTCTCAAAAATACACTACACCGGTACAAACAAAACAGTTACCATGATAATCTTTGAATGCAGGATTCTTCTCTTTGTCACTGCCCACAAAGGAATCTAGACGCAAGACCATATCGCTCAGGTGTTCAATGTGGTTTGTCAAACAGGTGTCCTTGAGCATGTGGAGAAGCAGAAAAGATCCTATAGCCATAAAATCATGGACATCGAGATAGACGTGTACACGAAATACACATACATGTGCTAGAGACATGTTCTGAGACTTACAAAATATCATAAACATTAATATTCTGAGAAGCATAAGAAATATCCAATTCTTGCATAACATATTTAATGAACCTGTCAACAGTTTAATTTGGGCATACAAAATAGACATTTTGGAATACAGGGCATTCCAACGAAGTTCAACATCATCTATACACATGTCCAAATCTTGAAGAGAAGTATTGTAACAATCATGACAACTGATCATCTGTCGAAAATACACGTGGATACTTACCATGAAGAGGTGTGTCGGCACAGTTATCAAACAGACTGCATATGATGTTCTTAACAGGGATCGGAGAGTGTACAGAAACCGACGGAAGGAGAGGTCTTGAGACGTTGTTGAGCCTGTGTGTGATCCGCCCCACTGTGGCGATCCCAGACTGTGAATACCTTAACAGTTGAGAGGAAACAGGTACTGAATACAAAATGAAACCCAACATTGGCAGTCACTGTAGAAGTTGAAAATTCAAGTTCAAATTTTCATGCACGGACTCATTTGTGCCAATTCAATTTTGTAGTTTTATCGATCATTTATGTATAATACAGAATACAGTTGTTAGCCTGGAAGTATTTTTTTTGTCAAAGCAAAATTGACAGATAAAATTCACTCAAAATGCTCCGCTTCTACCTAATATATTTTTCAGTCAAGATGAGCCACTTTTTATTGAAATACAACGTAAAAAACCAGAGCGGTTTTCCAATATACTAGTACATGTATTGTATACAACAATTCTCATAAGTCAAACTGAGATGAAAATTGAGTTTTATCATATCCAGTGTACTTTATCCTGTTGTGTTCATCATTTAGTCACACCTAAACGAAGTATTGTTCTTTGGCCTTGATTTGTTGCAGTACCAAAGTTTCCTTTGTCTATTTTATTCTTGATTTTGCACAAAAGTGTTGAATATGGTGGCTTCATAAATTCTCCAGTGTCACTGAAACATAAACATTGATATTGTTCTTAACTTGTAGTCGAAATATCCTTGCAATGTGGTAATAATGTTTTTTGTTCACAAAGATAATTGCAATTGAGTAACTAGAGACCAGCAAACAACATGATTACCAATTGTTGTAAAGAGCATACCAATCACAAGGTTGTTCACTCAAATCGACTGAAGTTATTTCACTTTCTTGAACAACTTTAGGGTCCATAGTTTTCGTCAGATCATAGTAGTGCCCAAAACGGAATCCTTGCATTCCAGACTTCAATGGGAGAAAAGCAAGGAAGTTTGAAGTTTCAAATCATCATGATCATGTACAGTAACAATATATATAATATTATCGTAATTAACTTTATATATGGTATTGTAATTAATGTATATGGTAATCATCACCTGGACTTGTGCTTGGTGTTGGTATCTCCATGCTATAGTCATATCATCTGTACTGTCAGCTGTTGACTTTTCCGTTCCTGGATCATCAATCAATGGCCCAGGTAGCTCCTGACACAATGAAACAAACAATGCCGGATATATGTCAACACTACCCTAGAGACACAGAGTAATGCTTTGGAAGTCTGAATCTTCATAAACTTACTTCAACAACTTTCACTGGATTGAGATCAGCACTGGCAACAAATAGTTGGTGTTTGTTCAGAATACCCTCAGCTAAGAAGTATTTCAACAACATCTTGCTGTAGCTGCCATATGTGTCCTCTTCTACAAAAGGTATATAATAAATCAGGAAATTTGATTGTGCAATCTTGATGTATCCATTTTCCGAAAAATTAGCAAGCTGTCATGAGGTAGCACTATTCACGGGCAGAGCCCTATTGCACCACAGGCTAAAATGTTTCAATCTACGATTTGGCGCCAAAAGTCCCAAAAGGGGATATTTCCCGGATTATGACATCACACCCATCATCAGCTGATTGCACGATGCTCCCTGATTGGCTAATTTGAGTGGCTGCTTTGTAGCATGACAAAACTGCACCATGATGACAATGTAAACAAACAGCTGTCAAGTGACAAAGTATGGAATTAACTTAAAATTGAGGGACATAAATCGTTGGAAACAACTGAGATGGGAAGAAAATGATACACATTGTGTATTTCATGCATTCAAAACATGTTTTGTTCTGAAATAAGTTCATAAATCCTGACCCACTGTGACAGGGTGTCAGGTGAAAACCGTTGTCGGCTTAGGAAGGGACTAGCACTTAACTCTGTTATTGGGCTGAACTAGTCATGAGGAGTTGAGTTAATTCATTGTTATTCTTTTAATATTTTTTTTTATCAATGCATTTCATCAATTCAAATATCATTTGTCTAATTGTCACAAAGTTTTGCACGTGTAATATGTTCACAAGTTTGAGTTGTAGGCAAGGTTATTCTAACATTCAATATTTTCTCATGGCACACAAAATTAAATATGTAGATTACATGATAATAAAACACATATCAGTACCTCTAAATATAAAGAATCATAATACTAGTATAACATAACAATAACATGTTTTTCACAGGCTGATCTGTTCTAATAATAATAGGATACTCATCCAAGTATCTGTACTTGACTTACCAATAAGTAGCACTGTGCCAACAGCGAGACCACCTCCTGTGATATCAAATGAATAATTTGAAATAAAAAAACATCAAATATTCTCATCTGTTCGAAGTGTTAATCATCATTTTTCAGTCAGAATTTTACAAATTTAATTTTCACCAGCCTGGGCGATAATACAAGTTTTCTGGTAAAAATGGGGCTATATCGTGTTATTATATTCGTACCAACAACATGATCTAAAGACGGTACACCACTCGAAATAAGAAGCTGATTATTGTGTATCGATGGCCTTGTTCCTGGGATCTGAGGAGCTTTAACCCGTGATCGTTTCTGAAAACTTGTGCCGGAAGACGCCATGGTGCAGAGAGAACAAAACACGTGAGTGGTGCACACGCCGAACAAAATAAACACTGCTAAAACAGAAACTTTGCCTATTTTATGACTTCGTAAACAAAACTATTTACGCAGATTATATATATTCAGCTGTTTCCTGAGTGACCAGTGTTTCAGATCAATATATTTTGTTTGTTAGGTCATTTTGTCATTCGGTATCAAAGCCGTTTATACGATTGGTTTGGGCGCGAAAATTAAATCACCCCATCACTGCAGACGATAGGCACGTGGTCATCTGAGATCTCCTACTGATAATCACCCCTCAAGCCTTATTGCATAAAGTTAATCCGAACGACCACAGAAACTGATTGAATGATTGACGGAAATCTTCAGAGCATATCTAATAGATCTAGAATATCTAATCTAGATCTACCTGAGCCTTGCGGGGTCGGTAGCCTGCCTGTTGGTGTTGCAGCCTGAGCCTAACGCTAACCATGCTCATGATGCTGAGACTGAGTCTGGATCACTGGACCAGTGTCACAGTGATCAGCCTAGTGTCAGCCAGAGCCACATTTGTACTGACATGACTGTGGCAGGCCGCAGTTCCTGTGCAGCCTAACCCAAAGCAAGGCTCCGATCAGATCATCAAGGAATTAGACTCTACTAGGAAATATTCAGACTAGATTTTAGACTCCCCCATGAGAGAAACATTTTAGTTCTCTGCCAGTCTAACCAGACTCTCGTGAATCTACCATCATAAAAGCCTTGCCGTGCATCGCTCAGGAGGCTGGTGTGGATCCTGAGCATTGCCATTGTCATGCCATTTATTTAAACTTGAATAGAATTTTTATTTCACCAATCAATCTAGATCTACATGTAGCCTTGTTGCAGTCTTGCAGTTTCAGACTATACATCTAGTAGCCTAGATCTACAGAATAAACATAATTACAAACATGAATGGCGATTCGTGAAAAGGGAGATGTTAGAAGCTTCTAGTGCTCATCAGCTGTTGTACTTGTAGCCTGTAGGCCTATAATATGACAACCGGTGGTAGAGGAAACATGAACATGAAAAGAAGCTTAGCCTTAGAACTTATCATTTGCATGACTCTAATTATAACAACACTACAGGAGAAAAGAAATGCAGTGTAACGATGGAGGGCAATGTGGACCCTAGGGT
The DNA here is from genome assembly GCA_949152475.1 of Terebella lapidaria. Taxonomy (NCBI): domain Eukaryota; kingdom Metazoa; phylum Annelida; class Polychaeta; order Terebellida; family Terebellidae; genus Terebella; species Terebella lapidaria. The sequence goes on from OX424565.1 coordinate 28,693,646, forward strand.
AATATAAACCCCCTGATACTAATACTAGTAGTAATATATCTAATATACAATCTAGATCTAATGTGCATTTTTTAAAATGCAAGCAGTTGTAACAAAAGCCCAGTAGAGATCTAGCATATACCTTTGACTCGAAATGTAGATCATCATGTAGATTTTATGCCTTTGTGTAAGCTTACAATTCATGATGTAATCAGTTGAGGTTGTCTATTTTGGGATGGCTTGAGAAGATCAACAAAAATCTATATTAAATTCTAGATTCTATCGGGAGTGTGTAAAACATCAAAAAGTCTTGTGATATTTAGTTAAATGTGTAAGAAATACACTATAAGCACGGAACATTTTAACTGGTATAGCATCACAGTTTGCTATGCATTTTTAATGTTTTGCTACACAATATTGAAAGTGCATTGCAGTAACTGTAGCCTACATGTAACTGCTATTCAAGTTTCAACATTGTCCACATGGTGACATCGATTTCACATAGATTTATTCACAGTATATGAGTTAAATCAAGTAATGAAGACTTACTAAATTCATATATGACACAAACTCATAAAATCATTATAAATTGCTAAGCAAGTTTGGGAAGTTGCGATTCAATATTGATTTTGTATAGCATAACTGCAGCAAAACTGCTATACAAACTTGAGAAAGTAAAATGTTCCCTGACTATATAGCCATGCAGCAAACGTTATATATCAATACTGATATAAATTTATTTAATATTCTTTTTAATCCATCACTGATAAGATTTTGATTCATTTCTCACAGTGCGATGATGACATCACTGAAGTTTATATTTCCATGCAAGAAACTGCGACGCTCCCACAGACTCGAACTGAGAGAGAAAACCGACACCTTCTCGAAGACAATCAACGATGGCCCTCTGGGCTATTTTGACATCATCCCTCTTGAACTCAAATTTGTTGTTTTCACATATCTACAAGGTGAGCGAACACAATGCAGCAGGCACTGATTCTGCTTTACCTAAAACATTATTACATGTATGGTCAATGCAAGACCTAATCAATTGAGTCCTTAAATAATGTTCAGTTATAAAATATAATAATTCAGCCGTGGAAGTTAGTGAAAATTTCAATGATGAATGATATCAACTTTTTATCTCCAATCAGTTGAAGAGCTGAGCATGTTGACCATCACATCAAAGGCGATAAGGAATATCGTGGAACTGTACAAGAACACAAACTGGGCTCCACAATTCCTTCAGGCAAAATCAGTTGATCACGGACCCTACACCTCAGAAAAACCGGCAGCATTCTTCTATACTGAATTTGAAAGACTAGGTTTTGTCATGTTTTCATATCATACATGTACGCATCCTTAAACCTAAGACAGTCACAGTTTGTAAGTCTTAGTCACTACTATAGTGGAAAAAAATGAAAGCGTGAATTTTTTTTTCTGTGAAAAAAAAAAAGTTACCAGTAAATATTTTGTGATCATGTATACATCCTCACAATTAATGATTGCTCAGGCTGGTTGTGTATAATCACAGAACTCTGTTTTCCTTGCAAGGTTTGTTGATGAAGAGATCAACATGTTTGTACACAACCAAGGACAGATTGAAGCTGATGCACCAGTTTTCACACAAGGTATTTGCAATCCTGCTAGAATCAGACTCTAAATTTCACTTTTAGAGTGTTTCAAATACAGTACCGGGTACAGATGTGAATCATTAGTGGGCAGGTCAAATTTACTCATAACCCTGGCATGAATGAAATGTAGATGAAAGTAACTTTATTCCCTGTCCATACTTTCAGTATCTATGCAGTTTCAGCAATTGCAATGAACCTCTTCAGTGCATTGCCTTGAACTGTTATGGGATTTTCCTCCACACGGTCATAGCTGGCTGGGATGACAAAGAATGCACAAGGACGTTCCAGTTTGTTACGGAGAGCACAATGATTCTGAAAAGTTTATCATCAGTGATCAAAGCAAAACCAGGTTATGAATATTCAGGAGGCAATTTATAATATATTTCCAAGCCTTGTACGTGTATGAGTAGACAGTTTCAAGTAACTTCAAATGCAGCTCTAACAGTGTGAATATATTTACAGGTTCCCTGATCGGCCAGGAACTGAACATAAGACTGTTCTTGAGGCGCATTCTCATAGACCAGTGCGCCAGTAAATTGGACAAAGCATTTTGGCTCAACTTGATCCTCCGTACCTACCCCATGGTGCAACAGGCTCGCATCATCTTCCTACTGTTTGGTCCTATGCATGGCGGTAATTGCACAAATCATGAAGTCAATACTTATTATTTCTCTATATACAGAGATAAACTTTCAATTGCTGTGAACCATATCAAAACCTCGACAAAATCCTTAATCCAAATAATTTATTTAATGACATGTTACTATAATGCATGTATAACAGAGGATATCCAATGGTATGAGATGTGTGAGAGTACACCGGTCAACAAGGACCATGCCAAGATGTGGTTTGGTGATCTGTCGATGGCCTTCAGACTGCTGCACTTCTACAGCAAAGACTGGTCCGAGGACGCCGTTATCAGCGTCCTAGACGAGATGACATGTATGTATCTTTGAACACTTGGTATACTTGATACTGTTAGCGCATACTGTATTGGCTAATAGTAGCACAGCGGGCCAAAGCAAGACCTGCGGCAGCGCGCACAAAAATGAGGTCTAATTTGAGGAAAACACTGAATAATATACCTATAGCCTTCAAGTTGTGTTCATTATTCCAATAACATAAATGTGTGGATTGGAACACTTCAAGATTTTTGGAGAGTTATGAAGTGAATTATAAGATTTACAAAATTGAACATTTTTGGGAAAAAGAAAGGGCATGCTACTATTAGGGCATGTGCCACTATTAGGACCAATACGGTAGGCCTAGTACGAAAATATATGTAAAAAGTAGGTTACAAATTACAGATTCATGGGATTAATGAGGAGTTTGTGGTATTCATGATTTTCGGAACAAGTTGTCAAGAAAGAAATCCACCCAAGTTGTGTTTGGTAGAAAAAGAATTTGTTTTCACAGGTTTTCCGGATGAGTGGCTTGCTGAGAACACAGCTAATCTGTTATTCCTCTGTGGAGACGCCATCACACTGAAAGTGCTCAGTAGCAAGGCCATCAACGGTCGACTGACCGAACTCGCAAACATCATCACATCCTTGTGCCTGGTTAGTGTCAGACACTCTTAATCATTGCTTATCAACACGCAAGTAAAATTGTCCTAGCTTGCAAGACTACCTATTATTTTATGATATTAGTATGAATAGCCCATTAATATTTTCGAAGAAATATTTATTAACATAATCCACAAAATGAAATGTGCCTATAATCTAACATGTACAGCTCATTACGATTGAGAATTTGAATTTATGTACCGTAATGACTGTGATGTACATTGTCAGGTGTGTTGGCGCCACTCGCAGCCTGTCACATGGACCATTGAGATGATCCACAGTCTGTGCTCAGTGTTTGAACACCCCAGAGAGCGGGTCAGTTTTCTGCACATGATCGTTGACACATTCCGGGAGGTGCTGCTGGACCTGCATGAATACGGGGATTCAGGTGAGTGGAAATACCAGCCAACCTAGCCGAATCCTTCAGAGTCGTATTACCAGAACTCCAAAATTCTTTTAAATATCCTGTTTCAAAACTTTTTTATGTACACGTGAGATGTCCATGCCAGATGTTACGTTTTATCACTTTTTCTATCTATATGTAAGTAGGTGCTGGCTACAATATGCTTCTATTGATTGCTTGCATGTTCTTTTGAAACCTGACGAGCATTGTAGTTTCCCCCGATCATCCGCACCATGAAAATACATTTGAACAAATTAGCAATCACATTTTTCAGTTGAATATGTGTAATGATTGTGATGAATTCTAGAATTTTAAATGCTTTAATTTACAGTCAATCTCTTTCATGGTCCTTTTGAAGACGAGGCATCAGCCGACTTCCAGAACATGCTGGAGGCGCAAGCAGACTTCTGCCGAGAGCTCATCGTACTGGCCTTCCAGAACATCATCAAAACTTAGCAAAATCTATGGCTTAAAATCTTGTTCTCAGTCGTGTTAATGAATGTTCCATAAATTATTTGTACAGTTATACAATCTTGTTCAAGAATGAATGTATACCTGTATTGAAATCATCTATTGATAATGTGTGTCGAAATGTATGAAATTATACTGGAAGCGTTGTATCTTGTTTTGTGCAGAGTATTGGCTGAATATGTACATGTGTCATCCTGCACATTTTCATGTTGTTTTAGCATTAATTTATCAACTGTTGGCTGGTCCAGAAATTGTTTTGTAATTTGTACAGTATTATTTGACAGTTTGTAAATATGTTGGGAATCAAAAAAAAAATACAACAGTACAATGTTTGTTGTGAATCTCAATGTTTCTAAAATGAATAAAATATCAAAAGTCAGGAAGTTTCATTTTATATACATTTACTCAGTTATATATTGGAATACATGAACCTTATTTTCATAATGATCACAAACAATTTTACATACCATAAATTAGACACATACAAATGATCAGGTTCCATGAAGAACATTATACTTTTTTGTTTTGATATCCATAATTACTTTGTAGTTAAGGAATCAGGAATTTTGATTGGATATAATCAGCTAGGGTTATTTGTTTCACTTGACGATCATGCCACATGAATATTGATGTTACATTTTTTACACAATCATCATTTTCCATATTCTATCCACTACATACGTGCTTCAGATTGGCACAGGATATTTTAAGCCTCTACATTAAGCAGTTATTGAACTTACACCACAAGCACAACTGATCAACAATTTGACTTGACTACACCTATGTACCAGTGTTGACATTCTGTCACAATTTTTCTTAATTCCTGAAATTTCACTTCAAAATATTCTGCCATTTGTTTGATAAACCTGAATTGATTTTGCACATCACAGAACAGAAGGTAACAAGGGATGAAAATAACAACTTTTTCACGATCACAATACGCACTACGTTATAAATTTTTGACCCAACACTACATGAAAGACGCTAGTGACAGAAACAACAAATGCTGTGTAACTATCACTGAACTTGAAAAACAGGAAACAAAAGGTTAATGTATTTATAGATCATGAACAACGCTACAGTAAGCTGCGATCATATACTCCTCTCTGATATACAAATTATTCAGCTAAATAATTGTTGATATTTTGTTTACACTCAGAATGTACAAAATGAGCAGAATGTGCAAAATAGATGCTGAAACAAAATTGCAGTCCACAGAGCATACTAGAACTACAGTCTTGGATATATTTGATAACATTCTAAGCTTGAAAATCAACCCCATACTTAGCAAAATTCAACGTAGCCTAAATCCCTCAACAGAGTACAATAAAATCTCAAAACAAAGTATAAGCGGAAAATGGTATGTCTTCTTTCAAATTTGACAAGCTCAATACAATGGAATCCGTGCTGGAGTCTGGAGACCATCTGGTTTGAGATGAAGCAATCAGTCCCAAATGGCCTTTCACCAAGTCTGAATATTATAACATTTCATTACAATACATTTTACATATGCAGTGGTGTATTCATACTGATGAACTGCAACCCCAAAATGATAACAAACAGTGCTTAAACAAAACAAACAGAAGGATAAAATATTCATGCACCACGGTACAAACAACCACACTCAATATAATTTACATGACAATAATGTACAAAATTTCATGATACACTAACACATTCACACAAGCTTTCGTTGCCCTAACTTAAAGACAGCAAAGGCGCACTAAAAATGCAGTGGTAATATTGATAGAACGCAGTCTACCATAACACTATTGCAATGGAATTCAAGAACAATATTTCACATGGTATCGTCACTTAATGTTCGCTTACGATCGCTCACAATTCTACGCAAGTAGTTAAAGGTACTGTATGATATTTACTGTAAGCAAATTTTACCACAGTTTCTGGATGTTTTGCCATGATAAATTCCACAATTTTTATCAAAATGAACAAATACAGGTATGATAAGACAAGGACTAGAAGCTTATTGGGCACTTAGTGCTTGAACACTATATAATTAGGTTTCTAAGTCTAAGGCCTCAAAGTACATGTAGATCGCCATGAATTGACTATCATTAGGTGTAATAAGCAAAAAAACCTTAAACATGTTAAAACAGATGAAATGGCTTACCCTTTCTATGTACATTTGGAATATAGATGCAATTTTATAGTCGATATTGTACCATATCATACGTAATAAGCAGTAAAACTGAAAGTTTCACGGGAAATGGGAGACAAAAACTTGGGTATCAATATCTGTAAGTACCTTTGAGATCACTGAACATTACTGTCATGCCTTGCATTATTACAGTGAATAACCAGAGTGCAATCCAGCATTTAGGACGTGACATAATTTGCTGCATTTTTTATCAATTGGGACTTATTTTTAGCGTGATAATAATTGAGGTAGAATGTCCTATTCCTAATACAGTATTTAGCTTTTGATGAAAGATCATATTGTAAAACCATTATGATATCCTAGGCTTAGGATGAATCTCTTGAAACAAACCTGCAGGATCTTATCAATATGAAATTTCCTACAAGTATTCTTGAGAATTGTACACCAATACAAAGGACCTATGTAGCAAATCCAAGCTGCAGCAGCAAATTTTTAGGGAATATTTGATAGGCAGTGCATCAAGCTATTGTGTAGGAAATCAACAGACGGCTCCTCAATGATAGTTCTGCAAGCCAAGTCTGTCCCCTTTGAAGAATACTAACACAATACAAGGTCACATGTGAGAGCTCAGTCTACGCAGCAGTCTTTGTTCCCAATTCCTTCGAGCATTATTCTTTACTAGCAGTTGGGGGAGGGGGGGGAGGTGTTTTAGTGAAGGATGAATTCAGAAAGGAAAGGGAAAAACAAATACAACAACACTAAAATAACGGGTCACAACCAAAGAAAGTCATATTTAGGAGGCAGTATGGCAACCAACATTGGAGCCAGTCACACATTAAAAAGTATTCTTTTTTTGTTTCAATGAAAGACTTTGAGCTAAGCATTGGCAGATGTCAGCTAGGCTGTTTCTCCTGCCAGGTTTATGGTAACAGACAGTTTCAGAGCCGTCTTCTAGTTGCTTTGGAAGGTTCCAGGTCGGATCTGGCCGCGCTGCGTCAGTCCCTCAAATCGCTTGTATGTGTAGTTCATGAAGACCCAGTCGTTGGACTTTGAGCTCTCCGATTGCTCAAGGTTTTGATTCGCAGGATTTGAGACAGCTACACAAGGTGCAAAGCATACAAAGTGTCAGGATTACACAGAGGTTAAGTACGGTAGATAACACAGGAGTAAGTCAAAATGAAAAGTAAGATCACTTCTGATCAAAACTTACGAAGGTGAAGGTCCACATCCGGAAACTCATCAAAGTTGGATGTATCGTCAATCCGTTTGACAACGACAGGAATAGCAGCAGGTCGGTCTCTGCAACAAGAATGGCAGACTCATTGGACACATTTGCCAGTATTTTGGAACATTGCATTTATCACTTCTGGAGCCATCTGAGCAGGGATCCATTTCACAAAGAATCTGAACTTTAATTAAGTGCACAAGCCAGAATTCTACACTTAGTTTGGCTTAAGTATACGAGTATTCACATGTTACAATGTCAACACCTACATTGTACATGTAACATAAAACAAACCTTATATGTTGCCAGTCAACCCCTTTGAAGAAAACATGTTCCTTAATTTCTTGCACACCTGCAGACCCAATTCTTCGATCACTGTCCGTGCAAAATCTGAAATGATCAGCAAACATTGATCTAATCTGACAGAGAATTAATTGCTTGTTGAACTCCTCTACAAGGAAGCAGAACGTGACTTTCCATAAACTATCATGTTACATGTACTCCAATTATTATTTGTGATGTACTGTCAATATTGTGCACTACAATGTACAATCTAGAATGTCATAATATTTGCAAAACATTGGATAGGTTTTATGGAGCAAATATACTGACTGTTGTATGAGATGCCGAGCCTCGTTTGAGATCGGAACTTCTGGTGGGAAAACCAGCGTCTCCCGCCAGTTCATTACTTTGCGATATGTTTCCTGTGGGGTCTCCGAGCAGAACGGTGGATAACCTGTAAACACAAGCCAAACTTGATCTGCAAAGTGACAATGAGAAAACATTCCATCTTCCAAACAAGTATTTTGCTTATAATCGCCCACTGGATTTACTGATTAACCTACTAATTGCCACAGTATGGCACTCGTAATGGCACACTTTTTTGGTGGTAGTCCGATAGTCTAGCTTGGTATACAACTACGAGCATGTAGTATTCCAGATTGATGATGTTTGGAATAAACTCCCCGCACAATCACCCCCATGAGATTGGGCTAACTCCAGAGAATTCTCACACACTCAGTTGATCATACCCTGGTATTGGCTAACTCACCAATGAGCATTTCATACATGATCACCCCAAGAGACCAGTAATCACATGTGCTGCTGTAACCGGTTTGCATGAAGACTTCCGGGGCGATGTAGTCAGGTGTTCCCACAGTAGAATAGGCCTACAAACAACACACACACCACATAATGTATGCAACTATGTACATACAAGAAGCAATACAAGAAGCAATTCACCAACCCCCGATAACTCATACATAGATCATTATCTATTACTTTGTCGAATTATCAGCAAGTCGTGGCTTTATTATTGAACTCACCAAAGCTCGACGGTTCTTCTTCCAACTTTCCGCTCTGCGTTTTGAATCCATAGGACTAGAAGCTGCAGAGAATTGGTCAGGACTTCATTCGTGAGCAAGAAATTCATTTACGCTCGTAATTGTATTTACCTAAACTTATCTCAACAATATTTTTTCAAATCTCTTGGGAGTTTTGTCTGGGCACATACAGTACTGATTTCGCAAAACCTCACTAGCCATGCGAATGCTACATGCTAAATGCTAGGCCATGCGATTACGTGCGACTTGATGCTAGCATCAAATCGCATGGTGCGACCAGTGGGCGCGATGCCATCGCATCAGGCGGCCGTCTTAGTTGAACAGGCGAGCATTATCTCGCACAGATGCGCGCATCCTTTATTTCGGATGCAAATACTGACTTTAATATGAACTGAAATGAACACTGCATTTTCCCATACGATCTACATGATACAGACTGTTTATAAACCACTCGACCATGTGTTTGCGAGCATATGCGAGCATATAATGGCCTTCACAAAAAATGCGAAATGCTTTTAGTGCACCACAGTGCCAAGAAGCAATGCTAGCATCGAGGGATGCTCGCATACACAATGCTAGCATCAAATCGCATGATGCTACGTCAGGCGAAGTTGGGCGAACACGTGCTAAATGCCAGGTGTCCCATGCTGGCATTTTGGTGAGGTTTTGCGAAATCAGTACTGTAGATCTCAATAACTGAACAAAATACTAGTACTGTTCACACCACAAGACGAAAGGCTCACACCACTCACCAAAGTTGCAGGACTTCGCCTGAGAGAGATCTCGATAAAACTCTGTTCGATGTGATTTCTTCAGACCAGTGCACAGCCCAAAGTCAGATAGTTTTATATGACCCTGCAAGTACAATCCATGCCTTGTAGTTCACAATGGTAATGAACCGACCGCAATTATTCCTTTTCCGGCTAAATACGAAGAGTTACATTTACAATCAGTTATAATAATTTACACCTATATGCCAATGACCGAAATACTAAAATTTATACGAGAGAATCAGAAGTCCCATATGACATTAGAAACGGACCTTGGAGTCAAGAAGTAGGTTGTCTGGTTTGATGTCGCGGTGGATGAAGCCAAGGCGATGAATGGAGTCAATCGCTAGTACTGCCTCGCCGACGTAGAACTGAGTCTGTTCCTCGGTGAGCGTGTCCTTCTTCATCAGGAGAGTCATCATGTCACCTGCGAGTTCAAATGCAATGTTAAGTACTACACTTCCAAGTTTTGATTATCAATGCATGAAAGCCTCAGACTCTATGTGTACAATGAGGATGAATATTGTATGAACGTGGTCAAGAATCTGACCTCCAGGCAGGAATTCCATGATCAGGTAGAGATTGCTGGCGTCCTGGAAGGAGTAGTACATCTTGACGACCCACAGACTGTCGGCTTGCACCAGGATGTCACGCTCAGCCCGAATGTGTGCCACCTGGTGGGGAAAACAAATCATCTTAATAACTTTCCATAGCATGCCTGTAACTTAGATTTCTGATTCATTATCAGTTAGTAATGCAAGTTAGTAGCATTTGATACTGGAGATGACAATGTATACCTGTTCTTTTTCCAGCATGTCTGTCTTACGAAGGATTTTCATGGCATATATGTGCCCAGTGTCTTTCTTTTGTACCAAGCGAACCTACAATCGTAAATGTTATAACTCTACAAACATATAATTCAATACCCAGTTCTATATATGTATCCTAATACTGAAACAGTTTTCAGTAGATTTTTACTGATTTATTTTTAGTTCATTTTAAAGAACCATACTTTTTCACATGGCATCCCACGAACTCACCTCCCCAAATGCCCCACGACCAATGACTTTGAGAGGCTCGAAGTCATCGACACCCAATTTGGACCGCTTGAGTCGCAGAAATTCTGTTTCTTTTATGGCATGTTGCTGCCGTTTTTCTTTTTTCTGTAATAAAAAGAACAATTCTCAAGTGTCACAAGTTCGGGAAAATATCAAAATTAAAATTTGATCAAAATCAAAATTCTCAAGATAACACTGATCATATACATGAACATGATTTATACCAGAAAGGCAGAAACCCATGTGTATACCTATACATGATACTAGTATACATTTGGGCTACCAATTAATTATCCACGATCCAGGTTACTTGAGACTTTTCATACCTGTTCCTCTGTCAAACCCTCATCCTGCATGGACTGCTCCAACTTCCGGTACCTATAATCAATAAACATGGTATATACTGTATAACACACAAACCACACTATATACATGATATATATTAAAACACATATATATCAGGTATCTTCGGGGTATCTTCTCATCTTTTCCTTGTCTTTCTATTATTTCTATTAAAATTTGATTGCTATGATTTGTAATCACACATGTATATCCGTAATCTGAACAAGGTATGATACCTGTCATATTCCGGTTTTGAACATTCTGTCCCTAACAATGAGAGAATGTTGAATGATTTCAAACAGCCTCTACACACACCTCCTACATTCTACTGTACACAATCAAAACATGTGGCAGTGCAGCAAACCTCAAGCAAGACACTCACCACTGACATTTGACGTGATCAACAACGCTTTGTGTACTTTCATGCTTTCTCATGGAGCCACAGTTTCCCATAATGTCTGGAAAACTACATCCAAAAGGTCACCAACGCTGTGTGTACCTGAATATCCATCTAAGTCTGTACCTATTCAGTTCATAATTAACTCAAAGCCAGAGACTGGCAAACGCAAGCACATGTTCATAATGCATGCAAACTAATAGTGCCCAGCTACACTACTAGTACTAGTAAAGGTATACACTACAATGTCAGAATTCAAGACATGCTGTATTGGACATGTTGTATGTATTACATCCAAGTATTCAGACTGGGACATGCACTGGGAGTCATGACTGTCATCTATCTGTACATGTAGTAAGTACTAAGTAGTGGGTAACATACGCTGAGACTAATACTTTTCCCGAGTCATACCCCCGGGTCTTTGCATGCGTGTGTACTGTAGTAACATGAATAATATTCTCTTTCTCAATTATCTTATATGTGCATGGCAGATGTTGGCAAGGGGCCAAAAATATTCACGGAAACAACTCTTTGGCAAGATTTTTTTCCTTGTTACAAGTAATTAAACAATGGTCACCATCAACATCAAGTTAAGTGTATGTACTAGCACATGTCATGGTGTAGTATATACTCCTTGATTGTAACATGATAACTAATTGTTATCAGTACCAGGCACCACGTGAGTGAGTCAATCAAAACATTGTGATTCTCAATATTGTCTGAAAGCTTTGTAATACTAACTATTACATTGTAATGCACCTGCAGCACTTCCTTGTTGTGTTCAGTCTAAAACCGACTACTATCATCATTTTTCTTGGTAATCATATTTTGTTCATGTTTACCAGTACTTATCAGGTTACGAGTATATAGCTAAACACTTGTTCCTAGATACAGTAGTTCTCTCAACAACTATTTCCCCCCATCTTGACATCACATCTGCACTTCAGTATCAAATTTATACCTTCATAATTCACTAGTTTACTGTATCCAGTCACACAAGTGTAATGGCAGTCTAGTACACATTGTATACTTGTACTATGTGTAATAGGTACAGGTATAATGTATACTGTGGTATACTAGTAGTGTAGTGTTGCGTAGTGACCAGTGATTCTAATATTCTACAGATATTGTGTAGAGAAAGAGTTCATTTCATTTGATCTACAGAAAGCATCTTTAGTAGATTCAGACTTTACCTCGTTGATTTCTACCGTGTACCTAAGAAAGTTGACACACATAACATAACTTTATTTCGCTGGATGAGCACAGACCTGCTCTCGCGCTCCTCAGTCTGTGCCACGAGGTTGGTGTAGTAGTTTTCCAGCGTGACCTTGGCGCGAGTGACCTTGTCCTCTGTGTGACTGCTGATCTGGATCGTCTCTCCGACAGTCGCCATTTTGGACTTGACCACCTGACACCCAAGAAAAGAAATAAAAAAAAATTCAAATAAGACCTCAATTTTTGCACACTCTCAAAGCTACATGTAGATGTGTGAGAGAGAATGGTAGAGACTCAGTCACATCAATATTTTGTCACTTACTGGTAAAACCTTAGAGAACATCTTAAAATTGGAAACCAGTGATTAAATTGAATCGGTTTTTATATGAAATGAAGAGCTGGGAAATTACATCATGCGTTTGTAGATGATATAAAATGACCAAAAGGCACATGCAAATGAATACCAGTAAGCAATTTGTTTATCAAATGCAACATCAATACTAATTAGTCATATTAGCATACAAACACAACAACTGAAAGCATTTCATGAGAACGAATGACTGTCAGTGATTTAGTGTAATAAATGGTAGTATGGGTAATGAACAGAATTCATTGACTATTTTTACTTGTGTATCATTAGGTCAACCAATAAATTTCACCTGACGGGAAGAACATGATACATGTACTAGGTATACATGTACATGTAGTAAAATCAAAGGAATCCTGTACAAGTTTGAACACACAACGTACTAGTAATTTATACAACTTCGGACACACATTTGATTTTATAGTACTAGGTTAGGTGACTTACCGTAATTATTCAATTAATTTAAACACTCAAATAATTCGAACACCAAAAATTATTCAAGACAATACATGTAATTCTTAAATTGACTTTTTTAGTTTGAACAACCAAATTTAAGACCAAAATTTTGATTGAAACAACGAACAAAATCAACTTGTGAGCTGCCACAACTTACAACTCACCAGGCGACAACACTACGAAATGAATGATTAGCGATATATTCGCCAGGTGGCAATGTTTGAGATCACCAATAAGCATGATAAGTGCAGAAATAGAGCACAGACCTCACAGTGCCATGCGGTTTGCTGCCCATTGTAGATTTTCCGACTCGAGTGACTCGATTGCGCATGCAGTATGACTGGAATCTAGTATCAATGTAAGGTTATGAATGACAGTTACCTGGCGACTTAGCAGCCAGTTATTCAAAATTTTTTAAAATGGTAGTTGTCTGCGGTTAACCTATCATTCATACATGGGTTTGGCTCTTTTTTTTTCGTTTTGACGGACGATTTCATCGAGAATCTAATAATTCGAAAATTTCTAAATTTAACTATTTTTAGCCGTTCGAACTAATTGAATAATTATGGTAGGTTCATAGAGTGGGTTGTGAACTGGGAAAATCAATATCCTGTAAGCTTATGATATGTTATCATGCTGTATTTTTGATTGATAACAATACACGCACAATTGAGAAACATGCATATACTTTGCAGGTACTACAATGGTATACATGTGCATATGATTCCAAACATAGATCTTGAATACAGGACAATGCCACTGAATACTGAATACCGCGGTGATGATGCAGTACACCTTGTTGATTTTACTAAGAATATAAATGATCAGCATGATTACTAACATGCATACGTCACTGAATTTAATTTGATGAGCTTCACTGTATCACATAGTCAACAATTTAGACAGTACGACATTGAAGCTTCATCTCAACTGATCATGCAGACCCAGGCACTAACGATGATCTTGCTAGTTGCTACATGTGGAGACCTTAATTAAATTTAGTTTATTTAACTTGAGTAATGGAGTTAGTGTTGACAAAACAGTTGAATTCACTGATTATGACAATGTAAAATATCTGTGGAATCAAACCTTTTCAAGATATTTTGGTTTTCAAGGATGAATTTCCACAATTCTACATGAAGAATCGTTTCTTCAACTTTCTCTTGTGAGCAGTTATATCTGCCTGCTGTGAACAGTGAAACAGAAAACAAGCAGTCAGTATTAGATGCTACACAGATCTATGCAGATCCCAAAATGACTAAACTGTACATTTAGGATGTTCGATTAAAACTTGAGAAAATCATGACAGTTATATTAATGTGCCATACTAGTAACAATTCATGCTACGATACCAGGGATAGTCAATAGCACAAAATTTTGCCTGGTGGCCCAGAGCTACCTTAGTCGGCGTCATTGATCTGTGAGCGGTGGTTTTTCGCGAGTATCCTGTCAATAATTTTTATATTTCGATGAAATTTTGGCAGGAGTGTTATTTTATACTCGACTTATAGAGTAGAGTAAACCAGCCTAATTTTGAACATGACCAGAAATCAGAATAATGTTGCAAACAAGCACTGAACCGAGCCAAGTGTCTGTGGTCTTTGCTGGTTTAAAGAAATCTCTGCAAAGTGTTATGAGAGGTATCTAGTTTGATAAGTTCCACAATGTTAGGTTTTCCTGTTATTGTCCGAAAACTGTCTAGTATAGTCTATATGATCTTCCTGTCCTCAGGGCTGCCTAATTTTCTTTCATAACTCATTTGCAGCCTTGCAACAACTACCGATTGACAGCTTCATGTATATCATGTATATAGGCTAAAATAATCATGATATAGCTATTATTTTTAAAGACAAAGAAGGTGTCCGATTTCTGTCTGTCTGGGGTGTCTGATTACTGTCACTTGAACTCACAGTTCGTAATTCACCAATATCGAAGTCAGGACAAAATAATATTTCCATACGACTTCATAACTCCTACCACATTTACGTGCATATGCCGTTGCATGTAAAATAAATCATCTAGCTTTTTATGCTACAGTCATTATTGAGATTTCACCTCAAGTGTCCGTAAACCATATGGTTTACTCTATAAATTTTCGGAGAGATTGGTGTGAAACAGAAAACTTAGCCCATTTGGCCTATATATAACAAAATAGGAAAATGTCAAAACGTTACCTATGGAAATGATACGGTAATTGGGGGCGTTCCACAGGCGATTTTCGCCAGAGTTTTACTATGAACAAGAAAGGCCAACTTTTTGCTTCGCATAATCTTCTTGAAAATGTAAAATTCTTATAGTTTAACTTGTAAACGCGGTTCTGAGATAACATATCTGTCAAAATTTCATCGGATTACCTTAAATATTGACGGAGTAATTGTCAGAAAACCACCACTCACAGACAAATGACGCTGACTATAAATATTGTCATTGGGCTCCAAAATCGAACAATTTGAACCAACACTTGCTTGCAGGCCCTTAGAAATTCAAGGTTTGCTGGTACAAATTAAGAACAGAAATAGGGGTTTAGGAGGGAGCAAAACATACGAGCCATCCGTCCTAAATTCGCCGCATCCTAAGTTCGCCAACACCATATTAGCAAAGCATAGAAGCTGTCTTTGTGAAAAACAAAATGATGGTAAATAGTCATGATACTAGACTATCGATTAACGATTTTAATGGGTGTTATGAAGAACATTTATAACAGAGCCCAAAAATGACGTTGGCGAATTTGGGAATGCGGCGACTTTAGGACGGATGGCTCGTAGTGGTTCAATGTTCACTGACAGTGTTCGAAGTATGAGGTTGATTTTAGGCCTATAGTATGGTGACCAGTGCTCGTACTAGGACCAGTGCTCGTACACTCAATGAGATGTGTCATATGAGCTGCTGACATGGTGTGAAATTGGAATTTTTTGTTTCCATGTTACTGTGAACGTATGAAATTTCGTGATGTATTAATTTCGTGAATTTCGCGCTCGAAAAAAAAAACCGCGGATATGGCGCGGAAATAAATACACGCGAATACACCGTTATTCAATCGGTTGGCCGCGCCCAACATAAAAACGCGAACTTAAATCCATGCGAACATGTTGAGATGTTGAAACGCGAACATTGATACACGCGAAATTTTATACGTTTACAGTAATTTACCCCCTTCGTTCTTTTGTCTGCCGAATCATGAAAAATGTGTCTGCCATAATTTGATTATTTTATTGACTGTATGAGCACTGGTCGCAGTACGACTACTGGTCACTTTATGCTAGATCTAATAGTAGATCTATACGTATGCAAAACGATGAACTGATCAGATCGGGGTACAGGTGATAAGGCCGCCAAAGTCATCAGGCCGCCAACAAACTACAGGTTAAGTGATGGATGATGAGTGTTATGACACTCGTGCATTCGGGTATGATAATATGCGGCCTGATCGCTTTGGCAGCCTTATCGCTTGGTAACCATCAGATCTAGAATCCATAATCTGGGTTTATTATTTAATCCCAGATTTCTGTTGAAAATTGTCAGCAGCCTGAGGCAGACTGGCCGCAGAGTAGGCCTAGGTCAGCTGTGAGCTGGGACTTTGACTGAGTCACCACTGACAGTGACAGTGACTGAGTGAGTGAGGACAGGGCTGTCGTTGATTGACTCAAAATATTGACACTGTCACGAGTAAACTCACTCTGGCCTTCCGGAATCTGCTCCTCAGTTTCCAAACAAACAGCTTGACGGTTGGGTCATCGATATCCACAAGAAATATTGACAAACAAACGATTGTCCAAAAAGACAAAACAAATGCTTTTCAGATTCTGAATGCCTGAAGATCCTGACCAAATCACGCATGCACTAAAATCAATACCACTACGTGCAAATAATATAGTTCTCACGTTCGTGAATCATATACACCCAGTTTATTTTTTTTTACAATTTCCCCCTCGTTAATGTCGATTATATATGTTCCAAGAAGAATAAGAACAATATTTTTCATTACAGAGGTCCGATTTCCCAACTTTTCTGTTTGGAAGGCGCAGATTGTGGCGCACGAATACACGAAAACCACAGGAGTTCTAGTTTTACAAGAATTAGAGAAAGGTTTAATAAATTAGTGAAAAATACAATTTGGTACACATATGTGCTCAAGTATCTTTCTTAATATGCGCTTTTAATGAGCAGCAATGTTTTGAATATTTACTAGAATTTCCCTCTTCTGTTGAAAATCTACAGTATAACTCTTACCTAGAGACACCACGCAGGTTCATCATAGATGGCGGCTTGA
Source organism: Terebella lapidaria (assembly GCA_949152475.1). Lineage (NCBI taxonomy): Eukaryota > Metazoa > Annelida > Polychaeta > Terebellida > Terebellidae > Terebella > Terebella lapidaria. The sequence continues at coordinate 28,711,260 of OX424565.1, forward strand.
AATATTTTTCGGTCGCTCCTTTAGAGGGGGGGGGGGGGGGGGGGAGGGGAGGTGACGCAGTGCCAGCGGGGTGAAGCCCTTTACATCACGTAAAAGGCTTCAGCTTCTGGGAACCCTGAGCGGGCATCAGACTATAGAGCAATGTTCAGACCCCAACCATTATGGCTACCTCGCTAAGCTCGCTTTACTCGGCCGTCTGTCTTTCTACTCTTCGTTCACCAATATTTTAATACGTCTGATCACCTCAAGCCTTAACGTTTGACGCCCGCTACCTAGGGCGCAAGTGCCCAACGCTGCGGCATGGTCACTGCGGGCGTCGTAATTAGGCTACTTAACCAGGTAACTATGAACAGGTAACAATCTGCCGGAGAAGTCCGGCCATCCGGCTGTCATCACTCAGACATTGGATCATCACTATAATGTAGCCCGCTGTGATGAGCCCAGAACGCCATGGGCTTTGCACCCGGGACCCACGCACTTGGGCGTGTTGATGGCCGGCCTCGCCGACAGCTCTGCCGCGGGGATAGAACCCCAGACAGCCCGATGGTCTGCCAGAGCCTGTACGTGTCGCACAATCCCAGGGCGAGAGACTACTGTTCCAGGGGGCGTGTGCCCCAAGATTTAAGTAGCCCCCCTCCTGAGCCCTCGATTGGAAATTGCCCCCGAGATCCTTACGGACCCGTTTTAGCCAGGAAAAGGGGACGTAGAGAACATGGCCATGCTCGCCGTTGTCCTCTCGCCTTGAATGCTCTGAGACAAATCCGAGTAAGCAAGATGGGCTGCCAGCCTATATAGCTGGCAGCTCATGAGAGCGAGGGTTGACGTCAGACAATTGTTACAGTATAGTGGAAAGAGGATTAATAGTGTGTTGAAGTGGCCAAAACAAGAATAGTGTGTGAAAAGCCAAACTTCTATCGCACTCTTTGGGCAAAATCGCCACATTTCCAAAATTCCAAGTGCCCCTGATTGTTATCCCAACTTGTTCATTCCATCAACAAAATCATTGATCTCTCAAATATTTTGATATTTCCATGTGGAGTGACACTTGTGATTGAGACTTGTTCTCTCATGGTTCGGTTTTGATTTTCAAACCTAGCATGCACAACCGTTCAACTGTGTGCTTTGAACTCAAGTCAGCCCCGTTTTATCTAAACGTCCTGAGATTCCAAGAGCAACAGCACAGGCAATCATCAGGTATGAGTGAATAAAATTGCTCTAGAAGGACTGGGGTACCTAACAACCAGTTCTATACCAGGTGCTTGGTCTGACAAAGTCTTGGTCTGCCGAAGTCTACTTTAGCTATACATGCAGCGTCTACCGGGATTGCAGAAAAGTGCGTGGTTAGTACTGCACACGTATGTCGCTGTTGTTGTCGTGGGTAGCATGTTAATGATCCGGCCTCATTGACGGCCCACATGAAGGTAGAATTCAAAATAGCTCGACAATCAGCCACAGTCTGTTCGCATGCTACTATCCAGTCGGACACAGCCACAGTCCCCCTGCACCTCGTGCCACTCAAGATTCCCCAAAGGCCTGACTTCGAATATCTCAAGGGGCTCGAAACTCAATACTCATATTATCTATGGGTAGTCGATCCTTCACTATATTAAAACTATGCCATACACAAACCACACAACCACACAGGACCTCACACATGTGGGTTATTCCGAGGGTTTACCCTCTGTACATACACAGTCCTGTCTGCAGTTAAACTCACTGGGAATCGCGTGTCACTGTGAATCGTGCCTCATGTCACTGTGAAATTGTGAAATGATTGCATAATTTGCATGGAATGGAGTGTTGCATGGTGAATTGAAAATGTGAACATAAAAACTAAACACGCAGTGAAGTTTTTTTCATTATTGCTGACACGTGAATGTACTCTACGCATTTCATTTTCTTGCAGAAATACACATTTTTGGGCAACAGTTGGATATATGACCCTATATATAGGGGGCCTACACATTATGCATTTTTAGCCATTGTTATAGAGCGGTTTTGATAGAAAAGGGCCTGTTGAACTGATGGACACCTTTCACTACACCTATTCCAACAACATGTGAATCAGGCAACACGCAAATTGACAAAACATACTGCATATGCGTAAAATTTAGCCATGGTTGTTGATTTCGTCAATTTCACCAGTACTCACGCGGGTCAAACAGAAACACATCAGTGAATGCAGTATCAAAAGTTAACTGCAAAATAACTACTGCAGATTGATGCACACGCAAAATGCCAAACATTTGGTGAGGTTAAGGTGTAACTTGTACTAGTATCTAGAATGCCTTTTTGCTCAGTCGGTCTATTTTTGGGATACAAAATAGTTTATATAACTTATTGTATGTGGATTGACTACACGATAACCATAAAGTTAATAATGTGGCGATTCTGAACTTATACCAAGACTAGAATTTCAGCCTGATTTCCACTTCATACTTTTGCGGCTCTAGATTCGAGGCATGCATATTCTTCCCTCTTGCGAGGATCCTCAGATTCTTGACAGTACCTGGTGAAATGCTGAGGGGGAGGGACGTTGAGGCATGATGTCTCTATATCCTTATGAATAGAGGGGCGACGTAGTCAATCCACATACAGTAAGTTATATATTGGGAAGGTCAGGCCCAAGGCTTGCATAGACTGCATGATTTCCCATGGCTCTGACAGACTCTGGAACATGCTCTGGCAGACAGTCGGGCTACCCGGAGTTATATCTCAATGTGTGGGCCGGCGGCCATGTTGAGTGAATAACACATCCATGTGCTGTGTGCCTCTTGTGTGGCAATTGGCCTTGGGCGCATAAGGTAAAATATGTGTTCAGTACTAACTGTGGGGATTTATGCCCTTATACCAGGACGGGCATTCCGGCCTGAATTCCGTTTGTGACTTTGGCAGCTTCACATTTGAAGCAGACATCTCCTTGCACCTTAGATTCTTGAAGTCCTTGCTGGCAAACTGAGAGCAATGGACGTGTGTTGATGCTTGCATTGACTGCTCAGTTTTTCCCTGATGTGGTGCAAACAGGCTCTGGCAGTCCATAGACTATCCATGAACATTGAGCACTTATTGGATCCTGGTATCCAAATATTATTTGACAAATACAATGTTTTATGTTTTTGTAATAACTGAATATTCCACAGGGGCCAAAAACTCACAATCATGGCTGCTATGTGATATATATGAAAATTGGAACCTAGCCTAAGCATGCTGTAGCCATATGTATTCTGGTAACGTATCCGTGGATACTACATGCGATATATTGCATTACTCTTGGAAAAAATGCGGAACTATGATTCCCATACCGAAGAAGGGAAGAGATCCAATCATACAAAAGATCTACTCTCGTATAACTCTCATCATCAAGACCCTCGATCATGTACTGCAGGCACGGGATGAACACCTCATCACCAGACGTCAGAACGAACTACAAGTGGGATTTTCTCAGGGCATGTTACCATCCTGGGGCTTCCTGCAAAGACACGCATCAGCTCTTGATTTTCGGAAGGTGTTCGACACAATGTGGTACGACTCCTTGATGAGGAGGCTACACAAGCTTGGAATGGCCGACCACTGGCTACTAAGGAAGACGATGCTTGACAACCTATTCTTTAGAATCCCCGTTGGAGACCAGTGAGTAGGCCAGTGAAGCTCTCCCAAGGTGTGGACCAAGTCTGCCCGGGTCAACCCACGACTACAAGGCAATGATCGTGTAACTGCTCAACACGGTTCTCAAATCTGGCCTCAGTAAAAAGGCCTATTCCGATTGGTTGTCTCCATCTATGCAGATGGTACATCATCCACTCCACAAAGTCCACGATACTGGAGTTTGATAGTGCCAAACCATCCGACACAGATCCAGAATCCTTCACCCTTGGTGATACAGTGGTGCCCGTCTCCGAGTCATGCCACCACCTTGGCCTGGAGAGGTACTCAGAGAATAGAGCCTCATCGAAGATTATTAATGACTGCATAAGCAATGCAAGACAAGCATCCTATGCCCTGATGGACTCAGGCTTCCATGGCAACAACAGTAACAGCCCTGCTGTCGTGTGCCAGATGTACCTCACCTACGTCATCCCCCAATGTATGTACGGACTAGAAAGCATTGTACTGAGGAAGTAACATCTGGAAGCACTCAAATGCTACCATCGTAAAACACTCAGGCAACTGTTGTCGCTCCTGCAGTGCATAGCTTCAGAGACAGTCCATTTGTTCGTCAGGGTGTCACCGATCACTGCCCTCCTACACATCAAGGCACTGTCCTTGCTTGGTGTGATCCCCCGATCACCAGACACCATCATGCACCAAATCGGCCTACGGCAGCTTGCCGTGAAGGAAGCCAGATCACACTCCTGGTTCGTCTTTATGAGAAATGTTGCACTGCTGTACGACCTGTCATCCCCGCATGAGCTGTTCAAAACCCCAATACCAAAGACTCAATGGTAGTCACTGGTCAAGAAGAGCATCTACCGGTACAGCTTCTATGAGCAGAAGCTCCAACACGAGGCGCTGGTCAATTCGACACTCTCCAATCCGCACACGGACCTTCTCTCAGTCCATCAACCTTCACTCCTGTTGTCCACCGTTAGATGTTCAGTGATCAATGTCCAGCGTTCCCGTGTACACCACAGACTGGCTCTGGGTACCTACACCCTGCAGCGTGACTGAGTGAACTTCCACAAGAGTGACATGGACTACATGCCTGATGTGCGCCACTGCGAGTGAAGACCTCACACAATTTCTTGCCCATTGTCCCTATCTCTGTGACGAACAGACGAAGTTCCTGAGCGACCTGGCGAGAGACGCATATGGAGTAGCAATGGTAGCATATTATTGGCGACCCAATATTCACTTCCCTTTTCACAGATCCATCATATTGGTTCCATAAAACCACACCGTGCCGGCGTATAGTAAGGCCCTAGACCCTCATCATCATCATCAGGTGTTAGAGTCAAGTTCAACACAAAAACTCATATGATTTTTGCCCATAACTTTGTTTAGGATATTCGGATCAATTTGGAATTTGGTTTGTTTCCATTTGGCATAAAACCACATATTTTTTCACCAAATTTCAGACTTCTATTTTGAAAATTGAAAAGCTGGCAATATACTCCCGGAGAAAGTACACTACTGGAGGGATATCCCCATACTAGTGGTACAGTGTAATGTACATTTATTCACCTTTCCTTTGTTTTGTACAATTTAATCATTATTATCATCACTTTATCCTGTTTCTGGATTTTCTGGTGTCTGGTGTCATCTCACCTTAACCTCCACCTCCCATTGTCAAACTCCATCTTACTACAAACTTCATACTTCCCAGTGGTTAACTAGTCCAGTATTATATTCGTTTCATTTATCCAGTGTGTGCCTGCATATTATGTTTTACCTTGTCATGTTTATCATCTCATGTTACTTCACCTTGTACTTATTTGCACTGTCATACTCATTTTGTTATTTATGTCATGTCTGAAGGCTCCACCTCAACAGTGTAAACTGAATGTGGATTCCTAATAAATACTTGAATACTACTTGAACTCCACTGGAGGATAATCCCTAATACGCACTGGACACGTATAAAAGAAGAAGATTCATATGACTCGCAATCCACATTGTACCAAACCGTTGGAGTGGCCGAGTATAAAATATGAGCGTAAGAATATTGGCCCAAAAAGGAGTAAATTTATACATACATGCAGTTACCAGGTATGAAGTGTTTCATGATTAAGGGCTGTGAAAAATTTGAAAAGGACGGGGTGTATTTTTCTGTCAGAAGGAGGAGATGCGCAGTGTTGCTTGTTGGGCGATAATAGAGTTGACGGCCATAAACTCTCATCATCAGTAGATCCAGCGAGGGCGTTACCGTGTTGAATCGCATATAAGGCCCGACGGCTGTGCTACAGGCTTCATTGCACCCGCAGTATGATGATCGGGAGTGTGTCACCAGTGCTGAGCGTGTGTAGGCGGTGGGCGATGTGGCTGTAGACCAGTCGCTCGCACTTTTAACCCTGTTTTTACGCCTCATGGCGGTTCGTCTCAACAAGACGGGAAATATACACAAAGAAGAAGAAGAAGAAGGCCATGGCCTTATAAACAGATTTATGCATTTTGGCAGGGTCGTCATTTATAATGCCATGGCCTTGTATTCGAATATTTTATAAGGCCACCCCCCAATATTCACATATAGGGCCTAAGGCCACCCAATTTTTAATCTCAAACGACCTTATTAAACTAGAATCTAGATCTGATGTGCTGCTAAAGCATAGTAGGGTACAGTAAATCGTAGTGAAACACACTTGTTTGTATATTAGCATGGCATATTATTGTTGACTATTTCGAATGCATAAAAATAATTTATGCTAAACTGCACGTGCTGAGACGTATGGCACGTGCACAGTGCAGACAACATATGTGTGGCCAAATATTCCATTTGAAAGTAACAACATGGATCACATGTATGCTCTTGGCACTGGTATTGCTCCCCCATTTTCATTTGTGAAGCTGTTTTGAAATCACTGTTTCTGACAATGTGTTTATTTGGCCTTATATGAGAGTCATTGCTTTTGGCGGGAAAAACGTTTTTTTTATAAGGCCACACACAGATACAAAGCCATGGCCTTTGTGCACGTCAGTACGGTACCTATAGAATCTAGGATGTTCCTCATTTAGTAAGATGACAAAACAGTGTGTTGAAAGCAGTAAAAATAAAAAAGGTTGACACCGATGATGTGGCGACCGACAACGAATGTTGGCCCGCCACTTTCGTGGCTTTTTTATTACCCTCGCCCCGATAGGGGCAGAGGGTATTGCAATTGGGTCTGTCCGTTTGTATGTCTGTTTGTTTGTTTGTTTGTCTGTCTGTCCGCGCGCATATCTCAAAGGAGAATGGTCCGATCAACATGAAACTTATAGGGATGAAGCGGTATCTCAGTGGCTCGGTCCTCCTCAAATCTGGTCAAAATCGGACAAAAACTGTTGCCATGGCAACGGAAAATGTAAAAATCAATAATTGACCATAACTCAGGTTCTATTCAAGATAAATTTTTCTAACTAATTTTGTATTTTTCTATGGCCAATTCCTGATCATCTGATATATGGCCCGTGGTCGTACGACCAAAACTCTCCATTATCGCCCGATGTCGAAAAATTGGGGGTCACGGTTTCAATTTTTTTTGGCCAGCGACGTTTCAGTGCAAATGTCTGCGCTCATAACTCAAAGGCAAACGACCCGATCGATTTGAAATTTATAGGGCAAGAGTGCTATGTTGCCGGTTCATTCCCTTCAGAATTTCGCCAAAATCAGATGAAAACGGTTGCCATGGCAACGGAAAGAAAGAAAATCACATAATTGGCTCTAACTCCGGTTCTATTTAATATTAATTTTTCCAACTATTTTTGTATTTTTCTTTGGCCAATTCCCGATCGTTTGGTGTACGACCGATGGTCGTACGACGAAAACTCTCCATTATTGCCGGATGTCGAAAAATTGGGGGTCACGATTTCGGTTATTTTTGGCCAGCGACGTTTCAGTGCAAATGTCTGCGCTCATAACTCAAAGGCAAACGGTTCGATAGATTTGAAATTTATAGGGCTGGAGTGCTATGGTAATGGCTCAGTCCCTTTCAAATTTTGCCAAAATCGGGTGAAAACGGTTGCCATGGCAACTGAAAAAATTAAATCACATAATTGACTATAACTCCGGTTCTAATCAATATTAAATGTTCAACCTATTTTTGTATTTTTCTTTGGCCAATTCCCAATCGTATGGCGTACAACCGATGGTCTTAAGACCAAAACTCTCAATTATCGCCTAATTTTAGTGACTAAATCTGAAGGGCGAGGGTCTGCAATCTCTGATTGTCTCGTTCAGTTTTGCAATGGCCGGGTGATTAGAGGTGACCATGTTTACCCATCATGTTCATGGCGATAACAGACGGATAAAAAATATTGCAACTAGACCTAGATTTGCGCAATGTTACAGACAAGGGAGAATATTTTACACAGTTGCTTGAAAGGCATGGGTTAACTCAGCGTGTCGCTTGGACTGGGGTTAACTTAGCTAGAAGCGAGCGCAAGTAGGCTACTATACTCTGATTTTTCTAACTCGTTTACACTGATTTTTACTGATATTTATGTGATGCTAAATATAATGCCTAATATTATATAGTAGGCATTCACTACTAGTGAAGCATTCACTCTCATTCACTACATTCAAGTATTGTATGTATGTTGAATGTGTGCTGCATTCTGTTCATATCGGTCAAATTATATTTTCATCATCAGAATGATGGTGTAGTTCCTGACACACATCCATCATGAGTGAAGCCATGGAGATGATCACTGTGCCCACCTCCAGTACAGCGGATAGTGCCACAACTCCAGAGACAGCAAAGGTTGAAGTCAAGGAGGAGAACTTAGCCTCCACATCATCTGCAACCGGTCCAGATGCAGAGTTGGTCAAAAAAGAGGCAGATACTTCTCTCAATGAAGAGGTATGTCTTCAACCATACATGTAGCTGTTTTAGCTAAGTGCAACTTTTGATGCTTATCTTGTCAATACACTTTCGTTGTTTACTATTTTTAGGACTTTTCATATATGGTTTAATACATTCAAATGGTAATGAATAGCCTCTGTGAATTTACTCTGCAGGCCAACCTGTCAGCCTCAGATGGTAACACATCTACAGAAGAGTCTCCGTCCAAGGGATCGTCAGGGAAGGCTGCGAGGAAGCGTTCGGCCTCGGAGTCGCAGGATGGGGGAGGAGAGGGGGCCCTGAAAGGGGATGAGGACCCAGCGGCCCAGGCGAAAAGTAAACGAGAGAAACAAGAGGAGGAGAGACTAAAGATGCAGTGAGTGCTTACTTCAAACTTAAAAAGTTAATACCTGGCAGACTTTTGGCAGTACATGTCAAAAGATGTCGCTAAAGCAGAACGTGACAAGCCAGAAAACAGAGGACGGGATGTGAAGTATGACTGGAAAACACGGTCTGTGTTGGTCGATGATATGGTTGTTGACACATACCAGCCTTCTTTTTTCTAAGGAAACGACTCTCCTTGAATATCCATGGTGCCAGCTCTAAAACAGAACATGTCAACTTACAACAGCTCCTCATACAGCATGATCTGGTGGCTCTAAGTGAACTCAAACACAGTTACCCCATTAATCTCCCTGGATTCCAGTTTATCCGCAGTCGTATTCTACCTGGCAGTGAATCTCGGGGTGGAATCGGATTGTTTATTAAACATCACCTCTGGCCGTTCATACGTATACTGAGCACCGAAGAGGACCAGATCTGGTTCAGTATAACCTATGTACCTCAGACAGTGTTTGGATGTGTGTATATCCCTCCACGTGACTCTCGTTATTTCAGTGCTCAGTGTTTTGCCTCGCTTCAGGAAAACATCATCAACGCCGAACATGTGATTATCATAGGTGACCTGAATGCTCGATTGGGACGCTTAGAAACATTCCAGACTACTAGTCTTCAATACACTGCTAACCCTGACTCTACAACAAATGCAAATGGCAAGGACATTGCCTCTGTACTAAAACTCCATGGAATGTGCCCCATCAATCACCTTGTGACAGAAAACACGACCTTCGATGGTGGGCTAACCTTCAGGAGAAGACAAACCTGGATATCACAAGTAGACTGGGCCCTGTGTTCCAAGGAGGCTCTCTACATGATCCACTCTTTCAGTGTGTTACAGGACCTGACTCTCCCTACCGACCACGCTGCATTAGTGCTTGAACTCTCCAACCTCCGCCACACCTCTGAAACAATACTTCAGTGCTCCGCTGAACTGGATAAGTACGAAACACAAAATGTTGTACACAAATACCGAAAGCCCATCAAATGTGAGGTGATTGATGACCAAGCTTTCGTACAGAACCTGCCCGATACCGACACTCTGTGGCTGAGTGTGGACTCTGAGGACATCGACGAATCCTGTGCCTCCATGTCCAAACTACTCTACACCACAGCCATCAAGTCACGCAAGATAGCACAATGTCACAGAACCACTGCAGACACGGCTCATCAAAGATGGACAAATCTGATCTCCTGCCGGAATGAGAAACAGATATGGGCAGCCGTCAACTGGAAGGGCAATATCGAAGCTCCGACTCATCACACTGTGCAACCCACCGATGAGGAATTCTGTAAACACTTCAGCAGTTTGTTGAACCCAGAGAACATTGAGCCGTATGGGACTTTCACTTCCCAGAGCACGAGGTATATCCCAGTCTTGGACGACCCGATATCTCCAGATGAAACACTGAAGTGTGTCCGACAGTTGAAATCAAACAGAGCCGCGGGTGTTGATGGCATTGGCCCCGGCATCTTGAAATTGTTGTCTGATGAGTGGATCCTGCTGCTGACCTATCTGTTTAACAAAGTGTTCATGTCGGGATACCCTCTGCTCTGGACGTTGATGAAGGTGTTCACAATCTACAAAAAAGGGCCAAAGGAGGACCCTTCAAACTACCGTGGCATTAGTGTCATGTGTGCCATAGCTAAGGTGTATGACATGATCCTGTGTAACCGCTTCGCTCTTTGGTACACGTCACGTGAGGAGCAAGCTGGTGCTCGTCGTGGCAGAGGCTGTGATGAGCAAGTGCTGATACTCCGTCTGCTGATTGATATTGCCAGAAAAACCAAGAAGTGTCTCTGCATAACATACATAGACTACCAAAAGGCCTATGATAAGGTGGATAGAAATAAGCTCCTCCAATTTCTTGATTACAAGGGAGCCGGTACCCGATTCCTGTCGGCTCTACAAGCTTCAATGTCAACCACAGGAGTCATTGGTCAGCAAATCTTTAACACCTCAGCAGGTGTCAAGCAAGGCAGCAGCTCAAGCTGTAAACTATTCACAGCTTATCTGGACCCTGTTGTGGATGCAATCAACTCCTTTGGCCAAGATGGATGGTTGCAGACTGTGCATACGTTGTTGCTAATGGATGACACAGTGGTGTTTGCGACTTCACGTCGGGACATGCTCGTCAAAATCTTGTTGCTGAAAAACAAAGCGGAACAATTGAACATGACCTTACATCCTACTAAGTGTCAATTCATGACGGTGAATACTGATGATGAGGCTCCTATATGTATAGGTGACACTACTATCTCACATGTCAATTCCTACGTGTATTTGGGAGCAATAGTGTCAAACGAACCTATAGCCGCTCAGGTAGAGAACCACGTCCAATCAAAGGCAAACCACTCCAGAAAATTCACATCGTTCCTCATGAAAAACCGTGATGCTCCCTACGAGGTGAAATTCAAGGTATGGATGGGTGCTCTGAATGCGGCAATCATGTACTCTAGTGAGACCTGGTTCACAAACAACCTGCGTGTGGTATCAAGCCAGTACAACTCCACTCTGAAGCAACTCCTTGGGGTCCGGTTGACCACGTGCAATGATTTAGTGTTTGCCGAGGCTGGAGTTCCTGATGCAAAAACTGTCATACTGGAACGACAAACTAAACTACTGCGCAAGCTGATGAATCGTGACCCCACATCTTATGTCCGCTTCGTCATTGATCTCGCTGTGACATCACGCTGCCCAATGGGCAAACAGATCCAGATGCTGTTGGAAACTGAACAATCACACAGGCACACCTCCTTCAGTGATTTAAAATCCCGTCTGGATTCATCCACCAGCAGCAGGAGACAGAGTTATGTTGCCATCAACCCGGACCTGTCCATCAGTCCGGTCCTGTGTGCGTCCAGTGAGATCCCTGAACCACACCGCATAGCCTACACTCGTCTGCGCCTCGGGTCCCACTGGTTACGGGTTGAGACTGGCAGATGGTCTCGGACACCCATGCAGGACAGAATCTGCCAGTGTGGACAGGACGTACAAACAGAGGAGCACATCCTACTAAAGTGTGCTAAAACTGCATCACTTCGCTCTGATCTGAAGATATGTGCCAACAACATCGACGAACTGTACAACCATTCTGAACTCTCTCTAGTTGCTAAATATTGCCATGCAGCCCTGGACTTAAATTGGACATAATCACCAAATAACCTATGTCAATTCAATTTGTTCAATTATGGTTTCTCTTGAAATCTATTTCTGTCTTTATGATTACCCATTGAATGTATGTCAATAAATTACTACTACTACTAAATGTACAGTACATGTATGATGTATATGGGTTTCTAATGTAAGTTATTCGTATGTGAACTGTGTCTGATGACACACAAGAAGTAAATATGATATAGCTCAAATTTTGGGGAAAACTCTCCTGCTTCCAGCCCAAGATAAAAATGAAAATAATTAATGTGTATTGTTCGAATCTGCTGTTCTGTCACTTACTAGTTAAAATTGGGGCTGCATTGTTGTTTATGCACAGAGTTCTGGTGTCCAACTTCTCAGAAGGCCAACTGAACCGTTATGAGATGTTCCGCAGAGCTGCATTTCCGAAAGCTGCTATAAAAAGGGTTTGTTGCTTGTCTTGGTATGGATCATTTCCTCCAGATTAGTCTGTGTCAGAAAAATAAGATAATACAATCCATATTGTACCACCGTCTGTTTGCAGCTGATGCAGTCCATCACAGGAACTGGTCTCTCACAGAATGTGGTCATCGCTATGTCCGGAATCTCCAAAGTCTTTGTTGGTGAAGTTGTGGAAGAAGGTGTGATATTCTCTTAGAATCTCTTGATATGTATGATATTATTCCATGTAAGATATTAATTTGGCGGTTTTTCACCTTCCGCCAAATAAATCGTCCGCCAAAATTAGTAGTTTTACAGTAATGTAGAATTTGTTCTGTGAATGCTCTCCTGTGGATTGAAGGATATTCTGCTTGTTTCTTGCAGCCCTGGATGTGAAGGAGAAGTGGGGAGACTCTGGACCTCTACAGCCCAAGCACCTGCGAGAAGCTGTCCGCAGAATGAAACATCGCAACTCCATTCCCAACACAAAATACACTCGCAAACTCTTCAGATGATAAAACGCTTCCAAGTGTACATAATTTAGTTGTATAGGTGTATTCATATAATTTGTGAGTCTCAATCACCAGCTGGCAGCACTGCTTTATCAGTCTTATGACGTCATTTCACTGTTTTTGCTGGCATTATCAATATATTATGTAATTTTCCCGCCAAAACGTACGTCATTAATGATTAAAGACGATATCCGTTTATGATTTTGGCACCAAAAAGGACTGATAGTACAATGCTGCCCTCTGTTGAATGATGTTTGATAACCCCCTATTATTTATAAGGTATGCTACATGTATGATTCTATGTGCAGTTTAGTGGATGTGTATGAAGTATAGTGATCCATATTCAGGTGTTTGTATCAGATTTCAAAATTGTTGTTTTGAATGCTAGTTGTGTAACTTTCATGATCTGCCATTCCACACTAGTACCCTACATATATTCCTATTTTTGAAAGCAGAATATGCTGGTAGTGAAAAAGTGTGTACAATTACTTGTTCAAGATGTAATAAGGAATGCTGTCGATTGTTATTGTAGTGTTTGTATATGTGTGGCAAGAAGACCAGGACATCTGGCAGATTGGAAAACCTTCGTACTACTGACAGTTCAATTTGCAACCAGAAATTTTCAAAAATTTGAATTCTAATTGTTTTCCAAGAACATCTCCATATCAAGAGAAATTCTTGCGGTTGTACATTTTTTAACGAAAGGTGCATTCAAGAACTCCTGGCTCCCAACACTGGTTTGTAGAGTTCTTATTCAATATAGATAAAATTCAGATTTTGGTTGTTACAATTTGAGAAAAAAGTCTTTTTAAATCTGGACAATAGTTCATATTTAAGTTTCACAAAAAGTTCACCAGAGGAATATCGTGCAACAGTACAATTTGTACTTGGATGCTGGTTATCTTGTGCAATCATTGGAAGCATTCACACCCACATATTGCCGGCTTGTACCAGTGTACTAAAGGTTTTCTTTACAAAAGGATTATGGCAGTTTGTATTAGTACAGTATGTAATTGCGGATTCTGAAGGGTGTTTTCCAAAAAAAAAAAATTTACTTCGAATTGAGTTTCTTTTTTTTGTCCACTTCACACAATGTTCCAAGAGAAATGTTCAAAGTCTGAGACAATTGTCCAAGTATGATGTTTTGTTTATCGTCATACTTCAATGCAACAAACTGATAAAATTTGTAAATTGTGTTGAACAGAGAAATACAGCATAAAACACACAATACAAGTGACTTGTTTATTTACTTTTTGTCATTTCGTGATCACAACAATAATGTAAAACATGATATCCCATGTATCTAGAACACCTATTGAATTTAGTGTGATAGAAGCGGGCACTATTTGCACAAGTATACATGCATGTACAGAATACATGTGTATATATATTTGTATATATATTATGTAAAACACATGCCAAGCCACAAGCTAGCAAATATAGGCATATGCCCTATCTGTACATGACTATAATGTAAAGACATATATATATATATACAGCACTGTACAGTTCCATTTGACATGTTTTAACACTTCAAATCACATCACTAAAATGTAATTTTATCTCCCAAGAAATCTCATCACTCTAATGAATTGTGGCAAAGTAAAGCAAACATCTAAAACTTTGTTGGCAAACAAACAATGTCCTGGAACTTGCAGGGATGAATTTATGAATTTTTTTTGACTACTTATAACAGGGAAAATTTCAATGATAGAAATAAACCTTGTGACACCGTCACATCAGAAAATTGTAGATGTCCCTTCCAAACTGCAGCTTTGTTGCACATACAAATGGAATATCTACTTTTGGCATACAACATGTACAAAGATTTTGGATGAATGCACATATTAAACTGCACACTTATATCCATGATTGACATGAGCAAAGATTAGTGCAGTGGTCCTCCTAAGGTAAGACCCCCCCCCCCCCTATAAATACTGCTCCCCCCTCTGTAATGACCTTCCAAGGTGCTAGGATGACTAACATGTATGAACCCCTCTGATAAATCTCCCCCTGAGGTAAGACCTCAATTTTGTGGCAGAAGGGTGTCTTATCTGAAGGGGGTCTCTGTAGTACCAGTCCATGATCATATTCTAAACGTGAAGAAGTTTGCAGGATACTAGTAATGGGACAAATTGCCTAAACAAACTATTGAATCACCACTGATCTTACTGGATATTTCCAGAACAACTTGATGATCTACGTCACTGTAGACAATTATTCACGTCTTTAAGAACGGGTATAGAGAGTATAGCTTGCTCTAGATATTTAGAATAAAACTCTGTTAGCAGCATGATAACAGTCGCACACATGACAGCTTCAGGTCTTCAAAAACTAAACTTCAAAGTTCCAAACAACTGCTGAAATTTCACTTCAACATGATAAATGGAAGGGAAGGGTTGAAAATGCATACACGCCTCATGAATATAAATATGTACCTACAAAACTATGTATCAAAACCCCTTGTTTGCTTGAATTATATGTACATGAATATACAATGAGCCATACTTCATTAGTTCAAATATACTTCAAACATGATGCCGACATGTATTTAACCTTTCATTCGCAAGCAATTTTTGCGCGAATTCACATGTCTTCCACAAGGGACATGTACACACAACAAAATATACGCACAGGTCTGATACATGTATATTTGAAACAGCACAATCAATTTGCTTCACACACATCTGTACATCTACTTAACAAAATGCTTGTCATTCCAGGCAGGCCGTGATAGCAGATACAATTGTACATTTCATTTGAGTCACTAATCAACATGTCCAGGCAAAATACCTGGATACATCATGGATATAAAGTTTGTAACAAGTAACCAGAAATATACATGATTAAGTAAGATATACCTTAATATGCAAGGATAATTATACAGGTATTTTAAAATAAACTCATCACAAAGACACAGTGTACCATTATAATGTAGACACAACAGTGGCTGTCACAGAGGCTGGTGATTTTAATGTCATTTGACTCATAACAGTTGACGCAACACATGAACAGTAACCATAGTAACCAACTGCCACAGTGAAATCAAACATCTCTACACACCCTCAGCGAAACCATTCAATTCAATTAGATTTAATATGAGTCATAATTCAATAAATGTGTAAGTAACTCAAAGAAGATATTGGTCTATAAATTACATTTGCAATCAGACATAATTTGATATAAATAAATACAACTATGTGCAACATATACATGTATCAGTACATTTGATTAAGGACAGAAGTTCAAAATAAACATCATTCGGATACCTTGGTTACATGTATATATATCTTTTTATTAAATCTTTATGCGCCAGGCACTACTGTTGGGAATTATCATAGATCAGTAAAGTGTTTTACTTGCTTTGCCAGAAATAAATCTGGGTTACTTTAATGAATCACCTTTAATGTCATACATGTATGTAAGATCAATTTGACTTCACACAGTAGCAACTGACACTCGACATGCTCTTACAAGTCACTCTGTCTACACAGGCTGCCAGCAATCACTGATGTGTAGTCCCCGCATTTCCACCGGCATTGCCACCGCCACCGCTGCTGCCGCCGCCTGCACTTCCGCCGCCGGCACCACCAGCTGCTCCTCCAAAGTTGGGCTGTTTCTGCTTGAGGTGGAATGTCGTCATGTCATTGAGGGGCCGGCAGCCTTGTCCAATACGGCGCCGGAAGAAAGGCGCGATTCCAGCCACACCTGGTGGGACGCCATTGAATGGATCCTGTTCGTACGGGTTGTGAGCCACAGGGGGGAAGTACTTGCCAGGTACCATCTGTGGTGGTACAGGTTCATAAGTCCCACCAGCGTACACCGACTGGAAGGCGCTGGCTGCGTTAGGGACTGGAATCGTGGAGTTCTGCATGCTGACTTGTGTTTGCTCGGCTGAGACGTGTGCTGGGAAAAACTGCTGACCTTGTGGGGGGACAAGTTGTGCCGTGGCACCAAAGTTCTGGAACTGTTGCGGCATGGGGCTGGGCTGTGGCACGGGGTGGGGTGTGTTGTTCCCACCGTTGTTGTCGCCCTGTGGCTGCGGCGTCCCACTCTCCTGTTTGATGTTGCTGTTGTTGCTGGCCATCGTCATCTGTGGGATCTGAATCTGATGGCTGTTCTGAGACGTGACATTGAGAACGATCTCGGTTGGTTGGGCCTGCACCAAGTTTTGGGGGGTGGGGGTCTGAGGGTGAGGCATGGCCTCTGAAGTCCCCACTAACACTGCCTGATCCCCAACTGGTGTCTGGCTCTGTGACCTGTTGTTTTGCTGGAAGATTGCTCTTTGTTGATCCAGAAGCCCGTTACCAACACTAACTAGTGGTGCGGTAACGAGCGGCAATGTCATCTGGACTCCTTCTGGGAACTTTGGAGCTTCATTCTTCACTTCCTCTGGCTTTGGTTCCTTGATCTGCATCGGGTTGCTTGCCTTCCTCTTCTTCTTCTTCTTTTTCTTTGTTGTGGTGCCTTCCGTGCTGGTGGCCGGTTTCGGTACATTGCTGGCAGATGTCGTTCCGGTCGTGAGAAGCTGCGAGAACTTGATGTTGCCCATCATCAACTGCAAAAAAGCATCTTTGTCAGTTAGCGGATCTTTAATGGGACTCCCGGTCGTGTCCTTGCTATCGCCGCCCGATGCCTTGGAGCCCTGAGTCACAAAGTCATGGGCCAGCAAGTCAAAGATCTGGGGGCGGACATACATCACCTTACAGTCTTCGCCCGTGTGCTTGCCCTTGATGTGCTTGTGGACGCCATCGAGTCGTCGTGACGAGTAGTCACACCCACTACATCGGTACGGTCGCTCCTCTGAGTGGGTCAGCATGTGGCGTTTGAGATGTTCTCGGCGGCTGAGCGATGAATCACACAGCGGGCACTTGTAGGGCTTGAGACCGGAGTGGACTAGACTGTGTCTCTTGAGTTTACTGACGTTATAGAAGCGCTTGGAGCACGACTCACATTTGTACGGCCGGAAGTCAGCGTGGCTCTGAAGGTGGCGCCGCAATCGACAGAAGCCCTTGAACTCACGATGACAGAGTTGGCAAGAGTGGCGCGAGTTGTACAGCAGGTGGAGCTTAGCTTTCAGATCTAGGTGCGTGTTACACAGTCTCTGGTAGGCCATGAAAGCCTCCATGTCTGACTCCCCACAGTTAGGTTTGTAGGTCACCAGTTTCTCTGGGATGGAACTGGAGCTCGGCGTCAGACTTGTTGGAACCTTCTTCTTCTTGGACTTCTTCTTTTTCTTCTTAGGGGGTGGGGCCGCAGGGTCGGTGGGGGCGGTGGTAAGTGCTGTGGTGGCATTGGAGGTGGCTGGGATGGTCACTGGGATTGAGGCGGGGGCCTGGATACTGAGCCCTGGAGCCATAGCGGCCAGGAATTGAGGGTTGAGTTGGGACGGGTGAATAGCAGTTATGTCCTGTGTGAGCCCCAGTCCGAGGGTTGACACAGTAGAATTGTCTAGCTTTATGGTCTGCTGATCTTGGGGTTGTTGCTGTTGTTGTGGCTGCTGTTGTTGTTGCTGTTGTTGTTGTTGTTGTGGTATTTGATGAAGTTGTATCTGATGCTGTTGTGCCAATGTTGTGTTCACCAAGTTCTGATGGCCGTCTGTCGTCAAGTTTTGTGGCATCGTTGTGATTAGGTTGATGCCTGCAGGGGCAGTGCCATCTTTTGACTGCTGAGGGATATGGAAGTTGATGGGAACTGCACAGGTCTGTGATACGGGTACCACAGTCGCTTGGGTCAGGACCTGCTGGCCAAGGGCATGATTCCCGTGGTCCCCAGCTGTGAGTGGAGCGTTTGTGAAGGGAGTGCCTTGTCGTATGGCCATCGTTGCAGCCTGTACAGCTACTGCTTGCAATGTCGCCCCACCGGGGATAGCAATGGCTCCGACAGGCATTGGAGCAGAGGACATGACTCCGGCCATGGCAGGCACCACAGTTGTTGGTGTCTGTACCGACGACATGACACTGGTGACTTGCATGGCTGGTGTGGCCTGCACCAGGTGTGCGGTGCTGGAGGTCAGCATGTGAGGGGGACAACTCAGCTGGTTCATCGTGAAGTTTTATACAGTCTTTTGAGCTGTGATGGTGAAGAAAGGATTGTAGTGTAGATCTAATGCACTCTGTAACTCATCATAATTGATTGGTCCCACTCCTGGTGATCTGCAAGAAAATGATACTGTCATTAACATCACATACAGAGAACTGTTCATATTGGTATTGATCTTATGTACCATGTGTACATAGCAGTACGTGTAGGGCTGTTCAAACACAATGTACTGGTGTCAAATCATATAAACCCCTTGAAAACAATGTTTTCCCTACCAATATAATGAACAGGCCACCTACAGCATACATGTACAGTATGTTACATTTTATACATACATTTATACCTTGTGCTCTCAAGTACTGGTGAGATGAAATATTGAACTTTTTATACATTTCAACACAGTATCAGTGTAAAACTGTAAATGTGTCATATGTGTTTTAACTCTTGTGTGAACTCCCTCCAGTGTTCCCGAAAAACTGTCGGACCGTCGGACATAGCCGACAGAAAAATTAAATGTCAGACAAAACACAGCAGATCGTCGGACAAAATGTCCGGTCACGTTTGCCCCCCCCCAAAATATTTCCAGTTCGCAATTTCTCAATATCTTATGCTCAACTCGCTCCCAATACATCTCGGCATCGTAGATTCGTACCATTTCCGTTCCGGTCTGACATTTGCTCTTTTATCAAAACGTATGTTTCACATTGTTTTAACACCATGCGCGGCAGCGCGGCCCATCTGTAACCGTTGGCTTGTCATAACGCAACACGCTTGGAGTCGGGTTGACCTGTGTACGAGTTGTCAGTGCATCGGGTACGAAACTACCTGAATAAAGATGGCGAGCCTGGGCACAACTTCAAAGCGTTCTCAACAGCTCAAGTGTGAAAATTCCAGCAGAGCTGGAAAGTCCGCCGAGGATGGCTGAGATTCGATGGCAGACGTAAGTTGATGCTGGATCTTGGCTCCCAGTCAACCAGCCAGGGCAGGACTCTGACTCAGACCAGTCTGAGCGTCACTACTCCACAGAAAATGACAGCGACTATGAAGAGGCGGCAGAGAACTACAAAAGACTGGACATGTTCCGGCTCGAGCTTGTGGACTCTGACTGATTAGTGATTACTATAATACTACATGTACTATGGCTATGATCATTGATGATAATGTTGTCTACAATTTTGAATAAAGTTTGTGTGGTTTTCGCCATGATGTCTATTCATTGTTTGTTTCATGGCAAAGCATGCTACAATTTTTCACCTTTTCAATTTCAAAACTCCACACATTTATTTCAAGTGATAAATGTGCGTCTATGACACCTACTCTAAATATTCTGGTATTACTTGCATGATCTATCGGTAAAAAAAAAATGTCAGACATGATGAAAAAATGTCAGACAAGAATGATATTTCTGTCTGACATTTTGTCAGGCAAGGTGTGAAAGTTTCTCGGGAACACTGACTCCCTCCACCAGATTACACTGGTGCTATTCTTTGAGTAGCCACCCACCAAACATTCGTCATCTAATGCCATATCATAATTCTTACATTTCATCAAGTGTCTGTGCGCTCCACATTTACCAGGACATGTATCAAAAGGGCATGTCATAAACTCACTCAACCTAATCAACAGGGATCAGCAAATTGTAATTGGGGAAAATTTTGGGTGCCAAATCAGTGACAGAAATCGTCTGTAATAATCAAATACGACATATTATATAAATTATGCCTAAAATTATGTCTATAACGCCAGAAAAACAGGATGAGAACCCAAAATCAGCGCTGCTAGCTGCCGACTGCAGATAATTCTGAACATGCCCCCCCTTTTTTTTTATCTAGATCCAGATATGAAATTCACAATGAATATAATTGCATTCGAGATTTACCTCAATCATGGTGTGGATGTATAAGTAGTATCATGGTGTGGATGTATGAGCCCTATTCAGTATATAATAGATCTACTGTATTAGTCCTAATATAGGCATGTGCCCACCCCTCTCTTGCAGAAACAAAATGTTTCGATAAAAGAGCTGTCCTATTTTGTCATGGCAAATTTGGGTTTTTTCATCAAATAAACACACGAGAAACACTACATGTAGATTGATTTCCCAAAAATTTATCTTTTATATAAATTTTTACTACTAAAGAGTATATTTAAACGGGCTAATGTTGAAAGTCTTACATCAGTGTAGCCCAAGCTCTGCGTCGCTTGGACTGACATTAGACCATTCTTCTATTAGCAGTGTTTAGGACCAATATGACATATCAGACACTTGTAAAAGATTGGTTCTAGAACCTGGATATACGGAATTAAACTGACTCTTTATGGCGTGGTCTGTGGACACTGTCAAGTGATGGTTACACAATCAGACAATCAACAAGGAAGCTGTACAGTGCAGCTGTTTCAGATTTATCTGCACTTCATCATTCAAGATCTATGTTCTACAATTTATAAATTTTCTAGAAATGGGGCAGAATGGATATACGGAATTAAACTGACTCTTTATGGCGTGGTCTGTGGACACTGTCAAGTGATGGTTACACAATCAGACAATCAACAAGGAAGCTGTACAGTGCAGCTGTTTCAGATTTATCTGCACTTCATCATTCAAGATCTATGTTCTACAATTTATAAATTTTCTAGAAATGGGGCAGAATCATACAGATCCACCAAAATAATCAGGTAAACTGGTTCATAAATTAAAGAAAAGTATCAGAAAGTGTGAGAGCAACACAGACGTGAAAGACAGACAGAACAGTACCAGCGATAGCCCGTACCGCACATTCAGTCAATCGCCAATGAAAATAGAACGCTTCCCCCCTCCACCATATTGGAGGCAGCCAGTGCGTGCGGCATTCATACGGTTGTGCTTGACAAGTCTTTTGTTTCACCCCCCGCAAAATACAAAGTCAGTGAAAAATAAACACGCTCAAATCGGCAAAATTTCAACTGTTCCACCCTCCAAAATACCATCATAATACCAGGCGATACCCCAAGGATCGTTAGATATGAGGTTTAGGGCCCGGGAAGGCTTGGTGGGGGAGATATAAGGGTGTAAACAAGCCACCCCCCTCTGTTCCTGCCGCACGCACGGTCATCCATTTTGGAGGGACGACCACCAAAACAACGTGAAACGAAGCGTCGTGACATTGTCCAAAAATAACCGGTCCTACATCATATTTTCTTGTATGAGAAGACATAATTTCATAGATAACTATTCCCCGCACCCGACTTACCATTATTGTCACTTTTCGATCCATATTTTTGCGGATTATCGCCAACAAAGACGAGTGAAAACAGCGGACATCGAAGCCTAAAACCACTGCGGGGGGCGCCAGAACTGACAAGCTTTTGCCCTATATGGGTCACTGTGACCTATATTCGGGGTCATGCGTATCAACGAAATGTTTACCGCATGACCGTAAAAATATTAGCGTTCGAGAGGTGGCGCCAATGAACGGTGGAAAGTTGTGTTACGTTATGCATTATCCGATAAATTAGTGTGTTCATTATGATTGCGAGAGCGGACGTCTTTTGTAGAATCAAAACCCCCACCACTGTACGGTACATGTACAGAGTTTACAAATAAAAAAAATCAATCTAAAATGTATTCTATATTTTATCGTCAAAATTAGAGCCTTTCGGCACGAAATATGCCTATCCTGATGATTTTTGTCAAAATTGTTATTTTTTCTTTCACATTTTTTTCACTTTCAAAATAAATGTTTCTGAAGACAATAATTAAAAAAAACGTATTTGGAGAATGATTGCAAACATTTTGCATGGAGGTCCATATCTCAACAGAAAAGAAGCTTTTTGATTTTGGGGTCGATCCATTAAACGACCCCACGGCTCGAAAGCATTCGTGTCGAGTCATCCTTGAGGCCATCGGCATACTGTGAAAAGACTAAAATTGGAGACAATTAAATTTGGCAGTTGTGACCCCCACATTATTTTGCAGAGATTTAATATGACAGTTTCAAAGCAACATGTATATCTTAACATTTATCTATTCAATTTGCGTAAGATTAATTTGGCGGTTTTCCCCACCACCAAATCCGCATCATTAATCGTCCGCAATAGCCTAACTATAGTTTTTTTTTACAGTATCCCAGAAACGGTTTGTCGCAGTTAAACATGGTCTTAGGGTACCAGGGAAGAAATTTGCCCTTGACCTCTTTTTTTTTGCTTGGTCACCTTTTTTTGTGTTCATTGATATTTCATAAAAGGTGCAGTATGGAGTGAGATAGACACTAATTTCGGACTCGTGGTCTTAGACAAAAGTGTCTTAGGGATATTAGGGATGAACGTTGACCTTGACCATATATTTGTTTTCTGCTGAGTCGGCATTTTTGTGTGTTTGTCGATATCTTAGAAGCGGAAGAGCGAAACGGACGTTATTTTCAGACTGGTTGCCCATTTTCCGTTTCGGACATGTGTTGGGGGTATTAGGAATGAACTTTGACTGTTGTCTTCATGATATCTTTGGTTTCTAGACTAAAACTTTAGTTCGCCTTGATCTAACTTTGTTAAATTTTTGCAACTGGTCAGAAATGTAATTTGGAAGAATGCTATTGTTCTTCGCCAGGTCCATGAAGTCAGTGAGGACGAAATCAAAGTTGATTTTTAGGTTACCAGACCTATGGTCCGATAACCTATTGCCATGGCGTTGCGTCCGGCGTCCGTCTGTCGTCGTCGTCGTCCGTCCACATTTTCACCCTTTGAAGAAAATTTTGGACTTAGAAAATTTTCGGCACTTTTTTCCTCCATAATGGGAGCTGTCAAGACTCATAGAACACTTGAAGATACAGCTTAGAAATTGGCACTTTCAAATGGGAAGTCATATATGGCGATTTGTGTGGTGACCTTGAATCTTTTATCTCACACGGATGACACACGGATGACCTTGATTGGTAAATCTCAAGGTCATATGTTCACACTGCGAACCTTGATTGGTGAATCTCAAGGCCTTTGATGACCTTGATAGGTCAAAACAGCCATTTTTGGGTCAAAAAAATGCCCAGATTTGCCTCTATCGATGAAATGCTTGCAGATAGAGCTTATGTTTGCATTATGAACATATAGGAAGACATATATGTCACAACTAATGATGACCTTGAACTTGACATCAGATGACCTTGAGTGCCAAATGTCTGACTCGGAATGTGTAAATTGACCTGAGCGGCCTAAACGATTCCACACAACATATAGAATATCAAATGCCGCACACATACATGTAATGGTGACATCGAAGTTCACACGGATGACCTTGATTGGTAAATCTCAAGGTCATATGTTTACACTGCGAACCTTGATTGGTAAATCTCAAGGTTTGTTCTCCCAATGCTGCCATGGTCAAACCAAAATTGTCCGGTAACCTATCTTATCCTTTGGGCTAATTTTGGACTTGGTATACTTTTAATTAGCGCTGACCAGTTACGGACATTTGCCTAATTTTATCTATGCCTGATTAATTCCTGGACTATCCTTATATGACAAGTCGGTTTTACATACAGAAAGATTCGAATAATATGTAGCTTCCAATAATGCACCCCATTAATTTGGGTTCTATTTTATCTTCTTATACATATGTGATGCATCTCCGTCAAGGATAATCCCTGTCTGGCCAGTAAATCTCATTTGTGTTTTTGTCTAGGTTTTAACTTGGTATAAAATGTCCGCATTATGGTTTATTTCTTTGCAATATAGTTAATGGATATACAAAATACTGGATGTATGAAAAATTTATCCATTATATATTAATGGATATATACAAAATATATAAAATACTGGCAAGCAAGAGTTCAGGTATGGATTGTGTTTATTTTTTCTTTTACTTTGAAAACAAGAATTATGTTTAGCATATTTTTTGCACTTTTCACTGTGATCCAATTCTCTATTATTAATGTTAAATAAAACAAACTTTGCGGAAATGTCCTACTCTGGAAAATTTGCTGGCCAAAACGACCGGGGTCAACACATTCAGGCCAAGACGTCCGGGGCCAACACATTCAGGCCAAGACGTACGGGTCAAAACGTCGGGGGCCAAAACATTCAGGCCAAGACGTCCGAGTCAAAAGGTCCGGGGCCAACACATTCAGGCCAAGACGTCCGGGTCAAAAGGTCCGGGGCCAACACATTCAGGCCAAGACGTCCGGGTCAAAACGTCCGGGCCAACACATTCAGGCCAAGACGTCCGGGTCAAAACGTCCGGGGTCAACACATTCAGGCCAAGACGTTCGGGTCAAAATGTCCGGGCCGGTGCCAATACATTCAAACCAAGACGTCCGGGTCAAAACGTCCGTTGATCAAAACGTCCATCCACCAAATAACAGGACCCCAAGTTCATGGACGGATATAGTTTCAATCACCACAGCTGACAGCCTTCCTATAAAATGTGCTAGTATTAATTCTTTTATATCAAATATATTATGTTTTCGGAAATGGGGAGACGCTGTGCGTGTATTTTATCGTTTGGCCAATAAATGAGTCACGTGAAAGTTTTCACAAGCATTGAATCGGGACTGAACAGTTAGTAATTTTCACAGTGATAAAACCACGAGCGTGAAATTTCCCTATGATTAATCTCCACAAATATTTCATTATCGAGGCAGAAAAAAATGGAATGTTTTGCCAAATGGTGTACATCTGGCAGCCATGCAAAAAACCTACGGAATTTCAATAGTGTCGAGAAATTTCAATCCAATATAATTTATAGTTGCATTGATCTCATTTATTTGGATCGAGGCTGAATTTGACATATATTATTGATACTTTACGTAGGTTTCTTGAAAATTATATAATTTTTCACCGCCTGTAAATATTTTTTTGATATAATTGTGAGCTTCAAATTCCATCACAAAATGTGTAGATAAATAAAAAATATATGACATTTTGAAATGGATATGCAATTTAAAGGCTGAATCCTACATATATTTCATGGTTTGATTTTAATTGTGTTGTTAACGAATTCATCGAACTATTCTAATAATTATTGAAATGAATACATGCTACTCTTTCATTGGTGTAAAAATGACAGTCGTTTGATTTATCAACCATTCATTTCTCATGTAATACACGTGTGGGTATCCGTAGCTTTAAGCGCACATAACCTCGTTCATTATCGATTTTGTACCTGTGTTTAGCTAACAATAGAAGTGTTCGAAAGACTGATGCTTCCGCCAGTCATGTCCTCGTTTGGTATACAACGATGGATTTAGTGCACTTTCGTGATTCATTCTTTTACCCGAAACAGAGAACTTGTTTCACCAAAACTTTGAAACCATGAAAGGTTTAGTCTTGCTTGTTAACTTCAAGGAAGTGGATCCAAACCACGCAGACCAGGTGCATCGTTGATGAGATACACCGGTACAGGTGAGGGCAATCTTTACTGTTTACACAACCTTTCATGTAATGTTTTGGCAAATCACATATTTTAAAACTGATTATATCTACGCACAAAATACAAATCATTTCATTTGTTTCATGTATGGTACGCTGATATCAGCTGTATTTCGTGTGAATGCGGACATCCGTCGCTATTCAAGCATGAACTTGATAACTGGGTCCTTTGTCATAATGCCCCTGCAGATGTCCATATATGGAAAGTCAATATTAATTACGTTGACCGTATTTCATGTGCCGTCCCAGTTGCCGATTGGATATGTTTAACGATTTTAGAACATGTCCAGACAGGTGGTCAGGTAATATGGTTTGATAGGCAATCAACATACCGATATACTGGTATATGTTAAGTTATAACACGTTATGCCTGAACTCCCCGGGCGCTCGAATAGGTGACAATTGAATCCAATTGACAACATCGCCCGGTCAATATGTTCAACCGAATAAAATTAGTGTGACACAAAATCAATTTGGAGGTTATAGTTTGCCCCAAACGATTGGTTATAGTTTCAGACATTGCATGATCATATAAGGAATGAGCGTTATGACTTCTTGAACTCATTTTGCATGTAGTTATACAATGTATTATTGATTTAACCATAAGAAGTGTACATGTACTTCTATCTACTACCGGTATATGTTCACCGAAAATGAATATTAATCATATCTCTTTATCTCAATTTTTTTATACTACTTTATCATGTGCAGATCTATTTGATATGCTGTCATCACAGAAAAATGATGTCATCACAAGAAAACAGCAATACACAACACTCATACAAAAGAAAAGATAACAGCGAAAAAAAATCAATCACTTCTAGACGTCTATGTATCGTATTATTATATTGGTGGATCGTGATAATCTAATGTTCTATTAATTGTGGATCCAGAAGAGGTAGCGGTACACCATGTTCTGGGAACATTTAGTATACACCATCCTTGTCGTCTGCACCAGTGTGGCCGCGCAATCATGTAAGTCATATGAGTCCTAGGATTTATATAATGGATAATGTGAACTTAATTAATTGATCACTAATCATGCTAATGACGTAACAATGATCTGTACATTATTTCAATTATGGTGTACCACACTCATGCTCTAGACTGGTTCAAGAGGCCTGGAACCTTGTACGCATGTGCGGGAGATGACGTCACATTCCCTTGGCAGTACAACCCTCAGATTAGAGACGTATCTTTGATATACTGGAAGTTCCTAAACACGGGACAAACGGTGATTGGACACCACTTACGACCAAAGGATACAGTTGTGACATATCATGACACTTATCGGGAACGAGCGTCGTTAATGCCAAGGGACGAAGCGAATGCGGGAATATTACTAAAGAGCGTCACGTCTCGCGACGCTGGACAATACACAGTGGTTCTGCAAGAGTCGGGACTTTCCGATGTGGCTGAACTGAAAATAATCAAAAGTCAGTTAAGTTGAAATATCCTTAGAAGGCTCTTATATTTTTATATATTAAAATTGATAATTCCAACACACAAGATCCCACACGAGTTCATAGTTCATCGTCCGTTTGTGAATAAACCTTCGTAGATGAAGATCTTCTGACGTATATTCGTCTTGATGATGACGTCACAACTTCCGGCTCAGTGGTTGCCAAGTACGGAGAGAAGAGTGTTAATGTGGAGGTTCACACGACTTCGGTGATAAACGGCAGCATAATGATATCACTCGGAGGTAGGGGCACCAACAGCATTGAAATGTTTCAGCACTGAATAGTATTTTGTTCCTAAACACACAATAGTTTACATCCATGTGTTTTTGCCATTCCATCAAGTTGCATGTGCTCATTCCTGGAACTGATCGTTACGTCCTTGTTCAAATGATTTCAATTTATCATACGTACTATGCCTACACCATACATGGAGTTTCAAATAAACATCTCATACTTCAGATCAGCCTCCCAAAGCTTGCATCGGAAGACGCACCTGTGAGGAAACATTCAACCTTGAGCCCATAAACGATGAGCGGACCAACACGCGGCAAATCCTGACTGTCTCAGTGTACTTTGGTGCATGTAAACCACAGGAACATATCATCTACATACAAACAGGTAGAGGTATACGCATGTGTCTTAGTTGGAATAATATGATGTAAAGTATAAATACAATGAGAGCCATTGACACCTCTTATATTTTTTCGATCAGCTCCGGTTGAGGTGGGCCAGACGACTGTGAGTGACACGCGTACTGAAGGCACCGTACGAGGAGACGACAAGGATGACACCAGACGTCGAGGCATCATCGCCGCCATCTGCATCTCCGTCATCCTTGGGGTCCTCATCATAGTAGCCCTCATCGTCTGGACCGTCTTCTACAGGAAGAAATCCAAGGGCTACGTGCTGAAACCATGGCAAAGGAACTACGTCAATCTCAAAATCTTCACCCCGCTGCGCAAGATCCGGTGCAAGAAGCGAAAGCGTCCGAAGAATGGATCCGGACGGCGGAGGAGTGAGCAGCACAAGGTTCCATTGTCCGACGGGCCCCAGGAACTTAACGAGTCCATGCGGAACTTGAGCAGAGCCAACCGGTCGCTGACAAAAGAGGATATTACGGTGGTGTTCGAACAGAAACAGGATAGTCTCGATGGTAAAAATAACCCCATGGAGGACGAAAACGATGATTCGTTCGAAGGCGACGAGAGTTTCCAAAAAGACAATGATGTCTCGTTCAACAACGACTCAGACTCCGCCTCTGGAAGTGAGACTGATGACGATGGGTCACGTGATGGTGACGTCACTGATCCACGAGTGACGTCACTACAATACAGTGAGCTAGATGACTCAAGAGGAAGTCGTTCCAGATTCGTATAGAAATCGAGACAAGTACACTGTGTTCATCAAACCATGAGAACTATACATAGGTCTTGAATTTTTATAACAAGAAATAAGTATGCTTTATCTTTGTCGTACACCTGTAAAGTGACATTTCGGATCATTCGTCAGCAGTAGTGTGGTTAAATG
Source organism: Terebella lapidaria (assembly GCA_949152475.1). Taxonomy (NCBI): domain Eukaryota; kingdom Metazoa; phylum Annelida; class Polychaeta; order Terebellida; family Terebellidae; genus Terebella; species Terebella lapidaria. The sequence goes on from OX424565.1 coordinate 28,740,646, forward strand.
CTTTACAGGCTTTGCGCATAATATATAATGATGATTTCACCATATCTCAATCAAGTATAGAGAAATCGACCTTCATATCTTGTAAATACCTGCGTAGTCAGCTCATTTTGATGATATCATTCGCTATGTAATCCCTAACCAGTCTGATTGCAACATATATTTTGTAACACTGGAATCCATCCACACATACTTGCAGATATATGAATATATGCAATCGCTAACCAGTCTAATTGCAACGTTGTAACACTGGAATCTGGTGACTATGTGCTTTATTTCTGCAGTAGAATGTCTTGCCATTAGTATTATTGTGTGCGCATGTTCCACCGGTATGGCTGCTACAGTTCAATGAAAGAACTATGGTGACTGATATTAATATTTATATCTTTGTAACATAATATGTTGCGGTTTGTTTTGAGTATCGGTATACATACAGTATACACCTTTATGTATATGAATTGAAGTTTTTTAGACCCCCTGTTTATATATATATGCGCGTGCTTCATGTGAAATAAAAGCGATATGATCGTTCCATCTGAAACGTTGTTGGTCATTTCTGGTGTCAAGGATGTTTGCTGCACAGGGCCCATTCAGAGGGGCTAAAATTTGAAATTCATTTGATGACTTTCATACTTTCAAACAATTATCGATATGACATTGTGCATTCAAAAGTAGAAATTTGATATCAGATATTCTCTTCAATATGGAGTTATGAATAATGTTAATACAAAACACCTGCAAAATTGGGCATTTCTGCACATTTTCTCTAAAATCAATGTTACAATTGCAACTAGTGTAAAGATATTGTGCATTCAAAAGTAGAAATTTGATATCAGATATTCTCTTCAATATGGAGTTATGAATTATGTTAATACAAAACACCTGCAAAATTGGGAATTTCTGCACATTTTCTCTAAAATCAATGCAACTAGTGTAAAGATTTTTTTCTTGAAATTGTGTTCATTTATCAACAAATCGGTATGCATTTTTAAAAAAAAACAACACAAAGGTTATGTATGCCTGTAGCAGAAGAATGAAACATTGACCTTCTAAAATTAGGGGAAATTTCAAATGTCTTGATGGAATGAGACCACTTGATGGAATCTTACGACATTTTTAATGGGGATACTATGGGATCAATATTAACTGAAATACTGTAATTGATGCCCTAATGGGTAGAAATGATATTGGGGAAATATCCTTTCGGCGTTGGAGACAATGGCATAGAAATAGGCTTGCAGCTATGTCATCTTGAACTCGTCACTTAACATTGAGCTTTCAAATTTCAGTGTTGTTTTTTATGATCGAGGCATATCTCCAGAGCGACAATTGAAAAACATCGCGACTTAGCATCAAGAATATGATCTTGACTCTCAAGAGACGCAAAAAACTTAAATTTCGTAAAACCCAAATTGTTTGGGCAATAACGGGCGAGTTGTGGTCGTAAAATCATCGGACATAACCAGATGATCAGATATTGGTCAGAAAAAAATACGAAAACTATTTGAACATTTAATTTTGATAAAAGTCGAAGTTATTTTAGCAATTATGTCATGTCATATTATTCAATTCCGAACAACGGGGGTACAACAAAACAGATCATAGGCTCAAGATAGACATATATTCTTTATATGCTCAAGGTAAACCTATAATACAATCTGAATCGGATCCGAACGTACAACGAAGGGCTATGGACAGATTATGGACGAAAAACCCCGACGATGGTTCATCGCCCCCATAGCAGTAGCCAGATCTTGTCATAACTCGGCGTGTGCCACATATACTAAACTTCTCATACACGATCTTATCTCTGTTTTCTTGATTGTGCCTAAGTAATAGTTCATAACCACTTCATGTACCGGTGTAGGCAAGAGCGAGATAGAAGCCAGATAGTACAAGTTGTCAGATTTGGCGGGAAAGAAGCCATGATGGGCGTAGCAATTTATCAGAACGAGGCTGCAAAATTTTTCCTGCGGGATTCCCGACGGTTTCCCAGTTTCGTTCTATTCGTTCGCTGAAATCCCGCAAGCAATTTTGAAAGAGAAAACCATATTGGCTACCGGGCATGCATGAATCACCACCCCACCATTCAGTGGAGTAGGCCTACATATGAAAACTCCACCATAGGTTGACACAGGACACGAAAACTCTGCACTAATACGCACGGAAGTTACCCAGACCAAGCCAGACTTCGACCTAGACTCGGTCGTTGATGGTATGCTAGACAGCAAACGTACGTTGAATTTATTCAGGCATGATTATGAGAACGATATTTTTTCCTGTGAAGCGGGACGCGCTCTCGACTGAAATGCAAGACAGTATCTAGGTAGGCGTATCGATCTCTTAGACCGGCTACTGACCCAGTTTCGTGGTTATGGTTTTGTCTACGATCGTATGTACGATCGTTGGTTTTGTGTTGTCAGTCGGCGAGGAGCTAGAGGAAAAACAATTTTGACGATCCAACAAACAATTACTGTGGCCTGGATTGGGGTGTGGCATTGGTCATTGGAACAGCTTGTCAGGACAGGCAATGGTGAAGGTATGCAATGTTCTTCATGAATGCCTCTGTAATGGTACAGCCATGTTTTCACATGTACATGTACGTGTATTGTAATTTGTATGACCCCCTGAGAAAATAGTCCATCTACATGTAGGCCATGACTGATACATACACGCATGGTTTGTGTATGTTCTGGTGCCTGTGTAGTTACAGCCGTGTAACTGAAGTGTTAATAGACATAAACGTGTCCTACTGGCTAAATAGTGTTGTGATTGTAAAGGTTAATAATGCCCTGAGTTTAGGACAACAATCAGAAATGCACATACAACAATTTTCTCTGTTACTACACGTTTGTTTCTCCTGGTGAATGGACGAGCTGGCAATAACGTAAACTATGAGTCATCCTCGTTGTCCCTCACTCAGCTGATGCGCGAAATCATCTCGGTCGCCAAAATTGTGGATAACATTATAGAATTTCATACCATGTTATTGTATGGACATGATTGGCTAAGACTAGAGGTCCGGATAGGGGGCTAGAAGAATAAGAAAATGCACAACGATTGACTTTTGGACTATACCTCTTCGAAGATAGAGCTTATACGGTTCTGTAGTGATTAAAGGAAGTGATATTCCTTGGAAATAAAACTGTTATAGACAAAGGATATGCACAATTCGAACTCTTCACTCACCACGGAAAGGTTAACTATATATTCCAAAACTAAGTTGAAATATTGACCTCTCCAGAGTTTTCGATAAACGAAATTTGTTTATTGAAACCCATATATGCCAAAAGGCATATATGCCTTTTGGCATGTTTGGGGATCGCTAAATAAAGGTTATTAAATGTATTGTTGCATAAGTAAAACTGGATACAACAGTGTGACTCACAAACACATGATACAGTAGGCATGATATGTACAATTGATACTGCACAAACATGTTCAGCACTGAAGAAAAAATTGCCTATCATGTATGTGGCTAATTAGAGAGATACATAAATTTATACTGGGAACTGTCATGATGGGACATGTATGCGTTAATTGTCTGCTCTAAAGTTCGTACTTCGTATACTAATGTGGACTTAATATATATATAAACATAATAAATGTAATACTCTCGAGTTAAACACTATACGCCAGAATTTACGATGGTGTCACTCAGTGTCCATACTTGTCAGTGAGTAGCCGTTGTTTGTACACAATGCTGGGTATCGCCGCGGTATTTGGCTACTGTACATTGATATAATTATTTTACGCTCACCAGAATTAGTAGGATGTATCCCACAATAGGATCTACATGTATAGTTGTGTTTGTCCATTCAGTAACGGCGATATCCAGTGATCATAATACATATGCAATTATTGTTTATATTTACAAGATATGTGCATAATATTGAATTGTATAATTTGCAGATGGCCCATCAGCTAGGACCAGGCACAAATCTATTCACCGCTGTGCTTTCAATACTTCTGGCAAACGCTGCCTCTTTTGGTAATCTTATTCATTATACAATACGCTGTTTCTGTGTTTCTTTTTAGCTTACCGGCCCATATGGGCCGATAAGCTATTGTCGTGGTTTTTCGTCCGTCCGTCCGTCGTCCGTCTGGTAAATAACTTTTTTTGCCGTAATGAATTGTTCTGAAAATTTACCAAAACATTCCTTGGGCCAATACCCTGAGACTTTTCTTAGGTTTCTTCGAGTCAATCGTTTTTGCTGATTTGGCGGCCATTTTTGCCGAAAAAATGGCAAATTTTGGCCTTTGATGGCCATTTTCTCAAAAACTGTCTGATTAGTTTTGAGATTTTTGTTCTAATACATTTCCTCATGTACCTCTATGATGTGTATACGTTTCGGTGCCCTTGAATCGCCGGTCTGTGTGTGGCGACCATTTTGATTTTTTGATAGGTCGGCGAAGAAAATTTTTTTTGTCCCAAATCGAGTCACTATTCGTTTTGAGCCATTTCCAGACAATTTTCCTCAAAATGCATAAGATTCTCCCTATGTACCTCTGTGATGTGTATAAGTTTTGTTGCCTTTGAACCGACGGTCTTTGAATATTTGTCATTAACAAAAAAAAAATTTCAAGATGTAACTTGTTCGTACTATAGTCCTTGCAGAAAATGTGTTTCCGGCAACATTTATAAACATGTTTTGACAAGATCAATTTATATGTTGGAACATTAAAGGGGCGCTTTCACTTCCTTACACTTCCCAGAATATTTTTTGGGCCTATGCATATTTTGAGTCCTGTCAACTGATAGACATGTCAGTTGCAAAATAGTGACAATAGAACAGCACAAGACAAAATATCGAGGGATTTCCTCGGTCACTTCCTCGGTTCACTCGATGGCCTAGCATGAGGCCATGCGTGATATTTGCATATTCATGAGCTTGGTGAGTGTTGATGTCTCATATACGGTGCCCATTCGTTTCGCGTTGTTGCTAGTTAAAATGACGAATTCCGCGCATTTTCAACAATGTCATGAAAAAATCAATATTTTGATAAACTGGTGTTGTACACCAATATCCTATGTACGAATTATCGCATTTTACAAGGATCATGTTGGAACGTAGGCGCATCCAGTGTGTTTATAATGACACGGACCCAAACCATAATAAAATGGATATCTTAACAGCAACAATGCGGAACGACTGGCCAACGTGGTTGAATGTGTGACGTGTCAGGGATTCTTTTCTCAAAGACCCGATTCCAATGTAAACATAAACATAAACTTGCGCGCCTGTCAATCTTGATGTAAACAACACTTTCAGCCTTCTGTTTTCGGTGAAATAGCGCTTAAATAGCCATGTGTATGCGATTTTGGGGATCATACTTAATTGTTTTGATATAATTTTGTCGACTGAGCTGGTTTTTCAATTCGAACAAATATTAGTAACTAAGTTCAAATACCGCTTTAATACTCTGTGCAATTCTCATGATTGCCGGTTAGCTACAGCGCCCTTGGTGCTATGTTTTATTTACGTATGGTTATTACACCCAGAAAAAATATATATATTCAACGTAATATCAAATATAGATACCGGTATAGGGTATGTGATTCTACTGTATGTGGTGTCAGAATAAGTAGCTCATAAAAATACAGAACGCCAAACCTTATTGGATGATAATATGACAACATTTTGACTCGATATTCGCTATTTTTCTTCGTGAATTGACATTATAGATATGTATATGACGTCACCACAGACTGGCTGACGGAAGTGCATACTGCGCATGCCTGTCTCCATGGCGAGGCTACCTTCCCGTGGCGTTACAACGAATCGGTGTACCTCGTTCCCATGGTACAGTGGCGTTTTGAGCGTACGGGGGACACGGTGATTGCTCACCATCTGACGCCTAAAGACGAGGTCGTGACGCACTTCGACACGTATACACGGCGGGCTCGGATCATGGAAGACGCCAACGCCGGGATGAGCCTTAAAAATGTTACTGATGACGATTCGGGGCGATACAAAGTCGAGTTGTCCGGGGTATTGAATGGAGTTGGATTGACAGAGCTTCACGTCCACACCAGTAAGACTAAACTCAAGTTCATCCATCAGTGAAACACGCTTTTTGGCCGTAGTTTTGTTTTGGATAATCGGATCAACTTGAAATTTTGTGTGTTGCAATTAGGTATCATGCCGTAATTTTCACCAAATTTAAAAAGTTGAAAAATGTAAATACCTTACATGTAAACCTTAGTCAGCAATGGATGTTATATTTATATCTAGACGTGATAAATGTAATAAACTGTTAACTGATTAGAGGCAAGATACATGTATCATATTGCAGTACACTAGTAAGTTCTGCAGCAAATAAACACACATTTCCAGATGATGAGTTGACAGCAACACTTAGAATAGACGGAACTGTGGTTGAAGATGGGCATATTGCTGAAAAATACAGAAACGAAATGATTGAACTAACTATTTCAACAAGTCAGGGAATCCCGGCCCTTATAAACATCGACCTACAAGGTTTGAACATTATATCCCTACAGATTCATGCTTTTTCGACACAATTATAAATACCGGTAACTACTTCTTGAAGAGACTACAAATTTTATATCGACGATCGTATTTTTCAGGTGCACCGGGACAAGAAATCACTTTCTGTGACAAACGTCCAAGTTGTACGCGTCAGTTCAACCTAACAAATGAGATTTCAGATCCAGTCAGGGTCCATTTTATTGTCAACTACGGATTCTGTGACATTGAACATTACACAATCCACATAGAACCGTTACTACCAACAACTGGTGAGAAAAAGCTGGTGACTATGTACGCCGAATGTAAATGCTAAATACCTATGACTTTAGCGGTCTGGAATTTGAAAGTCTATTCCTACCAGCATGAAATTGAGTAAATACGTAGAGTCGCCTCGACGAGGCGAAGTGCAAAACCACTTTTAAACTGATAGGCATTCACCAACTTGGGCATTTCGGAAATCTCAACTCGCAACAGATGGTCAAATATTGAAATAAATACATGCACATGTTAACCTACACGTAGATTTGTGCCTGAAATGTGTCTAAAATGAAGTCCTATGATACTCCGAAGTCACATTCGATCATCTGACTGAATAACGAAGAATTTTTCAATTCCCATAGATTAGCTTCGCTATCGGGTGTGCAATAAAAATATATTGATGTTCAACTTTCTTTCAAACCTGCATTGAAACATATCACTGAAAGACACTTATCATCAGAAAATACATTTAAGCAACAAGGGGATTTGTACCTCGCCTTTATGAAGCGACTCTGTCCAGAAAGTAAACACGTCGTACACAATATATATGTAGCTAATTCCCATGTATCCCTGCCTCCACCAGTCCCGGGTTACGACGTTGTGACGCCGATATCCGAGGCGCAAGAGTCCTCCGGCATAGGGACCAGTGTGGCCATTGTCGTCCTAATCCTGCTTCTCTTGCTATTTATTATTGGCATTTTCATCTCCTGCGTCTGCCTTCGGCGCAAGAAAATCCAGAATGCAGATTTGCCCGATCTCGGGGAAAAGTATATAGGACTCACTTTTGGGTGTTGTCCTATTCAAAAAGGTAAATACGTAGCATTGTTTCCGTTGCCGTTCCGTTGATCGATTGAATGATCTATTAAGTTGGTATACTGATCCTTGACTCCTGTTGCTGCAGATGTCTGTGTAGACACGGATGAAACGAAGTTCAAACTGGTGAGTCGGTACCACCAAGATCAATTACGGCGGATAGAAAACATATCAAACGAGCCACCTGTCATCATAAGGGAAATACCTGATGAGAGGAGGTTCATCATTGGGGTGCCTAGAAAAGATTATTGCTTTACAAAGACACAACCACACATCCAGAGCGCCCAGGATGAGTTGCATAACCTTTTGGGGCTGCTGGAGACTCACCAAACTATCGCAGCAAGAGATCTACTGTCAGGACCCGGTAGAGAATTTCTGGACCAGACAGAACGAGAACACAAGGTGTTGTGTAGTGCCGAGTCATACATGGAGACTCCCGTGACACCCGATGAGGTATTCGAGTTTGGGCGTGATCCTTCCCGAATCCAGTTTGGAAGCATGGTCCTCGAAGTCGTCAACGGTGACGTCACCAAGCAACACGTGGATGCTGTCATAGCTGTCCTGGACACTAAGAGAGAGCCTCATGGTAAGGCATATAGTTTCTCAGGTTTTCGATACATCAGTCACTTAGTTTGAATTGATTGATCAATCATCTATAAACACGGACAATTTCCAATAAAAATATTGATGATTATGTGTACTACTTAATATTATTGATTCTATGTTGGAAATTTATGTCCTCCTCCAGCCCTAGTTTCAAAAATAATTCTGGATGAAGCAGGCGATGACGTCAAAAGACAGTGTCAGGAATATGGTACGTGATTCAATTTCCTTTATTACGCGTTTGCCCTTAACCATTCGTGGCAGGTGTGTGTAGAAATTTGATCTGTTCATCCTATGCGTACAGATAGGGGATCCGACAAATGGAAGGTGATGATGGTAGACGGCGGAGACCTGTCCAGTACCCATCTGATTCTTGTGAATTTCGCGGAGGCCGGTTCGGATGCGAGCTGGGATAGAGTCCTCAAGCTGGCCCTGCAGTGCGCCAAGACAAACGGTCTCAAGTCAGTGGCACTGCCCGCCTTTGGAGCAGGTCAGTTACGATTGGTTAATATACATATACTTGGTACTTTCGTAGCTTAATTTCAAGACCTTATCACTCGATGGTTACTCTCTCTTCCAGGTCCGAAGGACAAGAGTTATTCCAAGGCTATCGCGAATTCCATGTACAAGGCCCTGGTGGAGTTCAGCATTGACCCCGGAAGCATGAAATGGGTCCGTGTGGTCGTCAAGGACTGTCCTGAAGTCCATAATATTTTCGCTATCACCGTCGCCGATCTGAAAGCCCACGGTAAACCTATCAGTTAATGCATTCAACTGACAAAACAATTGTCGCCACGATGTAAACACTCTTTATATTGTACACTGTTATTTTGTTATTCTTTAGGTCGGGCATTGAATAACATGCGTCTTAATGTTGAACGAGATGATATAACAAAGACAATTTCTGATGTCGTAGTCAATGGCACCAATCCTGACTTTGGCGAACAAGGTAAATGTGCAACAGTGGGCCTGATCAATTATTGCCACATGTATGTTAATTATGAGATCATGGTGGAGAAACTGAATATAAAAAACAATATTATCATGTATTCTCTCCTCAGGGGCAGTGACTAAAGCTATCAAGAAAGAAGGAAAACGCGGAGTGGTTGAAGGCTGGAAGACATGGAAGGGTACTCTAATTTTGTCCCACTGTTAACAATATCGACTAACGACAATACCAGTATCCTATAACAAGTCCTTGTTCAATTTATAAATGTACATGTATGTGAAAGTTAAGCAGATGTCCCATTTGATTTGACTCATTCGAGGTTGATGTTTTCCTGACAGAGAAGAATGGGAAGCTGAGAACAGTGGCTCTGACAGATAAGGGGGATCTCCCGAATTGTAAAGGGATTATCAACCTTAATACTGTAGATGAACAGCGTGATTGGCCTACTCGGATTTATGACGTTTTGATCCTGGCCGAAAAGCACACGTTTTCCAGTGTGGCCTTCCCAGCTTTCGGCACAGGTCAGTTGGATAGGCTCAGGTCAGACTATTCAGAGTTTCTTCAAGGATCGTACTACAAGTAGTCCTTCGGTTCTCATTGGTCAATGAACAATATTTGCCAATACATGTACATGGATATAGACGAAAATATTCTAAACGCATAAGAGTGACCTTAGAACAGAATGTATACATGTCCAGTAAAACATTCTACAGGCCAGCTCGCACCGATCCCGCCTTTTAAAATAGCACCATGGATGTACGAAGGCGTTCGTCGGTTTGCCGACGAATATCCGAACAGTTCAGTCACAGAAGTCAAAATCATAGGATATGATGACAAAGCGAGGAAGGATTTCTCGGATAACATTCATAAAACACATGTAGAGATGCCATATCTCAAAGGTATTCGCAGCTTCGTTTGATGAGCAGTCCAATTCTGTATGTCTACATGTATACAAGTTTATTATAAATCATGTCCTTGTTGTGAACGACACGTGTACATGTGCAGTACTTGGACTGCATAAACGTATATGTTTTATGTTTCAACAGCACCAACACACGATGTATCTGCTCCCATGCTTCCACCCGTGCCAGTGGAAAGAGCAAGAGTTACCATACACACCTTACCGCCACATAGCTCCAGTACTGATGACGTCATCAGGCATATCAAGGGATTCCCTGGCCCGGCTGACGTGACCAATCACGTGCCAGCTGCCGCAGGAGACACTCGCGATCCCGACGAAGGTCCGTCCAACCAGGGTGGAGATACCAGGGTCGCGGAAATGGACGGGGTAAAACCCAGACAACATCATGAGGTGGGCGAGCTGCCGAGGGAGGACGATCCACTACTCGGTGTGGTACGTGAATTCGGTCATTAGTGGGAGGTGAAACGCTAAATCTAAATTCAGTCAGGCTTATTCAGCTGATAAAGTAACAACATGTTAATGTGGTAAGTGAAGTTCTATACCTTGGAGAATCCCGACATGTGCCCCAATTTTTTGCTTTCCTAGTGGGAGACATACTGATATACCTGTTGTGTCTCTATGCGTCTTTATGGGATTGGTCGTGCCATCAGTAATATTGGATTTGTGGTGTCCTTGAAAACTTCAGCTTTGTAGCTTTACACTGTCCCAGGTACCATCCTACACTACTCATGATCCTTCGTCAAACCATCAACTCAGCGGCTTTCTGACTTGTGATCACGTATTTGTCATACATCTATTCCATGGAGTGTCTTTCGGATTTCTAAATTATTTCTCATAGGTTGTTGGGCATTTGTATACTCATTCCATCTGGTGTACAGCAGAAACAACATTTCACAACTGTCTGTCCATGATGACGGAAGTGTGTCCTTGGATGAACTGTTTGGTCGGGCTTTGTTTCAATTCCAAAATGTTGTATTTTACATTTGTTATTTTCATCATCAAAATCTAGTTGTATCGCTTGTGATAGATTGATCCTTACATTGTTTCGAATTAGAAGTGCAGTGTGTTGTCTAGCTGTACGTTGTATTGTCTAACTGAAAATATTTCCGGCCAGTTCAGTTCGATTATTCTCATCCATGTTCGTCATAGCAGCGGTGGTGTTTTCTTTGTTGTGTTCACAATGACTAAGAGTAGTGCTGCGTCGCGTGGCGATGTCTTCATGTAGGCCTACGCTGGTACATTCAATCAGCCTAGCCACGCTTGCGCAAGCGTGACTAGTTTAGCCATCCTTTTTCCGTGCAATGGTCAGTGGCATTACCAAATAGGCATGCTTCAATAATACATCACAAAAACGATAGCCACAAAAATAATACATGACAAAAATGATAGCTGACCAATAGCCACAACAATTTATTAGGGCATCTTTATGACCTTGCACAAAATGGCAGTCAGGCCGAATAATGACTTTCGGCATTCTAGTTATGTCAATATTGCCCATACGATTTGTACACCAGCAACAGAAAAAAATATACGACATATACGCAAAGAAAGTATTTGTTGAAGTAGTCCAGATACTATGTTAAGTATCACTAACTACTTCGTACACGATGTACGCCATGTTCCTATTATATTAAGCATTAATGTACATATCAACCTATTACCGCCAAACACAACGAGATTTTGATGATGTCAATGAAAAAAATATGAATTACAGTAGTTATGAATAAAAACAAGTTATTAGCGTACGAGGTTTTGCAATCTTTCAGCCGATGTGGTCATACGACTTAGGGACTGACGGGTTCCAACCGTTCTCCCTCGATGTCATCGAACGCCTGGAGGCGGCGTATATCCGCGGCGACCGGGAACTCACATGGACTGAGCAGGGCGCTGGCAGCGTCACCGTAAGCTTCACCGAGCCAATGACCCGCAAGGACAGAGGAGGGACGGTGGCGGTTCGACGGGAGATGGTCAGCAAATGCTGATTTTGCAATTCCGGGCGGCGAGGGATGGAATTGTAATCAACTCGAACTGGACACGTAGGCCCGAATACCAACTAAAGGGCCGGGCTACATGTATGTGGGTATGCGACAAGGTCGGTTGCAGTGTTGTAATGATAAATATGATATTTGGGCCTTAATCAAAGATTCACTGCCATATTAATACTTGAAGAATCTTACTGGAATACCATACTACATGTAGTGTCATCTGTTATCTGGTGAAGAATCTTTTCGAACATTTGAATTATGCAGCATAATGCTTACACTGTGTGTGCACTCAGTGTTTTGTTCAACTCATGTATTACCATCACGGAAGGATGCTTTCTGAAGCTCGTGCCATGTTGCTTTTAGCATTTTAAACGTACAAAGTTTGCTAGATTTGGAATGGCGATTTTTATGAAATGTCCGTGTGTTTTGTTCAGTTTTAATTGCTAAACTCAATGGTGCTGTTGATATATTGTTTGTTAACATTTTACAAGGAGTTTTTGAAAGTATAGATCATGCGTAAGTAATCTCTTACTGTTTTTTAAGCTTGTCGGTCTGCTGTAAATCATCACATATTATATATATAAAAAAACAAGGTTTTAGTGCATAGCTTCTCAATGAGTCATAATTATGTGTAAATTTGATAACATTATGCTAGTTATAGGGAATATGTTATATGCTTCGCAAACGATGATAAATGTATATGTAGCAATGTTGTATTCTTATCATGTTCATGTTGTCAATTATTACTAAATTATCTGTTGATATACCATGCCTGATTTATATTGTTTCCTGCTAAATGAAGGAATATATTTTACAACTCAATGTAGTCGTCTTTATTGGTTCGGTAATAGCCCCCGCTGCCCCCCCCCCCCCCCTGTAATATACACGTGTACACCAGCCCAGCATCACGAGTCATTTTGGCTCCTCAAACAACTGTATTATAAGGGTTCATCAATCATCCAGAACATACAGACTAGTCGTGATAATTAGTCACACTTGCTGCAGGTATCCCGTATCACAAAGGAACCGATTTATGTCTAGTTATCCAGTTTGTATTTTTTCTGACATGGACAGTCGGAGGTATTTTGTTGGAAAAGCTTACTGTAACCCTACTGTGGACTTGACAGAAACCTGTCAAACAAACATCAATGTCACCATGCCCTCATACATCACAGCAGTTAGTATTTGCATTTGCTTTTGAATCACTAAACTGGGATTGGGTATATAATTACGTGCCTGTCCCGCAGTATGACATTCGGAACCGTATAACGTACACTCCTACTGCGTGACTCTCAAAACATGGATACAATGAATCTGAACAAATATGGTTTAGTGAAGTTGAGAAATGATGACGTGCGATGTCCGATTGCCATAGTTGGAATGGGTATGTTATTGTATGACAGTTACTAATTAACGGTAACGGTAGTAACATATTTCAATCAAAGCCATTAGGAATTGAATACAAGTCATTGATAATTATGTCTAACCTACATTTGTATCAGCGTGTCGAATGCCAGGCGTCAGCAGTTTGGCTGAGTACCAACGGGTCCTTGTTGAAAAGTTGGTTACATACGGCAAGATACCCGATGAGCGATGGAGTCAGGAGGAATGGTATGGCGGCCCAGACACGAAACCAGGCTTCACCAATTCCAACACGGCTGGCTTCCTCCCAAACCTCTGGTCGTTTGATAACACATTCTTCAACATATCGCCAAAGGAATCTCTATCGATGGATCCCCAGCAATACCAGGTAATGGAATGTTGTCAGGAGGCCCTCGATGACGCAGGCCTGACGAAACAAACCCTGCCCCGCAACACAGCAGTCTACATGAGTATGAAGATGGGAGAACAGACTTTAGTCTGTGCCGAAAACAGGAATATTCTGAATCCGTACATACTGACTGGGGGTGCCCACACAGTGACTGCCAATCGCGTCAACTACTTTTATGATATTCGAGGCCCCAGTATGGGAGTAGAAGGTTCCTGTGCCGCTGCTTTACACAGTGTCCACTTCGGCGTGTGGTCACTATGGAATCAGGAATGTGACGCTGTCGTTGCAGGTGGGGTAAACCATATTTTGTCTCCACACTTTCACATGAACCAGTGCCAAGCTGGTTTGCTGTCAAGGAAAGGATACGCTGCACCTTTCGACGCATCCTCAGATGGGCGAGTCAGAGCAGAAGGTGTTGGCTGTGTCGTCTTGAAACGTCTCCCAGACGCCATTAGAGATGGCGATCACGTGCATTGTGTAATCAGAGCTTCCATGTTAGGATTCAACGGAAACCGTCTTAGCATGACACTGCATGAGTCTGATTCCATCGTACAAACAATGGAACGGCTATACATAGATTTCGAATTGTCGCCGGGTTTGGTAAACTATATTGAAGCACATGCTACTGGAATTGCCGAAGAAGACAGAGTAGAGGCTGAAGCTATTGCTAAAGTATTCAGACAGAGGGAATCAAAACTCAAAGTCGGTTCCTGCAAAGCAAACATCGGCCATTCCGAAAGCGCCTCTGGCATGGCCCAGATCATCAAAGCAGCTCTCATGTTAGAGAACCGAGAGTATTTTCCACAGAGGAACTTCCAAGCATGGAGATCTGACATCAACGTCGATTCCAATATTTTGGAGGTTCAGACATCATACGAGAAGTTTGCTGGTGAGAAGAACATGATGATAGGCGTTAATTCTTTGGCATTCTCTGGACAGATAGTGCACATGGTCCTGGAAGAGTACAAGCAGAAATCAAAGCAGACTGATCATAGTGACCTTGCGGAATGGAAGTTTTGTGACCAGGGCGGTAGAGGTAGGATTGTCCCTGTAGTTCTCTCAGCCAAAAGTAAACCTGCATTAATTTCAATGGCACATTCATGGATTGATTACGTTAACAGCACCGACGATGCTCAAGTCTTGTCTTCGTGGCTGGCAACAAAAAGGAGCCAGTACAACCATCGTCTAACTGTTTTCCCACAATCCCACGAACAATTCAAGAATAGTCTCACTAATTACCTAACCAACTGCGTAGATGAGTATACTGTATGTGGTGAAGTTGCGCCAAATTTCGTGAAACCAAAACTCTGTTTTGTGTTTCCTGGCCAAGGACAACAATGGCAGGGGATGGGAAGGCGACTGTATGCTAGCGAACCAGTTTATCGAAAGATTGTAGACCACTGTGATGAAATATGGCAACGTGAATCTGGGTACTCATTCAGGGAAAGGTATGGACTTTTTCTGGACACAGAGGGAGGCTGTGATGACATAGACAACATTATTGTGTGCCAGCCAGCGATTGTTTCTCATCAAATTGGGCTATCAGCCTTGCTCCAGCACTGGGGTGTGAGACCGGACCTGCTACTTGGACATAGTCTTGGAGAAGTCGCGGCTGCTTACGTTGCAGGTGGTATGACCCTAGAGGAGTGCATCACGAGCATCTATCACAGGGCATATACTCAGTCGAAACTCTCGGGGACCGGAGCAATGGCTGCCTGTAGACTGGGCCCTGAGGCTGGAGAACAATTTTGTCAAGGACAACAAGGTCTGTATGTGGCCTGCTATAACTCAACTGACAATATCACTCTAGCTGGCAAACTTGATGTGGTTAGTACACTGGCAGATGAGAACCCCCGCCTCATGAAGATGATACGTGTGAAAGCAGCTTTCCATACAGTGTTGATGAATCCTGTGAAGGATGAATTCTTTCAGAGAATGACCGGTAAATATGTGCACAAAGTATGCAGGGGTGGTCCTGTATATTACTCGTCAGTCTACCGGGAAGCATACAACGGACCGTTTGATCCCAATTATTGGTGGAAAAATATAGAGGAGCCAGTGCATTTTGCTCAGGCCAACAAAAAACTATTTGCCGAACAAGGAAGTGATTTAGTTTTCTTGGAAATATCTTCCTCAAATACCTTGCTGTCTTCAATACGTCAAACTGCTCAAAGCCTGGACATGAAGCCTAGATCATACATATCTTGTGGATCCCGGAATTCTGATGATCACTTGGCAGCATTGAAAGGGTTGGCCAGTCTCTACACAATGGGAATTGACGTCGATTGGAAGTCGGTTACAAGGGACTGTGCATCATATGTCCAACTCCCTAATTATCCTTTCCAGAGAACAACATTCCGTTTAGAATCCCAGTTGTTTTCTGAAAGGCGTATCGGACAGCAAGACAAATCTTTCTCGGGATGTTTTGGTCAAATTGACATACAAATGCATTCATATTTATATGATAATATCGTCGATGACTCATGTGTTTTCCCCTCATCTGGCTTCGTGGAATACTTCATGGAAGAAGCATTGCCAGAGCATAGGACACTGCAAGAAATTCATATTTTCAACAATCCAAACCTGTTTGGAAGGGCAATGTTAGGCACATATGAGCCTCTCTTTCTGGAGATGGTGAAGGATGGGAGAGAGATAATCATTAAAACAAGAGAGTGTTGGAACAAGAGTGAACAGCAAGAATACCGTGAATATGCCAAATGTCTGACAGCAGAGCCATGTGCCTTGGAGGTACCTTGTCAACTGAATATTCAGTCCATACATTCTATCTGTAATGTCAGCTTGACTCCAGCAGAAATATACCAGAACTTCACATTGGCTGGATTGGAGTATGGTGAGGCATTCCGAGTTATTGTGTCTCTGGAGGTGGGCGATGGGAAAGCTATTGGACGTCTATCTCCAATGAATAATAAACACGAAACAATCCAGACAGTTGCTTTAGAAGGCGCATTTCAAATTGCCATTGCAGCGTTTGGTCATTTGAATACTGCCTACTCTGTCACCTCCATCGAGTACATTCACATGGTCGCAGATAAACTACCAGTGAACGAGGAACTGATTGTATATACTAACTTGATCAGGACTGTAACGGAAAGCTTCACATCTGATATATATCTGGCAAGCAATAATGGCATTGTTCAGGTATGCTGTATCGGTGTGCAGTTCGAGAAACTACAACGGTTATTTGACAGTGGCTTGAACGAGCTTTCAGGTGAGTTTCTTGAAGCATTTTTCATTTTTGACTCGCAATATTGGTTTATAAAATTGATGGATATACACTTAATATTGTATATAATGAAGAGGCAGATTGTTCCAAATGTTTTTTAGTTGTTGATGACCTGAAGGTTTCTCCGAAGGAGTCAGTATGTTATTACTTGTCGGAGTTGCTGCAGTGGCCTCCAGATCACTTTGAGGATGATGTCCCATTGCGCGACTACGGCTTGGACCATATCCTTGGTGACCAGTTCGTCAAGTGGCTATGGGACATCTTCAGTGTCTCCTACACCGTGGGAGACATCAGACAGGGACTCACACTGGACAACATACTACAAGAGATGGAGAACTATCGCACGCCTGAAAGGAAAATCTGATCGAATAATAAACTGTACATGAGTAATAAATATGTCATGAAAGAACTACTTTGCGTTTTGACTGACAGGTTCAGTCTACAATTCACACCAGTTCTCTACACGCATCTGCTCTGTTCATAGAATTCTCTAAAGGTGTTTTTTAAAAGCATCATTGAAGAAACTTGCATTGCATATATTTGCATACATTCGTGACATTATGTTACTGCATAATGATTCGATTATATTTGATTCTTCTGTTACGATTTGATTCTTCGCTTATATGCTTGATTCGTATCTCGTCACTGGTGATAGAACTCTGCCAGGATAACCACTACAAATATATGTATCATACGGTGGCTGATTCATGTCATAATGCGTTTATGTCATAAAACGTTTTGGTCGCTACCATTAAATTCGTGACAAAAACTATTCAGGAAAAAACTTATTATGGCATAAATCAGCCACTGTCTGCAGTATAAGGATTGTGAAAGCCAAATGGATAGAATAACACGGTCAACGGTGTTCGTTGCATATTCTGGTGTTGCTTACATGCAATTATTTTGATGATGGACATGCCTACTGTTGACTTTCAAACATGTTTGTCAGAGCGATAGTCCTGCTTGATTTGTGTGTGTTTTGTAGAGCACATAATTATGATAATGTCATATTTAATTGAGATTGGATCAGATATGATAGTTTCATTTATTTACACATCCAATGAGACAGTGGCAACATCAAATAGTATATATATATATATATATATATATATATATATATATATATATATATATATATATATATATATATATATATATATATATATATAAGCATACAGGTTCTTCGGTATAAACCAGGTCATATATTTCATGAAAATGGTTTGTTCAACGGAATTTATATACATCAGGGTGTGAGTTAACGGCTAGCAAAAGTGAGCTTCACGATACAGATATGCATGTTCGATGATATATTGGGCATGTTTCATGCACTTCAATTCATGTGATCGACGTATTCACAATCATGATGAAATATATCTGGAGGTTCATATAAAAAAACATTGACGTAATCACAATCAGAAAAAAAGTTATCAAATCTTTCTTCAAAAACGTAAATTTTTGTTTCAGTAACAACATATAGCAAAAAATGTTACACTGAAATTTGATCACAATAACTAACGTTTTTCATGCAGAAATATTACTTTATTGACTTCAATATATCAATATTTTAGAGTGCATGAAACACGTTGGTATGTAACCACATTTTGTCACCACAGATATTATGTTAGATATTTTTCTTACAGAATCACTTTCTGACTTTGATACAAACGTTCACCGTTTAAATTTTAACTTGAACTAATCGTGAATGGGTTTACAATAATCAACTCTACATAAAGCATTCATTCATTCCGTAGGCACCGTTACATCTAACGACGTATTGCTTCATATTCGTGAATTTCCACGTCTTCCTTGGGTGGTGGTGATGGCTTTCTCCTAACGAGCGCGATCAGAACGCCCATCCCAGCGATAAGTATTACAAGTATAAAGCCATATGCCGCGAAGAGGGCGATGCTGGTGACAGATAAGCCCTGATTCTGACAGCCGTGCATGTCCTTGGTCAGCTCATATCCATCCTCACAGTCACATCGGTACCCACCAACGTCGTTAATGCAGAAGTGATCACATCCCCCATTATCCATCAAACACTCGTCCACATCTGTGTGATATAATTAATAATAAATATTGTGACATAATCACCTTGTATCAAATGCCACACGTGGGTCAAGTGACAGGCTTCCGTGTCACTGGTGGATTCAACATTAAATTCAACTCCCCGTTCAACCAAATGCCTATGCTATAATGGACTGGAATACACCACAGGTTTATACCTGAGCAGGAGAATTCGTTCTTGTCGAGTTTGTATCCAGGAGAACAGGCGCAGACAAACCCGCTGATTACATCAATACAAATGTCAGCGCAATTATGCAATCTCTCTGTACACTCGTCCACTAAACCTAAAAGTATATAATAAAAGAGTATAAATCAAGGGTGATATTGTCCCGTATGGGCCACAATACATTCCCGTTGAGACCACTTTGGTGAGATTGGAGACCCTCGGGACATGCCAAGGTCATTGTCATACCACGGCATTTCCGTTGTGCACCTTTGGTGAATCAGGATCGTGAGGCACCTGCACACGTCACGTGGATCGTGAAATGTTAGATATTACTCGGACCTGATCTGGGAAAATTCTGGTGTTCTACAATGATTATTGGCAGTCCACCTGAACTACAATTTAGCTTTCATAGTGCGTTAGGGTCTTCCGAGACTCCAGTGACTATTAGTGAATCGATGGATATTCCATTATCGTTACTTACCAAGTGTTCCAATACCCGGTGGTCCCCGTATTCCAGTAGCTCCCATAGCACCAGGTGCTCCAGTTACTCCATCAAGGCCAGGTGGCCCAGCGGGTCCTGTAGGAGAATTTACCTCAAAATTACTGAGTAGCACGGAGTTCTCATTATTCTTATATTACATATATATTATATAGATGGTGTTCAGGTATATATTGAACTTACCTGTAGCTCCCCCTGGTGACCCTGGTGGTCCTAGAGGCCAATATATCAAGGTCAAGATTCCACCGATTAGTGGTATTTCATAACACTTTCTGCTGAACAAACTATGCCCATTGATTAGATTGTGCTTCGTCTGAAAACTGGAGGTTCTGGTTTCTTTTTAGAACTGACTAAATGTAGTAAGGTACTATTAGCGTCTGGCTTTTGTGTTTGATTGAGAACGGGTGTATAATTCTTGATCAGTTTTGTAAAAAAAAATTAAAATACACACTGCGTATTGGTGCATTGGGTCAGCACTATGCGAATTATTTGTATGTGATGTGAAATAATCTGCCAAATATTCGGGTTAGTGGAGTAGGTTTTGTTCCAATCGACTTTTTAAAACCGAGATAGCAAGTTTTTGATTCGAGATAACGATTTTAATTTCGATATAACGAATGTCAAATACATGCTGCTTTGTGGGACTATAAATATTGGTAAATATATCTCATATGATCGAACAATCGTTGGAATGAGTTACAGAAGTCCTATAATTTCACAGATGAACATATTTCCTGATTTTTGACGGATTATCACATACATGGATTATGATTTTGATCCGCATCATGTTACCGATGAAAGTGACCTTTCAGATAAACATAATGACCCTATCATGATTTAAGACATGAAAAGAAATGATATGGTACAAAATCACTTTGAATAAATCACTTTGAAAGTATGGACTGACATTAACATAAACAATAAAAATAACAAACCTGCCTGGCCAGTTGCACCGGTTCCCCCTGGGATGAAAAAACCCGAACATTTCATTTTAGTTTTTCAATGGCATGGTCAGAAAAGGAGGGAATATAGAAGAAACATTTTGTTACTATGGATTTTCACATTTTCACATTTTGCGAGTGCAAACCCAGCGCCTCGGTTAACTTACCCATATTTCCTTGTGGACCTTGAGGACCTTGAAAAAAAGAACGGGGCAGTTGAAAAAAGTACCATACATGCAGCGATACCAAAACAATAAGTGGATGAGATTCGAAATATGTAATTATGAGGATACAGAATACTCAAACTTGGGTTTCCTTCTGTATGACATATTGAAGAAACATATCTATTTATTATCGTTTTATAACCGTAATCCATTAATCTTTTAAACTAATAATAGCAATATGTATGCCGTGCCATATCAGCAACAGCGAGTACTATACAAAGTGGATGTGATTGACTGAGGAATCAAAACCACTACATTATTTGCTGGAAAATAGCTATACTGAAGTTGATCTTATCAAGCAACACCCCTCGAATTTGAATTGGAGTAAAATGCCAGTTTCTGCCACCTGAACACGAATTGACACATGTATTATAAACATGTATTACAGGCGTGATGTGAATAAATAGAAGTTATATTGCCAGAGTCAAATTTTGACATTATATTGAACTCACCTCTGGGACCGGTCCATCCACGTGAACCTGTAATCAAATGGGAATATTTGATGGTCTATCGCATATACGATAAATACAAAAACATGTATCCGCGTGAAGTCCTGGTAAAATGTATGTTGCTGATGGCAAGAAGAACTCGACTTTGACCCAAATCATATGTTTAGCCTTTCAACTGAGCAGAATGACTCTAACAACATGACATGACATGAGTGATTACAAAGCACTTTGGAAGTTGGAATATTTAGAAAATCATCTTCGAATAATTCAAATGGTAATTAATTGCTGACTGCGTCACTCACTCAATAACCTCACTGAGAATTTCGTCCAGATCGTCACTGACATAATGTTAAAAAATACTGGACTCATATGTGTTCATCGTTAATCGAGATGACATTAGATCACTGTGACAAAATGACTAACCTTGCTGGCCAGTTGCACCAGTTCGCCCTGTAATCAGAAACTTATATATCATGCATGTTTTGTTAAGATAGGCAAACAAAAAACATGTGGAAGTATAGAGTGACAAATTTATCACTAAAATATAAGTTGTTTGATTTCTATGAATTCTATGAATTTGTCAAGTTACCAGGAAGTCCATCACGGCCAGGTGGCCCAGCAGGTCCTGTGACAAAATTGACAAGGAACAATTGATAAGGAATTATTAAGTTACATGTTTTCTAGTATATTGAATATATAATATGGATGTTCAGGTACTGTTGAAAGTTGAACTTACCAGTAGCTCCCCCTGGTGACCCTGGGATTCCCACAGGCCGACATGTCAAGATAAAGATTCTTTTGATAAGTAATAGTTCATGAAACTTTCTTCCTAGTGATGAAATTAACCTTTAGTAAACTGAAGTAGCAGTGGAGAATGTTTGATCCATTTTTGGATAAGATGAATGTATATTATTAATTATGTATGTATATTCTTACTATTATATTAAATCGCTTTGTCTGAAGACAGAAGTAGGAATGGCGAAAGTTTTAATCAAGGCACCCAAAACAGTGAAGATAAATGTATACTTTTTATAGTAGTATGAAAATAAATACGATGTGAAAAAGTGACTTTATTGTCAGGGGCATATCTGAAGATGTGCTGTTGTAAATAGATTACCAGTGGCACCTGGCGGACCTGGTCGACCTAGAATGAAAAGGGAACATTGCAATGATATCTTCACAAAAAGGGAACATGGTGACTCCAGTGCGTTAACTGAGAAAATGTATAAAGGAACTTGATACGAATTAAAGACGTAGGTGCTTCAGCATGTCCCCTTAGAGAATTGACCTCACAATTAGCAAGTTATATCTTGTAAACTAATTTTCTTTCTTTTTTCAAACAACTAATATGTGAAGAATATTCATTTTATGTGCCCTTTGATGAACTTACCTGTAGCTCCCCCTGGCGACCCTGGTGATCATGTAGCCCGAAGATATCAAGGTCAAGAGTGTATTGATTACTATATCAAGTTCGTATACACAAGAATACTCAGAATATAATCTGACATATATCGATTTGTAATCAGATAGATGACCGACTCACTAAGCTACGTCATTTTGAATCGCAACAAAAACTGCATATGATGCCATATACGATGGTGATTAGACCTGTAATTGATGCACTGCAGTACATACATAGATTGATATTATTGGACTGTAAAAATTAGCTCAAGGGTTGAGAAAGGTTACCGGATAAATGTTTAGTGTTAAACCAAATCTTTTTTTCAGCGAGGTTGCCGTTTTGACCTCTCAAGATCATTGAAGGTAAAATTCAAGGTCACCTTTAAATTCATCATATATGACTTCCTATTACAACGTGCCAATATTCAAGCTCTATCTTGAAGAGTTTTAGGAGTTCACTCCATACAGATCCTATTATTAGAAACAAATGGATCCAAAACACATTTCTATATAACAGAAACTACAAAAGTATTTTCTACTATATAGAAACGAACTTTTCAATGGTCACAAACATTTTTTGGGAACTGGAAATGGTTCAAAACGAATAGTGGCTGGATTCGGGCAGGACAAAATTTTCACCTATCAGTCAAAAAGTCAAAATGGCCACCAAAAGTAGATCAGTAACTCAAGGGCAACGAAATCTTACACACATCCATCATGAAGGTAAAAGGGGAATCTTTTGAAACAAAAATCCCAAAACTGACCAGACAAATCAGAAAAATTCAATTGAAAACTGTGAAGATAAAAATGTCGACGGACAACAATACTACTGTTTTTAGCCATTTTGATAATGTTGAAATCTTATACAATTCTATGAATATGGAGCAAAAATATTTATGTGATTGTTTCGACAAAGTATCTTTGAATACTAGTAAAACATACAGTATATTTATTGTTAGGAGCATAGGGTTAATATCAAAATTTAAATAATGATGGAAAGCGACATCATGAATGAAGTTGATTTTTGGATATCATTATAGATAAGCATGTCGAATGGGACTCACACATCAGTATGTGTACAAAGGAAATAACTTCTAGTTTGTATGCTATGAATTCTTTGAAAAGGCTTTTCCTTTGCGAAATGCTCACTACTAAATATTACTGTATGATTCATTCAAATCTCACATATGGCAAAATATCATGGGGTTCAGCAAACAAAGAACACCTAAAACATTAGATATTGCACAAAGGAAAGCAAATCGAATTAAACACAAAACTCCATAATACACACATGCTACCGTTATTCAAAGAAAGTAATATTCTTAAACTTGATGATGTATTCACTTGTCAGGACTTAAAATATATGTATGATATCGTATAAGATTGGTTTACAACCCCTCTTCAATCCATTCACATTCCAAACTCATTTATACATGATCACGCTACTAGACAATCTGGCAAAAGGTTTATTGTTAGAGGACCAGAATTGTGGCAAAATTTACGAAATATGTACACACAATTAAATAGTAAAACTGCTTTTGAAATAAAGCTGAAGAGGAACCCAATAAGTAAATATGGTCAATAATTATATTTCATGGCTAATCTCCACGGTCAGGTCAGATGCCTTCTTGGATTACGTTTTGAGGGTGAACTGTATTTTATATTGTGGAACACATAGATAAAGGATTTATTGTTGAGGTAAACATTTTGTAAGGTTTCACTGGATCAAGGGGTTAATGACTGTATTTTGCATATAAGAGGCAAGGGAATCATGACCGTTCTTTCGTCTGTCCAATTTTGGGTAGATGTGTATCCAAGGCTTAAACAACGGCCAAGATTCACATAAATCTCTTCACGTGTGAAAATGTGCTTACCCACAAACTGTTGTGAATCTGAGATAACTAAACTACTACTACTACTACTACTACTACTACTACTACTACTACTACTACTACTACTACTACTACTACTACTACTCTTACGGACGCAACGCCATATCAATAGATTGTCAGACTAAAGGTTCGGTATATTATAACCTAAAATTAAATGTGACAAACCTGGCCGACCAGTAAAACCAGTACCCCCAGTTCGCCCTATAATCACAAATGTATAGTTATCATGTTAGTTTCTCGTGTCAAAGCCAGAACAGCGGATAGTATAGAATGATGTTTTCATTTACATACTAACACCACAGTTGTTCAGTTGTTCATCAGTTGCATTTTAAAAAATCCGATGCATATTAAAACGACACAGAATTGATGCATGATGTTCATGTACTACATGTATTAGAATGAGCACAATTATACCGGTTTCTACACGAAGCAAACTATTTGACTCCGTACAGGTTATACTTGCTTTGTGAATTCAACATATTTTTATTTTTTATGATTTTTAGGATTGTCGTGAATACTTTCAGAAATTACTATAAGAAATGTTACCGAAATAAGTTACCGTAAAATATTTAGATTTCAACTTCTTCGTTTACTCACCTGTGTCACCTGTAAACAGAAAGGTAGCTGTGTAAGTTAATGAATGCATGCAGTAATGCGGATTGAACAATGGACTCAATAAGAAACATGTATTCGAACAACCGACGTATATATATACTCGTCAAGTATTTATTGTTTTGTGACTTATACGTGATTCCAGGGTGATTTAGGCTTTTGTTGATTCACTGATTATGAGTGATTAGTCAAAACAAAGAATCGCAGCTTCAGACAAAAAAAAACGAACACGCTTGAAGGCGAACAGAGCTAGTCCTCCATCATTGAGTATCGCCATACTTAACGATCCAGTTAATCATTTTGGAAAAGATGTAAAATGTCCCGCCTTGACAATTTTTGCTTACCCCTTTGTACACACCCTGTGGACTTCATTTTCCCTTCTTTTTCCATCTAACTAATTATGACCCATTTTACCCACTCGATTTTTTCATGTTTTGGGGGAGCGGGGGAAGGGAGGAGTGGGGGAGGGTATATGGAGTGTCCCATTCTGATATGCAAAATCTAGTTATGGAGCCATAATGTCTACACTGCACTGTAGACCGAGACCTATATTGACCTGAAAGACAAACTTTTAGCAGGTGAACCATTTTTTGTACGGAATTTTTTGGAGAAAGGCTGTGAATATGTAACTCAGGGAGGGGAATGAACTCTGATGCTAATAGGAACCGTAATTTACTAAATAATGATGAACAATTGAATGTTCAATGATTGCACAGTAAACGTGTGAAACTTCTCTAACAGTGCTAAATGAGAAGATGCGTGAAATTCCTGATTACAAGTCTGTAAGGAAGAAACATATCTAATTAAAATCTTTTATAATCGTAATCCATTAATCTTTTAAACTAATAATAGCAATATGTATGCCGTGCCATATCAACAACAGCGAGTACTTAACGAGGTGGATGTGATTGACTGAGGAATCAAAACCACTACATCATTTGCTGAAAATAGCTATACTGAAGTTGATCTTATCAAGCAACACCCCTTAAATTTGAATTGGAGTAAAATGCCAGTTTCTGCCACCTGAACACGAATTGACACAGTTAAACATATATTACAGGCGTGATGTGAATAAATAGAAGTTATATTGCCAGATTCAAATTTTGACATTACATTGAACTCACCTAAGGGACCAACCCATCCACGTGGACCCGTAATGAAATGGGAATATTTGATGGTCTATCGCACATACAGTACAATCAATACATTTTAAAAATGTATCATATCCGCGTGAAGTCCTTTACGTCATTTGTGTCATTTAATTCCAGGTTTGAACAATAACTTCGCGGTTTCAATACTTAATTTTGGGTTTTACTATTTGATTCCAGGTTTTAATACTTCATTTCTAGATTCAAATATTTATTTCCCGGTTCTAACATTTAATTCTAGGTTTCAATATTTATTTTCCGATTCAAATATTTAATTCCGGATTTGAATATTCAATTCCGGGTTTTAACATTTAATTCCAGGTTTGAACATTTATTTCCTAGTTTTGATACCTAATTCCAGGTCTTAATATTTTTGATCCCAGGTTTTATTATTTATTCCCAGTTTGAATAATTAATACCGAGTTTGAACATTTGTTTCCAGGTTTTATTATTCATTTCCGGGGTTGAACATTTATTTCCAGGTTTCAATATTTATTGCCAGGTTTTGATACTGTAATATTTAATTCTGAATTTCAAATATTTAATCCTCAGTTTCCCAAATATTTCCCAGGCAGTAAATCGGCGCTGTGTTATGTCAACGGTTAACCTAGAGGCGCAAATGACGAACCCGGAGGTGCAACGGTTGAACAAAGCGAGGAAAAAAACAACAGAACAATGGACGCGTCAGTTGACAGGTCAGTCGAGAAAATGTATACATATATATTACGAGATAAACACACTCCAAGTACATATCAGCACGCTCGTCAGCTGTGGGAATCATAATGGGAAGCACGTAGGATAAGTTGTTGGACCTAACTCTTACAACATGTACGTAATCAGCGGCCCCAATTTAGCGCCAGAATATCGGCGATTGAGAAATAAGAAACTGGCTAACAGTATCTGTCCTAATAGTCCTTAGGCCATTTTCCAGGAGACCTCTAAAATAGGTTTTCGTCGCCAAATCGGGCATATTAGGTTTCTTGGTTTCATTTTATAGGTTTTCATGTCAGGAAAAATATAAGACCGGGTAACCTACTCAAAAAGTGTCCAAACAATGGAAAAAATGACTTTTTCCAAGATGGCCGCCACGTCCGATCAAAAAGTTAGTTTTTGTTTTTTCTCTGCTTCTAGACAAGCTAGAAGTATAATCTTGGTGTCTTTTCTTAGGTTTTGAAGGTTGAGGAATCCAATGGAATGCATTTCACGAACATTTGTGCATAATTTCAATTGCAAAACTACACTTTAACTGGTATTTGAACGTCAGAAATAGCGATTTGCGGAGGAAGTCTGTTTTAAATGTAGCTGCGCTATTCATTACCAGGTATTACCGTTTTGAACAAAACAATTCCATGAATAAATCATCAACATATCAGTTTATGCACATCCAAATTTTTATATGAAGAAAACTGGAACAATGGCCATATAGGTCATATGCTATCTACTTGCTGAACATTCGTTTCTAAGGTTGTCTTGTTTTTTTTTCTACCTCATATTTAATACTGTACCGGGTATATGTGAAACAAATAAACTTGGCAATTGTTGTACAACATATATAACACATGCGGTTGAGTTCGATCATAGTCAACTTTCTCTCTAGATGTGTCTGCAACAATTTCATCCGAATGTGTGATTCGTCAAGAAACCTCGAAATCAAGCCGAGAGTTGATCTTTGAGTCGGCCCAGCCGACTCCGTGGTCAGGTACACAGATGGAATGAAACCGAACTTAGATAATTTCAAGAAGTAAAGTCAACCAAAATTGAACGTAGAATTGATTGGAAGACCAGTCGGGTAAAATAAAGCTGATAACGTCTGAGACAGCTCAGAACCCAAGCTATCAACTGAACAACCAGACGAAGAGGAAGAGGTCGATGAGGAAAGCGAACTAAAACCCAAATGATTGGCAATTGGCTACCACCCGAGACGACCTGCAGCCAGGGAACCGACGTCACCCGAAACAACCCAAAGCCAGAGTGCCGAAGTCATTCGAGACAAACTGCAGCCGGAGTACAAAAGTCTCACGAAACACCACTACAGCAGGAAAACAAGAGTCTGCCGAGTGAGCATTCCAGCTGGAGAATCAGAGTCAGACGAGTGAGCATTCCACCTGGAGAACCAGAGTCAGCCAAGCGACCCCAACCCCCAGAGAACCAGAGTCGGCCAAGTGACCATTCCAGATGGAGAACCAGAGTCAGCCGAGTGACCCCTGCACCCGGAGAACCAGAGTCAGCCAAGCAACCCCTGCATCTGGAAAACTATAGTCAGCCGAGCAACCATTCCAGCCGGAGAACCAGAGTCAGCCGTCCAGATATTCTAGCCGGAGAACCAGAGTAAGCCGAAGGCCCCTTGCAGCCAGAGAACAAGAGTCAGCGGAGTAACAATTCCAGCCGGAGAACCAGAGTCAGCCGACCTGCCACTCCAGCCGGAGAACCAGAGTAAGCTGAAGGACCCCTGCAGCCAGAGAACAAGAGTCAGCTGAGTAACAATTCCAGCCGGAGAACCAGAGTCAGCCGACCGGCCATTCCAGCCTGAGAACCAGAGTTAGCTGAACGACCCCTGCAGCCCGAGAACAAGAGTCACCTGAGTGGCCATTTCAGACGGAGAACCAGAATCAGTTGAGCGGCCGAATGACCTTTGCACCCGAAGAACCAAAGTCAGCCGAGCGGCCATTCTAGCCGGAGAACCAGAGTCAAATGAACGACCCCTGCAGTCGGAAAACCAGAGTCAGCCGAGTGACTATTCCAGAAGGAGAACCAGATTCAGCCAAGCGGCCATTCCAGCCAGAGAACCAGAGTCAACCGAGCGACCCCTGCAGTCTGAGACGAGGCAAAGAGCCAAACTCATAGGCATCCGGTCAGCTAAGCAAGGCTGGGGAGCGAACCTCAACCCAACGAACATATGTTACTACTATATCAATCCTAGAACCGTTACAATATATGTATTTGATGTTCATAAACTAGACGCTTTCCGGTCGCCTACGACCACATGGGTGTATCCCCGTGATGCCCTGTCATCTCTGTTGCCCAAAATATATTATGTTAATTCAGACAAAATATCTTATATCAAAATAGCACTGCTGCCCCAATGTCTTCCATCAATGTCAGCAATAAAAGTTCCAAGCCTTAGCTAATTTTATGCCATGCAGTAATACTTTCAACTACTGAAATATTCACCAAATTATTTCTTACCAAATATCTTAGCATATCCAATTCCCAACAATACAAGTGATTTCTTTATCTACATTCACTGATAATGAATATGATTCAACTGTTGTAATAAGTTGGTGATATTAACTAATTAATATTAGTACTGCAGATATAAAATATATGCCTGACAAAAGACTTACTATGTTTAGTCATATAATGAAATGTTCTCATCTTCACTATTTTTATTGTGGGCAATAATAGACTTAACTGATGAAAGTCAAATTAATGTATTCGATAATACAACACTGTAGTATATATTTAATTTGAACAAATCCATCAGCTTTATACTTGTACACACATTCAGTGTGATATGTTTCCTAATTGCAACCAAAAGGAATGATCGCTGACCTCGAGCTGGATACTAACTTTCTTTTCATTAACTATAATTATAATTATTTAATATTTCTGTGTCTGGTCACTGACCAATATGCCTCTCCAATATCCTAGTGATACCTGTAAAAGTACCACCCCTGGAGCCTTCACAAGCCATGTGTCAAAACAGATCATTTTGTCACGAAATGTGTCGCCATGGCAACCAAAATCGATAGGTTTTGGGATGTTACTATAAGTAGAAACCCATAAGAGGATCTCTTATGGGTTTCTGCTATAAGGCAGATCCATATGGAATATTGTCAGAAACAGTTCAGATTTGCACCTTGTGGAGCGTTCACAAGGAAGTCTGTACGGCACTTGTAGCGGCACGACAATCGCAAATCCATAGTATCTTAACTTTGTTCAGGGGATACAATAAACTCTTAATGATGTATTCATGGGATTGTTTTGTACGAAATGGTAATACGTGGTAATGAATAGCGCAACTACATTTGAAAACATATTTCCTTCGCAAATAGCTATTTCTGACGTTCAAATACCAGTTGAATTGCATTTTTACAATTGAACTAATGCATAATTTTTATTGGAAGGTGTTTGATTGGATTCCTCAACCCTCAAAACCTAAGAAAGGACACCAAGATTACACTTCTAGCACGTCTAGAAGCAGAGAAAAAACAAAAACAAACTTTTTGATCGGACTCGGTGGCCATCTTGGAAAAAGTCATTTTTTCCATTGTTTGGACACTTTTAGAGGAGGTTACCCGGTCTAATATTTTTCCTGACATAAAAACCTACAAAATGACACCAAGAAACCTAATATGCCCGATTTGGCGACGAAAATTTTTTTTTTCAGAATGGCCCACAGACTAACCGCTCGACACTTTGCTTATGGTGACATCAAACACGAGGTTGGTGATCGTCAGAGGCACGGGTGGGACTGGAGCCTCATTTTAAACCGCAGTATTTCATTCCACCCGATTGCAAAGATATATCACCCGGGGTAAACGGTTGCGTGCGTACTGTATTGAATGCTAAGTAAAATCCCGGATGTGTACGCACTCAAAACATAAGGTAAGAAGGAATCGGAGGTGATAACAATGAAATCTACTCATGCTACATATAGCCGTCATATTTATTTCAAAGAACGCCTTATCCGAACGGAAATATAAGAACAAGAATATTTCAAAAATGAAAAAAAAAAAACCTTTTGGATGCTGAGATGAGACCGGATAAATTATATTTATGTACAGTGTAAAATTTATTCTAGAAATTAATATTAATTGCCAATAAAGATCAGTATCGGTTATGGTGGACACTTGTGATATATCGTGAAGATATGGTGAATATCAAGATGCTTTAGTTTAATAATAAAACAAAAACACCTGACCAATCGCAGTCTTTATGCGCTTTAATTTCACGGAGTTTCTATGGCAACATCATGGTCGGTATCGTATACGTATGACGTATTATCTCATACGTATGAGATATACTATCTTACGTATGACCTATTATTTCATACGACCTATTATTTCAGACGTATTACTTATTATTCCATACGTATCACTTTGTATCACATACGTATGAGAAGGCGTACCTCATACTTTGTATCTCATACACATGAGAAGGCGAGATTACGAGAAGGCGAAGCCGAATGTGGCCGAAGGCGAGGGCGAAATTGGGCGAATGCGAAACTACAAGAAGGCGAAGTCGAAATTTTACGGAATTACGAGGTCTAAAACACCACGAAGATGAAGGCGAAAACACGCGAAGGCGAAGACGAAATTACGAGAAGGCGAGGGCGAAATTGAGCGAAGGCGAAATTACGAGAAGGCGAAAGCGAAATTACGTGAAGGCGAATTTATGCGACGGCGAAGGCGACGACACCACGAAGGCGAAGGCGAAAATACACGAAGGCGAATGTCCCTAATGTAGCTTCATAGATACCCATGTCCCCACCGGCTTCCTGTAGTGTCCAGCAGCGTTTCAACACGCTCAAATCAGATTTACGTCATATTACGTAATCACGCCTTTTTGGCCAGAGTTAGACCAAGGATCGTCTATAATAGGATGTCCAACTCTGCTCAATGTGGACGTAAAAAACGTGATTACATAAAATGACGAAATTTCATTTGAGCGTGTCAAAACGGTGACAGGTGCTCGAAATTGAGTTTTTCATACTGCTTATCAGTTCACTCATAGTGAGAACATACAGAATGGGGAACTGAGATTGAGCTCAGTGTTCTGGGAGGGCACGCGTGTGGGGTGGAGCCTCATTGTCATCCACAGTTTGTCTCTCTTCCCGCTCGCGAAAATATTTTTGATGTGGTCTATGCACGTGCATGTCTGTATGCGTGTTTTGGAGCACATCCACGTCAATAATTTAAAAAGTTACCATTCCATCTTTTCAAAAATTCAGGATAGAGAAGCATGATCCATTGCCTCGGAAATATCCCGTTTCCAAGGAAATCCGATGAAAACTGTCGGTATAACAACCATTCTTAGAATATCATTGCAATACTCAACTTTCACTAAATTTGGAGGTAAATGTTCTGTCTCATAACTCTGAAATGAATCTATTTTTCACCTGAAAAATACCACCGGAGTTACATCAGAACTTGCTCTCTATTATGTTGGGTTTTCTTAATGAGGCGCCAATTTTATTGTCACCATGAGTGGGTCGGTTCTACAGACGTTTTCGGTGGCAATAAAATGGCATTTCAGGACTTTGAACGGTTGCCATGGCAACAAAAATCAACCGATTTACATGGAAACTAAATATTGTCAAGCCGAGAGGTTATTCATCCCATTTCTCACACCCGTTTGAGTTACAGCCTTCGATTCACACACAAACATATAAACGGACACTCACAAATCCCGACCCCAATACCACATCATCGTTAACGCGAATGCTGAATATTGTTGAAGAAATTTGGGCCGTACCCCCACTCAATGCAATCACCTATCATTTATTTCAATATACGATTCACAACTCTGCTCATGTCCATTACAAATCGATGTGTCCATTCTGATTTTTAGTGCCCGGTGTAACGAACTCAGAGTTCCCCCCTGGCCAGCAGTTCCCCCCTTGAGTACGCATGCGCCCACATGACGGATGAAGTGTCTGCAGTTTAGACAGCGCCAAGTCTGGAGTAAACAAACTTGGAATGTACAATCTCGAAATAAAAATATTGAATGAAGAAATTATATAATCATCATTAAAACAACAACAACAAAAAAGGCACAAAAAATTATCTGGCGGTTACAGCCGAAGATCTATTTGCGAGCTTATATTTTATTATAGGCCAGGCCTAGATACACTCATAGATATTTAGATCTATTGAAGCTATTCATACTCATTACATAAAGTAGATCTATCAATCTAGAGAAATTGAAGATTCCAAAGTAGTGCATTAGTCAGACCACTTTGACAGATCGTCATGACTGTCAAAGCAGGACAGTGATTTCAACTGTAAGCATAAGGTATACTCTAGATGTAGACTCCTAGCTCCTGTGAGTAAATGTAGGATTGAAGTGCGGAGCATATGTAGAATCTAGTGGACATTTTTTGCCGCCAGTGTTGTCTATGTATAGCATCAGAGCATATATAGGGAGATCATAACGTAGCCTACTCGAATATGTCTTGCATTGCCACTCTGGTCCAGTCCAAGCGAAGGTGCACATGTTCAATTTATTGGGCGATTATGTTTCCACTTACTGCCTTAGGCCTAATAGAGAGATTTAGTCAATGATAATGATGTCTATCAGTCGTACAAAATGATTAGACGTCTATCACAGCTGCACAGATTAAAAAACGAATGATGTGTGATAGTATACATACTTCTATCTTAATCAATTGTCACACAATGAAACGTTCCATTGAATTTACCTATCCCTTGCCACAGTGTTAACTTAAGAGATAGCATGCTGTCAAATCGCCAATTTTCAAAGTGTGATAAAGCTACTTCAAATTTCTTCTCAATGGATGTGATATTTTTTTATCGTTCCCTGAGGGGATTTTCTTTGCTTTGGCAGTGATTACAGATGGTTCCTCAGTGCTGTTGAGTCGGCCGCGAGGAAGTTTCTTCATTCAATGGGGAGGATAGGAAACGTTTCATTGTGTGTCATTCTGGATCTTAATTAGATTTACAGTACAGGAAATCAGCTGGGAATGAAATTGCCCACTAAATTGTACATGCAACCCCAAGCGACGTTCGCTTGATCTGACTCTGGACAGGCAAACATCAGCCCAAGCGACGCGGAGCTCATCCAAAATGGCTCACATTTGTGCTCGGGACGAAAACAAACAAATCACTATTATGACAGTTATCTGAATCGACACACCAAATTGTCTTTTCGCATTCACTCAAAAAGTCAGATACATGAGAGTACCCAATTTATGTATGACAAGTTGACAACGCCCTTAAATACCCAGAAGTATTTTTGAAAATCCCCTCCAAACATTGACTCTAGCCTTGCCTGTCACAAATCACAAATTTTATCTGTAAGGATTTGCAATGTTTGGAGGGGATTTTGAGCAATATATATCAATTTGAGTTATCATATAAAAATTGTAATTTGGATCCTCTCATGTATTAGCAAACATATAATACTAACAGTCTGTGTGTCAGTCTGTAAAATCAGTCATAATCATGATTTGTTTTTTTTCGTCGTGAGCATCAATGTGGGCCATCTTGGACGCACTCCACATCGCTTGGGCTGGGCAAACCTGTGCTATCTGCACCAGATGTAGTTACCAGTTTTGAACCAATAACAGCCTCTGTATGACATTGACTATGTTATTGTACATGCAACCCGACTAATTGTAGATTCAGAAGCGTATAATTACTGTAAACACAGTCGTCAACGTGCGCACAGGATTCCTGTAGCGGAGTTACAGGAAGCCTGCAAAAAACAACAACATAATCTGAGTAAATTGATGGTGGGTGGGTATTTTTTGGTTGGAAACACATCCCAAACGAGGTTTCCAGCAAAGCGACTTAGCAGATAGACTAACATAAAGATATTCTTTTGAGTGGTAGTTTTATTTGTTGTTGACACCTTCGTTATTATTAACTATAAACACATGAAATGAGATTATCCCTCAATTATCGTCCGATTGCCCCTTTGTCTACATAAAATCACCATATAATGGAACTTTTGCCCACTGCTGATGTGCATGGGGGTTTATTGGTTCACAGTTGATCAAATTCAACAGTTAATGGGAGGTGACACTTGTCTGTTTGTGTTTGTCAAGCAATTGTTTATCGTAGCACACACGTGATATGTGCTGCAGGATTCACGTAACAGGCGCTGAAGTATTCACGTAACAGGCGCTTCAGTGTTCAAGTAACACTGGATGTAAAATTGCCCTAAAATTTTTCTTTTCACTAAATGAACATTGTACACATCAATATAAACACATACAAAGGTTAGATTCATGGATTGTGCATTGTACTGGAAAAGTACAAGCATATAGGCTGCATTATTCCTGGCTGGATCTCATCAATTGGCAATGCAAGTACCACTAGATGTAAAATTGTCCCCGAATCTCTCTTTCCACTAAATTTACAGCAAAATTATTTGTTATATTTAACAACTGGAACGGTATAATATGTATGTACACTATACATAAACTGAATATATACAGTGCTCACCATGACCTCACTGATCAGTATTCGTGATTGGGACCAGCGTGGGACTGGATGCAGTGTTGTACAATGTCATCCGTTGCTCTGATGAGAAACTGCAGTACCCACAGTCACCAGCCATAATAATTCTCTCTAGGGAAGTTGCTAACAAAAACACACACGTAAGATAGGTTAGGTCCATGCAACACACCAATACTGATATCATTGAGGACATGATGAGCACTGTGTATTCAGTTTATTATATTCACAGGGAGGAACCGTTTGTCTGATTCTATGTGCATTATTCTGATTCTATGGGCAGGAAGTCTGATTCTGTGAGCAAATTGTTTGATTCTATGGGCAAATAAGCGAGTAAGCTGTGGTGCACCAGTAAAACATGCTGGATCAACGACAAATTTCTCAACACAATCTAATGGCACACGTTCTATTTACTCCATAAATCATTGCAGAATATGAGTTATGTTCAGTTTCTTATGCAGTGTTCACCGTTGTTCATACATTTGTCACACACAAGTGGAACGGCTAGGTGGTGGAGCAGTTATCCATAATAAATCACCAACTTAAAAATAACAGAAACAAACCCGATTCTATGGGAACAAACCTGATTCTATGGGTAGGTTTATTTGATAACCATGGAACTATGGGCTACGATCTGTCGTCCATGTTATTAACCTTCTTCTAGAAACAGAACATAAAATCAAGATTCAATAATATTTTTATTCAGGATCAGCATCGAGAAGCTGTTAGTTTCATGGCTATAACAACACCCTACCCATAGAATCAGGTTTGTTCCCATAGAATCAGGTTTGTTTCTGTTATTGTATCCCCCGAACAAAGTTCGGCGGATACTATGGATTTACGATCGTCGCGCCGCCGCCGCCGCGTCCGCGTCCGCAGACACTTTCTTGTGAACGCGCTGCAGCTTGCAAATATGAACCGATTTTGATAATATTTCATATGGACATGTCTTATGGTGAGATCTGGACACCTATCGATTTTGGTTGCCATAGCAACCAAAATAGCCGATTGGCGTAACATTTTGTGCTCAAATTAGCCTGTTTAACACACATGGGTTATGAACGCTCTACGAATCAATGAATGATGATGAAATCGCACAGGCTCAATGAGAAAGACCATCACACGAAACCTATTGTTTTTCAGAATGATCGAATAAATATTAATAAGTTTGAGAGGTTAACTTATTACGACAATTGAAATACCTACTTTGACATGTGTGATCACTCCAATAACCTGTACTATGAAAGCAAATTGCACTGGATTCTTGTTCAGAATACAGAACTGATGTTTTTGGTGAAAAAAGAACAATATTACTGAATAAGTTAACATTGGTTTTACTAGTTAAGTCTATTATTGACCACAATAAAAAAAGTTAAGACGAGAAACATTTATTATTGAGCTCAACAAGGTAAAGGTTTTGTCCAGTAGAGATTACACAGGTGTAACCGAATAAGTTAACATTATTTTTACTAGTTAAGTCTATTATTGACCACAATAAAAATAGTTAAGACAAGAAACATTTATTATTGGGCTCAACAAGGTAAAGCTTCTGTGCAGTAGAGATTTCATGGCTGTAGCCGAATAAGTTAACATCATTTTTACTAGTTAAGTCTATTATTGACCTCAAGAAAAATAGTTAAGACAAGAAACATTTATTATTGAGCTCAACAATTTAAAATTTTTGTCCAGTAGAGATTTCATGGGTGTAACCGGATAAGTTAACATTATTTTTACCAGTAAAGTCAATTTTTACTTCGAATTTCAACTTGAAACCAAGTTTGGCACATATTATGAATTAAAATTTAAACTATGGTTAAAAGTTGATCTGGCTCCAATTTCGTCATCTTGAAATGTAGTTTTGGTCAACTTTTACTTTGAATTTCAACTTGGAACCAAGTTTGGCACATAGTATGAGTTGAAATATAACTTATAGTGAAAAGTTCGATCTGGCTCCAATTTAGTCATCTTGCAACTTGGAACCAAGTTTGTCAAATATTCTGAGTTGAAATATAGCTTTAGGTGGAAACTTTTATCTGGCTGTAATTTCGTTATTTTTTTCGAACATGTCGAAATGGAAATTCGAATGCAGTGATTTTAGTGGTGATCTTGAATTCGACCTTCAATAAGCTTGAAAGGTTTCACACTCACAATGTACATCGTTGATATATTTGGGGCAAGAGGGATGATAGGGCTATGGGGGATACACCCAAGCGGTCGTAGGCGACCGGAAGCGTCTAGTTTTTATTCTATGTCCAATTTTGTTGGATTACGTAGCTGACTTCACATCCAGGAGCAATCAAAATGTTAACTGGAATAATTGTCATGCAATTGTGGTCAGTATATCCTGGTAAGTAACTGGAAGCGCTTTGTCTTTGGTGATTTATGATGGCCAACTGCTCCACTGCCTAGCCGTTCCACTTTTGTGCGACATATATATGAAGAGCGGTGAACACCACATAAGAAACTGAACATGAATCATATTCTGCAATGATTTAAGAAGTAAACAGAACATACGCCATCAGATTGTGTTGAGAAGTTAGCCGTCGATCCAGCATGTTTTACTGGTGCCCCGCAGCTTACTTGCTTATTTGCCCATAGAATCAGACAATTTGCTCATAGAATCAGACTTTTTGCCCATAGAATCAGGCAAATGCACATAGAATCAGACAAACGGTTCCTCCCTGTGATATTGTTCCAGTTGTTACACATAATAAGTTATTCTGCTGTAAATTTATAGTGAAAGAGGTATTTGGGGGCAATTTTTTATCTAGTGCTACTTGCATACTAAATTACTTTACAACGAAGAAAAGGCATTGCCAGTTGATGAGATCCAGCCAGGAATATCGCAACCTATATGCTTGTACTTTTCCAGTACAATGCACAATCCATGAATCTGACCTTTGTATGTGTTTATATTGATGTGTACAAAGTTAATTTAGTGGAAAGAAAAATTTTAGGGCAATTTTACATCCAGTGTTACTTGAACACTGAAGCGCCTGTTACGTGACTACTTCAGCGCCTGTTACGTGAATCCTGCAGCACATATCTCGTGTATGCTACGATAAACAATTGCTTGACAAACACAAACAGACGAGTGTCACCTCCCAATAACTGTTGAATTTGTTCAACTGTGAACCAATCAACCCCCATGCACAGTAGCAGTGGGCAAAAGTTCCACTATATGGTGATTACATGTAGACAAAGGGGCAATCGGACGATAATTGAGGGATAATCTCATTTCATGTGTTTATAGTTAATAATAACGAAGGTGTCAACAACAAATGAAACTACCACGCAAAAGAATATCATTCTATCTGCTAAGTCGCTTTGCTGGAAACCTCGTTTGGGATGTGTTTCCAACCAGAGATACCCACCTACCATCAATTTTCTCAGATTATGTTGTTGCTTTTTGCAGGCTTCCTGTAACTCCGCTACAGGAATCCTGTGCGCACGTTGACGACTGTGGTAAAGCCACAAATTATTTGCGACCTTTTATTTTCGCGAATTTTGCGAATAGAAAAAAGTCGCTAAAGTAAATGGATGTGAAACATGTCTGATGACAACCCACATTGTCATGAAGAAATTGTTAAGACGGCAAAACCGCGAAATTAAACGGCCGCGAATATGGCCTGATCGCAAAAACATGAAAATTTTGGGGAGACTGGCAGCGAACTTTAATGGCTTTACAGTAATAGGCTACATTTATAGTGTGGTGACCAGTGCTCGTACATTTGAGATGCTGACATGGTAAGAAATTGGAATTATTTGTTTCCATGTAAATTTACTCCCATTCCTCCTTATGTTTGATTCAAATCATGAGAAATGTGTCTGCCGTAGTTTTGATTGTTTCATTGACTGTATGAGCACTGGTCACTATTCGACTACTGGTCACTTTATGCTAGAGATATATAGATCTATAGAATTATATTGCAATATGGTCAATGACTATCAGATTCTAGACCTGTGGACCATTTCACTAAGATATTGAGCTTGTTATGTGAAACCATTGTAAAATATAGAATCTTCTTTCACTGTAAGGAGCTCTCTGAAAAGGTGTTTCACTAAAATGCTCATTACAACTTAGCAATCCAATATATGCTCAATGAAATGGTTATTATGTACTTTATTGTAATGTATGTATTGTGAGATTTGCCACTTTGAAATAAATCTGCAGCATTCCATTTTACAAATCCAACTGCGTTCAGCACATTCCTGTTTGAAATCTTGTATGTCACTTAAATTTTTGTGTGATATATGTGTGATATATTGTATTACTACAGTTTATCATAAAAATGGTATATGACTGTTAGTACCATTTTTGTCTTGAAATTCGTCAATAATATCAAGGCAAATGGTGTTTGTGAGCAGTACAGTACATATCATCCAGCTACAGTGAGCAGCTTGGCAGCTGTGAAACCCCCACCCTGAGTGGATAATACAAGATCATAGTAACACCATACCATTGATACTATATCTTGGGGGACTGGATGCTAGATTCAGTAACTCTGCTATATTGAACATACATGTACATCATGTAATATTTGAACACTATGCTTGTATCTTTTCTTTCTTATTTACATGAATAATTCATCACTTACACCAGTCATTGCTATACCTCAATGACAGGTTTGTCAAATATATTTTTCAACAGGCATTGTTTCATGAGATTGTGTATTTATTGATATTATTTTAAGAATTTATGTGATGGGGGCATAAATACAGCCTTATTTATGCTACTCCCGTCATCTCCACAGTTATGATATGTATTGTATATAATAAAGTTGAAATGAAAAATCTGTGAAATGTAAAATTATTATTATTAAAATGTATGTGGTTTGGATAAATGATGTCTACCCAAATATATATATATATATATATATGTATTCATGCAACCAAATCAATCTGAATACATTATGAAAATTGGAAAAAATTATGTACATCATGAATGTCAGCAGTAATGCTGGTTTGAAGAACATATAATTATACAGGATACTATTAATGAATTTTTTATGCAGAACAATGATTATGATGATGTACTTTAAGAAGTACTGATTTCGATTAGATAGATCAAATGAAAGATGGAGAAACATACCAAGTTGCTAGTCATGCTAAGTAGTCATTCAAGAACGAAAGTGATGACACAATATTAATACATTCATTTTAGCACGGAATATGCCCTAAGTGGTACATGTATATAGTTGTAAACACTTTTGAAACTTTGAAATGTTTCACCTTGAACAGTACAAAATATATTTCCTCTTTGTTCAAACAGGTTGACTGTGGAAGTGGCACACACAGGCGTATATTTTGTGGAACCGGATTACAGTTCTATTTAACTATGTCATAATGTTTATGAAAAGTATTGCTGTGTTACTCAATGTTCAGATATATTTCATATTACATATACATGTATATTTCACTTTATGAGCATCGTACAAGAATGTCAAGATGTGGATTATGTTACATTTCTTGAAAAATTTTAATGTACATTTACTTTCACTGTATTAGTATTGTCAATGTTACTACAGTGGTCCCCGTAAGATAAGACACCTTCAAAGTAAGACTTCCCTGTCTCTAAAGACTTTTTTTTATGCCCCAAATATCAATTAACATGTAAATGAATCTGTGAAATAATACCTTGTTAGATAAGACCTCATTTTATGTGACAAAAGTGAGGTTTTATTTTAAGGGACCACTGTATCAAAATGTGATTCTTAGATTACCGGACGGAAACTTTAATCCATAATAAAATTAATTTTAAGCTTAATCATGCATATTTATATACAAACAGTTTTTATGTACATGTAGATTGATGATATATTTACTATTTATGATACAATGAAATATATATGCAATCAATAAAATAAATATTGACAGCAAGAACGTAATTTTCATTAATAAATTTACATGTAATTTCCTTCCAAATAAAGATAATCATAATGTTACAAACCTGAATATCAAAATGATACGATTCATGTCACAATAAATAAGGTTAAATACCTCTTACAAACTTAGTGAAATTTCCAAAATTCATTATCATGTTTTCCAACTTTCATGAATGCAACAAAATATATATTTGGAATATAATATACTGATTATCAATATTCAATGAAAAAAACTTTCATGATACATTTCCAGGTTACCGGACCTATGGTCTGATAACCTATTGCCGTCGTGTTGCGTCCGTCGTCCATCCGCTTTATTTTCAATGTCATGGGACACAATTACGGTGCCCCAATAGGACATGAGAAAAATATTTAAGATTAGGCTTTATTTCGTCTGGACGACTTAGTATTCCGTCTGGACGAGTTAATATTTCGTCTGGACGAATTAATATTTCACATGGATGAATTAGTATTTTGTCCCGACGAATTAGTATTTCGTCCCAACGAATTATCAAGCAGTATAGTCTCCTCGATTCATTGTATGAGTACACGAACGAAGCGAGCCCCAATAAAGAGGCAGGGGGTGCTGTATGGGGCTCATGAGTGGGCCCCAGAAGGGAAGTAGGTTCTATTATTGGGCTTAACTGCGGATAACTGGCGCCATTTAGGGCACAAAAGGTTTGATTGAAGAGAGGGTAGGGACACATCCATGCTATAGGATACACATATGGATAACTTTAACTCATTCCATGAATCTAACAG
The DNA here is from genome assembly GCA_949152475.1 of Terebella lapidaria. NCBI lineage: Eukaryota > Metazoa > Annelida > Polychaeta > Terebellida > Terebellidae > Terebella > Terebella lapidaria. The sequence continues at coordinate 28,782,931 of OX424565.1, forward strand.
ATCATATGCACCATACATGTAATTCGTCCAGACGGAATACAAATTGTTCGGGACGAAATATTCATTAGTCTGGGCGAAATACTATTTAGTCTGGACGAAATACTAAATCGTCAGGACGAAATACTAATTTATCTGGACGGAATAATAGATCGTCAGGACGAAATAAGACATGTTAAAAAAAAAGTTCTCGTGTCCTATTAGGGGCACCATACAAAATGGATAATATATAATAAATATTGTCTGGTAATCTTTCTGAGCCCTTGGGTCCGATAACCTATTGGCATGGCTTTGCGTCCGTCGTCGTCCGTCGTCCACATTTTTATCTTTTTTGTTTACAGGCGAATTTTCCTGAAATTTTGCACAAAAATGCTTAAAAATAATTCAAGATGGATGTATTTTTTATTTTTTTTAATTTACGCATTTCTTTCAAAATGGCGGCCGTTTTCGACGAAAAATGCCTGATTTTAGACTATGGCGAAAGCTCTCAAAATCTTTTCGGTAACTTTTTAGGTTACCGGACCATTGGTCCGATAACCTATTGGCATGGCGTTGCGTCCGTCGTCCGTCCGTCCGTCCGTCCGTCCGTCCGTCCGTCCGTCCGTCCGGCGTTAACATTTTTATCTTTAAAGTTAACGATCGAATCTTTCTGAAATTTTGCACAAAAATGCCTAAAAATATTTTGAGAAGGAGGTATTTTTTTGTTTTTTGATTTTCGCATTTTTTTCAAAATGGCGGCCGTTTTTGTCGAAAAACGCTCAATTTTGGACTTTGACGGCCATTTTCTCAAAAACTGTCTGATCAGTTTTGAGTTTTTGGTTTCAAAAGATTCCCCTCAAATACCTCTGTGATATGTATAAGTTTGGTTGCCCTAAATCTGCCGGTTTTCGTGTGGCGGCCATTTTGAATTTTTGGCGGGTCGGCGAAAAAAAAATTTTTCGCCCCAGATCGCATTACTATCCATTTTGGGCCATTTCTAGAGCAAAAAAAAATTTTCACCCTTTGAAAAAAATTTTGGACTTGGAAAATTTTCGGCACTTTTTCCCTTCATAATGGGAGCTGTCCGGACTGTACTCATAGAACGCTTGAAGATAGAGCTTAGAAATTGGCACTTTCAAATGGGAAGTCATATATGGCGACTTGTGTGGTGACCTTGAATTTGACCTTGGATGACCTTGAAAGGTCAAAACAGCCATTTTTGGGTCGAAAAACGCTCAAATTTGCACCTGGTCTGTATTTTCTCAAAAACTCTCTGATCAGTTTTGAGATTTTTGCTTAAAAAGATTCCTCTTATATACCTCTGCGACGTGTATAAGTTTTGTTGCCCTTGAATCGCCGATCTCAGTGTGGCGGCCATTTTGAATTTTTGACGAGTCGGCGAAAAAATTTTTTTTCGCCCCAAATAACATTACTATCCATTTTGGGCCATTTCTAGGCAAAAAAAAATTTTCACCCTTTGAAAAAAATTTTGGACTTGGAAAATTTTCGGCACTTTTTTCCTTCATAATGGGAGCTGTCAGGACTGTACTCATAGAACGCTTGAAGATAGAGCTTAGAAATTGGCACTTTCAAATCGGAAGTCATATATGGCGACTTGTGTGGTGACCTTGAATTTGACCTTGGATGACCTTGAAAGGTCAAAACAGCCATTTTGGGGTCAAAAAATGCCCAGATTTGCCTTTGTAGATGAAATGCTTGCAGATAGAGCTCCTGTTTGCATTATGAACATATAGGAAGACATATATGGCACAACTAATGATGACCTTGAACTTGACGTCAGATGACCTTGAGTGCCAAATGTCTGACTTGGAATGTGTAAATTGACCTGAGCGGCCTAAACGATTCCACCCAACATATAGAATATCAAATGCCGCACACATACATGTAATGGTTACATCGAAGTTCATACGGATGACCTTGATTGGTAAATCCCAAGGTCATATGTTTACACTGCGAACCTTGATTGGTAAATCTCAAGGTCTGTTACCTGCCAATGCTGCCATGGCCAAACCAAAATTGTCCGGTAACCTATCTTAGCCTTTGGGCTAATTTTTAAAATAAGTTTCGTTGGGTGCGCCTAGATGGTACCCACTTCTCGTCTGGCTCACCAACTAAAGTGATTATCACCAATAAGTGTTTATGACTTTCCTTGTTTACTTATCGCATCCGGACTATGATGCCTTGTTTTGATTATTGGTACGATAGCTCATCTCATTACACGGTCATCAGTTTTATGGCCATTAAGGGGTCGACTGAACTGTGTGACTCTATTTGCGATTTTGAAAGAAGAGGCAATGGAACGGAAGCCCAATGTTACAAAATATTATGAATAAAGACCAATTATCTGAAATATAATTATGTGTTCGCGCTCATTTGTCTGAAAGGTGTCATCACAAACAAACTGGATGGTTAAATTGCTTATTTTAAATTGATATTAGCGGCTCGAACGCAGATGTATCATGTCTGAGCACTCCCGGGGTCACATGTTGATTTTGTATGGTCATGACAGTAGTGAATTGTAATTCAAGTACATCGAACACCTTTACCTCTACATAGTATAATGACTTCCGCTTTGACGATTATTGGCATAAGCGCAAATTAACTTTTCTTGAAATTAATTCTTCTGGGAATCGAACGAGCATAAATGTAACCAAGTCTACAGGCCTTTCGACACAGATCCTACATTTCTGAACGGAATATAGGAAATTGCACACATATATGTTATTAAAATTCACCCTTCACGAAACCTGCTACTAGTAGTCTACAAATGTGTTGAATAACAACTGACTGCTAACTTAGGTTTCCCATCAACCTGAACAGGATGGGAGATTAGTTAAACAACACAGATTTAGCAGATCATGCTAAGATGTCTAGTAATCTGGGACTTTGAGGATAAAATCCTACAAATAGAGTCAATCTAATTATACGAGTTAACTTTAGTGCCACCACGCCCATTATAAGAATATAGTTGAGCCTTTCAGAACCAAGCATATGGGTGCGCGTCCAATGCATTCACTGGTATAAAGTATCTCGCTCAATATCGCTACATATATTCTTTCATTATATTTACATGTTGGAGAAGAGCACATTGTGTGACTGGGATCAAAATGACCTTAAAAAGAGTGTGCAGATTCCCTCCTACCATTCCATAACTTTTTACTTTTCATAAAATGTTTCTTTCTATAAATATTGTAGAATATGCATGTGATGGCAAAATTAGCAAGCTTCCTTCCACTATTTTGCAAAATTTCCCCACCCTTACTTCCATAACAATATACTTCTATCATGTCATGCAAAATTTACTTTTATCATATTGTACAAACTTGCATGTTTCCTTCTCTATGGAAGTGTAAGAGGTGATTGTCCTCTTGTGTTTTCCATCTATTAAACCTTCTTACTTCTTTGATGCTCTTCATGAAAATGACATATCGTACACACATCTGTGTACTTACAGTGAATCATCTCCTACGCGTGAGTTAGCATCTCATACATATGAGATAAATATATCATATGTATGAGCTGGAAAAAAATAACTTCACCATAATAATCGAGTTGTATAATTATATATTTGTATACCATATTGAAAATAAAAACAACTTCAGATATTATTATTTGAGTCATTTAGACATAAAAATTGAGTCATTTAGACCTAAAATCCATATGCCAAAAGGTTTTTTGTCTCACCACATAGCTTGGCCCAAGGTATACTTTGGTAAATTTATACAACAACTCATCAAATCATGGTTAGTAAGATTGAGGTAGCCAACAATTTTTTTTGTATGAACACTATTTATTGGGATTGATCAACAGGCCGAGCCTATACAAAGATCTATTCATGTGAAAAAGGTGAAATAACTTAATTTGTTGCCAACAAGTTACAACATCAGACATGTCTATTCACTTTCTTGGATGCTACATGACTTTTTTCTAAACATTAACTAAATGTTATGACTGTATGCTGCAACAGGTTATCAAATCTTAATGGTCGATATATGAGGCTTAGTGGCAGCTTTCAATTGTTGTTCCACGTCACTATACTTGTTTGTCACGAAGGCTGGTTCATTGGCACATATTATTGAGTCTGACAGTCTGATCTGCATTATACATTCAAAACAGACTCTCATGGCAAAATACATACATCAGGAACATCACTGAACAAAATCAAATAGTAACAAAATCACATGCTGAACAGCATAGCGAAAATCCAGTTCATCTGGAGCAGTTACAACTGTATACAGCTCTGTCGTAAACACATGGAAGTTACATTGGTATCATGAATAAAGCATTTCTGCCATTTAATACATGTACTGTACTAAATTCGTATTAACCATTCCAGTTATGTGCCCAATTTATCTGGTCAATTGAGATTGGTGTCAAATCGAGTATCACCATTTCTGCTAAGAAATGAGTAATACCTTTTACTTGCATGTACACCTGGATGGCCATCTGCAAGCAAACAAAAATGATATGAAGGACATATTTCAGAAACAAATTAAAGAAACAATAAACTGATATAGCTCTGGACTATACACTCTCAGAGAAGAACCCAATTCTTTGAAGATACATGTACATAACGATTCGTGTAGATTAAGATTTGTAATATTTGGGGAGTTATTGGAAATTAATAAATACCTACATGTGTGCGGTGTACACGGTCTCTATCAAGTGATGACTCTCAGGTGTAACCAGTGCGGCAGTAAGTGTTGTTATCTATATGAAGAGCAGAATACAATGTCAGGGTAACGAATCAGCAAAACAAAATCAGCCCAACGGCTAAGAAAGGTTACCGGGCAATATATATTTCAAATATTAGCCATTTTGTCTCTGTGACCTTGAAAATAAGATCACTAACCAGTGAAATTCAAGTTCGGGAGAATATTCAGCATATATCATTTCCTGTCTTAGATGGGAACATGGGCTGTCATAGATGAGAACCAGAGCTGTCATATAAGGGAACATGGGCTGTCATAGATTAGAACCAGAGCTGTCTTAGATGGGAACATGAGTTGTCTTAGATGGGAACATGAGCTGTCATGGATGAGAACCAGAGCTGTCATATAAAGGAACATGGGCTGTCATATATGAGAACCAGAGCTGTCATAGATGGGAACATGAGCTGTCATGGATGGGAACATGAGCTGTCATAGATGTGAACATGAGCTGTCATAGATGGGAACATGAGTTGTCATAGCTGGGAACATGAGCTGTCACAGATGGGAACATGAGCTGTCATAGATGGGAACATGAGCTGTCATAGATAGGAGCTGTCATAGATGGGAACATGAGCTGTCATAGATGAGAACATGAGCTGTCATAGATGGGAACATGAGCTGTCATAGATGGGAACATGAGCTGTCATAGATGGGAACATGAGCTGTCATAGATGGGAACATGAGCTGTCTCAGATGGGAACATGAGCTGTCATAGCTGGGAACATGAGCTGTCTCAGATGGCAACATGAGCTGTCATAGATGGGAACATGAGCTGTCAAAGATGGGAACATGAGCTGTCATAGCTGGGAACATGAGCTGTCTTAGATGGGAACATGAGCTGTCATAGATGGGAACATGAGCTGTCATAGATGGGAACATGAGCTGTCATAGATGGGAACATGAGTTGTCATAGCTGGGAACATGAGCTGTCTCAGATGGCAACATGAGCTGTCATAGATGGGAACATGAGCTGTCATAGATGGGAACATGAGCTGTCATAGATGGGAACATGAGCTGTCATAGATGGGAACATGAGCTGTCATAGCTGGGAACATGAGCTGTCTCAGATGGGAACATGAGCTGTCATAGCTGGGAACATGAGCTGTCTCAGATGGCAACATGAGCTGTCATAGATGGGAACATGAGCTGTCATAGATGGGAACATGAGCTGTCATAGATGGGAACATGAGCTGTCATAGCTGGGAACATGAGCTGTCATAGATGGGAACATGAGCTGTCATAGATGGGAACATGAGCTGTCATAGATGTGAACATGAGCTGTCATAGATGGGAACATGAGCTGTCATAGATGGGAACATGGGCTGTCATAGATGGGAACATGAGCTGTCATAGATGGGAACATGGGCTGTCATAGATGGGAACATGAGCTGTCATAGATGGGAACATGAGCTGTCATAGATGGGAACATGGGCTGTCATAGATGGGAACATGAGCTGTCATAGATGGGAACATGAGCTGTCATAGATGGGAACATGGGCTGTCATAGATGGGAACATGAGCTGTCATAGATGGGAACATGAGCTGTCATAGATGGGAACCTGTCATACTCATAGATGGGAACATGAGCTGTCATAGATAGGAACATGAGCTGTATGGGAACATGAGCTGTCATAGATAGGAGCTGTCATAGATGGGAACATGGGATGTCATAGATGGGAACATGAGCTGTCATAGATGGGAACATGAGCTGTCATGGATGGGAACATGAGCTGTTTTACTTTTAGATGGGAACATGAGTTGTCTTAGATGGGAACAAGAGCTGTCATCATGGGAACATGAGCTGTCTTAGATGGGAACATGAGCTGTCACAGATGGGAACATGGGAGGTCATAGAATAGATGGGAACATGAGTCATGAGCTGTCTTAGATGGGAACATGGGCTGTCATAGACTGATAGATGGGAACATGAGCTGTCGTAAAAGCCAAGATCAAGATGGGAACATGAGTTGTCTTAGATGGGAACACAAGTTGAACTTGACTTTGAGAATAGATCTAACCTAATCTATATCCGAATACTATAGATCTATCAGAACTGATGATCAAATGATCCTGCACGTTTTCTGACAGCGACTGAACTGCTGAACTGGCGCACACGTGTGGCCACGTGCCGGTTTTAGCCATGCATTGTTTCTGGTTTCCACGGATAGAGGCGCTGGCTAGAAACCTTCGCGTTGTAACCATCGTTTATCACAGTGTTCCCTAGGGGGCGGCACATGAGCGGAGATGGGAGCGTGTTCTCAGGAGGGGTTTTCGTACCGGAATATACCTCGATTCCACGGTGGACATACGTTGCGCGCTATTGTGCGGGCTCAGCCCGTTTACTGTAGTTCACAATGTCTCATGTCAGACGTCAGGGATGTTTGTGTGGTACAGCGGAGGTTGCAAATATTGTCACTCTGTTTGCCCAGGCAGTGGTTTTTTGCACGCGCTGATATAACGCTGATGTAATAGAATCATATTAGAATCGCACTTAGAATAGGGGACTGGACAACTCGGCTCAGGGACAACTCGGCCAGGACAGCTCGGCCCAGGCTGGACAACTCGGCCAGGACAAGTCGGCCCAGCTCGTCCCACTGATTGGACAACTCGGCTCGCTGATTGTACGGCTGATTGGACACTGTTCGACAAGTGTCACACTGCCTGAGGGCTCGCAGAGGGGGGCGGGACATAAGTGTTCAGTGGACTAGGCAATACGACTGAATTGCGTATTATTTCAAGGCGCCTATTGACTACTGGAAATTACTGAATAGGCAATACGACTGAATTGCAATCATGACTACATCTGACAGATTATTTCATAGCACCTATATACTTGAAATTACTGACGCAGGATATGGTTTTTTTAGTCAAACATAATGAATACACGACAATCAATTAAATGCTTCATATGACATAATTTATTGAAGGCATTTATGTTTTTTTTTATAACCACACTAGGCATTTATACACAATCTTTATGCCAGTCTCATGCATCTACGCACATTAAAAACGTACACGATATGATATGGATGAGCAAAGTTATGGTGACAATGAAACAGTCACGGTCAAAGCGGCTCACTAATTTCCGTTTCCCACGTTGGGACACAGCGTCCAGGATAGCAAACTCGGGCTCATCATTGTCCATACCGTCGTCGCTTGGAGGCCTCTCGTTCATTGAGCTGGAACGAATTTAACACCATGTTACTTAACAATTTAAACACTTTTTCAACACTCGTGTAGCTTCCACTGAGAATAATGTAAACCTTTTGTGATTCTACTCACTTTTCTTCGACACGCTCAGGAGTGATGTAACCAGCAGATATGTTGAATGACGTTTCGTTGGTATTCGTTGTATTGGTGGTAATAGATTGATACTTCAATTCCGTCCATATATATAAGTTTCTTGAAATTTCCTCCTGACAAACTTATCTTTCTTATAGAGTGGATATATATCTTATTTATTATTTGTAAGTATATATCTTTTGAAAATATACCACAGTGCAATCGTATGGCGCGATCACTGACGGTCGACACTCAGTAATTGAAGCGTAACATATATAAGTTTATTGAAATTTCCGCCTGACAAAATTATCTTTCATATAGAGTGGATATATATCTTATTTATTATTTGTAAGTATATATCTTTTGAAAATATACCACAGTGCAATCGTATGGCGCGATCACTGACGGTCGACACTCAGTAATTGAAGCGTAACATATATAAGTTTATTGAAATTTCCGCCTGACAAAATTATCTTTCATATAGAGTGGATATATATCTTATTTATTATTTTTAAGTATATATCTTTTGAAAATATACCACAGTGCAATCGTATGGCGCGATCACTGACGGTCGACACTCAGTAATTGAAGCGTAACATCGCGGTCCGAGCTTATGTTAGCTGCGGGCCGACTTGTCTCATCAGCCCGGGCCGAGTTGTCCAAGGCAATTGGCCGAGCTGTCTTTTCCGGGCCGACTTGTCCAGGTCCGAGTTGTCTTTGGGCCGAGCTGTCATGCAGTCTTAGAATAGGATATATACAGTAGGCATATGCGCATAAAAAAAACCTGGAGTGAAGACTCGAGCACTGGGGAATAATAGGCGAGATATTAATTTAATTCATAAATAAAAAAAACAGCAAAACATTTCCTCCGGACATATTCTGAACACTTTCCATTCCTACTATTCTGTAGCTTGTTTATTGCTTAATACGTGAGTTCGGAAATGTTTTCAGGTCAGGTCAGTGGAATTGGGTAGGGGTCAAGCGGTATAAACATAGCCAAACCATGCTATCACGCTACCATTGTCGAGTCACTATCACTAACACATTACTCGATTTCGCCTGTTCAATACTAAACTCTTTGTGTACTTCGAGTTCACCGCGTCACTCACGTTTGAGCATGGTGTGTACGAATGTTTTGTTTACCACTTGATCTGACCTAGAAACATTTCCGAACTGGCTTATTATGCGGCAAAATGCAAAAACTTGAAGCGACCTAGTACATTTTCTCTTCCGGACTGGTGCTGTCTAAATTACAGATACTACATCCGTCATGTGGGCGCATGCGTACTCAAGGGGGGAACTGCTAGCCAGGGGGGAACTCTCAGTTCGTTACACCGGCACCGTTTCAACACGCTCAAATCAGAATTACGTCATATTACGTAATCACGCCTTTTTAGGCAGAGTTGGATATCCTATTATAGAGGATCCTTGGTTAGACATCTTTGCATACAATGAAAATATACCAACATACCCTGACACCAGGATGAAACTATAGCCACATCAGATGAACATATGAAAAAATCAACTTTCGTACAATTCCATCTTTATATATGGGAACTAGTACTTTACAATATGTTAACACATACAAATATCTTGGTGCCATGATTGCTGCAAATTTGTGTGATGATCCTGATATTTCTCGGGCTGTAAGAGGTCTATATGCCAGGTCAAATATGCTTATACGAAGATTCTCTCATTGTTCGCCCCAAGTTAAACAGTTTTTGTTTAAAACATATTGTACAAACTTCTATGGTATTCATCTTTGGTGGTCTTACTTTGCCTCGTCTATGAACAAACTTCGGGTTGCCTTCAACAAGAGCTTTAGACTTTTTATGGGTTATGGATCCCGTTGTAGTGCCAGTGGAATGTTTGCTGACAACAATATTGATTCTTTTAGTACATTGAAGCGAAAGTATACTTACTAATAGTATTAGTGGAGACTCGTAGTCTGTTTTTAAACAGACTAAGAGTCTCCACTAATACTATTATACAGTGCCTGCTATCATATGGTCAATATGTACAATTGCCCTCGACTAGCGAATGGAGTGTATCTATTTATGCAAACCATTTACTCGGTAACCTGTCACTGTGAATTTAATATGTCCTTTTTTCATCTGTTTTTATACACTTATATGTTGTTATTTTTATATGGACGGCGAGTCTGAAATAAAAAAAAGAAAAAAAAAAGAAAATGCTATTTCAGATGAACAGAATGGCATTAGCAACTTGAAAATCGAAAATACTATCTCGCATAATCCTAGTAGTTGAAAAACCAACTTAAGCGCTAGGAATGTTACCGGTTAAATGTACATAGTTAAACCACAAAGATGAAACAAATTGTAGTTTTTGCCTTGAATGACTTTTTAACTTTTCAGAATCATCGAGGGTCAAATTCAAGGTCTCCAATGATCGCCATTGATTCCTAATTCGAATGTGCCATTTGAATTGTAACTCCAATGTCTAGGCCATGTCTACAGACCCTTGCAGTTTCATATAAAATTACATTCACGGATACCAAAGCAAAAACAAGGGAGAGTCGTGTAATATGGACCACTTAAAACATTTAGTCACTTTCCAGCAAGGCTTCTTGATGATCCCATATATTTGACATATGTGTGAATTCTATAAATAATACTTTGTATAAGGCGATGTATTAGAACGATATCACACGGGAACCCACACCGTAATAGAAAACGTAAAATAAAGATACAAGTGGTCCATATTACATACTCCGTGTGTAATATGGACCACCCTGTAGTGTAATGTACCACGTCTTGTGTAATTTGGTCACCTGCGTGTGTGAATTTTCCATATGTATGATGCATTGACTTCATGTACTATACATGAGATATACACTATGCAGTGACAACACTCCAATTGTAAAATTTACAATTTGATAATATCATCATTTTTAGCGATTTTCATTTAAATGTTCCGTTTGGTCTGGCGGATGAACACAGAATACATCCGTCCTCCGGACTCGTGCATCCTGAATTCATCCGCTAAAGCAAACTAGATGATCTCTTTTTGCGGAAAACACGAGCGAGGTAAAGTTATCATGTTGGTTCTTTCGTTGCAATGCGAGAAAACCAGAAAAAAAACCCCAGTTGACATTATGTATAGACTTACTTCATTGAACACACAAATGACAAACCTGAGCGGCCAGTTGCCCCAGATGACCCAGTATCACCTGTAATCACCAAGATAAAGTTCTCACTTTAGTTCTTTCGTTGCAATGCCAGAACACCAGGAAGTATGAAATGAAAATGTAGTCATCAACTCCACAGTTGTTAATGATCAATATAATTTCAAAAATCGCAGTTGACATTATGTATAGACTGACTTTTATTGAACATACAATAGACAAACCTCGCGAGCCATGTGCACCATTTCGCCCGGATGGCCCTGTGATCACAAACATATAAATATCATGTTAGTTATTTCGTGGCTAGTATTTTAAAATGACAGTATGTATAGATTTGTCGACTGACATTATTGGACTTCAAAAATACAAATGACATACCTGAGCGGCCAGTTGCACCAGTTGCACCAATTGGCCCTGTGATCACAAACATATACAAGTAATATATCATGTTACGAGTTCTTTCGTGGAAAAGCCAGAAAGGGAGGAAGTATAGAATGAGATATTCATTCACATACTAATATTAGTACATAGTCAGTCACACAAAGGATTCAAGCACCAGATGAAACACGAACACGTTATGATGGCGAACGAAGCCAGTCCTCGTATTATTGAGTGTCGCCGTTCTTGACGGTCCACTTCGCATTTTAAGGGGAAGAACGTGTTACTATTGATGCAAAAAGTCTCGCTTCGAAAACTGTGCCAGTTGGGTCCCCAACCGGCAAGAATAATATCTATATGCCGCCCCACCACACTCAGATGGACATCGGCGACTAAAATTTCCTGATTGGCTGAATACAAGTTTGGGTGCAATCACTGCGAGTCTTCGGGACACTCATCGGCCACGAATGAGCTGCCCGTTTATTACCTCCTACAATGTCTAACTACAATCCAAGGCTATCTAGACTCTATACGGCATGTTCACGAGTGGGAAATACATATTTCTAAATAACCGTGATGAAATAAAACCTATTTGTTTCATAAAGGTACAGTCCCACTGTCCCGGTCTGAGACCCGGACGACTCCCCGATTGTTTGACCCGGTTTGGTTGAGACCAAGTCGAAGTTGAAAAAAGTCGGAAACTTTGCGAGGAAGCTGTGTGGTCCCGGTATTGCTGTTCTTTTTACGATCGATTTCTATATACATCTCACCACACATGACTAGTACCGGAGTAATAAGCAATCATGCACAGCCCCAAGGTGTCCAACTTGACCTACGAGACCTCGAAACGTCTGTACCATACAGTAATGGAGTAATAAGCAATCATGCACAGCCCCAAGGTGTCCAACTTGACCTACGAGACCTCGAAACATCTGTACCATACAGTAATGGTATCACGAATATGGGAGAAGGGGAATGTGCTTGATGCTGGATCTGCCACTGCCATTCTCTTTTGAGCCTTCCATGCAGTAGGCAATATATAGTCAACAGAGTTCAAAACCGCTTATCTGGTTTTGCATTTGAACCCAAAACGTTGAACTTGCATCTTATATTATTGAGATAACATTAAAGGATTAGCAGTTGACAGTACACTAGTAGTAGACCACACTTTTCGACCTTGAAAACTTTTGTTTATTTCAAATCTCGAGAAACACCATGGGAATGTTTGCCTTTCCACATACTAGAGAATCAGACATCAATAAGTCTGAACAAGCTTCAGACAGGCAAGCAGGAACCTAAAAATCTATTGGATCTGTGTATCAGTGACGTTGCATGGTGTACAAATTTTGCCCTCTCGTCGTTGCTGGCCCTCTCGTCGTTGCTGGTCCATCGGTGATTACTGCATGTCCTCAATGCCCCAAAATTCAGGCCAGTGATTACTGATGGATTATCACATCATCTCGATAAACACCATGCAATAAAGTTAAGGAATTAGATTTTTTGGTTGAATATTTCACCAGAAGTCGGTGAGTGGCTGTTGTTGAGCATATATATATATATATATATATATGCTCAACAACAGCCGCATATATATGTTGTTGGGCATATATATATATATATATATATATATATATATATATATATATATATATATATATATATATATATATATATATATATATATATATATATATATATATATATATATATATGCTCAACAACAGCCGCCCACCGACTTCTGGTGAAATATTCAACCAAAAAATCTAATTCCTTAACTTTATTGCATGGTGTTTATCGAGATGAGCGAGGTAAAGTTATCGTGTTGGTTCTTTCGTTGCAATGCGAGAACACCAGGAATTAAGTATAAAATTAAAAAAATCCTAGTTGACATTATGTATAGATTTACTTTATTGAACACACAAATGACAAACCTGGGCGGCCAGTTGCACCAGTTGAACCAGTTCGACCTGTTGGACCTGTAATCACCAAGATAAAGTTTTCATTTTAGTTCTTCCGTTGCAATGCCAGAACACCAGAAAGAATGAAATGAAAATGTAGTCATAAACTCCACGGTTGTTACTGATCAATATAATTTCAAAAATCGCAGTTGACATTATGTATAGACTGACTATATATAGTAATCACATATAGTGATCACAAACATATAAATATCATGTTAGTTATTTCGTGGCTATTATTTTAAAATGACAGTATGTTTACATACTGTCATTGTTTGACATTATCAGACTTAAAAAATACAAATGACATACCTGAGAGGCCAGTTCCACCAATTGGCCCTGTGATCACAAACAAATACAAGTAATATATCATGTTACGAGTTCTTTCGTGAAAAAGCCAGCACGTGAGTAAGTATATAATGAGATATTCATTCACATACTGATATTAGTACCATAATCAGTCACACAAAGGATTCAAGCACCAGATGAAACACGAACACGTTATGATGGCGAACAAAGCTAGTCCTCGTGTGATTGAGTGTCGCCGTTCTTGACGGTCCACTTCGCATTTTAAGGGGAAGAACGTGTTTCTATTGATGCAAGAAGTCTCGCTTCGAAAACTGTGCCAGTTGTACGGTGCCCCTGATAAGACAAGATGAAAAAGAGAACTACTTCGTTCGCACGAAGTACTAAGTCATTCGCATGAAGTACTACTTCGTTTGCACGAAATAGTAAGTCGTTTACACGAAGTACTAATTCGTTTGCACGAATTATTAAGTCGTTTGCATGAAGTACTACATCGTTCGCACGAAGTACTAAGTCGTTCGCATGAAGTACTAAGTCGTTTGCACGAAGTACTACTTCGTTTGCACGAAGTACTAAGTCGTTTGCACGAAGTACTTCTTCGTATAAACTAAGTATTAAGTCGTTTGCACGAAGTACTACTTCGTTCGCACGAAGTACTAAGTCGTTTGCACAAAATACTAAATCGTTTGCATGATGTAATTTTACATAGCTGACAAACCCATCCACATCATCTTACCCCATCAAATAAGCGCTACATGGTGCTCCACATGGTGCTTCAAATTTGGTGACTTATATCTTCATAAGCACCACATGGCGCTCTAAATCATCCAGGCTTCCCCTTGAAAAAATGTGGTCATTTTAGCCTAAAATATTCCTGATCAATTAGATATTACTAAATACTTAGTAAATCTTCTGCTATTATTTGAAGCAAATTTATCTGTATCGATGGACTATTCATTATTCTATTAGTTGATTAATGAATGTAAATTGGGCTATCCAGATTTGGAAAATATTGAGGACCCTGAAATTTGACTATGGTGATTAAAGGGTTGATTGGTAACATCAGGGTCAATGAACGTATGAACGACTTAGTACTTCGTGCAAACGAAGTAGTACTTCGTGCAAACGACTTAGTACTTCGTGCAAACGAAGTAGTACTTCGTGCAAACGAGTTACTACTTCATGCAAATGACTTAGTACTTCGTGCAAACGATGTAGTACTTCATGCAAACGACTTAATAATTCGTGCAAACGAATTAGTACTTCGTGTAAACGACTTACTACTTCGGCAAACGAAGTCGTACTTTGTGCAAACGACTTAGTACTTCGTGCAAACGACTTAGTACTTCGTGCGAATGAAGTAGGTTTTTTTATCATGTCCTCTCAGGGGAACCGTACAGTTGGGTCCCCAACTGGCAAGAATAATATCCACTCAGATGGACATCGGCGACTAAAATTTCCTGATTGGCTGAATACAAGTTTGGGTGCAATCACTGCGAGTCTTCGGGACACTCACCGGCCACGAGTGAGCTGCCCGTTTATTACCTCCTACAATGTCTAACTACAATCCAAGGCTATCTAGACTCTATACGGCATGTTCACGAGTGGGAAATATATATTTCTAAATAACCGTGATAAAATAAAACCTATTTGTTTCATAAAGGTACAGATCCACTGTCCTGGTCTGAGACCCGGACGACTCCCCGATTGTTTGACCCGGTTTGGTTGAGACCAGGTCGAAGGTGACAAAAGTCTAAAACTTTGCGAAGAAGCTGTGTGGTCCCGGTATTGCTGTTCTTTTTACGATCGATTTCTATATACATCTCACCACACATGACTAGTACCGGAGTAATACGCAATCATGCACAGCCCCAAGGTGTCCAACTTGACCTACGAGACCTCGAAACGTCTGTACCATACAGTAATGGAGTAATAAGCAATCATGCACAGCCCCAAGGTGTCCAACTTGACCTACGAGACCTCGAAACGTCTGTACCATACAGTAATGGTATCACGAATATGGGTGAAGGGGAATGTGCTTGATGCTGGACCTGCCACTGCCATTCTCTTTTGAGCCTTCCATGCAGTAGGCAATATATAGTCAACAGAGTTCAAAACCGCTTATCTGGTTTTGCATTTGAACCCAAAACGTTGAACTTGCATCTTATATTATTGAGATAACATTAAAGGATTAGCAGTTGACAGTACACTAGTAGTAGACCACACTTTTCGACCTTGAAAACTTTTGTTTATTTCAAATCTCGAGAAACACCATGGGAATGTTTGCCTTTCCACATACTAGAGAATCAGACATCAATAAGTCTGAACAAGCTTCAGACAGGCAAGCAGGAACCTAAAAATCTATTGGATCTGTGTATCAGTGACGTTGCATGGTGTACAAATTTTGCCCTCTCGTCGTTGCTGGCCCTCTCGTCGTTGCTGGTCCATCGGTGATTACTGCATGTCCTCAATGCCCCAAAATTCAGTCCAGTGATTACTGATGGATTATCACATCATCTCGATAAACACCATGCAATAAAGTTAAGGAATTAGATTTTTTGGTTGAATATTTCACCAGATGTCGGTGAGTGGCTGTTGTTGAGCATATATATATATATATATATATATATATATATATATATATATATATATATATATGCTCAACAACAGCCATATATATATATATATATATATATATATATATATATATATATATATATATATATATATATATATATATATATGCTCAACAACAGCCACTCACCGACTTCTGGTGAAATATTCAACCAAAAAATCTAATTCCTTAACTTTATTGCATGGTGTTTATCGAGATGAGCGAGGTAAAGTTATCATGTTGGTTCTTTCGTTGCAATGCGAGAACACCAGGAATTAAGTATAAAATTAAAAAAATCCTAGTTGACATTATGTATAGATTTACTTTATTGAACACACAAATGACAAACCTCGGTGGCCAGTTGCACCAGTTGAACCAGTTCGACCTGTTGGACCTGTAATCACCAAGATAAAGTTTTCGTTTTAGTTCTTCCGTTGCAATGCCAGAACACCAGAAAGAATGAAATGAAAATGTAGTCATAAACTCCACAGTTGTTACTGATCAATATAATTTCAAAAATCGCAGTTGACATTATGTATAGACTGACTATATATAGTAATCACATATAGTGATCACAAACATATAAATATCATGTTAGTTATTTCGTGGCTATTATTTTAAAATGACAGTATGTTTACATACTGTCATTGTTTGACATTATCGGACTTAAAAAATACAAATGACATAACTGAGCGGCCAGTTGCACCAATTGGCCCTGTGATCACAAACAAATACAAGTAATATATCATGTTACGAGTTCTTTCGTGGAAAAGCCAGAACGTGCGGAAGTATATAATGAGATATTCATTCACATACTGATATTAGTACCATAATCAGTCACACAAAGGATTCAAGCACCAGATGAAACACGAACACGTTATGATGGCGAACAAAGCTAGTCCTCGTGTGATTGAGTGTCGCCGTTCTTGACGGTCCACTTCGCATTTTAAGGGGAAGAACGTGTTTCTATTGATGCAAGAAGTCTCGCTTCGAAAACTGTGCCAGTTGTACGGTGCCCCTGATAAGACAAGATGAAAAAGAGAACTACTTCGTTCGCACGAAGTACTAAGTCATTCGCATGAAGTACTACTTCGTTTGCACGAAATAGTAAGTCGTTTACACGAAGTACTAATTCGTTTGCACGAATTATTAAGTCGTTTGCATGAAGTACTACATCGTTCGCATGAAGTACTAAGTCGTTCGCATGAAGTACTAAGTCGTTTGCACGAAGTACTACTTCGTTTGCACGAAGTACTAAGTCGTTTGCACGAAGTACTTCTTCGTATAAACGAAGTATTAAGTCGTTTGCACGAAGTACTACTTCGTTCGCACGAAGTACTAAGTCGTTTGCACAAAATACTAAATCGTTTGCATGATGTAATTTTACATAGCTGACAAACCCATCCACATCATCTTACCCCATCAAATAAGCGCTACATGGTGCTCCACATGGTGCTTCAAATTTGGTGACTTATATCTTCATAAGCACCACATGGCGCTCTAAATCATCCAGGCTTCCCCTTGAAAAAATGTGGTCATTTTAGCCTAAAATATTCCTGATCAATTAGATATTACTAAATACTTAGTAAATCTTCTGCTATTATTTGAAGCAAATTTATCTGTATCGATGGACTATTCATTATTCTATTAGTTGATTAATGAATGTAAATTGGGCTATCCAGATTTGGAAAATATTGAGGACCCTGAAATTTGACTATGGTGATTAAAGGGTTGATTGGTAACATCAGGGTCAATGAACGTATGAACGACTTAGTACTTCGTGCAAACGAAGTAGTACTTCGTGCAAACGACTTAGTACTTCGTGCAAACGAAGTAGTACTTCGTGCAAACGAGTTACTACTTCATGCAAATGACTTAGTACTTCGTGCAAACGATGTAGTACTTCATGCAAACGACTTAATAATTCGTGCAAACGAATTAGTACTTCGTGTAAACGACTTACTACTTCGTGCAAACGACTTAGTACTTCGTGCAAACGACTTAGTACTTCGTGCGAATGAAGTAGGTTTTTTATCATGTCCTCTCAGGGGAACCGTACAGTTGGGTCCCCAACTGGCAAGAATAATATCCACTCAGATGGA
This sequence comes from Terebella lapidaria, assembly GCA_949152475.1. Taxonomy (NCBI): domain Eukaryota; kingdom Metazoa; phylum Annelida; class Polychaeta; order Terebellida; family Terebellidae; genus Terebella; species Terebella lapidaria. The sequence continues at coordinate 28,801,425 of OX424565.1, forward strand.
CATCGGCGACTAAAATTTCCTGATTGGCTGAATACAAGTTTGGGTGCAATCACTGCGAGTCTTCGGGACGCTCACCGGCCACGAGTGAGCTGCCCGTTTATTACCTCCTAGAATGTCTAACTACAATCCAAGGCTATCTAGACTCTATACGGCATGTTCACGAGTGGGAAATATATATTTCTAAATAACCGTGATAAAATAAAACCTATTTGTTTCATAAAGGTACAGATCCACTGTCCTGGTCTGAGACCCGGACGACTCCCCGATTGTTTGACCCGGTTTGGTTGAGACCAGGTCGAAGGTGACAAAAGTCTAAAACTTTGCGAAGAAGCTGTGTGGTCCCGGTATTGCTGTTCTTTTTACGATCGATTTCTAAATACATCTCCCGACACATGACTAGTACCGGAGTAATACGCAATCATGCACAGCCCCAAGGTGTCCAACTTGACCTACGAGACCTCGAAACGTCTGTACCATACAGTAATGGAGTAATAAGCAATCATGCACAGCCCCAAGGTGTCCAACTTGACCTACGAGACCTCGAAACGTCTGTACCATACAGTAATGGTATCACGAATATGGGTGAAGGGGAATGTGCTTGATGCTGGACCTGCCACTGCCATTCTCTTTTGAGCCTTCCATGCAGTAGGCAATATATAGTCAACAGAGTTCAAAACCGCTTATCTGGTTTTGCATTTGAACCCAAAACGTTGAACTTGCATCTTATATTATTGAGATAACATTAAAGGATTAGCAGTTGACAGTACACTAGTAGTAGACCACACTTTTCGACCTTGAAAACTTTTGTTTATTTCAAATCTCGAGAAACACCATGGGAATGTTTGCCTTTCCACATACTAGAGAATCAGACATCAATAAGTCTGAACAAGCTTCAGACAGGCAAGCAGGAACCTAAAAATCTATTGGATCTGTGTATCAGTGACGTTGCATGGTGTACAAATTTTGCCCTCTCGTCGTTGCTGGCCCTCTCGTCGTTGCTGGTCCATCGGTGATTACTGCATGTCCTCAATGCCCCAAAATTCAGTCCAGTGATTACTGATGGATTATCACATCATCTCGATAAACACCATGCAATAAAGTTAAGGAATTAGATTTTTTGGTTGAATATTTCACCAGATGTCGGTGAGTGGCTGTTGTTGAGCATATATATATATATATATATATATATATATATATATGCTCAACAACAGCCATATATATATATATATATATATATATATATATATATATATATATATATATATATATATATATGCTCAACAACAGCCACTCACCGACTTCTGGTGAAATATTCAACCAAAAAATCTAATTCCTTAACTTTATTGCATGGTGTTTATCGAGATGAGCGAGGTAAAGTTATCATGTTGGTTCTTTCGTTGCAATGCGAGAACACCAGGAATTAAGTATAAAATTAAAAAAATCCTAGTTGACATTATGTATAGATTTACTTTATTGAACACACAAATGACAAACCTGGGCGGCCAGTTGCACCAGTTGAACCAGTTCGACCTGTTGGACCTGTAATCACCAAGATAAAGTTTTCATTTTAGTTCTTCCGTTGCAATGCCAGAACACCAGAAAGAATGAAATGAAAATGTAGTCATAAACTCCACAGTTGTTACTGATCAATATAATTTCAAAAATCGCAGTTGACATTATGTATAGACTGACTATATATAGTAATCACATATAGTGATCACAAACATATAAATATCATGTTAGTTATTTCGTGGCTATTATTTTAAAATGACAGTATGTTTACATACTGTCATTGTTTGACATTATCGGACTTAAAAAATACAAATGACATAACTGAGCGGCCAGTTGCACCAATTGGCCCTGTGATCACAAACAAATACAAGTAATATATCATGTTACGAGTTCTTTCGTGGAAAAGCCAGAACGTGCGGAAGTATATAATGAGATATTCATTCACATACTGATATTAGTACCATAGTCAGTCACACAAAGGATTCAAGCACCAGATGAAACACGAACACGTTATGATGGCGAACAAAGCTAGTCCTCGTGTTATTGAGTGTCGCCGTTCTTGACGGTCCACTTCGCATTTTAAGGGGAAGAACGTGTTTCTATTGATGCAAGAAGTCTCGCTTCGAAAACTGTGCCAGTTGTACGGTGCCCCTGATAAGACAAGAGGAAAAAGAGAACTACTTCGTTCGCACGAAGTACTAAGTCGTTCGCACGAAGTACTACTTCGTTTGCACGAAATAGTAAGTCGTTTACACGAAGTACTAATTCGTTTGCACGAATTATTAAGTCGTTTGCATGAAGTACTACCTCGTTCGCACGAAGTTCTAAGTCATTCGCACGAAGTACTAAGTCGTTCGCATGAAGTACTACTTCGTTTGCACGAAGTACTGCTTCGTTTGCACGAAGTATTAAGTCATTTGCACGAAGTACTAAGTCGTTTGCACGAAGTACTACTTCGTTTGCACGAAGTACTAAGTCGTTTGCACGAAGTACTTCTTCGTATAAACGAAGTATTAAGTCGTTTGCACGAAGTACTACTTCGTTCGCACGAAGTACTAAGTTGTTTGCACGAAGTACTAAGTCGTTTGCACAAAATACTAAATCGTTTGCATGATGTAATTTTAAATAGCTGACAAACCCATCTACATCATCTTACCCCATCAAATAACAAGCGCTACATGGCGCTCCACATGGTGCTTCAAATTTGGTGACTTATATCTTCATAAGCACCACATGGCGCTCTAAATCATCCAGGCTTCCCCTTGAAAAAATGTATTCATTTTAGCCTAAAATATTCCTGATCAATTAGATATTACTAAATACTTAGTAAATCTTCTGCTATTATTTGAAGCAAATTTATCTGTATCGATGGACTATTCATTATTCTATTAGTTGATTAATGAATGTAAATTGGGCTATCCAGATTTGGAAAATAGGGAGGACCCTGAAATTTGACTATGGTGATTAAAGGGTTGATTACGGTGCCCCTGATAGGACATGATGAAAAAAAATACTACTTCGTTCGCACGAAGTACTACTTCGTTCGCACGAAGTACTACTTCGTTTGCACGAAGTACTAGTTCGTTTGAACGAAGTACTAAGTCGTTTGCACGAAGTACTACTTCGTTTGCACGAAGTACTACTTCGTTTGCACGAAGTACTAAGTCGTTTGCACGAAGTACTACTTCGTTTGCACGAAGTACTAAGTCGTTTGCATGAAGTACTACTTCGTTTGAATGAAGTACTAAGTCGTTTGCACGAAGTACTACTTCGTTTGCACGAAGTACTAAGTCGTTTGCACGAAGTACTACTTCGTTTGAACGAAGTACTAAGTCGTTTGCACGAAGTACTACTTCGTTTGCACGAAGTACTAAGTCGTTTGCACGAAGTACTACTTCGTTTGCACGAAGTACTAAGTCGTTTGCATGAAGTACTACTTCGTTTGAATGAAGTACTAAGTCGTTTGCACGAAGTACTAAGTCGTTCGCACAAAGTACTACTAAGTCGTTTGCACGAAGTACTACTTCGTTTGCACGAAGTAGTAAGTCGTTTGCACGAAGTACTACTTCGTTTGAATGAAGTACTACAGTACTGTACTAATTTTATAGAGTTGACAAACCCTTCTACATCATCTTACCCCCATTAAATAACAAGCGCTACATGGCGCTCCACATGGTGCTCCAAATTTGGTGCCTTATATCTCCATAAGCACCACATGGCGTTCTAAATCATCCATACTTCCCCTAGGAAAAATGTGGTCATTTTAAACTAAAAAAACCTTGATCAAATAGATATTACTGAATACAATCTTCTGCTATTATTTGAGGTAAATTTATATGTATCGATGGACTATTCATTATTCTATTAGTTGATTAATAAATGTAAACAGCGCTATCCATACTAGGAGATAGGGAGGACCCTGAAAATTGACTATGGTAATTAAAGGGTTAATTGGTAACATCAGGATCAATCACTTCATAGGCTTATTACGATGTTCGAATGCTATGTATGGATATGTGAATGACTTATTATTTCATGCGAGCGACTTAGTACTTCATGCGAACGAAGTAGTACTTCGTGCGAACGAAGTAGTACTTCGTGCAAACGACTTAGTACTTCGTGCAAACGATGTAGTACTTCGTGCAAATGAAGTAGTACTTCATGCAAACGACTTAGTACTTCGTGCAAACGAAGCAGTACTTCGTGCGAACGACTTAGTACTTCGTGCGAAAGACTTAGTACTTCGTACAAACGAAGTAGTACTTCATGCAAACGACTTAGTACTTCGTGCAAACGAAGTAGTACTTCGTGCAAACGACTTAGTACTTCATGCAAACGAATTAGTACTTCATACAAACGAAGTAGTACTTCGTGCAGACGACTTAGTACTTCGTGCAAACGACTTAGTACTTCGTACAAACGAAGTAGTACCTTGTGCGAACGACTTAGTACTTCGTGCGAACGAAGTGGGTTTTTTTTCATCATGTCCTATCACGGGCACCGTAGTTGATCAGGGTCAACATCAGGGTCAATGAACGTATGAACGACTTAGTACTTCGTGCAAAGTAGTACTTTGTGCGAACGACTTAGTACTTCGTGCGAACGAAGTGGGTTTTTTTTCATCATGTCCTATGACGGGCACCGTAGTTGATCAGGGTCAACATCAGGGTCAATGAACGTATGAACGACTTAGTACTTCGTACAAACGAAGTAGTACTTCGTGCAAACGACTTAGTACTTCGTGCAAACGAAGTAGTACTTCGTGCAAACGAGTTACTACTTCGTGCGAATGACTTAGTACTTGATGCAAACGATGTAGTACTTCATGCAAATGACTTAATAATTCGTGCAAACGAATTAGTACTTCGTGTAAACGACTTACTACTTCGTGCAAACGAAGTAGTACTTCGTGCAAACGACTTAGTACTTCGTGCGAATGAAGTAGGTTTTTTTATCATGTCCTCTCAGGGGCACCGTACAGTTGGGTCCCCGACTGGCAAGAATAATATCCACTCAGATGGACATCGGCGACTAAAATTTCCTGATTGGCTGAATACAAGTTTGGGTGCAATCACTGCGAGTCTTCGGGACACTCACCGGCCACGAGTGAGCTGCCCGTTTATTACCTCCTAGAATGTCTAACTACAATCCAAGGCTATCTAGACTCTATACGGCATGTTCACGAGTGGGAAATATATATTTCTAAATAACCGTGATGAAATAAAACCTATTTGTTTCATAAAGGTACAGTCCCACTGTCCCGGTCTGAGACCCGGACGACTCCCCGATTGTTTGACCCGGTTTGGTTGAGACCAGGTCGAAGGTGACAAAAGTCTAAAACTTTGCGAAGAAGCTGTGTGGTCCCGGTATTGCTGTTCTTTTTACGATCGATTTCTATATACATCTCACCACACATGACTAGTACCGGAGTAATTAATAAGCAATCATGCACAGCCCCAAGGTGTCCAACTTGACCTACGAGACCTCGAAACGTCTGTACCATACAGTAATGGAGTAATAAGCAATCATGCACAGCCCCAAGGTGTCCAACTTGACCTACGAGACCTCGAAACGTCTGTACCATACAGTAATGGTATCACGAATATGGGAGAAGGGGAATGTGCTTGATGCTGGATCTGCCACTGCCATTCTCTTTTGAGCCTTCCATGCAGTGGGCAATATATAGTCAACCGAGTTCAAAACCGCTTATCTGGTTTTGCATTTGAACCCAAAACGTTGAACTTGCATCTTATATTATTGAGATAACATTAAAGGATTAGCAGTTGACAGTACACTAGTAGTAGACCACACTTTTCGACCTTGAAAACTTTTGTTTATTTCAAATCTCGAGAAACACCATGGGAATGTTTGTCTTTCCACATACTAGAGAATCAGACATCAATAAGTCTGAACAAGCTTCACACAGGCAAGCAGGAACCTAAAAATCTATTGGATCTGTGTATCAGTGACGTTGCATGGTGTACAAATTTTGCCCTCTCGTCCCGTTGCATGGTGTACAAATTTTGCCCGTCACTGCATGTCCCAATGCCCCAAAATTCAGTCCAGTGATTACTGATGGATTATCACATCATCTCGATGTGAGATTTATCCAATTGACTTGTTACACGGTAAACGGTTCTCCATTCATGTCCAACCATTCCGAGCCTGGTTGAGCTGTCATCTGACAATGGTCTGACAACAACCAAAAGAGAACTATTGCACTCAGTTCTACTCTAGAAGAAACTGACTTCATAATCATATTGTATTGTGAATATGCCAGAGGTCAGAATTATTGCCACCTGAGAAAACATTAACATTAAATAATATGCACTATGCATCTATGATGACAAATTGAACAGTCCTGTTCAATGCTGGCAACAAAAGGATTCTGGGCGTGAGTGAAATTAATCGAGGTTCTTCACAGCATTCAACAGGACTGCTCAAAAGAATCAGCAAGGTGAAACCTCTGATGGCTTTCTATTTAACACTTTTAAATAGAAACATTTTTCAATGTAACAATATACACACTTTTAATATATTTTTGGCTCACCCTGTATATACACTTTCCATATACGAGCCACATATTTGGGGGCGCCTGACAACAATTTGAGATTCTCAATTTGTATACCTAGCAAACATGATGTACATTCGGATCACGAAGATGTAAGCACATTCTGCATTCATACCAGTTACACACAGAATACTTGATAGTATGCCCGGAGGTCGAGTTTTGTTGAAAGCAAGAATCGTGTGCAGGTATATGACGGCAATATAAGATGGTGACAATTACTTTAGAAATGTTCTCAACCCTTCGTATGCAGGTAAAGCTCATATTATATTCAAAGATTTTGCCATAGATATACATGTATTTGAAATATGTTACAGACTTATGTTACCATTTTGCATGTTTTGAAGTGCATTAGCGACATGATAACCATCAGTATAACAAATGTTTGAAGATGTCAATAGAAATCTTATGATGGAGCACTTAATTTATTAGATTGTTTCCTTAAAGTTTTTGGAATGCTCATATTTGACAGTATATGACTTTGTTTGGAAACGAGAGTTCTTGGGTGTGGGGATCATATCCAAGAACGTCATGCAGTTTCTGAATATATTGGATTCTGTTTATACTTTGCTCGTATACAATCGCTCATACCGCTTTTTGTGTGTGACTACTTTGATGTTCCCTGGCATATCCTGGCACACAATTCATGCTAACGATTCAGTCGAGTTGTTTTAATGGCTATCCGAATGGTAGAATTTAACCTGAGGAAAATAAATGTCACCGGAGATATTTACAGTATTGAGCCACAAAGTCGAATAAAAATTTTAACCATATATTGTTTCGACCTTCTAAGTTCATCGATCTGTACGCTGACCTCGCCATATATGACATCCCATTTGGATGTGGCAATGTCCGAGCTTAATTTTGAAGCATTCTGGGAGTATGCAATGATCAGTCCTGATGATGAAAGAAAAAATGACTGAAATGTTCAAGTTTCGTTTTTTTGCAATGGCTCGAAACACATTTAGTATCTCGGTAGTTTCCTCCACCCGTCAGAAAAGTCCAACAGAATTTTCTTCAAACCGAATAACACATTTTTTGGGCTGGGCTGGACTCGAAACACATAGTAATTTGATATCAGACAAAACACTTTTTTCTAACTCCTCCGGAAAATCAAATTGGCCGCTACATGCAGACCGGCGATTCAAGAGCATCTGAATTTGAACACATCAAAAAAGTAGACATATTATGGGGGAGACCTATGCATGAATTAGAAAGAAACTTGCTGAGCAGATTGAGAAAATGACTTGTCAAAGTCCAACATTGATTGCGTTTCGTCGAAAATGGGAACCATTTTGGAAAAAAAAAGTTTTCTGTTCAGGACATGGCAAATAATGACGTTGGCGTTCAATGTTCCTCGAACATTTCCGATAACTAATTATTTCGTTTGATGAAGAAATGAAGTGGTCCCCACCAGAACCATATCTACGGAAGCGTAGAAGGGTCACCCAGGAAAATTATTTTTTTTAAATTCCCGACTTAGTATCTCGATAATATCGACTTAGTAGCTCGATAATATCGAGTTAGTAACTCGATAATATCGAGTTAGTATCTCGAATAGAAAATGGTGGTGACAATTAATTTAGAAATATTCTCATATATGTTCTCATATCCCCATATATGTGGCTCATATATGGATAATATCGAGTTAGTATCTCGATAATATCGAGTTAGTATCTCGATAAGTAACTCGATAATATCGAGTTAGTAAGTCGATAATATCGACTTAGTAAGTCGATAATATCGACTTAGTAACTCGATAATATCGACTTAGTATCTCGACTTAAATCACAGCACATGATGTATAGTCTGCCTGTGCATATATATAATGAGAAAACAAAGAAACATTACTGATTTTATATGAGAGTCAAATACTGTTAGAACTACTAATTATTATTCACATCAGAGGGAAAAGTTTTAGATATCATTTATTTCAATGTTCACACGGGGACATATACGCCACTTGACACAGTCGTTATTGGTTACCCACGTACAGTATACATACATGTACACATGGGCGGACAACCCTGATATATTAAGTCGATATTATCGAGTTAGTAACTCGATATTATCGAGTTACTAACTCGATATTATCGAGTTACTAACTCGGGAATTTAAAAAAAAATAAATCTCCTATCTCTGCCTGTTCCACGTTTAAGTCGATATTATCGAGATACTAACTCGATATTATCGAGATACTAAGTCGATATTATCGAGTTACTAAGTCGGGAATTTAAAAAAATTATTTTCCTGGGTGACCCTTCTACGCTTCCGTACATATCCAATGTGTTCAAATACATTACATGTGTATATTAAGTGTCGATGAACAGAAATTAAAATACACACTCTAAACTAAATACTATGGAAGCCCATAGGTGACATGTGCGGGGAAAAAATTTGGTGTTTTTTCTATTCAAAACCTTGTACTTTCGAACGTAGAAAGTTCAAAACTACCACGTTCGCACGTAGAAGCATTTAGCGCTATCACGTTCGCACGTGGTAACTTTAAAACTTATCACGTTCGCACGTAGAAAGGTTTTAGGCTTCCACGTTCACACGGAGAAAGTCCAAAGCTACCACGTTCACACGTGGAAACATTATATGCTTTCACGTTCGCACGTGGAAACTTTAAAACCTATCACGTTCGAACGTAGAAAGTTTCAAAGCTACCACGTTCACACGTGGAAACATTTATACCTTTCCACGTTCGCACGTAGAAAGATTTAGGTTTCTACGTTCACACGTAGAAATATTCAAACCTTCCACGTTCACACGTGAAAGCATTTGATGCTACCACACTCAAATCTTTGCACGTGCGAACGTGGTAGCTCCTGAAGTTTCCACGTGCGAACGTGAAAGCATTAAATGCTTCCACGTGTGAACGTGGTAACCTCGGACTTTCCACGTGTGAACACAGTAGCCTTAACTGTTTCCACGTGCGAATGTGATAGTGTTAAATGCTTCCACGTTCGAACGTGCTTGCTTTTTGCTGGAAAAGACATAGAAAATTTTCACGCGCATGTCACCTATGGGCTTCCGTAAAATACCATTCTGTTGTGATTTACACAAATTTGACATACCTGGTTGTCCTTCCACGTCCGGGTAAAGAAACACAGCTACAAACATCAATATGCCCAATTTTATCATTGCCATGTCGATGCTCCTTCCAATCGGCAAAAGGTAGCGAAGATTTATCTCTGTTGATAATCAGAACGGGCTCGCAAAACATATACACCAACGCTACCTGTATATACCGTATGCTTACTGGAGCATACAAATTTGAACGTATTAAAAAATCATGTCCTTGCAAATAAATGCCCCGATGATGGAGATTGGACGAGGAAGTAAACCCCATCTCACATCCACACTGATACAAACCGGTTAATATACCTACACTTGGGTAGCTGCTTGTGTAAACATGTGTACAAGCGATAAAGATAAACACACGAAACGAAACTGACAGGCCTTCATATGCCTACTTATAGGCAAATACTTCACGTTTATATGACGAAAACTGTTTACTTCACTTCATAACGATCTATGTCTTAATATGTATTCGTCGTGTATTAAAATATAAAGCATCGGCAAAGAAATTAAAGTTGGATACAATTTTAAAATCAGCCAAATTTAGCATTCTTGTTTGTCACACAAACTTGAAAGTACATCTCGAGATAGTCGGACATATATAGGAAATAAGCACAGTTCGACAACAGATACTCTGAAAATTGCCGTTAATCGTACATGAAATTAATCGTACATGAAAACAGTGGATACATTGCCGGTTGCCACAGTATCTAGACAAGTACCGATGACGTCATTAGACTGTGTGTAGAACTCGCCCGTGAGGCGGGCCGCTTTGAGGAAAAAATTGATGTGAAATAGACTGGCCCGAATTTGAATCTTGATTTGGCAACTCAATTTGGGCACGTTCTACACATTGTCAGACCCAAATTTGTACAATTTCTCATTCTATAGACAAGATGAAGCTACCGCAGAAGGAATAAATTTTGTCAATTCTAAAAGAGATTATAGCTTTAATGCCCTTGAAATATATGCTTCCGTGGCTGCATACATAATAACATTTTAAGTCATGATAACGCCAATACAATACTTGAAACGAATGAATTGATAGAATGCTGCAAATAAAACGGGTTGCACATATGTGATAAAAGCCACCAAATGTACCCAAGCAGAACTTTCAGCTATTCTGGACATCCAAATGAGAACATATTAGCAAGAAAAAGCAGCTAACGGAGACGACATTAGAGCTCGAGCACATCATCAGCATCACAACAGTCTAACAAATGACTACTGGGCAAGTTTTAAAATAACCATTTTATAACCAGCATGACACACTTTGTCCTGTGCTAAACTACATCAAATTACGGTAAATGTAGTCGTGTCATCGCAGACGAATCGTTATGTTTACTTTATAACGCCAAAGAAGTTACACGCAAGCTTACATATGCATGCACGAATTGCTGAACAGAAAATGGTGTGTTCCAAAATACCCGTCATTGCGGTAACATCTGCTTTGCATTCTGGGCATGTCAGTTTCCATTGGCTCCGACGTGTTGGACGTTTTTCAGACGACACGAGCATTTCACGTAATTTTCTGAAACGTAACACATCGATTTATGCTTTATGTATCGTTGGAATATTCAAAGTTTCCTATCAGTTTGAGAGATTTTAGGTCAAGGACGAAGAAAATCCTCATTTGAAGTACATTTTTGTAGGTGTCTAAACGTTTACAAGTCAAGTTGTATGTTGGAGGATGCACGGTTCGATGTCAAACATATGCACGCCAATAAATCTATAACAATTTAAATACAAAGTATTATACTTCAAGAGATAATTACGTTCAACATTGACCAAAGAAAGTATCGATAATCGATGTCAAACCAAAGTCACTGATCCATATCCAATGTCCGATAACAATGAACTAATGAAATTTATCGAATCAGGGAAAATAATGACATTCTGAAAATGATTTTGATTCTGATTGCATTTGACACTGGACAGTCCCTTTCCCCATGTATTGAGGTCAAATTATGTGTCCCGAAGAGTGCTTATTTCAGGCTTCACACATGGCACCCTTCATAAATGTCCCCAAACAATTAAAATACAAGCACATCTTGCTGTATAGTCGAGATACATTCGTAAGATATTTTACAAGATCACGACGGTTTATGAAATTTCTTTGGAGGTAGGTTTGGGGCTGGACGGAGTCTGTCGCAGCAGTTCAGATCCTAGAGCTTTGAACTTCGTGCAACGAAGTCTTGGGACTAGCTCTAGAATAGTGTATTTACATTGGTCATACATGTATTCCGGTGAATACAAGAGAGTTAATGTTGTGATACCAGGAGACCAGCAATGTTAAATGATAACATTTCATCTGTACAAAGGATACGTGTTTGAATTTTTTTTTTATATTCCGTTTCGAAATGTCATTCTTCATTAAACTAAAATTACAATATTCTGAAAAGTTAGAAATATTGCTTCTGGCGTTTGTGGTTATACAGTTCTAATAATGACTCGGAAGAGGAAGTGTAAAATGGCTATATTTTCATCTTGAAAACGAGACCTATGTTAGAAGATGAATTATTGTTTTCGGTCGTGACAGAGGGTCGTGAGGTAAACCATATGTTTTCTTTAAAAAATAAGTTACTTGAGCATGTAACATAGATATTGCTTCATTCCTATGTTTCATCGCAGGAGAACAACATAATAGTCTGTGCATATCATTATGGATTACAGATGTATTATTTGCGTAATTCTAATCATTCCTCTAGGTAAGAGATTAAACTGGTTTGTTCTTTTTTTATAGTTTTTTTTCCTAGTAAAAGCTTTTCTACGTTTCGTTGATACTTTAAGACTGTTGGAATTACTGAGAAAAAATCTCTTTATTCACTGTGGTGAGACTGGAAGCACTAACGATCGTTGTTGCATCCCGCAATGGCGAACCCACTCGCGGTTCGTTTGAATTTTCTTCATTTTCCCGATAATTACGATTGTGATCGATACACACATACATCTGCTGATTCTTATGCGCACGAAACAACCGTTCGTTGCAAATACATGACGATTTATGTTGGTTTGAGCATGAAAAACTCATCTGAAAAAAAATGGGATGTTTGTAAATCGAAGATTTTTGTAAAATCGAAGATTCCCTAACGAACATGTGAAGATTCCCTAACGATCTTTTCTTTGTTAATTCAAATCTACGTTATTTAAATGTTAAACGTGAATTAAAGTACCAACTGACATGCATTGATATGTACTTATGATCTTCTAGTACAGATTTCCTATTTTTAATGTAACATTCGCTAATTTATAGCGCATAAATCAACGAATTCACAATGGTGTATGATATGGACCTATTACAATATACACGTATTAAGCCTTCGTTAGGGAATCTCACTTTTGTCGTTGCTGAATCTCTTATCGCTAATTCCTTTCCTCAACATATCTAAACAAAAAGGCGTGATCTGCTTGAAATAATTACGCATGTCTTTGACTAAAACACTAAGCTATCTTCAGAGTATCCATTTATCACAAATGGACCTGTCATTCGATATAATACGGTTAAAAACCAAACTGACCGTGTTGTTTACTGTCCGCCATTGCGGGATGCACTAACGATCGTTAGTGCATCCAGTATCGCCACAGTGTTTATTTATATTTGAAAATAACGGGAGAAATAGCACATCCAAATATCTCGTCGAAATTATTGCAGGTTCTTCGACTAGTATACAACGAAGTACCAGCGAGAGTTTTGACGTTCAACTCTGTCCTTTGAATGAGGTCGTGCAGATACAGAGGGTACTTGCGTTTGCGAGGACTGGGCAATCTCAAGAAGTTGACGCTATGAATTGTACAATCGAAGTAAATGTGACACAGTTTGGAGATCGTTATAAAGAAGTCGTGAGGTTATGTAACGGCCGTTCGGCGTGTCGTCTGTTCACTGTCACAAGTGTAACAGTACCGTGTCAGGGACAGTTCAAATCTTCAGATTCGATTTCCATCGTTTATGAATGTGTACTGCCCCAGGACATCAACGGTGGGTAGCTAGCTCCTTGATACGGTGGCTACTATCTGCCAATGTTTTTTATTTTAGGAAAAAAAAATTGAACATGTCCGTTTTCGTAAAAATATTTTATTCCAAACAATAAAATTCACGAGTTAAATTATTTCCCTCATGAATAATATTGCTTTGGCCATAAAAATCGCGAGATTCATTCTTATATTCAAGAATTATATTGCCAAAGCAATTTTATTTGCGAGGTAAATAATTTAACTCGTGATTTTTCACCAATTCAATTCTTTTAGCAATAAAATTCGCGAACTAAATTATTTCCCTCGGTAATAATATTGCTGAGATAATATAAATCGCGAGTTTTATTATTATATTCACGAATAAATTGCCAAAGCAATTTTATTCCCGAGGTAAATAATTTAACTTGTGTTTTTTCACGAATTTAATTATTTTCGCAATAGCGAGCTAAATCATTTTCCTCGCAAATAAAATTGCTGAGACAATAAAAATCGTTTTAATATTAAGACAATAAAAATCATTTCAATATTGTATTCAAAAATTAAATTGCCAGAGCAATTTTATTCTCGAGGTAAATAGGTCCAATTTGTATGGAAATTAATTCATTTACCAATAAAATTCGCGAAAAAAAATTATTGAAAACATTGCTGAAACAATAAAAAATGCGAGTTTTATTATTATATTCTCGAATTAAATTGCCAAAGTAATTTTATTCACTAAGGAAATAATTTAGTTTGTGATTTCTATTGCTACAAGAATTAATTTCGTGGAAAAACACGAGTTAAATTATTTACCTCGCGAATTAAATTGCTTTGGCAATTTATTTCGTGAATATAACAATAAAACTCGCGATTTATGTTATCTCAGCAATTTTATTTCGCGAGGGAAATAATTTAGCTCGCGAATTATTGTTTGGAATAAAATATTTTTATAAAAACGGACAGGTTGAATTTTTTTTCAGAAAAATAAAACATTGGCAGATAGCAGCCACCGTACCTTGAGGCTTTTATCCATTTAAAAGTTGCATTGCAGATACACACTTGGTCAAGTAACGATTCATGTCGTGTCACGGTAATCCCAGAAAAGTTGGTGTTTATTTATTATACTTAGTCGAGACAGGGGCGGTTCGAGGTAACAGAAAATCACAGAACTTCGAGGATGCAATGTACAATGTTCATGTACATTTCGTCATGTGCTTTCCAGGCTTACCCCTCAAGGCACACTGCTTGGGGGAATCCGAGTATTTCCACCACACGCTCTGCCCTATTGGTACACACATTAACGTAAGAGACGTATACCTAGGAATGGATATCGACGCTGAGTGTTCATCCAAATCTGACAGCTGTTTTTATGCCACGCCTGGGGACCAAGAGCTACAATTTATCCGAGAGCAGTGTGATGGGCGGATGGTCTGTAGTAATGATATACGCACATACACGTGGTATCACACCTGTGGTACGTCCAGGTACATGATTGTGCAATACACGTGTCCTCGGGCATACTCGGGTAAGTCCGGACACATTCGGAACCTTAGGCTTTCCCACATTCCATCGCTTGCTCACTCATCAAAATAATAAGCCAACAACCTTAAACACGTGCTTGCATATGATTGTAACATGAATTTATGTTGAATGAATTTATACATGGTACACATATAGATTGAACAAACCCATAAAGGCTACAAGTGGTGTGTGTGTCCTGTACTTTTCTTCCTTAGATGACGTTGGGTCCATGATAATCTCAGCCAACACCCCTATAAGTCCTGCATGTCCTGCAAGCACGATGACAGTAGTGGACGGTTATAGCCTGGCCAATGTATCAATGTCGTCAACGCAGGTACAACCAACCGACTGTGTCAGACGCCTTTATTTACCAGATCTGATCCGGAGATGCGAATCAAAAACGCCTCCATGTTCCGGTGTCTCCATAGCTCCAGACAATGTTCGCTGTCCGATATCAACCATACAATCATCACGCGTACTGTTGCTATTTGTCTGTTTTGGAACCACCCAAGGTATGGGATATAACAAGAGAAAATAAAACACGTCATTGTCTCTTCATTGTTGTTTATTATTTGTATTGTTATTATTAGAGCCAACAACTAGAAGATCTACCAGCGTGACCACTATGATGGAATTCAGTGACATGGGGTCACCTGTGATAACGCCAACTACATCAGGTAGGTATATAGTTTTTCACACTCACATATTTCTTGGTAACCACATCACAACAAAACCTTTATGTCAAAACTCACGCCGGCATCACTAACGGAAGCCCATTGGGACTACAAAACAAAACGAATCACAATAACAAAGTGGCCATGTGGAAATCAAAATTGTGGTCTTGAAATTAATATCATCTCGAATTTGAATGCATTGTTTTTCAATCATCCGGAATTTAATGCATCTCAAATTGAGGAATATGTTATCCAGAAAATTTTGAACTCGAAATTAAAACCAAGATCTCAATATGAAATTCGTGATTTCGAATTTTTTTTATTTAATTTGAATTCAGAATCCGTTATCCCGGTATCAAGAAGTCGTTATTTCTTACACAACACTGGTTGTATTTGTGATAATATATTGCCATGTGCCGAGCTTGATATAGTTATTATACTTGATATACGACTTATATTCTTGGAAGTGACCGAGGATGTAACTGGTGTTTCCCTTCCACCAACGACAACGAATGAAACTACGAACTCTCACGACAGGCGTGCGTGATACTTTCATTAATCCGTCTTGTCAAACACACCATAACATATCGATATATTTTAAATGACATGCATTTTATTTTTGCAGTGTGGTACGTGGTTGTTGGAGTCCTGGCTGTGTCCACTATATCTCTCATTGTTGGTTTGATTGTTCACAAAAGGTAACAAAATATTTGTGATTTTAATCACCAACCGACCGAGACAATCGAGACAATTCAATGACTGTGGTTTTGTTCAAGCATCGTTTGTTGTCTTCAGTATGCTGATTTTAACCATTAACTAACTGTTGTGTTGAAGACTGGGCGGAGAGAACAATACCTCAACAATACCTGATAACAAGTAATAACTAAACATTCAATGATTATAGGCGCATTGTGGTAAAGCACGTTGGAGCACCCAGGAGAATCCCGCAGTGTATGGATCCTCGGTTGGAGGACATGGGCGGTAACGACAGTTACCCTGCAACAGTTACACCTAGTGATGTGGGCCGTAACGATACTTACCTCACCACAAGGGCACCTGATCATGGGGGAATGACTCATGATTATGCCCAATTGAGCCCGATCACACGGGAAGCTGAAGTGATGAATGGAAATCACAGTTACCTAAACCAAGCTGCACCAGACCGAGTGGACGACCGTAATGACGGTTATTTGGAACTGGTCCCTGATGACGATGGTTACCTGGAACCGATGCCCACTTGTCAAACACCTGTTGGCGGTTACATGGATATGACCACTGGACATTGAATGGATTGCATCAGCAACGAGACAATCAGAGATTGCAGACCCTCGCCCTTCAGATTTAGTCACTAAAATTAGGCGATAATTGAGAGTTTTGGTCTTAAGACCATCGGTTGTACGCCATACGATTGGGAATTGGCCAAAGAAAAATACAAAAATAGGTTGAACATTTAATATTGATTAGAACCGGAGTTATAGTCAATTATGTGATTTTATTTTTTCAGTTGCCATGGCAACCGTTTTCACCCGATTTTGGCAAAATTTGAAAGGGACTGAGCCATTACCATAGCACTCCAGCCCTATAAACTTCAAATCTATCGAGCCGTTTGCCTTTGAGTTATGAGCGCAGACATTTGCACTGAAACGTCGCTGGCCAAAAATAACCGAAATCGTGACCCCAAATTTTTCGACATCCGGCGATAATGGAGAGTTTTCGTCGTACGACCATCGGTCGTACACCAAACGATCGGAAATTGGCCAAAGAAAAATACAAAAATAGTTGGAAAAATTAATATCAAATAGAACCGGAGTTAGAGCCAATTATGTGATTTTCTTTTTTTCCGTTGCCATGGCAACCGTTTTCATCCGATTTTGGCAAAATTTTGAAGGGTCTGAGCCACCATCATAGCACTCTAGTTCTATAAATTTCAAATCGATCGGACCGTTTGCCTTTGAGTTATGAGCACAGATATTTGCACTGAAACGTCGCTGGCCAAAAATAACTGAAATCGTGACCCCCAATTTTTCGACATCAGGCGATAATGGAGAGTTTTCGTCGTACGACCATCGGTCGTACACCATACGATCGGGAAATGGCCAAAGAAAAATACAAAAATAGTTGGAAAAATTAATATCAAGTAGAACCGGAGTTAAAGCCAATTATGTGATTTTCTTTTTTCCGTTGCCATGGCAACCGTTTTCATCCGATTTTGGCGAAATTCTGAAGGGAATGAGCCAGCACCATAGCACTCTTGCCCTATAAATTTCAAATCGATCGGGTCGTTTGCCTTTGAGTTATGAGCGCAGACATTTGCACTGAAACGTCGCTGGCCAAAAAAAATTGAAACCGTGACCCCCAATTTTTCGACATCGGGCGATAATGGAGAGTTTTGGTCGTACGACCACGGGCCATATATCAGATGATCAGGAATTGGCCATAGAAAAATACAAAATTAGTTAGAAAAATTTATCTTGAATAGAACCGGAGTTATGGTAAATTATTGATTTTTACATTTTCCGTTGCCATGGCAACAGTTTTTGTCCGATTTTGACCAGATTTGAGGAGGACCGAGCCACTGAGATACCGCTTCATCCCTATAAGTTTCATGTTGAAATCTCCTTGAGATATGCGCGCGGACAGTCAGACAAACAAACAGACATACAAACGGACAGACCCAATTGCAATACCCTCTGCCCCTATCGGGGCGAGGGTAATAAAAACATTCATAAAACTCTTATCACAAAAATGGATATGTTGGCAACATGTATGACATGCATGTCTAGTTGAAACAACAATGTCCTTCAAAATTGTCCCGAAAGATTTATCATTCACCAAATTACTTCCTCATTTATTTATTTACATGGAAATAGTAAAGTTCGACAATATAACCAAATATCCCCGGGCAACTTCTTATTAGGTAGTATAGCTTGTCGAAATATTGCTTCTCATTTCTTTATGAACACTGTGAAAAGTACCTGAAGGCAAAAACATTACTTCTTCATCACCGTCTGCTGCATATATACACTACACAGGTTCTCATACTCTCCTTGGCATAACGATGACTCTTGCTAATAGTTTGATTCATTAGGCTTCCTTTTCACTTATGTATTCCACTATGCAATTATTCTCCTGAAGGAATCAATTATAGGAGTGTAAATCCATACAACTTGGTGGGATTCAGGTCATAATTTTCGCCTCAATAAGTGTGACCTTGATGGACTGATTTTTATACGTGTGTGAATGTGTGTACGAATGTTTGTGGTGAATGATATAACTCATGATTAAATTCAATACCTCATTCATTAGATTAACATGTACTAATAACCGTCCCATGTGTATTACATGAGCGATATATTGCATTATATTATTGAAACAAACTATTAAATTCTGATTGCATAATTATACTTTACTTTCAGAAATATTCTTAATTACATTATACATCATACATATACAGTTACTATTAAAAGAAGATAGCTATTACTTTCTTAGCAACGATGAACAAACAAAAGTCACATGACTAGTTTCCCGCCACATTCAATCATTTTCATTTTTGAAGCAATTTTTGATCAGTCAACATCATAATTGAAATGGATAAATAACTGTTGGACATTTGGGAGTTTATCTGTTTTCCTTAGATTACGCTCATATTCGGATATATAAGCGGTCTAAGATCAGGGTATGTTGGTTAGATTGAATTCTTGGTTTAATGTACACATATTTGGTATTTTGCGATATCCATATCTTCATCAATTACATATCGTAATTTAAAAATGACAAATTGTTACTATCAAACCATTTTTACTTACAATTTTGTTGTAGGTGTATTTTGGGTCGATAATAAATTCATCCCGCTTGGGAACCCCAGTTGTTTTCTTAGCCTCGGCGCGGGGTCATACAAGCTAGGGGCATAAACGATGCAACCAGCACATGTGCTGGCAGTAGTTAGCAGAAAATCAACACACATTATTTCTGTATGCACGAGAAGCTCAGCTAGTAGGATGTGATTTATAAGGTTGATTTTTCTATCTCTAATTCTTGTTCCGAGGGCCACGAGTCCATTGTTATCATGTCGAATGTTATGAATATCACAACATAGTCCGAGTTAGATGTCATTACACCAGTGTGACCTCGCATCTGGGCACATTCAACGTTCAACGCCACCAAAACAGTACCAATTCCTGTTGTTATAGGGGAACATATGGTCCATAAGTGACATCTACTGCGTCCCACATGAATATATATTTTTTTTATATATATATTCTTTATTGCATATAATCAGTGATGTACATAATATTGCTCAATTTTCACACCAAAAAAGAATACATGTATATATATATCTATAAATATAAAGCAATCAGATTCCAGACAAATAAGAACATTATCGCTTGATAGTACATAATGCAGAGGGCATGCAGTCTTACACAGCAAGACAAGAGTTTAATTCGGCCTCAGGGTACAGTGTCTTTACATGACGGAGATATTATAGCAGAATGATATGATATTGTACTTACATGCAAATATATTCATACAATACGATTGTATCGAAACACTATGTGACGTAGTATTCATATTACATTTATTCATAGAGAAGAAAATAGTTTTTCCAACGTGGATTCAACAGCACTAATTTCGTATTCACAATTTTTCATCAAAATATTTTTCTCGATAAAGATTTTTTCCTTTAACATCTGTAGATATTGCAGGAAGAAAATGGAACGATCATATCTCTTACACAAGTAAATATAATATTTAGCTAATATTAGACAAAAATTCAAAAGGTTGATATTATGGTCGTTGCCTGGAAATCCAAACAAGACAATTTGATCAGTGAGTTCTTCGACAACATAAAGATTTATATCGTTCCACCAGGTTTTGAAAGATAACCAGAAGTGTTTTACAGCTTGACATGATATGAAGTAATGACATATATCATCAACCGAACCTTCGTCACAGCGTGAACAAACATCTGAAGATACTATTTTCCTAGTGTATAACCAACTATTGCATGGTATGACTCGATGTATTATCCTATATTGGAATGATTGCAAATTAGTTTCTCTGCATGCCCTTAAAGGACATTCGAAGATATCAGTCCAGTTTACTTCCGTACTTATACTATTATATTTTTGTTCACATTTGGGAACACAAGCAGGACTGTGGTTTTTCGTTTTTATATCAATGTAAATCCAGTAGATACGTTTTGAAGTTAAACTAGTTCAATCTATTACATCTTCATTGTATTTGATGCAAAATGTGTTTGAGTCTGATGAGCAGTTTGATATGTTTGTGTTGATGTACTCTACCCATTGTTTGGGAATTGCTTGCTTGATTTTAATATAATCGACGAAGTTGATATGTAAATGAAAACGGTCATTGATTGCTTCCAGACCTAGAATGTTACCATCAGTATCAAACAGATCATGCACATATTTCAACCCATGGCGGTGATAATTCATCCAATTGATCGTATTTGGGTCTAATTTTATATAAGAGTTAAACCATAAAGGTTCTAAAAAATAGTCTTCTTGCTCTAAAGTTAACGTACTTCGTAGTTCAAACCAAGTTTTCAATATTGTTCGATAAAAATTAGGTAATCGATCAGAAATGTATGGGTTCATATATCTACATCGTATCAAATAGTCCAATGATATATTTATAAGAAGTTCGTCCAGAACGATTTTCCAAATGGATTCGGATTTGAATGATCTCCTTATCCAGGAGAGCTGAAGGGATTTGATTTTACTATCTATATCGATCATTTTCAATCCACCATCTTCCAGCTTTTTAATAACAGTGTTTTTGGATATTTTATTCACCTTACTGTTCCAGAGAAACTCTAGAAACATACTGTCCAATTCTTTGATAAATCTCACAGGTGTTTCCAAACATGAACAAATATAAACTACGAGTGAGGCCGCTAAGGTATTGATAACAGTTACTTTTCCTTTCAATGATAGATTTCTTTGTTTCCAAATTTTCAATATGTTTTTTATTTTCATCAGTTTTGGCTCAAAATTATATCGAAAGTTGTCTTTCTCGTTATCACATACATGGACGCCTAGCAAATTAACGGGTCCTTCATTCCACTGAACACCGGTGTCTTGTTTGAATCGCATATGTTTCCCGATCATGAAAGCTTGGGTTTTATCAATATTTATTTTTAGTCCAGAGATTTTATGAAATTGTGTAAAGAATTCCAATGCGTGTGTGATTTATCCAGTGTCGTTTAATATTAGTGTCGTATCATCTGCCAACTGGCTTATTTTTTATTTCCCAATGCCTTTTATTTTGCGGTTGCTCCTGATGCTATTGGCCATTACTTCGGCAATTAGTATGAACAGATATGCAGATATGGGGCATCCTTGTCGAACACCTCTCTCAAGATTAAAAAAGTCAGAAAAATAATATTGGTATATATTATTTTTATCCATTTTCTAAATTTTGGCCCAAAATTGAAGGTCTTGATGGTTTCGTGTAGGAAATTCCAATTAACGGTGTCGAAAGCTTTTTCAAAATCTATCAGTAAGAGAACAGCGGTCATTTTTTTAAACTTACAGTAATCAATGATATCTGATATCGCACGGATATTTTCATCGATGTATCGGCCTTTGACATACGCATTCTGGTCGCTATTAATCAATCTCGGTAGTACCTTTGACAGGTGTATAGAGATGAGTTTAGTAATTATTTTATAATCAGTAGTGAGTAAGCTTAGTGGTCTCCAGTTTTTCAAGTAAGATCTGTCTTTATCTTTCTTCGGTATCAAAGTAATTATTCCACGCTTTTGGTTAATTGACATTTCACCTTTTTCATAGGCATATTTGATGGAGTCAGTCACTAAGTTTTTGATATCGAACCAGAAAAATTTGTAAAATTCCGGCGTCAATGCCTGGTGTTTTTCCGTTTTTGAGCTCCTTGAGCGCTCTGCCACATTCACTTTCTGTGATATTTATTTCGCACAATTCAGCGTCATCTGCACTTAGCTTTATTCTACTGCTTGCTTCAAATATGTTGATGTGCATATCGAGTTTGGAACTATCTTTCGATATTGAGCTTTCAGAATAGAGCCTTTTGTAAAATAACATGTGTTCAGTCAAAATTTCGGGAGGGTTACGAATAATGTTTCCGTCTATATTCAGTTGCGTGATATGTTTGTTTCCATAATTTCTTTTTTCGAGGTTTAAGAAGTATGCGGAGTTTTTTTCTCCTTCTTCAGCCCATTACCTTCGATCGTAATATTATTCCCGAAATACGTTCGTCGGAAATACTTTTCAATTCCTGTTCTATGGCAGCTATTTCTTCTGCCTCGTTGTCTATGTTTGTGTTGTTCATAGTATGCCTTTGTAGAGATTTCAACCTATTTTCCAACTGTTTCTCATGGTCTAATCGTTTCCTAACTCCCAGTAAGACGGTCCTCGTGGTTGAATGTGTGAATGAGTTACTGATAGTTGTATTAGGTTATGATCCGACAAGGTACAGGGAAGTATGTCTACGTTTGTGATTTTATTAGCGATATGATCAGAGATTATCCAGTAATCTAACCTTGTGAAAATTTGCTTCTTTTTACAATGCCACGTGTACATCTTCTCTACTTCATTCATAACTCTCCAAATGTCACATAGATTATAGGCATCCATCAAGGCAAGAAGTTCTTTTCTGTATTTTATACATGTCATATGCGTAGATATTCCGCCTTTCTTGTCTATTTTGGGGTCAATTGCAATGTTGAAGTCTCCACCAATTATGATGTTATGGTCATCGAATTCGGATATTGTACTTTTTATTTGCTGCAAAAGGTTTATTTGTTCATTTTCATGTCCTTGAGTTGGCGCGTAGATGTTTACAATGATGTATTTGACTTGGAAGCAATTGATAACGATACAGATATACCTCCCGTTAGGGTCTATTATTGTATCATCAATGTTATATTCTAATGATGAAGGTAACATAATTAACGTACCTCTGCTTCTTGAGCTACCGTGTGAAAAAATTAGGTCCCCGTCCCACTCATTTTTCCAAATGTTTTCTAGCTCAGGTGTACTGTGAGTTTCCTGTAATAGAGCTATTCCTTTTGGTTTAGATTTGAAAAATTCAAAGACCTTTCGCCTTTTTCTGAAATCAGTTTTTAGTCCTCGTACATTAAGAGAATAAATGTTAAGATTGTTATCCATAATTGCATAGATTATAATATATCCATAAACCTTTATACAAGATGAAATGTGATTTGAGCGATAAAACGTACAATAACTGTTCAGTGCAACAAAGTATTTCAAGCATGATTATTACAAAAGAATACATGTGCAAAAACATGAGCTGTAATATTACAACTGTGATTTTGGCGACTTGCAGTATGTATGAGTTTTGATAATTGTTTGCATGTTTTAAATAATCAAGGCATATGTTATATACAACTGCATGGACTATAAAATTAATGTTGCATACCATTTTTGCGATCGGACTGTATATAAACTACATAGAACTTAAAAGCTTGGTTTGCCCTTTCCGCAATGATACGCAATGAAAAACAGGAACAATACAAGTGACGATACTCTATAAGGCTTGCATAAATTGAATGTTGTATTACATTATTAACTTATTCGGGTGCATGATCAGAACATCTCAATCGGAGTCTTCAAGGGTGCATACCCACGTGTCTTGTAACAACGTACACAAAATGGACTTATACAGACAGCACAAAAACTTGATTATGTGAATACATTAACCTGATACTGGAACACATAGGATAAAATTTATTGTACTCAATCAACGAGATAGTCACAACGGAGAATGGTCAAAACTACATAGTCTACGATACAAACCAGAACATAGAATATGTGAAAATGATTTTATTCAACAAAACATGTGTTCACCAGAGTGCAATTTATCAGGTAGCAATGGTTAGTTCGACGATCAGACACATCATTATGACGATATATTGGGCATGTTTCATGCACTTTTATTTGTGATAACCAATCATACACATGATCAGAATTAATTTGCATGTTTCGTATGGAAAAATAATTTGCATATTTCGTACAAAAAATCACCAAATCGTGGCACCATATAGCAACGAAATTACAGTAATTTTTTCTCACATCCATTGGCGTGTTTATTTTGAATGGTCACTCTGACTTTCTATCTTTTCGTGAACTTTGTTATAGAACACCAAGCAGATCATATAATTAGAGTTCATGAAACAGACACATTACATATCCAGATGTTGTTACCACAAACATGAAAGTAGATATCTTTTAAACCTTTCACTCGTGCAAGTGTTAACTGTGTCACAAAGTAAAGCCATGTGAGTTTGGTACTAATTTGAAGCCCTTTGATTTTCAACTTGATTCAATAGTACATCGGTTATCAACGATCAGCACTATACATATCCTTACTTCGTTCTGTAAGCACCATTATACCTAACGACGTATGGCTTCACATTCGTGTATTTCCACTTCCCCCATGGGCGGTGGTGGTGGCTTTGTCCTTGAGCGCGCGATCAGAACGACCACCGCAATGATAAGTATTACGAGTATGAAGCCATATCCCGCGAAGAGGGCGATGCTGGTGACAGATAAGACCTGATTCTGACAGTCGTGCATGTCATTGGTCAGCTCATATCCGTCCTTACAGTCACATCTGTACCCACCAACGTCGTTAATGCAGAAGTGATCACATCCGCCATTGTCCACCAAACACTCGTTCACGTCTGTGTGACATAATTTTGTATCAATATTATCACATAATCACTTGCATCAAATGCCACACGCGAGTCAATAGACAGGCAACCCTTTCACTATTGGATTCAACTTCAAATTCAACTCCCCGTTCAATCAACTGCCTATACTTTAACTTCACCAGGCAGTTGAGGTGGACATGGACTGAAATGCGCTACAATGTTATACCTGAGCAGGAGAACTTGTTGTTGTCGAGTTTGTATCCAGGAGAACAGGCGCAGACAAACCCACTAATTGTGTCGATACAAATGTCAGCGCAGTTATCCAATCTCTGTGTACACTCGTCTACTAAACCTAAAAATATACATGGAAGGGTATAAATCAACGGTGATGTTGTTCCGTGTGGGTCGCAATACATTCCCGTTCAAACCACTGTGCTGAAATTAAAGATATTGCAACATACCAAGGTAGAATCTTGCCATAGCATGACATTTCCACTGTGCTCCAGCAAACGCCGCGTTTCTTTTGAAATGTTCAAATCTACTGTGACCTATTTTTGGATTTTGAGCCTTGATGGCTGAATACATTCTGCGGTTCCACAATGGCAGAAATACATAAGAGAGACTCTTATGTGTTTCTGATAATGGTTACTGAAAGTTCATCTGAACTCCGTTGTAGCTTTGTGGATCTTCCGGGACTCTCTGGCTCTTTGCTTACTGCAAAACACCAGGGACGAACTAGGTCTACCTGTTTTACTGTAAGTGAATCGATGGATTCCATGATCGTCACTTACTAGGTGCTCCGATACCCGGTGGTCCCTGTGCTCCAGTAGCTCCCATAGCACCAGGTGCTCCAGTAAATCCATCACGGCCAGGTGGCCCAGCAGGTCCTGTCGGAGAATTTACCTCACAATTACTGAGGAACATGGAGATTTCAGTATTCTTATACTAAATATATATTATGGACGGTGTTCAGGTACATGTACGCAATGGTGAACTGTTTGTGCCTGATTTTTGTGCTTGCCTGAGAAAGAATGTTGGACCTTTTCTCAACTCATGGTTACGCTGCGTAACCATACCACACCCCTGTTGCTGTACTGATGGTTACGCCACGTAGCCATAACCAATAGATGTATGGGTAACTGTCAACTGATTGTATTTAATGTTATATATACCCGAGGATGTATCTACACGCTAAACTAGCACATACATATTGCCACCGATTTAAATTTGGAAGCCTAATTGACCGTTTAGTTAACGGAATAATCAACCTGCAATTAACCTTGTGACGTCACAATTACCGATTATAATGGGTCGGACTACAGACAATTTTGATTAAAACTTTAATATCTTCATAACTAATCAAGATATTGACATGTTGTAAACACTATCAAAACCCACGAGATTCATTTCATCACAAGTTAAAAAGACTACAAGTACCCAAGTAAAATGTATTGGGTTATATTTCATTACAAATTCGAGAAAAAAGGCTGCAAGATGAAGAAAATAGAAACAGCCATCTGTTTGGTAGCTAGAATTCTTTCTTGTTTCCATGGTAACCAATGGCACGGGGTTGAAAAGATACTATATATAAATAGCACACAATAATATGACTTTATTTTCACACATAATTATTCTGAATCATCCTTTAATGAAAAAATTCAAACATATAAAAATCCTATCAATTCATACATGAATCGGCTCAGTATGGATGAAATGTTTCGATGGATGTAAAATGTTTCGATCAAGAAACCAAACTGGAAGTTTTAGATAAAGATACATGTTATGTTATTTTAGTTTGCTCCAAAATGGACACAATTTGAACGTGTATAATAAATATAAACGTGTAAAAAATTAAGCAGTTAAAAGAAGTACCATACGTACAGTTACTTACTTACATAATGCGATGTGGAAGAGGCATACCATTGCCAAAAGCATATTTGAAAGATTTATTATTCTTACCAGTAGCACCTGGTGGACCTGTAAAAGAAATGGAACGTTTCTTAAACTAGAAAAGTGTAAATAAACTGCATTCAACTTGAAGAAATATATGCTAAATTAGAATAAATGAAAACAAAATCGTGGCCAGGTGGTCCAACATGTCCGACGGTATCATAGAATCTGTCTCACATTTACCAAAGCACATGTTACAAAATTTTCATTTCTTTTTTCTCAAACAAATAATATGAGGAGAATAATAGGTTCGCGATGATAAACTTACCAGTCGCTCCCCCTGGTGATCCTGGTGACCCTAAAGCCCGAGGATATCAAAGTGAAGAATTAATTGATTGTTACATGTTCATATTAATTTATGTTGAGCAGACAACGCCCACTGATTAGATGCCATGTCTTCAAATGCTAAACAATACTTCGCATAAATGGTCTGTGATAGGATTGAAACCAATGAACTCACCAGTGGCACCAGTTCGACCTGCAACAGAAACGAACATGTCAATGATCTATAATCACACATAAAAATATACCAACAGAATAAAAACATAACGCATAATAGCGAAAAGAACTTGTGATATTGAAAAGTGTATAGGCATTTTAGTGCAAAATTTCAGGAAAATCCAATCATAAACTTCAACGATAAAATTGTTGACGGACGTACGAACAGTCACGGACGCAACGTCATGGCAATAGGTTATCGGAGGTTTGGTAACCCAAAAATTATGGGTGAGTTGTGGGACATTTTGAAGGTATACTTTTAAAAATGATTCTATTCCATCATGAACTGCCGCTGTAGTTGTGTGCGTGAGAAACTAGGTATGGTCATCAACACGATCTGAGTCACCACCGTGAATGCCTACTGTCATTGGGTATAGGCCTATGTCAACAGTAACACGTGGTTGTTGTCGGTGACTGTGTGAGTACTATTTCCTGCCACTGCTGCTCAGTTCAATTTTTCATCGCATCAAACAAAGTTTCTTTGCCAATGTTGTTATTAAATAAACTGCCATGGATGCAGAATTTACGATAATCAACTTTTATGGTGGCACTGAACAACTCCCCAGAACCGTGTCAACAAACTGTCACGTGGATGTTTTGTGAATCTAGAAACCGTCAACTACCGTCAACTATCGAATTATGCTCAGCCAGCAAATCCGTTCAGCAGTTGTTAGTACGGAAGCCCAGATAGGACATTTGCCCCATAAGTTAAGTTCGCCTCGGCGAACTACTAACTCGCCTCGGCGAACTGCTAACTCGCCTCGGCGAAATACTAACTGGTCTCTTATCAACAAACTGTTAACTCGCTTCGGCGAACTGTTATCTCGCCTCGGCCAATTGTTTTCTCGCCTCGGCGAACTGTTATCTCGCCTCGGCCAATTGCTTTCTCGCCTCGGCGAACTGTTATCTCGCCTCGGCCAATTGCTTTCTCGCCTCGGCGAACTGTTATCTCGCCTCGGCCAATTGTTATCTCGCCTCGGCGAACTGTTAACTCGCCTCGGCGAACTGTTAATTCGCCTCGGCGAACCGCTAACTCGCCTCGGCGAACTGTGGTTGCCATTTAGGTGTGTTACACAACTGGCATTTTAGTAGTTCGCCGAGGCGAGTTAGCAGTTCGCCCAGGCGAGATAAACTATCGGGGCAAATGTCCTATCTGGGCTTCCTACGGAGGCGAGATAACAGTTCGCCGAGGCGAGTTAACAGTTGGTTGATAAGAGACCAGTTAGTAGTTCGCCGAGGCGAGTTAGCAGTTCGCCGAGGCGAGTTAGTAGTTCGCCGAGGCGAGTTAGTAGTTCGCCGAGGCGAGTTAGCAGTTCGCCGAGGCGAGTTAGTAGTTCGCCGAGGCGAGTTAGCAGTTCGCCGAGGCGAGTTAGCAGTTCGCCGAGGCGAGTTAGTAGTTCGCCGAGGCGAACTTAACTTATGGGGCAAATGTCCTATCTGGGCTTCCGTAGCTTCCGTATGTTAGAGACCATTTGACACTTGACACCAAGGGTCGCCCTAACATAATGGAAAATCGTCATACGGTTGATTTTCAAACTTTCGCAATAATTCCAATAAAAATATTGATGATAATAAACGTTCGCAAATATTTACAGTGATGAGAACCTATTGTGTGCGTGATATTATACTACGAAGCTATGCCCGATTAGCTAGCGCAATCCTGCACATCATCCTAATCACTGATGATTACATGCAACAAATAAGTGATCAAGTCATATTTATTCATAGACTGTTCGATGTGAACTTATATTATGGAGGCTAAACCCTTATAGTCGAGACATAACAAGTAGGCATGATTCTACAAAAAGGGTATACCAGTAATCAAGATCTTTAGTAATTGTCCTCATTTCAAGCACAAACCCAAACCATATTATGTACACATACTACAGTCGAGAGAGATATATCTAGTGTTTAAAACAATAAGAAGCTAGCTTTTGTCTCCAATTTTTCGTAGCCAATAAAATAAATGAACAAATCGTAGCCTATAGACCTACCCCCGTCACACTGGACTGGCGGTGCCACTACGGTACCACAACCGTTTTCAGTCAAAACCGCCGTCACCGTAGTGACACCTCCAGTAGGGTTTTCGTATTTTCGTCACGGTACTACTGGGGATCCAGGGAGGAAGCACGGCGGCGTCACTGCGGACATGGCGATCCTAGTGAGTTACCACTACGGTTTGTTCGGCGGTTCCATGGCGATCATTGGCGGGAGTACTACGGTGTTGGGGGAAGCATTGAGGGGCCACTGAGGTGCTACTACGGGAATGGCGGTGCTACCGAGGTGCTACGACGGTAGCACTGCGGCAGCATCGCAGAACGACGCGACTATATAAAAGGGAGGTGGTTTTCGGTGAAATTCATTACCTTTTTTGCTTACGTGTACACTACACTACAGTGTACACTACAGTAATTATGTCGAAACGTACCACAACAAGGGGAAGAGCTACCAAGAAACGCCCTCCAACGCCCCCTCCACCCTCGGAAGAGGAGTCTTCGCATGAGGATTGCTTGCTCATCTGGCAGCAAGTTTTGCATGACGATCAGATTTCTGTTATCTGCCATTATTTTTTATCAATGAATTGATCTGAAGTGTTTCAAAACTTTCAGAACACTTGAAATTTATTCAGAAAACCAAAGCTTTTATATGCAAAATTTTGACCGCCGTAGCACCGTGCAAGACCCTCAGTGCAACATCTGCGCAACCGCAGTGGAAACGCCATTGCCGTATAGACACCTCAATAACACCGCCACCACCGCCGTGTGAACGCAATGGCATCGCAGTAAGATCGCCTAGTTTTCTCGAATTCCTCATTGAGTCCGTCGTGGCACCCCCATAACCGCAGTGTTCCCGTGGTAGCACCTCAGTAGCACTGCCATCACCGCCACTTGATTGCGGTAGGGTCGCCAGTTTACTTTTCTGGCGGTTGCACGGCGGTCTTACTGAGGATGCATGACGGTTATGGAGATGCTAATGAGGTCCTTGTACGGTTCCACGGCGGTTATGGCGGTGCCACGACGATCCTACTGCGGATTGGTCCACTCACGGTGGCACTGCGGAAGTTTTGAACATGTTCAAAACTTCCGCCATGCCACCGCGTAGGTCCGCGGTGTTGACAGTTTTCCGCGGTGCTATGGCGATCAAACGCGGTATCGCCGAGGAACCACGGCGATCATGGCGGTGCCACGGCGATTTTCATCGTACAAGCCCGCCGTGGCACCGCCATTCCAGTGTGACGGGGGTATATGCAGAAATGAAGGCACCTCCTTCAATGCCTAAATAAACTTTCCATTACAAAAAAAAATGTCGTTGATTTCGTTAGGTTTTTCCGTTGATGAAGGCAATAGAACTTCTCAATATGCATACACACCAAACATCCCTGGTGTGAATATAAAGTGCGTACATGGAATAGATGCGTCGGTTCTGATGTCCATATCACATCAATTTTCCTGCTTTGGGGGAGAATGTTCTAGGGCATCTCGGCCTTGATGTTTCAATGATTTTAATCATTATTATTTTTGAAGTTCATGGTCGTGTAATGTGTTTGGTGATATATTTTGTATATATAATGACCGAACAAAGAGACAAACCCTGATTCACAGTATGCCAATGTTGGGCGTACCCCGGCCCGATCAGCAACAGCGCGCGTGGAAAATTCTACACCTTTTTCGCTGCGAGAAATAGAAATAAATCTCTTTCGATAATTCGACAAGGGGTGTTCAAGATAATTATTATGCGTGCATTCCCATTGTTTACGCACATGAATCTTTTTTTTAAAAACAACAGTATTATGAACCTAGTTTTCATCTACAATTTTTCTCGAACAAATCGAAATCTATAGATGATACAGGAATGAAGCCACCCCCGTCAATATGAAAATAAAATTGTCCAAGATCGCTGTTCCATATAACACTGTTTGGGAGAATTACAGTATAATTGCTCAGCCGAACACATGATTATGTTGGATAAATACGGAGCCCTATTAGGGGCTCCGTAGATAAAAGTTACGTAGCCAACTAATTTTCTTTCAGTGAAGTGCCTGCCCATTCCGCACATCTACGTTACATGACCATGATGACTATTCAAATGCAATTCGTCAATTTGGCGATTCAATCAAAAAATATCTGCATGTTGATCGCCACGGGCGTTTTCGAGCTGTTTTTAGATCAGTGGAGTATCTCCTGACGGGAATTCCCTTGATCCTCCTGAGCCTGACGAAGGGGAAAAGGTATCTGCATCCGTGTAAAGGTCACTAAATACGACTCAGTCCGTTGTTACTTCCGTCTAAAAATTCGCTGACAGCAAGAAAAAGACATTCTGAACCAAACGTGCCCCTAACGAAAGCGCCTCGTCGTAAACTGACAAAACGTGCCAGGGTTGTGACATACATACATACACATATACACACATACATGCATCCATACACACATACACCGACCATGACACATGCTCACCAATGGTGAGCAAAAAAGGAAAATTCATTTGAAAGAATATTTTAAAATATTGCAAAAATTAATACATCAAGCCGTGACAATTATGAGTACAATATGACTTCCCAGTAATTTATAGGTACGTTATGATTTTACAAACATGTATGTGTACATTCTGATTTTCCGAATTTTTATTGGTACGTTATAATGTTCGAAAAATTTCATTGGTACGTTATGATATCCCAAACATTTATGGGTACTTTATGATTTTCCGAAAATTTATGGGCACTTTATGAGTTACTAGACATTTATGGGAACGTTATGACTTTCCAAACACTTATGAGAACGTTATGATATTCCAGACATTTATGGGTACGTTATGACGCCACATTGCGAGTACATAGCGTACGTTATGAAACATGCCCATATTTGGAGGTGCCTATGACGTCATATCTAGGTCAACCTGAGGACGTGACCTTGGAAAAGCCTCGGTCATCTCATAACGTTTGTCTTAAGATTCAGTCATCAAACAATTATGTGTACGTTAGGATTTTCCAAATTTTTATTGGTACGTTATGGTTTTCTAGACATTTGTGGGTACGTTATGATTTTCTAAACATTTATTGGCACGTTAGGATTTTCCAAACACTAATGGGTAGATTATGATATTCCAGACATTTATGGGTACGTTATAACGCCACCTTGCGAGTATATGGCGCACGTTATGATACATGCCCATATTTGGAAGTGCCTATGACGTCATAACTAGGTCAACCTGAGGACGCGACCTTAGAAAAACCTCGGCCATCTCATAACGTTCGTCTCAAGACTCAGTCATCTCATAATGCTCTTCATAAGACTCGCCATCCATCATCATGTGACCCAGGAAAGCCCTCGCTCATCACACACATCATAATGTCTCTCATAACGAATAACACCCATCCTCATCCAACCGTGAAAAATGCCGCACCCTACCCCCCCCCCCCTTGCTGCTGACGCACGGTTGCCAGAAATAATCAAGGCAAACTAAATGTATTGAAAACCATAATGGCGGAAGAAGAACAAGAAAAATATCTGCTAAGACCATAATGTATACCTTATAATTGGTTGCATAATAAATCTTTGGATAAACTATTTGGTCGGGCTTTGTTTGCAAAATGTTAATGTATTTTAGGTTTGTTATTGGAATCATCAAACTCTGACTGTATTGGTGGTAATAGATTCATACTTACATAAACTTATTGGGATGGATAAGTATGTTACAATTACATACTTCCTAAAGCCCAGATTGTATTTATAACAATATAATTTTTCCCCTTTAGTTACATCATTTTTGTTCAGGTAAACCAAGTACTATTAGGTAGGTAAATTCAAACAAAACATTAGGGTGACCATGAAGGAATCATTTGATAAATTGTCAATCAGTTATCTATGAGTTTTAGTACATCCTGTTTCAAATCAATCATTCTTGTCCAAAAAATCTCGTTACAAAGCTATAGAAACCACAATCTCTCATAAATACCAACCGTCTCCAATTAAGATCACGACATGCTGCAGACGGGTAGACATGCCCATTCAACACTGATTATTCATATTGAGAACTATATTGGATAAGTTTTCATGAATAATCATCAACATTAAATGCCCGAAAATATATCATAGTAATTTTTATTTGGAACGGCTCCCCCTGATGACGCCATGAATATCTCATTTGCATACCATTTGTCGGAGGTCTCTCTGTATCCATCACGAATTTGAATATCTTCAAATAGAAGCGTACTTATTATGAACGATCTCAGATATTTTGTTGAATAATTAGTTTGTTTGATGCCCTATTTACTTTGTATCAAACTAAAAAAACCGACAAACATCATTGGCACAACTGCAAAAATCCCGACCTATGGTCCGATAACCTATCGCCATGGCGTTGCGTCCGATCGTTCGTCCGTCCGTCTGTCCGTAAACAATTTTATCTCCAAAGTTTACGATTGAATTTTCTGATTTTTTTTTACAAAAATGCCTAGAAATATTTCGAGAGGGAAGTATTTTTCAGCTCTTTTATTTTCGCGATTTTTCCAAAATGGCAAAAAATGGCCAATTTTGGACTTTGATGGTCATTTTCTCAAAATCTGTCCAGTAACTTTTTTTCTTATTGATGCATAACATTCCTCATATTTAACCCTGTTATGTGTATAAGTTTCGTTGCCCTTGAATTGCTCGAAGTGGGCCATTTTTGCCCCAAACTCGGCCCAAATGGGACTTTCCTATGTTAAATTCTCCTATGCTTTATAATGAGACACATTTTTCCAAATATCTCACCTAGTATTGAGATTAGAAATTAAGAATCAATTGTGGACATATAGGAAATGATATATGCTGAATATTCTCGGGACCTTGAATTTGACCTTTGACCTATTTTTGTCAGAATGGTGGCCATTTTTGATGAAAAATGGCCAATTTCGGACTTTGACGGTCGTTTTCTCAAAATCTGTTCAGTAGTTATGTTTGTTATTGATACATAACACCCCTCATATGTATCCCTGTGACGTGTATAAGTTCCGTTGCTCTTGAATCGCTCGAAGTGGGTCAAAACTCGGCCCAAATGGGACTTTCCCATGTTAAATTCTCCTATGCTTTATAATGGGACACATTACGTCCAATATCTCATTTAATATTGAGACTAGAAAATAGAGATACTAGGAATCAATTGTGGATATATAGGAAATGATATATGCTGAATATTCTCGTGACCTTGAATTTGACCTCTGACCTCAGTTTCAAGGTCAGAGCACATAATGGCTTATATCTCGCTTATTATCGACTTTACAGCTTAGGAATCAATTATGGACATATAGGAAATGTTATATGCTGAATATTCAGATGACCTTGAATTTGACCTCATTTTCAAGGTCACATGACAACATGGCTAATATCTCGCTTCTTATCGACTTTACAGCTTAGGAATCAGTTGCGAACATATGGAAAATGATATAAGCCGAATATTGCCATGACCTTGAATTCGACCGTTGACCTCATTTTCAAAGTTACAGGACAAAATGGCTAATAGCTCACTTCTTAATTACTTTACAGCTTAGGAATCAATTGCGAACATACAGGAATATGTTTTCAAGATCGAAGGACAAAATGTCTAATATCTTGCTTCTCTATTGACTTTACAGTCTGGGAACCAAATGTTGACATATAGAAAATGATTATACACTGAATATTTTGATGACCTTGAATTTGACCTTGACCTTATTTTCAATATCTCGCTTATAACCGACTTTACAGCTTAGGAATCCATAGTGAACATATTGGAAATGATATATAATGAATATTTTGGTGACCAATGAATTTGACCTTTGACCTCATTTTCAAAGTTACAGGACAAAATGGCTAATAGCTCACTTCTTAATTACTTTACAGCTTAGGAATCAATTGCGAACATACAGGAAATGATATATGCTGAATATTCTCACGAACTTGACCTTTGACCTCATTTTCCAAGTCACATCACAAAATGGCTAATATCTCACTCATTATCGACTTTACGGCTTAGGAATCAATTGAGGACTACTAAAAATGATATATGATGAATATTCTCATGACCTTGAATTGACCAATTACCTTATTTTCAAAGTCTTGGGACAAAAGACTAATATCTAAAGTATATATTGTCCGGTAACCTTTCTTAGCCTTTGGGCTAATTTTTTCTATCATCTTAATAATGTGTGAAATACCTCACATGTGCATCAGACTACTTGATAAAAAAATGTGTAACAGCATAGCACATCAAAAACTGTCAAAAAATAATGTTTTGCTATTCAATACAAGATACTCAATTGGAGTTTTTACACTTCTATAGTTGTTTGCAGGCATTTACTTTTGTATTGGCATATAATCTGACCACCTGATGAGTAAGTACATTACATGTGTATTACTATTTTCATGGTCATTACTTACGTGTGGATCGATGAAAGCCAAGAAACTTCAGGATTTCCCCCCAAAAAAAATCCTCCACAAAAAAGGACCCAGGACCCAGCCTGAAATCCTACTATAGACACCTAGACACGCAGTGACTCTTGACCGAATAACAATGATTTCTGATGTGACACACGCCCAGGATTCTTCCTTTCGTGGACCTGACACACGGACTAGAATAATAATGACTGTTGACTTCCTCACAGTTTCCCAGACTTCTCGACCTGGCCCCAAAAACTAACAGGTTGAAATAGAACATGCAGAGCGGCAGAAAGGTTTCTTAGTTTGACTTTGTACACTGATGTTATTGAACATATTTTATAACAAATGACAAACCTGAGCGACCAGTTGAACCAGTTGTGCCAGATGGCCCTGTAATCACAAACATATATATATAAATATCAAGTTATTTCTGTAATAAAAATGTTGAGTCAGTAAAAAAAAATCAGGTCAAGGTTAAGGTTAATTCTAATACTCATAACCATGTTTGTCTAGGGCTCCAAGCCTGGAAATAGTGTCTTTTCCGCTCATGACGCACAGTTGTCAAAGATAATCAAGGCAAACTAAATGTATTATCCGGAAACCATAATGGCGGAAGAAGAAGAAAAATGTATACATTATAATTGGTTGTAAAATAAACTTCTTGGGACGAATTAGTATGCTACAGTTACATAATTCCTGAAACCCAAATTCTATTTTTAACAACGAAAATATTACATCATTTTTGCACAGATGAACCATATATTTAGTTATTAAGTAGGTATATTCAAACAAAACATTAGGGTGACCATGAAGGATTCATTGATAAATTGTCAATCAGTTCTCTACGAATTTTAGTAAATCATGTTTTAAATCGATCACTCTCATTAAAAAAAATCCGGTTACAAAGCTATAGAAACCACATTTTCTCATAAATCTATGCACAACATATCAAGGATCTTCAATTAAGATCATGACGTCCTGCAGTCATGTTGGAATGCCCATTCAACACTGATTATCCATATTGGGAACTACATCAGAGCGGCGAAAGCTTTCCCAGTTAGACTTTGAAAATCAAAATGACAAACCTCGCAGTCCTGTTGCACCAGTTGGACCTGTAATCACAAACATATATATCATAGTATCATGTTAGTTCTTTCGTGGCAAAGCCATAACAAAAGGATGTATAGAACGAAAATATCATCACTAAGACCACAGTTGTGCATAATCAGTAGTATTTTAACATCCAAGTTGACAGTACATATATGCATAATTTTGTACACTGAGGTTATTGGACATATTTTATTATATGATAATAATATCGTTACTAAGACCACAGTCAGTACTATTTTAACATCCAAGTTGACAGTACATATATGTATAACTTTATAGACTAACATTATTGAACTTATTGTATTACAAATGACAAACCTGAGCGACCAGTTGAACCAGTTGTGCCAGATGGCCCTGTAATCACAAGCATATATATGTATAAATATCATGTTATTTCTGTCCTAAACACCACTACGTATGGAATGAAAATTTTATCATTGAACTTCATCAATAAAATCACCGCATTTGACAGGACACACCGCTTCCGAGATAGTGAGAAATAAAAATGTTGAGTCGGTAAAAAAAAACAGGTCAAGGTTAATTGTAATACCCCTTAAAACATGTTTGTCTAGGGATCCAAGTCTGGAAATAGTGTCTGTTCCGCTCATGACGCATGGTTGGCAAAGATAATCAAGGCAAACTAAATGTTTTGTCCGGAAACCAAAATGGCGCAAGAAGAAGAACAACAACAACAAGAAAAATATCTGCTAAGACCATAATGTATACATTATAATTGGTTGAAAAATAAACTTCTTGGGACGAACTAGTATTCCACAGTTACATAATTCCTGAAATCCAAATTATATTTATAACAATGAAAATATTCCCCCTTTAGTTACATCAGTATTGTATAGATGAACCATATTTTGAATTATCAATTAGGTAAATTCAATCAAAATATTAGTGCGACCATGAAGGAATCATTTGATAAATTGTCAATCAGTTCCCTACGAATTTTAGTACATCATGTTTTAAATCGATCATTCTTATTAAAAAATCCTGTTACAAAGCTATAGAAACCACAATTTCTCATAAATCCATGCACAACATATCAAGGATCTTCAATTACGATCATGACATCCTGCAGACAAGTTGAAAAGCCAATTCACCACTGATTATCCATATTGCGAAATACATCATATTATTTCTAGGAATATCATGTTATTTCTGGGGAATATTAAAAAAATCCCATTACAAAGCTATAGAAACCACAATGTCTCATAAATCCATACACAACATTTCAAGGATCTTCAATTAATATCATGACATCCTGCAGAGAGGTTGAAATGTCCATTCAACACTAATTATCCATATTTGGAACTATATCAGAGCGGCAAAAAGATTTCTTAGTTATACATTGAAAATCAAAATGACAAACCTCGTGGTCCGGTTGCACCGGTTGGACCTATAATCACAAACATATATATCATAGTATCATGTTAGTTCTTTTGTGGCAAAGCCATAAACCAGGAAGTATAGAATGATAATATCATCACTAAGACCACAGTTGTTCATGATCAGTGGTATTTTAACATCCCAGTCGACATTACATATATGTATAACTTTGTACACTGATATTATTTGACTCATTTTATTACAAATTAAATGACAAACCTGAGCGGCCAGTTGAACCAGGTGGCCCTGTAATCACAAACAGATATATATATATAAATATCATGTTATTGCTGTCCTAAACACCACTAAGTATGGAATGAAAATTTTATCATTAACTCTCATCAATAAAATCACCGCATTTGACAAACAGGTCTGCCAATAATGGTGCACAGTTTGTACACATTGGAATACCAATAGTCTGTTGAAATATTCGGCCACCAATCTCCACAAAGATATTATCAATAAGGAAATTAACCATATTCACAACATAGGTTTCTGTATATTTATGTGGAGCATCAGAATCATCTTTAACAAAGTAGGCTGTATTATATTTGTCTACAATTTACTATAATATATAATTATTATGACGTTGTCCTTTTTCGGAGAAAAAGGAATTATGTATGAGCTTTTGAAGCTTGGACTTTAGTTCTGAATGAGGTATTGTGGTACAGAGAGTGGAAAGTCAAATGTTTTGATAGACGTAACTTTTAAAAGTGTGTGAGCATGTATATACTCCAACAAAGATTTGGAATTTTTTCGTATCCACATTTGGTTGATACCCCTTCTAGAGTAGATACTTTCACATTATTTTTGGAGACCATGCTTAATCTTTGACATTATAACAGTTAGTAGCTTAGAGAGAGCTTTGGTGGAACATGATGCCGAGCCTGGAATATATCTTCGTTTGTATGGATTTTTGTGTAATTTTTGGATCCAGTATAGACTGGGTAGTTTATAATCTTTACACAAGTCATTTTGTCTTAAATTTTATACATGATTTTATTCCTATACTCCCAATAATATGTGAAATACCTCACATAACCATCATACTGTAAAGGGTGCTGTAGCTTACTGGCAATCATGAGAATTGCACAGAGTATTATTTTTTCGTTAATGATATATATTCACAGACAGTCAATTCGAAGGCAACAAAACTTTTACACATCACAAAGGTACATAGAAAGAATCTTATGTATTTTGAGAAAAACTGTCTGAAATGACTTTGAGAAAAGGGCCCAAAAAGACAAAATTCATCGTTTTTTTTCGACAAAAACGATTTTGTCGCCCAAACGGCCGGTAAGCTAAAAAATGTGTAACAGCATAGCACATAAAAACTGTTATAAAATAATGTTTCGCTATTCAATACAAGATACTCAATTAGAGTTATCACACTTCTATAATTGTTTGGAGGCATTTACTTTCCTATTGGCATATAATCTGACCACCTGATGAGTAGGTACATTACATGTGTATTACTGTTTTCATGGCCATTACTTACGTGTGGATCGATGAAAGCCAACTTGGAAAAACTTCAGGGTTTCCCGAAAAAAAAATCCTCTACAAAAAAGGACCCGGGACACAGCCTGAAACCCTACTATAGACACCTAGACGTGCAGTGATTCTTGATCGAACAACAATGACTTTTGATGTGACACACGCCCAGGAAGCTTCCATTCACGGACCTGACACACGGACTAGAATAATAATGACTGTTGACTTCCTCACAGTTTCCCAGACTTCTCGACCTGGCCCCAAAAACTAACAGGTTGAAATAGAACATGCAGAGCGGCAGAAAGGTTTCTTAGTTTGACTTGGAAAATCAAAATGACAAACCTTGCGATCCGGTTGCACCAGTTCGACCTGTAATCACAAACATACATAACACAGTATCATTTTAATTCTTCCGTGGCAAAGCCATGATATATATATCATGTTATTTCTGTCCTATACACCACTAAGTATGGAATGAAAATTTTATCATTAAATTTCATCAATAAAATCACCACATTTGACACGACACACTGCTTCCGAGATAGTAAGAAATAAAAATGTTAAGTCGGTAAAAAAATTCAGGTCAAAGTTAACGTTAATTTTAATACCCCTAAAACATGTTTGTCTAGGGCTCCAAGTCTGGAAATAGTGTCTGTTCCGCTCATGACCCATAGTTCGCAAAGATAATCAAGGCAAACTGAATGTTTTGACCAGAAAACAAAATGGCAGAAGGAGAAGAACAACAAGGAAAACATCTGTTAAGACCATAATACACTATAATTGGTTGTTAAATAAACTTCTTGGGACGAATTAGTATGTTACAGTTACATAATTCCTGAAACACAAATTATGTTTATAACAATGAAAATGTTCCCCCTTTAGTTACATCAGTATTGTATAGATGAACCATATATTTAATTATCAAGTAGGTAAATTCAAACAAAACATTAGCGCGACCATGATGGAATCATTTGATAAATTTTCAATCAGTTCTCTACGAATTTTAGCACATCATAGTTTAGATCGATCATTCTTAATAAAAAAAATCCCGTTACAAAGGTATAGAAACCACAATTTCTCATGAATCCATGCACAACATATCAAGGATCTTCGATTAAGATCATGACATCCTGCAGACGGGTTGAAATGTCCATTCCACACTAATTTTCCATATTGGGAACTACATCAGAGCGGCGAAAGCTTTCCCAGTTAGACTTCGAAAATCAAAATGACAAACCTCGCGGTCCGGTTGCACCAGTTGTGCCTGTAATAACAAACATATATATCATAGTATCATGTTAGTTCTTTTGTGGCAAAGCCATAACACCAGGAAGTATAGAATGATAATATCATCACTAAGACCACAGTTGTTCATGATCAGTAGTGTTTTAACATCCAAGTCCAAGTTTCAAGTTGACAGTACATATATGTATAACTTGGAAAACTGACATTGTTGGACTTATTTTATTACAATTTACAAACCTGAGCGGCCACATCATAACGTCCCTCATAACCAAAACACCCATCATCATACCATCTGCCAAATTACCACCCCCAAACACCACCCCCCCCCCCTTGCTGCTGACGCATGGTTGGCAGAAATAATCAAGGCAAACTAAATGTATTGAAAACCATAATGGCGGAAGAACAAGAAAAATATCTGCTAAGACCATAATGTATACAATATTATAATTGGTTGCACAATAAATCTTTGGATAAACTATTTGGTCGGGCTTAGTTTTTATTGCAAAATGTTGTATTTCAGTTTTATTATTGGCATCAAACTCTGACTGTATTGGTGGTAATAGATCCATACTTACATAAACTTATTGGGTATGTATAAGTATGTTACAATTACATAATTCCTGAAGCCCAGATTCTATTTGTAACAATGAAATATTTCCCCTTTAGTAAAATCATTTTTGTTTAGGTGAACCAAGTATTTAATTATTAGGTAGGTAAATTCAAACAAACCATTAGGGTGACCACAAAGGAATCATTTGATAAATTGTCAGTCAGTTCTCTATGAGTTTTGTCCGAAAAATCTCGTTACAAAGCTATAGAAACCACAATTTCTCATAAATACCAATGGTCTTAAATTAAGATCATGACCTGCTGCAGACGGGTTGGAATGCCCATTCAACACTGATTATTCATATTGAGAACTATATTGAATAAGTTTTCATGAATAATCATAAACATTAAACGCCTGAAAATATATCAAAGTAATTTTTAATTGAAACGGCTTCCCCTGATGACGCCATGAATATCTCATTTGCATACCATTTGTGGGAGGTTTCTTTGTATCATCACGAATTTGAATATCTTCAAATAGAAGCGTACTTATCATGAAGGTATTTTATTATATAATTCGTTTGTATGATGCCCTTATTACTCTGGATCAAACTCAGAACTGACAAACGTCATTGGCACACCCCTGAATTACACCAAAATGACTAACCAAATTCCACAAGTCATTTTGTCTTGAAACTTTACACATGATTTTATTCCAATACTCCCAATAATGTATGAAATACCTTTCATCTTCATCAGACTGTACATACGTGAGAACTAGGCGCTACTTGATAAAAAAAATGTGTAACAGCATAGCATATCAAAACTGTCATAACACAAGATACTCAATTAGAGTTTTCACACTGCTATAATTGTTTGCAAGCATTTACTTTCCTATTGGCATATAATCTGACCTCCTGGTGAGTAAGTAATAGTGTATTACTATTTTCATGGCCATTACTTACGTGTGGATCGATGAAAGCCAACTTGGAAAAACTTCAGGATTTCCCAAAAAAAACCTTCCACAAAAAAGGACCCGGGACCCAGCCTGAAACCCTACTATAGACACCTAGACGTGCAGTGACTCTTGATCGAACAACAGTGATTTCTGATGTGACACATGCCCAGGATTCTTCCTTTCACGGACCTGACACACAGACTAGAATAATAATGACTGTTGACTTCCTCACAGTTTCCCATACTTCTCGACCTGGCCCCAAAAACTAACAGGTTGAAATAGAACATGCAGAGCGGCAGAAAGGTTTCTTAGTTTGACTTGGAAAATCAAAATGACAAACCTCGCGATCCGGTTGCACCAGTTCGACCTGTAATCACAAACATACATAACACAGTATCATGTTAGTTCTTTTGTGGCTAAAAATTCTATTTACAACAATATTCCTCCTTTAGTTACATTTTTTTTTGTTAAAGTGAACCATGTACTTAAATAATTATAAATACTGGTTGAACCAGAAAAAGAGTTAACAAAATATTTTTTATTCTCATGTTTATGTCGACATTAAACTGACATACAAAATGTATTTCGAGGGTATATCATTGTATATATTCCACCCCACTCTAGGCGCTCCCTCTTCCGGCGACACGCGCGATCCGATCATCCACCGTGATTTTTGTATGTGCCGACACGACAAATTTGCACTTGCACTGTGGGCGATACTGGATGCACTAATGCCGCAATGGCGGACAGTAAACACGGTCAGTTTGGTTTTTAA
Organism: Terebella lapidaria; assembly: GCA_949152475.1. Classification (NCBI taxonomy): domain Eukaryota; kingdom Metazoa; phylum Annelida; class Polychaeta; order Terebellida; family Terebellidae; genus Terebella; species Terebella lapidaria. The sequence goes on from OX424565.1 coordinate 28,845,275, forward strand.
CCGTATTTTATCAAATGACAGGTCCATTTGTGATAAATGGATACTCTGAAGGTAGCTTAGTGTTTTGGTCAAAGACATGCGTTGTTATTTCAAGCAGATCACGCTTCTTTGTTTAGATATGTTGACGAAAAAAAATTTCGATGAGATTCACCAATGACAAAAATGAGATTCCCTAACGATATTGGCCTAATAGACATTTTGCCTTTAACGCTGTATTTCGATAGGCGGTATTTCGCTATCGAAATACTGCATAACATGGACCAGCCTCATTCGCCGCAGGGGTGTCCGTTGGTGCATGCATGAATTCACCGTCGTCGACGACAAATGAACACAGCTCAGCGAACCGAAATTACTACAGTCATACATAGTTTTGACTTTGAGCATGTCGTCGATGCGCCATGGTAATATTCGCTCCCCTGGGGTCAGGCCCCCTGGGTCGGACCGAACGATCTCGGGGGGAGGGGGAGTGGGAGGGAAGAGTTGTATTGGATTGTGTAAAATGAGATACAAGGAATATTCCGTCTTTCCATGCGCCTGAAACCTCAGCGTGATTTCGGAGGTTGAATATATTATACTGTATCATGTCGAGAATCATTCGCAATCTATCATATTCATAATGATTTACATGACCTACAGTATAGGAAATAATATTATAATAACTGCGTTGTGTGAAGTGGACACATTGGGGTTGATGTACGTATGTAAGTGAAATTAATGAACATCATGAAATACATAGTTTATAGGAGGGTTATTATATAACCCAATAGTACTGGTGTTGTGGGTACAGAATACTAAAGGCATGACCCTGCTAAACCAATGCTGAATATTATTATGGTTCTGGTTTTGGGGGTCCCCGAAAAAGTGATGCGATTTGTTTTTCTTTTTTCTCCTAAAATTGGCTGTCGATGACTGATCCGGTCAAATATGGCCCATTTATCCAACCATTTCCTAGTAAAATGGGCTGCTGATGATTGATTCCGTCGAATTTGGTCTGTTTGGCCAGCCATGCACCATATTTTGTAATATCGAGGCCTTTCGACTCGATAATCATCTCTCCAAAATCGGTGTACGAGTGTCAATTTACCGAAGAAATAAATTCTCAGAAAGAGATGCGCGCGATTTGTTCTTTGTTTCAGAGAAGAAGAAGGGTATGCATGGGGTTTAAATTGACCGCGCGCCCAATCAGAACCGTAATACTTTTTTGGGCCTAGCTCAGCCATTGCATTATTCTCACTGACGTGAAAAAAGAATGATGCGATGTGTCACATTGAATTTCCGAAATGTGGCCCAAAATGTGGCACACTCGCCGATTGGCTAATATTTGTCCAATGTCTGGCCTTGTGTGTAATGAATTGCAGGGGGTGTTGAGGTAAATGGGAGAAGGGAGTGTTGTATATAATGGTGTAGAGGAGGTGTTGTATGTAATGGAGTAGGTGAGTATTGTATGCTTTGGTGTGGAGAGAGTGGTATATGTAATGGAGTAGCAGAAGTGTTGTATGCAATGTTGTAGAGGGAGTGATGTATGTAATGGAGTGGCAGAAGTGTTGTATGCAATGTTGTAGAGGGAGTGGTGTATGTAATGGAGTAGCAGAAGTGTTGTATCTAATGTTGTAGAGGGAGTGGTGTATGTTATGGAGTAGCAGAAGTGTTGAATGCAATGTTGTAGAGGGAGTGGTGTATGTAATGGAGTAGCAGAAGTGTTGTGTGCAATGTTGTAGAGAGTGGTGTATGTGATTGATTGATGTATGCAATATTGTGGAGGGAGTGGTTTATGTAATGGGAGTGACAGGAGTGTTGTATGCAATGTTGTAGAGGGAGTGATGTATGTAATGGAGTGACAGGAGTGTTGTGTGCAATGTTGTAGAGGGAGTGATGTATGTAATGGAGTGACAGGAGTGTTGTATGCAATGTTGTAGAGGGAGTAATGTATGTAATGGAGTAGAGGAGTGTTGAATGCAATGTTGTAGAGGGAGTGGTGATGTATGTAGTGGAGAAGGGGAGTGTTGCAATTGACGAAGTCGAAGGAGTGTTGTGTGTAATTAAGTAGAGTGAATACTGTTCACGATTGAGAAGCGGTGTTATCTCAATAAACATGATAAATAATATTGAGTCTGTGTGATCTTGCATACGTTCATAAAAAGACGTTTGAAGCCATTTTAGACCCACCGATATGCTACATTTTAACGTTTTCGAGGAGGTTCCCAGGTGAATTTTTGATTTATAAAATTTGTTGCTCCTCAGAGTAGCGCGTTATTTTTCTGAGGCATTGGAGAGGACACCGTGTTCTCGCAATAATCCAGTGATACTTTGATGACCCGTAATATATCCATGTTGTACATGTTGTACACAACAACTCCACTTTGTACACAACTATACCTCATTCTGAACTGAAATCTCAGCTTAAAAAACTAATCAATAATTCATTTTTCTCTAAAAAGGGACAACGTCGGTACCACTATATTGTAGTTAAATATAATACCGCTTATTTTGTTAAAGGCGACTCTGATGCCCCATACAAATATACTGAAATAGATGTGGTAAATATGGTTAATTTTCTTATTGATAATATTTTTGTGCAATTTGGTGGTCGAATATTTCAACAAACTATTGGTATTCCCATGGGTACAAACTGTGCACCATTATTGGCAGAACTGTTTTTATACTCATACGAATCAGATTTTATCCAACATTTACAAAGAGGAGGTTCTAAGAAACTAACATGTAATTTTAATTTCACTTTCCGATACATAGATGATGTACTGTCGCTAAATAATCCCAAGTTTGGTGATTATTTGGATGTCATATATCCTAAGGAACTTGAAATTAAGGATACTACAGAATCCGCTAATTTTTCCAACTATCTAGACCTGAGGTTGGAGATTGATAATGATTCTAACCTGTCAACTAGATTATATGACAAACGTGATGATTTCAATTTTTCCATAGTCAATTTCCCTTTTCTAAGCAGCAACATTCCTATGTCACCGGCATATGGTGTGTTTGTTTCTCAACTTATACGCTATTCCAGAGCTAGTTGCAAATATGAGGACTTTGTCTATCGAAGTGCCCAGCTAGTCTCCAAACTGCTACGACAAGGATATGTTTTACCAAGACTTATAGCTGCGTTTAAGAAATTCTATGGACGTCATCATGATCTGGTTGATAAATACAACAAATCCATGTCTGCCATGCAACTAGATCTATTTTCATGTTAATTTTGGGGAATTCATGGCGGGTGCCAATAGTGGGGCAGGAAATGCTCACTCTTTCCGGAACACCTGATTTCACCTCCTAATGGCCATTTATGGGAGTTCATGAGTTTCCCTGTCATTTTTGTTTTCTCTCACTTCGTATGCCTGATATGACTTTCTGTCCCCGGACTATGAGATTGGATAACGGACCCTGTTTTGTTTGCTCGGAATACTTAATACTGGGTATTGATTCCACGTCTATCCACTCATAAGTGCACGTAGTAACGACGCTCATATCTCCACGTGTTAATATCATAAATCTTTTGCGAATGATCAACGTCTTGTACAAATATATCTGTAAATATTTTGTGAATGGCGATGCGGTTGAATTGGCACCACTCGCCACATCATTGTAACCTGAGCGCCCCTGATGTTGCAATGGGATAGTCCAGCCAAAACACGGCCTGCACATGAAAACCTGCAGTGTATTTCGAATTCTCACGATTCAAGCGTTTCAATTGGCTGAGAAGCTGTGTGGAAGTTCTAATCGTCGAAGTACGGCGCTTAAAGGCAAAATGTCTAATACGTGTATATTGTAATAGGTCCATATCATACACCATTGTGAATTCGTTGATTTATGCGACATAAATTAGCTAATGTAACATTAAAACTAGGAAATATGTACTAGAAGATCATCTGTACACATCAATACAATGTCAATTGGTACTTTATTCACGTTTAAATAACGCAGATTTGAATTAATAAAGACAAGATCGTTGAGGAATCTTCACATGTTTGTTAGAGAATCTTCGATTTTATAAAAACAATCGTTACGGAATCTTTCGGCTTTTTTTCAGACGAGTTTTTCATGCTCAAACCAACATGAATCGCCATGTATTTGCAACGAACGGTTGTTTCGTGCGCATAAGAATTTGCAGATGTATGTGTGTATCGATCACAATCGTAATTATCGGGAAAATGAAGAAAATTTGAACTAACCGCGAGTGGGTTCGCCATTGCGGGATGCACTAACGATCGTCAGTGCATCCAGTCTCACCACAGTGACTTGGGGATGATGTTGGGTGCAAATATTCATTTGGTCCGATAACCTACTGTTATGGCGTTGCGCCCTTCATCCGTCGTTGCCAACAATTCATCTTTAATGTTCACATTATTTTCGTTTTTTTTTCAAAATGTCATTCGTTTTTAACGAAAAATTTCCAGTTTTGGACTTTAACAGAAAGTTTTCGTTTAAAGCAGCTGCCTTCGAAAACAGGCAATATTATTTGAAAACTATATTTCATATTAAACATGCTGAACTAACTGAATGAAACATACATCAAATGTAATGAAAATAACCAGTCCTCAGGGAAATTTTGCTCATTTGAACAGGCGGTTCTTGCATAAATACAGAAACTGTATCCATCAACACGCAGATGTAAACAAAGTATAGAAATGCGAGATAGACTGACGATTCCACGGACATCATGGTATATCACTGATAATTTTCTCCTAACTACATTATATATGGACATACGAACTTGAAAATGTACTCGATGTGGACTTTTAAGCGCGATTTGATCATTTGTTTACACTCGGGTTTGATGGATACATTTCGTTCGTTTATTTACAAAACGGGCACTAAAACGGATGAAAAGGCAACTCGAACAGACTGTTATCGTCAAAATCATTGAGCACACCTTTTGTTATATTGCATTAGATGTGTTTAACAAAAAAAATGATTTTGAAAAAAATATTGCATACATTCGAAGGCAGCAGCTTTGACTGTCCCTCCTACCGAGCTGCCCGTCACAATGTGTTTGCCTCCACCACCCCCTCCTCTCGATAATAATGCCTGATCTCGACATAACTTCGTTCACACAAAACCAGAAGAAATATTTGACAGAACTTTTTCTTTTTGGGAACGAATTTTTGGGTATTGCTTGGACTATCAGCTTGTTTAATGCTGTACATGCTTTTATCATGGAAACTGAGTGTTTTACGGGAATCCAGCTTGTGTGCTGCCTACTGAGTTCTGGACGAGGAACGTTACCTATGTGCATATTATAAATGGCGTGTAACCATCCTCGGAAAACAAAATACGTTTAGATAAACAAAAACGAGAAAAAAAACAAAACAAGTCCAACCGAATTTTCTTCGAAATGAATGAAACACATTATTCTTTGCATGAAAATGGCTCAAAACACATACCCCGGTAATAACTTGTTCATGGACACATTTTCTCCCACTGACTCCTGATAAAGGCATGATAAAAGCGAATTGGTGGCCACACACAGACCAGCGACTCGAGGACAGCTAAACTTGAACACGTGACAACGGTAGATATATTATCGTGATTATGAGGAGACATATGCATAGGTTAGGAACATGGGGATACCTATGCATGGAGTAGAAAAAAAGTTGCTCAGCATACTGAGGAAACAGCAAAATACATAATTGATCGATTTTCGTCAAAGATGTCACCATTTTGAAAAAAAAAATATCAAAATTAGATGCTCAAGAAAAAGCAAATAATGACGAAGGAGTTCTCGACATTTTCCACTTATTTGGCGTGATCATAACTAAATAGAGTAGTACCCACCAAAACCATTCCAAATGTGTGTACATACAGTACATCTGTGCACCAAGTATCGATGAACTTGAATACACTCAAGACTAAATCCCCGTTCTACTGTGAATTGAATAAATTGGGCATACCTTGTCCTTCCACGTATGTGCAAACAAACACAGTTACGAACAGCAATATCCACAATTTTACCATTGTCATGTCCATACTGCTTTCTGTTTTTATCATTGTTTGAGAAAATACCAGTCTCCGACGGCAATGTGTATTTATATCTGCTGATACTCAGAACGAGTTTCAAACTTGATATACACAAATCTTACCTGTAAATACCGTACCTTTACTGGAGCATATACATTTTAATGTACAAAAAATCATGATATTGCAAATAAATTGACACGGGGCTTGTGATGGGACAAGGAAGTACACCCCATCTCAGATCAACACTGATACAAATCAGTTAATGTACCTGCACATGGGTAGCCGCTCATGTAAGCATGTGTATAAGAGATAAGAATATGCACAAAACGAAACTGACAGGCCTATCTTCACATTTTTATTTATAAGACAAAAAATTCATGTATTCTTCGTGTATTGAAATATAAACCCTCGGCAAAAGAATTAAGACCCTAAAATATATGCTTCCGTGCCTTCATAATGACAGTTGAAGTAATCTATGTATCGAACTATAGCCACCCCGACGATGTGGTCGCGATAACGCCCATAAATACCTGAAGCGAATGAATTGACAGAATTTTGAAAGTAGAATGTCTGTGTGCACGTCTGTGATAAAACCCTCCAAATGTACACAAACAGAACTTTCAGCTATACTAGATATTCAAATGTATGCATGTATGATATTGGCAGAAAGTTATGGATTTTGTAAGGCATATATGTAATTGATTGGGAAAAAAAGCTTTCCTGCCAATATCAATGGTATCAATTAAACCACAGTGGGCCTACACTGGCATTAACTTGATGAAGCTCCCTATCCACTTTCGACAGCAGCACCAGGATTTGTCATTTCGTGTATTTCATCATTCCCCTATTGACATGTAATATAATGTTGCATTTCGAAGATGATGTTGAAAAACATTATGCAAACAGATTGCATCGCTAATATGAGTTGAGTTATGCATCTAGAAGATGGGTTCGACCTAGACGTACACGAAGTTTATATATTATGCAAGTAAATTTTAAATTATATGCAAGTCTAGCATTGTATTCTGCCTTGAGTCTAGAACTTGGTTCCTCCGATTCCAAACGCACAAATCGTTGCTTTTCACATACTCCAGGACGTTATGATTCACCAACTTGATTCACCACTGGAATAAAGGGAAATTGCACCTTATCATCAAGACGGATGTGAAAGTGGCATAATCGGTTTTTGATTTTCTATGTGCAACCAATCAATACTTGCCTGCAACCTAGGGGTAATGCTGAATTTAACGCAGTGTCACGAGGATATATGTTGGGGGATGCACGGTTCAATGTCAAATAATTACGTTCAGCATTGACCGTAGAAAGTATTGAAAATCGATGAAACAGCTGCCAACAATGAAACACTTTGAGCAATCAAGTCACTCACTCATACCTATTGTCCGATAACAATAAACTAATGAATTTAAAGTCATAGTAGCAAGGTACCATTATATTCCTGTTTTATTTCTGTTCAAATAAAGACATTGTGGACATTTGGAGATATAAAAGTTGTTCGCGTTAATTGGTAACTAATAATAGCGACATATAATTGAGTATATTGAGCCAGTATTACAATCGAATTCTCCAGCCGATGAAAGAAATAGCTTCAGCAATTTCCGTAATCGTGACGTCAGTTGAGGCAGAATGTGCTTTGATTGCTCGCCAAAACCATAAAATACGTAAGTTGGAGGTCAGCTCAAAGACTCCAAAATTACTCCAAAATGTATGCGATTCAACAGAAAACACGCAAAAGCTAGCAAATATTGGACATTTCGCAGTTCAACAAACATTCGTTCTGGGTGAATAAATAGTACTGATTCTAAATATCTAGACAAGGAATGCCGTATTCCAGCATTCCTTCACTTGACTTGTCAAACAGACAACAGGGGAATGATTATGCGACATCCAATTTACCTTGCTGGTTACACATACTTTCAGTTCTGCCTCAACTGACGTCACCAACCACGTGACCCACACTAAAATCAAGATCAAAATCTTCGGCAATTTACGGAAGGAGTGCTTATTTGATTCAATATCTTGAAACCCATTGATTATATCTGTCAAAATCGTTCGAATTCATTGAAAACTATTCATAATAGACTAAATGAAGAGCACTTTCATCGGCATGCTACTAGGTCTTTAATTGAATTAGGGAGAATGAATTTGATTTTAATTTGCATTCGATATTGGACCGTCCCTTTCCCCATATCGAGGTGAAATTATGTGTTCCAAAGAGTGCTCATTTCCTACCCCACACGTGACTCCCTTCATAAATTCCCCAAACAATATAAATACAATCACATCTTCTGTATATTCGAGATACGTTCGTAGTATTTATTACAAGTTCACGATGGTTTATCTGGGTGGAGCTCGATCTGTCGCAGCAGTTCAGAGACTAGAGCTTGGAATTTTGTGCAGCGAAGTCCTGGATTAGATCAGGAATAGTGTATTTACATTGTTCATGCATGTATTGCAGTGAATACCACCGAGTTAATGTTGTGATCCCGAGAGACCAGCAACATTACAAATGTACTAAATGGTAACATTTCGTCTGCACAAAGCATACGTGTTTGATTTTTTTATATATTCTGTCCCGAAATTTTTATAGGATTGTTCATAGGATATGAAAATACTACATATTTCACTACTGCTTCTGGCGCCTGGTGGTTATACAATTCTAATGACAACTTCAAAGAGGAAGTGTATGATGCCTATATTATCATCTTGAAAACGAGACATTTGCAGTCGTGACAGAGGGTCGTGAGGTAAAGTAAAAACAAGAAACAAACAAACAAGTTACTTGTGCATGTAACATCGATCTTACTTCATTCCTATGTTTCATCGCAAGAGAACTGCTTAAGAGGACATAATGTGGACATAATTATGGATTACAGATGTATGGATTACGGATGTATTGTTTCTGTAATTCTAATCTTTCCTCTGGGTAAGCACGGGCGTAGAACTGTTTCGCTATGAATGCTCTACGCGATGTTCAATGATTCACCCTACGCCGAGTTGATTCCCTTTACCGATTAACACAATATCAAAACAGGTGCTCAGGTGAATATTTCCAGTGCCAGTTGGACACACACAGGAGTGAAGCAAATGTAGGTCATATATTTGTATTTCTGAAGCACTGGCGGATGAAACAGACGGCACGTAGGGACATATTAGATGGAAACACACCACTTGTTCTCATCGCCGTCATTAAATATGAGATTTTATCAGTATCTGTGGTGAATACGTACTCACCCTCACTTCGGAAATAATGTATAGGTGTATATAGCTGACATATTCACCACAAGAATTCATATTTCTCGACGTGCAATGTGTTTTGTTCATTTGAATCACTGGCGGAATATTTGCTGATGATACCCTTCACGCAGTGTTATGTTTCCCTTTACTGATTGTCATTTTCGGAGATGTTTCCCTTTACCACATTTTGTCATGAAAACTTTGTGCAAAAAAATGCCAAATTTGAAGACGAATAGTGGCATTTCAAATTTGTATTTCAGAGAAATGGAGCGCCCGAAACTGTGCGAGTATTGTCACCAATAATCAAGGACTTTTGACACGTTCCTATCCCATTTTACTGACATTTTCCTATTTCTATGCGATGTCTTTCATTCTGGAGGACAACTTTGAGGAATTTAAGAAAAGTCCTTCGTTGTCATCATTCGTAATAAAGACATATTAAAACATTTATATGTGAAAATATATCTTTTTCCGTGATATGCTTCACCCGATTTATGGCCCATGGGCCATCTTTCGGGAAAAAGTCCCAAAAGATGGCCCATGGGCGATAATTCGGATTCATTTTTTAAAAAAATATTTGGTAATGTGATGTTTTCTATAACGTATTTTCGATGAATATTTAAACGATTTATTGAACATGGATATATGCCATCAAACATGTGTCAAGTTTTTACATCATGAAACTGTCATAATGGCGTCAAAATCACAACGGGTGACTGTTACCCTTATTGTCTTGAAATAGGGGCTATTGATGCCAAAATCTCAATTCAATGTGAGGAATAACTTGCACCGTAGAAAGTTTCAAGTAAAAACAGTATACTATAGGTCTAAACTATATGTACAGGTATTACTTATACTATAATATTTCGTATGAATGGAATATGTAACTGGAATAATCGAAAAGATCGAGGTGTGTATATTTTAATATCAGAAGCACCGATGCGCCCAGGGCCATATTACGGAAAACCCCAGTAGTCTTCACGCGCAATATTAAATATGCAGGACGGATTCAATCGGTAAAAAAGTAGTTTAAAAATAACGCATTACAGAAAACACAAAGGAATGCGTTTTCATTTACAACGCAACCCAAACAATCATTGCAGAATATAAATATTTGTTGTTTACAATAATATCACGACATAAATCAAGTTCAATGACCAGTGTTACTAGATGAGAAGTCGCAATGTTGCTGAACATCCCTTCTCTGGACACTGCATGGGCTTCTTCACCTCCAATTACAGGGTCCATTGGCTAGATTTCCATCTGATAAATGATGATAAGTATGATTTATTTGAATCCCAATAACAACACAGAACCTGGAATATAAAGTACCTGATATGTAATAAAATTAAAAGTGCTTCTAAGATGAATTTGCTTGAACAATATTATGTTGGCGCCGTGTGTAAAGGGTAGCGGCACCATGCGACAAGGGAAGATTTGTGTGTGGCAATGTTCCGTAAAGGGTATCAGGTGCAACGAAAATTTTACCATAATTCTGATATATAAATCGCAGTATTTACATCACGTGATTCATGAAATACATATATGATGCCGATATTTTGATCTTTGACTATAATACATTGCAGAAGTGACAAATTTTCCAACATTGCTAAATAAATACATTGTCATCACTGTTCAGAAATAAACAACCTTTATTTTCTGCACGCTTATCGTCAACACTGGTAAGCAACCGACTGCTGTATGACCGCTTTTCACTAAAACTCACTTTTCTTGAAGTTTTGATTCGCAAGCACGTGTGTTTCTAGTTTGTTAGTCGGTAAAGGGAATCAACACCGCGCAGGGTGTATCATTGAACATCACGTAGGGCATTCATCGCGAAACAGTTCTACGCCCGTGGTAAGAGATTCAACTGTTTTTTTTAAAATATTTTTTACAGTATAAGCTTTCCTACGTTTCGCTTGTACTTTAGGAATGTTTGAATGAACGAGAAAACAATCTGTATATTAATCTTTGAAAAAAAAATGGAAATAGCACATTCCAATTTCTCGTCAAAATAATTGCAGGTTCTTCGACTAGTATACAACGGAGTACCGGCGAAAGTTTCGACGTTCAACTCTGTCCTTTGAATAAGGTCGTGCAGATACAGAGAGTACTTGCGTATGCGATGACTGGGCAATCTCAAGAAGTTGACCCCATGGATTGTACAGTCGAAGTAAATGCGACACAGTTTGGAGATCGTTATGAGGAAGTTGTGAGGTTATGTAATGGGCGTTCGGCGTGTCGTCTGTTCACTGTCACAAGTGTAACAGTACCGTGTCAGGGACAGTTCAAATCTTCAGATTCGATTTCCATCGTTTATGAATGTGTACTGCCCGAGGACATCAACGGTGGGTAGCTAGCTCCTTGAGGTTTATTTCCATTTAAAAGTTGCATTGCAGATACGCACTTGGTCAAATAACGATTCATGACGTGTCGCGGTAATCCCAGAAACGTTGGTGTGTAGGCCTATTTAGTATACTTAGTCGGAAGAGGGGGTGGTTCGACCTAACAAAGAATCACAGACCTTTGAGGATGGGATGTACATTGTTCATGAATATTCCGTCATGTGCTTTCCAGGCTTATCCCTCCAGGCACACTGCTTGGGGGAATCCGAGTATTTCCACCACACGCTCTGCCCTATTGGTACACACATTAACGTAAGAGACGTATACCTAGGAATGGATATCGACGCTGAGTGTTCATCCGAATCTGACAGCTGTTTTTATGCCACGCCTAGGGACCAAGAGCTACAATTTATCCGAGAGCAGTGTTATGGGCGGATGGTCTGTAGTAATGATATACGCACATACACGTGGTATCACACCTGTGGTACGTCCAGGTACATGATTGTGCAATACACGTGTCCTCGGGCATACTCGGGTAAGTCCGGACACATTCGGAACCTTAGGCTTTCCCACATTCCATCGCTTGCTCACTCATCAAAATAATAAGCCAACAACCTAAACACGTGCTTGCATATGATTGTAACATGAATTTATGTTGAATGAATTTATACATGGTACACATATAGATTGAACAAATCTATAAAGGCTACAAGTGGTGTGTGTGTCCTGTACTTTTCTTCCTTAGATGACGTTGGGTCCATGATAATCTCAGCCAACACCCCTATAAGTCCTGCATGTCCTGCAAGCACGATGACAGTAGTGGACGGTTATAGCCTGGCCAATGTATCAATTTCGTCAACGCAGGTACAACCAACCGACTGTGTCAGACGCCTTTATTTACCAGATCTGATCCGGAGATGCGAATCAAAAACGCCTCCATGTTCCGGTGTCTCCATAGCTCCAGACAATGTTCGCTGTCCGATATCAACCATACAATCATCACGCGTACTGTTGCTATTTGTCTGTTTTGGATCCACCCAAGGTATGGGATATAACAAGAGAAAATAAGACACGTCATTGTCTCTTCATTGTTGTTTATTATTTGTATTGTTATTATTAGAGCCAACAACTAGAAGATCTACCAGCGTGACCACTATGATGGAATTCAGTGACATGGGGTCACCTGTGATAACGCCAACTACATCAGGTAGGTATATAGTTTTTCACACTCACATATTTCTTGGTAACCACATCACAACAAGACCTTTATGTCAAAACTCACGCTGGCATCACTAACGGAAGCCCATTGGGACTACAAAACAAAACGAATCACAATAACAAAGTGGCCATGTGGAAATCAAAATTGTGGTCTTGAAATTAATATCATCTCGAATTTGAATGCATTGTTTTTCATTCATCCGGAATTAAATGCATCTCAAATTGAAGAATATGTTATCCAGAAAATTTTGAACTCGAAATTAAAACCAAGATCTCCATATGAAATTCGTGATTTCGATTTTTTTTTAATTTAATTTGAATTCAGAATCCGTTATCCCGATATCAAGAAGTAGTTATTTCTTACACAACACTGGTTGTATTTGTGATAATATATTGCCATGTGCCGAGCTTGATATAGTTATTATACTTGATATACGACTTATATTCTTAGAAGTGACCGAGGATGTAACTGGTGTTTCCCTTCCACCAACGACAACGAATGAAACTACGAACTCTCACGACAGGCGTGCGTGATACTTTCATTAATCCGTCTTGTCAAACACACCATAACATATCGATATATTTTGAATGACATGCATTTTATTTTTCAGTGTGGTACGTGGTTGTTGGAGTCCTGGCTGTGTCCACTATATCCCTCATTGTTGGTTTGATTGTTCACAAAAGGTAACAAAATATTTGTGATTTTAATCACCAACCGACCGAGACAATCGAGACAATTCAATGACTGAGGTTTTGTTCAAGCATTGTTTGTTGTCTTCAGTATGCTGATTTTAACCATTAACTAACTGTTGTGTTGAAGACTGGGCTGAGAGAACAATACCTCAACAATACCTGATAACAAGTAATAACTAAACATTCAATGATTATAGGCGCATTGTGGTAGAGCACGTTGGAGCACCCAGGAGAATCCCGCAGTGTATGGATCCTCGATTGGAGGCCATGGGCGGTAACGACAGTTACCCTGCAACAGTTACACCTAGTGATGTGGGCCGTAACGATACTTACCTCACCACAAGGGCACCTGATCATGGGGGAATGACTCATGATTATGCCCAATTGAGCCCGATCGCACGGGAAGCTGAAGTGATGAATAGTAATCACAGTTACCTAAACCAAGCTGCACCAGACCGAGTGGACGACCATAATGACGGTTATATGGAACTGGTCCCTGATGACGATGGTTACCTGGAACCGATGCCCATACGTCAAGCACCTGATGACGGTTACATGGATATGACCACTGGACATTAAATGGATTGTATGAGCAATAAAAACATTCATAAAACTCTTATCACAAAAATGGATATTTTGGCAACACCTATGACATGCATGTCTATAGATCTCAACACGTATTATATAGTTGACACAATAATGTCACGTCAGAATTGTACCAAAAGATTTATCATTTACCAAATGACTTCCCCAAGTATATACATAATAATAAACTTCAACAATATAACAAAATATCCCCGGGCAAATTTTTATTAGGTAGTCTAGATTGTTGAAGTATTGCTTCTCATTTCTTTATGAACACTGTGAAAAGCGCCTGAAGGCAGAACCATAACTTCCTCATCACTGTTGCATACAGTTGATATACACCACACCGTTACACGGGTTCTCATACCCTCGTTGGCATAACGATGACTCCTGCTCATATTAGGTTGTTTCATCAGGTGCTGCCTCTCACGATGGAATACATGTAGGATGTTCCAAAATCTTATGTGTTCCACTATGCAATAATTCCCCTGATGGAATCAATTATATGAATATAACTTCATGCAACTTGGTGGAGTCAGTTCATAATTTTCGTACCGGTATATATGTACAGCATGTGCTGACAGTAGCTAGGATAATATCAACACATACTATTTCTGTATGCACGAGAAGCTCAGCTAGCAGGATGTGATTTATGAGGTTAATTGTTCTCTCCCCGATTCGTGTTCTTAGGGCCACGAGCCCATTGTTGTCATGTCAAAAGTGATAAAAACCATAGAAACTTCCACCTAGATGTGATTACACCAGTGTGACCTCGCATCTGGGCACATTCAACGGCCAGTACCACCAAAGCGGTACCTACGCCAATTGCAAATTCATTGAAGTCTTCCAGTAAAGACCCACGTTGCATTTAATGCCCTCTTCAATGCATAACAAAGTCAGTATTTTTGACAAATTTTAGTCGCTTCACTGGTCAGCACCGACCATATCCTATGAATATCGATTTATTTTAGTCATGCATGATTAAACTGTGAAAATTGGAATGCCTTTATATGGCGACGTGGGTCTGTTTACAGGAAGACACAAACAATTTGTACTTTTCGATAATGTGCCCCATTCCTGGTGTTATTGGGATATACAATCTCTATGTGAAATCTGCCGCGTCCTAAATGAAGATATGCCTACCAGCAAAATTAACACTCACAACAACAATGGTCACTGCACTTGAGGTAATGATAGACCGCTATCACAGCGACTACGGAAACATATCCCCGTGTCCCATAGTGATTTATAAGGAAAAGATTGGCCTTCAATCTATGATTGATGACTCGATGGTGTTAAATCAACATCTGAGCTAAACCCTGCTTCCTGCCAAATCTAACATTTCCACTTGACACGGTCAAGGACTGATCACGTATAATCACATGTAGAGGATGTTGCTCGATGTGCAACACACAGATACATCATTCCTGACAGACGATGAGCGAAGTTCAATACTAATCGATAACACAAGATGTATAAAATATTGTCTTTTTCATCGAAAACCCTATAGAGCACTATTAATAAAACTGGTGATACCCTTAACATTAATGGGAATATCAGACAGGAAATGGCTTTCTTCTTTTTTCAAAACATCTAGAAAAGTCGCATGGCAAGTGTGAAATTACCAATGTCAGACGTGATCGACGAGCTGCATTGAACTGCTTCCTTGTGACAGCAGCCACATTATTGCCACTGGCAGTACTGTAGGTAGACTGTACGGATAATCCTAAGTTTTCAAGTAGATTCTTTGGCGAAGTACTCGTATGTGGAATTGGGTTTGCATGTGTGTAAATAGTGCCCTATTATCGAGAGCATAATGGTACGATGAAGTCGATATTAAACCAAAACGAATAACTTGGCATCCCCAACTCTATTCTCGATTGTTGGCAAGAAGTAGGAAGATGTGGTCGCCCAACCCAACAATCAAATCGATAATCAGCTATCAGCTACATCCCAGTAGATGACTTAGTTTGTATAATCAGAGACTGGCAAGCAATGCGTCAGATATCTTGTGTTGGGCTATCTTAAACTAATAGGTGAAGAAAGCTCTGAGAGGACACTCTGGGAGTGTACATTATGTAGTCTGATTCTTGCAGGTGGTAGAACAGAGATCATGTAGAATCCAATGACATCATTAGCTCACACGGAAATCATGAATGAATGTGAAAAGGAAAGAAAGGCTTGTTTCATGAAAAGGACACGAGCAATATTTTTTGTGTACCGTTAGATATAATAATCCTATGATGGTTGTCGTATCATCCTCACTCTGCCTCATCATAGACATAAACATCATTACTTTCCATATATTTTAATTTCCTCAAATCCTTGAAAGACCACACGAGCAAACAGAATCCTAAAAAACTGGACATTTTATGCCAAAACTAGGAATGTGACGATCCAACAGGGTCCTTTCCCTGTCATCAGAGAAACATAACATAGACTGGTATAGCAATGCCACACATGACCCCTGAGTTTTAATATCCTATCCCCATACTGTATGTCGTTGAATGTGGCTATAAAGTAATATGAATCAATTTATGTAAGAACACAGATATCCAATTAATAACGTCGCGTTCCTCAAAATACTGTGTTATTATTGAATATATTGCACAATATGTACTGATATGCAGGTTGTTATGATAATAACTTATTATTCCGCGTGGGAGACTTGGGGAAGGAACTGGAAGAGGCGTGTTCAAAGCCGCGGTTGGCCCCTTCCACTCTATTTGCGCAGAAACAAATCAGAAAAAGGCACCATGCTTGCGAAATCACTTAGGACGCTTCTGACGGTGACATATTGCAATAGCTGGGAGAAATATGCGATGTGATTGGGCCTGATCACATCTCTATGTAGGAACAAATTTGTAGGCCCCAGTCCAATAAAAGTCCGTATCTAATCCGTGTTGATCTATGCTGATTCGGGGAAGATTTGAAATTTTTGGGTATGATATTTGACTGGTTAATTTTGTCCAACACGCCACCTACATTGATCAACCTCCCAAACACGCAATAATTTTGGGAGGTCCTATGCAAGTGTCAGGGCGATCTGTAGTTCTGCCGTGATGGTCCGGGATATCAAACTCATTGAAAGACTATCCCGGATCTTCACAGATTATAACAGCAGAGATACGGGTCCTACAATGCCTACGCGGCATGAACACGAATCTCCACAGCATCTACATGGATCAGCACGGATGTCACTAGCTCCCCGGGTCAACATTGATCACCAAAACTGCCGTGGTGGCCTCTCCGGACCAAGAATGCGCAGAGCCCGGATCAACACAATAGATTTGAACACAGCCTAGGCATGTATATTCATCGCATCTTTTGGCTGGGAAGCAATTAACGTGACCAAGAGGGCCGTCTGGCGTTTTCAAATGGATTTTTGCTTCAGTTTGTCACAGAAGGATTCACAGTTCAGGCCTATCTGTCTTAGGTCAGAATAACTGCCATGGACGAGAGAGAAGCAGCAGGTGTTGCCACTAATTACTACCAGAGCAAAGGGTTTTGCTGGCCCACAGTGCTACTGCCATATGCAGAACGTTGCCTTCGAATTAGTAGAGGATGAGCTAGCGCATATATGGGGATTTTTTTCCCTCTGTCGTGACGCTGCCTACCAATAAGGCATAATGTACCTGCAGACAAGGTTATTAAGTTCTCGAGGTGATTCTTTTCATCTTTCTTTTCACCTGTCGTTTGAAGAGATTGGTGGTCCAATGGTTATGTGTGCCGAACGGATCTGTGCTTACATTTGGTTCAACCAGGTTCAACTTATCTTCCCTCGATCCTGCCGTGATGGAATCACCTTGCCTGTTTTGACATATACATGTAGGAAGTAGGAACCAGATAATCATGTGTAATGAAACGATAATTTTCATGAGCTCATTTTAGTAATATGACCTTCCTGTGTTACAAATAAGGATTCGAAATAATGCACGGGGTGTTATATAGGAAACGTTTACCTTATACGAATATTTTACTTATCTCACATATTCGATGGTCGAAGGCGAGTCGGCTCGAGAAATAATATAAAATACTTCTCACCATTTGGCAGTTTCGCCAGGCAAATATGACACACAATGTTGTTTCGGGCGACTCATATTGACACTTCACTAAGGGCATCAAATGCTTAATCCTGAAATTAAACTTGAGGTGACCGTTCCTTAGAGCATTCTGAGGCCCATAGTCGAACTAATATGACTTGCAGAATCGTTGACATCGACAACGAACTGCTAGTGCTAAGTCAGGTGTAATAGTGGTTGTTGCTTGCACCCTGGAGCCTACTGAGATTATCTTTTTGTCATCGATATGTAAAATGGTGCAATACACCCTAGCTGTGTTCAGTACAGAAATAAATTTATATTACGTATATATATTGACGATTTATTTAAGTATATGTGGTCATTTATGTATCAACCTTATACGGTCAACCTTGACTCGGTTTAATTTTGTATAGACATATACAACAGATACTATAATTATAGAAACATGTGGTTTATTGTGTCGTGAGTTATTCTTTCCATGAAAACTGGGTGACATTGGATATTGAGCAATGTCATTTAAATCTTTATTATACGTTTGCGACACTCAGTGCAAAACAATATTCATTATATTTAACATCCATCAACAGAAACACCGCGCTCGATATTTTTAAAAGTAGTGTCAAGATCCCAATGATGTCACATAGTACAATATGTCAAGTGCAATGTGGTAGCGAAAGGGTTCACAATAAGTTCACAATTAAACCCGTTTGGAGATTTCCGTCAATATCGCAGAAGACGTTCACTTTCACAGGATGTTGATTTTTCATGATGAATTCGTTGCGTTAGTATTTTTTGTTTTTGCTGGACTACAGATGTTCCACGTTACTTTAACGAAAACATGTTATGTACCATGCAGGAAAAACATGATCCACAAAGCAATTTAATTCACCACGAAATCAGGGATCCTTTCGTGACTAGACCAAAACAATTATTATTTTTTTTTTTTGAAAAATGCAATGTCTCACCATTCCATATTATGACAAATGCAATAAAAAGCCAAAATATGAAGTTTTATTCAAATCAAGTAATATTCAGCGGTAGCTCATTTCATCTGAAAATACACACATATTCGCATTAGGTGTATTCACCATGAACATTGTTCGGAAATATGTACCTTGAAAGTGAAAGAATATTATGTATTCTGTGCAACAAAAGATCAGAACTACACATTAAACGGCATCAGTTTGTTTCAAGTATACTGTCATGACATGGCTTTGAAGCATGATCGAATATCCATTCACCAATATCTTTACTTATACACATTTACGCTCCAACGGGGTCAGTTCACCAAGTCAAATCGTACGGATTCCAGCCATAATTGTGCACATGTTGGAGTTTGAGAAACGCTTCATGTGTTGCTCAACAACTTGCAATAGGTTCTGAGTCTGGTCCTCCTTTTTGTGAGGATGGGGTTGAAGTGTAGCCAGAGCTACTTAACCCCCCTTTCAGCACAGTCAATGACGAGATCGGACCCGCTTGACTATATGTTTAGCAAATTGATTATTGTAAATAGTATCATTGTTGTTGTGAGTATTTTGTTTGTAGACTCTATAGCAAAGCCAAGTTAGGCACACAAACGATGCAACAATCAGACTTGCTGATAACACAAGGGCAACACACACTTGTTTTGGTATGTACGAGGGACTTAGCTAGTAGGATGCGATTTATAAGATTAATTTTTTCCTAAATACCACAAAACGCCCGAAGTTCGATGTCATTACACCAGTATGAACTTGCCCCTGTGCACAATTAAATGTAAGTGCCACCGTTTGGGTACCAATTACTGGCGTTATTTGGGAAACGTACGGTCATCGAGTGAAATCTACCGCGTCCTACACGAATATATGTCTACCAGCAAAAATAATTCTCACAACAATAATGGTCACTGAAATTAAGGTGAGTATAGTTTCCTGTCATGGTGACTATGGGAATATATCCTTCCATGTCCCGAAGTGATTTATAAAGAAACTGTTAGCCTTCAGTCAATCTAAGATGGATGACTCGGTGGGGTTTAATTAACTTTTGCCCGAAGTCCTGTTTCTTGCAAAATGTATATCGTAATATTTCCGCCTGACTCAGTCAAGGACTGATTATGTCTAATCACGCACTGATGATTTTGCTCTCAGTGGAACAGACAAATACATCAATCTTGACATATAGTGCCAAACAATACAACCAGTAAACTTTGACGTGAAACGCATTGACCTGAGAATTCCCGGTTAAGCTATCCGACACAGGAAGGACTTACAGAATATTTTTATTGCAAAAGAAGCATATTTTCAAGAACACAAACCACGATCACATCTTGTGGGTAAAACTCTTTCAAAACATTAATAGGAACAGCATACGGGAAAAGACATCTGGAAACATACCTAGCAAGTGTGCAGGTACCATTGTCAGGGGTGATTTACGAGCTGCATTGAACTGATTTCCAGTGAAAGCAGACACAATGCTAACACTGGTAGGTACGGGATATTCAAAGTTGTCAAGTAGACACTTCTCCAATCCAAACTCGACGTGAGTTGATCGAAGAAAAGTGTGTTACTTTGTGTGTGCGCGTAAGTATATACTATTAGTGCGCACACTGGGGTCTACTATGAATGGCATGATAGTAAATTAGTCGGGCTTTGTTTCTATCCCAATATGTATAGGATAATGCACAAAGACGAGGGTCTCTCGCCAATAGTGACCGAGTGCCCGAAGGGCACGAGGCCACTATTGGCGAGAGACCCGCGTCTGCGTGCATTATCTGACTTAGTGCAGGGGTCCCTATTTGCAGAAATAGTAACCTGGCGGTAACTCTGTTCAATAGTAACCTGCCAACAACAAAGGAAACTGCCCCAACCATGCACTGAGTTTTCCAAAATCTCAGGTTTGCTTTCGGCATTATGAAAATCTGGTTGTGTTGGTGGTAGTTAGGGTGATACTTGTATTCATATCACGGAGCCGTTGTCACTGGTGGATTGTGGTTGGGTCTTGCACATATATCATGGAGTCTGTTTTAGATTTCTGAAATCTCGCACTTTGTTGGACAGTAAGCTGTACAGTAGAAACTGCATTTTACACCTTGTCTGCCCCTGATGACGCCAAGGCGTCTCTGGATAAAACATTTTTGTCGGACTTTGTCGTTTCTATTCCAAATATTGTAGGTTCGTATTCCCGGTTCGCTATGGTTGTATTGGTGATAACGGGTTGATATTTACACTCAATAGAAATGCCTAACCAAAATGCTTTAACCAAGGGCAGTATATGAGTGAACATATTACAGTTGTTACTATAACAGTTGTTACCCGTGATGGAACTAGTAGGTATTCGTACGAACCTGTCTGACGACCGAATACAAAGGCAAATATAGCTCAGAAACTATGGGTAAGGAAAACTTGTCGAATCCATTTTTATGAAACTTGAGTGACACTTCCTTCAGGCATGCTGAGCTCCAGTAGTGAGCAATTTTAGGGTGAGCTACCAGTGTTATACGGACGGGATGTGGTATATTATGCAAGGTAAGGTTTGGAATTCGCCAGTACGTCTTAAAGTAAATTTTTGGTAGATTGTTCTTTATTTTTGACGAGAATGTTCATACTAATTAAACGAAATTAAGAAATGGCAATGTTGTTATTATCGATGATATGGTGTGTTTTTCTCCCAGTTATATTGCCTAACCACAGCATTTGAAGAATGAAGATAATGTAATTAGAATTGAAAAAGATAATATATTAAATATGTTGTAATAATGGTAATATATGCTTTCCAATGTGCTGATATAGTGTTTAAAGCAAGGTGTGATCATCTATTTGCAGTGGTGTGGGTATTTTGGCGTGACATATATAGTGATTTCCGGACACCATGGTGCTAGTTTTATTGTTGGTATGACACGGCGTATTATTGCATACTTATAGGTAAAACTAAGGGGGAAATAATATAAAAATATGAACTGAATTGTATGCTCACAACTACTGATATGTATTGTAAACGAGCAATGGTGGTATGATTTCATTGTAATTATGCTAATGAAACATCTACACCGTCCCATTCGCGTGGCCTTCTCTCGGCTCATTTGCATACGTAACAATGCTCTATGTGAAATGTATAACTTCGTGCGGTTCCGTGTTAGTGCTCATGTATAATTTTAGTGAAGTACATGTCGTTCAGTAATGTTCATTATTTCGCCACTTGGAGAAAATGTCAAAATTATAGCCAATGTGCATATGAATGGTCACTTGGCCTGCAAAGGGATCACAAATTATGTGTTCGAATTGGTGTCTAAGATGTTCCTGTTTATGTGTCGCGTGTCTTGTCGGCATTGCATTGGTGCATATATATTACCTTCAACTGGGCCGACCCAATGAAGACGTTACGCCTAAAGGTGAGGCTAGGATTCAGCTATTTCTTCGACGTGTTACGAACGTGATAAAAATGTTGTGTGAGCTCTCCAGAACATCTGGTAGCACTATGAAGTTTGCAAAGTCAAGAACTCTCATTTCGAATAATTGTAATTAGCATTTTTAGAAATCGGCACCTCGTGTCATGCTGTAAACTGTAATCATGTAGCTTGCCACAACACACGCAAATGGTGGGTAGCTACGTGGTTGAAATGTTACAGCACAATACGATTTTGATGATGCTGGATAACATATTACTTACGTAATTGATTAGGTTCTTTACGAAGAGAGGACAGCAAGATGGATGATGAGGAGCCAAACGTACGGAGGCCGCATGGTGAAATCAATGCTTGCTCTTTCCGCCTGAGAAGAGACGCTCTAAATGAGGCATGTTCCAGATTGAGGAACAACACCACAAGACAGACCTCCGGGGAAGGTACTCTCGGTTCTGTTGTATTCGATGTCTCTAGGAAAGTTCTCGGATGTATCGTTCCTAAAGCAGCTTCGACCTCTTGGTTCAAGTTCCTGGCTGAGTCTCGTCAGAGGCAGCTCGGGCCAGGCAAAGTGGACACTGCGGCTTACTTGATGAAGAGCAACGGTATTCTTAACCTGTACAATTTGTCTCATGCTCGAGGGTTTCCAGTGAATGATATCAACACCAGGTTTGTCGACTGGAAAAAATACATAATAGTACGTCATCCTTTACAGCGATTGGTTTCAGCATATTATGAGATGGTTGTGAAACGACAACGTTATGACGGAATCACTTTCTCTGATTACGTCCACAAAATTGGCACGGGGGAGTTTGTGGATATAAACAATCATTGGGCCAGGATAACTCATTTATGTCATCCTTGTGAAATAGAGTATGATTACATACTGAAGACAGAAACCCTTCCGAACGACCAATCAAAGATTGGTGACGTCATGGGGCGACCAGTTACGATTCAGATGGAACACGTGCATCATAATGTGGCCACTGCTGATCTCAGGACACAAACTTTCAACGTGTATGACACGTACAAATACGACATGATGCTGAAGGAATTCAGTACAAAACACGGTAAATTGTGGAAGCAAATATATGATGTTTACAAGGACGACATGAATTTGTTTGGATACAACTGGAATAACTCACGTGGAAGTTTGTGCGATTACTCAGCAAGAAATCGCTTCAGGAACTGTTGTTAAACAAATACACATATAAGCTTCTGTAACATAAAATATTCCACCTAATCTATTTCAAAGGTATTTCATTCTATTTTTGCTGTTTATTGACCTCAGCAAAATCATATGGTGTGGGGATAATATGTTTAAACATATATCTTGCAATGTCGTTTGCAAAAACGTTAAATATATTTTCACGTTTTTCTTGTTTGTTTCAAAATATTTGGGGTAGCTCTTGTCTCGGCGTTTCCAATACAATGTGAGATTGTGAGACTTTGGTATAAAGAAATATAGGAATTACAAGATGGATTCCACAATAAAACCATTCATCAAAACATACGACCAGTGCAGCTCATAATGTCAGTAAGCTTGTCAGTTTTGACAGTATCTCCTAAAGACCAGAACTTACCTCATCCTCGTATGACATCGGTGACTGTTCATGTCTTGACGTGATGTTAAATTCCATGTGCAAGGTGATAACGGCATTGACCGCAACAAACTATCTCAGATTCTTATTTGTATAACTGATAAATTTGAACAAGTACTTCAATGTATTTTTCGATAAGGATATGCAAAGTATATCATAACCGAGATTGTGGAATGCACTTCAAAACGTCGCCTATGTTTTGAACAGCGTTAGCGACAGAAAGACCTCGTTTCCATATATACGTTATCAATGTATATATCGATGCATACTCAATGACAATGAGAATGACTAATACAGCTAGATTTCCTACTAGAGATTACCAAGTATACTACACGACGTGATGGGAAATGAGGAAGGGCAAATGCGCAGATTTCTATCACGTTTGAACAGTCACTTGTTGCCTTCTGTACTGTTGCTAGATATCGTAATACTTCAATGTTCATCTTCTGTTTAATACTAGTGCTTAGAGCACGAGGTCTACTCTTGCCAGTGTGTGTGATCTTAGTTAAGCACCAATCCTCCATTCCATTCGCTCCGGTCTATGACTGCACTTAACCAGTAAGTGGGGATTAGTGTTATCTAAACATCCCAGAATTTCATACACGCATGTGAGATTTGAACTGGAGCCAAAATGTCGATGTTGGGATTGTTGTTCTTCAATAACCAATAACGCACAACTCTCGCCAATCCAAGCCCTTTTGTGTGAACAACATGATTTTGGTCAGCTGATTGTTGACTTCAGATTTGTTCATGTAAATGTATGTATCGAACTCTAACTGCATAGTCCAACCACGATGCAACAGTGCAACCACATGAGTATGAGTAAATATGAATAAATTGAGCGGCCCAACGAGTGTACCATATCGAAAGACATGTGTTTATAATGACAGGAATCGTCAGCATTCAGGGAAACAGCAGCAAAACGAAAATCAAAAAATCTTCCATCTCACAAGAGCCAGCAAATAGACAACTCGAATGGGAGATATGCAAGGTCACACATGCCGAAGATTTACCACAACCAACGTCAAACGTCCTTCAGACGTTACTCACGTGTGTGTCTTGTCCACCGAATGGACATCTTTATTTCCTGGATGTCAACAGTACACTATGATATCGACCCGGGTATCATCCAATGGGTGTAGCCGGCTTCGTTCCATTCAGTAAGCAACTTTGGAACATTTATCTCAGAACTTCACTATAGTTGAGAATCAATTTAGTTTAGCTAACTAGTGCTTTTTATCCACAGAAATAAATATATAAGGTTTATATCAGAAATACATATGTAACTTATGTGTGTTCATAGCTGTTCAAAGACTCAGAAAGTCTGTTACAGACAATTCACAATAACGAACAATTTAAAATCGAGTGATCACGATGCGCTATATGCCACACGTATATATATATGTGTACGTTTATTACGAGCGTGGTCATAATAGTGGTATGATCACGTGTCCAGCAGAGTTCGTCTCTTGCATAAGCGACCCCAATCATGTAGTATACCAAGTTATACAGATAGTAAATGGAACCAGCGCAAAATATAGGCCTAGAACGTTTCAGGCCCAATATCCAATATAGAGAGCGGTTTTTGACACTTCGATCACATACTAAAAATCATGACATTTGATTACTAAATGGTGCATTCTCGTGTCGTGAGTTACGTTGCCTAGACAACCCGAGCAAATCATATGCTCTATGTATCGCAATGAGAACATACCATTAAAACGCAGAAAATAGCATGCTCCTATATTCGGGTAACGATAAGAGCATGAAGTGTAAACAGGAAATGTTGTCATTGGACAAAACAAGACGTGAATATGTTATCAAATGAATGCTGGTATGGTGTGTGTCGACAACCTGTATGTAAGAAATCTCCACATCCGCGATGAACTATAGGGAAACAAAAAAATCCTCCACAATACCATAAATCCTATTCTTCAAACACACACGGCGAACGTAAAAACAGAAGTACAGCAAATCAGAAGTGCGTGTATAAAGTTGAAAAAAAAGCAATCTCGGACGTACGAACCAAATTCCATACCTTGTGAGACCCACAATACAACATTGCCAGAAACTACGCAACACCAGCAACAACCAACTGACTATGAGCAAAGGAAATCAGTATTATAATTACTGGCTTGTTCGAAAGTGAAAACGTGAATCACAATGATAAGACGGTACCCAGTGACAATGATAAAATGAAGCAGGTACTTGCCGCGCTACAAACTCCTGATTTTCAAAAGCCTCAAACTTACTAGAAGGCTGGGACAAAAATACCAGAATACGGATACAAAACCAAGGCCCCCTGGAGGTAACACTTCAGTATGAGACCGACAGGAAATCAATCCTGTCTGTCATCCATAGACTGAAAAGTGCGGGAGCCCAATGGTGAAGAATCTACAATGTACATCAAGAACGACACACAACCCGGCATTCGATCTGAAATCAACGGACTGAGAAATGTTCTTTAAAAATGAGTCCAAAAAGGCAGAAAACCAAGGCAGGACAGTTCGACCCAAAAGCAAGGTGTGGGACTGTTGACAACCGGATCATAGACACTTACCAGCCTACTTTTTTGTGACATCGAGAGTGACAGCAATCTACAATGTATGGCCTCCACAGGGGGTCATCGTCAAAGCCTCATCCAGCGTCAAACAGAGTGGTGCTACTAGTTGCAGCTTGTTTACAGCATTCATCGACCTAACAATTGAGGCAGTTAATTCCTTCGGACAGACCACTGGCTACCGCAAATGAACATATTGCTGCTAATGGATGACACTGTATTCATAGCCTTGTCTAGAGAGAGCCTGTCAAACAAGCACAGCACACTGGAATCTAGTACGGATAATATAGGTATGAGATCCCATAAACGATACTCCTTATAAACGAACAGTGATGCCCCATTTGGAGTAAAAAAAGAAAGTGTGGACCTATGCTTCAAATACAGCAGTATTTTGTTCGTTGAAAATCATCCCATTTTCAAACGTCTTTTCTCATTCGAGACCACTTGATGGAATCTTCGGAAATACTTTTGATAATACGTGATAAATTTTGACTATGTGGGGTAGACCTAACATACTGATCTTTCTACATTCGGATTTTCCCTTTAATTATTTAACTTTGTAAAAAGCCAATTACTGATAATCGGAAATACATTTATCTATTAAAGTAGAGTCGAAACTAAAATACTGCAAGAGAGGACTTTTTGATTTCGAATTATTTTCAAAATGGCAGCCATTTTCATTGGACCACAAATTGATCAACAAATTGATCTTTTAGAATTTTGACTTCTTTAACTTTCTTTGTGGCAAATTCGTTTATTTTTTAACAGAAAAACCTAATTTGTGACAGTTGGATTTTTCTATCTTCAAAGTTTACAGTGGATTCTAACCCAATTTTTAACCGAAACTACTAAAAAAAATCATTTTCGGATTTCAAAGTTGTGCTCGCTCCCATGGTGTTCCTAATATCAAGAATATTCCACTTCGTGTGTCAAATCCCTGACTGGTCATAACAGTTTGGACATCGCTTTATGCTCAGTTCCAGCTCATTTGTTAAATAACAAACACGTGTTGCATCTTAAGTGCAAATGGACAAAGTGACTTAGATTTTCAGTGAAATTTGGTCACTTACATCCACTATAAAGCACAGCCCTGATTTTGCTCTCCTGTTCAACTAGTCTGAACTTAACTGATGTGAACAGGTATATTCATAAAAACACATACCATAACAACAAACCATTATTCGATTGATAACACATGGAAATCAAGTATTGTTCAATATAAAAGCTGTCCGTTTGTGGTGAATACTGTCATATTCATCTAAATATATCAGCGTGTTATTTTTACGTTTTATATTATGGTTTCACAGTGAAACGCGAAAACGTGTTAATACAACGTGACTCTGGACACACAAATGCTCCATTTAATAACTGCATACCATGGATTCTAATATATGATCGATATGCATACATATCTGTTCCTTTAAGTTGTTCTTTGATTTACAATTCCTTTGTACGTATATCTGATGTAGGTAATCACCAAATCCAAATGTAGGTATCACCAGTGATATGCCATTATCAATATACTCATAGTAAATTCCAGCATGTTAAAAATATCATACTCGTTATATTTAAAACGACAAGTGATCAACCACAATATAATCATGGCGACTAGTGATATCGAAAACGAAATTGACTGTGCACCCATTAGTTTGAGTGATTCCCGGAATGACATTATTAGTGCACTGTTGGCTTCAAGGAAATAAATCTGTCCATTCGGTAGACAAGACACATACGTGAGTAACGTCTGAAGGACATTTGACGTTGGCTTTGGTAAAGCTCCCAAGTTTGGGATTGTTTGGCCTCGCATATTTTGTGTTCCAGTAGCCTGTTCAAAACATGCTGTTCACAAAATGATGATTGGCAAGAGCTACACATTCTTGGTTATTGAGGAACAACTATCCCAACCTGGATATTTGTTGGCATTCAAATTTCACATTCGTGTATGGAATCCTGGGTTGTTTAGATATCACTAATCTCCACTTATTGTGCTGCCACAGACCATGGCGAACGGAATGGAGGATCTGTGCTCCACTACCATCACAGAGTGTCAAGAGGAGACCTCATGATGTAAGAATTAGCATTAAACAGAAGATGAACATTGAAGAATCCAAACAGCAACTGGACTATAGGCAACAAGTCAATAGCAACAAGTTACCAAATATATGTAATGGAATCTGCGCATTTGGTCTTCCTCGTTTTCCACGTCCTGTAGTGTGCATGGTAATCCCTTAATCTAGCTTTCCACTCATTATTGTTGTCATTGGTAGTATGCTTACACATGATAATAGATTGATACTATATATACATTGATAACTATTAATTTCGAGGAGAGGCTATTTTATTTTATGTTTATTTGTGAGCTTATTTGCATGTGCATTCCACAACCCCACTAATGATATAATTTGCGTATCCTTTTGAAATAATAGTAGAAGGGAAACCACCTTTTTCATTTATAAACATTAGAATCTGGGATATTTAGTTGCAAGTCAACACCATTACCTATTCACCCTGCAACATATCTTAAGGCGGTGACTGACCTAGTTCTTTTGTCTACGGGTCTGGTCATGTTATTGTCACCGACTTGTGCTCAGATTTTCTGGAAGAAAGATCAACACACGGTAAGAAAAATGCAATTTCTGGAACATAACGCATATATATTATAACTGAGGGGGATGATACGATGTCCGAGATACTACTACAAATTTATGTATTTCACAAATATTTGTATGAGCTGAAATTCCCCAGAAATAAGGTTTCTTCCATCAATATTTACCCCAATTTTGACACGGTGATTAAGTTCATGGTCATTGTCAATAAATTCTGCACATTGTTTTTCGATAATATGTACACGGGAGTTAAGATAATCATCTCATGTTTCATATATCCTGCGCATACGCTCCAATATATTGAAATTTTGCACTTATTCCTAAATTACTACACACGCTTGTCGTGTCACCGATTTGAGTCAAGCGTCACCGACTTAAGATGTTAGTTGCTCATTGTACAGTTAAACTCATTCAACCAGTGGGTATGTTATACCCAAAATGTAAACCTAAGTCGGTGACGCTTGACTCAAATCGGTGACACGACAAGCATGTGGAATAATTTAGGAATAACTGAGAAATTACAAGATATTAGTGCATATGGGCAGGGTGTATGAAACATGAGATGATTATCTTAACTCCCGTGTGCAGATTATCTGAATACAATGTGCAGAATTTATTGAAAATGACGATGAATGTGATCACCGTTTCAAAATTGGGGTAAACATTGATGGAAGAAACCTTATTTCTGGGGAATTTCAGCCCCTACAAATATTTGTGAAGTAAATAAATTTGTAGTAGTATCTCGGACATCGTATCATCTACCTCAGTTATTATATATATGCGTTATGTTGCAGAAATTGCATTTTTCTTACCTTGTGTTTATCTTCCTTCCAAAATATCTGAGCACAAGTCGGTGACAATAACATGACCTGACCCCAAGACAAAGGAACTAGGTCAGTCACCGCTTTAAGATATGTTGCAGGGTGTATTTGCACATGGAATTTAACATCACTTCAAGTCATGAAAATGTCACCAATGTCTCGCGAAGATACTCTTGAGGAGATAAGTTCTGGTCGTCAGAGATTATGTCAAATGTGACAAGCTCACTGACATTATCAATTGTACTAGTGACGCCATTTGACCGAAAATCTTTCTCAACTTGCCAGTGTTTTCATAACAATGGATAGTAATAGTGTGGATTCCATCTTGTAAGCTGTAAAATTTATCACAGTGGTGTTTTCACATTGCCACACCGACGCTGAAGACAACAGCTGAACCCAAATATTTTGAATATTGAAATATTGAACATATACCACCACGTTCACCAGATATGCAGTTTCGGAGAAGCGGTTCATATTGTATATTTCATATCTTGTTATATTATTACTACTGTTAATACGGACACTTTTGCATGTGCGAATGTTGCAGGTGATAGTTTGTAATTTTGTGCTACTGAGTATCGTATTTAATCCACCAGTTGCCCGCAGTAAAAAATAATCCTGCCGTTGGGCATGTTTTGAGTGTACCTTGTCTTTTGAGAAATAAGTCACAAAATGACGTTTGAAAATGACAATTATCAGACAATTACCCACATTTAGTCAAAAACCAAGTCTCGATGGTGTTCCTTGATGGCTATAGGTCGCCACAGTAAATTCTGGTGCCAAATGGATGTTTGCAAGTTCATGATTGTGTTACCTTTATATTTACATTAAAAGTGAATGGAGAACTGGCGCGTTCCAGATTCGGGATTTTACATGCAGTTCGTGCTTTATTGTTCACGACCCCTCAGCGGGCCGCGACTGCATGCGAGCAGCGCACATGCACTCCATATTGCAGCTGTCTATTGATAGCTACTATTTCACGAGGGATACTGAAGAAACAACTGTAATATATCCACACTTTTTGCACTTGATGACCCCATTTTTACTAACTTTTTCCTACAATGCCAAATAAATTGGTTTGAGGTTTCTATTGATTGCAAGAATCAACCTATCACCACGGATACAACCAGATTATGATGATGACAATAGCAGACTTAAAAAACAACATTCGAAATAGGAACAAGCCTCGATCAACATCCAAAGATACGGCCAGGTTTTCACCATACATTTTGGAATATAAACAAAAACCGTCCTATCGTATTATTGTACTACTGATAGTAGATCTTGTATGTTCTTTGATAGTAGGCACTCACGCACATGCAAACAGAATCACAATTTTCCATTAAAAAAATCACCTAGAGTTTGATTACCCCGTACGGTACATACGCCTATCATTGACATTATGGTGGTTGCTGTCACTGGAAAGCGGTCCAATGCAGCTCATCAATCCCGTGTGACACTTGTTATTGCACACTTGCTATGCATATTTCCAAATGTCATTTTATGTTCAATGTTTTATTTTATTAAAACGGTATTATTTACAATATACGAACATGAATAGCATTCTAGCAGATTTAAAAAATGCTTCCTTTGCAATGAAACTATTTTATGAATCATTTCTGTGTGAAACATAGATTAGGCCTAGCAAAATTGATTTCTTGTTTCCTGTTACACTGATTTAAAAAATAGGGTAGGTAGGTAGGCTTTTTATTTCTTTCTACAAAAAAATTCTATCAGTGATTTGGCAGGGTAGGTAGGTACATAAAAAAATTATTTATATACCGATAAATAATTTTTTTCGGAACATCTAAATTTTGAAGGGAACGTTGCATCCAGTAGCAGCAGGTTTGTCTGACCATGCCGACATCATATGAAACATGTTTTAAGCTGTGTCAATGATTTGTATGTGGAAGAATACATTAATGAAATGTATAATAAATACATATGGAAAGTGGAATTAAAGCCTGCTAAAACTTTAATATGGGCAGTTGTAAAATTACTAGCAAAACCAAGCAGCATGGTTACAGTCCACATGTACAACTAGATGTCATACCAGGAAATGACACTCAAATGATACATTTCTTGAACACTAAATTTATAAAACCTTTATTATTGAAGCTGATACAGATTTATAGAATATTTGAAATATTAAAGCAAAGATGAACAAAGTTCCCAACAGTGGCATATCATTTCTTCTTCCCAAAGGGAATCTGAACAATCACTTGATGATCTTGATTGCATTTATTGCAAATTGGCAACACCACTTTGTACTGACACCACTTTGTACTGACGCTTCATGAAAGCCTAGATTTATATATACATCGACATGATCGAATTGCTCCACAATATCGGCAAATTGAATCTGCGCGAACAGGTGCGCAGAAGTGCCAGAACTCGCCAAGCAGAAAAAACATTCTCTGTGCTCGAAATCGGCGTACATTTTGGCCAGCATAGATCGAATACATGTATACCATAACGTGAATCCAGCACTACCAGTGGAATAAATATACTAATGTTCAAAATCTGGATAGTGTAGGGCGTTCAGTCGAGAAATAAATGTCATATTTACATGATTTCCAACGATGTCTGCAGACCCATGTGCGCCTCCAATCGCCATGTCTGTAGTACGCATGCGCGAGTATACCGGTAGAACGCGGTTTGTGATTGGTGCAATTTCTTGACTTGTGGCCAATCACGTATCGTTTTACGAAACAAACACAACAATGGCAGGCAGTGTTGTTTTTATTGCGAAACTTCGGAGAACTTTCTAGGATCGGGCTCTTAAAATGTTTGACAGGGTCGGGGAAAGGTGATATTTATTTCTACAACTACCAAAGAAATCATTAGGGTCGGGCTGATTTTCTAGGGGCGGGCGGGTAACCGGAAACAAGAAATCGATTTTTCTAGGCCTTACCCCGGAACTTTTCAATGCTTCACAACTCTTATGTTTACTGGTTGAGTTTCTTGGCTCTTGGCTTTATCCGTCAGGAATGAAGGATTTGTTGTGTTGCACCCGAAGTATCATCATCAATGCATTTCACACGTAATCAGCCTTTGACCCGGTCAGGCGGAAAATATCATGAATCAGAGCTTCGAGCCGATGTTAATTAAACACCATCGATGTTCTCGTCATCGATCATGGATCAACTAAAGGCTAATATATTCCTCATGAATCACTACGGCAGTTGTAAGGTAGCGAGATGTTTCCATAGTAGCCATGATAGGGACGTATTCCTACTTTGTGTTGAGCCACTACGATTGTTCTCAGAACTATTTCTGCTGGTAAGCATTATATTCATGAAGGTCGCGGTAAATTTCACTTGGTGACCGGATGTTTCCCAAATAACACCAGTAATTGGTACCCAATCGGCAGCACTGACCGTTGAATATGCCCAGATGCGAGGTCACACTGGTGTAATGACATCTTACTCGGGCTGTTCTGTGGTATTTATCACTTTTGACATGACAACATGAGCTCGTGCCCCTAGAAACACGAAGTGGGGAGGAAAGAATTAACCTTATAAATCACATTCTCCTATCTGATACCCTTGTACATACTGAACACGTGTAAGTTATTTTTGCACTACTAGAACGCCTGTTGGTTGCGTCGTTTGTCTGTTTAGATTGACTTTGGTATACGTATAAATCTGGTACATGGTAAAATTCAAAACTGTAACAAGTTCATGAAGTGGACACCGAAGAAATACAGAGTGAGCCAAAAAATGTATACCGGAAGAACATGCTTGTGGTGAGTTCATAGAAAGTAATAAATAACAAGCAATACTATGGATTCTAGCTGGGGTGTACGGCAACATGGGCCAGAGGGCTTGATATAAACATATCTTAGATATCAGATGTATAGTAAAATGTGATAACATACGTAAATATTTGCAGTCGATTTGTATGAGGAATGGCAATGAGCATTAAACGTAAACAACTTCAAAGTAACATGATTCTCGGACATGTAGGTCTACTTCAGTCTTGCCAGATGTGAGTCACAGTGACAGCACTAGTTGTGATTGGTAGTAGATCTACACTCGCGAAAAACGGGAAGGTTATGTCGATATTATGTTCCCGGGTTCACAGTAAACTAAATCACAATGCACCCATGATGATATCATGGTGAACAAACTGGCTAGATCAATTGGAGAAACGCCCGCAGGCCTACTGTAGACAGGAAAACGGAAAAGTATGTTCGCTCGTTTCAATTTCGTATACTCGATAGACATCACAGCATCATATATGTTGTTGTGATGTCTAGCGAGTATACTTTGTGATCCACTTGGACAATTTCTGTGCTCGAGCGCCCGCACACGAAAGTGGTGATATAATGACCTCGCCACTCCTATCCCAAAACCCCTCGCGGCAAGATGGCCGTGCTAGCGGAAATACTATTCCACATAATGATAGATAGTAGTACGGCGTCACCGTACAATATTTCATAGTGAGATATTGGAAAAATTCAAATCAGTGAACAATTCAAGTTCAGTTTAACGCATAACAATATGAGTACCATTCCAGGCAAGACTGAGTTCGAGCTGATAATATATATGGTTGATCATGGAACTGACTATGTGGTCGGTTGTGGACGTGATCACACACTGAGTTTCAACTGTTGGATTGTTCTTGGTTTAGCATCCAAAAACACATGTTCTTGACAATACGCGAGAGATTACTGACCAGATGAGTTAGATGTGGAGAGGGCACGGAAATGCCTATCTTGGGACTGTCCAAGTGCTTTCAGGAACTGTGTATTAAATCATTATGATATAATGCTCTCAACAAAGTGAGCTGCTTTTTTTACGATTCTTGCAAAAATTTAAAGAGTAGTCACCCGTATGTCGTGGCAATTATTGTGAAGTGAGACAAATTCGTCTAATGCCACTGGAAAAAAGAACTTCTCAATCACATATATACCAATACTAGCACATCAAAAATAGTCACCTATAATACGGGCGCCCTGAATAAAGGTAAACCACTAGTAAGTAGTTTCGGTATACTTTTTATTGGCTCACTATACCTGATTCCATCAGGACATATTGCATTGGATTACTTAGGTTTAAGAGTCACCGAATTTCATCGTATAACGAGAAGTACGAAATGAAACAAACATCAGGTAATAACGTTGATGCCCCTCGGTATTTCGAACTTCTACATCTATTTCCTCCAAACATAATGCTGAATATATCGGGCTGCATCCTGACACAGATGAGTGTGTGTTAACCTGTTTGATGAATATCGAATATATCCTGCAGAAAGTAAGGAAACATATTTCCGTCTTCAGGCCTGTTTGTTTATGTTCATCAACAAACAACTACCTAATAAGATTTCAAACGCATAGTCAAAGTAGATACTGGACAAATTACAGTACATTTCTAATCGATTTTTCTCCCCATTGCTCGTGCAATCCCATTCAATGCCCAGCGATCATATCTATGTAACCACCATATTGTTTATGCAACCACCATAACCACGGGCATCTGGTAACTAAACAGCTGCCTGTGACCTGCCATAAGGTCTCCACTGGTGAAGCTAGTTTTACGTATCGAGTGACTCCGGCTTCGATTGCGATCGTGTTTTTTACTGGGCATAATCTCGATCCATTTCCCCACTACCAGCTACCATAATGGTGAGGTGACAAGTTTCGCGGTTTACATCACTGGGTCTAACAGTTGCAGGGTATCTGTCGTTACGGCCCATGGCCTACAGCCGATGGTCTGTACATTCAGGTATTCTCTAACCTGACCCACAACGAACTGTGTTGTAGCATCGCTCCTGTGCCTTGAATTATCATATGCCTTTGTATATGAAGTTATCTTAGCTGAGTCTTTATTTAGAACAAGTATTTTGAGTCTTTATTTAGAACAAGTAATTTTTATCGACAGGAAATCCCAGGAGTTTCTTTCAGACAATTTGGTTCATTTTCGCCATGCACCTGGGCCTCAGAGGTCGGGATGAACACACACCTAAATGCTGTGGGGGATATTCGGACCTCAAAGTCACCTCTGATGGCACTGAGTATGTTTAATTTACTGAAAGGAAGACGAGGACTGGATCAACAAGGGACAACCGGCCATTTAACATATTTAATCCGAAAATGTTCCAAATAAACAAAAGGTATGTTTTGACAGAATCATTGTGTCAAATGATTCAAACGAAGCATGAATGATATGTGGAAGATTAGTGAACAAATTGATCTGTGTTGAAGACCATTTTACTTTAACAAACAAAAGTTATGAAAAAGCATAATATCCTACATATTGGTTTAATATTTCATCACAGAGTATGTTAGCAATAATTTATTGCAGACGACCCGTTGTGTCCTGTCCACGTCTATAAAGAGTACAGGAAACGACGATCAATAGAATCAATGATACTTTTGTTTCTATTCCGAAAGTTTTTGATGTTAGGTTTTTTATCGGCATCGTCAAAATCTGGCTGTCAATGGTAATCAGGTTGATACATTGTACATCAGGTGAGATTAGCTACTTTTGAAACGTCGTGTTTGACTTTTTTCATTTCATAGGCTTCATAGTGAGTGTGGGGAATGTCTCAGCTCGAGTTGACAGATCGAGATGATAGTTCGAGTTGCCCCACCACATATTCCTACGCCAATCTATCTGCCAGTCTGTGTAACTGGGGTCTTTATGAATCACTCGTCCTACTTACAATTCGTGTTTAATTGGACAATAACAACAGTCCCTCGTAAACTCCTTGTTGTTGTGCTACCAAATCACTTCCGAAGGAAACCTTGGGTTTCGGCGCCAAAACCTTCGAATAAACCTGAAGTGATCTCCCGGAGACTGTCGCATTCCACGGAAAAAAAATAATTCCCGGTTTTGTTTCTGTTTTGGTTCACCATCCGCGGTGGAATCAGTGGCGAGGAAGATGTTGTGAATCACTAAACCACGAATGACATGATAAATATATCAAAGTAAGCCTGTAACAGAGAGTTGGGCAACTTAACTTTTTCAACTCGAACTCGGAATTGTCATCTCGAACTGTCAACTCGAACTGACGAATCCCCTGGCCTGGCATGAGGCAAAAAAAAAAACATACTGCAGAAAGACAGGCTGAACAGCCCATTCCAAGAAAATTGACCAGGTATTTGTTACCAATTGATCGTCAGGCAGACAAATTGAAAATGATGGTATTTTAATGATGGTAAGTAGCAATCACTGTCATCATTAAGAAAATATTGAGTTATATTTTCAGGAAAAGACTGGTGTGTCACATTTCTGAAAAGAAACTCGAGATGAACGAGCGACGGCCCCAAAAACTTGAGAGGAAACGTACTATGGTCACAAAAGTGAAGCCAGCTGCCTGGTACGACGACTGACCATTCTCAAAGACGACGTTGGCGATTACGAGACCATATCTTCAATGGGGACGAAAGCGGATTCCCACCTGATGTCACCTCAGATCGTCTACCACCAACAGCAGTTGACTTTTATGGTACTCAAATATGAATGCCCCGCTTGATTTCATACCCCCCTTTATAGTTCACCTGGACACCGTCCTCGAGAGACTTCCAGGATGCCATCTGCTGCAAGTCAGCAAACGGGTGCAAGGATTCTGATTAATTTGATTCATTCCTATGTCAAAACATCGTGTTGTATTGTTGTGTTTCGAACGCTTCCAACATCTAACAACCCTGTGATGTGGTACCCCCCCCCCCCCCCGAGCACGTAGTAGACTGAAGTTCGATACTGGCAGCTGGTACACTTGGGAGAGGTGTTGACATGTTATTCTTCTTTGTCACACAACCAAAAACAGGAAACAAACATCCAGTTCTATGTATTTGGTACGCCTATTTTTTACCGGGCCAGCAAACAGAATACATAGAAGAAATATAAAACATGTCATTAAAAGTGTATGATAGGTGGGACTAAAATACGTGTTTTCAAACGTTCAATGTTATGAAAGGCGCTCTCCCTCGACCAGATTCTCGTTGTACAGTAGTATGAAACCTTTCACATGCGACATGTCAGCATACCAGATAACTTATCTGATCAAACAGAACCACCGATAGATCGTCCAAGAATTTGTCACATGATTACGCACTGGCATTTATATCCACTGCGCGAATTAGAAAATTAATCTTGCTGTGTGCATATCAAAATATTCGCATAGTAACTCTTTGGCTTCATTTGCCTTGTGATTGCAAGGATAATTCTGTACTTGTCATAGACTTATTGCATGAGGTGTGTATATTATTTCTTACATGTAATTATTTGAGTAGGTTGTTGGGCAGTGGTACGCTAATCTCATCTAGTGTACCTTGAAATCGACACTACATGTATATATTCCACACTGTCTGCCCGTGATGTGAACTTGGCTGTAAATGTTTGGCCGGGCATTGTATTTACCTGTATTCTAACAGTTTGTTAGACTTTTAGTCTGGTATTCATGTCTGGTTGTATTGGTAGTGATATGTAGAATGCAGTACATATATATTCCCTGCAATAAACAAGAAATATGTGTCATATGTTGACAACTCACTTCCTCAATCTCATAATTCACCATGGAATTTTAGGAGGTACTGCTGATATGTTGGACTAGTTCATTAGCCGCTGACTTGGACAGGGCAAGGCCAGAGTCGCGCTGCCAATACAGATACAGTCAATTTTAAGCACGGCGGCACACAGCACATGCCGACACAATATATGGAAATCATGTTTCCACATCTCCGAATGACCTTTCCTGCGGTGTAAATTATCATGGGCAAAATAAACAATATGGAATGTGATGAATAACTATATGAGGATAAACGAGTTGTTTTTTGCAGAAGGCATAAACAAAGAAGGAAGGAGCCCTGAAAGAAGTGTCAAGGAGGATACGGATATTATGGATGACATAATATTACTGAGTATTATTCACGAATGGTACTGATCATCACAAAGGTAGTTTGTGCAACTTTTGAGCAAGCTTTCTGTTACCAACAAGGCCCTTTTTGTTCCACACATTGCGGAATGATTATACTTGTGAAATCATCAGTTAAAAGTTCAATGATTTTGAATGAGCTGTCGTATGCTTGTGGATTATGTTTTTCGTACATTAGGTATACATACACACTGCCCATAGTAATATTTTTTTAATTTTTTTTTTAATATTATCGAATATATGGCGTTGAGAAAGTTACATACAACAACTGCAGTGGAGTGAAACGAAATAAGTTAACACAGCGAATATATCATCAGCATAAAAATCAACATCTTGACTAAGTGAGCATCATGCGCCAGGGCTGGAAATCCTGAACAGTTTTAATGATTGTTTACGGTAAAACATTTCGCTTTGTCAATTCACTTGACATATCGTACCATGTAACCCCATTGACATTCTGACACTAGATCTACTTTCAAAAATATTGATCGAGGTGTTTGCGTTGAATGAGTTTTAATACAATGAATATTATTTTGCACTGAGAGAAAAGCACGTCAAAGTTTTAAATGCCATCGTTCCATTTCCACTTTGAAGGAATGGATAATGCATTATACGCATCACTGAGGTACATATGAAGAGTACATATACGTCAATCAGGTTGCACGAAATGAGGCCCTCTTTGGTATTTTTGTTCAAGCATTGGCGGGGCTTATTGACACATACACAAAATGAGCAGTCTTGTTCAATATATACGTCTGGCAGTGCGTGTACCAATATACCAGCTCGCATCGGTCAGCGTCATTGTATCAAGGTTTATCCAGGACATAATTCCAACAATGTGTTTGCTGCTACTCAAGGAAACATGGAATCAACCCCAAACCCACGTTTCACTGGTGATATACATTACATTTACATGGCGCACGCCAATACATCTACACATCTCTCCATAAGAGTAAATCTGACCTACACAGCTATCTCTCCGACAATTCATAGCCTGTTGGACGAATATAAAAAATAACACTCCTCTTCCTCGACAACATTCATCCCATGGGTATGTTCAGCTGATTGAACATGCTCAGAACTTGATAGAGTATGCAACCAGGTGAACGGGGCCGCAGCAGATCATGCAGAAACTTCGGTCAGAGGACAGGAGGAGCTTCAAGCAGAATCCCGACCGTCAACTTCACGGGAACAGGCGTGGCCAGAAAACACCTCAACAACACTGAGAAGTCACAAGCTGCCAGGAGAAGATCTGGTAAATTCAGTGAGTACCATAAACCACTTATTAAAGCGAACTCAGCCAAGCATCACAACGGAAGAGCAGAAGTACCACAGACATACCTTGCACTATGTGATGTCTCCTGGACCACCCAAACTACCTGTGGGTGGGCTGTTATTTCTGCACCCGATGATACCATTACGAATGTCTCCCAACACGCCAGCATGCTGACATGCTGAAAACAATGGAGAAGTGGCGCTGCCCATCAATTGTGTGTAGGAATAAACTCTATCAACAAATGTCAGACCATAATAGATAGGTTCAATTAAACCTTTTGCATTAGTAAAATTGTTGGGGTTCCAATTTTGGAACTCTATTTGGACTAAGTTTTGTCTATGTTAAATACCGGTACATATATTGATCCAATTAATTACTGTTGAACGTATGTATATATTGAATATATACGATATTGTGATACATTTCGAAACCAGACTTAAACTGGTACTTTGATGTTTTGAAAACATAATGATGACATTTGATCACATGTGTTCTTTGCATTTAGTGACAATAATTATTAACATGGTAACAACTGATATGCTATTTCTTTTATCCTCACAATTAGAGTTAAATTAGATAAACTGCGTCAATCACCATAACGAAACTTGAATCCATACCGTGAACTACTTCACACACTCAACAACAAAAAGTTGAAATGGATACCGACAAACAGACAAATTGATATTCCAAGACCTAATCCGTGGACGAATTTTACAAAATCAGTGTCAGTAGTCAAATTCGAGCTATACTAAAGTATCAAAGTCAAAGTCATGTGAAAATCACACAAACACTCAAAGTAGAGAAATGGTCATTTTCTCGACAACCCTTCAATATTTGCACTGGTGACGTCATAATTACAAACCAATAAATAGTAATACAACTTTATATTTTCACACTTCAGATGCATATAAATAGAGGTATCTTGACATACGATTCGAATGAGTAAGGTCATGCTGTAACTGACAACCGAATACAGCAAGCATTTTTACATATATGTTTGAAAATGATTGTATACTATGTAACAAAAAGTACATTGAGGTTCCTTGTTCAAATTTGTCAGTTATAAAAATTATAGTCTGCGATATTTAGTTGCAGCTCAATTGGCATTAACGCGGCCCGTTCCAAATGCTGCTTCATCCTATCAAACTTTTCTGGTCGTCAGCGATTGTGTCGAAAGTGACATGCTTACTGACATTATCAGCTGCCGAGGCCGTAGCACATATCAACTGGGCTCCTCAGACAGCTATTGTTGTTATAACAATGGATAGTCATGGGTGTGGATTCTTGAGTCCGTAGTAAACCTGGTGAGCTGTGAAATTTACTGACGGTGAACCGAGTTAGTCATAGCCATAACCGACTGCTCCGGTAAGTTGTTCAGAAGTCGTGTACCAACTCAATTAGAATGGAATGGATGTAAGTAACTGGTCGACCGTTGTTTTTATCTCGACAATTTTTTAATAATAAAGTTAAAAATAAGTTTAATAATTAGAATGAGAACTATTATCTGGGGAGAATATACAAATTAGCTATTTCCAGATATACCCCAAAAGGGCCCTGAATGCACACAAACCATACATACACTGAATCATTGTCAGGTCACATAATAATTTACACATTGACACTTTTTAAGTTTAGCCGGATGTTGGCGTTGAAGCTGGAAAATGGTGACTGGTTTTAACATGTTCAGGAAACTGATTCCACAAAATTGTTCCACTATACGAAAATTACGTTTGGACAATACACTATTCGTATATATTATTATGTACTAACAGTTATGATTTCTCGCAGAGAGCATCCATGTGGG
The DNA here is from genome assembly GCA_949152475.1 of Terebella lapidaria. NCBI lineage: Eukaryota > Metazoa > Annelida > Polychaeta > Terebellida > Terebellidae > Terebella > Terebella lapidaria. The sequence continues at coordinate 28,887,316 of OX424565.1, forward strand.
TTATTCCAGTTTGTATCTAAACAAATACATGTCGTCTTTGTAAGAATAATACATTTACTTCCGCAAAAACTTATGTGCAGTCATTTCCTAGTACATAACCATTCTTTACAGTGGGCCCGTGGCCTCACTGACCTGATTTCCCTGAAATTTGTCAGGCTGGTAGTGGTTACATATCATGTTGCAATTCTGTCATGTTGGAATATAGTTGTATCGGGTAACAACGTGCCAATGCAAAACCGAATACCGAAAATAGTCACAGCAAGTGTGATGACGTCTGATGAGCTGTGTTTTTTTAAATTAAATACGACGAATGGTTCTTGTTTTACTCAATATCGTGGCGGCAATATTTAAACGTGACAATTTCAACATGATGTATAAATAACATATTGTTAAAATTAAATAACATCTTACTAGAATAAGAAAACTATTTTTTTTCATGTGCAAGAAACGGTGTGACTTGGGAGATGATGGGAAACATTACTCACCAGTAGTGACACGACACTGGGATATTTTGGCAGTTTCTTCGGGCGAATATATATTTCTCAGCGACTTACACATTGACACTTCTCAGTGTGCACCAAATGCTAAATTTTGAAATTAAACTCGAGGTGGCAGTTTCTTAAGGCAATCTGACCTTATATGTCGAAATCTTGTCACTGTAAGTGCTCTTTGACATGAACGGTGAACTGTTAGTGCCACAGCCAGATGCGGTTCTCTTCATCGCAAGCATTGATATATATATCTTTAGTTTTCAACAGCTGGCATTCCTCTTTATGTTACACAACTGAATAGAACTTGCCATATACGTTGCGTGTCGAGACCAGTTGGTGGCAACAGTATTTCTATGTTGTCTGCATCAGGGAACCTAACGAATACCGAATAATCTCTTCATCAATCTGCAAAATGGTGCAATACACTCGAGCTGTGCTCGATACAAACTTAGTGCTAACAATATTGAACCACCAGATTCTTTCCAGGAATTATTCTCTATTGAAAATATATATGGCGAATCCATATATACAAAAGCAAGATATCCTTTTGTAAAAAAAACAAAAACAAAACGACAGTTTGAAGATTTTTCTTCCTTATTGCGTCATGAATATTTCTCTTCATTCGAAGCTAGTCAAATGTGAACTGGCACAGTGACATTTGAAAATTTAATATGCTTTCGGGACACTTAGTGCGAAACGATATTGATTGTAATAAAACTCATTCAATGCAAACATTTTGCTCAATATTTTTAAAAGTAGTGTCAAGATCCCAATGGTGTCACATAGTACAATCTGTGCAATGAAAAGTATCACCACAAACAATCATTAAAACCGTTGTGAGATTTCCCGCCCTGCCACAGGAGACGTTCACTCGGACAAGATGCCGATTTTTCATTATTGATATTCGTTGTCTCAAGAGATTCCATTTTGATTGATTGCAGTTGCGACACATTTATGTCAGCTTCCATCAGATTTTGCATATGAAGGATAACAAAAAATACGCAAATCCACAAAGAATAATTCCCATTTAAGCGTGTATGCGTACTAATACATCATGCAAGAAAATCCTGACCCACGAGCGTAATATATTCTGAAGAGGTTCTCTTTCATGCAACCTTTAATATTGAACCTTTCCTTTGGCTTCAAATTTAACAAAATATATTAATTTTATCACGTGTGCGACAATGCAGAGCTGTAAGATTGGTAATAATTCAATATGTCGTATAACAATTATGAATTGTAGAAACCAACTAACTTGATAATCAATAGCGATTGTGGATAATTCTCAATTATGTATTGTATCTGTCATGTCTATCATCCTTCAATACTCGATTCAGGATCCTTTGATTCTTTGCTTATGGCCTCGGCAATACACCAACTCATTTATCATCATATCGTCCTTCATCTACATTTCACTGCCATCGACAGGAAATACAATCTGCATTGTGGAGTTGATTCAGACATATTTGTGTGGGCATCTGCTGTGCTGCCGTGCTCAAATTGGCTGTATCAGTATTGGCAGCGTGAATCTGGCCTTGCCGTGTCCAAGTCAGTGGCTAACGAACGTGTCCAATATGTCTGCAGTACCTGTGAGGAGGTATTCTCGACGAATGACGCATTGTTTTTTTTATTGGAGTAAAATTGAATGAGAAACAACGTATTGTTGTCATCAGCACCAATGTCTCAGCCTTGTTGATTGTAGTTCAATGCATCATACATGATAATTCATTGGAAACTCATGTTAGACTAATGAACTGCTGAGCGCTTTTCTTCAAAAAAGTGTAACAGCAGTATGTGAATATGTAAAATCGATATAGAGGTAGCAACACTTTTTTCCATATTCACAATGTGAATATAAACGGCAATAGTGGCCACGCAAATAATATATATTGGTTGATTCATTCTTATGTATTTTGCCGTATCTTGTAGATGTGAGTTATCTGCACGCTGACATGTCGCACGTGGAAGGTTTCATAATACCAGCATCTGGCCTAGCAATGTCGCAAACGGAATGCCTCTCGTTCTGTTCGGCACACATATTAGTCCTACGTAGGCCTATGACAAAATGTTTGTAACATGTTTCATATCTTATTTCATAAAACTCCAATGAAACCTGATACATGTATGGCACCAGGTCAAGATAACAAGCAATGCGTAAGATCAGGATGATAAACATATAAAACATTATATGTGTAAGTATCAACCCATTATCCCGATACATCGAGATTTTGATGATGACAATATCAAATATAAATTACAATATTTTTTTCAAATAAAACAAAGCCCAATGAAATAGTTTATCCCGGAAAAACTGGCGTCATCAGGAGTGAACAGTGTGTAAAATGTATACACAAATTACAGTAGTTTTAACAAAATCAAAGTCTAACCAAATAGTGTAAAAGTATAGTGTACAGTATGTAAAATGTAGTTGTTTCTACAGATATGCTCGATAGAATTATCATACAACTGCCCAACATATTAAAAGTATTCAGCTATCCAAAACAATAAATACTATGCAATAGGGGTATGACATACATAAGTCCCTGATCGCAAGCAAATAGGCTACTGAGCTTATGTTTCTGTTTGCTGTCAGATACTGTTGCACGCAAATATTGCCAATTTCATGAGGTTTGAACTTTCAGAGAAAACTTGCAATATTCACAAGTCGGCTAGAACTGTAAAATTTCAACTGCTGTGAATTATCAAATTTGCCCGTGAAGTTGATGACGTCAGAGGAGTGGATGACGTACATTCAATATCGTAAATCTACAATGGTCATTAACCCTAACTACAACGTACCGTACAAGTGTGTCTACACTTCCAGTGACAATTTTGGCTATTGCACGCATTTATGGCAACAGGTGTATGTAATGACATCTTATATCTAGTTCATTGTACGACCACTGTGGTAAACGCACCATAGCAGGGATATAGCTTTTGTTGTTTTGTGATATGACCAGATAAACCCCCTGGGAAACTAAACTTTGATGGCGAATTGGAAAGGGACAGACACTTGGAAAGTGCATGATCTATGGATGACACCTCACCTAAAAGATTTGGCGGTGTCTATTGAAAAGCTATTACCCTGGGGTATGTCATGCGTCAAATATAGGCAAACTATAATTTACTGGAACGTGGAACAATACAAATGATCCTGGAAGAACAAGTGTTGCCGATTTACCTCGAGAAGAGCTTTTTATACTAGTATACGTCACTATTATTCTTTCATAGATAAGTTTCATATCAATTCAGTTCCACGGCTATCAAATAAACATACATGTATGTACATCAGGTTTGTTCCCATACAATCAGGTTACAGTCTTATTTTTTTAATATAAGACCAATTTCGTTGGATTACGTAATTGATTTCATAATCAGGAACAATAAACTCTTGATTGGAGTAATTGTTGTCCAGGTAGGTAATTGGGAACGCTTTGTATTTGGTGATTTATGATGGCCAATTGCTCCACCGCCTGGTCGTTCTACACTTGTATGACTGAACATAATTCACATTCTGCAATGATTCAAGGAATCAATAGAACAGATGACTGTGCTGAGAAATTAGCCGTTGATCCAGCATGTGTTACTGGTGCCCCATCGAAACAGACAGTTTACCCGTTGAATCAGACACAGACACACGAATCCGAATCAGACACACGGTTCCTCCCTGTGAATGTAAGTATCAATCTAATACCACCAATACAGTCAGATTTTGATGATGCTAATAACAAACGCAAAATACAACATTTTGCAATAGAATTATGGTTCACGTAAACAATATCAGCTTTTTCAGTGGTAACTTAAAGCCAGAACCGGTATGCCCTCCGGTCACACTGGGTCACGCAAATATGCTCACCAAGATTATTAAAAAAATTAGCCCAAGGGCTAAGATAGGTTACCGGACAATTTTGGCTTTAAGCATTGCAAGTGACATATTACTTTGAGATTTACCAATCAAGGTCATCTTTGTGAACTGCAATATCACCATTAGGTATGCTGCATATGATTTCATATATGTTCATAATACAAACATATAAGCTGTATCAACAAGTATTTTATCTGTAGAGGCCAATTTACACATGTCAGGTCAGGCAAGGTTGTGAGATTTGGATTTCGAGGTCATATATAAGGTAAAATTCAAGGTCTCCAAGAGATGTGCTATAAATACACGCCTTCTTGTAAGCTTATACACAATCATAACCCGTATGTGCAAGTTTTTCAGCCTCAGTGACTTATTTATACATTTCACATCAGACATTTAGCACTCAAGGTCATCTGAGGTCAAGGTCGAGGTCATCATCAGTTGTTCCATATATGACTTCCTATATGCTCATAATGCGAACTTAAGCTCTATCTACAAGCATTTCATCTGTAGAGACAAATCTGGGCATCTTTTTACCCCCAAAATGGCTGTTTTGACCTTTCAAGGTCACCAAAGGTCAAATTCAAGGTCACCACACAAATCGCCATATATGACTTCCCATTTGAAAGTGCCAATTTCTAAGCTCTATTTTCAAGCGTTCTATGAGTACAGTCCTGGCAGCTCCCATTATGAAGGAAAAAAGTGGCAAAAATTCTCCGTCCAAAATTTATTTCAAAGGGTGAAAATTTTTTTGCCTAGAAATGGCCCAAAATGGAGAGTAATGCGATTTGAGGCAAAAAAAAAATTTTCTGCCGACATGTCGAAAATTAAAAATGGCTGCCACAAGGAGACCGGCGATTCAAGGGCAACAAAACTTATACACATCATAAAGGTACATAAGGGGAATATTTTGAAACCCAAATCTCAAAACTGATCAGACAGTTTTCGAGAAAAGACAGACCAGGTGCAAATTTGGACATTTTTCGACCAAAAAATGGCTGTTTTGACCTTTCAAGGTCATCCAAGGTCAAATTCAAGGTCACCACACAAGTCGCCATATATTCCCATTTGAAAGTGCCAATTTCTAAGCTCTATTTTCAGGCGTTCTAGGAGTACAGTTCCGGCAGCTCCCATTATGAAGGAAAAAAGTGCCGAAAATTCTCTAAGTCCAAATTAATTTTCAAAAAAATTTTTGTCTAGAAATGGCCCAAAATGGATAGTAATGCGATTTGGACCGAAAAAAAAATGTTTTCGTCGACCCAATGAAAATTCAAAATGACCGCCATACGCAGACCGGCGATTCAAGGGCAACCAAACTTATACACATCACAGAGGTACATAAGGAGAATCTTTTCAAACAAAAATCTCAAATCTTATCAGACACGTTTTGAGAAAATGGCCGCCAAAGTTCAAAATTGACCGTTTTTTGACGAAAACGGCCGCCATTCTGAAAAAAATTTTAAAATCAAAAAACAAAAAAATACCCTCTTCTCGAATTTTTCCAAGGTATGTTTTCCCAAATTTTTAAAAAGATTGGACCGTAAACTTAAAAGATAAAAATGTAGACGGACGACGCCGCCGACAACAGACGGACGCCAGACGCAACGCCATGGCAATAGGTTATCGGACCATAGGTCCGGTAACCTAAAAACATTGAAGGACGATATTGATGGTAAATGCGATGTGAGATGAAAAATCCATACAGTTTTAGATGAAGGATCATTTTATTATGTACCTCCCATTATAATCCCCTAAAGGTACCGCTGTTTGTTGGAAAACATACTACGTATAGCAAACATTGTGATTATCTTGCTTATTACAATTCATTTGTACAGTATCAGTATCACTTCGTGTCTTTTAACACGTACATAACATATATTGGATGATTAATCCGTCGTGCTGCCATGTTATCCACATGGTGACATGTTGCATATTTCATAATACCGTTCCTAGACCGTTCTGGTCGGCGCAAGCTGCGAGTACCTCATTCCATTTGACACTTGAAAATACAAACCTTACCGGACCATAGGTCCGGTAACCTAAAAACATTGAAGGACGATATTGATGGTAAATGCGATGTGAGATGAAAGATCCATACAGTTTTAGATGAAGGATCATTTTATTATGTACCTCCCATTATAATCCCCTAAAGGTACCGCTGTTTGTTGGAAAACATACTACGTATAGCAAACATTGTGATTATCTTGCTTATTACAATTCATTTGTACAGTATCAGTATCACTTCGTGTCTTTTAACACGTACATAACATGTATTGGATGATTAATCCGTCGTGCTGCCATGTTATCCACATGGTGACATGTTGCATATTTCATAATACCGTTCCTAGACCGTTCTGGTCGGCGCAAGCTGCGAGTACCTCGTTCCATTTGACACTTGAAAATACAAACCTTAGTCCTACCTATCACAGAAGATCTGTTTATTCTCCTCTTTGTATCTGTTTTCCGGAAATGCCATGAAAAAACCGTCTATGGCACCAGGTGAGAGATAACGAGCAACCCAATATAACAAAGATCATGATGGTAATCCTATCAAACCTAATACAAATTATGCTTGTGTTTGCAAATTTTATAGCCTTGCAAATTTATTTTGTTGTGAAATACACGTATTGTTGTACGCGGAACTTGCAAAATTAATGGGCGTCTTAACACTTGGAATAAATTTGCAATATTCACAAATATGCCAGAACTGTAAAATTTGAACTGTTATGACTTAGTCTAGTTAAATCTGACCATGGGAGAGAAGTTGATGACGTGCAAACTTTGCAGTTTTCCAATGTCGTCAATAAGCAATAACACATGTCTGGTCACAACACTAGGTACAACGTACTGTGTGAGTGGTTGACAACAGGTGCTTGTGATGCCACCTTATATTTAGTTTATTTCTCGAAAGACAACAGCCGGACAGACGGGATGCAGCTTTATGATCTCTATAGTGACCCCCCCCCCTCGACCAATAAAATTTAGTAGTGCATTGCAGAACAGGAGCCACTTGTTGAAGTAAGTTTATGATTTGTGGACTCTTAAATTGAAACGATATTGAGTTCGATTGTAAGTATCAATATATTACCACCAATACATCCAGATTTTGATGATGTTAATAACAAACGTAAAGTACATTTTGCAATAGAAACAAAGCCTGACCAAATAGTTTATCCAAAGACACACTGGCGTCATCAGGGGCAGACAGTGTGTTAAATGTAGTTGTTTCTACTGTACACCTGATGGAATTAGTATGTCATGCGTCAATAGTCAAAACACAATGACACCCGGAATATTACGAATGATCGTGAAATCATACGTGTAATAACAATTGTTGTTGATTTGTGATGGGAAGAGCTTCTGATATACGTCACTATTATGATTCCACAAATAAGTTTCTTATCATTTCAACGATCTCATAATAAATGCTTAATATTTTTTTACCGATGCTTCAAGTTTGGTCTGAAATTAGGCCATTATCTGTTATGAGTCTTTTCTAGCGCCCTCTATCCTCCCTATCCCCCCCCCCCCACCCAATCATCTCATTTTGGGGGAACTTACAAATCCATTTTTGCACCTCGTAATTGGGGGCTGTAAGTAAAAAGGAAGTAACTTCATACAATACTTCAAAATAAAAGCTAAAATATTGCCACATCTGAATGGGACATCAAATGTAGGTTTCATTGGCGACCTTGAACTTGACCTTGGGTGAACTTGAAAGGACAAAACGGCAATTTTGATGAAAAAGAAACAGTGACACCGTCTCTCCAAAACGGCAATTTTGGTGAAAAAGAAACAATAACATCGTCTCTCCAATCTCGGCTCTTGAGATACTGTAATTCATGTTCAATCCTGATATTGATTCATGCCGTTGTAGCAATGAATAGCAACTACATAGGAATGTTTTACTGCCATTTACTATACCTTTGCACTATAGTAAAAGGTTGAAATTAACTGAAAAAAACAAAAACAAAACCAGTCAATATAAATTTCTATAAAATGAATTCATAAACTTTCTTAGCCCCCAGGCATGAACATTACCCATTACGTTACTGTTTCATTTAGTATAATGAGATCCATCTACTATTACATTAAAAATCAAACTGGATTCATATGTATGTCAAACGTTGGCCTTGAAATATAGAGGCTGTATGGTCAGTCTCAGTGAGCGCGATGGTTACATCCATCATACTGTTTTGTTAAAATGGATTACGGTTCACGTAAACAACACCAGCTTTTCTCGGTGGTTAGTCAAAGCAGGTCCGGTTTGTCTTCCAGGTACACGCAAGTATGCTTACCAAGAGGAAACATTTCACCTTATTACATGCCTCCTATTATATACTCTCTCAAACGTGCATCCCTCTGTTGACGAACGTACTGCACAGTGTAGACAATGAAAACACAAGTGCTCTAACATAATGAAAGGATTATGTTGGTTACAGTTCACGCACTTGCCTCTATAGCCACGACGACCTGCGATATGTTCTTACAATTATGAACTTGTACAGCGGTCTGTTTTTTTCTTCACGTAAAACACTTTTCGGGATCCGAAACCACTTACGACATGTAGTGTGCTATTGAAGATGAACTGGGACTGTGGAATGATGGCCTGTGTATGGAAACTCCTGTAGACAAGCAAGACGGGCCTTCCCCGCAATTCTCCAACATCAGCAGGACAACTTATGCATGCAACCAGATCGCAGAAGCTGCATATTTTCAGAGCGCAGAAGTGAAGACAGAGATGAAGTCTAAAACATCCAGAATTTTCTCACATCAGCGTTTACGAACTCGTGCACGCAAGCCAGGTCGCAGAAGCTGGGAAATTGTCCGAATGTGAAAGTGAAGGCTGAATTGGCATCCACAAAGCCACAGTTCTCTGACATCAGTGACGATGCACTACTGGTGAACACCAGCCAGGATGCAGCACGTGTGTATGCTGCCAGTAGGCCTACGTGTACGTCTGTCATCGTCCTTTCAAAGACTCATCAACCCGAGCTGAAGTGATGAAACTAGGTACCAACCGGCAATATTATGTTTTCTATTTTCTCATCCCGATTTTCCTCATTTCTTCACGAATTATAAGTAACATTGCCACAAAATTAGAACTTATGGTAATGATTATGACAAGTATTATGGCGCCATCATGCGACAATTTCTAGAACGCTGAGTCAATGCGCTTTACAGCATGAGTGCATCACTGATGACTTTGGGGGTTGACACTTGATTAAGTTAAACAACAACATCAGCGATGATTATCCAGGATCCACCAGCCCGGAGTAAGCTGATCACGACGCCATGCAGGCAGACCACGTTATTGTGGAGGATATCAGCATTTTGGGTACGAATATTCCACAAACGTTTATGCACACCAGGTTCTACACTTTTTGCCTCGACTTTACGCTAAGGGGTGGAGAGGAATCACTGCCACGTATGTGTGTCTTTAGTAGGTATGGCAGCGCTCGCCAGATGGGGCGCACGGTGCCGTGTCAACATCCGCTGAAAGAGTGACCCCATTTTGACATAGCTTTCAGGGGTCTAATAAATTGGTTTTATAGGTTTATGCAGGTCCGATAGACATACGAAAGTTAGGTAGGGTCTCGATGAATGCTAGATCTTTGAGCTAGTATGTCTCATTCTATGGAAACACAAATAAATGTTACCAACACATGAAATCATGCGACATTTTTGTCAAAATACCAATTTAATATATTATTTTTATATCTGATTTTAAATCGACTGTGTGGTTTGTTGTTGCTGCAACGAAGCTGAATATCGAACTGGCGTGAACACGTGTGTGCCATCAAACCATGTGTAGATCTGGATTCTAAATTGTCAAGAAGGTATATTCTGGTTGTTACAGACTGGCCACCAGTAAGGGGTATTCAGAGTGTTCCCTACTTCTAGATCTACTAATCGCTACAATTCAAGACAGAGCTTCTACCAAGATATATTGACTTTTAATTGTGAAGGTGAGACAAAGTGCAGGGGCGTGTACAGGATTTATGGAAAGAGGGGGCACAATTTGATGGCAGGGGGTCTGGGGGCCGTTCAGCTGAAGTTCATCGCATGATATCCGATGGACTTTTACCTTATTTAGATGGATAACGCTTTAAGATACATTGGATAATTCGACAGAGAATCTTAATTTGTGAAAGGCTTTTGCGCAATGTAGATAGGGATGAAAGAAATTATTATTATTTTATATTCACTTGTATCATGTAATGCCAGATGCACAAACAATGCCGCAATCTTGCATTCTGGATTCCCGTTTCCTCCGGTCCCACAGCCGAATATGCTGTATATGTACACTAATTTGTAAATTCCAGTTGCCTACATGCCCCTCTCGTGACTCAACTGATGTCATGAATCTATTTGTGGCAAACACATATGACAGAAAGTTTCATAGAATAGGCCTGGGGCCCTAGGCGGGCCCAAGAATCTTCATATCCAAGGTTTTATTGGGATGAAAATGACAATTTTTAATCTTTAACACATGATGTTGCATTCCATCGACGATCGAACATTTAGATTGACAGACCTATCCCATCATAATACAAGAGATTACAACAAAAGATTACAACAAAATGTTGCACTGGGAGCAGCGTTTATACCCCTCCCATCAACCAAAGGACGAAGGGGTTGAGTGGCGTGAAGGGAGAGGGGTAGGGAGGTCCTGGCATTAGCACTTTAATTTCAAAGATATAAATATATACATGATGTGACCGCTAATCATGTCTGTGTTAACAAACAATATGGGAACATTATCATGCCGTACTAGCGAGGAAAATGTTCGCGCGCTGTACGCCTACACACTTCGTACACACCAACTGGATGGATGACATTCATAAAAAAGGCAATAAATAAAATACGGTTTGTCGAAAAACACAAGGTGTACTCTATCAGGGACGACATAATTTATTTCAACAATAGCCCGCTAAAAAAATTGTCTTCCAAATCAATCCGAATGTTTCTAGTAAAGAATGAAACTTTGGATACAGTCACTACTAGCCATTGGAATCTGAGATATAATGAAAATGCTCTAACAGAGTTAACCTGGTGTCTACCATTCACAGTTACTAATGACACCAGTTTATGTACCCTGCAGTGGCGGATATTACATCAAATTTATCCAACGCGTCAGAGATTGTTCAAAATGAAAGTAACACAAGATCAGTATTGTCAGTATTGTAAGGAAATAGAAACTGTTGAACATTTTTTCGCCAATTGTCAATATATACAAACACTTTGGACAGAAGTTGAGAAGGACGTGGCTTTGTTAATGGGTAGGACTTGTGTCAATATTAATGAAAGGGACAGGTTATTGGGTTTTGCCGCTTTAGGGATGGAAACATGGATGCAGAAGTTTGGAAAAAGGTTAACTATATTACGCTAGTTGCAACAAAAAGTATTGTGGCATGTAAATTGAAAACTTCGACTGAGTTAATTTCAAGGTATCAAAGAGAAAAGATGTTATATAAAATACAATAATACATTAGTGATCGATGATTATGTGAAGATACGAATATAATTGGATTGTATATTGTGGTAGGGGATGTATGTATTTGTGGATATTATGGCGTGTGGGACATGGGGCAAAGTTGTTTTGCATAAATATCTGTATCACGCATGTTTGTGTATTACTTGGGTATATTGGACCTGGTGAAGGGAATTTTGAATGATTGCGTGTATGATATCGTGAATTGATTGTGTGTGTGATAAAAAAAATTGAATAAATGCGAAAAAAAATAAATAAATAAAATGAATAAATTTATTTAATTTCATTTAATGTTCTAAGAATCTGAGTGAGGGCACGATTTTGTGAAAGTGGGGGCACAAAGGTACCTATTTCATGGAAAGAGGGGGCACGTGCCGGCTGTGACCCCCTCTAAACACGCCAGTGAAGTTTGTGACAGTATTTGATATTTGGGTATTTTTGTGATTTTTTCACATGTAATAGTCTAGTAAGACAAACATTGGAACATGAATGCCAGAGATATCTTGTGACGGGATATGATTGTTCATAGAACATACGATTCTGTTCTATGGACGTCATCATGACCTGGTTGATAAATACAGCAAATCCATGTCTGCCATGCAACTAGATCTATTTTCATGTTAATTTTGGGGAATTCATGACGGGTGCCACTAGTGGGGCAGGAAATGCTCACTCTTTCCGGAACACCTGATTTCACCTCCTAATGGCCATTTTGGGGGGTTCATGAGTTTCCCTGTCATTTTTGTTTTCTCTCACTTCGTATGCTGATATGACTTTCTGTCCTCGGACTATGAGATTGGATAACGAACCCTGTTTTGTTTGATCCGAATACTTAATACTGGGTAATGATTTCACGTCTATCTGCCATATGCACAGTTGTATATGTACATGTATGTTCTGTCGTGAGGTGCATGCTATGCCTGTTGCAAGATTACTTTTGTGAATCTTGCATCCTTGTGCACAAGCAAGCTTGACTGCTCTGTTATATCAGTGAAAGATATTGAAGTTTCAGCTGCTATTGTGGTCATCGTTCCGTGAGTGGGCCAGAAGTCCAGAGTGAGGAGCTGTATTTCAGAACACACAAGTACATTTTTGGTTCATGTCAACAATATACCAACGGCCAAAATGTGTGATTCAACAATGTCTTCTATTTGTATTTCTGAAAGAGTTCGTCCGTGTTCGTGAAAGTGTTCGTCGGATGCAAAGTGACTGACAGACAATTATATATGTATGACCTTGGTCACTATGATCTTAGCATTTATCTTATTTCCCCCAAACATAATACGATTCTGTTCCTTTGGAACAATCACAATCTTGCTACGAGCTGAACAGACATTTTGTCCCAGGCTCCGAATACACGTTACCACCAAAATGCTCATTGACGGGTAATTCTGAAGATGTTTTTCACATTGGTCCTTTACTGATCCATAGTTTGAGAAAGTTGCTGTCCACTCATTGTGACCCCGTACTCACGGAAACTATGACAACTGGTGATACCTGCCCTTTATGTGGAGATAAGGAACACGAGTACCAACATCACATGAGTGAGTGGGAGTTGTACAAGGAACAACTACAGCAAATCATCACTCCTGATTCATTATGATCTTCGGCCTCGGGCGTCGTATTTCACCAGAAAGTTCAACCATATCGCCAAGTGACCGGTTAAGGTGTTGACCAGTTATGTTTTTGTTGACAGGCACCGGAACATATCTGGCCTTAATATACCATTACACACAAGAAGGTTATCACTGGAAAGGATATATTTCAAGCGAATACAAAATTGTCAGTGACAGTATTTCTGCATAACACAAGGTACGACGCAGTTGAGGCATTCACTGGTTCTACAATCAACTAACTCCAGAGGAAAATAAAACTGAATCCAACCATGGCTAAAAATCATAAGTTGATTATACTTCATGTTCGCAGAAATGATATTGGCAAGTATGGTACTGAGCAATTCACCATGAAATTCAACCAACTTATAGTTGTCAAGAACAGTTACTCTGGAAGTAAAATTGCCGTATCTGCTGTGACAAGCACAAGAAGGTGAAAAGCATCAGCAAATCAATCGGGAGCTCCAAAAGCTGTGCAAGGCAACTTCGTGTTCGTGGCTGTGCACATACCAAGCTTTCTTGTCGAAGAAATTGCATGACGCAAGTCTGTTTACCAAAGATGACCTGTATCTCAATTTCCGAGGCACACGGAGACTGAGGAAATTCATCATGTCACTGTTACTCGCTTGAAAAGTGAAGTGTGAACAATGACTTTTTAGCATGGTTGGTATATCATCATAATCACAGCATCTATTCAGCCTCGGTTTTGTTCATGTGTATGGTATATGAGGTGTGACTTTTTTTTAAATAATTTTTTTATTTGAACTTCAATAAGGATTCGATACCCTTGCCTGCATTCAGCATGGATTTTCGCTTCTGACTTGTTAGAGCACATCAATGACTGTCGACCATATAACCAATGGGATTGCCAGTGGTATATTTACATATTGGCAAAAGCCGAGAAAAACTCCCCTGATCTATTATTGCAAATCTTTCATCTTTCATGAGGTGGACCGCCAGGACACCCTTTTGGATAAAGAAAATCTAATAGAGAAAACTGGTGAAAGCAAATGTGGAAATAGGTCTTTCAATACAGTACTTGGAATACAATGTTGCAGGAAAGTGATATTGCAGACAAACAACAGTACAGCAACAAAGTTGGTACAGTTGGTTCATGCAGACAAACTGTCATTCCGAAAGACGATGGACCATCTGGTATTGATGAAACGTGCCATAGGTCAGAAATATGTACTGTCTAAACTTGAAAAGCACACTGACCCTGATGGATGAAACCTGGAGCACCTATCTGGTTTCTGTTGAAGAAAATTGCTAAATTTGGCGTTTGCGAAAGATGTCCAACAAGAGTGCTGCTACTGCTATGAGCATTTTCAAGGAAGGCTTATCAGACATTTCTATTATGTGTGCAGATGATCATGATGGCCAATTTCAGTATTTGGTCGGGCTTTGTCTCTATTGCAAAATGTTGTATTTTACGTTTGTTATTGGAAACATCAAAATTTAGCTGTATCGGTGGTAATAGATCGATACTTACATTCAGCCTAGAATAGGAACAGAGCTTTTGGTGAAAATAAAGAATATCATGTGTGACAGAAAAAACTGAGCAATTTACTGAGAAATTTTCCAACAATATTCATAATTTTCCTGAATCACTTTTGCCTGACATTATCGAATCGTGGAATGATTTGAAAGTTGATGAACAAATCCAAATCAGTAAAATGAACATCTTCTGGTCATTGCATTTTTTTGTTGGGTTGGCAGACACGTGCAAGGAGACCATCGCAAAATTCGAGAAGATCCGTGGTCTCAATGACAGAGGGTAAATGAAAAGGTGAAACATGTGTACCACGACAAACATCCAAGAGTGGGGAGGGTCTGACTTTGCAACTTCTCAGACTCTGCTCAGGCGAGGAGGTGGTGAAAAGAGTGGATGCTATGAGCCGGGGAAAACATATCTTGATGCAATGTAAAGAAAGACAAAGTTCATGATGAACTGATCGCTGACACTACAGATCTCGGTCATGTTCGGTCATACAAATCGCCCAGCTACTTTTTACATCATTGGTGTTATTGCTGAACAAGATGGTGACAGACCATTTGCCTGAGAGAAAATTCTGTGACAAGAAGGCAGAGTAGGTTTTTGGAATGCTGGGCATCGTCTGATTTCTACCACGCTCAGCAATGAGGCGTTCTTGCTCTACAGCTTCAAAAATTAAGATGGAATCAATATGCAAGTACGAATTTATCCAACAATTGTGGTACATGGCTGTCTGACATGTCCGTCAGTGAGAGGGATTATGTCATGGAGCAAACTCGACTGTTGAAACCCACATTCAACAAAGTTTCAAAGAAAGATCGCTGAAAATATAAGAAGAGAAAGTTGTATATGCAGGCTGACCCGGAAGCCATGGCTTTACGAGACAAGGATCAACTGGTCTTTGGCAAAGCACCGACGATAATGACCTCAGGCCATTAGATATCAGTACTGGTTATGAAAAAAGTCATTGCAGTCTCAGTTTAAATACCGAAAAGTTGAACTCTCACAAAAATATGAGGACGCAAGTGTCACCCACATGTCCATGGCATTGCCAGGTGGCTAAACCGATAAATTGTGGGTGCAAAGGCTGACTGAAAAGCTGACATGCAATCCTCGGAAGGGACAACGAAAGAAAGTGATTCTAACATTGATCCTATGTTTGTGGGCAAGCGGATCAAGCACAGATTTGGAGATGAGCGGTACAAGGGAAAGGTTGTACTAAATGTTCATTACTACAACATGAAGTATGACATCGACACAATATATACATTTAAGCTTAGGGGAAAATATCGTAGGGATGACGTATATATAATGGCCTAGCTTTTCGTAAACTACGAATCCAGTGTGGTCACAAGATTAATGCAATATGTGAAGTTGATTGTTGCACATGTATGGTTGGGCACTTAGATTATGATACATCTAGCAGATGCTCATTCAAATTGTGTAGCAATCATGATCATACCTTCTTCTGGACATGTGTTTAATTGTTTCATCCTTAGTCAGCGTTTATTCTCTTTTAAGGGTTCACCACACAAAGAAAGAAATATATTGTGAGCATAAGCTTGAAACCTATTTTTGGAAGTGTGCGGCGTTGTTTAAATCTTTAGTCAGGTTGTACTTATTCCGGGCATTTGACCTTGAGGTGGTTAGTCTAGCACGTTTAATCGCTTGGCTTGAATTTGCACATTCGATTTCAAATGACCACAAAATTATGCTACACGATTTTGACTCTGACCCTTTATAAACTATGCATGTAAACTGTTGTATACAGCTTGATGATAATATACATTAAAGTGATTGCGGAACAAGGGCCCTGACACTGACATAAACATGATGCCAAAATTAGGGCATTATAGTGTTATGAATATTACACTGTAATATACATGAAGACAATAAACCAGGATTCATGCAGGGTAATATTTATAGGTAATTGACTGGATACAGTGTTTGAGGCCCGAGGTCGTGTCTGCGCCGTAGCACGCACGAGCTTGCGTGTGCGTTCGCGGCACAGACACGACCGAGGGCCTCAAACACTGTATCCAGTCGATTAACTTATTATTATATGCCGCATCATGATATGCATACCCCTCGGGAGAGATTTGATTACAAATGCTGACATTTTCTAGCCATTTTAGACCCTGAAAGCAAATAACTTTATCGCCATTTTCATGTACTACAAAACCAAAAAACGTCATTTCACCAGCGCAGGAATACGTAAACTTCGAAAGACCTCTGGTTGCTATGCGCAACGCAGGTTGATATGAAGGCGGTCAATACCGCAATATATCGGACCGATTGCACTCTGTGTAATCCATTGTAGCATTTTCGTAGGCATATAATAATTACTATTTATAGCCTATCGTAAATGTATCTGCTCATGAACATTTCATCCTCATGTTAAGAGTACATGGAATACTGTACTTCATATGTACGAATACGTCAAACTGTTAGTGACATATACATGATATAGTGTCAGTTGTACCCATCTCGAACGTAGATAACACATAAACTACGTTTGTTCACACATAAACTATTTGGTCGGGCTTTGTTTCTATTGCAAAATGTTGTATTTTACGTTTCTTATTGGCATCATCAAAATCTGATTGTATTGGTGGTAATAGATTGATACTTACATACATAAACATGCCAAACATGCAACATTTTCATCCATTTACCAATTTAGCCATTTTCACACAATTGGACTGAACTTGTTTATTATAAGGTGTGGCATTATTCCTCCGTTCTCTGCACCATGGAACCTCCAGAACAATGAGATACACTTTTTGTCATAATATTATGGAGGTGTAATACACTCGAGCTCTGCTCAATCAGGGGTTTGCAGGATTACTGTGTGTATATGGCGAGTCAGTGACGTATCTGATTTATTGCGTCCTGAGTTTCCCATGAAAAACATGTCAAAGAGGAAATGGAGCAATGACATTTTGTAACTCCAATATGCCTCCGTGACTGTCAGTGCAAAACAATATTCATTTAATCATAAAGCTGCTATCACACTCAATATTACAAAAAGTAGTATCATGATCCCAATGATGTCACATAGTACAAGTGGACAGTGGAAGTTCTTACCCTTTATAAATGATCATTAGAACTGTTCCAAGGGTTACGGCATCGGCGATGTAATACTCACTCGAGGAAGATGCTGATTTTTCTGATGATGTTTGTCCGCTAATCTATTTCGAAGCTACCCTGCAGAGGTTACACGTTACTTATGAATGTCATAAATACATATACATACAAGTATCAATAAATAATAATAATTCTTATAAATTGATCGAATGTGTCCTCAAGCGTGATACAAAAGATTCTAATTTCATGCAATTTCATTGAATCTTTGGTTGCCCATTTCAAAAAAATAAAATTTTACCACAAATGGTACATAGGCAGAGCAGTGATATAATCGAAAAGGAAACATTGGGTGTGCAAATTAGGAAATGTAGGCGTGCAAAATTAGGAAATTAGGCGTGCAAAATTCAAAACTCATTAGCTATCTCGAAGATGGATAGCAACTGTGGATAACCCTCCGCGTACAATCATGTATTGTATTTATCATGGTTCAACCTTGACACTTCTTTCAGGATCCGTTCA
Source organism: Terebella lapidaria (assembly GCA_949152475.1). NCBI lineage: Eukaryota > Metazoa > Annelida > Polychaeta > Terebellida > Terebellidae > Terebella > Terebella lapidaria. The sequence goes on from OX424565.1 coordinate 28,905,878, forward strand.
TCCATTGCTAGTGGCCTCTGCAATACACCAACTCATTTATCATCATATAGCCCTTCCTCACATTCCAAATTGTTTGTTTTGCCCAGGATAACTACCATCGACAGGAAAAGTCCATTGAAAATGTGCAGGAATTATTCAGATATATTATTTGTGTCGGCATTTGCTGTGTGCTGCCGTGCCTAAATTGGCCGTATCTGTATTGGCAGCGCGATTCTGGCCTTGCCCCGTCCAAGTCAGCGGGTAGTGAACGTGTCCAAATTGTCTGCAGTACCACCAAGATTCTATGGTGGAGGTGACACTTTTTTAGCTCATCGGCTGTAAGCCGTAGAGCTATTGGGATGGATTGACACGGTGTCTGTCGTGTCTGTCCCATGTTTTCCTGACCCAAATCTTTCAGAATCTTCTCCGCCGAAAGTGCTATTGCTATTGTACCCAAACTTGGCATACTGTTCGCTTATTGTGTGCTCTCCAAAGTAAAGTATGCTTAGGTGAAAATCCAAAAGTTTTCTGGAGAAATTTTACGCTTAAACATTAATTTTACTATACATGTGCTCTTGTTTATACATACGGGTTGTGGGTGGAAGGTCAGCGCATGCGCAGAGGGGACATTTCAATTGCAAATGGCGAATGTTTGTTTACCTTCGAACTTCCACCAAGAAACACGATTTATCGGGTCATGACAGTTCTGACAGTAGCGGATACCTGTGTTTTGTGTGAATCATTTGTTATTACGTTTTAAATTCCACTTTAGTCCGTATGTCAAAGCATAAATATATTTGTTTTGCAGTGTTTTGCAGGGAAGTACGACCGGAAAATTTCCGATGTTGGTTAATTTATTTCCGTCAAACTTTCCGAATCTTCCCGATTTTCTCTGACCTAACCTGATATAATTTCAAGCCGGCTAAGTTGTCGAAAAGAACCACAAACTGATGAAGACATAATCAGATAATACCAGACAAAATTCATGTGTTATTTCAATGACAGCTGTTGCAAAACTTTCGGGAATAAATTTTATGGAGCGCCTAAGGCGAAATTCAAGTCTCATTGAAAATCATAACGTTCTCATCGTAACTTCCTATCTGTCATCCAAGAACTGTTGACTATTGTGCGTCATTCCTTTTTCGCCTCACATTTTTTTTATTGAATTAACAAAAAATAAATAAACAGGTTGTGATCTGCACACACTTTGCCATGGAAAAGTACCAAGATACCGTACTGTAGCCTAAATAATTCATGAACATTAATACATACCATTAAAGTATGTGAAATAACACATAGTAAATAATTAATGAAGTTTTGTAATTGAAATAACAATAAAATACACAGGAGAGAGAGAGCACACTTTTATACTGATGTTCATCACTGGAATTTTATGTATATTGGCACGAGAATATATTATAACACATAATAAAGTACACAGAACATCACAGTTATTCCAATAAAGGTCCTTAATTTGTAACATTTTGGTGGCATTACAAGTGGGGTGTTAAGAGGTATTGTTTCGCGGGGGATAAAGTTTCGCGGATTTGGGTGTGAGACAGTTTCACGGGAAAGATGTTGGATCACCTCGATGTTTCAATACTGAGGTATAAATATAGTATGAATTTTAATTGGGAAGTCACATAATATATGCATGGTTCATCCTGGTGCATCCCTCAAAAAATGTGTAAATATAAGTGTGTTTTTTTTGTAGAAAATCTTGAAAGCTGGATAGATATGGGGAATCATTATATTGCAAATCTTTTGGAAGATGGTCAAGGTTAAGTCCACATTGAATGTGGGAATTGATTCATAGCGACACACCTTGAGGATAGAGCTTAGTATTGTATGATGAACATATGCTCATGTACATGATAATGAGGTCTATGCACCACATACACCTATCTATATCAGTTTGATGAAATATTCTGGTCGCCTGCCGATGAGCTACAGGGCCCTTGGCCCTATGTTTCTGATTGGAGTAATGCTGAAAGGGTAACAAGGAATTGTTGTATTTGGCGTCATATTGAATAATGTTTGAAATATCAGCCATGTTGATTCATGCTTCAGACATAAAAATTCATCGAAATGTACATCGGAATAGTGGGTTATTCCCAAAACATAATATAACTGTGATTTTTCACAACTGATATAGACGTAGCAACAGAGTGGTCACGTACATAAAATATGTCGAATGATTTATCTGTCATTCTGCACGCTGACATGTCGCATGTGGAAGGTTTCATAAAACCAGCATCTAGTCTATGAAAGTCAGAAGAAGCATATTCCTTGTTTTATTTAGCAACTGAAAATACACACATCAGTCCTATCCATCACAGAAGATTTGTGACATGTTTCATATTACCACTTTGCATCCGTTTCCCCCGCCCATGAAACCCAATATGACACCCGGTAAAAGACAACTACGCCTATTGCAAAGATCGGAGAGAGCAATGCCTATTAAAAAGAACTTGATGATAACACTATGAAAATGTATATATGTGTATCATTATATTGTTTGTTGTAAGGTGCCGTAATTGAAACTTGTTGTGGACGATCGAACTCTTGAAATGAGTTTGCAATATTCATAAATTGCCTAGAACTGTACAACTTGAACTGTTGTGACTAGTAAAAGCTTTGTAGTTCTCCAGTATCGTTAATATACAATAATAAATTACTGATCTTTACTCCAGGCACATCGTGCTGTGTCAGTGGTTGACAACAGGTGCTTGGTATGGCATCTTACAGTATGTCTAGTTTACATGAAACACTGTGGGCGGGGTACACCATAGCAGGGATACAGCTTGTGTCTCTATGACGATGTGGACAAAACACCTCACTGGCCAATACATTTCAATGATGAATTGCGGAACAAGAGACACTCGGTACACATGTACTAAGTGTATGATTTACGGACCATTGACAAATCCTCATCCTAAAGATTTTTCGGTGGGTTTTTTGTGTGTTAATGTAAGTATCAATCTATTACCTCCGATACAACAAAATTTTGATGATGACAGTAACAAATATAAAATACAATATTTTGCAATAGAAACAAAGCCCGACCAAATAGTTTATCCAAAGACACACTGGCGTCATCAGGGACAGACATTGTGTTAAATGTACTTGTTTCAACTGTTCACCTGATGGAATGGACCATTTCAGAGGGCCCCTTTTTATCTCATGAATATCTGGTGTTACTCGGTATTTTCCGTAGTTCAAAACGGACCAATGGCTACTGAGGGAAGAACACGCGCTTCCTTGGCAGCGTTAACCACATACGCCAAAAGTTTTTTCAGTTGCATGCGCTCGCTCGTCCGCGTGCACGCTCAGGCAATCATGCGACATGATGTGCTGAAAACCGGGAATAAATGAATGGGCATGTACCGACAAAATGTTACATTTTGCAGATACAATTGTGTTGATGTAATATAGACGTGGAATCAATACCCAGTATTAAGTATTCCGAGCAAACAAAACAGGGTCCGTTATCCAATCTCATAGTCCGGGGACAGAAAGTCATATCAGGCATACGAAGTGAGAGAAAACAAAAATGACAGGGAAACTCATGAACCCCCAAAAATGGCCATTAGGAGGTGAAATCAGGTGTTCCGGAATGAGTGAACATTTCCTGCCCCACTAGTGGCACCCGTCATGAATTCCCCAATATTCAATTGGCATCATCAAAATTTGACTGTATTGGTGATAATAGATTGATACTTACATTAACATGAAAATAGATCTAGTTGCATGGCAGACATGGATTTGTTGTATTTATCAACCAGATCATGATGACGTCCATAGAATTTCTTAAACGCAGCTATAAGTCTTGGTATAACATATCCTTGTCGTAGCAATTTAGAGACTAGCTGGACACTTCGATAGACAAAGTCCTCATATTTGCAACTAGCTCTAGAATAGCGTATAAGTTGAGAAACAAACACACCATATGCAGGTGACATAGGAATGTTGCTGCTTAGAAAAGGGAAATTGACTATGGAAAAATTGAAATCATCACGTTTGTCATATAATCTAGTTGAAAGGTTAGAATCATTATCAATCTCCAACCTCAGGTCTAGATAGCTGGAAAAATTAGCGGAGTCTGTAGTATCCTTAATTTCAAGTTCCTTAGGATATATGACATCCAAATAATCACCAAACTTGGGATTATTTAGCGACAATACATCATCTATGTATCGGAAAGTGAAATTAAAATTACATGTTAGTTTCTTAGTACCTCCTCGTTGTAAATGTTGGATAAAATCTGATTCATATGAGTATAAAAAACAGGGCTGCCAATAATGGTGCACAGTTTGTACCCATGGGAATACCAATAGTTTGTTGAAATATTCGACCACCAAATTCCACAAAAATATTATCAATTAGAAAATTAACCATATTTACCACATCTATTTCAGTATATTTGTATGGGACCATATATTTAGGCCATACGAGTCCAGTTATAGTCTTATTTGATGTGACTGCCATGTATATAGGCCTGTCACAAATATCACTTGTAGTTAAGCACAAAACAGTTGAAACTGATTCAAAGTGCCTCGGTTCTGATTGGTCAAAAATATTTACGTTTTCGGGCTTCGGAAATATTTGGCGGGAGTCCCTGTGAAATGGCCCATTAGTATACAACTGCCCTACAACCTATGAAAATAATTTAGAAATCCGAAACAAACCCCGTGGAATAGATATATGACAAGTACACAAGTACCAAGTCACAAGCCAAAAGGCTACTGAGTTGATGGTATCCTCGGAGACAGATTTAAAGTCCACCAGCAGCGGCACCGACTCAGTGGTACGAATGTAAGTATCAATCTATTACCACCATTACAATCAAATTTTGATGATGCCAATAACAAACATGAAAAATAATCTTTTGTAAAAGAAACAAAGCCGGACCAAATAGTTTATCCAAAGACGCACTGGCGTCATCAGGGGCAGACAGTGTGTTAAATGTAGTTGTTTCTACTGTACACCTGATGGAATTATTATACAACTGCCCAACAACATATGAAAATAATTTAGAAATCCGAAACAAACCCCATGGAATGGATCCATGACAAGTACAAAAGCACATATTCACAAGCCAAAAGGCCACTGAGTTGATGGTATCATCGGGAACAGGTTGTTTGCCGCGGATTGCACAAAGACTCATAAAAATATGGAACTACAATAATGATTGTGAGAAGTAAAGGGTTCCCAAAGACCAGTTCACAGATTCAGCATGATAAAACTTTGATTTGGGTCTCTTACGTCAACTATTTATTCGGGTTTCGTTTATATTTCAAATGTTACGTTTGCTATTGTCATCATCTATTGTCAAAATCTAGTTGTATCGGTGGTAATAGTTTGATACATTGATATCGATTAAAGCTCATGAATAACGCTTATAATATTTCCACACACTTTACTTTGATCATTATTAACCTTATACATGGTGTTGCTGTGTCCTTTTGCATGAACAGATTCATCCATTACAACAAGAACAACGCTATGTGCATGACAAAGGTGTCCTTGGAATGTAGAGGCTTCGTGGTCAGTCTCATAGAACGCCATGTTTACATGCACCATACCGTTTTGTTAATATTGATTATGGTTCACGTAAACAACACCAGATTTTCTCAGGGGTTACTCAAAGTCAGGTCCGGTTTGTCTTCCGGGTACACTGCCCACGCAAATATGCTTACTAATAGGAAACACTGAAGAAGCTTTTCGGTGGTGAATGTTACGCATACCAAAATGCCTTAATATTATCAAAACTTCTTGGATGAAAAATTATCATCTCGACTTGAAAATTTTATATGTAAAAAATAATGTTGTTATCTTGGAATAGAAAAATCTTATCTTGAATTTAATACTCGTTGTATATTTAGATATTAAAGTACACGAAAATATAATAAAATATAATAAAATAGTGTACGGAAATGAATTACTCTAGCTGATTGCAATGGCTTTACCGTTTTACATATAAAGAAAGTAATTTAATTATCGAATTCCGATGTCTCAATGACGCCATGAATTTCTCATCCACATTCTATTGTTTTTTAATGAAGCCAATGTAGTGCCTATATCGATGAGTTGTCATTTGACTTTTGCGGCTTGGTGAGAATCAAGGAGTTCGAAGTAGTTATACGTTTTGAATCAATGAGGATATTGATGCAAGATCAAACCATTGTATACAGCTGATCTAGTTCATTATCGAATGCACATATTCAGAGCCGTTATTATGACTTTAATGAAGTCGAGATAACGAATTTTAAATGGGATAGCAACCTAAAATTTCGTGATAACGAATGTAAATTTCGTTATACAGACTTTATTCGCGACAATAATTTTTAAATTCGAGATCACGAAGTTTAAATTCCGAGATAACAAAATTAATTAAGAGTTTACTTTTTTCGCATTTACTTTTTTTTTCATTTTCACTTCACCATGTGGCCCTTTTGCGCTTTCGTAGAGTCGATATATACGTACAAGTGTTAACTACAGGTCCACTTTGTCACATCTTACCATTATATACCTCACGGAATATGACTATTTGCCGACAAAAAATCCTGCATGATGCAAAAATGTCATTAGCTTGTTTATCACAAGTTCTTTATCATAATGAATGATTATTTTTCTCGAAACAAAGTATTGTTTCGTATTGTATATTGGTCATATGCCTTCAAGTTGTTCGATTCTGCCAACTGTTGAATGGCACAGTAAACCAATGCCCAATATATACAAATAGTATGATGAATATTTTTAACATCTAGGTTAGTAATTGCCATCCACACAATAATCTCAATAAGATAGTCCTGATTCCAACTGAATGAAGAGAAAACACATGGGAGAAAACACCATGTGCTTGTCACGAACACGTGCCATATCACGGAATGCAGCTGATGTTCACAATTTCAATGATTCAAGCAATTAGTATGATTGGCTCATGCCCACCTGAGCCACAGCAGAGATGTGCATCTTCTCTGGATAAAATTTCCAGATAACAACGACTGAATGTTTACACCAGTTAATCACTGAACCTTGTTATTTTTTCTAAACTGTAGTTCTGAAGCTTGGTCGCCAAAAGCGCTAGAATGAAGATGCAGTATTGCATAGCCTGTATTCTAGCGACTGACTTTTCAAGCTGTTAACTTTGAATGTTCTCGGATAACCTGGAAATGTTCAGTTTCCAGATTTTTTTTTTAATTTGTCAAATATGAACATTCAACAATATTGTCCCATCTATCAGGCGAATGGAAATCCAGCTACGTCATCGTGCCAATCAAAATCAAAGTCCAAACTGAAATTCTAGGGGAGGAAGTTTGGGATGAATGTTGGAGGAGTCAACATGGTCAATGAACCCACGTTTTTCGGGTAACAACATGTGTAGAAGTTTGCTGTATGTGGCTCCATGATGATATGGGTGATTCTCAAGTTCGGGCATTATTTCACTTTAAAAAGTGGAAAAAAGTACGGAAGCGTAGAAGGGCCACCATGTATTTTTTTATTTCCCGTGTTATAACTCGATAATATCGACTTATATCTTGATAATATCGACTTATAACTCGATGATATCGACATATGTGTGGATGCTGTTAGGGGCATTCAAGACTGAAAGAGAACAAGGTGGCTGCAGAAGATAAGACGGGGTAAGAGATCAAATTCTTGAGTGTGCGGTATACAATCAAAGGTTACAATATATCAAGTTAAGTCGATATTATCGAGATATAAGTCGATATTATCGAGATATAAGTCAATATTATCGAGATATAAGTCGATATTACCGAGTTATAAGTCGATATTACCGAGATATAAGTCGATATTATCGAGTTATAAGTCGATATTATCGAGTTATAAGTCGATATTATCGAGTTATAAGTCGATATTACCGAGATATAAGTCGATATTACCGAGATATAAGTCGATATTACATAGATATAAGTCGATATTACCGAGATATAAGTCGATATCACCGAGATATAAGTCGATATTCTCGAGTTATAAGTCGATATTATCGAGTTATAAGTCGATATTATCGAGATATAAGTCGGGACATTAAAAAATAAAAAAATACATAGTGGTCCTTCTACGCTTCCGTAATAAAGAGACCATGGAGCAATGTTGTTTTAATGTGTTATCATGGACATGCTGCATTAACATACAAAAACAACATTGTCAACTCCGTAACAATGTCAACTCCGTAACAAATGATTATTTCGATGCAGTATAATGCTGAATGTTCCAAAATCGTCGCAATTGTGTTGTATATATCAGGGGCAGCTTCCCTCCAAGCTGACGCCCGTCCGAGTGTTCGTGGTGTGAATGCGAAACAAGGATCATGACATGACATATGCATATTCCAAATCTATGACATTATAGAGTAATGTACAGTATCTCCACAAGATATATCGAGGCAATAAGCAAGGATTCATGCAGGCGGATAACTACTATTTATAGCCCGTCGTTAATGTGTCTGATCATGAATATTTCATACGCAAATTACGTGGTAAATTACATCATAAGGTCACACCCTTTGCTGGTTCCCACATATACAATGATCAGCAGCATACTTCCTATCAGTTTATCATAACTGGATATGACATTATGTCATTATCTGAATATGAAACTAAACCTTCTATGCTGCATAATGTCCGTGCACTTTGTTTTAAGTTATTCATTGTTTATATCTGGCCCAATTCAGTTAAGAACCAAAAGTTTGAGTGTGGTAGATTTTCTGTATTAGATATACTGCTTTTCGTGTGAGATGATATTCCAGGAAAGCAGTTCGCAACTCAGCATCACATATAATCTGTAATATAATATAATCTGTAAGGAAAAACGTGAGTGTGAAGTGTTGTGAACTCAAAAGAAAGAGTCTGACGAATTCTTAAAGCCCAATTTGTTGGAACAATATAATCGCCACAATTTATTTTGTACAATTATGGAAATCTATAGATCTCCTGTATGAGATTTTGAAGAATATGTGCCCGAAATACCTTGCTAAGGTTTCCTAAAACCCACCTGGATTGAAATTACTTAAGAACAGGAAACTTATTGATATTTCCAAACATGATACAACGAGGTACGAAAGTCGATTTGATACGCTGCACCAGCTACTAAGTATTCGGAATGATTTGGATAATGATGTCAAAGTTACCAACCGCTTCAACAGCATGATTCACCAATGATCCGGCCAAAACGCTTGTTTTATATGAAAATGATCCTGTCTTTCACCCCTTCACCTACATCTTGTTGTCATCCTAATCATGATCATAGTCATTCAGTAGTTTCTCAGTAATAACGTTATTTGTTATTCTACAATGTCGACTCCTGAATGAACATTTTCTTTTTTGTAAGATCATAAATTGGGTCCAGAAAGTGTCACATTTTCATGCTCCACGTGTGGTACACTGTGTTCCGTGCTTGCCTGGGCGATTTAAAATTCCAGTAAGTTAGTGTATTGCTTTGTCATCATCAAAATCTTGTTTTATGGTGATAATAGGTTGATACCTACGTTTGATCAAGCAGTGGTTTGAGAATTATATGCTATCGCTACATGATGGCTAACGTTTTAATGGATCTCCTTCAGCTTTTTCGATTTTGTGCAGGTTGCAACCGAAAATTCCTGTTGTGGCAGACAAATTTAGTCAGAGTACAAAGTCTGCAAGCTGGGTATGTGCTGCACATAATCAAACAAAATGCAAAAACAATGAGATTGTTTACCCAGATATATAACTATATTTAACATTTTCTCTGTATGATCTTGAAAACTGAAGGGTGTGTGCATACTAATCACACCAGACCATTTCCCGTAACCAAAGACTTTTTATTAAGTCACGTTCAATAGATGGCAGTTAACAGTTACCATATATATGGTGAATAAAATTACTGGACAGAAATGATTCGAATAGTAATAAATTACCAGCAGTTAATGAACAAACGGCTCAAGTTTCACTTGAAGATCCCCACTTCATTTCTCATAGCACGCCAGACCGGTAGGTCGATATTGTTTGATCTCGTTTTTAATGGCTCTCATTCCCTAAAGTTCACATCGGTTTAACGCCCATGGAATGACCAAAATGTTCCTTATGGAAGCTGTAGAACGGTGTTTTATATGTAATGCTGGTGCAGCTATGTCACCCACGTGGTATCAAGTGGGTTCTCCACGGGTTTCTCCTCATGGGTCACCAGGGTAGTCTGGGTTTGTTATCAGTTGGGGGTCGGGCGGTTGGTGTATCGATTGAGCCCCTGAGCCTGGAGACTGCGGTAAGTATCCCGTGATGAAACAGACGATATCCTGCTGCAGCAGACGATATCCTGCCGAATGCACGCGAAGGAACAGTCACTAATTGACGTCTGTTCTGCCGATGTGCACGAAAGGGGGCTGGCCGTGTTTGTAATTAAAGAAGTATAGAGCAATTTGCATCCGAGGACATGAACTAATGACCAAGAAATGAGTAATCAGTATAATATATCATTATCGTATGTAGACATGCAAATGGATGTAGGTATTGTGGATCCCAGAAATTACCCCCACTCGTTTCTCTTGGATTAAATATGACCTCAAAGAATGACCTCAGTTTACAAATTATCAATGCGTTGCAGAGACAGTTTTGTGATGGCGTTACCGGGCATCTGTTTTGATAACGACACCTTCTGTGTAATAAAGTGGGAATTTTCGCAGTGGTGATGGAAATCTACAGTTTCATGAGTAGCAACGCTCAGCATCCGCGGTCCAGGGTTGCTTTAAATATCATATTATTTCCTGATTTATATCTATACCTAATTAGTTTGCAGGTTTGCGTTGATTGTTATTGGTTGTGGTTTAATTGGCCATGGCAGGTGTTTCTGTCGTGAGCTCCTTTGACACGTCAAGATTTAGCCCAAGCTCCAGTAATGTTTCCATCATCTCTAGTGCCTGGTCACCTGGTCCCTGTACATAAACACGGGCGATGGGTCCTCATCTCGTCCTTGTGGTCGGCTGAAGTGGCTGTGGAGCACCGTCCAGGTCCGCAGCCAATCACAACCCCGCGAGCCTCTACCCAGGCATTCAGCTGCCTCACCATGGAATGGATGGGAAACGGGGGCCGCCCGTCCGCTTGTCGTGGGATCAGCGCCGCCGAACACTAACAACAATCACCGTGTCGTCTCCTTCAGGGCCGCAAACCGCTAAGTAGTTCCGAGTGTCGGAGGATGTATCACTACGCGCGAGAATACCAAAGTAATTCTAGATTAGTGGAAACGGAAACAAACAACGCGTCTTCCAAGTAACATGAGTGGATATTGCATTGTGCGGACAGCGCCCCATTGCGAAGTTGCTCATAGTTTCATTTCCGACTCCAGGATAGAGTTCGAGTGGAATATACGAATAAATGAAATAACATGCTTCGGTTTCTGTGGATAATTGCTCGGAAATTCATACCAAAAATGGTGTTTGTAGTTGGAGGTGAGTCCTAATTTTTCCGTAAGGAGTACACTATAAGATAGGTATAAATCGGTGTTGTTACGACATCAATATTTGTATGATATTGCGGAATATTCAGTTATGTACTTGAATGACACCGAAATGGACACTGATCAACTAATACACATGATATAATACACACACAAAGATATATATATATAGATAGGTCTTATAAAATGAATTGATCTCAGCATTTTGCTGTGTCGACTACTCATGTTGTTGCAACACCCATCTTCATCGTAAAAATTGTCCCTACTAGTTATAATACGGTATTTCTTGTTTAGACTCTTGGGACAGTTTTAAGCTGTCGATTGGGTCGTTTTCAAGATTTTCATGCCGCGTTTGATATTTGACACGGTATTCAAGATGCTTTGTTACACGTGTTTTGGTGAAATGAGTACTATACCTTAACGAAATACATAGGAAAAGTGCAGTATATTAAATTACATGTATACACAGACCACCAAAGAAATTCAAATTCCTAGACAGATAGCATGGTCAAAATTTCCATAATTTCAATAAATTTACCAATATGATGTATTATCCCTAAACAATAAGCGGGTGTAGGCTGTCACGTGATATCCAAGCTATCAATCATTTCCGGGTTATGTTTGAAATCGTTTGCGGTAATGAGGCGCACCATGCAATCCGAAAATTGATACTGTTGACACCCCCACATTTTCACCTGGTTTCCATGTGTAAGTATCATTAGATACAGATTGAGTTTCTGAAACATCTGGCGATTATCTTGGTAAGTTGTTTGTTTAGAACCCAGTCTTCGATCAGATGATATTCGGATGAATATTTCGATGTCGAACGGAGACACTGGATGCATGATAGATGGATTGAATGTTTATTGGAGAGTCTTGATCTAGTGGACCAGTAGTGTTCCATAGTGTAGTCCAGTCTAGTATTTATGCGCATCCTTCGTCCTATTCAGTTCCATCACCACGAAAAACTCGAACGTGGACAACTGGTTGCTGCGGCGGACGCAAATGATTTTTTAAACGAAATAAAGTTCGTATATGGGTTGGTCAACTTCATTATATTCAGCTAAGTCCTCTTGGCGGAAATCGTGTCAAGTTCCAAAATTCCGACCACTTGATGGTCGCTATAGGAATTTCATCACGTAGGCTACGTATAGTTCAGCCGCTGATGGCCCTTTTATTTATTTTCGACCCTCACAGAATTGCAGCCACGACACCTTGCGTCACTTGGGTTCCCCTTTGCGGGCGGTGTGCAAAAAACATGGGATATTTCTCTGATGTTGCCCGGCTTCTGGTGTCCTACAGATAATTGTCGCCTGCGCTCAGGTCTTCACCCCCAAATCGGCGGCTAAAGCTGATTGCTCAGAACGCTTGTGAAGTGCTTCTTTTCCAATTACTGAGGGAAGGGACGACGGGGCAGCTTGGACATTCCGACACAACTCCAAGCGTCAGCAAACAGTCGGGGTAGTCTCGCCAACGGCACAATTACCACTCAGCGCTTACCATCCAATAAAGGACTGAATGTTCCTCCTCACCGAGACTTCGCATGCTTTCATCGTCGACCCACTCGATTTATTTGCTGAAATATTTGAATCACGTGCGATTGTAATTTTCGTCTGCGAGAGACCCTAATGAATTACATTGCTGTATATTTGCATCATCATTCATTTCTGCAGCTTTACGCGCAATGATCACTACATGTATCTTAGAGAAAACCCATTCTAGAGCTAAACCTCGGACACCTTTTGTATCGCATTATTTGCCACTGAAAAAAAGTTCATTCATCGTGTAGATATTGAAAAAAACTGAGCCTTTTATGGAATAGCCAGACACATTTGCTAGTGGACATGCATTATCGTTCGAATTACCCGATTTTTTTCATCTAATTCAAGAGATGGGAACCCTCGGATTAAGTGGCTTGTGCAAGACATGGGCACATTGCCACGTTTGAGAACGCTCCAGGTCCCTCGTACTTCAGTCTTTTAGGCCTGAAAACTAGTTGAATTCCAATAAGTCTCTTGCATAACTGTGTAGCTATAGGAACAGACAGTCAGAGTGCGTTAATGTTAACGAGAAGGCCAAGACCTTGACGTAATCGATTCCACGTTCTGTATGCGCAGCAAAATTAATTGATTGAATAAAGTCGCCGTTTCCGCGCGTGGAATCTGATTTCATTTTCCCTGGAAGGAATAGTCGACACCTGTTCTGGCTTATATAAATTGGCTTGACCTTTGTTGTTGCCCTCTCGAGCTAACGAGCCGAATCAATCCAGCCTGCCGATTTCCCTTGTCGACTGATTATGCTCGGTATGTATTAGGTTAAGATTCCGGGTGAACAGTTGGTCTTGATGGGCTGATTACGGCGATTAAGACGATAACCGCCCAATTAACTGTGTAATGTACGCCATAACCTACAACACTGCAATCAATATAAACAGGTTGACGGTGTTTAGTTCCTAGTCCTCGACTGCTCACATAGCAAGAAGGGCAAATATTTGCTAGAGCGCATTTCGCGCTCATCTCTTGTGCGTCAATTGTCTGAAATGCAGTTGATTGATTGATTTCTGTGCTCTTGGATCAAGTTCTTCTCGCGCATTCATGCCAGATGCATGAGAAATATCATTCTGGTTGTAAATTAATGTGAATGTACATACGGATTCAGGAAATATTAATGAGAAGACGGCTCTTCATTATACGGGTCATGCGATTATATTTGTAGAACGTCGTTTGGTTGTAGTCTATTTATATTTGCACAGATTGTATCCTACTTTTGACAATTCTATCGGTCGCTGTAGCTCACAGGCTGCAATATTTCACGTGCCCCTCTGGTCATAAAATAATGATTAACACGGTTTTTACTCCCCCGCCGTCCCCGAAAGGACCATACACAAGGCCTATCTGTGTCCTCGTACCATTTTTTGATGGCTTATTAAATCCTGCAATTGCAATGATCGATATTAATTTGATCATTGTACCATTTCTGATTCGATTGGAAGACACAGGGAACATCTCGTATTCTGCCTACAGGGATCGCACATAAATAAAATTCAGATGCCCCCCATTGCTCTCCATTCCACTATCCTCCAACCACCCAACTTATGACATAATCTAATTTTGCGGGAAGGCAACGAAATCATTCTTCGCTCGTTGCGATCATCCTACCGAGAACGGAATCCACCGCGACCGAGGAAGATGACACGTATCGTCAGCGTAGGTATTTAGAAAAAGCTTACATCTCGAGATCAGATGAGAATGCGTGGCATGTGGACAAAACTAATTTAATGCCTATTCCACGTGAGTCTAAATCAAACGCGTCTAATCGGTTTAATGCCGAACTCGAATTTTTCAGATGCGCTGCGCTTGTCAACAAAACAACTCCGGTGACGAACTGTGATAAGTTTTCAAATGGATCAAATTTCCATTAACTAAAACAAAAAGAACAGAACCAATAAATTACGTAGACGGAAAGCCTCCTCGATGAAAAAGAACTATGACTTCCCGGAAGAAAAGAACTATGACTTCCCGGAAGAAACTCACCGTCGCACCATTTTCATGCAGTATAAATTTTCCAGCTCAAAAGTGAAATTGGCATGTTGCATGAATGTGCATTAAATTTTTCAATTTTACAGGTCTATACTAAAAGCTAATATCAAGTCGTGTATCATCCACACTATTCACATGTGGGAATCGAAACAAATAACACTTTTCTAACTTGAACGTGAATATACATGTATCTATATATATATACACTTTAACACGGAGTAAGCATGCAACGTTTTTAATCAATGTAGTCACTTTGCTTTCTCTTACTTGTAGTTGAGAAATTTAGTTCGAGCACGTGCACTAACTCGGTAAGTTAAACGTGTGCTCTGAAAGTACCCGACAATTTCATACTTGTACTTGACTGCGAATTAAAATGTGGCATATTTGTATTGGAACGCTTCTGTATAGCATCAGAGTATGCCGAGTATGTTTTGAGCTACAGCCACCCCAGTAAGTGCCACACAGCAAGACAAAAAAAGAAGAAATAAATCCAATAAAATTCGCGTTTGGCCCATGGCCTAGATGTTTAATTGGCACATTTTTAAGTGCACATGCAGTGCATTCGTCATAGAAGTGCAATATTCTTGATAATCTCATAATGCCTGTATCTACGTGTAGGTGATTGTCCAAGATTATTGTTCAAAATGTACGTTTTGTATGTATTCATGTTTCTGATGATGCTATTGAAACATAACATGCTAATTTTTTGGAACAGAAACCCAGCCCATCCAAGTATTCATAGCCACAGAAAACTGGTATTGTCTACATAGCAACTTGTATTTTGCTTGCCCTCTAGTTTTTGTTTCATTGTACTCGATAGCATTGAGACTTTCGGGCTTGCATTGTTTTACAAACGTAACCATGAAATACCAGAAATTTAACCAATAGTCACAAAAATACAATGATTTATGTTAAACTGAGCAGCTCGTTTCCACTAGATCTCGTGGAATTTCCAGAATGCAGTACCAATGTGACCCGCGGTTTTTTTCCCATTTCCCCCATCGGTAATGATCGTTGGTCCCTGGGGCTGTGACAGTGCGCCACTCACAACATTTCTGCACGGTGCTTCGTCCTACGAGGGCCAGTGAAGTTTTGCTAATCAAGACAAGTGAATTTTCACGAGCGAAGGATTTAATCACAGTCAGTTAAACCCGTGCCATTTCCACGGGGAGCTAGACCGGTGGGAACCTTTCCACTTCCACTGTAGACTGGCCAGGGGATTTTATTATTTCATATTCACTATTAAATATTTACCAGCACTGTTGGACAGTCAAGTTTCACGTGGTCAATAAAGCCATGAACATTGATACCTTTGTAATGTTATGCTCAGCAATAACCATGCCTCCTGGCGTTTTAAGTAGATTGATGTGAATTGCGCTTGTTATTGTCGATATTTTAACATAATATTAGGTGAAAGTTTCAACCCATAGGGTAGTTAACAACTTTCCGCAGTTAGTGTCACTTTCGTTCGCATGACATGTATGTAAATGTGTTGTATTTAGTTGGCGCAATAATTTACAAGGCCTTGCTAGCAATAAGAGGAACACACATACAATGGCGAAACTGCAGCAATAACAGTTAACCATAAGCATTATGCATACTAATCACTTTACCAATATTGTGAATATACTCATAGATATACACTTATTTCAAGAGAAATACTATGGATAATGGAACACATTCAAAATTATGACCAACCCCGATCCTCGAACGCGCACTTTGTATTGGGTAAGTCTGGTCATGTAAACATATTCCCAGCTATATTTCCTTGCACTATTTCGTTACATTGTTGATAATACCCCGTATGTGACGTAGATCGATGTTTTTTTTTTTCCAAAACCGTATTCGAATGGGCATAATGCAATGCCCATAATCGCCATTAACGACTTGAGCAGCGCGACTGAGAGCATTGCAGACGAAGTTGTGACGACAATGAAACTACTTAATTAGAACAAACAAAATCAATGTCCATGTGAACAAGTCACATCTTCAGCTGAAAACTGGATAATCGATGGTTCAAAGCCCTGTCCTGTTGAAGCTTAAGCATTGATTGTTCAGTCACTAAAGTTATAAATGGAAAATACCCCTAGACGATGAGAGAACATGGACGGGATATTAGGGGAAAGGGTTGTCTCGATGTTTCCGACTTTCCGCTTTGAGTAGAATGTCGTGTTTTGCGGGCGGCTGCCACTACCTGACTCGATTGCAGATCGCTGCCGATTTGGGCGTGCTGAATAGATCTGAAACAACCTTTTAGATGTGTAGTGATTAATGCCACAGAACTTATGCATCGTTTACTACAAATACGTGTATGTTTATTCGAGCTGCTAGAGTGTTTCGTTGTCTCGTAGAACATTCAAAAACATTGTTATTTACCCGCATTCGAATAACTGGCGAATATGATTGTAAACCCGATTATGATTAAAAGATAAGATAAAAAGCCAGTGTGACAAAAAGCTATCGATAGAGGAACTTATTTTCACAGTAAGTTCTGGCTTCGCAATCCATTACAATTTTAAATATGTACTTTAAATGCAATCGATATTTTAAAGTAACTATACCACTCAAACATTACTTTTCCACACGAGAATTATTGTGCTCGAAACATTAGGACTACTCGCATTATGACATCTTATCTTATGCTTCACTTTCCTGTCTGGTGAGCTAGACCACTCAGACCCACATCTCCCCTATCTCCCCGATTATTAAACATAATGACATTACAAAATTAGCGAGTTTATATGACCTGACATCATAATTATACCTATGAACTGTGTGCAAAACACCTTCATATCAGCTTTAGGCATTACTGGTGTATGTTTGACGTAAGCTGTTCACAATGTGTCACGATGATGGCGTTCAATTTTTGTTACGTGTCGGTTTCGAACTTTTATACTGATTACTTGAAAACGTTGAGATGTTTCCTCCATTGTGTGGTTGCAATACACATGAGAATACCAGGCTATCGCCTATGTATCAAATGCTTGGTTTCCTCGTTACTATATGTCAAGTATGTCGATGAGCATTCTTCATCCGGTAAGTTTGTATAAGTTGGGAGGTTAGTTTTTGTTAGGGAACACGGAAGTGAAATACAAAACAAGACGAACTGCGTCTGGTTCCTCGCATATTGTCAGTAACACGTAATACCGCAAACGTATGGCCGATCACGCCTTCCGAGATGAATAACAAAACACGGTCCCGTTGGTTGAAAACACGGTGATTTATGGAGCTCCTCAGCGAGACATAATTTACCACTTAGATTGGTAATGTTATTAACATGTCATCTTGCCATGTTGACTGTGCATGGGCGAAACCTAATCATACATTGTGCGGATAGTGACGGGACTATCCATCGCGGTGCTAACACCGGTTGAACGCTGACAATCAATCAACGCATGACAAAAGTTCGTGTACTGAATTTTATTAGGTGTGCCTTTGTTTTGTGTCTCCCTGTCCATTCACTCACTGGGTGGCCGAGTTTATTGGGTTATGAGAGTTATCGGTGCGGTCTTAATGATTACATGTATTACGAGCTTTTTATCTGTAATTACTTTTTCATCAGTATTCATTATTTACCATCGCCAATACTCCAACTAACTCTCTTGTTTGTACAGACTGCTACTGACGTCACTGTTACCGAGTCATGTGATGCGTTTCCGTACAAAAATGCAAATGGAACGGAAACAGTTGTAGACTTTCGAGATGCATTTACATACAGTTTATGACTACATCGGACACTCACAGTTTATCAAATTATTAGAAATGCGCAGAAAGTGTGACATTCGCAGTGACCTAAGCAATATGTTGCGCCCTCTTTGCCGACCCCTTTCTTCTATGGTTTCTATACAGTCGCCCATGGGATCTTTCATCGGATACGTTCTGTATGATTCAGTAAACGTGCGTTTGTCCGATAAAATGCCAGTCGGTTATCCCGCTACAAAAGCAGTATAACACGATAACGTCTCGGACAATAGCCGCTCACTCTGCGGTGCATACAAGCAGTTTAGTTCGTTCCTGCTCCGTATCAAAAGCACAAATGCCATGGCAGTCGTAACACCGTGACCAGATAAAGGATAGGATGGCCAATTGAAAAAGAATCACGCTGGCTACCCAAACAGCGACAGGGATATTGTTTGGGGGCCTTTATCCGAGTTCAGGGTCATGCGTGGGGTAGACAGGTCGCCGCTCCATGTTACACGGATACAACGTCTTGTTTACTCAGGCGGTATAACGGCTTCGTCCCTTGTACGTGCCTGCCGGCGCGCCATCTGCCGATGTGAACACAAACTAATTTTCGCTTGAACCAAAACATATCTGGCGCAAGTTTACGCCGCGGGAATGTTATGATACGCTACATGTTACCCGACAGCTTTCACTGGATGTGCCGTCTGGACCCGTATTGTGCATGGTCCAGGAAAAAGGTGTCAAACAAAGGAAAACAGAATCAAGGAAGTGAACAGACGGACCGTTATATCAGTCCCCCCTTGCAAGAAACCAATCTCCACCTCTCCAATGTCTTGCAAGAAAACACAGAAAACCCTGAAATTACACGGCAAATAGTATCACTCGCGGTCACACCCATCAGTTGCGAAATTGGATCATTTATGCCTACATTATCACATATTCCCACAATCGCAACACGTGAATGTTCATATGTGAATCACATATAAATTACATATATGAATTTTTTTTATCTAAAATGATAGGTACAGTTCAACAATGTGTCAGTGTATATCACCTGTTGATGTCGGCAGTCACAGGTGTATGGAGTATGGTGCTCGGGTGTCACAGATATTGAACATGCGTGATACACACCTGCTGGTCATTACGAAATATCCCAACTGAGCAAATATCTTTGAATCAATTGCTGCGAGTGATATCTGGTATTCACACTGGGCCAATGTGAGCGTAGCGCAATTATAGATTCCTTGCTCTATGGGAAAAGCAAACGTCACGGCTATTCGTGCATCTGGGAATTCCGCTGGCAGCACGTGAGACACTAGTATGTAATTGGCTGGACAGCTGTCAGCACATTTATTGAGTAAAATAAATTAATACTCCAAAGCGAGAAATATTGGTCCGCATGCGACAGATAATAAAATGATATATTTTTGTTAGAAGAAAAACACAATATTTTATTCGGTTCAAGGGCGAGCAGCACAGTGTCATGCTGATCAATACTGCAAACTTATCATGTACATTTTGTTTGTCCGCAGTGGAAGGCATGACGGTGTGGCTGCTCTGTGTGTGTCTGCTGGTGGGTGGGGCGGGGGGTGTAGACTCCCCCGGATCCCAACCCCCACCAGGCCCCACATCCGGACCCCCAAGGCAGCCAGATCCCAACTCCGTCCACGCGCGGACACAGAACGCCACGCCAAGTGCGACTCCTAGCGAGTATGACGTGATACACGGGAACACCGATTACGACACGACATCCAGTGATAGTATCCAATTCAAGGAATCTGGATACCAAGAAAATGCCAAGAATACAGATCATTCCATTAGAGATAGGAGAAGTGATCAAGATAACAGGAAAGTACCAAATTTGGATACCAACATTAGAACTAACAGTCAACATAAGAAGTATTACACGGATGAAAGCACACCCAAAGAGGATAATTCTGAAGATGACTTTCTCGATAGAATGCAGGCGGATTTCGGTGATTCTCTTGGAGGGAAAGGTAAGACCGCTGGAGGTCCAGGCCGTAACAACAACAAGAGAAAGAAGAAAAATAGGAATAGAGTGTCGAGAATTGATCGCATGGAGGGTAACTATTCGAACGAGTACCGGATCAAGATGAAACTCTCGGCATACTACGACAAGACAACGAGACCAGTACGAGATGACAACACGACGACGGATCTCTACATCGGCATGTCTCTCTACCACATCTTAGACACGGTGAGTTTATGGAATGCATGAATTTATACAGAGGTGTGGATATTAATGAGGTTGCTTTTTGCCACCAGGATCGCCACCATGTAATTCAGGTATAGATAAACCATAGAAACAGTCTATTGTGCCAAATACATACAAAAACGTAATAATGTTACATTAAATTTTTGTCATGAATTTTCATGACGACCATGGGATTGGTGACGACGTATATCATACAAAAACCTTAATAATATCCTTGAACTCATACACGGTAACTCGTCTAATGTTGATGATTTTGTGATATCTTACAGAATGAAAAGTACCAGACACTCACCGCGCTGATAGCAATACGCCTGGTAAGTGATGTATTAGTGTTCCTAGTTAGCAATAATTTGATTCCCATTAGATAATTCACGCTATTCTCACACAGGCGTGTGTTTGGATATTTGCAGGCGGTAATTTTGAACACGGTTCGTAATTACTGAGAATCGAGCATTTTATTTTACAATGCAAATTTACTGAATTTGATTTTTTAAAAAATACGTTAGTTTTGAGCATCAAATTATCCAAACAAATGTGTTGGCTTTCACGGAATGGATAAATAAATGTCTCGTTAACCAAATAATAGAACATTCGAAAAAGTGAAGAAACATTCGACTAATTTCATTGCAGTTTGTTATTTGGCTTATTGACTATCCAAATATTTGCTGTCTCGTTTATTCCATGTCTGATTGTGTCGCTAATTTCCAACAATTTGGAGTTGGAGCCACGGCGTCGGCTCCATTGTTAGACAATTATTTCTTCTCGGTAATAATTTGCACAGATGTGATTGGAAAACTGACTGCAGTAACTTGTATTTATTAAGAGACGGTTTTATAATGATGACGTTAAGCGTTGGATACTACGAGACACATTTGAACCATATTCAGTTAGTAATCAAATTAGTACGAAGAGGGAAAAAGCTAACTTCTGCAGTAAACAAACATGCAACACCTTTGGTTATTGTGATACTTGTGCAGTAGCCGACTTTTCTCAGTCTCTTGATTTTATGGTGGGCATATTATGAGCTATGGTATATTACCACTATTATGAAGTGATGAATTTATTGAGGGAAATAGTCCAAATACATTACATTGTAGATGTATTTTGAACCCAAATGTTTGTGTGACTAACATATAAATATACATGTTCTACCGTGGTAGCGATGGATAGACGAATACATGAATTGGAACCCTGAGAAGTATGGCGGACTCACCTCCATCTGGGTGCCTGCCATGCGGATATGGACGCCAGATATATTCATCAACAACTTGTGAGTGTTTGACGTGCGTGGACGGGTAGATCCATGTTTTGGAGTGACCACATGGGAGTGCTAGTGCATCTGTTGTGAATGTAGACGTCGGCACTAATTGTTTCTGTTGAAACATGTCACAACATTCTTTAATGTTAATAACAAGAGATTTCAAGACTGTGTTGTTGGTATAGTTAGGAATTGAATATATCGTTATAATAAAACAAAAAATATAGAAAAATAAATAAATAAATAGGGCTATCAACTGTGACAAATTCAGTATTTTCACATTCTCAGTATTGCTCAGTAGTGGTGTCGTCCAAACATATACATTAAAACGCATGTATTGTGACATCTTTTCAGTGCGGACGACAGTTTCCAAGACTTTATGGACACATACGCGATTGTACAACACACGGGCGAAGTACTGTGGATGTTCCCCGCCGTCGTCAAAACCTACTGCACGCTGGACGTGCGGCACTTTCCCTTCGACCAGCAGGAGTGCGATATCGTCTTTATCTCTTGGACCTTTCACGGATTCAAGTTGAACGTCACCTACAACGAAACGGAGAATAACGCTATCTACTACAAACCTAAAAACCAGGAGTGGTACGTTGAGCAAGTCACTGTGCAACGCCACGAGAAGATCTACGCGTGCTGCATAGAGCCCTACCCGGATGTCACATTTACCATCCACATGACAAGGCGGAGTCTTTTCTACATCATCAACCTAATTTTCCCGTGTCTACTCATCTATGCCGTGTCTTTCCTTGGCTTCTTTCTCCCCGTTGAGTCCGGGGAGAAGGTCAACCTCGAGATAACCATCCTCTTGGCTCTGGTCGTGTTTCTTCTCATCGTTGGAGAGACGCTCCCGCCCACACCAGACGCTATACCTGCTCTAGGTAAATACTGACACCATACTTATACTTGTGTTAAAATGTAGGAATGCCTCAACACAACACAATATCTACGAAATAGGAAGTAGTGACACCACACCTATAAGGTTGTAAAGACAGAACTGACACCACAAAGACACTTGCACTGAGTCAGTGATTACATCAATTCATACTCATGCAGATGAGAATTGACAACACATTCATGCAAGCACTCCTTCATTAATCTCACAACAAATATACAAATACTAAGTAAATACTGACACTACTTCTATATGGTCAACAGTACTGTCACCACAAATATACGGTACTGACACCACATTCATGTGGGCATAGGTTAATACAAACATCACATTCATACGGGCATCAATTCATCAATGACACAACAGACATACTTCCGTTAGATCAGTATTGACGCCATTTACATGATATATGGATAATTTTATCAGTAGTATGGACGGATGTCTTTGGTGGTCAATATGGTAATTATGGTATCAGTATTGACGCCTCATTTACTCCACCATCAGGTCAATGCTGACACTATAATTATATCAGTTAAGATATTCGACCATACTACTGAAATTATTATCCATCTCTCATGACACCATCGCTATATATTTTCATCACATGATTTGCATTATTTTTAGGATTCTAGACATTCAATATAATGATTCATTTCAAGCAAGTTCCGGTTTGAAAACATGTCCATTTAGTATGTAAACACCAAATAAGCAATTAAGATTGGCCATAACGTTTGGCATTCACACATATCATTTGCAGTTTATTCAGATCAATGTATTTTTTTAACATATATTTATATCGGCTATTTTCGATAAATTTTTTTATGCAGCATCGAGCAAACGAGTGAACTGAATAGGGAAGCACCCTATTTTCTCCTCCACATGTCGTTCAATGTGTTGTGCATTAAAGCGAATTCTGTCTTCGCTTGACTGTAAATAATGACTTAAAGCTAAACCCCAATAAAGCCACACGTCCATTCATCATAAAATGCTTGAGCGCATTCTCATAAGGTATTTGGCGACAATTTATAACCGACGGGTGGTAGAGGTAAATGTGTATTCCGCTTCTGTATACAAATGTCAATCAATTGTTAAGTCTTCCGGTTTAGTGCACAAGATTTTCAACCAACAAAAAAATTCCAGTGCAGTTTATGCGACAGTTACGTCCTGAAATTTAACACTTGTTCAAATTTGAATGAGTGATGACGCAAGTCCACAATTAGGATTCAGGAGCGGTTATATCGACATACTTATATCCTCAGCCCACAGCTTCCGGCTGCAAAGGCAAGAAGCCATAATAGCGATAAGTATCACACAATAAAAATACCACTCCTATTTCTATTGCAGGTCTGTTGTTCGGACTAACGATGTTGATGGTGTCTATAGCTCTAGTGATGGCGGTGATAGTCACCAACGTTTTTCTACGCAAGGAATCTAGCAAGCGGGTTCCCGGGATTCTACGCCAAATATTCCTCCGCTCAATGACGCGACGCAACTCACTGACAAATAAAATCACCGTCGCGGACAACCACATCACGGAGAACAACCGGCATGGGCCGCACCTCGATCTAGAACTTGACAACCTATCCATACTGAGCGAGATGGACACACTCACCTGCAAGCACATGAACCACAACAGCCGGCGGAAAAGCGCGTTGAGTCGGTCACCAGGCCAACCACACAACCACGCAGGGGGCGGGGAATATCACCACGAAGATCCTAACGACACGCTGGCCAGGCACGCCGAGGAGTGGCAGTTACTGGCCCGGGTTGTCGATAGGATCTTCTTCTGGCTGTTCTTGTTGGCCAGTCTTGGTGCTCTAACTGCTGTCTTTGCTCAAATCCCAACATTTAGAGCTACGTAGTGTTTGGTTGGCTGGTTTATCCAAACTGGATAGGCGAGAACTCATCAATTTTCCAGTTGAGTAGTGATTCTCGCAAGTTGCGCCTGAAGGATATTATCATGAGGCGCATGCAGCTGTTGAGAAGATCCTTGCATGTGAAGATCAATCCGAGCGGGCCTCAATCTCAACTCTGGGGATCTTTGCCAAAACATGAGGGATCCAACTGTGGTGATCCATATCCGGATGTATACTCGCTTGCTTTAATGTGATACTAAGTGACGATATTACTGGTATTGAGCATTCGCTCCTACAAGAAGAAATATCAGCGCGATATTGCAGCTGTGGGTATAATGCCGAGCACTTTTACACATCCTACATTTTATTGGTGTCCCTAAACTATTTGGGATTTTTTGACATTTCAGTGCGTATTTATTTGTACTATTCACATAGAATGTATGTATGTATGTCGAAATCATATGGCTAATTAATTCCTTTGAACAAGAGAACTCTCTAAATAGAGTATGAGTTGAGGTTGTATGTTGTGCATCGGTTGTTTCTCATGAGACACGACTAAATGGGCTGATAATACTGCATTCTCCTTTCATTATGCCGGTTGTTGATGTATGTCAATAATGTTATACGCTCGGTAGCTTAACAGATTATGCATGACACTGCGTGCTCGTGAGTTATGGTCACTGTAGATACCCCGATTGCTGTAACATACGTTACGCTAGTCGTCAAAACGTTGGAAGATGATACCATTCGAATTTAAGTTCACCGACAACAGGTTATTCTGAGGGTATCAGAGCTAGGCGAGTGAGGCCTATACGGTCAATGATGTTGCTTCTACTACCGATTGCAAAGTATATTGTAGTATTCACGTTAAATTGCTCTAATATACGGAAGACCGTTAGTGCCAGGTGGGAAAATATATTCAAGTGTCGGCCGCCACATAATTATCTGGCGGCCGGCACTTAATTATTTGGAGACCGCCAGATAATTATGTGGCAGCCGCCAGAAAAATGTTTTTTCACACCTTGTAGTATCTGGCCTCAACGGTCTTCCGTATGGAGTACTGTTAGTGCCAGGTGTGAAAATATATTTAAGTGGCGGCCGCCACATCAATATCTGGCGGCTGCCACAAAACTATCTGGCGGCCGCCACATAATTATCTGGCGGCCGCCAGATAATTAAGTGGCGGTGAACACTTATTAGACCGCCAGATAAATATATTTCACACCTTGGAATATCTGGCCTGCAATATCACGTTTGGAAAATGTAGCAAATTTAGAGTATTAATAATAATATTAACTTAATAATAATAATAATAATAACTTTTATTGTGGCAGGTTTAATTAATATAATAATAAGATGCTAGATCTAGCATTTTCCTCTATACGAGGCAGCACACTAGTTAAGGATAGTACTATATCTGATAAAAAATGACTGTCTGCCCACAAATATTCTTGTCTCGATATAAGTAATATAGTTCGACGTGAACGGCCTTTTTCACAAAGCATCTTGTTATAGACGAATTTCAGTGAAAATCAGGTTGACCCGACCGGTACTCGAATCACGGAGAGTCCGCTTAAACACGTTAAAGGGCGCGCGACTGCTCTACCAGTTGAGCTAATGAGGCTCCTTATTTTCCCACTAAAATTTTGGTTTATTCTACAACATTTTGTCATAATTATATTGATGAAAATTCGTCTTGTCACACGTGTGCTAGGACAACACATGCACATTGCTCGAGTGTGTATATATAATTGGTATATCGATAAGTTGTCTTTTAAAAACTGCAATAAATTGAAACTTCAGCAATACAGTAATCTAGATAAACGCTCTTGATTAATTTTGCATTCAGTTGCAGCGACAACAAGATGCTGATCATCGATTCAGTCAGATAATGAAGTTTGAATAGTGTTACATAATATTAAGTGACATGTATTTTTTTTGCATTCAGGGTTCGTATCGAATTGATTTATAAGCTTTCAACGAATGTCATATTTGAAAAACATATATAAATGTATGAAATCCATACCTCATTAAATTCCTCGTCTGTGAAGCTGTTCATGTTGACGACAAAAAATATATGTAATCACGACGTACATAATTTCAATATGCCGTGTTATTGGTATATATGTATGTAGTACACGATATTCAGGCAATTATTGCTGCATATACGTTCATGGTGGTTGGTTTTCTATTCATCAAATACATTTACCACCACATTACCATATATCCTATCTTACGGTTATCATTCTTCTATTGTGAATTCGACGTTAGGGTAATCACACTAAAAGTCGGCTTTCACGCTACCGTAATCACGATGAAAATTTTCAAAGGCTTCATTTATTGAATGAAATAGCTACACGCTTCACCACCTACAAACGATATATCCAGTACAACGTACTGTAAACTTATCATCCGAGCTGGCTGATGTTATTATATTGGAAAATTTTCGATAAACAGGCCTGAAACGTTTCGAAGCAACATACCCTCTGCTATTTTTCAACGATTACGGTAACGTACGTTACGGTAATCAGGGTATCGACAGTGATCGTTATGGTATGTTTGTACGAGCTATCGTAATAATATTCGTCTATAGACAGATCACTTTTCAATGAAACACAATTTAACACAACAATTTGTAGGACTGGTGCTTTTCCCAAACAAAGATTAAGAAATAATAATAATTGTTATACAATTCAAAACAAAACCAATCTTCGTGTGCATAATTCTATCTGACATGATAATGATCATTACGCAGAAGGTTTTTTTTTCAAACTAGTGGTATTATATGTATTGTTCAAGCTCACAATGTTTTTATTTTCATTTATCTCGAAGTGGTATCGTTTTGACCCATGTCATGGCAGTACCTAATTATTCGTTAAGCCCGGATTATTATTATAAAAATTGGTTACATCACCATTTCACAAAATTCCGCATATCGTTGTTTTAATGTGTATACGGATATTTATTATTTTTATTTCAAATATGTTCACATGAGTGTACATTAGTAAGGATATTTCATCATTAACTCGAAGATGTCTGCATTTTTTTTACAACAATTATGGTATATAGTAATAATTTGTGCTTGTCACGAGGATACAAGATGAGCGTCCTGAGATTGAGCATTTGATGGCTACAAAATATGTTGAAAGTTTGTTGTTTTCAAGTCATTTAACTGACGCCTACTAGCAGAAACATCACAATAAAAATAAATAGAGACAAATGTACATCATAATATTTATATAATTATTTTGACATTTCGTCAATTGTATTAATATTATATATGCACTAATATCTTTTGAGTGTTCATATGAACGATATATTGCGAAGACACTAACGATTTATTTGTGCTCGAATGCGGGCATTCATTACTTGTTTGCACAGTTTTGAATGGTCACGTAACCATGGTAACTGTAGAATGCAAAACGAAATGCAATTGAAAGATGTCGCCAAATGAATCCAATAATTCTTATACCATTACCATTTCCTTCTATCAGTAAATGATTATTGCTCAGTGAATGATTTCAGAGAACATTGTGCAAGTATTGGACAGATACCCACGACACTTTTCACATTCACAGAGTGTTTCTCAAATGTAGAACGATTTCTCTTCGGGTTAGAATTGATATAACATCTATTGAAATACAACTCGCATTGGTAACATTTATCATGTCTATTGTCATCACCTAGTTTTCAATCAGTTAGTGTCACCATCAATTGATGTTGACTAAAATGCTTGTGAAGAAAAATATATTCATTAGGAGTATTCGTAATGGCACTGTAATAGGGCATTCCTGGCAGGTCTCCATTTTTCTTCATGTTTCTGAAATAACCTGCATTTTATGCCCACTGCATGTATATTCGCAGTTTTCTATCGTATATCAGGATGGAGAACTCTGCACGGTAATGAAGATAAATATTCACTAACAATTCCTGACAGGAAATCAATACATAGACAGTGTTGTCGATATTTGATCAGTCAGATGCTGGTGGAGTGGCATATTCAGGTTTGGCTTCCTGTGTGAAACTGAGCAGTAGCCACCGGGTAACTGCTAGAAAGATGACACTTTTCAAAAATTTACACTGCAATACAAACTTAATTCAAATTTCACATTTTCAGATTTTATGTTTGGGTTTCCTTTAGCTTTTACCTGAAACCGTTACCGTGCATTGACACATAAAACATAATTCAATTGCTTGTATTTCGTTAATGGATGGTATACATGTAAATACCACCAGATTTTGACGAAGTCAATAGCAAATTTTTCATGCAACATTTTTGGAATAAAAAGCCAAACATTTACATGGTAAATTATTACTATAATATTATAGTAATGGTGAGAGAAATTTTTGAATTTCAGTTCACTGTGTTGCAGATATAGGCCGTATTATGGGATTTTTGTGTGTGTTTAGGTTAGCACAAGTGTGAACAATACGGTTACATCGTTTATGTGGTATGCTTGATTTTACCATATATCTGTATCTATCTCACGTAATATTATGCAGACGAATTGATATACAACAAATTCTATAACAAATTATACTGTATATTTGTACCTAGGTATTACGTACTCTGGGTCATTTTTGTTCAGTATGTGAAAATGTTACGATAATGTGAATAATGGTCGACAACCTGTCACAAGGTACAAGAAATCCCCTTGAACAAATCCGGCTGAGGAGCATGACTGGTGCAGAGCATTGTGGGCTTAGCACTCCATTTCCGAAGAAGACCATGAATACACAATCTAAGATAAATATTTGACCATTACTTGATGGGTCTATCGTGAACTATCTCACGTTTGTTGATCACGATTGGTCCACAACTGGACCTATCAAATGTAAACAGTGTGACGGCATTTCCGCTCAGATTTACTGTGAAAGTATGACAGACAAAGTAACAGCATGGTCATGATTAAAAAAAAAACATTTCGTCAATACCCTTTCTGGCGCATTGAACTTGACAATTTCATCGGTGCTGGGATGGACATCTGACATATACTAGTAGGTTGCACTTTGATATTTCAACTTTATTGACAATTGCGGGCGAGCGAAGCGAGCATAGATGCAGCCGGCCTAAGTATTCAAGAGGCGACATAGGTCCCTACTCCCTGCAAGAAAAAAAATAAGCTTATAAAATTTTGACACATATTGTTAGTAATAATCATGATCACCCTGGTTAGCTGTATAATACTGACGGTAAATAATCCAGCCAAGTTTATTATCCAGCCAACAACGCAGACAGGATGGCTAATCTATATGAGGTTGTTATCCCCTGGCAGACACCAGAAAGGTCAGGCAAAGTTCAAACTCGTCTGATCTAATGAACGATGCAACCTACTATTTACATTATACACGTGCCATATTCGGCTCTCACATTCTTGACATACTGGCGAATACCAGGGATTATAATTCCAGTGTGGCTTACATGTACGTTTACTGCATGTAGATAATTCATGATAGTTTGCATAATGATTATAATAATGAACGTGATAATAAGTGAGGCATTTAGAGTACTGAAATTGTAATTGATGAAACAGTTATATTCTCGTGATTAACACAACGTAGCTTAAACTGAAGTATTTGTCTAGAATGTAGCTGTCCAACATTTCAACAAATTAATACTGAACAGTTTCGCTATCACAAAATGGAACCCACATTCCATACATGGGGCAATGTCTCTATGCTATCCCCTGTACTGAGAAAGATGCTGAAAGAGAAACAGTAGAGTAATTGAAGAGATCATCATGTTCATGACCAACTTCGATTCTAGCGGTGGGTGTAAATAGTAATCATGACATGCATAGTCACCCTTCACAACTTAGTCATACAAATACTTATTAGTCATTCTCCTGTTCAATTTGAAGTGATTAACTGAAGTTATTCTCCATGTAGTAGCGTCAATCGCTCCTTGATTACCCATGCTTGAGTGGCGACATGGGAGCATTGGGAGGCGGTTACTCACAGTGTCCGCTCAGCGAGGATTTGATGTATCTGCGATAACAGGACAATCATGTGAATAAGTATGGTGGCATAATTCATTGCCTGTGATATTTGCTGCCATTTTGATTTACTGACCAATTACATGTACATGATGACTATCTGAATTAAGCCGGAATTGATTGATGGTCTTTAAAGAACTGCACAAAACACCCACAGTTTTGTGCATGTCTTGTGCAAGTGATGAAACTGGAATCAATCAAGAGGTAATTTGTGTCAAAAACCAAACAGTGGCACAACATTTTCTGGACTGGGGGGGGGGGGGGGGGGGGGGGGGGGGGGGGGGCAGGAACTAGTCTTCGTTCGGATTTCTACGGTGGCTTATTTCTGCCACAATTGTATTATTCTTGTTTTTAAAAAAATCAAACTTAAATAATGTAATTACACACGAAGCAAATACTTTACTACGTGGAGCAAATGTTTCCTTCGCGAAGCAAACGTTCTCTACACAAAGCAAATAGTTTCCTTCGCGAAGCAAACGTTTTCTACAGAAAGCAAATAGTTTACTTTTTGGAGCAAATGTTTCCTTCGCGAAGCAAACGTTTTCTACACAAAGCAAATAGTTTCCTTCGCGAAACAAACGTTTTTTACACAAAGCAAATAGTTTACTTCATGGAGTAAATGTTTCCTCAGAAACTCTGGTTTGCATAGGAAACGTTTGCTTCGTGAAGGCAACATTTGCTCTGTGTAGGAAAGTATTTACTTCATGTAGGAAACGTTTAATTCGTGAAGGAAACATTTGCTTCGCAAAGCAAACTATTTGCTTCGTGAAAAAAACGTTTGCTTCGTGGAGGAAACATTTGCTCTGCTTAGGAAGCTATTTACTTCGTGTAGAAAACGTTTGTTTCGCGACGGAAACATTTACTATGCAAAGCAAACTATTTGCTTCGTGAAGAAAACGTTTGCTTCGCGAAGAAAACATTTGCTCCATGAAGGAAACTATCTGCTTTGCGTAGGAAACGTTTGCTTCGTGAAGGAAACATTTGCTCCATGTAGGAAACTATTTGCTTCGTGTAGGAAACATTTGCTTCGCAAAGGAAACATTTGCTATGCAAAGGAAACATTTACTTCGTGAAGAAAACGTTTGCTTCACGAAGAAAACATTTGCTCCATGTAGGAAACTATTTGCTTTGCATAGGAAACGTTTGCTTCGTGAAGGAAACATTTGCTCCACGTAGGAAGCTATTGCTATGCAAAGGAAACTAATTGCTTCATGAAGAAAACGTTTGCTTCGTGAATGAAACATTTGCCCCGGGTTGGAAACTATTTACTTCATGTAGGAAACGTTCTCTTCGCAAAGGAAACATTTGCTCCTGTGTAAGTAAAATATTTATATCTGAAATTGTTTAATTTATAATCTAATCTAATTTTGGCAGAAATAGGCCACCGTAGATTTCAGTTGGTATTACGTTTTCATTACGTTTTCTTTCTTGCACATACTTTTCTCATTTTCATCACTGAGTCAACGTCTCGCACCAGGAACTTAATTGGTTTTCTTCGGTCTTGCATTAAAAGTTTAATACCTAATAACATTCCACTTTCCACTTAACCCACACTAAACTCTGCACACAAGCATAACCATGCCTTTTTGCCACATTATTACCATTACTATTGTTTATAGCTTAAAATTAAAACTCGTGTAGTCTTTTACTGAAAACATATTGATATCTCGATGTAATTTGTTTCGTCGGGATTGTATATTAATCTCATCCAATATTTCCAATCAATTATGTATACTTTTGCGTTTATCAACCAATTTACAGTATGAGCTGCATCGAGATTCATAGAGTTAATATTGATCAGTATCAGCCTGCTGGGAAGTGTTCTGGTCAATGCTCCTGTCCATACAGCCGCGCCAAGGAAGAATTGGTTCTTGATCACGGTGGGATGAGTAAGGACATTGAGGTGATGACTCATGATGTCCACCCAACAGTGTTTAAACTGCGCTCATAAATCAGTGTCTGGCGGAAAAACCAGACCTGTGAATTTGTATTGTTTCCACGATTTTAAATGTGTAGCTTGACGATATGGTTAAATACATGTATATGTAAATTATGTGGAACCAACAATCATGATGAATGAATGTCTTGGGAGGTTCAAGACAGACTTGTGAGTGACTTCTGGTGATAAATATGTGATCAGTCATGGGGCAATTTTACGTAACAATCCAAAATGTAAAACATTTTCTCTTGGGTTAGAATTGTTATAACATCTATTGTAATACAACTCACATTGGTAACATTTATCATGTCTATTGCCACCACCTAGCTTTCAATTAGTTAGTGTTACCATCAATTGATGTTGACTAAAAGTGCTTGTAAAGAAAAATATATTCATAAGGTCGCGGAGTATTCGTAATGGCACTATAATAGGGCATTCCTGGGAGGTCTTTTTTCTTCATATTTCAGAAATAACCTGCATTTCATGCCCACTGCATGTATATTCGCAGCACTCTATCGTATATCAGGATGGAGAAATCTGCATGGTAATGAAGATAAATATTCGCCAACAATTCCTGACAGGAAATCAATACATAGACAGTGTTGTCGATATTTGATCAGTCAGATGCTGGTGGAGTGGCATATTCAGGTTTGGCTTCCTGTGTGAAACTGAGCAGTAGCTACCGGGTGAAATGTACATCATAATGTACATCAAATGTACATCATAATGTTTATATAATTATTTTGACATTTCGTCAATTGTATTAATATTATATATGTACTAATATCTTTTAACTGCTAGAAAGGTGACACTTTTCAAAATTTACACTGCAATACAAACTTAATTAAAATTTCCCTTTTTTCAGAGTTTATGTTTAAGTTCCCTTTAGGTTTTACCTGAAACCGTTACCGTGCATTGACACATAAAACATAATCCAATTCCTTGTATTTCGTTAATGGATGGTATACATGTAAATACCACCAGATTTTGACGAAGTCAATAGCAAATTTTTCATGCAACATTTTTGGAATAAAAAGCCAAACATTTACATGGTAAATTATTACTATAATATAGTAATGATGAGAGAAATTTTTGAATTTCAGTTCACTGTGTTGCAGATATAGGCCGTATTATGGGATTTTTGTGTGTGTTTAGGTTAGCACAAGTGTGAACCATACGGTTACATCGTTTATATGGTATGCTTGATGTTACCATATATCTGTATCTATCTCACGTAATATTATGCAGACGGATTGATATACAACAAAGTCTATAACAAATTATACTGTATATTTGAACCTAGGTATTACGTACTCTGGGTCATTTTTGTTCAGTATGTGAAAATGTTACGATAATGTGAATAATGGTCGACAACCTGTCACAAGGTAGAAGAAATCCCCTTGAACAAATCCGGCTGAGGAGCATGACTGGTGCAGAGCATTGTGGGCTTTGCATTAAAAGTTTAATACCCAATAACATTTCACTTTACACTTAACCCACACTGAACTCTGCATACAAGTATAACCATGCCTTTTTGCCACAATATTACCATGACTATTGTTCATATACCTTAAAATTAAGACTTCGAACTCATGTCGTCTTTTACTGAAAACATCTATGTACTGATATCTCGATGTATTTTGTTTCGTCCAGAGTGTATATTCAGCTCATCCAGTATTTCCAAAATTACAAAATCAGTTATGTAAACGTTTGCGTTATCACCCAATTTACAGTACGAGCTGCATCAAGATGCATAGAGTTATTTATTGATCCGCATCAGCCTGTTGCGAAGTTTTCTGGTAAATGTTCCTGTCCATACAGCCACACCAACAAAGACTTGGTTTTTGATCACGGTAGGATAAGTAGGGACATGGCGGTGATAACTCATGGTGTCCGCCCAACAGTGATTGAACTGCACTCATAAATCAGTGTCTGATGGAAAGCCAGAAGTGTGAATTTTTATTCTTTCCACTATTTTAAATGTGTAGCTTGATGATCTAGTTTTATATATGTAAATTATGTGGAACCAACAATCATGGTGAATGGATGTCTTGGGAGGTTCAAGACAAACTTGTCAGTGACTTCTGGTGATAAATATGTGATCAGTTATTGAGCAATCCAAAATGTGGTAGATGGTGGCAAAAAAACAAGCATATAGGCCTACTCTCAATAGTACAGCAACCGAGTTTGTTGATTGCCATGTATTTAGTTTTCGAATGACGTTACTAACATGATCCATGATTGGTACATTGTGGAATTCTCACGTCGGTTACACTGAAATCCAGAACTGAGATTTTATTGTTCAACTCCATTATTTCTGCCCTGTGAGACGCATGTCTCCCTGTTTTAAAATATAAGTTTAGCAATAAAAGTAGGGCAGGAGAAATGGTTGGACACGGCATGCTGGATAATATAAACGTTCATGATAAAAATAATGAAAAGCAATACCTTGAGCGTGATGTTTTCGATTTTCGAGAAAATCTCAAACTCCAAGACTCAAACCAAACTCGTGTGGTTAGCATACTGTCACTGTGGCGGAGCTTGCCCATACGTGAGGAGATTTTTACCGGAAAATGCCCTTGATTTTACCCGGGAAGCCCACGATTCTCACCGGGAAGCCCATGATCCTTTCCGGGAGGTAAATTTAATAAGCAGGTATGTTTTGAATGTGAAGAAAAAACAGTGATTACCGATGTTTCAATGATAAATGTGGCCGAAATAGTTAGATAAATGGCTATTGGTGGTATTGCGAAGAGAACTTGAGTTGAGCAGTAATTCATAATGATACAACTGTTATTTGTACGGCAAATTCGGGGCAGGCTGGAAATATTACAAATTGTTGAATGATTACTACATATTTTCGCTCACCAATGTGCACAACCCTTCGTCAGTATGTATATACTAATTGCATCACAAGAAAACAAACTGGAGGGTATTTATTGCAACGTAGATAACTAACGAAGATACCAAAATGGTGATTCAGCAAAAAGTTTGAGGGCAACGTTCACCAGAGTAAGACATGTTTGCCTGGGGCCGCGGGTCCGAAAATAACGTATGTTATCCTCTACGATGCACATTTCTGGATATGTACAGGAAGCCTCAATGATGACTCAGCAGAAATGCTGGTAATGTGATGCATCAATCGCAAAATCAATAGGACTGTTCCCTAGTATGAACCTTAATGCAAACTTCCATATCCATTGCCTGAAGATTCTCGAAATATGACTTTGAAACGAAGTCCATAGATCAACCTTGAATCCGTCCTCATGAACCCGAGTAGGTAAAAACAAGAATGGGTCATGTGCTTTATTATACTGGACAAATGGAGAAAATTTTATCCAAATCCATTCGGGCATTCAGGACTTAATAATCGCAAACCCAAAACGATTGAAGGTAAAAACAGTAACATATACTAAATTAGGAGGAATAAAAGGAACACAGCCAAAACCATAAAGGTATATCTCAGGTTGAAATGTTCCACTAACGATCAATTTTGTTCAATAGGCTCAACAAATCTCACTGCGAACAAATCTTAAAATTTTTTAAAGAGACTTCGTTAGCTCCTCCAACTTTCATTGTCTTCATTGCTGGGCTGTGAAGGAGCATATCGCTGGGCACAGTAATCGCGCCAAATCCAACATTATAATGTCACTTTGGAAGGATTGCTCTTCACATCATCATCACCGTCAATGTCAAAAGGTAAAAACCTGTACTTGGTAAAACACCTGTACTTGGTTCATCCTTGTGGCTTTCGATACAGTGTTGAATTGTGTTTTCGGCATCTTCATATTTTGTTTTGTAGTGGAAACGTCGATAATGATCATGGACATATACAACACATAATATTATTAGACTGATACTTACATTCAACATGTGAGGTCATCCATAAAGTTATAACATTTTTACACGTTTTTTTTTTTACACATGGACTACCGGAAAGAATCATGGGCCCTGTTTAAAACGCCGGGAAAAATCCTGGACACCCAGGTAAAAATCATGGGATGTTGATAAAAATGGAGAACAGGCACTGCGCAGTGTATCTACATCAGAATAAATTTTTCAATGATCACAGGTAAATGGTTGATTCAATGCATCTACCAAATTGAAATAATGAATGAGGAATACATATTTACCATGCCTATAAACCAGCGTGCTGTGTACCACCGGAAAGAATCGCGGGCATCCCGGGGAGAATCAAGGGCGATTTCCGGTAAAAATCTCCTCACGCATGGGCAAGCTCCGCCAGAGTGACTGTGCTTGGATGGCTCCTATACTTTAGTTGGGTGCTTGGCGTACTGTGGTAATATGAATGCTATATTTGGGTTGGGTAGTTGTTGTTTTATAGTAGGGTGGATTTGTATCATGTTATGGCAGTCAAAATTGTAAAGATGACCAAGT
The DNA here is from genome assembly GCA_949152475.1 of Terebella lapidaria. Lineage (NCBI taxonomy): Eukaryota > Metazoa > Annelida > Polychaeta > Terebellida > Terebellidae > Terebella > Terebella lapidaria. Next base: position 28,943,121 of record OX424565.1, read on the forward strand.
AACCGAAAGAATACAAAATGTGCGACGCCAATCAAATATGTATACTCGTTGACATACATGATTAGATCAAATTGTACACGATTTAAAACACCTGTATGCACTTCACAAATGCACATACATTCTGACGATGATGATATTAACTACTTTATTTATGTCTTTGTACAACGAATTTGTTCTGCAGATATAGGGAAGAAGAATTTCCCGACAATGAGGAACCTGTTCAAGTTTGGTCACGAAAACATGTCCGTATTTCAGGGACACTGATCATTAATGTGTCCTATCTCATCAGAGCCTGGTCGAAATAGATACACAACACCCGCTTGTATGTTTATTTTACCTTTCTGTATGGAACACGGCATGAACGACGTTGTTATTTGATTAGTATTTCATTCAAATTACATTGATCAGAGAAGGGGGCTATGATTGGAACTGATAATGTAATCTATTTTAGACAAATTGTGATATTTCCACATTATATCATCACTCTATCAGATTTGCTCATCCAAAATCACACTTTGATGGGTAGGCTTCGAATATCTCCTGAAACGAACAACTTAAAACTGGAATATGGGACACTGGTCTATGACTGGAACATTTTATTTCATATTTAAATGTGTGATAACTGAAGCCAGCTGGGTGTTGTCACCATTCATCCACAACACATCCACAACGCATAGGAAAGTTTCGTAATCTGACAGAACAAACAACAAAAATGTACTTGTGACAATATGCACATAGACAGGTGCCTAACTGGATAATAATCACCATTATTATCCAGTTATTGTACTGTTCAACTGATGGCGTGTTCAGGATCACAGAATGTCATCAATTCATCTGAATCAGACTCCCCGGCTGTGATCGCCAACCAATCAAGAGTGGTGGCGGCGAAGTAAAGTGTGCTTCAACTGATCCAGTGAAACAAGATCAACTCTGCATCCATTAGCTTAAGTGACTACCGTATTGGCATCATTAGAATACTGGTGGCATCAAGGAAATAAAGCTGTCTATTGGGCAGAGAATACAAACACGGGAGTACGTCTGAAGGACATGAGACGTCGGCTGTAGTAAAACTCCTAGTTTGGGAAGAAGCGACGTTTGAGAGTTGTTTGTAGTTATACATGTGCTTTATTCATCAGAATCACGTCTTCAAGATGCATGAAAATGAAAAACGTTTTTTTGCTGAACTATGGCATATCTGTAATATATTTTTCCTCATCTCGCCTTTGAAATTTATCAGCAAGTAACACCCCTCATGTCCATCGATAGGCCCTACATCAATGAAATAAAATTCGTATTTTTGTTTCCTCCAATTTCAAAACATTGAGTTTCAAGTCTCGTTTATACTATTAGCTATTTTGAATAGTCTTCTAGTGATTACACACACTTATATTTGATCAGGGTCGCTTATGGTTAACAACGAGCTATTTCCATGGAATATCAAATAATGTACTCTTGTGTGAACGTGGCTGCGATAAATATGCTCTAAATATATAGGCCAAATTCATAGTGAAATAAATTCGCGATATGTTGAGATAAGTGGCTAAAATAGTACGTGTAATTTAAAGAGAAGATTATCCCCTGACTGAAATGTTCGAATATTCCATGTCGTTGTCAATGACTCGCGTTCAGCACTATGATGACAACTGGTGAAGAAGGTCACTTTCGTGTCAATGATACCTCTCAATTCCTACCGCTTCATGAAGTACTTGGTTTCAGATCTTTACACGTTCATAATGATGGGGCCACAGCAATACGATACAATTCCAATCATCCATAGAGACATCAAACGCTAGAATGTCCAGGTCCACCTAATCCGCACATACTATTAGAGGCTGCAGTCTGGGCGTTGAGTGGTGGTGTTGTTGAGCAGATCAACGATAGCTGGGGTCAGACGCACGGTCGAGAGGCCTCGTGCTGTAAGCAGCATCACTAACCAAGGACGAACTCCCAAGTGATCAGCCATAAAACGGCCAGCAACAACCGGTTTGCAACGAATGATTGGATGAGTTTGTATTCGACATTAATCTAACAGAATTAAGGCACGGATCAGATAACCCCACCAAAACAAACGTCAATGACTCAATAAAGTAGTTATTATACAAAATCTTATACAAAATTTCACCTGACTGAGATCTTGATAATGAATGCAGCTCAAACAGTTAGTCATTACATTTTTATTTCAAATGTAAATTGTTCTAGACATTTCTAAATTGCATCCTAGTTGTGTATCGGCAATTGTCACAAATACATTCCAAGCAAGCCATTATGCATGTATTGTTATCATACACCATTTCATAGAGTTCACTGGATATCACTCATAGTACTCATCATAGACTTCACTTAGGTTCGAGCAGTTAAACAATTATAATACACTATGTGGGAACTATGCCAAATCTCCATCACACACTACAACTGATGACATGATGAATCACACCAGAGTGATAATCTTTGTTTTGTACTGATTCGGTTAGCGAATATTCAATAACTATCGATGTGAAATCTGCCACTGATGTGAATTGTAACCCATCATATACATTTTTGCCCTCAAATAGTTTTGGTTTTGGTAAAATGTGATATTTCATACCAGTAGCTTAGTTTTGTCCAATGGGTTTGCCAAATATCAAGATAATGAACCCAGTAATCAGTATGCTGGGTGCCTGAAACTATGTGTATACATGCTTCACATAAATACTAAGTATAAATGAACTGGTGATCATTATTATCAGCGGGAAATCACGAACTAGTCAGTTATGTTAGTGCAGTATCAGATCAGGATGTTGACACGATTTGCGTGATTGACTACAAATTGCGATGTGTTTGGGTCTCACGAATCCTGACTGGCTGGACATTTTTCACAATTCACTCTCCATATGTGAACTCAATTACCGTCAGTTTTACTGTTTAGGAATCCCCACCAAGACTATCATACACGCTTTAATGCTTCAGTGTATGTGATTCTATGGTGGCTTTCAATCCAACATGTGCGAGGCATTTGTCACTTATAATCAATTAGATGTAATAAGATTGACCTTGGCCGTTCGAAAGAAACAACAAAGAAATTGCATCTTGGTTGATCACTACAGCTTCTGAATATCGCATTCCGTGTTGAATAGGCCTGTTGTTTATTCATTCACAGGTGTCCATCATAGTTGTTAAGTTTGTCAACTATTTATGAAGGCGATTAGAACCAAAGTTATACAAGCTACACATATTGCTCTTACTATAACTGAAACAGGAAAAACATTACCGTGCATAATTATGATGGTAAAATTAAATTGATCATACGATATAGTTGGTCATATTTGACTGCTGATCTGATCACAAATATCTGGAAATCTTTTGATATGCTCAAGTATTTGTGGGCGGGCACGGCCAGAAATTGCCTCCATCACCCCCTGTTCGCGGCACAGCGGTAAGTAAATTTTTGACGTTATCGGTTCTAAATTCTTGACGTGATGCGCAATATTCTTGACGTTATGTGCGAAATTCTTGACGATATACTTTTGTGTAGCCACAGAAAGGACAATTGAGTACGTTTAATAATGAAATAAACCTGATATGGAACAATTAATATCGTGATAGTTATGCGCACAGTACACAGATACTATATATATCTTGATATGTAGTCCAACTGTGGATTCAAGCACCATTGTAAGTAATATACAATGGGCGTTCGATGGTTAACTCTAAATATTGTTCTCCAGCTCTTGAAAAGGCGCAAAAACCGGTCAATAAGTATATGTAATGTATCATGTTATGGCAGTCAAAATTGTAAAGATGACCAAGTAACCGAAAGAATACAAAATGTGCGACGCCAATCAAATATGTATACTCGTTGACATACATGATTAGATCAAATTGTACACGATTTAAAACACCTGTATGCACTTCACAAATGCACATACATTCTGACGATGATGATATTAACTACTTTATTTATGTCTTTGTACAACGAATTTGTTCTGCAGATATAGGGAAGAAGAATTTCCCGACAATGAGGAACCTGTTCAAGTTTGGTCACGAAAACATGTCCGTATTTCAGGGACACTGATCATTAATGTGTCCTATCTCATCAGAGCCTGGTCGAAATAGATACACAACACCCGCTTGTATGTTTATTTTACCTTTCTGTATGGAACACGGCATGAACGACGTTGTTATTTGATTAGTATTTCATTCAAATTACATTGATCAGAGAAGGGGGCTATGATTGGAACTGATAATGTAATCTATTTTAGACAAATTGTGATATTTCCACATTATATCATCACTCTATCAGATTTGCTCATCCAAAATCACACTTTGATGGGTAGGCTTCGAATATCTCCTGAAACGAACAACTTAAAACTGGAATATGGGACAATATGGGACACTGGTCTATGACTGGAACATTTTATTTCATATTTAAATGTGTGATAACTGAAGCCAGCTGGGTGTTGTCACCATTCATCCACAACACATCCACAACGCATAGGAAAGTTTCGTAATCTGACAGAACAAACAACAAAAATGTACTTGTGACAATATGCACATAGACAGGTGCCTAACTGGATAATAATCACCATTATTATCCAGTTATTGTACTGTTCAACTGATGGCGTGTTCAGGATCACAGAATGTCATCAATTCATCTGAATCAGACTCCCCGGCTGTGATCGCCAACCAATCAAGAGTGGTGGCGGCGAAGTAAAGTGTGCTTCAACTGATCCAGTGAAACAAGATCAAATCTGCATCCATTAGCTTAAGTGACTACCGTATTGGCATCATTAGAATACTGGTGGCATCAAGGAAATAAAGCTGTCTATTGGGCAGAGAATACAAACACGGGAGTACGTCTGAAGGACATGAGACGTCGGCTGTAGTAAAACTCCTAGTTTGGGAAGAAGCGACGTTTGAGAGTTGTTTGTAGTTATACATGTGCTTTATTCATCAGAATCACGTCTTCAAGATGCATGAAAATGAAAAACGTTTTTTTGCTGAACTATGGCATATCTGTAATATATTTTTCCTCATCTCGCCTTTGAAATTTATCAGCAAGTAACACCCCTCATGTCCATCGATAGGCCCTACATCAATGAAATAAAATTCGTATTTTTGTTTCCTCCAATTTCAAAACATTGAGTTTCAAGTCTCGTTTATACTATTAGCTATTTTGAATAGTCTTCTAGTGATTACACACACTTATATTTGATCAGGGTCGCTTATGGTTAACAACGAGCTATTTCCATGGAATATCAAATAATGTACTCTTGTGTGAACGTGGCTGCGATAAATATGCTCTAAATATATAGGCCAAATTCATAGTGAAATAAATTCGCGATAAGTTGAGATAAGTGGCTAAAATAGTACGTGTAATTTAAAGAGAAGATTATCCCCTGACTGAAATGTTCGAATATTCCATGTCGTTGTCAATGACTCGCGTTCAGCACTATGATGACAACTGGTGAAGAAGGTCACTTTCGTGTCAATGATACCTCTCAATTCCTACCGCTTCATGAAGTACTTGGTTTCAGATCTTTACACGTTCATAATGATGGGGCCACAGCAATACGATACAATTCCAATCATCCATAGAGACATCAAACGCTAGAATGTCCAGGTCCACCTAATCCGCACATACTATTAGAGGCTGCAGTCTGGGCGTTGAGTGGTGGTGTTGTTGAGCAGATCAACGATAGCTGGGGTCAGACGCACGGTCGAGAGGCCTCGTGCTGTAAGCAGCATCACTAACCAAGGACGAACTCCCAAGTGATCAGCCATAAAACGGCCAGCAACAACCGGTTTGCAACGAATGATTGGATGAGTTTGTATTCGACATTAATCTAACAGAATTAAGGCACGGATCAGATAACCCCACCAAAACAAACGTCAATGACTCAATAAAGTAGTTATTATACAAAATCTTATACAAAATTTCACCAGACTGAGATCTTGATAATGAATGCAGCTCAAACAGTTAGTCATTACATTTTTATTTCAAATGTAAATTGTTCTAGACATTTCTAAATTGCATCCTAGTTGTGTATCGGCAATTGTCACAAATACATTCCAAGCAAGCCATTATGCATGTGCATGTATTGTTATCATACACCATTTCATAGAGTTCACTGGATATCACTCATAGTACTCATCATAGACTTCACTTAGGTTCGAGCAGTTAAACAATTATAATACACTATGTGGGAACTATGCCAAATCTCCATCACACACTACAACTGATGACATGATGAATCACACCAGAGTAATAATCTTTGTTTTGTCCTGATTTGGTTAGCTAATATTCAATAACTATCGATGTGAAATCTGCCACTGATGTGAATTGTAACCCATCATTTACATGTATTGCCCTCAAATAGTTATGATTTTGGCAAAATGTGATATTTCATACCAGTAGCTTAGTTTTGTCTAATGGGTTTGCCAAATATCAAGATAATGAACCCAGTAATCAGTATGTTTGGTGCCTGAAACTATGTGTATACATGCTAAGTACATGTAACTATGTATATACATGCTTAGTACATAAATACTAAGTATAAATGAACTGGTGATCATTATTATCAGCGGGAAATCACGAACTAGTCAGTTATGTTAGTGCAGTATCAGATCAGGATGTTGACACGATTTGCGTGGTTGACTACAAATTGCGATGTGTTTGGGTCTCACGAATCCTGACTGGCTGGACATTTTTCACAATTCACTCTCCATATGTGAACTCAATTACCGTCAGTTTTACTGTTTAGGAATCCCCACCAAGACTATCATACACGCTTTAATGCTTCAGTGTATGTGATTCTATGGTGGCTTTCAATCCAATATGTGCGAGGCATTTGTCACTTATAATCAATTAGATGTAATAAGATTGACCTTGGCCGTTCGTAAAAAACAACAAAGAAATTGCATCTTGGTTGATCACTACAGCTTCTGAATATCGCATTCCGTGTTGAATAGGCCTGTTGTTTATTCATTCACAGGTGTCCATCATAGTTGTTAAGTTTGTCAACTATTTATGAAGGCGATTAGAACCAAAGTTATACAAGCTACACATATTGCTCTTACTATAACTGAAACAGGAAAAACATTACCGTGCATAATTATGATGGTAAAATTAAATTGATCATACGATATAGTTGGTCATATTTGACTGCTGATCTGATCACAAATATCTGGAAATCTTTTGATATGCTCAAGTATTTGTGGGCGGGCACGGCCAGAAATTGCCTCCATCACCCCCTGTTCGCGGCACAGCGGTAAGTAAATTTTTGACGTTATCGGTTCTAAATTCTTGACGTGATGCGCAATATTCTTGACGTTATGTGCGAAATTCTTGACGATATACTTTTGTGTAGCCACAGAAAGGACAATTGAGTACGTTTAATAATGAAATAAACCTGATATGGAACAATTAATATCGTGATAGTTATGCGCACAGTACACAGATACTATATATATCTTGATATGTAGTCCAACTGTGGATTCAAGCACCATTGTAAGTAATATACAATGGGCGTTCGATGGTTAACTCTAAATATTGTTCTCCAGCTCTTGAAAAGGCGCAAAAACCGGTCAATAAGTATATGTAATGACTATTTGATTCATCAGTAGTTTGTACAATGATGTTACATACGGAAAAAAAGTGGATATTAATAGGGAAACCTACGCATCCCCAATTTTGCACGGCGTTAAATTATTGACTTTATGATTACACGAGTTAATCATTCTTGACGTTATATCACAGAGAAGTTGACGATATTGTTTTTTTTTTATTTAAAGAAAAAACATGTTTATAAAAGAAAGAAAAATGTAATAGTAGTATTAAATGTATTATGGATAAGTATTTAATATATGTTGACGTTTAACCTGTTATAAGGCGTCATGGTGCTAGTGTTTTGAAGCGTCATGGTGCTACATAACAACCGTGTGCTCATTCCATGGCCTGGAAATCTATTATGTACGCAACAGAAATGTTTTTCTCAGCGTGAAGAAAGTCCTTTAGGGTATATGTGATTGACCGATGGTCGTTGACATCACCCTATATGTATTTCCGTTTGTTTTCCGACTTCTCTGACGACTCTTTTAGATCCAGCATAGGCCTACATTGGTGTAGAATTCTCGACATTGCAAAGAAAGCCGAGACATTCCGGTGATCTCATCCAATATAGTGCTAATATTAATGTCTTAATTTTGGTGACAATTTAAGTGCTGTTTTAAATTAGTTTGCGGCTGGTATGCGATTTCTTTATACATTCTCCTGCCAGTTATTTATTTCTGACCTCTCCAAGTATAATCAATTTGCGTTATATAACTACGCCAACAAGGTTACCACTAGAAATGTGTTGTATTGCAGCGATGGACAGTGATACATTGGTTTTGAGCATGAATTTAGTAGGATGTTTTTTTTTTTAAACAGACTTGCCGACGGCTACGAAAACTCAGGGCCAAAAACCAGTACTGGCGGTCAGGCAAAGATATGGCACGTCTAAGTAGACTTTGGGGGAGATAATTTGATTGATGGTGTTCACAATTTGCCGTGTCATTTACTTTGATGTGACTGATCGTATGACGATCTATATGAACTGTATAGATATTGGTGTGGCGCTTTCGTATGGGAATAAACTATGTAACCACGTTTTATGTTTAATATGACATCTTAAAATGTGTCAGGATGTTTATTTCTTGCATTTTGTAAGACGTCATAAGTATTTCCAATTTTGTTTTTACATATTTAGCATCGTATTTTATCTGCAAGAGGAAACCACTCTTTTATTCACTTTTACTACTTAATTAAATTGCAACCATGCGTCAAAAATAACGACAAAAATTTCTAACATGGCTTTCAATAACGTCAAGCATGACGAACTTACGTCAATAATACCGAACTTATCATTGTTGGTGGAAAACGACTGACAGGTATGTTTAATTTAACATCTGGGCTTTGAACCTTTCAATGCTTAATCATAAATGAGCTGCCAATATGCTAAAGCTCATTTCCAGTACATAACGGATTCATTGCATGGAAATAAAATGCATTTAGTACATTCGGATAAGTGCAAGGCACGATCTTCAACTTTTTTTAAATCTCAGAGCGTGATTGGGATGCCATAATGCTTCGTCTAACTCATTAATCGAATATATAGTCACCCTGTTACTAATTACCTGAACACAATTAGATAATTTAAGCTGAGATCGCGATAGAACAAAACATAAACAAAGATATCGTCAAGAATTTCGCACATAACGTCAAGAATATTGCGCATCACGTCAAGAATTTAGAACCGATAACGTCAAAAATTTACTTACCGCTGTGCCGCGAACAGGGGGTGTCCATGGCATTGATCGTCCAATGACCACCAAGAGCTCATTGATCTGTAATAGGAATGCCGGTATGTTATAGGAATCTTGACCCCCAGAAATTTGACCGTGATGGTCGATAAATGCTAGATCTATGTATGTTTATGTGTTAGTGTTTGTAATCAAATATTCATCATGGACAAGGATAAACACTTAAATATCGGGTAACATCCTGGAAACCAGACACAACTAAATCTCCAATACTTCGTATGCCTGATATGATTTCTGTCCCCGGACTATGAGATTGGATAACGGACCCTGTTTTGTTTGCTCAGAATACTTAATACTGGGTATTGATTCTACGTCTATCCACCAGTATATGTTGGTATGATGGTGTCATATTATGCACTACTGTTTTACATGCAATTGGGTATTTATCTCAAAGAAAATCTTTCCCCATCAACAACAGGCCCTACGCTAGGTATTGACCTTGAACAGCCAGATATGTGTCTAATTACTCCATATGATTTGTCTCTTCTCTAGCAGCTGATCAGCTCAACGAAAGCTACTTACACAACATATTAGGCTTTATGTCTTTGGAAATGGCATCTGTTTTTTTTTAAAGAATATTCAAGAATGTTCGCATATTGTTGTGCAAATCAATTGTGTTAAACATGAAGATGCACAGTGAAGTTGTATTTATATATTACATATCCCAACAACACTAAGACATATCCCCCCCCCTCCCTATATTGCCGATAAGTCGAAGGAACGAACCCATGGTACATTTAGATTTGTTTCATGCAATGAGATAATGATATGGAATGTAATGTGATGCAAAAATAGAATACTCAGGCGATCCAGATAAAATAATATACATATTTGAGGTCGAATATCATGGAATATTCAACATAATTTTGAAGTTAACTGTTTTACATTCCTGCCTTTTATGGAAATGAAGGCATTTTGAAATTCTGAAGCCCACATGCATTTTTTATAAACCTGTTTGTTTAAGCCACCGTTCGAAAGTGCGATGCATTAACCGGGACACACCGGAATGAGTTATTTCACTTGAACTGGTGAACTGGTTAAACCCCAATAAGCTTAATGACTTCTTAGCCAAACATTAGGCACTGAACAACAACAACAACAATATTTGTTATACAAGTTTAGATAAGGCCTCAAATGTAGTCCTTTATACAGAACGCACAGGACTGTGTTGTTAGAAAGTGGCGACAATTTTGAAATCAACCGATTTTAGCAGTCTTTTTCCTTCACTATCACTTGAAAGTACATCTCACCATCTTGGTGCCAGCCATGTGAATAAAGACAACAGATACATTCATAAACAACATATATGTATTGTCGACCGGGTGTAGGCAGGTTATGTTGGCAGAATATGTATCAATTTATGGTGTGTCCTTCGCAGAACAGTAATGTAATAGGTTGTTTGTATTGATAAATGTAACAAGATTTTCTGATGTAAATAGTAAAAGATTCCCAGACATCGTTGTTAGTGCAAAAAAAAAATATATGACAATACCAAAATAAATAGTCAAATCAAATATTGAAGGGATGACATAGACATCGTCTATTGGCTTTTATGCCTTCAAGGTGAACTTAATCTATAACGAAACGCAGCATACACTACGCAAGTACCAAAATTGGTATTTGGAGCAGGTCACGGTGCGACGCGATGATGAAATTTATGCTTATTGTCTGAAGCCATACCCGGATATGGCATTTACCATGACAAGATAAAGTCTCTCCTATATCAATATCTTAAAGCTCTTCAACGCGGTGTATCGCCTCGTTTCTTGCGTCCATGCGGAGTCTCGTCAACCTCTAGATCATCACGTTCATGGCCCTGGTCGTGTTTTGTTCTCATTGTTGGTGAAGCGCTCACGCCAACACCAGACGCTATTCCTGCTCTAGGTTAGTACTGACACCACAATTATACTTGAACTATGTAGGTAAATGAGCACAATACATTCACACATACACTAGATCAGTGTTGCCACCACAAACATACCTGCACATGATAAGTAAGGACACTACATTCATACGAGCACTAGATAATTGCAGACTGACGCCATGATTATACCAGGAAGCATTCCGATTGCACAATATATTGCATAGCTTATTGTATATTTGTTTGTCTACAAGATACGCAGTATACGGATTTTTCTCAATTAAGTTCCAGTTGGGAAGTATACGAAGCATATGGACCCATTAGAAAATAATGATGAGATTGGAATTATTGTCCGACATTCAGATCATCAATGTCCAGTTATCATTTGGAGCATTTTGATATTATAACTATGCATATAGCTCGAATATTCACTATAATACTATTATATCAAAACTGAGCAAACGAGTGACCTGCAAATGGAGACATCACTCAGCTAATTCTTCACACCCCGTTCAATGTCACTCGGCTGTGGATAATGGGTTGAAGTTGAATCTCAATAAAGTCAGACGGCCTCCCATTCTAACTGCTTGAGCACATTCCAATACTGTATTCGGCGAGAATACAAGCTGGACAGGTAGCGGGAATAAATGTGTATTCTGTTCGCCTCTCGTGTCTCAGATCACAACAGAGATCCCTCTGGATTTTTGTCACGTCACAGACATCGAGCCAAACACAGTTTTATCCCGATTATAACATGGCATCCTAACGTTTTGGTTTATTCCAATCTTCAAAGAAAATGATCAACAAACCCGGTTTATTTCCCATGTCAACCCATGTCAATATTAAAAAGAAAATTTAACTGTACATCATTAAAGCCATATCCGTATATGACACTCCGTCATTTCTTTCATTATTGCATGTACATGAACGACATATATTTTGGGAAACCAGACTGGATTACTGTGTATTTGTACTTGAACTTATGCAAGTCGTTTTTGAATGGGCAAAATCTTCAGAATGCGAACACGCAGCTGAAAATATCTTCTTAAAGCGCTCGACTACCATTTTCCAGTGAATGATCATTGTCCACTGAATCAGAATGATTCAAGAGAACATTGTGAAAGTATTGGATAAATACCCAGCAGCACTTAATCGCTCGTCTACTGTAGACATTCATGCGTCAGTCTGGACACTTTGAAATGCGAGTGCTTTATCAAATTTGGAATGTTTGCTTTCCAGAGTACATCATCTTCAGTAACATCAAGGAAAAAAAAACTAACCTATGAAAATGTATCATGGGATGGTGTTGGGGTGTGGACTTCATATAGATGATTTGAAAAGTCATATCACATATATTAATACATATATAAGGATAGAGTATACGCTTTCGCTCAACTGACAAATCATACTGCGTATTATTGCTTATAATATTTGTATAAGGAACTTCAGACGTAATTATGTTATGTGTGCTACAATGATTTGTATACCAACCACCACAATATGAGAGATATACTTCCCTTCCTTCATCAAATCCGGCTGAAGTTGAACAAGACTGGTGCGTTTGCATTGTGGGATTAGCCATACCTCTCCGAATAAGACCATGAACATACAATCCAAAATAAATATTTGACCATTACTTGACGGGTCTATCGTGAACTATCTCACGTTTGTTGATCACGCAGGGTCTACAACTGTAGCACTCAAATCAAAACGGTACGAGGACTTGTAATCAGGCCGTCTGTATAAAGAATGGAAACGTAATGTCATGGTCATTTACAAAACATAGTTATTTTCAACTCCCCGTTAGCATTATGGCTTTTGATTGGATATTTATTCACTTTTGATGTATAGCTTTCTTGAAGTTATGATGAATTAGCAAATAAATTTTGAATCGAATCTCTCAGAGTAAGTCGACAGTTGTTCACTCGTTTATACCAGCTTTGCACTGGAGACAACCTTACGTCACACATAGAACATACCTCAAGACACGTGTGACTTTGATTTGCATTGTTTCGCATTGTTTATTTACATATAAAATGTTATTCGTCTGGCACATTATTGCAATACTGTAAGTTAATAGTTTTCTTATATTTCACTACACTCGTAGTAAGTATAAGTTGCTAATTTTCATGGTCGGCCAGTTTAGCTGGTACAACATAGCTGGATTATAGTGGCCAAATCACATGAGCTAATTAATCTCATGCAGGAATCTGGAAGGTCAAGAAACGTCCAAATCCGACTGACTGCCCATGATGGAGCATTGCATTTTCATTCTGTACAGATAACATTTGGAACTCGAATTCTTGACATTCCTTAAAGTTATGATTCCAATGATACATGTGTTATCAATCACAACATGTACATAACAATTTTGTTTATTATGCATTGTGAAATCAATTATATTTGAACAAGCGTACAATATTTAAAATAAAAACATTTTTATATGTACATGTATATATTTCGTGCTTGAGATTGAGTTACTAAAAATAAAGTTGATGACCCTTACATCCTCGGCCTCGGTGATCACGGAAATTTTGGTCGTACGACCATTGACAATATGTAATAAATGGTCTGGAAAGGGCCATAAAAAAATACAAAAATCATGCGATAAATAATCATTATTAAAAGTGGAGTTCTTGCAATTTTTCTACTTTGATCATATTCTCTTACACGACCTGAAGTCTTGAAACTGACCTCCCAAACTTCGCAAGCTCTCTAAGATTTACATTGTATACTTTATATTCAATTTTCTATCGAATATCTCTCCGGTGGTTTTGGAAATACTAAAACTTGAAATATTAAAATTCGGTGATTTCAGTTGATGACCCTTACATTTTCGACCTCGGGCGATAATGGGGAATTTCAATCGTACGACCACCGTTCATATCGAAAATGATGGAGATTTATTTGACCATAGAAAAATATAAAATTATCAGGAACAATTCATCCTAAATATGAGTGGAGTTATCACAACTTTTCGATTTTGACCTTTTCTGTGACCTTGACCTTGTCGTTCAATATTGAGCTGTAAAATTTCACAGTATCGTTTCTATTATTTTTTTATTTTTATTTTTGTGTAAACTTTATTTTCCGATTCCCAAACACGCAAAAGCGTATATCAATGGGTTTCAACAAAACATAGAGAGAAAAAAACTGTACAAACAAAGGAATCACATACGAGCTTTTTTACGTTAAATTATTTACATAATGAGATACTGAGATGATCAGATGGGATGATTGATGGGTGGATTATAACTGAATGAATCGATGTAAAGTGGAAGAATCAGAACCGAAATCGATTGGTTTCTAGTATGTATTGAATTACTGCGTTGAATATGGCACAGTTTGTATCAGAAGAAAGGCCAGTAAATCCATTTAGTAGAATGTAAGGGTCAGTGATTGTGTCGCCGATGTTGGCAAACAGCGAACGCCGTGCATCACTATATAACGGACAACTTAGCAAGAAATGAGAAAGATCTTCCTTATTATGGCCGCAGCGACATGACGGTGTGTCAATGACATGCAAATTCATACATAAATCATAATTTAACAAGCTACACCCTATCCTCAGTCGGGATAAAATAATATTTACATGGCGTGGCCCCATATAAAATAGGCTATTTGACCGTGGGTCTCGTTGCTTGAGTTTTGCCTTAAAAGAGCTGATTCCATTCACTGGTGGTATTGTGGATAAATGAGGTACTTGAACATCTCAGCCGAGCATTGCCTAAACTGATATCACCAGCTGATCTTAAATTATACGAAGATCGCTCTCGGACTGTAGATGGCATAATACTTGACAAATAAGGTGGACTCAGACCATTGATAATTTTATAAAACAAACACAGTCTATGTCTCCTCCGTCGTTCGGAGAGAGTAAGCCAGTTAACATCACTCAGTAATGCTGAGGTATTGCAGCGAGCGGTTGCACCGGTCACAACTCTGGCAGCCTCTATTTGTAGCCTGTCGAGTTTGGATAAATCAGACTGTGTGGCGCCGGCCCACACAACGTCGGCATATTCAATCGTGGGTCGAATCATCGACATATAAAACAGTTCTAATGATTTCCTGTCGAGTCGAAATTTAAAGGATTTGAAAAGCGCAATAAGTTTGTTGGCTTTATCATATATTTCGTTTATATGGGCAGACCAAGATAAATCCCTTGTAAGAGTTACCCCAAGATGCTTGTGCTTCTTCACCTCTGTAATTTCCTTATCGGCTAGAATGACCGGGGGATGTTGACTTAAAGTGCGTTTGTTGGAAATCAGCAAAGATTCGGATTTGGATGCATTAAAAGAGACTAACCATTTCTTGGACCAATCATTGATTGATGACAAATCGGCATTAATTTTCAGGGCCGTCTGTGCTGCATCGTCAACTTCAATAAATAATGACGTATCATCCGCAAATAATCTTATGCGGCAGTGATTGACAGCAAAAGAAATATCATCAATAAATACTAAAAATAGCAAAGGCCCAAGGACAGAGCCTTGAGGAACCCCAGCACATATATTGGACCAATCGGAGGATTGTCCGTTTATCACGACGCGTTGCTTCCTATTGTGTAAATAATCGGAAAGCCAATGAAGTAACTCACCCTTAATCCCACTTTTCTTCAGTTTAAATAATAAACCTTCGTGCCATACTTTGTCGAAGGCTTTAGAGATGTCAAGGAACACAACTCGGACTTCCTTATTTTTATCTAGAGACTCACAAAATACGTGATACAGCTCGATTAACTGCGTTACAGTTGAGCTACCTGGTGTGAAACCTGATTGCCACACGGAAATGAGGAAATTTTCCTTGAAATAAATGTATAAGGATCTGAAAACTAAGCGCTCCATTACTTTGCCGACCGTGCTCAACAGCGATACCGGTCTATAATTAGAAATAATAGCTCTATCATCTTTCTTAAATAGAGGGGTAACGTTCGCGAGTTTCCAATTATTGGGAAATTGACCAGCAGACATTGACATATTGAAAAGTTCGCTAATACTGGATTTGATTACAGGCGCGGAGACTTTTAACAAACGAGGACTAATGCCATCAGGACCAATGGATTTATTTGGGTCTAACGATAGTAAAACATTTTCAACGTCCTCTTCATCAAATCGTAAGAGGCTCAAACACGAATCAGTGCGATCTGGATAGTGATCAGGTAATGATACTCCTGTACAATCTAACATAGAAGCTTGAACAAAATATTCGTTGAAAGCGCGCGCTTTTTCCTCATCACAATCAATATAAGTTCCACCATATTTCAATGTAGGAATACTGTTCATTGATTTATTCAACAGATTTTTCGTCAGTCCCCACCATTTATTGGGATTTTTTGTAACATTAGATGCGATGGTGTCCAAAAGCTTCTGCTCGTATTTTGCTTTGCATTCCTTGATAGCCGAGAAATATTTATTTCGGCATTCACGAAATAACTGCCAGGCTTCTGCTGTATTGTCTGATTTTGCTATTCTATGTGCTCTATTCTTGTATCGCTTTAACCTACGCAAATAATTATTATAGAAAGGTTTATCGTGTGGCCTGATTGTGACCACTTTGTTGGGGATATTTTCGCGAGCAGCAGATATAAAACATTCGGTCCATCTTCGTTCAGCTACATTAATATCATTGGTATTCAAACAATCGTCCCAGTTTGTGGTACTCAACTTATCGAGAAACCCAACATAATCACCCCTGCTATAGTCCCATATCATTCTAGTATAAGTTGTTCTTTTCTTCACATGAAATTTCACCCAGGCTGCGACTGTATGATGGTCGTTATATGAAACAGGATCAAGTACATTCACTTGTTGATCAACCGAGGACAATTAGATATAATTTGGTCTAGTTCAGTTGCAGCAGTCTGTGTTACCCGAGTCGGCTGGTTAATATGTTTAGAAAGGCCATAAGAATCTATAAAGTTCAGAAGTGAAAGTCCCTCAGCAGTGTTGGGATCTGCATTGAGATCACCCATTATAATGCATTGGTTCAAATTGAAATTGCACGCCCGTACATAACTATCATGTAAGCAATCCCAGAAATCAACTTGCTCGTCAGTTCTGTATGCAACACAGAGTAATAGTTTGTTGTTTCCCGAGTGTACCTCCAGCCACATTTGCTCAACTTGAGCAGACTCTAGGTCGAAGCGGCGTTTTACGACCAAAGCATTCGAGACCCACGCCAGCAAGCCACCACCCCGGCGATCGTCTCGACAACGAACAATTGGATCATGGAAACCAGGCATTCTGTAAGTACTAATTCGGTCAGGTGCAACATCACCTGTACTAAGCCATG
Organism: Terebella lapidaria; assembly: GCA_949152475.1. NCBI lineage: Eukaryota > Metazoa > Annelida > Polychaeta > Terebellida > Terebellidae > Terebella > Terebella lapidaria. The sequence goes on from OX424565.1 coordinate 28,960,612, forward strand.
TTTCACTCAAAGTGACAATGTCAAAATCATGTATAAGATCCGACTTTATATGGTCTAGCTTGTCCACACAGTGTTTAATACTTCTAATATTTGCATGACACAGCGACAATTCACCTGAAACGTGACAGCATGAGTTGATTACAGAGTTGTTTCTAGGACCCGGGTGCAGCTCAATGTTACCAAACCAACTCAGGAGTTTGAATAGCACTATTAAAACGAACAACAACAATAATGGACTACCAACTAGGCCAAGTTCAATGTTCGGTGCATATGACCTATTACACTTGGAAAAACCAAAACAATCTGTGCCAAAACAACACTTCCATTTGAAAGAACCAATTGCAGCTCTGTATTGGTCCAATGAAACTCCCATCAGTTATGTGCTTATGAAATGAATGAAATGAAATGATATATAATGAACAGAACCTGTTAACGCAAGTCCCTGTATGTAAATTCCCGTTTGAACAGGTCTCACATGGAAAATTGCTGCTCAGCAAAATAATCATTTTTGAAGTACATGTGACTGATAATACAAGGATACACATATGTACAAATGTCTAGCCCTTACACTTGTAATATGATCAAGAGTTTACATATGTTTACGACTACAATTTTTAGTCAGTCATTTGTTAACACAATGAAGATGGAAGCAATCGGTATCTACATTCTAGATAGATAGCTCCAAAAAGACACATATATTAACGACATAAGAAGCTGTCTCTAATACGTTCTGATAATATTTCAAATGGAAGCATGATAGGTCCAAAGCAAAAATCTCATGAAACAGTATTTCATGTACAGTTGTAACTGTTATCAGGCCACCAGGCATGTTTGTTCCAATAATATCATATCTAGTCAGAAGCTAGGTCTGACAATGTAATAACATGTTTAGCACACACAGAAACATAGTTATGAGATACACAAATGTGTATAGATATATATCTGTACTTTAAGTAAACAATGTTTATGATCATCTATCAGAACATTATTAGCTCAGAGAGATAATCCCATGCCACACTGTTGTTAAGAACTTGTAGACACTTTGTAGATGAAAATACACACATGTTTGAGAATGAAATGCATAATTGTTGCAAGGATCCCAGCAGAGAATAAATAGTTGAAAACACACACCACACACACCCATCTACACACACAATTCCATGCATATATAATACATATAACTGTGTATTTTCAAATGTAACCCTGAATGCCAGAATGAGATAAATTCAGCACAATAAAAAGAGTAACACAATGTGGGTACATACAAGGATTGTCTCCAAACAGCACACACACATATCAACATATCATACATATCAAAAACTATAAGCACTACATGTCAATAAACTGTCAAATTACTACAACATGATAGCTGTAAGGTACTAAACAAGTCACATGAATCAAAAACTCATTTACTCAGTTGTGACATGATTGTTTGTTCCAATAATATCAAGCTCATAGTAATGATGCGATTTGGAATTTATAAATTCATCTGGACTTAAACATTCACACCAGAAAGAAACACTCCCATCAGGAGTTGAGAGGGCTAATCACAGATCAACTTGCTGTTATGACCTTGTAGACTTCATATGAACTCAACATTTGAGAGACTCAGAATGAAGTTCACCACACATGGGCTGTATTTCTTGCATGTGCACTATAACTTTGTTTTACAAATATTACCCTGTGTACCAGATGATGTAATCATGTACATATATTTTCAACATTTATCAGCAGGATATATTTTAAAACACTTGTCAGAGATTTCATGCATTCAATAAAAATACCCAAAATTGCTACATGAAAGTTAAATGGATACATATAGCCACTTATAATGCATCTGATATTGTTCCTGATATTATAATTCCCCATACTAGTGAGCAGACTTGACCAGCTGAAATATATTAGGAATCAGGAATGATACAAACTTAGGTACACAGTTGTAATTGTCTTTTATTATTCAACATGTTTGGTCCAAAAATGTCAGACCCATGTTACATTTATGAAATTGCAACAAATATGTGGAAGCATTAATCATGTACATGTTCACTGAATAATGATTCTATTTCAGAGTGATGATCATCTTCCTTGATATTGTGCTGTTGATGTAAACACAAGGTAGAGTAAACACCAGGTAGAGTATATATTAGAATTGAATTCCCAATTACCAATATAAAAAGAACACAAGCATAGGAATACTTGGAATGTGTGTTCACCACTTAGCAATATTATCAGAGATCAGTATGTAGTTTTGATCATGTACATGATCAATATGTGAAAGATAGAAATAAGTGATTACAAATTCACCATGTTGAGTAATGTACTTAAGGATTAAATATAATAAATAATATTTAAAATCACTTGTGCTGTATATCATACTTCATACATTTGCAGATGAATTTCAATTTTCTGTTACAGGTCTGATTTAACACAACTGAGACTGGAGCAACAAGGCTGATACACTCATCAACAGAGTTCTGTTCTAACCTCTTCCAGCAAACTCCCCATCATGTTCTTCCCTTTCCATGACTTGGGATCATGAACTGATGGGTCAGTTTGTTTGAGTCCTATGCCCCAGTAGGAATCATATGGACTGGCTTCAACCAAAACCCTGGAACCAGTTTCATGCAAGATTGACAGCAAGTCAGGGTTCTGCATAAACTTGTGCAGCAAGGCATTTTTCACCACTGAATGAGACTCCTCATTCCACACCTTGCTCTTGAAACCAGCCACAGTTTTACCCAAAGACTTAGCCTCTACTGGATTAGTTGTGTTCAGGATCCTGGAAGCTGTTTTGTTGTCTTTGAAGAGGAGTGCTTTACTGTGCATGATGTATTGCTCTGCAGAGCTGAATTTGACACCTTTGACTGTGAAGTTGGCAGGGTAATGGTTGGACAAGGGAGCATGCTTTGACCAGAAAAAGACATGAGAGTCACTTGTTGTAGTGGCATTTGACTCAGGAGAGGCCCATGATGGGAGTTTATCAATGTCGTCAACGCCATAACTCACCCCGTTGAGATACACTTTGTCCTCTTTGAAGCGGATGTTCATTTTCTTTTTATCCTCACTGGAGAGGGTCGCCCGGTGTTTGTACATCGCGTTGACGTATGGATAGAGGACCACACGGTTTTGCTCTACCTGAGGCGCGTACACTTTGGAGAGACGTGTCCCTCGCTGCAGGTTTACTCGCTGCGCGAAAACCCGTTCAAGGTCCGGATAATAATGGAAACGTGCTCTGATCGGCCGTGGCTCATCCCCAGGATTCCTCCGCCCCAAGCGATGGATACGAGTGAACAAGATTCCCCTTGGATCACTGATGCCCATGTCTTCGAATAGTTCCCACAGGAGCTCTCTACAGTCCTCGTCTTGGGATTCAGGTATACCGTAGAAGTTTAAGGATTCACGTCTACTGTAATTGTCCAGATTGAGAATGTATGACTTTAACTGCTTAACCTCAGATTTCAGGCAGTCAACTTCTTCAGTCAGTGACTTGACGTCTTCTTTCACTTTTCTGACTTCAGTAGTGGCAGTATTAGCTAGGCTGGTTGCTTCCACAATATCCTTCTGCATGGACGTCAGGCTGGCAGCTAAAGGGGCCAGCTTCTCGTCGAGCTTCCTGTCTAGCAGGGTTTCAAATGCTGTGAGCGATAATGAAGGCTCTCTGGCATCTGGTGACATTTCAACTTGAAAATGTTGTCTTTTTGATAACTGTTCCGTGGTCATTTTGACGAAATTGTCCACAGGAGATACTAGATCAGCATTAACACCAACCTCAAGAAATATCCTTGCAATCTTACTGTAGTATCTAAGAATTTTTACTGAGCAGCTATATTCCAGTGTTTACTACAGGTCGGCCATTTTTTTTTGTTTTTTTTCGTTTCTATTATCAAGGCATATCTCCTGAACGAAAAGGGTTTTAAAAGATTTTTAACTGGCTTCAAAATGTGGTCTCCAATCCCCGAACATTCAAAAGTCGTAAACTCGTGACCCCCAAATATTTGTGCCCTGCGAGAATGGATCCCACAGTTCTCGAGATAATTGAACACATGTAGAGATCGTCATAAGATCAAGGTCATCAGTGTCTTCCTTTCAAGTGGTATACTCGGATTTTTACTGTTTTACTGTTTAACTCGTTTACACTGTTTTTCGCTGACATTTTTGCGATGCTAAACGCTATCGTTCTATAACTTGGCATACTTCACCTGGGAGTCAAACGGCATTTACGTACCGAATTTCAGACTTGTATCACGAAAATTGAAAAAGTTGGCAATCTACACCAATGTTAAATTTATCCTCGTCATTTAATTCCTGGGTCCGCACACAATTTTGTGCAGTTGCTCGATTTTGTAGTGGTGCAATCTTTTGAAATCAACATGTTTGTGTAGAATACACCCCGATGTGTCTTCTGGTCTAAAATTACAACAATAACTTCGAATCTTGGTGGATGTAAACATGACAAAATCCCCGAATATGCTCAGATTCTCGAGATCCCGTTTTTGGCAGAAATTTAACATTGGGATAGATTGCTATTTTTTTCAATTATTGCGATAAAAGACTGAAATTCGGTAGAAACTTGCCGTTTTACTCCCAGGTGAGGTATGCCAGGTTATATAACGATGCTATTTAGCCCCGCAAAAATATCAACAACAAGAAAATGCAGCAAACTGCGAAAGACGACATTAGAGCTTGAGCACATCATCAGCACCACGACGCTGAATGTATCCTACACAACGTTACCCCCCCCCCCCCCCCCAAAAAAAAAGAAAGAAAAAAGAAGAAGCCATAATTTAAAGTTAAGAGTTAAAATTTGTCTATCGAAGTGCCCAGCTAGTCTCTTAACTGCTGCGACAAGGATATGTTGTACCAAGACTTATAGCTGCGTTTAAGAAATTCTATGGACGTCATCATGATCTGGTTGATAAATACAGCAAATCCATGTCTGCCATGCAACTAGATCTATTTTCATGTTAATTTTGGGGAATTCATGACGGGTGCCACTAGTGGGGCAGGAAATGCTCACTCTTTCCGGAACACCTGATTTCACCTCCTAATGGCCATTTTTGGGGGTTCATGAGTTTCCCTGTCATTTTTGTTTTCTCTCACTCCGTATGCCTGATATGACTTTCTGTCATATGAGATTGGATAACGGACCTTGTTTTGTTTGCTCGGAATACTTAATACTGGGTATTGATTCCACGTGTATTCATCACCTACATGATTCCAATTCATTTCCGTATAATTGTTCATATTACTAATAAGTAAACATTTATTTTAAAATCGATCAATGGAACAGATTCGTCTGCTAAAATGATATGGAACCTCATTAAAATATCCTCAAAACATTGGAAACTATGAGGAATATCTGCATCTGATATCATCAGATATAGCCTAACACATGCCTTTACTGGGCAAATTAAAATACCAGTTAAGAATAAAAAGACTTCGCAATCCAGAACAGAACACCAGCTTAATTGTCATTTTATAAAATACGTCAAATTACGGTAAATGTAGCCGTGGCATCGCAGAAGAATCGTTGTGTTTAGTTCATAACACCAAAAATGTCCACACGTAAATGCCTACATGCATGTATGCATGCACGAATTGCTGAACAGAAATTCTGTTCCAAAATACGCGTGATTGTGGTAAAATTTGCTTTGCATTCTGGGAACGTCAATTTCCATCGGCTCCGCCAATTTGGGACGTTTTTAGATAATCTGAACATTTTACGTAATTTTCTCAAACCTACCACATCGATTCATGCCTGATATATTTGTGGAATAGTCAAAGTTTCACATCAATTCGAGAGATTTTCGAGAGACGTTTACATGCCAAAACGTGCGTCGATAGGTTGGCATGAAACCTCCATGAAAAAGTCAGCACATAGACATGTAGAGGGTTGGGGGCTTCGCCCCCAACGCTCTAATGTCAAAAACCAGTGTAAACAAGTTAGAAAAATCAGAGTATAGGTGGTGAATATTCATGTAAAAAATAGGCTTGTATCATAACCATGATGCACATAGTCACAACAGAGTCAATACTTCTAGATTATAGCAGCAACAGAGAGACGATTATTGAGTCCCTCTCCTGGTAGTACTTTAGCAACGCTGGGAAGATCATACCATCGGATTATGCTCATCGGCTGTGATTCATTCAGTCATCAATGTGTTATTAAACAGCTAAATGACCATCTAAATTATGCACAAATTGATTGATGGTCTTTACAGGAATGCTCAGTATGGAACATTTTGTGCATATCGCCAACTGAAGCTGTGATCAATCAGGAAGCAATTTGTGTTATGAGCCGCAGTTTGACACATCATTTTTCTGTCAGGAGTAGCGAAGAAAAATTTGTAATAACTGTCTTCTGCGATGGAAATGTCCGTTGTAAAGTCTGCTCTCGTTTCGCAACAAGATGCACACAACGGATTCAGGGATTGTATTCATATATGGCTCAACATATTTCTCTATTTCAAGGTCCATTGTCCCGGGCAAAAATCGACCTGAACAGCAAATGCCTTGTGATCTAATATATATTACATGGGAATTGAATCTATATCCTTGCATTTGATGAGCCTAATTGCATTTCAGTTACTGAAGCATCTGCGCCAGTGTGGAACACAAATGTGGAATTCTAGAATAATGACGTCACACGAACACACTCATGCAATACATAGAGGTTATATGATGGGGTATCGGATATCGGCACATGTATGGACAAGAGTTTGTGGATATCGGCACGAGGCTTTAGCCGAGTGCTGATGTCCAACAAACGAGTGTCCATACCGGGGATCCCCGTATTTAAGCCCCTCTTTGGATAAGCCCATGGGCTAATACAAGGGGAGTACTACTCTTGTATAAGCCCATGGGCTTGTAAACGGAATAAAATTTTGTCTCGCATCAGGACTGGGCCTATATTTGGGGAAAACGTAGTTGACGTTTTGTTTTTCGTAGGAGACGTTAGTGAATTTTGGTACCTAGAATAAGCTACTGAAATGAAATTGATAAAAGACGTACGTATATGCCTTGCCTAGGGCTACCATAGTACGTATACACATGACCAGCTGGATTTTATTCGGTGCATGCATGCATAGGCATATACGTATGTGTGTACATATTTATTCGTCATGCGTGCGTTTAATATGACAGTGAATATCTGTGATAATCTATCTTTATGGAACTACAGAATAAAAAGTTTGTATAAATATAGTTATTACGCATATAAGAAGTGCTTTCTAGTCTAATCCATTGTAAATTCAAGCGTGCAAAATAAAAATCGTAACATAATCATTCCCCAAATATAAGCCCATGGGCCTATATATGGAGTTAAATTTCATCCCACACAACCCCTTCTCCCCAATTATAAGCCCAGGGCTTAAATACGGGTATCCCCGGTACATGTGCCGATATCCGATACCCCATCATGTAACCTATTTATTACATGGCATCAGACCGTCGTTAGGAAATCCATGGATACAGAACGTCATGACGTTTTGATGCAACCTGTGCCAATATCCGGATATCCTGCATTGCTCATCCTACACTCTGTAGTTTCTTACCCATGCCGATATCCGGTACCTGTGCCGATATCCGGATATCGGCACAGTCTTCACCTCCATGGCTAGTTCTTGTTGTTGTAGGCCCACATGTAGTGGATATTGGCATTGGGTGATGTATATTTGCTGATTCATATTATGAATATACAACGGCAAAATCACCTTCAACTGTATCAATACACTATACGTCCATGTAATAAATATTATATATATTCTACTCGTTTTCACACTGTACATTTTGTTCCATGTACAAGGGCATTCATTCTGTGGTGTTTGCTCTCCCCAACAAATTGTTATTGCTCCATGAGTCACATTACCTCCAGAAACCATTGTGCAAAGTCTCGTACAAATTCCGTGGGGGCATTCAATCAAATGCCTAGTGCAGAGAGGAATGACGGGACAACTAGGTTTATACCAATACACGAAAATGTAATGCCAATCGACCGTGTTGTATCAAAACTAGAAAACATGCTATTTCTAACTACTGTACTCGATTATAAAGATATGTGAATGTTGACATATGAAAACGTATAAAAATTGCGCAATCATGTGACTAATAATACAAAATACCTTTGAAACTAAAAAAACAGTGTCGAGTACATCTAAACTCTAATTTGTGTGTATGTGTAGTTGAATTACATAGTACTGTTGTTTCTGTACGTTAGTGTAGAAAAATTGCAGCAAGTGGTACAAATATTCTTTCACTAATTACCCATTATGGCAACATCAGCAATACGTTATACATATAGATTTTCACTACCCTTTAGCTATAGCAACACTTTAGTGACACTTCATGTCATCAAGTATCCAGTGAAAGAAATGGAAACATATACTCTGGAATGGAGCGAACTCTGGCATATATCATAATTGCAACACAATATGCAGTTCTGTTTTACATGTAACGTATTATAAATGTCACAACAATAATATACAACAGGTATTAAACCTACGAAAGTTCACGACATGCTCGAACGATGGGATGAACACAAGGTATGGTTTACATTGTGAACACAAACATGCCCGTCTGTGGAAGACCATGAATGAACAATCCAAGACGACTACTTGAACATTATTTGATCAGTAAATCCTGAACTTTCCCACGTTTGTTGGTCATGATTTGTCCAAAACTAGAACTATCAAATGTCAACAGTGTAACAGCTCTTCCAATCAAAATGTGAACGTAAAAAAAATCTATGTTATGGGTACATCATATATCGAGTGTTGATATAAGTTTTTGGTCTGGCTTTGCTTTTGTTTCTAAAGTTATTCAGTATTTATTTACTCTTCGCTTCATCATAACGATATGGTCTTGATATTATGTTGATTGGTATTGGTATTACTTTGATTGGTCTTATTGGTAAACAGTAGATTTTCAATAACATCTTTTTGACATACTCTTGTGGCATATTATTTTGCTCATCAAATGTAAATCTACGTTTTTAGGGGCACAGCATAGTTCAACATATTTCAACAACTTCATTCCTCTTCTAATTATGTGTTTGACTTATAATTGTATACAGTATAATAAGCTTTTGAGCGCTCTTTATTTGCAATTACCAAGTCAACTTATTGCACCAGCATGAACTTCCTTAGTTTTTCTTCAGCCGTGTTTCCAAATTATATCACCGAACAACTGTTCCACTGTTGACATTTCCTGGGTTGAACTTTGTCAGAACTATACATGCAAGTTATATACCCTGAGTTATGACATTTGTGAATTGATTCATACCCAATTTTTTCTTCAAACTTCCAAATTAATCCAATGAATACATTCATGTACCAATATATCGCTGTATTTTGAGGTGTTATATGTTCTGTTAATCAAATATTTTCGCTACGCAAAAAAACAATCTTATTTACACTTCTGGGTTCATCGACCAATTCACAGCCCGAGATGCAACAAGATACAACAAAATCACAAATGTATTCATTGATTAGTAATTGGGTTGATGGTTAGTATTCTGGTGAATGTTTCGGTTCACACAGCTGAGCCAATCGGTTCTTGATCACTGTAAGATGGCCAAGTGACAGGGAGATGATTACTCGCATTGTCCACCCTACAGTGATAGAGTGTTTCAACGTCTGGTAGGAAACATACACCACGAAATTCTTGTCATGGTAAAAGTGTAGCTTGACTATGTAAGATGAAGGAGTATACATTATGCAGAGCCAACAATCATGATGGATTGATGTTTAGAGAGATCTAGAACAGACTAGTGTGTGACTTCAGGTGATAAAGAAGTGATCGATCAAAACGGAATAACTATAGGCCAGAGAGTGGCACATCTTAACAAAGCAAGCGAATTTCCCCCAAAAACAGTACAGTACAAACAGTACAGTGTATGTTGATTGTACCTGGTATCTCAAAAATGAATTGAGAAACGTGATCTGAAAAATTACAGGGGTTTAGTGTGATTTTTAAGGTTGTTTAACAGTCACGATTCATGCCTTATCAGCCGAATTCTGGTATGTTTCATTTGAGCTAGAAGTCTGCAGTATGGGAATCACTGTAGAAAAACGGTGGCGCGGTAAAATAATTTTGAACGGGCTTGGTGATCAATTTCGAACGGTTGGTGATCAATTTCGAACGGTTAGTGATCAATTTCGAACGGTCCGCACACTGAAACAGGGTGAAAAGTGTGTAAATTGTGAAGTAATTTCAGATTTATAGACATAAACTTTCAATTTGGGGACAAAGATATGATCGTATGTCATTTGTAAGCAGTTGAGGCTTTCCAGGTAGACGTGGAAACACAAGTCATCTTGCATTTCCTGATGACTCCAGTTCGATGACAATTTGCGTAATATATAGACCAATTTTATTATCGTATATTGATGATTTTCAAAGAACATATGGCCCACAACCTATATTTAAAAATTGAAGTATGGAGATCAAAGGATAAAGATGCTAACACCGTGATAAGAATAATATTGATAAGCGATCGATTTCGAACAAGCGGTGTTGACTTCGAACGGTTATTTTTCATAGGCAATCAATTTCGAACGTTAAAAAATATTTTATTCCTCCTGTATAATGTTTTCTATGGGTTCCTATCGGCGTCATCATGGTCAGTTTTTGGTGATACCACTGTAAGATTCCTTATGATGACACAGAACACGCGGAAATGAGAATTAGCATAATTGTGCAAAGATAATAAAGGCTATAAGCCTTGCATTACAAATGTATGGCAAAGGATATGCCAAGCGATGTTTGCACGGTTGAAGAGGGTTGACTGATATTCAGACAAAAGACTTAAGACACAGGAAGCCCCCGTTGAAAAAATACCTGAGCAAAGGTATTTGTCAACCCCTAGAAATGTCAGATGTGTCTAAGAGACTGGTGGTTAAAGATGTACCACTGCCAATGGATGAAGATGGTGATGACTACGACTTTGTGGGATCAGATGTGACATCATCGTCCATTCAAAGATATTTTATGCTGGTTGAAGGTGAATTTTTTAACAGTGTAATGTTCATTAGATATAGTATCACATTCATCGATAGAGCCTTCATATATATACTATCAGTGTTTATATGAAGGACCGAAATGAGCTGGCCCGCCACGCCGGGATACCATAGCCTATGTAACTTTTTGGGATGTTGACCTGTATGTGCACATATATTATTCATGCATATACAGCTACATTTTTCTACTGGATGGTATGTCAATGCTTGCGGATACCGATTATGATAATGTTTTATTCACAAAGGCCAACGGGCCCATATGCGTAGAAACATACAATATATCGTGGTTTGAGACAAATAAAATACAGCGTACATCACAAGTAATGGTATTTATCACGAGTAATTTCAGCGTTATATATAAAGGCAGCTAAACTTCTGATACATGCATCTTTCTTGTGTGACATGCTAAATTGAAAGCATGCTACTGTGCTACAGATTGGTACAATGAATTTGTTTTAAGTATTTCTGATTAAATTATTATATACATGCAGTGGGCAAATTAGGACAAAATGACATTCATCTTCTATTAAATTGATATTATTTACTGATTTACAATACTGTCAAAAGCGTGCATCTTGTTTTGTTTTGCCTGTTCTTCTCTATACCAAGTTTATGATTAGAACATCGAAATCTGGCCACAGATATTATGTGTTTCCGATATACAAATTAATGAACAAATACTTTTCTAGAGTCAGTTCTGTTTTGTAATTTCGGTAGTAGTTTGACTTTTTACAGAAATTTTGAATACCAATTTTGTGTGCAAAATCTGTCACCCTCTGCCGAAATGTATTCACAAATAGTTCTGTATTCTTCATAAATACCACACATCCCCAAACCCGTTAGACAATATCATACGAACATCAGTTACCTAGTTTTTACATCCGTTTTCCTCGTAAACTTTCAATATATTATACATTGCATTTTTTGTCCTTTTCACATCTCCATTTTGGACAATACTGAGCCATAATTTGATACATTTCACATTGTATATGTATACCGATTATGCGTTTTCCAGACATATTTTATACCCACCCGTACTACTAGACTAAGCACCTCATGTACTTAGTGTAATGCTAACACCAAATAGAATTTTGGCTTGTCATAGGCTTATCAGCCCAAGTAGCGCACCTTACTCTGTTAATACTACTCATCCACTGAATGTATACCATATTTAATCCGTCTGGCACATTTGTAATCTTCATTGAATTTAGAAGAAATAGTAACCTGCGCTACATGGGCCGGCTTATCCGAGAGATAAAAAGTAATGAAAAGTAATAATGACTAACCTAATATTTGTAAACCTCCACCCCCACCCAAGACACAGAAATCGAAAAAATCACAACACATACACAATTTTCACGGTGAAATAGTTCAGCAGAGCTATCAACAAACCGTTCGAAATTACTCGCAAGACCGTTCGAAATTACCCGCCTGTCATTTATGAGCGTTCGAAATTGACCACATTTAAATTTTCTATTACTTGATTCGGGCTCGTTTTGAGGAATATGCATCAATCAAACAGCATAACGTGATTCACTTTAGCTATGTCTAGGTACACGTTCAATTTAACGGACTCATAAAACGTTTGCACACACTAATAACGATACTACATATTAATGACATGTGTACTGCTTCTCGCCATTCCAAAATAAATAATAAATAATCATTAAAACTCCCGATGTGCTTCAAAAGCATTCCACAGGTAAATATAAATATTTGTGACATAAACATCAGACAAATATACTTTTCACATACTTTAATATGTGGACCGTTCAAAATAGATCGCCAACCGTTCGAAATTGATCACCAAGCCAGTTCGAAATTATTTTACCGCGCCACCGCTTATCTACAGTGGGAATGCATTCCGCTAAAAGTTGTTCCGTAAGTTCTATACATGACTACAAGATTTTGCCAAAGACTAGATCGAAGACCCTATCGATAATTATACAGATCCTGAACATTATACACCAGCAATCAAACGTAACTTACATTGGAAACAGACAGCGTCTTAGGGTGCAGTTCCTTGACTATGGTTAAATTATATATTACTGTTCATAGAACAATGACCTACTGCCTGTCTATATCCAACATCTATATCCGTTGGCCATGTCGTCAACTCAACCGCAAATTGACCTTACGACGGAGTATGAGTTAGGTTGTTTGTCGGACGGTATTACCATTGTTGGGAAATATTTGTCGGAGGGGTCTGCTTCACAGAAAAGGTGTCCAACCACGACCGTCGTAAGGTAAATTATACCAAGAATTCAGCGACTCTAACATTTTCGGCTCAAGTAGCGCACCTTACTCTACTAATATTACTCACCCAATGAATGTATACCATATTTAATCCGTCTGGCACATGTTAAATCTTTATTGAATATAGAAGAAATAGTAAGCTGCGCTACATCGGCCATATTTTCTAAGTGTAGTATAGATGCGAAATCACAACAACTCCTGAGCACAGCGTTCTCGACAGCTGAGCATTGACGGTATTTCTAATACGATTAATCCGCTGATCTGTACTTTTCCCTGGACATCGCAATTTTCCTTGGATCGCAATAGATATACGCATTTGCACATCAATCCGACATAAATATCGATGGGGTACTTGGAATTGAAGGGTAGGTTATTGATCACGGAGAGATGCACTCGCTGTAGTTAAGAAATTACACCAAGTAATGTTTCGTGTAGACAACGTAAGTTACATTTGATCAAACTAAACGACATTCAACTCTAAATACTAATTCATTATCAAAATCGTCAATCCCTTATTCCTGTTTCCTTCATAGATATATGCAGAATATATATATTCCAAATTGCATGTACATGTAAGTTTGTTATGAAACGGCCGAGATATGAACCAAAATTGTAAATGGTATGAAACCTTTGAATTACATGGATCGTACCCGATACGGAATCTTAAATCACAATTCGGCAAACTACGGCGAATACATTCATGGTCAACACTGGCGTATTCGAACAGTAACAACATGATATGATCGATTATGATCCGGATAATTCATTATAGCCACTTTTGCTCCTTCATTGCACCTCCACATACAAATGACTTGACGCAGAACCATGCATAGTGATGTACGTCTCTGGTACGAGGTAAGGCGACTCCACGGGATTAGGGTGTACAGTACTGTACTCGTTCTCGGGATGGCCGCGGTGTTGAATTCTCACATCCGTAACACTGGCATCCACGTCTGAGATTTTATTGTCCAATTCCATTGTTTCTGTCCTATGACTTGCATGTCTTAATTTCCTAAACGATGAAAATAGCAAACAATTAAGAAATTCATATGGCTACGAGTTGTAATCTAGCTAACGATAACGTTCAGGATGAAATATGCCTAATGAATGGATAATTTACCAGAAGTATGTGGGCAATGATGTGAGAGTGATAACTCCCCCTTCTACAAAATCCACAATTCCACTGGTAGTTGTGATATTTTTTGTCACGAAAAAATGTTTTGTTGCATTTTGTGGTTGACGTTTTGGTGTAGTGTTGATCATATGTATGTGTTACGGCTGGTGTACTTTGGTTGGGTGATTTATTAACATGCACTTGGATGAGTGGGTGGCATTATATGGTTAAGTGGTTAGTATACTTTCGTTGGTTGGTTGGCATACTGAGGTTGGACGGTTCCCGTACTTTAGTATGGTGGTCAGCGTACTGTGGTCATATGATTTGTATAATCGAAAGTGCTTAGGTTATTGTTGTACTTGAGTTGGTTGGTGTGGTCGCCCGTGTGCTCACTGTGGCGTTTTGTACTATTGTTGTTATGTATGGATGTATCAATGGTGTACATTGTTCGATGACTGTGTACACTGGTGACATGACTGAAGGGCCACAGCAATGATCACAAATATCTCAATCTTGATATAAACCTACCTCTTGATCACGTACACCAAGACGCATACCAAACACACCAGGAAAATTGTGAGAAGGCTGATCACAACATACCACCCTGACACAATGAGAACAACATTATCATAAAAAGCAACAGAGATTATCTTTGACTGGAGAATCCGTATTAGAGATGATTACTTGAATGAAGAAGTCTCCTTCTCTGCACGGTTCATGCAGGGAGATGATCCGATTTCACCATTATGATAGCGGTGAGGTTATAAATTTTACAGCGATATCCGTCTTCTCTTACATGTAGGAATGTCGTTGCGGGTGCTCGTTTCACCATGCAGGTCCGAGGTAGTTGAACCGTCTAGACAAACAAAAATATCATGTTGCTTATATATTGAGAGCCAGTCAAATTGTTTCTATATTGATGAGTGTACCATATTTACAAATCGATAAAATATACATACCGACTAGGGTTGTTTCCATGGTGAGATATCGCATATTATCCTAGCACATTTGTTTGTGAGACCCTGTTATGCAACACAATGCATTATATTTTACCCTAATGGATGTTTCTCTCATAATGAAAGAATATGAAGTGTATCTTGGTTATAGCCCCCATTCATGGAGCAAGTAGGAAGTGATGTTATTGTCGGTATGTCATGAGAACATAATTGAACGGAAAGTCATGATTTATATCAACGAGACCTTGGTATAAGGTAATTTCGCTGCAGGGTCTACACATTTGTGGGCATATAATTGGCAATAAATCATTCTGTGGCAATCCAGATTGTAGCATTGACCATGTAAAAATAAGTACAGACATTCGTTGAGGTTGAATGTTGTAACAACCACCCATCCAATTAACAGCCTTAATACACACAATTCGGTACATATGTTTATCATTGATAACTGATCATTTCCCCCTATATTCAACAACGAAGTCACACAATATTGACACTCATACACGTGCATTCGGGAGGAGAGGAGTATTTCGAGAAAATGAGACCGTTCACATCCGGTCCACTGCGACGAACTGTTCAAATTTCGTCACGTAATCATGTCCGAGTTTCAGGGACACCGATCATTAATGTGTTCCTTTCTCGATAATGCCTGGTCGAGAGAGATAAACAACGCCCGGCTGTGAGTTGGGTCGTTTTACTTCAGGTTTATGCATGGAAAACAACAAATTGAATTGTTTCTTTCTTTTTTTCCAGTGGTAATTCATTCAATTACATTTGTCCGAAAAGGAGACTTTGACACATTGGTTGTGACAAAAAAACACTTCCGTTTGAGGCGGAAGTGTTTTTCTCTCAAAATATTTTACATGGAACATAAATCGACCTTGATTAGTTAATTACTTCAAAGTTTCACCACAGATTGATTGACTGATTGTTCTAAAATGATGACTTTTCACTTGCACAAATAAGCAGAAAGAATTTCACTATGTATACAACTATATAAATAAATTTTATTGTTTTATTTCCTCATTTTCCAAACTGTATCAACATAAACACTGGATCGATAAGAAGAATGTTCGTACCAGTCAACCATGATACATGGATATTGATAGAAACATTTGTAAATCTAATATTTTAAAATAATATTTTGTAAACACATACACAAATAGGACAAAATACATCATTCACAACTGAACATCAATAACAAAATATGTAATAACTCAAAGTGATATCAAGTAGACGCCAGATGTCAACTTGCTAATCACCTTGAGCCTTGAACTCATCATGATCAGAAAAGGAATGAAATGACAATCTGATAGATATCGGGCTTAACACCATTTAGCATTTAATTTTGAGATGCACTACTCACAGACATCTATTATCAATGACGTCACAATTTCGGAGAGTGATGACAAGGATAGCAATTTTACACTTCCTCGTTCATCATTCCTGGTCTCAATCTCAAAGTATATGACATCAATTTACAAACGATTGAAGATGGTTTGGTGTATATGTTTGAAAAATATTCATTTACCTGACATTTCATCCGAATACAAATTTTATATTGTTGTTCATCCGTACATTTGTCAAAAATGAAGAATCGGACAAAAATTCATCTCCACGAATCCATTCCATCACTTTTGTGGAGTTACTGGCCGTTTGTAATGGACATCTTACCCGTCGGATTGGGATTTATGGACACAATGAGCATAGAGAACACAATTAGCAGGCAAATGTACCATAAACACAAGCTCAAATATTGCTGCTGCCAGAACACAATCCATTGTGATCCAAGTCATGATACCGTATTTTTTTTTACGTGTCTTATATTCGATTTTATGTTTGAAATGTTTTGAATTTTATGATGTCTATAATACAGATATATTGAAAAATCGTCCATGAATTAATGTGAAAAAACCCTCGTCAAATCATCACGTAGGACAATTGTTGTTCTAATCAAAGATACATTACAGGAGCTTGGAATATAAAATGTTGCCTCACGATTGATAACAAGGCAATCAAAACATCCCTTCAACTGCACCATAATCAATATGGGTGGAAGGTGACTGTCTCCGAAGATAAACTTAAAGTTCTTGAACTTGATATAACGCTCTTCACTGCTATCCCTGTCAAAGGATCCCGAATTGTGTAATCGAGCTGCTACACTCAAAGCATTATAATATCATTCAGCATACAACAGGTACCTGTTCAACCCTGGATTTAGAAATATGCAGCAGTCCAGTCCAAGTCCATTACCTTTCCAGTACAACACCGTATCCACTGTGCCACCCATCCCACTCAGTAGAATTTTGGCTTGTGAATGGACACTTGTCATACACAAGACAAGGGATTGTTCTGTGATTCGTTCAAGACCCTCATTTATTCCTGTTGGGATGTTTATTTTCTTGCACTGCTTCTTGGCTATACTATTAGTGACATACATTGCCCATTCTTTTCATATATTCTAATAATGGTATCGTAGTAAACATAAGTGACGAATTAACCCTTGTAACTAATGCTAATTTCATATAGTATGCATGATTGTATGTCGACCTAACAACTTTCCAATTACGAATAGCTGATTCAAACTGCTTACCCGGGTATCTTCAATCGGATACCTTTACACGAACACTTCAACTGTAGTGGTCTAGAGGAAAGTGTTGAACAATATTACGGATCCGATTGAACAAGATTAACTGTGTATCCATTAGGTTAAGTGATTCCAGGATTTACATCGTTAGAGCATTGTTGGCATCATGGAAATAAAGCTGTATGTTCGAGAGAGACGACCCACACGGGAGTGAACGTATAAAGGACTGTTAGGAGCATGCAAATCAACATCATATACTATCCAATCAAACTGTAATTTCATTTCTTTCCAGGTAGCGGAATGGATATTACAAAAGGAAGAAAAAAAGTAATCGTGACTGCATGAAAGGATAACTTTCCTGGATATCCTTTGCCTCAGGCCTACATCAATGACAATGCGTATATCTTCTCATTCGGCCACTTAACATTGTGTTGCAAGTTTTTTTTTATCATCTGCATGTATATGCATTATTTGCTGACTTGGGTAATCTTATTAGCGGTTATAGACACTCTTCAATGAAGTTGCAACCAAATGAAGAGCTGAATCAATGAAATATCAAAAATATTTGGTCGGCGTGGTTCAAATATAGGTATCGATTACTCCTTTAAAAATTTGTTACATAAATACATTTAATACATACCAATCTTGAGATACTTGGTTTGGAACTGTGGCATGCTCAAAATGATTTAGGCTACATAATTTCTAGACAACTACGATCATCCTTTGAAATCGATATGTGGCCAGTAGCTCCGGATTGCCAAATCCAATTAATCCCCACTCACTATTTAAGTACTATCAAAGGCGAGGCTACAGTCTGGGTACTAAGGGATCATGTTGGTTGTCAGAATGCGTAAGGCCGGGGTCAGGCGTGTGGTCGAGAGCACTCGTAGTGTAAGGACGAATTTTCAAGGGTTCAGATATAAAACTAGCAGCGACAGAACATAAAGCACAACGAGAGCATCTCCCGATTGGATGAGTTTATACTCGGTATTACCTATTGTACTAAGGCACGTATCAGATTACCTTTTCAAAACAGACAACTGTCAATCAATATAGCACACAAGAACTTGATATGTTACAAATCAGTGCATCTGGGCAACAAATATGATTTACACAATAATCGCATAAGCGAAAACCAGCCATTTTGTTGTGTTGTCTCATCTTGATATTCCTCGCTAGTTTTTTTTTTCATCCACAATGTTAACATGTTGGTGTTTGCAAAACACAAACAATTGCCGCCAATGCACTCACAGGATTGTAGTATAGATCATACTGTCACAACAATATTTATCATACAATATATCAAACAAAATCATGGATTTTACACAGATAGTAAGCATAATATTTCCATTCTCCTTGGTGCACCTGAGTTGTACACGACTAATATGTGTATGATAATAAAACCAGACAAATCATCCTTGATTGTTTGTGTTCTTTGGGATATCAAGTGATTGATAAATGCTGAATCGATGACGAATTCGGATTGTTCCTTCAACGGTGGCACTGAATTGTTTTTTTTTTGTGCAAAGCAACGAAGCATACTAGTTCTGAATTTAGTCAATGAGTTCGCAAAAGGATCATGCGGTTCGTTATTACGTTAGAACAATGAGTTCGGGAAGATAGTAGTCGAAATAATGAACAGATTCAATTCACCGACTGGCAGGATGCAACTACTGGTAGCTTGGCATCGGTTCCACCCGCTCTCTCTTTTTGCCACACTCTTCACTTAACCTGCTGGACCATATATCCAGTCGTGACATGCAGTTCACTTACAATGCGACATGCAAAGATTGTTTCCGACGTGTAGTGTCAACAATTCACACAATCCACTAGTGACGAGGATGAGGTGAAGTCAGGTATCGCGTCGTATTATATCCTCGATTTTATACCTGAAAAAAAAGGTATTTATTTATTGACGTTTTTTAAAATAAAATGTAAATAACTTATTATTAACGTGTGATTGGAAAACGCTTGGTCCCTGATCGAAAGATGATATTGATTGAATATATATATAGTATTAGTTACGTAAAACATTGCATTTCACTTGTCAATCATTTAACTTTGCTTCTTAGGCACTCATAATCATTTGTACATGTATAATAACGGTTTTGATATTACACAAGGAGTGTGAGGCATAATATTTTTCATAGCTCTGGTATAAACTCTGTCCCTGATGACGCCATTGTGAATAAAATTGATAATGTTTTCTTGTTATTCCAGAATATTGTGTTTTAGGTTTGCTATTGGCATCGTTAATATATGGCAATAGGTTGATACTAACTTCTACATCTGCACATGCATAAAACCTACCTGGTTACTTAGAAAAAAAAATTGGAAAAAAAATTGATACAATATATATATGTTGTACCTGTTCCACGCTTGAGGTTGCTTGAAAGTGCACAACACCTCTTTCCGGGGTCACACATAGCACGTTCATAATAAAGTGGTCGTTATACTACAACAAAACTAAATAACATCAATTATAGTGCGAGGTACCATAAATCATGCAGTAACCAAATTACTTCCCGGTTCTCGTGTAAGTGAGCGTTAACCCGAACATGCGTAAACTATCTGATGGTAGCCATGTCTTGTTTCCTGTCAATGCATATGGTCATCGGCCCATTTCTTTCTCATAGGCAATCTCAGTCAGGCAAAATTGAGAAAATTGTATGGAACTTTATCGATCACCATTATAAGGCCATAAAGGGGTGAAACCAGAGGCCATCGCAACAGGTTATCAAACCACAGATCTGGTAATATAAAAAATGTATTTCATATGGGATCGATATTCCCTTTGTTGTTATAGCTTGTTTGCATATAACTTATCGCCGGTGTTTACCACCTGCCCATCTGGAGCTATTTGGAAGACAATCTTCACAACGTTGTGTCAGTGAGAAAATTTCAAGCAGTATTTATGCAATTCATATATCATATCATTTCAACATATCATATCAATTCATATATGTCTTATATAGCCCGTTAGGTACACTTCACATAGTATCTAACGTTAGCTGGACACAACCATCACAGTCTATCGCACCAGCATGATTACACGTAGCCACGTGCTTTCGTTTATTGACATTTCGTGAGCGAACCGACACACACAGTGAACACGGAGCGATCACCCTGACAATCGCGAGGTAATTGACGAATCCGACCAACTGGGGTTTCAAATTGTCCCAGGGCTCATAAGCCAAAAATTATCATATAGAATTGATACTGCCTCTTTAAATGTAATCAATACACTGACAAATATGACACAAACACAATTACTTCACCCCAAAGGTGTTCACCCATTGTTGTAAAATGATATAGTAATATAAACCACTTTTTCATCACTGTCATTAAGGTAGTCCGCTCCAAACAGTGAGGAGAGGGGTTCAAAGAGTTTTTTTTAAAATAAATAACTGTGTCAATATAATCTAGAGCTTCAAAATGATATATGTTGTAGAGTAACTGTTCAGCATCCTAAAACTGAAAAGAAAATAGGGGGTCACCGTATCCGTTCTCATGGAAAACACGATACAAGATGTGAATATCGACGAAAAAATGTGCAAAAATGCCAGAATTTATGTCATTTTAGGTAAATATGTGTGATTTTGATCGAATATGTAGAAGAAACGAGCACGGTGACCCCCTATTTTCTTTTCAGTATTAGGATGCTGATCATTCACTCTATAAAATAATGTCATTTTGAAGAGATAATATTCAAGAAATGACTGTTAAATTTTGACTCTCCGTTACCTCCATGTTTGTAGCGGACTACGTTAAGTGCACATAAACAAGAGAAATATCAGAACAGCATGATCGTATGTTTGTTATTGTCGGCAAAACTTCACATCACTTGACGCAACATAAAAGTGCACAACATAGATTGCGCTTCTAAGTGGCATCATATGTGTTAAAAGTAAATATGACATTCGAACTATACATCTTGTGATATGAAGATAAAATACTACCATCAACACGAGAGCACACAAAAGGTGTAACGTTAAAACATCAACTATGAACCACCAAATAATCTGGGGTGATCCATTTTGGCATGTTTTAAACATGTGCACAAACTTCCTTCAAGTTCCTTCAATGTGTGAGTTCACACGTAGGGTAAAACCCAAAACTTCCAACGGGAATTATGTTCAAGAATAATTTGGTCAGAAGAATGTGGTCAAAAATTTTAAATCATAAATCATAGGCACCATAGGTACAATAATAATGTACATACATCAAGCTATCAGTATACACCAATACTGATATCATAAATATCATCCCAGATTATACCCTACTCTAAAGAGATAATCAACGTAAAGTTCACATGGATAGTCCATGATATGGCCTGTCACATCTTCATGGCATCAAATACACAGAGCCTAAATATTATTATTATAGTGTTATTAGTTTACTATGATACCACTACATTGTGTGTATCGTTGTCCTATAACGATACCATATACGGAGCTTCTGTAGTCAGAAAGAACTAATCTACAGTATAAATATGCTTCTTCCACACTAGATGATACCCGTTAACGTCCAAGTCACCTAACAATTTTTGTGTTTGAATTAGCTCCAGCCACTAACATGAAACGTACATGTTCATAACCGCACATCTATACCCCTTCACTCCCCACACTGGTATAAATGTATGTGTCATTGGGCCAAGGTTGCCACCTTCAACATTAGGCCAGACCGCGGTCTCTTCCAACGTAGACACACCCGGGATACAAGCACAGAACAAAAGACAACTTGCAGCCTAGGGTATGAATTTACACTCATTCATGCAATCGCTACCGCTCGAGGATTGGATCGCGCTCAAAGGTTAGTGTATCCGAACTTCACCTGGAATGGCATGATATTGTATCTGTCCGGATTTTTACCGTCCGTAGTGTACTGTCGAGCTTTTTTTTTATAAATTTACACAAAAATACAAACTAAATAATTCAAGGAGAGGTATTTTCTCAGGTTTTTGTCTTCAAAATAGTGACCATTTTCGACTGTCGCGTGATTTTGGACTCTAGAATCGTAGGTCTGCGCATGATGACCATTTTGCTTTTCGGACGGTTTGGTGACCCAAACCCAAATTCTTGGGTTCAAACTCAATGCGTTATGAACCATTCCCTGTCCAAAAGATTCTATTGGACTATAATTCCATGTCGTTCACATTCCTTGTATAAATTCTATCCGTTTCATTACTGAATTTTAAATGGGAAGTGACATAACTATTGAAGTGATAAATTTGAATTTGATCTTCCATGGGCTTCGAAGGTCAGAAAGCAATTTTAGGCGAAAAACCACAATTTCGTACATTGTCGTATTTTAATTATACAAAAAGGGGTCAGCATATTTTCATTGAGCTATCCATGAGTACGTTTGTGACATCTATGACATTTTGTAGCCTAAGAATAAAGGGTCTGTGCATGGCGACCGAAATCAAGTTAGTGTGTGATTCAATCCATTTTCAGCTTGAATCACAATTTGGGACCATTTTTCGTCATCTTGCTTTGAGCTATTGGTATCATTACTCGTAGAATACTGGAAAATAGAGTTCAAACACATGAGCACATTAAAGTGAGATGTCTTTCAATTGTGGCCTTGAAATGAAAGCTCAAATGCAATTCTATGGAAAATATAAATCTTTCCTTGACTATGTGATTCATCTTATTGATTTTCCGGTAACTTTTCAGTCCTTGGACTGATTTCTTTGCATTGAATTTGTGTGTGTGATTTGCAGCTATGGCAGTATCCGAGGCGACAATCAGTTTTGCGTTGGCTGCAGTGACCATTTTTGCCAACATGCTAACGTTCACTGTGCTGTACTACATCAAGTCAAAGCAAAACACGACCCTGATCTTTCTGGCGCAGATGGCCATCTGTAACCTGATACAAGGTCTGGATTTCTTCATGAAAGGCGTTTACGGAGTGTGGCCCGTGCAGACCATCGAGAGCTGTTACGTCAGCGTTCTCCTGGTGATAACAGTCAATTTGCACTATCTTACTTGCATCTCATTCATCTACCTCGGACTGTTCATCTCCCTGAAAACGTTGGCCGTCATCAAAGCAGCAATCTCCAACAAGTTCGCCGCGCTCTTGTCCACTGTGTCTCTGCTTATTTGGGTGGGTGTCGGTGCCCTTGGCTACGCATTCAAGAACTCTACCTACAAATTGGTGCCTGGAGCTTTCTGTGGGTTAGGAGAGGGTCAACATCTGCCCTCGTACCTAGTGCCAGTTCTGCTTCTCTTCGTGTTTGTAATTTTCGTTACCTTTGTCTGTCATATATTGATGGTAAGGTTACTTCAGCACACTACTGATCAAATGAAAATGAAGAGACACAATTTGAATGCTAATAACAGATATGGCGTGTGGACCACAGGGGTTACAATTGGAGGTACAGAGGCTGATGTGACGAATGGTGCTGTGGACACAAACGAAGCTGCGATCTTGTCTCCCGCCGAGAGAAAATGGTTGACAGGGAGGCAGTCTCTCATCAGAATGATGTTGATTATATGCCTGGCTTACAGCATTCTCTTCGCGGTTCCCATCATCACCGTGATCTTACAGAACGTATGTCCAGTATGCCGCGAGTGGATACCCTCCTGGTTCTTGTACGTGATGCGTTTGTGTATTGTGGGACAGTACCTGGTGAACAGCATTATCTACGGCATAAAGATCGAACAATTCGAAAATGCAGTCAAGAAACTCTTCTGCCACTTCTGCCAGAGAAGTGTAGGTCCCACTGACGTCAGTACCAATGTAAAATGTGAGCAGAGAGGGCTTGATTCTATAGACGCTATGTAGTACACGTATGATTTGAATTGATTTGAATATGTTGTGCCTGATAGACATACAACACTACATTCCTCAAATGCGAAACATACAAAAAGCGTGTATATACCTCAGGTACAGTAGTATATGTCTATACATGTATTATAAAGAATATTTGTAGTATAGAATTTTCTACAGTATCACAGTATATGAGTCTGGATTTCAGACATGAATTTTTGACGAAAGAAGTTCTCCTGGCTCCAGTG
Source organism: Terebella lapidaria (assembly GCA_949152475.1). Classification (NCBI taxonomy): domain Eukaryota; kingdom Metazoa; phylum Annelida; class Polychaeta; order Terebellida; family Terebellidae; genus Terebella; species Terebella lapidaria. The sequence goes on from OX424565.1 coordinate 28,985,562, forward strand.
TGCTTTGGTACATCTAATATAGTATATTCCTGGCTTCTTATGAGTATTATGTTATTTGATCACAAGTGGAAGTGAACAGGCTTTCGAATTGATCTTTGTTATTTATTTGCAGTGTTCTCGACAATAATGTTACCTCATTCAGTACTATTATTTATTGTCACAAAACTCAACTGTGGAAATTCTTTTACCGAATGAGTCCAATGATAAATGTTTCTCCTCTCAAAGCAGCTGCCTTCGAAACCAGTCAATATTTTTTTAAAACTATATTTCATATTAAACATGCTAAACTAACTGGATGAAACATACTCACATCAAATGTAATGAAAATGACCAGTCCTTAGGGAAATTTTGCTCATTTGAACAGGCGGTTCTCGCGTAAATACAGGAACTGTATCCATCACACGCAGATATAAACAAAGCATAGAAGTGAGAGATAGACTGACAATTCCACGCACACCATGATATATCACTGATTATTTTCTCATAACTACATTACATGCACATACGAACTGGGAAATGTACTCGATGTGGACTTCTAAGCGCGATTTGAGCGTTTGTTTACATTCAGGTTTGATGGATACACTTCATTTGTTTATTTACAAAACCGGTACAAAATAAGCACTAACACGGATGAAAAAACAACTCGGACGGACTGTAATGGTCAAAATTATTGAGCACACCTTTTGTGATATTGCATTAAATGTGTTTAACAAAAAATTGGTTTTGAAAAAAAATATTGCATACATTGGAAGGCAGCAGCTTTAGTTATTTTTATTTTGCTCAAAATTAACTTTTTTAGTGTGCTCAATAATGAACCTATCTAGCGAAAACTCAATATGATTATACAGCCATAAAATCTCTACTGAGCGAAATAACTTACGGTCAATAATATACTTAACTATCAAAATTAATCTTATTTATTCAGCAATAGATCTACTACATCAAAAGTATGCACTGGGCAAATACTCTCACTTCGCATTTCCAATAATTAAAGATTTTCACCTTAAGCTTGTTCCATACACTGAGTCGTGTCATAAAAATGTGGACCGCCCCGACTCTCTTTAACCGTCGTATCGATAGCGTTTTTTTCCGGTCGACTGGTTAACATTTTTGTTTGCAGGGGTATCGCCCCACACAATAATACTCTATTAAGCGAATACAAAATAATATTCTTACCAAAATCGCATCTCAATATATGATTATAGTCAAAATAATCGCCAAAAATGCAAAATTAGGCCAAGGGCCAAAGATGTTTAATATGTTTAATAAAATGTTTAATATTTTAGATGTTAGCCAGGTCACTGGTTAAATTGAAGGTCAGGAGAACATTCAGCATATAATTAGTATTAAGCATGTATCATGTATCTCAATATTCTCAAACTAATCTCAATATTAAGTGAGATATTAGACATAATGTGTCCCATTATAAAGCATAGGAGAATTTAACATGTGAAAGCGCCATTAGGGCCGAGTTTGGGCCAAAATGGCCCACTTCGAGCGATTCAAGCGCAACGAAACTTATACACATCATAGGAGTATATATGAGGAGTGTTATGTATCAAAAAGAAAAAAAGTTACTGAACAGATTTTTAGAAAATGGCCGCCAAAGTCCAAAATCAGGCATTTTTCGTCGAAAACGACCGCCATTTTGAAAAAAATTGTGAAAATCAAAAAACTAAAAAATACCTCCTTCTTGAATTCTTTTTAGGCATTTTTGTGCAAAATTTCAGAAAAATTCGCCCATAAACAAAAAAGATAAAAATGTGACGGACGACGACGGACGCAACGCCATGCCAATAGGTTATCGGACCATAGGTCCGGTAGCCTAAAAATCACTGCTCTCAGACCAACGACGCCCACCCGAATCCATTAGTATTCAGTATATTCCCACGTTGTCCTGATATAAAATTACTGCAAAGCTATGCCAGATCACCAACCAGTACTGTCATGACAGCCATCTTTATTGAGCCAATCAGGTGAAATTTATTTCCAGCCTTCATAATTCCACGTTCCACCGGTTTTTCAAGTTTGAAGACGATATCTCAAATACTACCTTCGTTGTCACCCAGAGAACTTTGTGAGCAGTCAGCATCTATAATAGTTCAGTTTAGGAGGAATGATTCATCCCAATAAGTGGAACTGATATACCAACCTTTTCGACCCTTGTGAGTCAAGTGTGAACATACAATTTGTGTAATACATATATTTGCTAATCTTATTCACAAAAAAATGAATAACTTTCTCAAATTCTGCGCTCAATTCTGGAAATTATTTTTAAAAATTCATTTCCATAAAACAGCAATTTTCATGTTATAATTCTTATATATTGAAATGTAAAATGTACAGTTTTATATTATGATATCTTTACAAAGCCAAAAGTATGTGAAAAAATCGAAAAGAGCTCTCCTCCTCAAGATAATGCAAATTATTACAAATTGCTCTTTTTGTGCAGAATTTTAGTGCTGAAAAATATACACGTGCTGTTACTGTTTCCACTAAGCCTATTAAAGTCAATACTAGAATATTTTGTTCCCTTGCTTTGTTGTACCATTGCATAACCAGAATAAGTCCAAGGACTAAGAAAGGTTACCGGAGAAATGTTTATTGTTAAACCACAAGTTCCACCACAATGCCGTTTTGACCGTTCAAGGTTATTGCAGGTCAAATTCAAGGCCACCTGTAAATTCGCCATATATGTCTTCCCATTTGAATGTGCCAATACTCCAAGGAGGACTTCCCATCAAAATAAAACGCAATTTGGTAATATATGAGTTTCACACACATGAAGGATTCATTCAGATTCATTCAAAATCGAAGAAATTATATTTTTTAAACTATTGAGACTTTTATTTCAAGAGATTGCTCTCACATACCTCTGTGATGTGTATAGGTTTCGTTGCCCCTGAATCGCCGGTCTGCGTGTAGCAGCCATTTTCATTTTCTCGACGGGACGGGTCCCAATGGGACATTATGCCTAATATCTCACTTAGTATTGAGATCAGAGACTAGGAATCAATTATGGACACATAGGAAATGATATATGCTGATTATTGTCATGACCTTGAATTTGACCTTTGACCTCATTTTCAAGGTACAAAATGGCTAATACCTCGCTTATTATCGACTTTACAATTTGGGAATCAATTGTGGACATTATAGGAAATGATATTGTTCAAATATTGTGATGACCCTGGTTTGACCTTTGACCTCATTTCCAAGGTCAAATAACAATATGACTAATATCTCGCTCATTATCGACTTTACAACTTGAGAATCAATTGTGGACTGATAGGAATTTATATATGCTGAATATTGTCGTGACCTTGAATTTGACCTTTGACTTCATTTTCAAGGTTCAGGACAACTCAGCTAATATCTTGTTTATTATCAAATTTACAACTTAGGATTCTGTTGTGGACACCTTTAATTTGACTTTCGATTTCATTTTCATTATGTCACAGACATAATGTCTAATATCTGTCATATTACTGAATTTACAGCTTAGTAAGCAATTGTGAACATATATCACATATCACAACAAAATCATATATGCTGAATACTCTCGTGACTTTAAATTTGACCGTGGCCTTATTTTCAAGGCCACGGGACTAAATATGTATAATATATTGTCCGGTAACCTATCTTAGCCCTTGTGCTATTACTACGACATGGATTTATGAAAGAAAGAATATGTTAATAGAACGAGATGACGTGATTCACAATCGTCCCTGAGGACGACAGACTACAACACCGCATCAAGCCACCAGGATTACAGGGCTCCATGAGACAAAATGGTAGACAATAGAAATTTGCAGAGTGAAACCTCTGTTTTCTAAACTCTCTGCTTCCAGCATCTTTGGTTCCAGTGAAATGAACCGCATGTCGAGGCTTTTCTTAAAACATTGACGTCACAGAAATTTACGTCTTGTTTGACGTTTCTGTCAGCGGCCCCAGTATCATATCCTGCGCCTTCCTCTATATTAAATGAAGATTAAAAAGGTGCGAGACGGATTAAATGGTATGTTTTCAGTGGACGAGTAGCATTAGGGAGCGGTGTACGCTACTTGGGCCCTGTCAGCCATGCACTGCCGTGTGACACATGTGCGAAAAAATATGCAGATTTTCGGTGTTTCTTCTGTTATATCTTCCATACGATTTGTTTGTGTTGAACGAATATATACATGTTTCATATGTAAACGAAGCTTAGAGTCTTCTCTATTCAAATGCATCGAAACAATTTGCTATAATAAAGTTTTAACCATAAAATCATGGGTCGAAGCCAATACACATTGATAGGAAGTCCTCTTTTAAGCTCTATCTTGAAGTGTTCAAGGAGTTTCCGCCATACAGCTCCCGAGAGAGAAATTTAGTGACCAAAAAACATTTTAAAGGTTTTTTTTTTTGGCTCAACATGGCTGGAAATCACTGAAAACGAATAGTGACTTGATTTGGGTCCCAAAAAGTTTTTTTCGCCACCCTGTCAAAATATCAAAATGGCAACCACACGCAGACTGGTCATTCAAGGGCAACAGAACTTATACATGTTGCGAAGGTACATAAGGAAATCCTTTGAAACAGAAATCTCAAAACGCTCCGAATAGTTTTTGAGAAAATGGCCATTTCTCGTTGAAAAATAAAGAAAAATACTTCCCTCTCGAAATATTTGTAGGCATTTTTGTGCAAAATTTGATGAAGGTTTGATCAGAAACATTAAAGATAATATGTAGACGACGGACGCAACGCCATGGCAATAGGTTCTCAGACCAAAGGTTCGGTAACCTAACAATCAAATGTTTTGATAGGCGTCACTTTAGAAAGTGTGTGAGTGCGTAGATATTCCAACAGAAATTTGGATTTTTTTACATCTACATTGGTTTTTATTATTTCTGGAGACCTTGTTTACTTTTTGACAGTTAATAGTTTGGAGAGGGCTTTGGTAGTTGTGTCATTTTGGGATCCAGTACATACGGGATATCTTTGGGATCTATCTTTGGGATCTTTTTTTCGAAACAGTGATACCTAAAGAATGTAATACAGACATATGATTAGATAACTTTTGTGATCGTTTTTGCAGTTACAAAATTCCATCTGAATGGACATTTACTCACAAGTCATATTCGGACTGAACTACCGTCTGTTTTGCTATTAAAAGAAGTTTTGTGATCCTTGTATTATGATACAATGCATAAAACCCCTTCTGAATATAATTTGAATCATTCGAGCTTGAGTGTAGCACTGTAATAGATTTAAATCCAATATGTGCACGTACCACCTGTTGTTAATTTGAAATAATTATCCTGACCTCGGCCATGTGATAAATCACTTGATTGCATCTGTCAAGGATCACGTATCTCCGCAATAATGTGGAACAAACACGGTATAGAATTTCAATAGTTTAATGACGTAATATACATACATATATAAAGTGGATATATGACGGGTAACACCCGTGTAGACACAACACAGCACAACACATCACAAGGCCTGATGGACAGTCTGTTTTTCTTCCCACGACGTCCGAACACTGATGAACACCATCCCCCGACGATTTCTCAAAAACTAATTGAGCAGTTCCACATGTACACAGTCTCAATTTGGACAATCACAGTAATAATATTCCAGGCGACGAGGCGACGAAGACAACCCGGCAGACTACAGGTTGCGGCTGCTCTCCCGAGTGTGCGAATAACGAGGACGTCAGTCCTCCGTGGTAGTCAGTACACAGTAGCAAGTACAAATAGCAGTCGTGTATGTTGGTCACTGCACTCACGGGCTTGGGGCCGAGCGTTCACGGACAACACAGGTCATGACACAAACACATCTAGAACTGAATAATATTGACATAAGTTAAATAGTTTCTACACGATTACTGTAATACCCTACCTAACCCTAACCTAACATAAAGTACAAATATAATGTAACTTACGGCTCTTGGACTGCCCAGACGAATAACAATCACACCAAAGTTTGCAATATTCCACCGCTCAAATACAAGGTTTCACCAATTCACAGGTTGATTTTTTCCACCACGTAGCTGACATCAAGTTGACACCAAAGTTGACTGACAATACTTAGAAATCTACCACAGCCTTATATACACCATTAACCAATCCCAGTGACACGCCACTAGACAATACTGCTACTCTGACATAGACTTCTACTTTGCTCAACTTTACTCTCACTAGACACTAATGCGCTCAAGCGGAAACATGAATAAGCTAGGCTCCGGTCACTCCCAAAATACTCTCAGCAAAATAATTATAGAGCTACCTGACAATATACCCCTGGTCAGAAATGATTAACCACAAATTTGTGACAGCATCTCGATGATTCACAACTGCAGCTCTGAATATCGAATTTCACGTTTCAACAGGACTGTTTGTTTACATACTTCCATCATTGTCTGCTATGTCATTAGAACCAAAATTAGACAATATATGGGGCTGATATTGATAGATATTTATGAAGGAATGTGCACTTTGTGTGAAGTTCAAAATACCAGTTGGATACATATGATTGCTGACGAATAAGTGGTCATCTTAGATGCTCAATCACTTGTGGGTGGACTAGGTCGGGAATCAACTGCCTGTCACTGGTCGTGTTAAGGTCATCAAGAACCAATTGGTTCCACTGTCGGACATTAGGAATTCACTTCCCATGAGAATGACCAGATGTCAATAAACAATTATGAGATCCCCATAATTATTACCGTGTTGGTCAATATTTGCATCGTGTGCAACGATCGTGTATTGGTATTTATGATCAGATATTTCCTAATCTTCATGAACAAGGAAAACACATTGTTCAATCACACACGAATAATCACTGTTGGGGGAAAATATCGGATAGCTTTCCAAAAACCAGATACAACTAAGCCTCTTACACTGTCCATTAGTATATCTTCATATCATGGTATCATACTGTATTATGTACTGCTGTTTTCATGCAGTTGAGTACGTGTCTCAGTGAAACTCTGCCCGATCAGCAGCAGGAACAAAGCCGAATCTTGACCTTGAACCATCAGATATGTCTCTAGTTACCCCATACGAATTATTTTTACTTACAGCAGTTGATCAACAGCTCGAGTGGAAGCCACTTTTGACACACCGACCAGTGAGCTTATGTATCTTTTGAAATGCGGATGCGCCTCTTATTATGTCACATTGTTTTGTAATGTGACAAAAACACTCGTTGAAATTTTCTCAGGCTTTGTGTGGTTTCGAAAAGCTGTGTGAAACTTTTCTTGAATTAGATGCGAATGCCCGAATTATCGATGGGTGTTTATGTTTTATTATTGTCTCAGCAATGTTGGGCTACCGAGCCCTCACAAATCCAACTGGCACATCGTAAACTTAGATCGATTGTTGAACTGTATTAGGCCACTCAGACCCTGGAGACCGTCTTGGAATCATCAACAAATGAGCCACTAGCCGTGGTTGGTGTATTTGCAATGATGTGGAAGGCCAGCAAACACCATTAGTCTTCTGGCAGATTTCGAGTGGACTTTTGTGTAGTGTGGGGGCAAACACACGTGACAAGTTAGTTGAAACGTCCCTGGTATGAGGGAAAACCTGGAGTTGTTCGCAACAACATACACGCTCAAAATCGCTCTGCAGACTTGTTCAAGTGGGTTAGGGATATTTATCCAACTTATATTGGTGTGTTTGTAAAAAGCAAATGGACAACGTATATACGTGTACGGAAAACAATAGTAATTTCTGGTTGACTCTGCTGGCAGTTTCAATGTGAGCGAGGTGCCATTTCATAAAGAACTGAATCGATGTTTCGACAATGGTGTAATTGATTATCAATCAACCAAAAGTGCTGATTGTATAATGTGACCTACAGTTTGTGTGTAAGGTCTTCGTGATCATACTGCTAGATATACACTAATATTAGTATCATACCAGTCCCAGGGTGACTCGACAGTATTCTCTTCTGGCGAGAATAAGGAACAATTTAAATATCATGTTTTCATGCTGAAACCAACAGTCTAACACCCTATTGGTAACACAATATAGATCACTTGCGGAAAGATATCAACTCGTTTTGGTTATAAACAATGACATCAATGATTATGTACTAGATGATAGATCTACAAGAAAAATATGCATTTAATCCTTGATAATCGTGCATTCTCTAGCAATTTTAACAACCATGATAAACTGAGAAACTGGCTGAAACAATACATCGGACATAAATAAGGAAGAACATCATAAGCTAAGATAATACCTTTTTTTGTTCATGCAATTTTGTGTGAATCTTAATTTTTTCTTGCGCATATCCATTAACTTTTGATATATCATTCAGGCGAGATTCAATTTTTCATGATAATATGGGGGAAAATCCCGGAAGTTTCAATTCCAAAGGGTCACTCTGGTCCATGTCTTTGTACTGTCTGGGTTATTCTGAGTACAAATAAAACCCATCCAATCGGAAGATGCTTCCCGTCTTGCTTTATGCTCTGTCACTGGCTGTTTTATGTCTGAACACTTGAAACTTCGTCCTTGGTTAATACTTAACTTGTAAGTGGGGATTAATCGGATCTGAACAATCCAAAGTGAAGAAAGTGGAAAATGAAGATAATTCCGCTATTTTCGAATCACATCGATTTCAATGTCTATGATTGCAAGTCTTGAATTGGTGATTTCCTCAACTCAGTAGCCTTCTGGCTTGTGATTAGGTACTTATGTACTTGTCATGTATCTTTTCCATGGGGTTTGTTTTGGATTTCTAAATTATTTTCATAGGTTGTTGGGCAGTTGTATACTAATTCCATCAGGTGTACAGTAGAAACAACTATATTTCACACACTGTCTACCCCTGATGACGCCAGTGTGTCTTTGTATAAACTATTTGGTCGGGCTTTGTTTCTATTGCAAAATGTTGTGTTTTACGTTTGTTATTGGCATCATCAGAATCTGACTGTATTGGTGGTAATAAATTGATACTTACAATGATATCTTCTCTTCAAATTATATTTCTTCGAACTACAAGAATGCCAGTTTTTTTCCACTATGCCTTTGCCTTCATCATCATATTTGGGTAACGTTAACACAAATGTACATATTTTATATGTCATGGATATTGTGTAGCTTGTTGCTTGGCACAAATGCAACTAATCAACCATGAGAGTCTATAAATGCCTTTGAATGGGACTTACCCTGATCAAATTGCATATATGGAAAACTAACACGTAATAGTATGGAACCTTGTGAGAACAAATCATGCATCTCAATTAAAATGGTATGATCAGTTTTGGGGGGGTTTTTTGCTGAAAGCGATCAATATCTAAACTTGACATTGAACATCGGATTTTCAAAATATTTTCGCACAGAACTGTTGGCATGCAGTGACGCAAAAGTAACAAAAATAGTCAAGTTATAGAAAGATACTCAGCCCGATCACCTGAAACTCGTATATATGTATGGTATATTATAGTGATGAGACCTCAAATATTGAGTTTGATTCATTCGTGTTGCAAATAACAACAATATAGGGAAATTTGTTTATGTTAGCGCAGCTGTAAACAATTCATTCACATCGTGCGTTTTTACGGAATGTTCAAACTCGACTACAGGGTCATGCGGACATATTTCCGGGGTTATAACAGTGATATATCATTTAATACATGCTAGCCAATTGATTGATAACGAATTTCAGGAACCGAGTATTCCACCTAAACAGAGTCATTTGTACTCCAGAAAAAAAAAACAGACACGAAGAAACTGGAATTTAACGGGACATCATTTGATGTTTTATTGCACGTGTTTTAGATTGCTCGTCATTTTGTTGATAAATGTCACTCATTTGATGAATCGCAACAGGCATCTGGGAGTGAAATAGATAGTGTGTGACCTTGTTCAGCGAAATTGCATTAATGCTTATACATATCTCGCTCACGTGGCAATGAATAAACCACATATACCTGACACGTCACCTATTTCACCACGGCCAACGTCAAATTTACTAGCGACGTTACTCCCGTGCGTGTTTCACCGACGTTACTCCCGTGTGTGTTTCTCTACAAAACGCACAGCTTCATTTCCTTGATGCCAACAATACCCTCATGATGTCAATGGGTCTGATGCTCGATTTGTCCACTCTTGTCCATCATGCACATGTATCCAAATAAAACCAGGCTGAATCAGCGATCCGTTTATGGAATGTTGGTAATTTGACAGAAATACTAAATGAACTTCCAAGAAAGAATTACATTTGGATATTGAATATATAAAAACCAATTCATAATATGTTTCACTGAACTATGTGATTGAATGAGACACACAATACTTCCCGTGATGTGTATGACAAGGTAAAATGTTCCTGCGTTCAAGTTTTCGCCCGAAGACTGATAACATCCATGAGTAGTGAAGACATTGGCTCAGTGCAAGACTGTGGGTATCCAGCTACTACCATGATAAGGATGTTGGCCTACCTTGAATTACAACAACTGTCCCACACGAGAATTGAGTACACACACTGGACATATATAGCGCCAAGCCGAGTCATTCTTGCAAAGTGAACATGGTGAATGGACATCAAAACATACTTACAAAACATTGACGAACGTGTTTCAGTGAAAGATCTCAGATATTGTTTCATCTATATGACCAAAGAAATATTAACTTCAGGTAATTTTAGACCCAAATCAGATCAGCTAAAACACATTGCGACTGTGTGTCATTGTCTCCCCGCAGGGAAGACTTCTTAAACGCTCTCTGATATTCCTATGGGGGAAATACTCTTCGACTGGGGGATATACCTGGTTTCGGAGAAAAAAATACTTTAAACATGTTTTCTACTGAGCTCGACGTAAATAATTCAGTTATTTAATATAATCTGACGAATATTTTCGTAGAAGGGAGATTTTTTTTCGTCACTATCGCCGATTTACGTGAACATTAGCGTTTCGGCTGGATTTGAGAATAAATACATAACTACGGTGTGCATTCAGTCAACCCTGTATCACTTTTGTGGCTACTGTCGAGTCATCGCTCACTTCTCACGCTTTTTCTATATGTCAGTGCCCAATTTTCCTTGTTTGGAGCAGTAAAACTAGCACATTTGTTACGTTCCATTTTTTTGACTGCATCTTAAGTTCTAACAGTCATACGCATTTATTTTTCGCTGTCCCGCAACGGGCTAATTTTTCGCTGGCGAAGTGCAGAAGATTGAGTACCGTGGTATTGGGCATTGGCTATGTGTAAAAGTCGGAATGGGTTCCGAATTCAACACCGCCGCCTTCAACATTGATATTTCAATGGTTATAAATATTCCGACGGTACTCAAATATATCGGAAACTTCTCATATGACATATTGTCGCATATTTGTACACTATTGAAAACAACTTTACGAATATATTGAATTTTGAGCCAAAAAGAAAACGGTGCTGAATTTTATGAACACCTTCCTATTTTTCTTTGATGGGCCTACTCGATCAGGAACTCGACTTTTTTATGGGCGTACTCGATCAGTGTTCATACGAACTATACGGTACCAATGGACTAGTTCACAGAATTTTCCCGCCATGAGCCAATGTTCGGAAATCTCTAGTTTCAAACGGACCAATCAGAGCTGCGCGCGTTGCCCGAGGCAACAAGTGTAACCACATAAGGGAAAACCCAAAGTGTATGTAAATACATGCCGGAATCAGTAGACTCACGGACGTGGTTAAAAGTTTTGCGCGTGATATTTATCGGTTGAAAAGTGCAATGTCGTGCGAGCCGGCGGTTATTTTCAATTAACTCATCTAAATTTGATACATAACAACAGAATGATGTATATATTGTCTATTTTTGGTTCACCTAGTCATATTAGCTGAAAATTTGAAAGTTGTGGTGAGTACTCGGTGTATATGAAATCGAAGTGATTACCGTTATTGACACTTTCGGTTCAAAATCTGCGCGCAGCAGTCATTGGTCGGCTGCCTAATCTTTTCGGGAACGCTCGGTAAAATTTCGAGATTCTATGAACTAGTCCATTGCTTTCACATCGGTATTCGTCCGGCATGGACATCGTTAAATTGAAAACAGTCCTAGAAATGATCGTGCTATGACTTCTGTCATCCGGGGAGATCTGGTGCTTTGCACCAGGTATGATTCTTGTAATGCATTAGATGACATTCTGTATGTCCCGTGTGTTTAGGTAATTCACTCAGTGACCCCTTCACACTAAGGTATGAGCTTCTGTGTGTTACGTTGAATATGTTTTGTTTTGAAGAAAAGGAGGTACCATAGGGCGAATGCTTCCCGCATGCATCTAGTATTCTCCTCGAATCATTCAAGAATCATTTTCCAATGGAGGTCGAGTGCCACGTTTTGTTCAATATCATACTGGATTATTTTCGAAGACTAACTGAACGGCTTCCGAAGCCTTTATGAAGGAGCCAAATGCTTTGTATAATAATGCTTTGTATTTCGTTCGGTTTTCAAGTGCCTCTGCTTTTGCATTGACGAGTGCCCGAATGAGATAGATAGTGTTATATTTTAATGACACTTCACAATTGGGTGCACGAACTGCCAAAACACTCCTGGTAAGACTGAAACTGAAATCGGGATAAAACGTACTTTTCAATATGATAGGCCCATTTAGGTGAACTGTCGTCATGAGCGAAATTTCACTAGAATTGTATCACAGACTTCATTTCCCAAATTTCACACCAAACATCAGGGTGTTCATGTAGAAACAAGCAACGTATCATGTGTTGTGGTTCGCAAGGAATTATGTTATGACACCGGCAATATTTGCGTGTATTTATGGTACATTTGCCTGCTAAATGTGTATTGTTGCGTCCATACTCAAAATCCACAGGGTTTGATGTCCATGACAAACATGATGAAGCGGATTCGGTGGGAATCTTGTCAGGTCCTGTACTATTGTCCTGTGCACGCCGTGGAATGCTAGTGCATATAACTAGAGGGATACGTAACGGTCCAAGGTTTTAATTACTCATAAAATGAACGATTCAATCTTTTGAAGTGATTGTAGTGACAGACGCAAGCAAATCTTTTCATTATTAGTTGCAGCACGTGCAGTCCTTGTTATCACACCCCGTAACTTGACACCCATGACAATAACAGCTTCGAAAAGTGTCTGTCAAAATTTAATTGTGAATTGTGTCGAGCCAGAGAGCTGTCAGGTTGTTATCTCATTTCTATGCTGACCACGGGGAGGTGAAAGCTCAAGGCAAATAGCAAAGCAATATAGTTGCACTTCGTTTGGTGTCTAATCATTTGATAGATATATTTCCTTATGGTAATGATAGACGTAAAAAGGTGAGTCTGCAGTAACTGTTACTAAATTCCCATTAAATTATAATGTATACACCGATGTAACAATATCGTTAGGGTTGTGTTCTCAATCTTCCCCAAAATTAGAAAGCAAGACACGAATACCTGTTATAATTGCACGTTTTCTGCAGTTACAAAATTTCATTTGAATGGACATTTACTCACAAGTCAAGATCGGACTGAACTACCGTCCGTTTACTATTGGAAGAAGTTTTGCGGTTGTTGTATTATGATAGAATGCCTCAAACCTCTTCTGAATTTAATTTGAATCATTCGAGCTTGAGTGTAAGTCACACTGTAAAACATTTGAATCCAGAGCAGAGCACGTACCACCTGTTGTCAATTAGACATAATTACATTGACCACGGCCATGTGATAAAAAAATGCTTGATTGCATCAAGTTTCAACAGGACTGTTTGTTTACAGACTTCCATCACAGTCAATCATTTTGTCTGTTATGTGATTAGAACGAAAATTAGACAGACAGAATATATGAGGCTGGTATTGATAGATATTATGAAGGAAAATGCAATTTATGTGAAGTTCAAAATACCAGTTGGATACATATATATGATTGCTGACGAATATGTGGTCATCTTAGATGCTCAATCACTTGTGGGCGGACACGGTCGGAAATCAACTGCGTGTCACTGATCGTCTTATGGTCATCAAGAACCAAATGGTTCTGTGATGATTAGACAGACAGAATATATGGGGCTGATATTAATAGATATTTATGAAGGAATGTGCAATTTATGTGAAGTTCAGATTACCAGTTGGATACATTTGAGTGCTGAAGAATATGTGGTTATCTTAGATGCTCAATCACTTGTGGGCGGACACGGTCGGAAATCAGCTACATGCCACCGATTGTCTCATGGTCATCATGAACCAATTGGTTCCACTGTTGTGGAAAGTCGGACATTAGGAATTCACTTCCCATGAGAATGACCAGTGGTCAATAAACAATTTTGTGACCCCATAATGTCGATATTTGCAGCGTGTGCAACGATTGTGTATTGGTAATTATGATCAGTTATTTCCTACTCGTTATGAACAGGGGAACACACTTTTCAACCACACACAAATAATCACTGTTGGGGAAATTTATCGGATAGCTTCTCAAACTCCAGGCACAACTAAGTCTCCTACCCTGTCCATTAGTATATGTTCAAATCATGGTATCATATGTTATTGTGCACTCTGTTTTCATGCAAATGATCACGTGTCTCAGAGAAAATCTCCCCGATCAGCAGCAGGAACAAAGCCGAATCTTGACCTTGAACCATCAGATATGTCTCTAATCACCCCATACGAATTTTCTCTTCTTACAGCAGTTGATCAACAGCTCGCGTTGAAGCCACTTTGGACACACCGACCAGTGAGCTTATGTATCTTTTGAAATAGCCGGATGCGCCTCTTCTTATGTCATGTTGTTTCGTAATGTGACAAAAACACTCTTGAAATATTCTCAGGCTTTGTGTGGTTTTGGAAAGCTGCCTGATACTTTTCCTGAATTAGATGCGAATGCCCGAATTATCGACGGGTGTTTATGTTTTATAATTGTCTCAGCAATATGTTGGGCTACCGAGCCCTCACAAATCCAACTGGCACATAGTAAACTTCGATCGATTGTTGAACTGTATTATGCCACTCAGACCCTGGAGACCGTCTTGAAATCACCAACAAATGAGCCACTAGTCGTGGTGGGTGTATTTGCAATGATGTGGAAGGCCGGAGAACAGCATTCTCCGGGCGGATTTCGAGTGGACTTTTGTGTAGTGTGGGGACAAACACACGTGACAGGAAAGCTAAAACGTCACCGGAATTGCAGACTTGTTCAAGTGGGTTACGGATAATTATCCATCTTATATTGGTGTGTTTGTAAAAAGCAAATGGACGACGAATATATGTGTACGGAAAACAATAGTAATTTCTGGTTGGCCCTGCTGCCAGTTTCAATGTGAGCGAGGTGCCACTTCATAAATAACTGAATCGATGTTTCGACGAGTGGTGTAATTAATTGAATATCAACCAAGAGTGCTGATTGTCAAATATGACATATAAATTGTGTGTATGGGCTTCGTGATCCCATTGATTATTATACACTGACACTAGTATCATACACTACTATCAAAAGTATTCTCTTCTGGCGAAAGTTAATGAAAAAAATTGAAGACGATGTTTTCATCCTGAAACCAACAATCCAAAACCCTATATGTAATACGCTATAGATCACCTGCGGTGAGATATCAAATCGTTCTGGGTATAAGCAATGACATCAGTGATTATGTACTAGATAATGCATGATAATAATGCATTTAATGCATGATAAAAATGCATTTCCTAGCAATTGTAACAACCATGAAATCTAGCCAGAACAATACATCGGACATACATAAGGAAGAACATTACGATAAGCTAAGATAATACATGCTTTTTGTTCATGCAATTTTGTGTGAATCTTAATCTTTTCTTGCCCATATCCATTAACTGTTGATATGTCATTCAGGCGAGATTCATTTTTTCATGACAATATGGGAAAGAAATCCCAGACGTTCTAATTCAAAAGGGTCACCCTGGTTCGTGTCTTTGTACAGTCTGGGTTATTCTGAGTACAAATAAATCCAATCGGAAGATGCTTCCCGTCTTGCTTTATGCTCTGTCACTGGCTGTTTTATGTCTGAACACTTGAAAATTCGTCCTTGGTTAGTGATGCTGCTTACAGGCCTCTCGACCACGTGTCTGACCCCAGCTATCCTTGTTCTGATCAACATCGTAACCCTCAACTCTCAGATTTCAGCCTCGTCTGTGATAATACTTAACTAGTAAGTGGGGATTAATCGGATCTGAACAATCCAGGGTTTGGTGACCTAATTCGAATTATGCTTGCAGCTTACTGAACTGTGAGTGTCTGAGTTCAAATTGTTCAGCAAAATGGAACGTATTATATATTATGTAATTCTTATTCCAAACAGGTGTTATGGAAAGTGAAGATAACTCTCCTATTTTCAAATCATATCGATTTCAATGTGTATTATTGCGAGTCTTGAATTGGCGATTTCCTGGAAATAAGATATATGATATCTTCTCTTCGAAATATATTTCTTTAAACTACAAAATCTCCAGTTTTTTTACACTATACTTTTGCCTTCATAATCATATTTGGGTCAGGTTCACGTTGTTGGGTGCAAATGCAACTAATCAACCATGAGAGTCTATAAATGCTTTTGAAGTGGCCTCGAGCCTGATCAAATTACCTATATGGAAAACATACATGTAATAGTATGGAAATTTGTGACAACGGAACCATGCATTACCTCAATTAAAGTGGCATAATCGGTTTTTGGTTTTCCGGTTGAAAGTGATCAATAGCTGTCCTAAGAGCAGTTGCACAGTGCCAAAATTCCAATGCGCATGCGAATTTGTTTTTGAACATCAAATTTTCCAAATATTTTCGCACGAAACTGTTGGCATGTGGTGACGCAAAAGTAACAAAAATAGCCAAAAATATAGAAAAATACACAGCCCAATCACCTGAAGCTCGTATATGATGTGTATGGTATATTATGGTGATGAGACCTCAAATATTGAGTTTCATTCTTTTGAGTTGCAAATAACAACAATATAGGGAAATTCATGTCTTTGTTTATGTTCGCGCAGATGTAAACAATTTATTCACATCGTGCGTTTTTACGGTATGTTCCCAATTCACTGCTGGGTGATGCGGACATATTTTGGGGGTTTTAATAGTGCTATATCATTTAATATATGCGAGCCGATTGATCACGAATTTCAGAAACCGAGTATTCAATAGAGTCATTGTACTGAAGATATGTATCCTTTGAAACAGCCATGAATACTTTTCTGACATTTGTACTCCAAAAAAATAAAAACATACACACAGAGACTGGAATCTAATGGGATATTATTTGGTGTTTTATTGCACGTGTGTTAGATTGCTCGTCCTTTTGCTAATAAATGTCACCTATTTGATGGATCGCAACTGGCATCTGGGTGCGAAATAGATAGTGTGTGACCTTGTTCAGCGAAATTGCATTAATGTTTATACATATCTCGCTCACGTGGCTATGAATAAACCACTGATACAAATATACCTATGACACGTCACGACCAACGTCAAATGTCCTAGCGACGTTACTCCGGTGTGTGTTTCTCAACAAAACGGACAGCTTCGTTTCCTTGATGCCAACAATACCCTATTGATGCCAATGGGTCTGATGGGACCACACTCGATTTGTCCACTCTTGTCCATCATGCAGATTTATCAATAGTCCGTTTATCGAAAGTTGGTTAGTTGACATAAATACTAGATGAAGTTCCAAGAGAGCATTACAGTTGAATATTAAATATATAACAACCAATTAATAACATTTGTCACTGAATCATGTGATTGAATGAAACACACAATAATTTCCGTATGTATGTATGGCAAGCTAAATTACTCCTGCGTTTTCCCAGAAGACTGATAGCACCAATGCGTAGTGACGACATCAGCTCAGTGCAAGACGGTGGGTATCAACCAGCCCAAGTGACAGCGCGTCCAAGATGGCCCATATTGGTGGTCGGGACGAAAATAAACAAATCACAATTATGACCGATTCAGGGCTGACACACCAAATTGTCCTTTCGTATTCACTCAGATACACCAGAGAACCCAAATTATATATGACAACGCACTTAAATACCCCGCAATATTGTTGAAATCCCCTACAAACATTGACTTCAGCCTTGGCTGTCACCGACCACAAATTTTACCAGGAAGGATTAGGGATGTTGGGGAGCGGGGGGGGGGGGGGGTGGTTTTGAGCAATATATCGAGGTATTTAGTTGAGTTATCATATGTAATTTGGGTCCTCTCATGCATTAGCATACATATAATATTAACAGTTTGTGTTTCAGCCCGTAAATCGGTCACAATTGTGATTTGTTTGTTTTCGAACTTTTCAATATGATAGCCCCATTTAGGTGAATTGTCGTCAAGAGTGAAATTTCACTAGAATTGTATCACGAATTTTGTCATGAAATAGGGATTCTTCAGGCTCCTATCTAGGCCTTTCGCACGATCGTATGTCAAACTCGAGCGTTGTGTGATTGGCACAAAGTGTTTTATTGGCACGTCAGATATCAACAAGGCGTCTATAATGAAATGGCACAATCATGGCTACCCACATATGCCGCTATAAGTCCGTTATTCCCAAAAGCTAAGTCCTTCACAATATCCTAGGTCGTTATCATTGGAATCAGTCCTGAGTTTGTCTTCTAATTCACTGTCTTATTCCTGAGATTAATCCACGCGTCCAGCCTCGTGGACGCTCACTACACAACTCACCAAGGGGAAAGTAAATCTCTGTGCAAGTGTGTGCAATTTCCCGCCAAAACGGGGTGCGTGTCTGAACAAGTCTTTGTCTGGGTGCAGCGTGAAGGTCGTGTGGTCATGTGACGTGTGCGCCTTGTTCTGTGATTGGCTGGGTGGCATGAGAATCGTACATGAGTCATGTCTGTGGTGTGGTTTTATGGTAGGCCTACATGTATATATGACATGCGGGAGGGTGTGGTTATGCATGTGTATAGTGCAAATGCACTGAGGTGCGAGAAGAGGGTCCGGGCCGTCACAGTCTCTAAAAATACTACACTTTATTTCTCAAATTCCACACCCAACATCAGGGTGTTCATGTAGAAACGAGCAATATATCATGTCTTGTGGGTCACAAGGAATTATGTTATGACACGAGCAATATTTGAGCGTTTATTTATAGTACATTTGCCTGCTAAATGTGTGTTGTTGCGTCCATACTCAAAATCCACAGGGTTTGATGTCCATGACAAACATGATGAAGCGGTGTCGGTGGGAATCTTGGCAGGTCCTTACTGCCGTGGAATATTAGTGCGTATAACTAGAGGGATACGTAGCGGTCCAAGGTTTTATTTCATTTTACTCATAAAATGAACGATTCAATCTTTTGGAGTGATTGTAGTGACAGACGCGAGCAAATCTTTTCATTATTAGGCGCAGCATGTGCAGTCCTTGTCATCACAACCCGTAACTTTGACACCCATGACAATAGCAGCTTTGAAAAGTGTCTGTCAAATTTTAATTGTGAATTGTATCAACCAGAGAGCTGTCAGGTTGTTATCTCATTTCTTTGCTGCGATTAGTTGAAAGCTCAAGGCAAATAGCAAAACAATATAGTTTCGTTTGGTGTTTTCTCAATTGGGGGATATATATCTCCTTAGGCCAAAAAAAAATGTTTTGGTTTGCGTTCCGGTGATGCTCCGAAATCGGTGCTATGGCGCTGAAGTTTTTTTTTTTTTGAGTACCTGTTTATGTATTTTTTGGGGAATAAAAATTGTGCTTGTACCATATTCTTTTTCTGGAACAGTAAAAGTATAGATTTGTTCAAAGTCTATTGGACCTACGATGGCTGATTTAGGACACCCCAAAAAAAAGAATTTGCCGTCATTTCGAGAAAATCGTTTACGACAGCAATATTTGTTTTTATCTCTTCATTTCGAGTTAAATATCTCGTTATGTCAAAATAATTATATCGTTATTTCGAGATAGTTAAATCATCTCGTTAATTCGAGATAGTATCTCATTATTTCGAGATGATTATGTCGTTACATTGAGATAGTATAGTTATATAGGACTCCAAAAAATACTGGTTTTTTATTTCGTTATTTTGAGATAGTTATCTCGAAATAACGAGATTACTCTCGAAATAACGAGATAACTATCTCGAAATAACGAGATAAAAAACAATGTTTTTTGGTTTCCTATATAGTTATCTCAAAATAACAAGATAAGATTTTTTTGCACGTCCTAAATCAGCCACAGTATGGATCAAATAACGAGTGGAAAATAGTAATTGATAACAGAATCAATAAAAATAATTATGTAATGAAAAAAAATCATAAAACAACTATAAAAAATACAAGAGTAAATGTTTACTTTACTGTAAAACTTTAACAGATTCTCGCAGCAAAATATATCAACGATATAAACTCGTATTGTTTCTAAGCAAGAATGTCTAGATTGCCACGCATGCAACTCCCTATGTTTGTATGAAACAAGTTTCTCACGAAGCGGTTCACTGGGGTGATCTGCTGTTTTGATCAATGACAAGTGGAAGGGGCTCGTATGGAAAATTAGGTGTCTTTACTTCTGCGGCAAGGGATTATGCTAGTGTCGGAATTTGAATAATCATTTACGGGACGACTCTCCTTCTCTCCTTGTTATCAGCCAGTGTTAATATAACGACCAACAATTATCTTAAAAACGAATCTGTAAAGTATTGGGTTGCTAATTGTTTGGTCTGTAGCTTTCACAGTAAACGCCTGATTGGTTCCTGCAAGATTGCAGTCCTCAACAGTCACTAATACAGCCACTTTGGGGAAGCTCATCGACTTGCACAGAATTGAAATGTGGCCGCTGCTTGTGAAATACGATCCTGGCAAAAAAAACAAAAAAAATCTGACGCGGGAGGTATGGGACGACGCGCGCGGGAACGCAAACCAAAACAATTATTTTTTTTGGCCTTATGGTTAATGATAGACCTAAAAACGAGAGTCTGCAGTGAACTAAATTCCCATTCGATTATATTGTGTACACCGATGTAACAATATCGTTAGAGCTGTGATATCCATCTTCCCCAAAATTGGTAAGCAAGACACGAATACCTGTTATGAGTGAACGTTTTCTGCAGTTACAAAATTTCATTTGAATGGACATTTACTCACAAGTAAAATTTAAACTGATCTACCGTCCGGTTTACTATTGAAAAATGTTTTTAATAGTTGTTGTATTATGATACAATGTATCAAAACTCTTCTGAAATTAATTTAAATCATTTGAGCTTGAGTGTAACACTGAGATAGATTTGAATCCAAAGCAGAGCACGTACCACCTGTTGATTATTAGAAATAATTATATTGACTTCGGCCATGTGATAAAAAGTCACTCGATTTCATCTCGATGATACACAACTGCAGCTCCTAAATATCGAATTTCACCTTTCAACAGGACTGTTTGTTTACAGACTTCCATCACAGTCGATCATTTTGTCTGATATGTGATTAGAACCAAAATTAGACAGACAGAATATATGGCGCTGATATTGATATATATTTATGTAGGAATGTGCAGTTTATGTGAAGTTCACATTACCAGTTGGATACATTTGAGTGCTGAAGAATATGTGGTTATCTTAGATGCTCAATCACTTGTGGGCGGACACGGTCGGAAATCAACTACGTGTCACTGATCGTCTTATGGTCATCAAGAACCAATTGGTTCCACTGTTGTGGAAAGTCGGACATTAGGAATTCACTTCCCATGAGAATGACCAGTGGTCAATGAAAAATTATATGACCCCCATAATTATTACTGTGTTGGTCGATATTTGCATCGTGTGCAACGATCGTGTATTGGTATTTATGATCAGTTCTTTCCTAGTCGTCATGAACATGGAAACACTCAATCACACAAATAATCACTATTGGTGGAAATATCAGATAGCTTTCAGAAAGGCAGACACAACTAAGCCTTTTACACTGACCATCAGTATATGTTCATATGCACTCACAGATAATCTTCTCGATCCGCAGCAGGAGCAAAGCCGAAATTTGACCTTGAACCATCAGATATATCTCTAATTACCCCACACGAATTGACTCTTCTTATAGTTGATTAACAGCTCCGGGGAAGCCACTTTGGAAACACCGACCAGTGAGATTATAAATAAACATGGAAACAATACCCAAGTATATGGTATCCGAGCAAACAAAACCGAGTCCATTATCCAATCTCAAAGTCCAGTGTCAGGCAAAATCGAGAAAATTTAAATGGAATTTCATGAACCCCATATACGGCCATAAAGGGGTGAAATCAGGTGTTCCGGAAAGAGTGAGCATTTCCTGCCCCACATGTGGCACCCGTCATGAATTCCAAAACATTAACATGCAAAAAGGTCTTGTTGCATACTTGTAATAGATTTTGTGTACTTATCAATCAGATTGTGATGACGTCCATAGAATTTCTGGAAAGCAGCTATTAGTCTTGGTAAAACATATTCCTGTCGCAGCAGTTTAGAGGCTAGCTGGGAACTTCTGTGAACAAAGTCCTCATACTTGCAACTAGCTGTGGAATAGCGTATGAGTTGTGAGACAAACACGCCATATGCTGGCGACATAGGAATGTTGCTTCTTAGAAAAGGGAAATTGACTTTGGAAAAATTGAAATCATCACGTTTGTCATACAACCTAGTTGACAGGTTAGAATCTTCATCAATCTCCAACCTTAGGTCTAAATAGTTGGAAAAATTAGAGGAGTCTGTAGTATCTTTAATTTCAAGTTCCTTAGGATATATATCATCCAAATAATCACCAAACTTGGGATTATTTATTGACAATACATCATCTATGTATCGGAAGGTGAGATTAAAGCTACTAGTTTGAAACTTGGATACTCCTCTTCGTAGATGTTGGATGAAATCTTTTAAACTAGCCAGATGCGCCTCTTCTCGTGCCAAAATGCACTCTTTGAAATTTCCTTAGGGTTTGTGTGGTTTTGGAAAGCAGTGTGATACTTTATGTGTGATTCTAATTATCGATGGGTGTTTATGTTTCATAGTTGTCTCAGCAGTGTTGGGCTACCGAGCCCTCACAAATCCAACTCGCACATGCTAAACTTAGATCGAATGATGAACTTTATTAGGCCATTCAGACCCTTGAGACCGTCTTGAAATCACCAACAAATGAGCCATTGGCCGTGGTGGGTGTATTTGCAATGATGTGGAAGGCCGGGGAACAGCATTCTCCGGGCACATTTTTAAAGAACTTTTGTGTAGTGTGGGGGCAAACACACGTGACAGGAAAGCTAAAACGTCACCGGAATTGCAGACTTGTTCAAGTGGGTTACGGATAATTATCCATCTTATATTGGTGTGTTTGTGAAATGCAAATGGACGACGTATATACGTGTACGGAAAACAATAGTCTTTCTGGTTGGCCCTGCTGCTAGTTTCAATGTGAGCGAGGTGCCATTTCATAAATAACTGAATCGATGTTTCGACAAGTGGTGTAATTAATTGATTATCAACCAAGAGTGCTGACTGGTGAATATGACATATAGTTTGTGTGTAAGGTCTTCGTGATCACAATGATTAATAAACACTAACACTAGTATCGTATCAGTCACATGGTGACCCGACAGTATTCTCTTTTGGCGAAAATAAATGAAAAATTTGAATACGATGTTTTCATGCTGAAACCAACATTCACGGGGGAAAATCCCGGACGTTCTAATTCAAAAGGGTCACTCTGGTCATTGTCTTTGTACTGTCTGGGTTATTCTGAGTACAGACCCATCCAATCGGAAGATGCTTCCCGCCTTGCTTTATGCTCTGTCACTGGTTGTTTTATGGCTGATCACTTGGGAGTTCGTCCTTGGTTAGTGATGCTGCTTACAGGCCTCTCGAACACGCGTCTGACCCCAGCTATCCTTGTTCTGATCAACATCGTAACCCTCAACTCTCAGATTACAGCCTCGTCTGTGATAATACTTAACTAGTAAGTGGGGATTAATCGGATCTGAGCAATCCAGGGTTTGGTGACCGTTCCGAATTCGAATTATGCTTGCAGCTCAAACAAAAAAGAGCTGTGAATGTCTAAATTCAAATTGTTCTCCAAAATGGAGCATATTGTACAATAATATGTATAATGTAACTCGTATTTCATACAAGCGTTATGAAAAGTGAAGATAATTCCTCTATTTTCAAATCACATCGATTTCAATGTGTATTATTGCGAGTCTTGAATTGGCGATTTGATGGAAATAAGACATATGATATCTTCTCTTCAAATTAAATTTCTTTAAACTACAAAATCGCCAGTTTTTTGCACTATACTCTTGCCTTCATCATCATATTTGGGTAACGTTCACACAAATGTACATATTTTAAATGTCATGGATATTGTGTAGCTCGTTGTTGGGTGCAAATGCAACTAATCAATCATGAGAGTCTATAAATGCCTTTGAAGGGGACTGCAGCCTGATCAAATTACATTTATAGAAAGCATACATGTAATGGTCTAGAACCTTGGAAGAACAAAAACATACATTATCTCAATTAGTGATATGGCCAGATATAGAAGATATGATTCCTTCGGAACAGACATGATTACCTTTTCTCCATTTTATACTCTCCATTAAGGGACCGAAAAAAAAGAGGAAAGAACTGGAATCCAATTGGATAGTATATCATATTATATTGCATGTTTTTCATGACGAGCACGTCATCTTAAGGATAAATGTCACCTATTTCGCGAGTCGCAACAGTCTTCTGTGTGTGTGTGTGGGGGGGGGGGGGGGTAGTATGTGTAATTGTTCAGCGAAATTGCAGTAATGTTCAGACATTTCTTGTTCACTTTGCTATAAATAAGGCACATACACGTTTGACCATTGCCAACGTCACGTTTCCAAGCAGCGTTACTCCAGTGTGTGTGTCTACAAAACTGACAGATACATTTCTACATACAGTGGTCCCTGTAAGATAAGACGTCACCTTTTGCAGAGAAAATGAGGTCTTATCTTACAGGAAGTCTTATTTCACAGGTTCATTTACATGTTTAATTGATCTTTGGGGAATACAAAAAAGTCTTTACAGATAGGGAGGTCTTATTTCGAAGGTGTCTCTTCTTATAGGGACCACTGTACTAAAATACAATGTAAACACTGGCGAACCTGTTCACGGATATTCAGGGGCCGGTCAGAGAGTGTCATATCAACGAGAGGTCGCACTCTCACAAAAATGCGTGCCTGAGCACTTCTAACTCGAGAAACTCAGGGTGACTTCAATGCTAGGAGGCCGCTCCCTCGCCTGCGAAAGTCTTATTGTTTGCCACTCCCTCGCATGCGAAGGTGCTATTGTTCTTGCTTGCACATAGGAACATATAGAGAGTTCCGCCTCTTGTTATATTAAACTCTTTGGGCCGGCTGCACCAACAGAGCGTAAATTTCTCCTAATACGCCGGTCCCATTGCTCAACGCAAACAAAATACGGTCCAAGTATCATACGCTGCGCCTTAATACTACTCGTCCACTGAAAGCATACCATTTTATCCGTCTAGCACCTTTTTAATCCTTATTGAATATAGAGGAAAGCGCAGGATATGATACTTGGGCCCAAAATAGATTGGTCACCATGATCTCGAGTACAGTAACGTCCTTGATAAATTTGTCACAAACAATTCGGCCCAAGTATCATACACTGCGCCTTCCTCTATATTCAATATGGATTAAAAGGTGACATTTAATGGACGAGTGTTATTAGGGCGCAGTATATGATACTTGGGCCAACAATTCACAAAGTTTCAAGCCCATTCTAGGCAAAACTAAACAATTCACTAATTCATTCTTCGCACGAACAGTTCTAGATTGGAATAAGCTGGACAATAGCATAGTCGAATCTAAATCCACGGACACCTTCCGCACGGCAGTCCAGCAATAGTGCTAAGCATATGTTCCACCTGATCAAGCATTACAAAGTTTCCAGGGAAATGCCGGTTGTTTCCTGGAAGGTGCAGTTGACCTGATTGCCGCTGCCAGTGTGATGATTGATATTTTTCGTGATCAAAGACCCATAACATCCATGGACGACGAACGTTCAGGAAAAATGTGTACTCGTGGTTTGACACCTGTGAGACGATGTCTTCTAAACGCTGGTACGCTGGTATACTGGTACAAGCATTGTGAGGCTTATTGAGCCATACACGAAATGAGCAGTATTGTTGAGTTCATGCACCTTGCAATGCATGTACCAGCATACCAGTGTACCAGCGTTTAGAAGACATCGCCTGTGAGAAATCTATCAAATGTACCGAAGGACTAACGGCGAGCACCAAATCATCCATGCTCCCTACTTGGGAATCACTACAGGAGACCAAGTGTTTGTTACTGGCATTCCCAGAAAAAAATAATCAGGGCCCATCTCGCACAATACCCGAACAGCGTTGTGATTCCTGCAAGGTTCAACAACTAAAAATCACTTCTGCCAGATGCGAGGTTTGTTCAACGGAAACACCTCACCACCAACCCAACTTATTCGTCATACACCGCAACATTAAATTCCATTTTACTTGGTCAAGCTTTAAAAACGTGGGCCACAAAA
Organism: Terebella lapidaria; assembly: GCA_949152475.1. Taxonomy (NCBI): domain Eukaryota; kingdom Metazoa; phylum Annelida; class Polychaeta; order Terebellida; family Terebellidae; genus Terebella; species Terebella lapidaria. Next base: position 29,012,045 of record OX424565.1, read on the forward strand.
TCACAGTGGTATCCAATCTACCGAACCTTTCGCATTTGATAACCACAAGGTTGCTAAATGAACCATTCCGAGAATATGTTGTATGTAATTACCATAATACCTAATACGAAAATGTTGTATATGCCAATACGACGATGTTCCATTTTACCATCTTGTACATTCCATGATGTTCCATGTATATATCGGGCCATGTGGTAGTCAGGCTGAAGGTTCAAAAGTTATATGTATATCAATAAATCACCCGTTTTGCTTGTTGTGTATGTTATATGTGTACAGTGGGCCATTTTGGAGCAACTCATGTCACTGACTGAAGTAGCATATTCATAGTGTACATGTACATTATCATGTCAGCCACAAAATGAAGTCAGCATTCACCTGGCATATCCAGCAAACTCAGTCTGCATTACATTTCTCCACGTCTGCCTTCAACGCAAACAACTTCGTAGGTTGTGATCCAGGTGGGTGTTCCATTCGCTTGATGAGGTTCAAGGTTCCTTGTCTAAGGATCCTAAGCTGACTTGCCTGATCATTTCCACCAGATAGGCTGCATAATGAAGAGGAACATTTGTTAATTTACCCATGTAAATTTTTTTTTTTTTATTTAAACGTAATTTATTTTGCGAGGATTTTACACGCCTATACGGCACGAGGTAATCTCCTCGGCCAGAACAGATGGAGCATCTGCACAACACAACAACGAGCGAAAAGACATTCAATCAAACCTTTTTGTTTTCAAGACAAAACTGTGCAACGCAGCAAACAGTTCAACGTTTTGATCAACGGTAAGTTCTTGATGTCCGTGTAGCAGACTATTTGCAATTGTTTTCTTCTGTGCTGGTGTGATGTTATTTACAATAAGGTTATCAATTACGATTGACATGAGGGGGGTACATGTGTCGAGCAATGACTGACGGGCAGATTGATAGGTCGGACAGTCGAACAAATAATGAATCGTGTCTTCAGTTCGAAATCCGCAGGTACCGCATGATGACGTAGGTATAAAATTGTATTTCCTTCTATGTGCATTTAGGCCACTGAGACCCATACGCATTCTGGCTTGATGAACTGGGGCGCGCCCTGTGCCATACGAATGCAACGGATTGCTCTCCGGAAATAGAGAGTCCTTCACCTTCTTTTTAAACATAGGTAATGACGTAGAAGAACGTATGGATTGATCTAAATCATTCCATGCTTTAGATGCAGAGGGAAAGAAAGAACGTTTGAACGATGCCGTTCTGGCTCGTGGTATCCGTATATTACCAGAACTGCGAACGTTATAATCATGCGTGTTTGATACAAAGCCAGGACAGATCTCACGTAAGTACTGCGGCGTCATGTTATTCAAAATTTTGAACATTAAATTCAGCTGGTAATATTTGCGTCGCATCTTCAATGTGGGCCACCCAAGATCAGCTAAGAGCGCGATATGGCTTACTGAGGCATATGCTCCAGTGCATGTAATTGCGATTGAGCGCTGACATTTCTCCAACAATTCAATCATGTTCATAGAACAGTTATCATACAAAAGGCAACCATATTCAAGAACTGGTTGGATAAATGTTTTGTAAACTCTTTCCTTGCAAGTTCTAGGCAAAATATTTGCCATGCGCTTCAGCATATTTATTGACGGACCAGCCTTTTTTAGTCGCTCATGAATGTGAATGTCCCAGCTCAGACGGTCGGTAAATGTTACACCAAGGTGACAATGTTTGTCGACCCTACTTATCAACTTACTGTCAAAGATTACTTGTCCATACTGTTCAGGTGACTGTTTCTTTGTAATTATCATCATCTTTGATTTTGCCGGGCTGAATGATACCGCCCACTGTTTTGCCCAACTATTCAAGGTTTGAAGATCAAGATTGATCTCAGCAATACTTTGCTGTGGATCTGTGATCACTTTCATTAAAGTTGTATCGTCAGCATATAAGTATATATCGCTGTGTATGTCCAAGGTAATGTCATTTATAAAAATCAGAAACAGTAGCGGCCCCAGGATCGAGCCTTGAGGCACTCCAGAATCGATAGTCAATAAAGTCGAACTTTGCCCATTTATGACCACACAATGTTGTCTATGGGACAAGTAATCATTGATCCAAGATAGCATAGGCCCAGAGACACCAAACTTTTGTAGCTTGTGTATTAGTCCCTTGTGCCACACTCTATCAAAAGCCTTGGAAATATCAAGATATACCATGCAAATATCATGTTTGTCTTCAAGCGCTCTGTGAATATTATGAGTTATCATGAGTAGCTGATTCATCGCGGAGTCTAATGGCTTAAAGCCGGAGTTTCGCCACGTTAGCAACCGATTATCACAGCAATAGCTATACAGATGGTTGAAAACAAGGCGCTCCAAGACTTTACCCATTATAGACAGTAAAGACACTGGCCGATAGTTGGTCTTCATTTGATGATCACCCTTTTTGTATAAAGGGGTTAAATTGGCGATTTTCCATTTCTGCGGGAATGTACCCGTCGAAAGGGAAAAGTTGTACAATTCAGCCAAATACTCACTCACCGGGTGAGAAATATTTTTCAACAATCTAGCACTGACTCCATCAGGCCCGTTAGCTTTACTAATGTCCAAGGCACAAATTATTTTGTGAACGTCATCCCTTGACACACTCAGATTTTCCAAACGTGATCGCGTACAGAAGCGCAGAGGAGGCAAAGCCCCTGGCTCTTCAAATATAGAAAACTGTTCCATGTAAATAACCGTTACAATTTTATGACAACAACACTGGTGCTGAACATACACGACTCCAAAAGTTACTGACCTTCATGTTGTCTATGCACTGTATTGAGAATGAAATGATGAGGAATACAGTAATGATATCTGCTTGACGTAAAGAAGTGGTGTCCGAACTCACCGGCAAGAACATTAGGTCCTGGTTGGAGCGGGAATACGTCTCCGCATAATATAACCTGGACACCTCCAAAAGCAATGCTGCCCAAATCATGTAAATACATCAGGAAGCAATACATGGGAACGACCCAAGTTTTATGATATAATGTCATTTGGTACGAACTGTAATATTGGAATACTAGAAAAACATACATGTTCGATGACCTCGAACATGTAGGCTGACAGCATGGACACCTCGTCGACGAAGAGAATGTCAGTTGATTTGATACGACTAGTGGTCTCCCAGCGGTCGTCTTCCGTCAATAGTTTTCTAACGACAGCCTCTGTATCATGTCGGCCATCTATACCGAAAAACCTACAAATACGAGAGGCCATAGGCCACACACTTGCCGGAATTCTTATGTCAATATGATGTGCATAACATTTCGTCAATGTTATGCAGCGAACTTGATTTGCCTGGTGTTTCTGAATCTGCAGGTCAATTTCGAATTTGTAGATATTATATTTTGACTGGAAATTATCATAATATCGTCAAATAATCAATTTTTTTCTTTTACCAGGTTTTAGTTATAAACCCGTCAATTACCATGATTACGTCATAACCAACTGACTGAACTTTTAAACCAAAAAGTGGAAATCAGCTTCAGCCTAATTGTTAAACGTCAGCCGAAATGAAACAACTTCATGTAAAACACAAAAACAGTTATTCCGTCCATTCCACTCGCGTCCCGCCGCACCAGTGCCAAATCAATCAATCAATATCAATAGACACGTGACACACAGCAAAACCATATAACTCAGGGGGGTCACTCTACCAGAATATTACACACGTTAACACTAATACATAGTTAATATCTGTAATATTCCCAAAGAACCAAATGAACAAGCATCATGATTTTTTCATAAATATCATGTAAAGAATCACTGAATGTATGACAAAAATGACGTTTGAAGTCAGGTGTCGAGAACAATGAGATATTTAAAAATTAGCCCAAGGGCTAAGATAGGTTACCGGACAATTTTGGTTTTAACCATTGTAAGTAATGTACAATTTTGAGATTTACCAGTCAAGGTCATCTTTGTGAATTTCAATGTCTCCATTAGGTATGCTGCATATGACTTCATATATGTTCATAATACAAACATATAAGCTTTATCAACAAGTCTTCAAGTATTCTATGAGTACAGTCCTGGCAGTCCTTTTTTCGTCGACCCATCGAAAATTCAAAATGGCCGCCATACGCAGACCCGCGATTCAAGGGCAACCAAACTTATACACATCACAGAGGTACATAACTAAAATCTTTTGAAACAAAAATCTCAAATCGGATGAGACAGTTTTCGAGGAAAGACAGACAAGTCCAAAATTTGTTTCAAAGGGTGAAAAATTTTTTTTTGCCTAGAAATGGCCCAAAATGGATAGTAACACGATTTGGGGCAAAAAAAAATTTTTTCGCCGACGCGTCAAAAATTCAAAAAGGCCGCCACACGGAGACCGGCGATTCAAGGGCAACAAAACGTATACACATCATAGAGGTACATAAGCGGAATCTTTTGAAACAAAAATCTCAAAACTGATCAGACAGTTTTTGAGAAAATGGCCGCGAAAATTCAAAAGTGGCCATTTTTTGTCAAAAATCGCGGCCATTTTGAGAAAAAAACGAAAATCAAAATACTAAAAAAAAACACCCCTCTTGAAATATTTTTAGGCATTTTTGTGCAAAATTTCAGAAAAATCCGCCTGTAAACTTTAAAGATACAGGTGTGGACGGACGACTGACGCAACGCCATGCCAATAGGTTATCGGACCAAAGGTCAGGTAACTTAAAAATGGTCCGGAGATATGGGCCCATAGACCATATTTTGTGAATTCCAGCAATATTCATCGAACAGATTTTTCCCAGCGTTTGACAACGCCGACGCCGACGAACCGACACCGGATGCAACATGACGGCAATAGCTTATCGGACCATAGGTCCGGTAAGCTGAAAACTAAAAAATACGTGGAAATATTTTTAGGCATTTTTGTGCAAAATTTCAGAAAGATTCAACTGTAAACTTCAAACATAAAATTGTTAACAGACGGACGACAAACGAACAACAGACGCAATGCCATGCCAATAGGTTATCACACCAAAACTTACCTGTGATATTCTCGCAGTAACAGTGACAGCAGATGGTTTCTCTGGTGAGGACAAAAGCTTTGCGATCGTTACTTCTTCAGGTGCGGGTGGATTCAAGATGGACTGTGCCTGCTGCTGTACATTGTCAGGAATGAGGATTGGTTGGCAAAATCCAACAGATGTTCGCCTGTTTATGAGAATTCCTTCTCCTTTGCCCTTCTGGTAATTTTTCAAGAGCACAGTTGCTCCTTCCTTCAGTCGATCAATCTTGTCATACGCCGTTGCCTTTATCGCTCCAGTTGAATCGGCAAGAGTTAAGATCTGAAATTCCTTGCCGGTTTGCTTTTTGTCCAAAATTTTGACTCTTAGTGGCTTTGTATAGGGTCCCGGTTGATGATTGATGTCTGCAATTGTCATCATCTACAGAAAAAGGCAAAATTCAGTTTTCAAGCAGCAAAGTTCGATATTCTTTTGAATATCATATTTTGTCTGAATATTACATTTGAGGTAACCAAACGTTTGGCAGGAAAATAATGTGCTTCCAAAACAATGAAATAATTGATAACATAGCACCAAGTGTGCTCTAGCCTACTGGCAGATCAGGAGAATTATACAGAGTATTGAATTTCCAAAATTACTTTGTAATTTGATTAACAGCTCCGGGGAAGCCACTTTGGAAACACCGACCAGTGAGATTATAAATAAACATGGAAACAATACCCAAGTATATGGTATCCGAGCAAACAAAACCGAGTCCATTATCCAATCTCAAAGTCCAGTGTCAGGCAAAATCGAGAAAATTTAAATGGAATTTCATGAACCCCCATATATGGCCATAAAGGGGTGAAATCAGGTGTTCCGGAAAGAGTGAGCATTTCCTGCCCCACATGTGGCACCCGTCATGAATTCCAAAACATTAACATGCAAAAAGGTCTTGTTGCATACTTGTAATAGATTTTGTGTACTTATCAACCAGATTGTGATGACGTCCATAGAATTTCTGGAAAGCAGCTATTAGTCTTGGTAAAACATATCCCTGTCGCAGCAGTTTAGAGGCTAGCTGGGAACTTCTGTGAACAAAGTCCTCATACTTGCAACTAGCTCTGGAATAGCGTATGAGTTGTGAGACAAACACGCCATATGCTGGCGACATAGGAATGTTGCTGCTTAGAAAAGGGAAATTGACTATGGAAAAATTGAAATCATCACGTTTGTCATACAACCTAGTTGACAGGTTAGAATCTTCATCAATCTCCAACCTTAGGTCTAAATAGTTGGAAAAATTAGAGGAGTCTGTAGTATCTTTAATTTCAAGTTCCTTAGGATATATATCATCCAAATAATCACCAAACTTGGGATTATTTATTGACAATACATCATCTATGTATCGGAAGGTGAAATTAAAGCTACTAGTTTGAAACTTGGATACTCCTCTTTGTAGATGTTGGATGAAATCTTTTAAACTAGCCAGATGCGCCTCTTCTCGTGACAAAATGCACTCTTTGAAATTTCCTTAGGGTTTGTGTGGTTTTGGAAAGCAGTGTGATACTTTATGTGTGATTCTAATTATCGATGGGTGTTTATGTTTCATAATTGTCTCAGCAGTGTTGGGCTACCGAGCCCTCACAAATCCAACTCGCACATGCTAAACTTTGATCGATTGATGAACTTTATTAGGCCATTCAGACCCTTGAGACCGTCTTGAAATCACCAACAAATGAGCCATTAGCCGTAGTGGGTGTATTTGCAATGATGTGGAAGGCCGGGGAACAGCATTCTCCGGGCATATTTTTAAAGAACTTTTGTGTAGTGTGGGGGCAAACACACGTGACAGGAAAGCTAAAACGTCACCGGAATTGCAGACTTGTTCAAGTGGGTTACGGATAATTATCCATCTTATATTGGTGTGTTTGTGAAATGCAAATGGACGACGTATATACGTGTACGGAAAACAATAGTCTTTCTGGTTGGCCCTGCTGCTAGTTTCAATGTGAGCGAGGTGCCATTTCATAAATAACTGAATCGATGTTTCGACAAGTGGTGTAATTAATTGATTATCAACCAAGAGTGCTGACTGGTGAATATGACATATAATTTGTGTGTAAGGTCTTCGTGATCACAATGATTAATAAACACTAACACTAGTATCGTATCAGTCACATGGTGACCCGACAGTATTCTCTTTTGGCGAAAATAAATGAAAAATTTGAATACGATGTTTTCATGCTGAAACCAACATTCATGGGGGAAAATCCCGGACGTTCTAATTCAAAAGGGTCACTCTGGTCATTGTCTTTGTACTGTCTGGGTTATTCTGAGTACAGACCCATCCAATCGGAAGATGCTTCCCGCCTTGCTTTATGCTCTGTCACTGGTTGTTTTATGTTTGAACACTTGAAAGTTCGTCCTTGGTTAGTGATGCTGCTTACAGGCCTCTCGACTACGTGTCTGACCCCAGCTATCCTTGCTCTGATCAACATCATAACCCTCAACTCTCAGATTTCAGCCTCCTCTGTGATAATACTTAAATAGTAAGTGGGGATTAATCGGATCTGAGCAATCCAGGGTTTGGTGACCGTTCCTAATTCGAATTATGCTTGCAGCCCAAACAAATACGGAGCTGTGAATGTCTGAGTTGAAATTGTTCACCACGATGGAGCATATTGTACAATAATATGTATAATGTAACTCGTATTTCATACAAGCGTTGTGAAAAGTGAAGATAATTCCTCTATTTTCAAATCACATCGATTTCAATGTGTATTATTGCGAGTCTTGAATTGGCGATTTGATGGAAATAAGACATATGATATCTTCTCTTCAAATTAAATTTCTTTAAACTACAAAATCGCCAGTTTTTTGCACTATACTCTTGCCTTCATCATCATATTTGGGTAACGTTCACACAAATGTACATATTTTAAATGTCATGGATATTGTGTAGCTCGTTGTTGGGTGCAAATGCAACTGATCAATCATGAGAGTCTATAAATGCCTTTGAAGGGGACTGCAGCCTGATCAAATTACATTTATAGAAAGCATACATGTAATGGTCTAGAACCTTGGAAGAACAAAAACATACATTATCTCAATTAGTGATATGGCCAGATATAGAAGATATGATTCCTTCGGAACAGACATGATTACCTTTTCTCCATTTTATACTCTCCATTAAGCGACCAAAAAAACCTGGAAAGAACTGGAATCCAATTGGATAGTATATCATATTATATTGCATGTTTTTCATGACGAGCACGTCATCTTAAGGATAAATGTCACCTATTTCACGAGTCGCAACAGTCTTCTGTGTGTGTGTGTGTGGGGGGGGGGGGGTGGTAGTATGTGCAATTGTTCAGCGAAATTGCAGTAATGTTCAGACATTTCTTGTTCACTTTGCTATAAATAAGGCACATACACGTTTGACCATTGCCAACGTCACGTTTCCAAGCAGCGTTACTCCAGTGTGTGTGTCTCTACAAAACTGACAGGTACATTTCTACATACAGTGGTCCCTGTAAGATAAGACGTCACCTTTTGCAGAGAAAATGAGGTCTTATCTTACAGGAAGTCTTATTTCACAGGTTCATTTACATGTTTAATTGATCTTTGGGGAATACAAAAAAGTCTTTACAGACAGGGAGGTCTTATTTCGAAGGTGTCTCTTCGTATAGGGACCACTGTACTAAAATACAATGTAAACACTGGCGAACCTGTTCACGGATATTCAGGGGCCGGTCAGAGAGTGTCATATCAACGAGAGGTCGCACTGTCACAAAAATGCGTGCTTAAGCACTTCTAACTCGAGAAACTCATATGTTCTTATTGTATGCCACTCCCTCGCAAGCGAAGGTGCTATTGTTCTTGCTTGCACATAGGAACATATAGAGAGTTCCGCCTCTTGTTATATTAAACTCTTTGGGCCGGCTGCACCAACAGAGTGTAAATTTCTCCTAATACGCCGGTCCCATTGCTCAACGCAAACAAAATAGGGCCCAAGTATCATACGCTGCGCCTTAATACTACTCGTCCACTGAAAGCATACCATTTAATCCGTCTAGCACCTTTTTAATCCTTATTGAATATAGAGGAAAGCGCAGGATATGATACTTGGGCCCAAAATAGATTGGTCACCATGATCTCGAGTACAGTAACGTCCTTGATAAATTTGTCACAAACAATTCGGCCCAAGTATCATACACTGCGCCTTCCTCTATATTCAATATGGATTAAAAGGTGACATTTAGTGGACGAGTAGTATTAGGGCGCAGTATATGATACTTGGGCCAACAATTCACAAGTTTCAAGCCCATTCTAGACAAAACTAAACAATTCACTAATTCATTCTTCGCACGAACAGTTCTAGATTGGAATAAGCTGGACAATAGCATAGTCGAATCTAAATCCACGGACACCTTCCGCACGGCAGTCCAGCAATAGTGCTAAGCATATGTTCCACCTGATCAAGCATTACAAAGTTTCCAGGGAAATCCCGGTTGTTTCCTGGAAGGTGCAGTTGACCTGATTGCCGCTGCCAGTGTGATGATTGATATTTTTCGTGATCAAAGACCCATAACATCCATGGACGACGAACGTTCAGGAAAAATGTGTACTCGTGGTTTGACACCTGTGAGAAATCTATCAAATGTACCGAAGGACTACCGGCGAGCACCAAATCATCCATGCTCCCTACTTGGGAATCACTACAGGACACCAAGTGTTTGTTACTGGCATTCCCAGAAAAAAATAATCAGGGCCCATCTCGCACAATACCCAAACAGCGTTGTGATTCCTGCAAGGTTCAACAACTAAAAATCACTTCTGCCAGATGCGAGGTTTGTTCAACGGAAACACCACACCACCAACCCAACTTATTCGTCATACACCGCAACAGTGAATTCCATTTTACTTGGTCAAGCTTTAAAAACGTGGGCCACAAAATCACAGTGGTATCCAACCTACCGAACCTTTCGCATTTGATAACCAGAAGGTTGCTAAATGAACCATTCCGAGAATATGTTGTATGTAATTACCATGTTACCTAATACGAAAATGTTGTATATGCCAATACGACGATGTTCCATTTTACCATCTTGTACATTCCATGATGTTCCCTGTATATATCGGGCCATGTGGTAGTCAGGCTGAAGGTTCAAAAGTTATATGTATATCAATAAATCACCCGTTTTGCTTGTTGTGTATGTTATATGTGTACAGTGGGCCATTTTGGAGCAACTGATGTCACTGACTGAAGTAGCATATTCATAGTGTACATGTACATTATCATGTCAGCCACAAAATGAAGTCAGCATTCACCTGGCATATCCAGCAAACTCAGTCTGCATTACATTTCTCCACGTCTGCCTTCAACGCAAACAACTTCGTAGGTTGTGATCCAGGTGGGAGTGGGTGTTCCATTCGCTTGATGAGGCTCAAGGTCCCTTGTCTAAGGATCCTAAGCTGACTTGCCTGATCATTTCCACCAGATAGGCTGCATAATGAAGAGGAACATTTGTTAATTTACCCATGTAAATAACCGTTACAATTTTATGACAACAACACTGGTGCTGAACATACACGACTCCAAAAGTTACTGACCTTCATGTTGTCTATGCACTGTATTGAGAATGAAATGATGAGGAATACAGTAATGATATCTGCTTGACGTAAAGAAGTGGTGTCCGAACTCACCGGCAAGAACATTAGGTCCTGGTTGGAGCGGGAATACGTCTCCGCATAATATAACCTGGACACCTCCAAAAGCAATGCTGCCCAAATCATGTAAATACATCAGGAAGCAATACATGGGAACGACCCAAGTTTTATAATATAATGTCATTTGGTACGAACTGTAATATTGGAATACTAGAAAAACATACATGTTCGATGACCTCGAACATGTAGGCTGACAGCATGGACACCTCGTCGACGAAGAGAATGTCAGTTGATTTGACACGACTAGTGGTCTCCCAGCGGTCGTCTTCCGTCAATAGTTTTCTAACGACAGCCTCTGTATCATGTCGGCCATCTATACCGAAAAACCTACAAATACGAGAGGCCATAGTCCACACACTTGCCGGAATTCTTATGTCAATATGATGTGCATAACATTTCGTCAATGTTATGCAGCGAACTTGATTTGCCTGGTGTTTCTGAATCTGCAGGTCAATTTCGAATTTGTAGATATTATATTTTGACTGGAAATTATCATAATATCGTCAAATAATCAATTTTTTTCTTTTACCAGGTTTTAGTTATAAACCCGTCAATTACCATGATTACGTCATAACCAACTGACTGAACTTTTAAACCAAAAAGTGGAAATCAGCTTCAGCCTAATATATAGTTAATATCTGTAATATTCCCAAAGAACCAAATGAACAAGCATCATGATTTTTTCATAAATATCATGTAAAGAATCACTGAATGTATGACAAAAATGACGTTTGAAGTCAGGTGTCGAGAACAATGAGATATTTAAAAATTAGCCCAAGGGCTAAGATAGGTTACCGGACAATTTTGGTTTTAACCATTGTAAGTAATGTACAATTTTGAGATTTACCAGTCAAGGTCATCTTTGTGAATTTCAATGTCTCCATTAGGTATGCTGCATATGACTTCATATATGTTCATAATACAAACATATAAGCTTTATCAACAAGTCTTCAAGTATTCTATGAGTACAGTCCTGGCAGTCCTTTTTTCGTCGACCCGTGGAAAATTCAAAATGGCCGCCATACGCAGACCCGCGATTCAAGGGCAACCAAACTTATACACATCACAGAGGTACATAACTAGAATCTTTTGAAACAAAAATCTCAAATCGGATGAGACAGTTTTCGAGGAAAGACAGACAAGTCCAAAATTTTTTTCAAAGGGTGAAAATTTTTTTTTGGCCTAGAAATGGCCCAAAATGGATAGTAACACGATTTGGGGCAAAAAAAATTTTTTTCGCCGACGCGTCAAAAATTCAAACTGGCCGCCACACGGAGACCGGCGATTCAAGGGCAACAAAACTTATACACATCATAGAGGTACATAAGGGGAATCATTTGAAACAAAAATCTCAAAACTGATCAGACAGTTTTTGAGAAAATGGCCGCGAAAATTCAAAAGTGGCCATTTTTTGTCAAAAATCGCGGCCATTTTGAGAAAAAAGCGAAAATCAAAATACTAAAAAAAAACACCCCTCTTGAAATATTTTTAGGCATTTTTGTGCAAAATTTCAGAAAAATCCGCCTGTAAACTTTAAAGATACAGGTGTGGACGGACGACGGACGACTGACGCAACGCCATGCCAATAGGTTATCGGACCAAAGGTCAGGTAACTTAAAAATGGTCCGGAGATATGGGCCCATAGACCATATTTTGTGAATTCCAGCAATATTCATCGAACAGATTTTTCCCAGCGTTTGACAACGCCGACGCCGACGAACCGACACCGGATGCAACATGACGGCAATAGCTTATCGGACCATAGGTCCGGTAAGCTGAAAACTAAAAAATACGTCCCTCTGGAAATATTTTTAGGCATTTTTGTGCAAAATTTCAGAAAGATTCAACTGTAAACTTCAAACATAAAATTGTTAACAGACGGACAACAAACGAACAACAGACGCAATGCCATGCCAATAGGTTATCACACCAAAACTTACCTGTGATATTCTCGCAGTAACAGTGACACCAGATGGTTTCTCTGGTGAGGACAAAAGCTTTGCAATCGTTACTTCTTCAGGTGCGGGTGGATTCAAGATGGACTGTGCCTGCTGCTGTACATTGTCAGGAATGAGGATTGGTTGGCAAAATCCAACAGATGTTCGCCTGTTTATGAGAATTCCTTCTCCTTTGCCCTTCTGGTAATTTTTCAAGAGCACAGTTGCTCCTTCCTTCAGTCGATCAATCTTGTCATACGCCGTTGCCTTTATCGCTCCAGTTGAATCGGCAAGAGTTAAGATCTGAAATTCCTTGCCGGTTTGCTTTTTGTCCAAAATATTGACTCTTAGTGGCTTTGTATAGGGTCCCGGTTGATGATTGATGTCTGCAATTGTCATCATCTACAGAAAAAGGCAAAATCCAGTTTTCAAGCAGCAAAGTTCGATATTCTTTTGAATATCATATTTTGTCTGAATATTACATTTGAGGTAACCAAACGTTTGGCAGGAAAATAATGTGCTTCCAAAACAATGAAATAATTGATAACATAGCACCAAGTGTGCTCTAGCCTACTGGCAGATCAGGAGAATTATACAGAGTATTGAATTTCCAAAATTACTTTGTAATGCTGATTTTCTACTATACTTCCCTAACATCAGGTAGACTTGTTTATAAATGTTACCAAACACATGACTTCCATCTGGACTATAATACAAAAAGAAGTTAAACCTTAAAAGGTATAGTCTATGGTGCGAAACAGCTTGCGAGTCGATTTTGGGACTAACAAATTTTTTTTTTGCCAACTCATTAAAACTCAGAAAGTCCACCATAAGCAACAAGACTTATACACATCACCAAAGTGCACATCTAAACCATCTCTGAGCAAATCGCTGCCAAAAATCATCATTTTGTCAAGAAAAAAAGCTGTTTGACCTTTCAAATTCAAGGTCACGACCGAAATCGCTTATATGATTTCCCATTTGAAAGTGCCAACAATCAAGCTCTATCTTGAAGTGTTCTAGGAGTTCTCTGCACAGCTCCAATTAAGAAAAAGTGGATGAAACTCCAAATAATTTTACAATGGCAAGCCAAGTATTTTTGCTGTCCAGAAAACTTGAAACCAATAGTGACTTGATTTGGGACGAAATGGTTTTTTTTCACTGACCCATCAAAAGATCAAAATGGACACTGCATGCAGACCGGCGATTCAAGACCAACAAAACTGATACAGGTCACAGAGGTAGATGAGAGGAATGTTTTGAAATCCAAATCTCAAAACTGATCAGACAGTTTCGGAGAAAATGCCCACCCAATTCCCAATTTGTCCATTTTTGGCATACTTTTAACGTAAATGGGCAAAAAATGGTCGAAAACAATTCAATCAAATTTTTTTTTTTAAAAACTTCTTTCAAAATTGGCCATATGCATGTTCTGACACATTTATAGGAATACTGATAATGTTTAGAAAAAAATTACAGACCTGGACGGATGACGAAAGGACGAAAATCTACAACAATAGTTTAAAGGCCCAAAGAGGCCAGCACCTAAAAAATTAGCCCAAAGGCTAAGATAGGTAACCGGACAATTTTGGTTTGACCATGGAGGTCACCATGGTCACAGACTTTTAAATTTACCAACGTTATCCATGTGAACATATTACGTTGAGATTTAGCAATCAAGGTCATGTGTGAAGTTCAATGTCACCATTGTACTTGCGCGACATTTGATTTTCTATATGTTCATAATACAAAGGTATATCTGGGTGGAAGCGTTTAGGCCGTTCCGGCCAGTTCACATGGTTTACACATTCCGAGTCAGACATTCAGCACTCCAGGTCATGAGGTCAAGTTCAAGATCATTGTTAGTTGTGTGATATATGTCTTCTTATACATATTATATGTTCATAATGCACAAATTATAAGCTCTATCTAGAAGCATTTGATCTGTAGAGGCAAATTTAAGGTCCCCACACAATTCGTCATATATGATTTTCCAATGCCAATACCTAAGCTCTATCTAGAAGTGTTCTATGAGTAGGGTTGTGGCAGCTTCCATTAGGAGCGAAAAAAGTTGAAGTCCACGGATAGTAACCATGGTAACGCAATTTGGCCCAATATTTTTTTGGTCCACCTGTTAAAAATTCAAAGTAGACACCACGCGCAGACTGGCGATTCACGGGCAACCAAACTTATACATGTCACAGAGGCACATAAGGGGAATCTTTTGTAACAAAAATCTCAAAACTGTCTAAATAATTTTTGAGAAGATGGCCTTCAAAGTCAGAACGACAGGCAGAAGGACGACAGATGGATGTCGGACGGATGTCGGACGGACAGAGCCCAATAACAGAGTTAAATGCTGGTCCCATCCTGAGCTGACAACGGTTTTCGCCTGACACCCTGTCACAATGGGTCAGGATGTGTTAACTTATTTCAGAACAAAACATGTTTTAAATGCATGGAATACACACTGTGTATCATTTTCTTTCCCTCTCAATTGTTTCTAACGATTTATGTCCCCCACTTTTAAGTTAATTCAATACTTTGCCACTTGACAGCTGTTTATTTACATTGTCATCATCGTGCAGTTTTGCCATGCTACAAAGCTGCCACTCAAATTAGCCAATTAGGGAACATCATGCAATCAGCTGATGATGGGTGTGCTGTCATAATCTGGGAAACATCTCCTTTTGGGACTTTTGGCACCAAATCTTAGATTGAAATATTTTAGCCTGTGGTTAGGGCTCTGCCTGTGAATATTGCTAGGACAGACGCTGGACGCATCACTAAGACAACTAGTCGTCAAGGCCTAAAGATGCCTTGGAGGCATCTCTGTGTTGTGACTGATTTATAATATTCATAACATGTTTATCATGAGCTCTTCGAAACACCGTTTCCAAGATATCGACGAAAATGAAAAATGTCAACTTAGACATGTTTGCCTTAGACATGTTTGTTCGCCGAAAAAGAAACATGCCGACTTGGCAAACAAAATTTAGGTCAAGGCAAAGTTCATCTACCCCCTTAGACATGTTTGTCTAGGGCGACAAGTTGCTCTTCGATGCACCGTTATTGAAATATCGACAAAAATGATGACTCAGCAGAAAAATTCAAGGTCAAGGTCAAAGTCATCTATAATACCCCATAGACACATTTGTCTAGGGCGGCGAGTCCAGAAATAACGTCATTTTTGCTCTACGACACACCGTTTCTAAGATATCGACGAAAACGGAATGCCGACTCAGCAAAAAAAAATTCAGGTCAAGGTCATCCCTAAAACCCCTTAAACATGTTTGTCTAGGGCGACGAGTCCGAAAATAACATCCATTTCACTCTATGGTGCACCGTTTCTGAGGTATGCTGGAAACCTCAAGGATTACTGGGTAAAAAGTCTTCCGACCTCTAGGTGAAAGGTCATTTGACGGATTTAATCCTAGAAACAGTACGGTTCTTCGCTGTTGGTAAATAAAACTCCATGCAAAGATCTGCAGCTATTGCCTGTAGGCTTATACTTTATGAGTTATCGTGCAGAAACCAAGTCCAAAAATCGACATGGATTTTATTCTTACGGGCCTCGGATCCGGCTGAAAAACAATAGGATTCGTGCACATAATATGTCCGACCAATGTTGAAAATTTGGCGAAGATATATCGAGGCAAACTAAAGTTATGCGTCGGAAACCAAAATGGTGGAAAAAAAAAAAAGGAAAAAAAAATTCTGCTAAAACCATACGAGTCTTCTGAAATGCCCTAATAAAAGGTTATTGGACGACAGCCTGAGTGACGCGGAGTGTCTGAGATGGCTGTCATTCACCCTCGGTACGAAAATCGTTTGGACATCTTTTCAACTAATAAATCGAAATCTTCCACAACTGTACCCTCTAGGCCTCATCTACTAGTATATACCGAGAGGACATAAGGGATACATATTTGACAAACAATCAATAACTTTATCACTGAAATATCCCAACTTGAAAACACGAACCAGATTTTTACAACTTGACACATCTCATGGGCGCATCCATTTCTACAGCTGTGTTGACCTCACAATTCACTTGGTGCCACCACTTCTCATTGTCTGAGATCGAGTTGTGGTGCCACCAAGCGAATCCGATGTCGAATTATTGGGAAAATGGATAAATCCATGGCCCAGCCAACACCTTGTCAAAATCTGGTTCGCGTTTTCAAGTTGGGATATTTCAGTGATAAACTCATTGATTGTTTTTCAAATATGTATCCCCTATATCCTCTCGGTATATAGATGAAGCCTAGAGGGTACAGTTGTGGAAGATTTCGATTTATTAGTTGAAAAGATGTCCAAACGATTTCCGTCCCGAGGGTGAATGACAGCCATCTCAGACGCTCCGCGTCACTCAGGCTGATTGGACGATAGATCTAAGTCCGGAAACTTTTTACACTGTGATTGCATCCTTGAAAACATGTGCAAACGATTTCAGTCCTGAGGCTCGGCGTCTCAGACTATACAGCTCTGCAGTAGGCTGGGTCACGAGTCAGCCTGAGCGACGCGGAGCGCTCAGGCTGGGCCATGTCATGAGTCAGACAGTGGCGGTGTCACCTGGCATGTCAAATCCTAACTTATTGCTCACTATAGATTCTCATTCTAGATTAAACACATGTGCACCATGATCTATATGGAATAACTTTAATGGCATACCTTGGTATCTGGTTCAACTCGCTTTTCAGCCATGCTGTAGGCCCTATTCGAATCTACAACTTTTCAGTAGGCCTAACAGGTCTGGGTTGGGCGTTCAAAATTTTCCGTGCCGTGAAAAAACGAAATGTATTATGGGATACGAAGGACAAATTCGATGGGTCATACTAAAAACCGTCCGGTACCGTCCGGGACCGTCCGGGGGCAAAGAACACCGTCCGGGACCCGAAAATACCGTCCGAGAGGCCTGGATAATACCGCCCGGGAGTAGGAAAAACCGTTCGGGGTCAGACTGGGAGATATAAAAAACAATGGTACACATGAAGTCAGGTTTTTTTAAACAAGTTCGTCAGGTTTTTTGTTGCAATCTAAGAAGTAATGTTGGTGTAAATGCTGCAGTTGTAGGCCTACATGATCGATCGAGGTTTTAAAAAGACTACTTTCGGAAAAGACCGAACATTTGATGACCATGATTACGAATTGAAATGAGCTGAATTAGCAGATGTAGTGGTACGATGCCAACATTTGAGAACTACTACGATACCAGCGATCGACTGCACAAGCAATTCTTGGCGGATCCATGAACAAACTGGAGTATTGAGAGGAAAAAAACGTAATTTACTGAAAGAAAATGTGCGTTCAATAATAGGCTTAGCAGAAGTCAACCCATAGGGGCCTCTATGTGTTGAATTAGATGAATAAGCACTGTACAGATACCGGTAGTGCGTGTCCTTTTCTCGAATATTAATAGTCATGAAACAAGCACTGTACAGATAGTACGTAACCTTTTCTCATTCAATAGTCTACCCATGAAAGAGCCCGAATTGTCTTGTCTAGAACGCTTCAGCTCTTGATTTTCACCTATTTCTTTTCTTGATAAAAAATGAATAATTATAAATTATTTCTCATGCCGTTTTTTGAAAGCCAGATTTTTTTATATTAATAATTGATTATATGTTGTTTGATCCCGTCCCAGAGACAATAAAAACTGTGTGAGACATTGAAAATTTCAGGGTATATAAGTACAGAAGGTTGTAGATAAAAAATCGATCACAAACCTGACAAACTTGTTGAAAATCCAACTTTGCTTTTGATACATTCCCCCCCCCCTCCCGGACGGTTGTTCTTACTCCCGGAGGGTATTATCGGGTCCCCGACAGTGTTCTTTGCCCCCCACCCCTTCCCCGCCCCCAGACGGTCGCGGACGGTCCCGAGCGGCACCGGACGGATTTTAGTGTGGCCGAAATTCGATTGGGTAAATTCGATTCAAGAATCGCAACACATCTCATAGATAGTGGTTTTCACTGTTATCGGAAATTTGGTTCCCGATCATAGAGCTATGGACAAAATAAATTTCTTCTACATGTAGGGCATAAAACTTTGACAGTATTTGATACAACACATCATTCTGCAACAGATGCATCTGAAATATATCAAACTTCCCTGTTTTTTTATTAGTATGCCAAGGTAACTGCTAGGAACAAGCTTTTCTTTTCAAGAATTTATATGTAGGCCTAACATGTGCATATTGGATGGGCATATTCGATTGGGTGAAAAAGGAGTGTGGTTTAAGTGAGTTCTCGTGAATAGATTAGTGGTTCAGTACAAAGTGATGATTCAATGGACTTTATGCTGCATCATAAAACCAAATATTGTGAAAACCCCAACATGGTCGGGGTTATCATGTGATAGAAGTGACCATGTCGCATTTTTCACCTGAAAAATCGAACCATGTTGCTTTTTTACGGATGGTGTTTCCGCCGTGAAAAAACGACATGCCTGTGAAATACCCGACATCAGCTGCAGAGCTATTGAAATAGCTTTTTGTTCGTGAAATCGAAGACATGCGTCACCGTATTGTTGTCCAATTCAATAAATTCATGGACTTCCACTCAATATTGAATAAAATCGAGTAGGGGTGGGGGTATCTGGCACAACAGGGAGTTTTTTGGTGCGATATCCGAGGTTTATATATAATCATGATAATTGCCCGTGTATTAAGATGCTATACAATGTTACACGTAGAGAAACATAAACACCATGGTCTTATGTTATGTATGTTCTTTTTTCTTTATAGTCACATCGTGTCGAACCTACATAACACATGAAAAACAGAAACATATATATGTGCGTGACACCCAGCCCATGCGGACTTATGAGTGACTCTAAAACGATATGAAAAAGATAAAGTCGGTGAGTACATTATGATAAGGAACGAATACTAACGATAGATGGATACATTATGACACATATAACAAATGTTTCCTTTCAAACCACGCCTGTACAATAAAATTAATGAGCTCAGTACATTTTTATTCCATCATATACTTTAGTTTGGTAACAGGGTCCGAAATATTAGTATAAGTATGTTCCTTTCGTTCAAATATACTATCTCTAAACTTGAAATATGCTTCACAATCAAATATAAAATGTAATTCATCATCTACTGATTTTTTAATACATAACTTACAAATTCTTTCATCTATGTGTAACATTCTTAATTTGCCAGTATCAGTATCTCTGACATTATAGTATCGTCCAGTTTCTATATGTAAGCCCAATATACCACATCTAAGTTGAACATACAGAGATCTTTTATATCTTGGAATACACCTGGTCACATATATTTCTACCCCAAATTCAGGCTTGAGTTTACAATATAATCTTAATTTTGGCTTTGCAACAACTGACACTTTCCATTCTTGAGTCATTATATGAATGAATTTGTTATGTATCAATGATTGAGTAGACCAAAAAATGATGTCTTAAACTGATCTGAATACGGAAGTCTTCGTAAAGTGTATCGAAGACATGATAATATTATGAATGCTGTTATGTATCCGATGGGTAAAGTTTTGTGAGAGCCATAGTTTGTTGAATAATCTGCCAGTATACTAGTATGTATTTCACGGCATATGTGTCAATTACAAGAATTGCATTAATAACATAATTTGTCCATCTATTCATTGTGGTGTCTTTTTGTGATATTGTCTGTCATGGATATGGGCCGTGGGCCTATTGTGAAAAAAATATTGTTGATAAAACGTTTAAGATATAGTTAGCTGAAGCTTTGTCATTATTGCTTACTCTTACTGCACTGAGGAACGATATCTATTGCATTTGTTAATGTAAGTGAAAATAAAGTGCGATATATAATTTACACATTTGTATAAAGGCTGTGGAGATTTTTTTCAGGACTGTCACAGTGTTCAGTATGATAAGTGATAAATATGATCTAATCAACGAGACGGCATTGGTCTAGAGGCCAAAGCTTGTCAAAATCATGGTGCGGGGGTGGGGTGCAATATGTGTATTGCGGAACTACGTTAATGACGTCATACGAAAAGTTAATCATGGCGTGGGAAAATCCCACGTAACCTGCCTTGATAAGAATAGAACGAGCTTTCCAATGGTGTAATCCGTTCCACTCAATGATAGCTGCTTACCGAGATACAGCCGTGTTTTGAAAAGTGACGTTTGACGTTATGACGTCATTGTCGTTCTATATAACATGTTGAATCTTAGTTACTGGTTGGGTATTAATATTCCACATGCGATCTGATAATTACAGTCCAATACCTTCAAATTTGAGTGCACTGTGGATGTTTTAAAGTTTGCTGAAAAGTAAAAAAATTGGTATGACAGGCCTTACGTTTATGACGTCATAGCGGAAAATTTATCATGGCGGAAAAGTATCGGACAGTACCCTCCTGAACCAGAATTCAACGAGCTTTCCAATGGTTCAATTCGCTTCTCTGCACGACAAATACTTTTTGATATATAGCCCCATTCCGAAAATTGACGTTTTACGTCATGACGTCATTGAAGTTACACGTAGCGTGTTGAAACTTGGTGTGTGGCTGGGTATTATTATTCCACATACGTTCTGATAATTACAGTAGAATACCCCCAAATTTGAGAGCACTGTGGATGTTTGAAAATTTGCTGAAAAGTCAAAAAATTGGTATGACAGGCCTTACGTTTATGACGTCATAGCGGAAAATCTATCAGGGCGAAAACGTATCGGACAGTACCCTCCTAAACCAGAATTCAACGAGCTTTCGAGTGGTGCAATTCGCTTCTCTGTGCGACAAATACTTTCAGATATATAGCCCCATTTTTAAAATTTACGTTTTACGTCATGACGTCATTGACGTTGAACGTAGCGCGTTGAAACTTGGTATATGGCTGTATATTAATATTTCACATAGGTTCTCATAATTACAGTTAAAAACCTTCAAATTTGAGTGCACTGTGGATGTTTAAATGTTTGCTGAAAAGTCGAAAATTTTGTATGACAGGCCTTACGTTTGTGACGTCATAGCGGAAAATCTATCAGGGCGGCAAAGTATCGGATAGTACCCACTTAAACCAGAATTCAACGAGCTTTCCAGTGGTGCAATCCGCTTCTCTGTACGACGAATAGTTTCCGACATATAGCCCCATTATAAAAAATTGACGTTTTACGTCATGACGTCATTGATGTTCAACCGATCAACATATAACTTTGTTGTTTGATGAATAATATGAACATATATCAGTGTACCAAATTTCACAACAATCGGTTCAAATTTGACTGCTGTGCGAATTTTTTAAAATTCGCCAATGATGAGAGATAGGGATTTTTCGAGTTTTTAAGAATTTTTGGTGACGTCATCAATGAATCGATTTTTTTCAAAAACGTGCGGTCCCGTCCTTGGACGAATACCTATCCATCAAAACAATTTCGGGATGTTAGCGGTAAAACTGTGGCCTCTAGAGAGGTAACAAACAAACAGACAAACTTACAAACAGACATCCGCGAGTGACCAACATACTTGGCGAAAATCGAAGATTTCGCCAAGTAACAAACCCACAAACCAACTGACCAATATACTTGCCGAAATCTTTAGATTCCGGCAAGTAATAAACAAACCAACCGACCAACATACTTGCCGAAATCTTTAGATTCCGGCAAGTAACAAGTATTACCCAACATGTAACAATTACTAACCACATATGAAGTGTTGTGCACAATATGCATCTGATTGCATGTATTGGTGGTAATAGATTGATACTTACATTCAATCCTAAAACAAGAACACTATAATTCCTGTTCTAGTGTAGTGTGTACGAATCATTGGTATACATCACGACTACGAGTATCATCTAGGTACAACACCTGTGGATGGTCATGCCGCCAGGAAGATTTGTTGCTGCAATCCAAGTGGTGGGTGTGACTGATGCCTACCAGCTTCTTGTGGCGATACCGATAGTGATGTCCTTCAAAAATTTACTCTTCCCGGTACCAGCTGCCCCAGAAATGAGGACACTGTGTCCACCTTCGACGGCTGTGAAAACATGGCCTACAGACATTTCGGTGTTGATAAACAGTGACACGAAGTCCCCTGACAAAGTATGGAGATGTTCAACAACCACGGATGCGTGTGGAACACGAACACTGCTCCGTGCAGCCTGATATGAATGATACGTCACTAAATCCCGCAGATAACCAATAGCAAGGTCACCAAACATTCATTTCAATGCCGACTCCCGAAATGAAATTCGGAAAATATATTCTCAACCCGGAACCCACCGTAACCTTCAAGTCATAGACGTTTAATTTTCACACATATTAAATTCTACTATTGCGAAATTGTTGAACAATAAACCTGTTTTGCTATTGGATAACGGCATAATTATTGTGGGGCACAAACAAGTAACTCAAGAGTTACAACTTTATCTTTTGTCTATGCAGAATCTCATTCAGCGGTGCTGGCGTTGCTATCGTTCACAATGTCATTACCTTTCAAAATAAAAACATAAATTATTTGTATTTACATCTTTATTATTACCCATTTTTATGCTGAAGTTGGAAGTATACTACTCGATGAAATGGCCCGCAATAATTGCGATGCATTTCAACCGGGTATCACTTCTGCAAATCTGTGCAAGATATACACACTTTCTTATGGCCTCTATTATCTGGGCAACAAAATGAATGTACATGTAATTAATACCATTAACCTACAGTGGAGAAAAATATTTTTGTGGCCAGCGGAAACATGTTGGGATGGGGAAGTTTGTATGATTAATAACCTTAATTTAATAGATTAAATTGTTCTTTCTCCTTATAATCAACAAAGAAGAACATATCTATAGATGTATATCCGAGTTCAGACCTTCAATGGTGTTAATATTGCTCAATGTTTTGGATCGAATTGATAGTTTATGCGTCTATTTTGGTGTAAAAACCATATCATATCATTTCACATTTTGTCATTTTTTTGTCGGAAACTATAAAAGCTGGCAACCTTTCGTAATTGTTCTGCCAACATCAGAAATTTAGCTCAATATTTTGTTGTTCTACCGCGTATGTATTACGGTAAACCAACATCGTCCGCGTTTTCCATGTAATTTATGCTGATGATTCCAGGAAATTAGTGGGCGAGTTCCTTGTTTTTTTGCAGCCTACTCTTACACTATTTGATACCACTATGACGTTTATATCAAAATAACACACGCTCCTACTCCCAATAATTCAGGAGCGTCAATGTTCTTCTGAATACTTAAGGTGCGCTTGACCCCAGTTGAGTCGGGTCCAAATATATCGCAAAACTTTCCCAGTATTTGCGTTTATTCACAAGATTAAAATGTAGAACCTCATTGAAACAATCATAAATATTATTTTTTAAAAGTGTTGTGAGCCTTTTGTTTGCGACTATATTTGAAACAAATGACAGCAGGACCGCGGCCGCCCAAGCCTACCCTCCGTGGGTCTGTTCTTACCCAAACTTTGAAGACCAGCGCCACGTGCTGGCCAACAATCCGGTAGAGAACAGATTGTTAACATACATGTTGGTATCAAGGATGGATATTACGAGATCTCAATAGGTGAGAAATATGGAGAAAGATGAAAGTATTGGTATTATTAAATGTTTCGGGATTAGGAAGTACCATTACTTATATTTAATAACAAGAATAGGACAATTCCCTGGGAAAAAACCTGCTTAGTACCATATTTTTTTCTGAACTTTATATAGAACCGCTTTGGTCGTTACCAATCCAAGATGAAATACGGGTGGCGGCGGTGAAATTGAAAAACAAAATTTCTTGATATCGTGGAAATTTGTAGCGGCGATTTTTATTTGTATAAAAAAATGAAACTCCATTTTTTATAGGCGGTGATTCCATAGACCAACTTTACAATTTGGTGTGCCCTAAGTCACATAGTATGTCTAGAAAGGCTTCCATAGTGTACTGAGGAACTACCAAAACACTCCTGGAATGACAAAAAAACAGATAGGACATACTTTCGAGTATGATAGCATCATTTAGTTGGATCGTCGTCGTGATTGTATAACAAGCTTTATTTCCCAAATATCACACCGAACATAAGACCTGTTATTAACAAGAGAGTGGTCATGTAGAAACGAGCAATATATCATGGATTACGGATCACAAAGAATTAGGTTATAACACCCGATATATGTAATAGACGTGGAATCAATACCCAGTATTAAGTATTCGGAGCAAACAAAACAAGGCCCGTTATCCAATCTCATAGTCCGGGGACAGAAAGTCATATCAGGCATACGAAGTGAGAGAAAACAAAAATGACAGGGAAACTCCTGAACCCCCAAAAATGGCCATTAAGAGGTGAAATCAGGTGTTCCGGAAAGAGTGAGCATTTCCTGCCCTACTAGTGGCACCCGTCATGAATTCCCCAAAATTAACATGAAAATAGATCTAGTTGCATGGCAGACATGGATTTGGTGTATTTATCAACCAGATCATGATGACGTCCATAGAATTTCTTAAACGCAGCTATTAGTCTTGGTATAACATATCCTTGTCGCAGCTTGTATTTATTGTCTCCCCGCAGGGGAAACTTCTTAAACGCTCTCTGAGAATCCCATGGGGGGAATACTCTTTGACTGGGGGAAAAAGCCTTGTTTCGAAGAGAAAATACTTTGCCGTGTATTCTACAGAGCTCGACGTAAATAATTCAGTTAATTAATATAATCTGACGAATATTTTCATGGAACGGAGCAATTGTTTCGTCACTATAGCCGATTCAGGCGAACATTAGCGTGTCGGCTGGATTTGAGAATAAATACATAACTACGGTGTGCATTCAATCAACCGGGTATCACTTTTGTCCCCACTGCCGAGCCATCCCTCTTTATGTCAGTGCCCATTTTTCATGGTTTTGGAGCAGTAAAACTAGCATATTTGTTGCGTTTCATTTTCTAACTGAATCTTTACTTTTAACAATCATACGCATTTATTTTTCGCTGTTCCACAACGAGCTAATTTTTCGCTCGCAGAGTCACAGGGAGGAACCGTTTGTCTGATTCTATGTGCAATTGCCTGATTCTATGGGCAAAAAGTCTGATTCTATGAGCAAATTGTCTGATTCTATGGGCAAATAAGCAAGTAAGCTGCGGGGCACCAGTAAAACATGCTGGATCGACAGCTAATTTCTCAACAGAATCTGATGGCATATGTTCTATTTACTTCTTAGATCATTGCAGAATATTATTCATGTTCAGTTTCTTATGTGGTGTTCACCGCTCTTCATATATCTGTCGCACAAAAGTGGAACGGCTAGGCAGTGGAGCAGTTAGCCATCATAAATCACCAAAGACAAAGCGCTTCCAGTTACTAACCAGAATATCTTGACCACAATTGCATGACAATTATTCCAGTTAACATTTTGATTGTTCCTGGATGTAAAGTCAGCTTCGTAATCCAACAAAATTGGACATAGAATAAAAATAACAGAATCAAACCTGATTCTATGGGAACAAACCTGATTCTATGGGTAAGGTGTTGTTATAGCCATGGAACTAAGAGCTTCTCGATGCTGATCCTGAATAAATATAGTATTGAAGCTTGATTTTATGTTCTGTTTTCAGGAGAAGGTCAATAACATGGATGACAGATCGAAGCCCATAGTTCCATGGTTATCAAACAAACCTACCCATAGAATCAGGTTTGTTCCCATAGAATCAGGTTTGTTTCTGTTATTTTTAATATATGATCAATTTTGTTTGATTAGGTAGCTGATTTCACATCTAGGAACAATCAGAGTGTCAACTGGACTGATTTTTGTCCCGATACCCAGGTAGGTTAGTGTGAACGCTTTGCAGTTGGTGATTTATTATGGAGAACTGCTCCACCACCTGGCCGTACCACTTTTGTGCGACAAATTTATGAACAATGGTGAACACTGCATAAGAAACTGAACATAATCCATATTCTGCAATGATTTATGGAGTAAACAGAACATATGCCATCAGATTGTGTTGAGAAATTTGTCGTTGATCCAGCATGTTTTACTGGTGCCCTACCGCTTACTTGCTTACTTGCCCATAGAATCAGACAATTTGCACATAGAATCATACTTTTTGCCCATAGAATCAGAATAATGCACATAGAATCAGACAAACGGTTCCTCCCTGTGAGAGTGCGGAAAATTGAGAACCGTGGTATTGATCGTTGGCAAGACATGTGTAAAAGTCGGATTGGGTTCCGAGCTCAACACCACCGCCTTCAACATTGATATTTCGGTGCTTATAACGGTACTCAAATTTAGTAGAGACTTTTCATATGGAATATATTTTCGCCTATTTGTACACTATTGACCAAGAACAACGAATATATTGAATTTTGGGCCGAATAGAAAACGGTGCTGAAATTATGAACAGATTGCTATTTTTTGATGACCATACTCGATCAGGGATACTATTCATTAGTGTTCATACGAACTACCAATTACTTTCACATCGGTATTCGTCCTGCATGGACATCGTAGATAGGCCTATATAATATGCCCACGAAATTAAACTGAAAACATTGCTAGAAATGAAAGCGCCATTGACTTCTTTCATCCGGGGAGATCTGGTGCTTTGCACCAGGTATGATTCTTGTGGTACATTTGCCTGCTAAACGAGTGCTCATTCACTCGTTGTGTCCATACGCAATCCGTAGGGTTCGGAGTCCATCACAAACATGAAAGAGCTAATTTGGTGCGAATCTTCTATATGGCAGGTCCTTTACTAGTGTCCCATGCATGCCGTGGAATATTCGTCCAGATAACTAGAAGGGTAGGCATCGGTCCAAGGCTGTAATTCATTTCACTCACTCTCAGAGTTCAAATATGAACCATTTAATCTTTTGAAGTGATTGCAGTAGACGAGTGCAAATCTTTTTATTATTATCTGCAGCATGTGCGGTCCTTGTCATCGCGCCCCCGTAACTTTGACACCCAGGACAATAGCAGCCTTAAAGAAGTGCCTGTCAAAATTTAATTGTGAATCGTATCGAGCCAGACAGCTGTCAGATTGTTATCTCATTCCTTTGCTGACCATGGGGAGGCGAAAGCTCAAGACAAATAGCAAAACAAAATAAGTGCTGTGTGGTATCTCCTCGAGTGGTAGATATATTTCGTTATGGTTATTGACTGTGCGTAAAATAGTGAGCCAAATTCCCATTCGTATACATCGATGTAACAAAATCGCTAGGGCCAATCTCTCCTTGTTCCCCTATTGACAAGCAAAGACAGGAGTAGCTTTTATGAGAGAACATTTCAGGTCGACAATGATATTCGGAAACGAAAGCGTTTCAGAGTTTTTATGGGCAGTCCATCCTGTTTCGTCCGATTCATCATGTACGTGTTTAAAATACCATTTAGTTATTTTTTTGGAACAGATTTCTATTTATTTGCGAGTCATGTATAAGTGGAAATATCAAACCAATTACACCCATCTGGTGCATGTCTGGGTACATTCTGAAAGATAACGAAGCAAACCAACAAAAGTTTGGAGGTGTACAACGATGTCTGTATGAAACCAGGGTCTGTGAATTTCTTTTTGTTTTGTGTGAGCAAAACACAAATAACAAATCAAGCTGTGATAATGAAAAATCGAAGTCGATTTTTGTTCCATGATATGTGCAGGTAATATACACTTTGTCACAAATAAATTATCGGTTCTAAGTCATACCCGCGTCTGGAATAAGTGTTGAACACATTACTAATCGGAAAAAAAACTTGCCGTGGCGTGTTCCATGCATAAAGCTAAAGCAAAGCAAACCAATTCTGCAGTCTGCTTTTGCGACAACCCAATTACTTCCTAGTGGCTTTATGAATGGGGTTTGTATTCAGCCACACTTCATATTTCACCCTCGTGACAAAACCATCCATTAGGGTAAAACACATTTCAGCCAGATAACCACTGGTCACATGGTCCTACAAAAAGACGTCTTTGGATATATCTCATCATAGACACAACACTAATGGGTATGTAAATGTTTTTAAGGTCTTTCAAAATATCCCCATTTCGTCAAGATGGCAAGTTCATCGATTAGAAAGCAATTCGACGTCCTTTTGATATATAAGCCGCATGTTGATTCTGTGTGTGCGGATGATTCAACTACCGTAGACCTGCCCGGTGACACCGACATCGACAACAATAACGACACGCCTTCATGTCGAGAAAAATGGACATCATACCCTGAACGTGGGCATGAAATGTGGTGATCATGAATTATCTATTTCAAGTGTGATGTCATTCTGACATGTAAACATTAATTTACAAGTCAATGCTGATTTTCAGCATATTGATTTTCTAATATTGTTCTGTTGATTTTCACTATGCCGTTGTTATTACTGTGTCAGGGTGGTATGCTGCGATTGGCATGTTTGCTATTTTCCGCTGTTTTTAGTGTTCGTACTGGCTGTCGTTATGAAACGGTATGTTAATATCAATACATATTTTGCTTGGTTGATGTATATATATATATATCTAGTCGCAGCATGCAAATCAACTCGCAACATCATAGCAATCACCGATCAAATTACATCAAGCATCTAATGAGAGTACGGCAACCAACTGACCAAACTGTGCCAACCACCCAACCAAAGAAGTACACCCTCCATCAATAATGCAATCAAGAAACACAGGCCACATAACATGCATACCAACAACACGATCACAAAAAGCAAGATGTATAAACAGACGACATTGTACGAAGAAAATATGATAACTCATCCAGATGACTTTTAGTATATGTACGTTTAGATGGTACAGAGTGCACAATTTATGCACTGCAGATATATTCCTGTAGCAAACCAATCATTCATTTCATTTATAATCATGAACGTTATCTTGAAACTGCATGTCGTTTTCCTAACCCATCTTCCGCTCTTCACTTTTATTGTTACTCTCATATTTTTGGAGATGGGGACATGCAACTCACAGAGAGAGAGAGAGAGAGAGAGAGAGAGAGAGAGAGATAATGGAATTGGCCAATGAAAGCTCAGACATGGATACCAGTGTTACGGATGTGAGAATTCCACAGCACACCCATCCCGAGAACGAGTACAGTACTGTACACCCTAATCCCATGGGGTCGCCTGACCTCGTACCAGAAACGTACACGAGGTCAGGTCATTTGTATGTAGAAATGCAATAACGACCAGTGAATCACAATAATGAATAAATGAATAACGTTATACATCATTCTCGTATTCAGAGACCATTGGTCACAGTATGTGGCTACTTACTTTGTGTGGATTATACATCGGATTACGTTTGTCATGTCTATGGGAACATTAAAACGCCAAAGTCAAACTACATGTAATCAATTCCTGCACTCCTTTAAATACAAACTCGTTTGCTTTCGTCATCGCCATATGACACATTGTGCCATAAATTGTGTTTTCTGATTAAAACACACACACATGTCCAATTTGGACCTCCCAAGACATCAGAAAATTGTGATTCTTTGTTTTGCATCAATTACATCTACATACGTTCTACTAGACAGTTTAGCCATACATTTCCAATGGTGAGTCAACTTAAAAAGACAGTTTAGCCATCCATTTCCAATGGTGAGTCAACTTAATAAAGACAGAAGCTGATTTCTGTCAGACACTCTATCACTGTTGAGCGAATACCTAGAGTAATGACCCCCTTGTCAATGGCCACCTTAGAGTGATCAAGAACCGATCGGAACTGTTTTATGGACGGGAACATTTACCAGCACACTCATATCAAACAGATCACTGATCAATAAATAATGCTGTGCTCTTCATGTACATATTGCTACATCTCCGGCTGTGATGAACTGAAAGGTATAAATACCGTATTCGTCATGTTGGCAATGGTCGATCACAACATAACAAATAATACAAACTTTACAGATGTCTCATCATAAAGTATTTAGTGGATGACTTAGAGTGCTTGGAGAGCGAATTTGTCATAGTTACCTCAATAAAAGCACTTTGGACATAATAGTTATTTATTTATACAGTTTGGGTGCAGTGCAACAAGGGATATGTCAACAGTTGAATGCTATTTGGTGCCATACTCTGAATGCCCAGCTGAACAAAACCAAGTTCTCCTTGGTGCAAGAAGTTCACTGACTAATGCCAATAAACAAAGCCGAAAAAAACTGTTAAAGCAACTGCCTTCGAAACCAGTCAATTTTTTTTTGAAAACTATATTTCATATTAAACATGCTAAATTAACTGAATGAGACATACTCACATCAAATGTAATGACTATAACCAGTCCTCTGGGAAATTTTGCTCCTTTTACCAGGCGGTTCTCGCGTGAATACAAGAACTGTATCTATCACACGCAGATGTAAACAAAGCATAGAAGTACACATACATCATGGTATGTCACTGATTATTTTCTCATAACTACACTATATATTCACACACGAACTGGAAAATGTAATCGATGTGGACTTTTAAGTGCGATTTGGGCATTTGTTTACATTTGGGTTTGATGGATACACTTCGATTGTTTATATATAAAACCGGCACAAAATGCGTATTAAAACGGATGAAAAGACAACTCGGACAATTGTAATGAGCACACCTTTTGTTATCTTTACATTAGAAGTGTTGCACAAAAATTTAGTTTTGAAAAAAATATCGCATACAAATGGAGGCAGTAGCTTTAATTTTCCTGTCAAGTTGTGATAATATAGATATTTGTATATGAGAGATATCACCCGGCTATACAATTGTTTGTACCTGGCAAGAATCACGATACAGAAGCCCCTCGATTTCTGCCAGATGCAGCCCTTCATCTGGAGTTCGATGACTATCTATATCACCAAACGTCGTGATGATGACGAACCATCAGACATCATTCTGTGCATTGCACAGTATTCTAATTCTGATAGAATGCAGTGGATGAGTATTTGCATCGGATGTTTGGCACAAAAATATTCGTCCAGACAGTTGAATTCCTCTCTGCGCTAAATCTTCAATTGAAAGTTCCTGGATATTTGTATTAGACATTGACTCGAGCATTTACCAATCCACGGGAAGAGCAGACCCCACAAAATGAACGACCTTTCGCACGGAACAAAATGTCATATAGACGATAAGAAATTCTGACAAGAAATAATTGTTTTCACTCAGTATTCTGAACTGGTACAAATACTTGCCAACTGCGATGCAAACGACGAGTATTCGAACTGCAGTCAGCTAGCTATACGTTGTTTCAGTTCACAATATATCCGTGGATGACAGGACATCATTTCGCTATTTATATCGACTTACGAACAGGATTATAAACTACGCAGTTGTCTGTTAGTTCCATCCTTGGATATTACGTGCATTTCTCCAACCTCTCATGCTAGCCACTATATTGTAATGCCAAAAAACACTTCAGAGTGATCATCTTATATCCAGCAAACACGTCAAATGTTACACATCTTTCTTCCCCCTATTTCAGAGAATGATGTGCAACTTTTGGGCTCAAAGCACAAATTGCCTCTTGATTGATTGCAGCTTTATCGACTGGAGACATGCACATACATATCGGTTCTATGCACTTCTGTACAGAAACCATCAATCAATTCCTGCATAATTCAAATAACCATGATATAGTTGTTCAGTAATACACTGATGATTGGATCAATCACAGCCAATAAACTATGAAAAGGATCGTGATCCTCTTTGACGGTCTGCTTTTGCCAGACACAATCATTGCTGAGCGGACAATTTGGGCATCATCTCCATGTCGTTGGTCATCCGACGGCGATGAAGACGAAGATGAGGCTTCTGCAATGAGAATGACGCTGGGAAGTACTACTAATACAATATTTGTATTACCTTGCTTTGACTATACATGATATGGTTACAATCGAAACTGATACTATTCACTAATTTTCATCCCATGCGGCTAGAACTCGAACTAATCATGATCATCTTTCCAATTACTGTATTAGCGGTTTCTTTCAGATGATCAACATCAATGATCATAGGATGAAATAGAGAATCACAGATTACATGTTGTGCAACAATACTTTGTATCGTTCATGTAGACTTACATGGTTCGATTATACATGTATATAAGCCACCTTGGAAATATACAATTCAGATATTCGCCAGTATGTCAAGAATTTCTGAACGCACAGAATGTACAGACCATGCTTATCACAGGCAGATCAATCAGATTTGGACTTTGCTTGCCCTTTCAGATTTCTCTTCGAGATTTGTTATAGACTAGCCACTATATCTGCGATAACTGCGATAAAAATCATGGTACCTTGCAATATGTATCAAACCTACTACTAGAAAATATGCCAGATGAATAACATTTGGACTGGAAATGGAAACGAATGATGACGAAAGAGGAGCAAAGCAATTTGATCTGAAATCATATTTGTGTCTTGCGGTGTATTCTGTGTAGTATTTTAGTTTACAGTGTATATCAGACATGAAGAGTTTACAACCTCCAATTTATTATACGAGTTAGTTGACGTAGAATCAATACCCAGTATTAAATATTTATGTCTGGGGACAGAAACGAGGACAGATTCAATTCTTTAAAACCCATAATAACATCGCCAATTCGGTCCATTCGTGTTATCAACAAGAAAATGCAGCTAACTGCGAGAGTCGACATTAGAGCTCGAGCACACCATCAGCACCCTGACAGCTGAATGTATTCTACTCAACGTAACCCCCCCTCCCCCCCCCCCCCCCTACAAACAAAAATGGGCCCAAGTAGCGCATCTTACTATGTTAATACTACTCACCCACTGAATGTATACCATAATTAATCCGTCTGGCACATTTTTAATCTTCATTGAATTTAGAAGAAATAGTAAGCTGCGCTACATGGGCCCAAAAATGTTACCATAATGATATCCTCCCCCAAATGATTCCAATTCATTCCCGTATATTATGATGAAAGCATAGGCCTACTTCATTCATATTTTTCTAATAAGTAAACATTTATTTTGAACTCAATGAAACAGATACTCCTGCTAAAATGATATTGAACCTTAATGAAATATCCTTAAAAATATTTTAAACTATGAGGAATATCTGCATCTGATATCATGATAATTAACATATATGCCCACTGGGCTAATCAAAAGACCAGTTTAAAAGATAAAGGATTATTTGAAGGCTTCGCAAACCCAACACCTTTACATATAAAATACGTCAAATTATGGTAAATGTAGCCATGGCATCGCAGACGAATCGTTGTGTTCGCTTCATAAGACCGAGGAATGCCACACGGCACACGCAAGCTTACATGGATGCTGTACAGGAAATTGTGTGCTCCAAAATACGCGTCATTGCGGTAAAATTTGCTTTGCATTCTGGGAACGTCAATTTCCATCGGCTCCGCCATTTTGACGTTTTCCAAACAATCTCAGCATTTTGCGTAATTTTCTCAAACCTAGCACATCGATTTATGCATTATACATGGGTGGAATATTCAAAGTTTACCATCAATTCGAGAGATTTCATGTCAAGGACGAAGAACATTCTCTTTGGAAGTAGGTTTCTAAACGTTTACATGCCAAAACGGGCGTCGATAGGTTGGCATGAAACCTCCATAAAAAAGTCAGCACATAGACATGTGGAGAGTTGGGGGCTTCGCCCCAACGCTCCAATGTCAAAAATAACCAAACAAAAGCCAGTAAGCTACTAATGAGTTAAAAGTATGTTTTAATGATACCGTTAGGCCGACGTTGTGTGTCAGACAATCTACAGACAGTCTGGATCACAATATGTGGTGATGTTTACAATTGATAGCTCCAGTTGTGGACCAACCGTGTTAAATAAACGTGAGATTGTTCACGATGGACCCATCAAGTAATATTCATCTTGGATTATGTATTCATGATCTTCTTCAGCGAGGATTGTCTAAGCACATCAGTTTCCACCACACTTGTTCATCTTTCGCCAGATGTGTTCAGGGGTATCAATGTTGTAGTCTATTGTATAGTGTTTATATTTTATCACTTTGACGCTCACAAAAAGTATATTTGCCAATCATGATACCAAGCACCATGAGCACAAATACATTTTGTTACATGTCAATTGACGAGCAGGGGGTCCACCATAGTCTATCATATATTTCCTATATATCCATCTATACCACTGGATTGTGTTTATAATGTTAATAATCACACACATTGTTGAGTTCGACATAATTATAAGTACATATTGAACATCAGGCGTGTATATCTTTTTCACTCGCCAGAAATTCATCATGCGATATACATGTAAGTGGTAACATATTACAATTTAAATACATCATGGCTGACATACACACCCATTTGATTTATGATAAAGCAAATGATTTAAGATATAAATATAATCTATTACCCCACTAGTTCAATAATAACCCAAGTGAGTCTTTGTTGTTTACTTGCGAAATTATTTTTTTTTTTATTGTAAAAACTTAATTATGTGCAATTCCAGGCGCATTCCCCAGTATCCACTGTAATTCCATAATTGTCAATCAGTCTCATTATAAATTGTGGTTAATGACAGCCAGTTTTCCATCCACATCCGTGTGAATTATTATCGAGGAGAAATAATTGGTAAACAACAGGGCCCACGCTGTTCTCTACGCCAGGACCCTAACTGCAAATTGTTGAAAATTAGCGACACAATCAAACATGTAATGAACGAGACGGCAAATATTTGGATAGTCAATAAATCACATAACAAACTGCAATGAAATAAGTTTTATGATGTCTCCACTTCTTCGCATGATTTAATATTAGTTTAACTTGACTTTTAGTACCATTTTAGGAAAGCCAATTTATGGTGATGCACATTTGCTTGAATGGATCGTTGGTAAAAAATAATAATATTTTCATCAACTTTGGTGATTGTCAATGTCTGTAGAATGCTTGATATCCAGGAATTGTTCAATATTACACTGTTCAGAATAGCACGAATTATCTGATGGCAATGATGGAAACTATGAAATTAACACAACACTCATCAGGCGTATTGCAACCGAAATGGTTCTATGCCTAGTCTAGTTTTTTTTCACTTCTGCAGTATTAAGAATACCATAAACATTACAAAAATTACTGTGTATAAGCTCATGGAATTTCGTGATATATCCTCACCTCTATTGAAAACAAGTATCGGTTTGCCTGATGACGTACCCTGTCATTTATCTGCTAATAAGTAAGATATGTAACTTAGATTCAGCACAAGTTCAGAAATATTCACTGTTATACAAATACGTCCATTCTGTGTCCAGAATGTGGTAGAGGGACATGCCGATGTAGAGGTCTCTTGACGTGTTATCATCTCGAAGTGGTCTCTCTGTCTTATCGTAGTATGCCAACAAATTTATCTTGATCCGGTACTCCGCAATACCATTTTCAGATTTATCCTCTTTCATTCTTGTACTAACAGCCTTGTTTTCTAATAGTTCTACTTTTGCTATCCGTATCGGGTGTTTTAGTGTTATGTTGATATCTAATGGAATATTCCATATTTTTGGCATTTCTCTCAATTATTTTTCCTAGGCGTTGTGTTGTAATCAGTTGATCTTCCCAGCGCAGTTCATTTTTCCATGTTTGCTACAGAAGCTTACAAAAGCCATGTTCAGCACAATATATATTCAACAATGCACAAAAATTTTCCATTAATTAGAACGGGAAAATGTGAAATATCTATGTGTCTTTGCATGTACCTGTGAATGTCACTATTCAAAATAATTACATACCCTATATACCGGTACTTCTTATCCATATTCCAAATTTTGGTATAATTATTATTTCAAATTCTGAGCTGATTTCCTCCTGGAAATGCAATTGTCAAACTAGCATGATATTCTGAAAACTATTGTGAAAAGTTATTTCATAATGTGCCTGCGGCTCGAAAAGAAGTGCACCTTGGATGGGAATATTAACATTGAGGTGTCGTGTCAATGGCTGCTCCATGTTGTTCTGGGTGTGTCCGT
Source organism: Terebella lapidaria (assembly GCA_949152475.1). Taxonomy (NCBI): domain Eukaryota; kingdom Metazoa; phylum Annelida; class Polychaeta; order Terebellida; family Terebellidae; genus Terebella; species Terebella lapidaria. The sequence continues at coordinate 29,048,598 of OX424565.1, forward strand.
ACATATAATCATCATGATGATGGCATTAGTTACTCTGACAGGCTCTGCTGTTCAGAAACTACCTGACGGAGATTTCTCCTTTGGCGAATCTATTGAGCGATGTTCCTAGACATATATTTGGTAGCCAGTTGTGAATCATGTTTAATAATGCATACATCTAATGACCCCATGTAACATTGTGCAAAACTAATTCCATACTATAGTACAGGGGCGGATTTAGGAATTAGGGGGAGGTCAAAGAGCCTGAAATGAAGCCGAAACGTGGCAGAAGACCCTGAATTGAGTGAAGAGAGCCCATTGCGCCCAAGTCCTTTTGCTTGTTTTGTGCTAACTTGAGTTTAAATTCCAGACAAACTTACTCACATTATCAGTTTATGGAACATATTCGAACACGTCTTTTCAGGGGGCCCCCTTCACCCCCCCCCTCCCCTCCCAGATCTTCCTATGTAGCAGGCCAAAGATTGTTGAGAAATCAGTTATACCATTGTATATATATTCGTAATAAAATGGGAAATGGTTTCTTGATTCTGTGAACCCGAAACAGCGTGGTGAAGAGATCGGAGATAATCGCCGCGGACACCTGCTAGTCAGGCGTGGGACGTCCTTACTACACTGTCACCGCCACTATTCACCGGATTATCCGCCACGTCATGCAAACTTGTTGATTACGAAGGGGCTTACGTTTGCACATATTTGCGCATATTTGACGTACAACCCTTTTTAAAACACCATAACGATTATTCTTAATATGGTAATCTTTTACATTGTAAATCGGGGCACGTTTCTTCGAAAAATGATGTTGTTTCTTTGACCAAAACTTCAAAAATCTTAAATGATAACGATAAACCAAACTCAGATATATATTTATCTGTATCCAATATGAACACCACAACAACGTCTGGGCATTCCCCATTGAGTATGTTTTCGTGAAAAAATACCACAATTCATTTATACCGATGAAGATTTAATATTCCTGTCACGCGTGTTTGTCCCCCAACAACTCCAACACTACACAACAGTCCACTTGAAATCCGCCCGGAGACCAATGTAGTTCTCCGGCCTTCCACATCATTGCAAATACACCCACCACTTGAGGCTAATGGCTCATTTGCTGGTGGTTTCGATACAGTCTCCAGGCTCTGAGTGCCCTCATTAAATTGAACAATTGATCCAAGTATACGATCCAAGCCAGCTGGATCTGCAAACTTTAGGTAGTCTAACATGTTGCCGTGATAGTTACAAATCACTAAGTCCGTAACGTATCGTCATCACCTAGACAGGTAAAATAACAGGGCACAACCGGTTCAGTGATTCTAGGGGTATTTTATGATTCTAGGGGCAGGTCCCATGATTCTTGGGGCGAGGTTTCATGATTCTAGGGGAAATTCTTGTCAAAACAGATAAGGTGTCCCTGAATTTTAAACAAAAATGATATAAATTCTACCACAATCAAAACATTTATTATTCGATTAGTAGGCTCAATTGTTGCAGACAAAAAGATATTTCATGCAGGGTGTCTCCTATATTCGTGTTTTAAGCTCCACAAATTCCTGGCGGACTGTCGAGGTTACAATAAGTGCTCAGGAATCATACAGTTTGAAGCATTTGGTTATGTTTCGGGTTGATTTCAGATGTAAAAACAGCACTATTTCCTTTGGTGATGCAATCAAAGCTAGGAAATGTGTTGATTCTATGCAAATTGGATTTTTTGGGGAAAAATATGCTTCTAGGGGCAGTTTACCATGATTCTGGGGGCAAACACCCATATATGTCCTGTAAATTCTGTTCAAAAGCCAGATAAAAGCAATTGATTTGAAATCTGATACTCCACATATAGGTTAGGAATTCCTAGCTGATGTGCTGTGATATAGAATCTACCTCTTGTTAATGATATTGTTGAAGTAAACAGTTCCATGATTTTAACGTGTTTACATAAATTCAATTCAGGAAAATACTCTCTTCATATTCCCATGGCATATTGCACCGGAAGGAGCGGCTTGAGATGTCAAGCGGGCGAGTAATGAATCCACTGATGTTAGTACTTCACAATTATTTGTATATTCAGAGTCGCACCTTCGGAAAAATCCAATTTGCATGAAATCAGGACATTGTCTAGCTTTAATTTCATCACCAATAAAATCAGCCCGAAACATGACCATATGCTTCAAAATGTATGATTCCTGAGTACTTATTGTAGCCTTGACAGTCCACCAGGAATTCGTGGAGCTTAATACACGAATATAAGAGACACCCTGATTGAAAACTTCTTTTGTATGCACTGTGCAACAATTGAGCCAACTAATCGAATAATAAATGTTTAACTGTGGCAGAATTTATATCATTTTTGCTCAATATTCAGGAACACCCCACCTGTTTTGACAAGAATTTCCCCTAGAATCATGAAATCTTGCCCCCAGAGTCATGGGACCTGCCCCTAAAATCAGAAAATACCCCTAGAATCACTGAACCGGTTATGCCCTGTGTAAATGATCCCATTCGGAAAAGAAAGTGAATATATTTAAATCCAAGGGCATGACATCTTTTGCGTAGTGCACGATCATCCAATGTGATATATCCGCCTGGTGTTTTATTGATTCGATTTCTGTGAGAAGTATCGCCACCAAATATAAGCAAACACTTTTCATGCAAAGGGATTGAGTTTTTCAAGCACTGATACCAATTCCGGAAAAAGTACGCCGCGTACTGTCAACTCTTCCAAAACCTGAATGACGTTTTTGTCACATCACAACACTACACAACACTGTTCTTCGAATATGAGTTACCCCATAAGTTCTTAAATTGGTACTGCAGTATCACCAACAAGCTACAGAATAGTAGGAATGGAAAGTGTTAAGAATATGTCCGGAGGAAATGTTTTGTTGTTTTTTTTATTTATGAATTAAATTATTATCTCGCCTATTATTCCCCAGTGCTCGAGTCTTCACTCCAGGTTTTTTAATGCGCATATGCCTATATCCTATTCTAAGTGCGATTCTAATATGATTCTATTACATCAGCGTAATATCAGCGCGTGCAAAAAATCACTGCCTGGGCAAACAGATTGACAATATTTGCGACCCCCGCTGTACCACACAAACATCCCTGACATGAGACATTGTGAACTACAGCATAGTAAACGGGCGAAGCCCGCACAATAGCGCGCAACGTATGTCCACCGTGGAATCACTCCCTGCCCGTCACTGCGGGAGACCTCGCAAAACGGAACCAGCTGAAACTAGTGCGTTTTTAGTATATCCGGGCCCGGGGCCCGGACAATAACAAAAAAATTACGTCCGTGGAATACTTTCTGGTATGCACTGATTAGTCTTGGTAAGTAACCATCATTGGGCGTCAGTTGAGGCTGTGATATCTCACAGGTACTGTAACAGATAAAGCTGTCAAGGGTAGAACCAGAAATACTTCAATGGTAATTGCCAGACGGAGTAATTCTTTTAAAACCTTCCATTACATGGGATATGGCCCTGTCCAATGACATTACAGGCTACTTGATTGAATTTATGGACGACATTATATGTTTTCCTTTTCTCGTAGATCTGTACAAGTTCCGGTGGCGTATACTGGGCTTAGAAATCAGGTCACCAATTACACCAGAACAAAGATTCTATTTATTTGTAGTGTAGTGTCTCTTTAGAGACAGGGAAGTCTTATTTCGGAGGTGTCTTATCTTACAGGGACCACTGTACATGTATCATGTATGGCTGAAATATGGTGCTCCAGGGGGGTTTTCACATAGTGGATGCGGTTGGATGTAAGAATCAATCTATAGTCAGATTTTGATGATGCCAATAACAAACGTAATATACAACATTTTGCAATAGAAACAAAGCCCGACCAAATAGTTTATCCAAAGACACACTGGCGTCATCAGGGGCAGACAGTGTGTTAAATGTAGTTGTTTCTACTGTACACATGATGGAATTAGTATACAACTGCCCAACAACCTATGAAAATAATTTAGAAATCTGAAAACAAACCCCATGGAATAGATATATGACAAGTACATAAGTACCCAATCACAAGCCAGAAGGCTACTGAGTTGATGGTATCCTCGGGGACAGATTTAACGTCCGCCAGCAGTGACACCGACTCAGTGGTATGAATGTAAGAATCAATCTATTACCACCAATAGTCAGATTTTGATGATGCCAATAACAAACGTAATATACAACATTTTGCAATAGAAACAAAGCCCGACCAAATAGTTTATCCAAAGACACACTGGTGTCATCAGGGGCAGACAGTGTGTTAAATGTAGTTGTTCCTACTGTACACATGATGGAATTAGTATACAACTGCCCAACAACCTATGAAAATAATTTAGAAATCTGAAACAAACCCCATGGAATAGATATATGACAAGTACATAAGTACCCAATCACAAGCCAGAAGGCTACTGAGTTGATGGTATCCTCGGGGATGGAACTGTTTTAAGCATTTACATTACAGCCAAGAATTTAACAACCGCATCGAAAACACCTATTTTTCCGTTTTCTGATGCAGATGTAAAATCACTCATCCAATTGAGTTAACAGCTAGTGTAAACAGTTGAACCGGATTCTTATCCGCTTCAAGTCTGCATCCGAATGTAGTGTAAAAGGGGGCCAAGTTAATCAACGGTGGAAATAGGAGACAACTCATATGGGGTAATCAGAGATATATCTGGCGGTTCAAGGTCAAGACTTTGCTTGGGTTCTGCTGCTGATGAACGGGGATTTCTTAGGACACACACTCAATTGTGTGGAAGATGTAGTGCATGACATGGTATCATAGTACCAACACAGATCTGTGGACAAGGTTACAAATACAGTTGTGTCTGGTTTCCAGAAAGTAACCTATGTGTTTTTCCCAACGAAGATTATTTTTGTGTGATTGATGAAAGTATTTCTCTATCCGCTATGAGAAGGAATAACTGATTCCAAATACCAGTACACAACCGCTGGACACATTGCACTTATCGACCAATACGGTAACAATTATGGGGTCACATAATTGTTTATTGACCACTGGTCAGTCTCACGGGATGCAGATTTCTAATCCAATTGGTTCTTGATGGCCGTCTGATGATCACTGACACAGAGGTGATTACTGATACTGTCCGCCCAAAAATGATTGAGTGCCTGAGACGTTGAACACGCATTCATTGGTGCATGAGCAACCAAATTTGTCCAACAACGGAGTTTGTTCAACTTGATCTTATTGTCACCTTTGTCAACAATTTGTCTACTGTGTTGAGCTGTATTAATATAATCTAAAATAGGCGTTCAATTGTGTTTCTCATTTTTTCAAGAGTAGCAGACAAAATATCAGTTATGACGGATGTCTGCAAATGAACAAAACGATACCTTGTCTTTTCTAACTAGCGTGGTAGTATAGCAATTACCCTATAGGAATGAGTTATATCGTGCTTTAAAATACTGCTATCAAAATTGAAACACGGGTTGAATGTGGATATATGTGCATGGTTTAGAGAATTGATCTGCTGTATAGAATGTTTACCCTCGCCCCCGTAGGGGGGGGGGGGGGGGCGAGGGTTTTGCATTTGGGTTTGTCTGTTTGTTTGTCTGTGTGTTTGTATGTCTGTCCGCGCGCATAACTCGGAAATAAATGGTCCGATCGATGTGAAATTTATAGGGATTAAGCGCTATGTCAGTGGCTCGGTCCTCCTCAAACGTTGTCAAAATCGGATGGAAACGGTTGCCATGGCAACGGAAAACGTGAAAATCACATAATTGGCTCTAACTCCTTTTCCACTTGATATTAATTTTTTTACAAACTATTTTTGTATTTTTCTTTGGCCAATTCCCGTGTACGACCGGTGGTCGTACGACGAAATCTCTCCATTATCGCCTGATGTCGAAAAATCGGAGGTCACGATTTCGATTATTTTTTGCCAGCGACGTTTCAGCGGAAATGTCTGCGCTCATAACTCGAAGGCAAGCGGTCCGATCGATATGAAACTTAGAGGGCTGGAGTGTTATAGAAGTGGCTCGGTCTCGTTCGAATTTTGGTCAAAATCGGATAAAAACGGTTGCCATGGCAACGGAAAACGTGAAAATCACCTAATTGGCTCTAACTCCGGTTCTACCTGATATTAATTTTTTCAACTATTTTTGTATTTTTCTTTGGCCAATTCCCGATCGTATGGTGTACGACCGATGGTCGTACGACGAAAACTCTTCATTATCGCCCGATTTCGAAAAATTGGAGGGTCACGATTTCGATTATTTTTGCCAGCGACGTTTCAACGGAAATGTCTGCGCTCATAACTCTAAGGCGAGCAGTCCGATCGATCTGAAACTTATAGGGCTGGAGTGCTATGGAAGAGGCTCGGTCTCGTTCGAATTTTGTTAAAATCGGATAAAGACGATTGCATGGCAACAGAGAAAGAAAATCACATAATTGGCTATAACTCCGGTTTCAACCTATTTTTGTATTTTTATTTGACCAATTTCCGATCGTATGGCGTACAACCGATGGTTTTAAGGCCAAAACTCTCAATTATCGCCCAGGGTCGAAAATTTGGGGGTCACGATTTTATTACTTGTGAGTGTTCTGAGATTCGAGACCATATTGTGAAGCCAGTTATCAATCTGTTTAAACCGTTTTCGTTCATGAGATGTGTCTTGATAATAGAAACATTACGGTGATAATGCTCAATATTGAACGACAAGGTCAAGATCACAGAAGGGGTCAAAATCGAAAAGTTGCAATAACTCCGTTTATATTCATGATTAATTTTCCCTAATACTTTTGTAATTTTCTCTGGTCATTTCTCCATCATTTGCTATATGACCAATGGTCGTACGATCAAAATCCCCCATTATAGCCCAAGGTCGAGAATGTAAGGGTCATCAGCTGAAATTACCAGTTCGTAATATTCCAAGTACTAATAATTCAGAATTATTTAAAGATATTCAATAGAATATTTTACGCAGTATAAATCTGAGTGAGCCTGCCGTGGTCGTGGTCGAGAATATGGTCAAAATAGAGAAATCGTAGGAACTCTACTTTCAAAAATGATCAATCCTTCCATGATTTTTGTATTTTTTTTCATGGCCAATTCCTGACCAATTGATATATGACCAATTATCGTAAGACCAAGATCCCCGATTATCGCCCACGTTGAAAATGCAAGGTTATCAGCTTTAATTTCAGTGACTAAATCTGAAGGGCGAGGGTCTGCAATCTCTGATGGTCTCGTTGTGTATAGAATTAAAACACAGTGGTAAAACACATGCTGTACTGTTTTCAGTAGTCTCACGGATACAACTAAATTAGTAGCATCCAGGTATCACATGCAAATAGATATCCGATGACCTCCACCTTTCTCCTCCTGTATTTAATTAATTGAGCATAAGTGTTAAGTGCAGACTGTACGGTGGTAAATATATGCTGAAAAAAATACAGTCTGGTTTATTTTCACAGCATGCATGAAAACTCCATGAATAATGCATGAGCCTACTTGTATATGGTCACATTGAACATGGAGAACTCGCGGTTCAAATTCAACTAAAACAAGCTATTCCACAGAGACACTTGATGCTTCGACTGATCGATATAACGCATCAATTAGAATCCCTTTGGACTCTAGAAGTTTTAAATTGCATCGCATCAATTGCTAATTGTTAATTGTACGGGCTAATCAGAGGTTGGATTGGTCCCTAATTCGAACCTCTAAACGCATGGTCCACATTGCTTACCGTGATGCGCAAATCGGTGGTCAGCTCTTTGAGCTACATTGACGTTGGACACATCACTTTATTTGTGTACTCGTCACATACTGACTTCTGGAAATAAATCCATAGCGGGATAAAAATTAGTTCCTTAAATAACCAGCGACGCTACACGCGAACCAATTTAATAAAGTGAGACATGGCTCCAGTGATGGAGGACTTAGCGCACATCTTGCCCGATGCGGTGAGGAGCCGCTTCACGGGTCGAACCCTGCAGATGATCCTACTTGGTACGATCGCCGGTCTCACGCTGGTCTGCATCGTGCTTGCGTGTCTTCTGGGCCTCCACGCCACGGGGAAGATGGCACCGGCCGCAGGCGGGGGCGGCGGTGGCTCGCAACCCTCCGCTCTCGTCTCCGGTTCCTGTGAAACCACGGAATGCCTAGAGACAGCCGCGCGCATCTCAGAGAACATGGACAAGGCCGTGGATCCTTGCACGGACTTTCACACCTACGCATGCGGGTCATGGGGCAAGCGACACTCCATACCGCCTAACCAAATGGACTACACCGTCACCACCAAGATGCGTGACACCAATCTGGAAAACCTTCGCGAGCTTTTGGAAAAACCTATTGAGGACAAGTCGCCGTTATCGAGTGAACGCAAGCTGAAGCAATTTTTCCGGATGTGTCTGCACGACTATGGGCGCATGCGCGACACCGGTCCGGCGCTGATAGAGCTGATCCAGGAATACTTCAAGGGCTGGTACGGTCTTGATCCGGACGGATGGATGAACAACGGGTGGAATCTGAACGACGCCATAGCCAAAATCCAGGGTGACTTTAACGTGGACGCCCTGCTCAAGTTGACCCTGACTTTCGACTGGCGAAAGAAACAACCCCAAATTCTGGTAGCAATTTAGTTCACGTCATAAAACTCCCAAGTGATGAATATTGTGGCACAAAAAAACACATTTTTATTTTTCTACATCAAATACATTATCTAAAACCTTAAAATATTAACCATTCAACCATGCAAAGTCCCAAACCTGTCAGTGAATGCGCGTACGTTGCTTCCACTTAGCATATTGAAATCACCAATATATATTTTATACCAAATGTACAATGTTGCTACTATTCGATACTGTTCACGGAGAGGAGCACCTGTCTGATTAAATTTTCTATTACAGATTCTGCGGGGAGGTACAACTTTGTACTATTCATATTACACTCGGGAAGACAAAGAAGGGGTGAGCCGGTAACTCAGTGGTAATAAACAACAATGGAACATATTGTGCATCAAGCTTTATTGTCAAATATAGTACGGCTCACTGCCAAAACACTGACTTCGGATCAGTACGCTGTGCTAGGAAAATGTGTAATGTCTACAGTACACATTGTACAATCATCACAATCGATTTGATTGTGATCTATGAAGTCACTGGAAACTAATACGTAACGTTAGTTATAACAATTTTAGTTCCAAAGATTACGTTGTGTTGACAGGTGCGTGATGCGTACAAGGATTACATGCGCGGAGTGGCCAGTCTCCTGCTCCGGGACGCGAACCTGACCCTGACAGGCAGCGAGACACAGCGGCGGGTGGAACAGTTTGTGCAGGACGCGTATGGGCAGGAGGAGCACCTTGCACAGGTGGGTTACGTGTATGGACAGGAGGAACACCTGGCACAGGTAAGTCACGCGTGTGGACAGGAGGAACACCTGACACAGGTGGGTCACGTGTATGGACAGGAGGAACACCTGGCACAGGTAAGTCACGCGTGTGGACAGGAGGAACACCTGGCACAGGTGGGTCACGTGTATGGACAGGAGGAACACCTGGCACAGGTGGGTCACGTGTATGGACAGGAGGAACACCTGGCACAGGTGGGTCACGTGTATGGACAGGAGGAACACCTGGCACAGGTAAGTCACGCGTGTGGACAGGAGGAACACCTGGCACAGGTGGGTCACGTGTATGGACAGGAGGAACACCTGGCACAGGTAAGTCACGCGTGTGGACAGGAGGAACACCTGGCACAGGTGGGTCACGTGTATAGACAGGAGGAACACCTGGCGCAGGTAAGTCATGCGTGTGGACAGGAGGAACACCTGGCACAGGTGGGTCACGTGTATGGACAGGAGGAACACCTGGCACAGGTAAGTCACGCGTGTGGACAGGAGGAACACCTGGCACAGGTGGGTCACGTGTATGGACAGGAGGAACACCTGGCACAGGTAAGTCACGCGTGTGGACAGGAGGAACACCTGGCACAGGTGGGTCACGTGTATGGACAGGAGGAACACCTGGCACAGGTGGGTCACGTGTATGGACAGGAGGAACACCTGGCACAGGTAAGTCACGCGTGTGGACAGGAGGAACACCTGGCACAGGTGGGTCACGTGTATGGACAGGAGGAACACCTGGCACAGGTGGGTCACGTGTATGGACAGGAGGAACACCTGGCACAGGTGGGTCACGTGTATGGACAGGAGGAACACCTGGCACAGGAAAATCACGCGTGTGGAGAGGAGCAACATCTGATAGAGATAAAACATGCACCCTCTGTCCAAATGATTATTAGGGATGTTTCATATACACGTTCGTAGAGGCACGAACTGCACGAACTACGAACCGCACGAACAGGCCGTTCTGAAGGGGACCGGTTGTTATTTCGGTAGGAGTCGAAATATATCTTCACAATATCGTCAGTTTGTGTTTTGTTTTGCATTTAAAAGCGAGGGGAGAGGATAGGATCATGCCAGTGTCAGTGGAGGACGAGTGAAATCTATTGCCAGGGAAGGAGTGACATACTCACTAGCTACTCACAGTCGGCATGTGTTATGTACAAGTGATTACGATTTCGAGTTAGAATTGGCCAGCCAGTATTCATTATGTGTTCGGGGGGAGGGGTCGTTTGAAATTAGGGAAGGAGTGAAGGGGTCGTTCTTTTATTCTCAGCCGGACGTTTCGTAGTTTGAAATTGATTTATTTTGAAAAAATCATTCGAGTGTCTAAATTACATGTATTCAAAATCAGGAGATTTTCAGGAGAATCAATCTTTTAGTTCATTTTTTTTCTAAACGATGACTGAATTGCATTCACTTTTTTGCAGCTATTTCTTATTTTTGCTGTTGAATGCAAAAACAATACTGAGAATGCTGAATAATATCATTATGTTTCCACTGAGCCCCATGCTGCAAACCTCGTTTGGGATGTGTTTCCAAACAGAAATACTCATTTACCCTCAATTTTACCATCAACACTTACCATCAATTTTGCACATGTTGACGATTGTGAGCATGTTTTTAGGTGAATACATGATACATGTACACGTAGAATCCTTAGATCCCAAAACGTTCAGTCCACATATTTATTTTAATATTATTTCGGATTGTTGTATCGTGCAGCCACAAAGGCGCACACATTGAAAACAGGGCTTTATAACTAATACTTGACTATCAGGGACATTGATATTTCAGAGTAAAATGGAGGACGGGTTTTGAAACGCTATATGTAAAACCGGGTGTTTTTTTGGATGTGTCAATCTATAACAAAACTTTAAAGTGATATCTGTTTTTGGATTCCCGGCTGAAAGTGATCAGTAGCAGTCATCAGAGCACCTGTGCAGTGCAGAAGTTCCAATGTGCACACGAATGTCTCCAAATATGACATGAATGTTTTTAAAAAAATAGTTTCGCACGGAAAAGTTCTCATGCAGTGATGCAAAACTGACAAAAATAGCTAAAAAAATATAGGTAAATACACTGTCCAATTACTTGAAACTCGTATATGTATGGTTTAATATAGTGATGAACCCCCAAATATTCAGTTTGATCAATTTGTGTTGCAAATAACGAATCTATATGGAAATTCGTTTCTTTGTTTACGTAGGGGCAGATGTAAACAACTCGTTCACGTCGTGCACTTTTTTCGGTATGTTCAAACTCTACTGCAGGGTAATGCGGACGTATTATAGAGGTTGTATCTGTGCTATATCATTAAAAATATACACTAACCAATTGATTCATAACGAATTTCTGAAACAGATTAATTTCTGAAACAGATTAATTTTCTGAAACAGATTAAGCCCCTTTAATGGGGCAAGTAACATGATACTCATGATAATCGGCCTCTTAAAGGCTATACCCACTCAAACAGATTTTTTACCTTTATTGTCCATTATACTATCTACCAAGATATATCATACTGCTTCTTTTTATCATATCCGTCACATACACAGTGTATAACAATTGTTTCGCAAGATATAGCGAACACAATCAGTGCGCACATTTTCTTTAGTTTCGAAAAGATGCTGAATATTTTCCCCATAGCAGGGTACTAGCAGTGTAATGATTTTTTTGTGAGAGTATATAGGTAAGCAGTATATAGGTAAAATCAATCGTTTCATGTTACATAGCGCACACACTGAAAACAAATAATAAATACATAAAACGGCCGATAATTTTGTGAACACAATGGAAAAAATGATGCGCCGATAAGAGTATACGATTGCCGGTAAAACGTATGATTTTATGTATCGGTCCACTTGCTCATCTACCTGTTCTGCGAAAACAACTGGTCCCCTTCAGAACGGCCTGTTCGTGCGGTTCGTAGTTCATGCAGTTCGTGCCTCCACGTACGTGGATATGAAACATCCCTATTAGTAGGTATCGGTCCTAGTCGAACACTGTTACATCAAGTTTATTCACAAAAGTACAAGTGCAACATTTTCATTTGGAGACAATATACGAGCTTATGTCCCGCGTCGAAAGCACTGCGCTTTCGTTGACAGATATATGTATATTGAACAATTCTGTTGTTATTCTATGGGACAGTTACAAGCCAGGGCCCGGCGGCCTCCGTACAGATCTCGTTACTCGCAGATGACGCTCAAAGCCTTGGAAGGGAACTTCACTCAGGTGACTGACACGTTGCTATGCTTCTCTGTGACAAAAGTATCGATCACACTATTGTATTATAACATGTATACAATTATGATACTTTGACAACCTTCAACCCATTTTATCCAGTTGCCATGGAGACGGATATTCCAAGAGTCCTTTGCTAGTGTGGAGTTCCATGACGACATGAAGGTGCGGATCTGGCCCTTTGGGTACTTTGACCTCGTGGATCAGCTGTTGAGGAACGAGTCCACACATGGCAGGGACAGGTGCGTGTGATATGCATTTGTAAAGAGTTTTCGGCCCACGTAATTTGTGCAGCTTGTTCCGCTATATTCAAAAATAATTAAAAGGGTGCGCGACTTACTAAATGGTATGTTTTAATTGGACGAATAGAATGACGGAGCAGTACAAGGTATTTGCGCCGAATTCTTTTCATTTGCATGGGAACTGACCAATTTTCTGATTAATTTTGGTTTCATTTTTTTCTTCCAAAATGTACTTTGAAAGGTGATACCATTTTATTGCTGACAGAATCATGAACAACTACTTGGTGTGGAACTTTGTGTCCGAGTATTCAGCCTTCCTAAGCTGGGAGTACAAGTTTGCACGATACAGGTGACCATTGACAAATTTTGTACCAATGTGAATGTTGATATATGTATGATATCATATGATGATATAACACATGATAGCTCCATTTTTGTCTGTGAATTCACGAAGCGCTTGCAGAAATTTTGCCTATGAAGTCACATGTCGCTTGCAGAATTATATGCATGTGACTTATACCAATGTTACAAAGCATATTATATACATTTGACTACATACGCCATTTCGATACCGCACAAGACGTTGTTCGTCAGATTAGGCATTTATTAGACTTGTACCTATGTGATGAACACCTGTGTGGTTTCCTGTGACTAAGGTTTAACGAGGTAGCGTTCGGGCGCCGGGAGTTCCCACAGTCCTGGAAGGAATGTATCGGGATGACAAGGTATAGGATGGGCTCCCTACTCGCCGCGGAGTTCCTCAGGAAACACGCCGATAGAAAGAAGAAGACTGATGTAAGTCCCAGTGTTGATGACAATTTTGCCATTCCGCAAACATTTGTGTTAAAAAAGAATGTCATTTTGTTGGCATGAAAATATCGGTGTATTTCCTTCTTTTGACCATATGCGTGTTCCAATCTTTCCTCTATGCGCATGCGCAGATTGAGAAGATGTATGACGTCATACAAGAATCGCTTTACAAGAACATAGAACAGCTACACTGGATGGATAACCAGACTAAAACTCGTGCCGAGGAAAAGGCAAGCGTAAAAATATTCTGACAGATCTGGAGCTTTAATGATCGACTTTTGTACTTTACCCAGGAAATCCACCAGCTAACTAATTGTCTGACTGCTGCTGTGTCGTAAGTAGATGTAGACTTTGTACTCGGTTTGAACATGATATTGTAACCTGATTCAGGTGGCGAGCATCAACAGAACTATCGGGTTCCCGAGCTCCTACTTCAACCAAACGTTTCTCAACCAGCTACACTCCAGAGTAAGCATTCGAGGCTAATGCTAGAAATATACTACTGAACATTACATTACATATGAACAAAGTTATGAAAGCAATATGATAAATAGGGCCTACCTTTATAAGTCTAATTGGACTTTATATTATGTGTTCATTGCTCATCAACTGCACTTTGAAAAGAAGACTATGCCACAATAAATCTTCAACCACTTCCCTTAGCTGACTGTCAACAAAACGGACGGGTTCTTCAAGACATTTCTGACCGTACAGCGGTTCCAGCGCTACATGCGCGGTCTGGAGCTCAAGCAGGGCGACCTCTACTACATGTGGAACTACGCCCTGCGCGGGGGCGTGGTCGGCACAGGCCCCGCCTTCTTCTGGCGCTCCAATTACATGCTCCTCCCGCCCGGGGCCATGCAATCGCCTTTCTACGTCAAAACTAACCCGGGCTTCGCGAATTTCGCCGGGATCGGAACACAAATGGCGTCTTCCATGTCCAAGTCCATCAGTGAACGAGGTTTGTCTCGCCGTTCGTTGATTCCGCAATGGATCTCGTCAATTTACCTTTAATTCTCTATAGGCATATTAATCATTAGTTGTCTATATATGGGAGTATTCTTCCTCAAGTATACACCGTGTCCGCTGATTGGGCAGTGAATGAAGCACATCTTATGACGTCATCGTGTTATCCCCGAACACTTTAAATTCGCCAAATATGGTAAAATAGAAAGTCATCAGTGTCATATTGTGAAGCAAACATGATCACTGCAGGTCGGCGTATGTGGACAAATGGTTCAATAACGGACTGGTGGACGGCTGATTCCTACTCTGGATATCTCAAAGCCAAGAAATGTTTCTCCGATTATTTCGAGGGCTATAAGATCGGACCATTCCTCATCAATGGCGAAAACGAGACGGTAAACTTGTGAGACGAGACGAAGAGCCCGACTACACATTGTATTAGTAGTTATGTTGCATCAATCTATTACCACCAATACAACTAGATTTCGATGATGCCTATAGCAAACGTAAAGTATACCATTTTAACAATAGAAACAAAGCCCGATCATTAGCTTATGGAAAGACACACTGGCGTCATCAGGGGCAGACAGTGTGTGAAATGTATTTGTTTCTACTGTACACCTGATGGAATTAGCATACAGCAGCCCAACAACCTATGAAACTAATTCAGACACCCGAAACAAACCCCATGGAATAGATACATGATCATGTATATGTATTGCCAGAGTGTGGATGCGATATTTCTCAGCGGTGTCTGTTCCAGGTGGTACTGCGAGGTGATCGGCAGACTGCGAGGGTTATGGAGCTAATCACGGGTCTTCGTACAGCGCTCAGTGTACGCAGTGGAACTGTTATATAGCTGTTGTTCTTGTTCTTGAGCTTTATTGGCCTTCTTCTTCTGTTTTGATTTGTCTTCTTCTTGTTTCTCATGTTTCATCATTCTTGGGTTTGTTTTATTTCTACTATTCCAACTATACCGTTTTAGGCGTATCGTCGAAATACCGATACCGTGGCTGAACAGATGCCTGTTGGTTTACATATGTCGCTGGAACAAGCATTCTTCATCTCTGCAGCACAGGTATATTCCTTGGGAATGATAGTACTATCTATCCACACAGAACCAAATTCAATGAAGTTGTACCGAATATGTACAATGATGAGATATCATGATGAAAAGTGACTGACACATCTCTTTCTTTATGTACAGACTCAGTGTTTCATCCGAACACCGCAAGCGTCCTACAACCAGGCACGCTATCAGTTTATGCCGGAAAACGCTCTGTAAGTCCATTTTCGCATGATATTAGTGTACTAGTGGAAAATTTGTATTATATTAGTAGCACACCCGTTTACAAATATTTGGACGTATCTGATAACTTAGACAGTCTATTTTTTCTGTGAAGTAAAATTGAATCACACTATAATACTTCCGTGCACATAGTAATATTACTATTTCACATGACTTTTCAGGTGGAATGGCGCCCTGAGTCACATGAAAGAGTTCGCCCATGCATTCCAGTGTGCCGCTCATACACCAATGGCGACCAACGAAACGTGTTTCGTGTACTGAGATAGTGTGTTCGAACTTAGAAGTAATATTACTAGATTATATTCGTACAATAACATACGAACGCTGTGTCGCAGAAAATCGTGGAATTGAGAATAGCTGTTGTTCTCGCTTCGTTCTGGGCAAATGTGAAAATATCTCATACTTTGTTGCGAGATAGCCTCACAACAGAGGAAAGACCAAATTAGTAATGAATGTTACTACTGCATGTATTGTATAACTGACATGTGCAGTCTTTCTGATGATCCGTCCTTTAACGTCGAAATATTCCACTTTGCAATGAACATATGTGCATTTTAAACTCAATCAAAATGTGATTAACAAAGATATGATATATGCTATATTTAATCAACCACATATATTGAATCTAGTAAAAATTTATATTGCTTTCTTTGTATCATGCACCAGTTCATTCTTTTTCGTGTAGATCTGGTGATGTGAAGTGAACACGGGTATATTGGTACACTTAAAAATTTGTAGGAACGCCAATTATCGAGTGTGTTTATTCACGGGGTTTGATACATGTTCGTGTATTCGCCGATACGTTCGCACGTTATGCCACCGTACGCGGTACGTACATCATAATGCGCCAAACTAAAATAAAATTGGATTCAACAAAGAACCAAATAAACGATCGTATTTAAATTACATAAAATTCGGAATGAACCGAAAGCATGAAATGTTTGGATTTGCATTTACGTCCATGCACTTTGGCGAAGAAACCAGGTTATACATTATTTTCATCGATATAAACTTGGGGAGCAGCATGGTCGTTTTCCAAGCTTAACTAGCATTCTCTAAACCTAAATAGGTTTTGTTTTGTTATTAATAATTCACTTTCATATAAACGTTCACGTTCAGTTCTTATAAACTCGAACACCTAGGGCCCATTTTTGGCCTACTTGATAGCGATGAGGTATTATTCTAATGTCAGTATAATTTAAATTTGTATTCAATACACGTCAAAATTTACAAATTTACCTTAGTTTTATAGTTCAACCAAAAGATTCTTTGAATCATGTTCATATTACTTCTCACCCATGCAGTAGGTTTAGGCGCGGGTTCGATCTCCGTTCCCTGCAGTATGTGAGATTGTATGTTGTCACCAAACCTGGAAATTGTTTTTCGCCAACTTCTCCGTTTCCTCCGATACTAATGAGCACTATCACGTAAAGATCCGAGCCAACAAGAGATTTATAGCAACTGACTGTTTATTTAAAGCAATTGACTTCGAACACAGGCAATATTTTTTGAAAACTATAATTTCATGTTAAACATGTGAAATTAAATCAATGAGACGTACTCGCATCAAATGTTGCGACTGCAACCAGTCCTTTGTGAAATTTTGCATAGAAGCATAGAAGTGCAAGATAGACTGGCAATTCCTCGTACACCATCATTTATCACTGATTATGTTCTCATAACTATACCATATACAGATACAAACTGGATTCAGGAAAGTGTACACAATGTGGACTTTTTAGGGCAATTTAGGCATTTGTTTACATTCGGGTTTGATGGATACACTTCGTTTGTTTTTGAACAAAACTGGCATAAAGTGTGTGTTCAAACGGTTGAAAAGACAACTCGGACGGACTGTAATCTTCAAAACCAATGTGCACATGTTTTTTTTTGTCTTGTATTAGATGAGTTTCACTAAAGTTTGGTCTTGAACAAAATATTGCATACATTCGAAGGCAGTTGCTTCAAGCTTATATTTTTCATCAATTATTGTGAATTAAATAAAATTCGAAGTACGTGTAATGAAATATCGAAGTACAATGTTGTCAACTAATTATTGATTGCTGAATAAACATTTAAGAAGTTAATTGTAATCTCCCGAGACATGTTTGCCAATGTTATTCAATTCAACCATTCATAGTGTGCTGTTAGTACATTGTTTACTGGTAGTCCAGGCCATTTCATTGGCACAGTATCTACCACAATAAACGGTAAATTCAAAACAAATGCAGCACACAAAAACCGCAAAAGTGCCCAATGTTGCTATTGTTTACTGGTCTCGGAACCACACTTTTCATTCCCTGACAAATTAATCGTTACGGCAATGATCTTGGTTTATTTATATTAGTCAGGTAAAAACTCTCCACTTTGAGAGACTAACGCCCACGCTAAATTATGGCCGCCGTTGGCGTTGTTGTTGACTTGGTCATCGTAAGAAAGCCTCAGACCGTGACGCCCACTGACCAAAAGAATGGACCGTAACTGGACCGTAACGAACTCGGCATGACACATAACTCGGTGTTTGTCAAACACATTGGCAGTTTGAGATGTAACAGATGTAAACAACGTTGTTATATAAATTTATATCTATGATACATGCCCAATGTTAGCTATACACATCACTTGGGAACTATCGGATATGTCGCTTTTTAGATAAGGAAATGGATTTCATCAAATCTTATGGCATGGAGTAATAATTGGATATTTCTACACTAGCTCCCAGTTCTCATCCAATGTTTGTGGTCGTGAGCGCACGGTATCATAATGGATAATGCATTTCATCATATGGTTGTTGGCTTCCTGGTGGTCACGATTGGCACAGGTAAAAATGAGTTGCTATATTTCAGGAGCTGGTGTTGAATGGATCTACGTTTTTATCGCCATGTTATAATACAAATATAGTCAAATAAAAATGTGCCCTAGATTACACACCAGATTATGACACATCATATTCAGACAACAAATATTGACCCCAATGTATCCTACAAATAAGCTGACTCTCGTTGATCGTTTGCGTGTTCGGAAATGCCGAATCATTCACTAGTCCCCACTCCAATTTTTCACGGCCACTTTCAACCATGCAGCTTGCGACTTTGAGTACGATGACGTCTGTTACGACTTTATGCCGACTGTCGCCGACTTCGACACAGCTCACGAGACGTGCTGGAGTTACGGCGGTGAGCCTGCGCGAGTCGATAGCGAGGCTCTGGTACGGGAAGTGGGTATTGCCATGAATCAGAGAGACCTGGACGTAATTTGGACAGATGGTGGCGTGAGCGAGGACCGAGATTGGACCTGGGTCGAGGGTACGTAATATCTGGAGATATCGTGTACCACCGGCAATTTCGCATTATCGTATTTAACTTGAATTGAAATTAACTTGAACTATTAATTGAATATCGAGAGGATGTCACTGTAGAAAAACGTTGATGGTTCACTTTGATGCGTAGCACTATGACGAGGGCACAGCTTTAAACTTTGTTATAATTTTTTTTCTCCATGGGCCACTGGTTTTTTTCAAATTGGTGATCTTGTTGATCTTCCCTCCACAGACGATGAGCCTTTGTCGTACCAGGGTTGTTATGAAGAGGGTGACTTCACCCTCGCGAGTAACGCTGACGGGGTCATTGACCCGATGCCGGGGCTACACGATCAGTTATACACTCCGGAACGGTGCTCGAACTTTTGTGCCTCTAAGAACTCACTATACAGCAGTCTACAGTACAAGGTGAGAGGTAATAAGTCGAAAGTCGATAACTCGAACTGACCGCAGGATATGCGTACGTACATCTGATACACGAAATCACGCAAATGTGTAGCAGCTTATAATGAACTGGTTCCAAGGAAACATACGCCTACTAATCTTTTAACTTCTTGGTTTCATTATCCATAACATTTTCGTGTGTCTTCATTATCTCTAGCGTTATGATTCTGCACCTGTGTGTCGTTGTGGGACAAGCTTGGAGACTGTTACCAAGGTTACGGAGGAATACTGTGATAGATCATGTCCCCACGAGGTTGACGATGATGCAGATGAGACGTTGAACTGTGGGGGTGAATGGGCTCAAGCTGTGTATAATGTCCACGGTATGTCGGAACTAGACTACTGATTTGAGTATATTGAAAACATTCCTAACTATTAGTTTCCTAACACCCATGACTAGCTAAAAAATTGGAAAACATATTCACAATTACAATCATAACTATGGTGAATCACTGTCCGAGTACATAGTAGGCCCTATATTATTTTGTGTTACAGGGACGGGCCATTTTGACTGGACTGGCGGCCGTTCCAGCAGTCGTGGTGACTGTCTCGTGATGTCATGGCAAGGTTGGGAGTACAAACCATGTCACGAACCATCCGCCTACATGTGCCAATACTGTAAGGACATCCAAAGAAAACATTCTAAGTGCGATCCTTAACTTTGTTTCAATTCATCGTATGTATAGAATGTATTCGGAATAAAACCATCTAGCTATGTTATCGAAAACGAGTACTTTATATGTATATCTCTTATGTCTTCTAGCCTATCGCAGGATGGAATGCAGGAATATTGGTGGCGTAACGGTGGAAAACACGTGTATTTCGGTTCATCTAGAACGTCCAAAACCTTGGCACCGTGCCAGGTATGACTGTATAGAGCGAGGAGGCGAGTTGTTGACCGTACATTTCCCCGACAGTGTCTACCATAGGATACGAGATGACTACGTCATCGCCACGAGCGCCAGGTGGTGGATAGGGGCAACCAATAGACGATGGGTCTGGTATTCTGGTGGGCATTCCCAATAATAGCATACCTAGTTCATTATATTTATGTATACTCCATAGAGTGCTCAAATCATATGCCTGATCGAATTTCAAATCCCAGTCAATCACTCATGTTTGTTTCTACTATGTATATCCTCGAATTCCATCCCGACCCTTTCATATGGGGATTTCAATGCCGTATTTTCTACCGTAGACCAGTCTGACCTGTCCTTGGGCCCAGACCTTTGGCTCCGAGGTCACCCTGAGTACCCGGAGTCTCTCCCCGCCGAATGTGTGGCTGCCCGCAGGGTGCCCAATTTACGGCACAGTGGCTGGGACGTTCGCTGGATGGAAGAGCCCTGTCACGTGACACACCACGTGCTCTGCCAGTCAGGTCTGAATGCTATCAATCAGTGATAGATTAACCGAATGTTTGTTTCCACCATATTTGTGTATGCTTTTATGTATTTTTTGATCAACAGGTCCCGGAATCGGATCCGGCACTATGAGTGGTTCTGGTAGCGGTGTGGGTAGCGGTATTGGTAGTGGCGGCAGTGGGTGGTATACATGGGAAACAACGCTACCAACAACGAAATCAGAACCGACACCAACTACATCGAGCAGTGTAACGCCTACCTCTGCTGGAACTACTTCCAGAAACCTGGTGAATTCCAATTCCTCCACCAGCGGATTACAGGGCAATGATCAAAATGTCGCATTTATGGCTGGTAAGTCAGATATCGCCCATATTTGAATACGATACAAAGGGCTTTTAAAATGGAAAATATGAGCGGCTCCGGTCCTGCTCACAGGAGCATTTGGTTTTTTTATCAGTCCAATAATACTTTGCTGTCACCAGGTGTCGCTGCCGGTGTAGGGGGCGTTGTTGTCGTGGGTGTTGTTATTGTTGTCGTCCTCTGCTTGTGGAAGAAGTAAGTTGTTTAATTACCAGTTGTCTAATTAAGCAAATTCTAGTTTTCCAGTTTTTATATCTGGAATTGGATTGAGTTTGTTTGTCGGTATTCATTTGTGTTTTTCTAACTGATATGAGTTTTATATGTATTTCTATTGTAGATTTGTGCAACGGAATTCATGTTATGTTAAATTTGACCTTACTCGCAGGAAATGTCCTGGACAAAACAAACACGAAGACGCTACTAAATTCAACGAGAGTGTACCCAGTAAAAGTTGGCCGCCTTCTGTCAGCAGTTTTCACTCCACTGGGCCAATACCCATCAGTCAGCCTAGTGCACCCACGGACAGCGGAATCTACGCAACACTGGACGAGAACCGATTGGCTCCAGGGTACGCCATGACGTCATTTGTGCCGCCATCGCAGGCGTCGGGGACTTACGAGGCGCTGGACGTTGACGCCGTGAAATTTACGGAGCAACAAGGCGCGACGCAAGGGGGGAATCCCATCGAAACCGAGAACGAGGGTCCCAGTTACGTCAATCACCTGGACTTGGCGGGAGACACGAAGGCAGAGAGATTCCCGGCAGGCCGGCTAGCGTCGGCAAGTAGCGGGGACTTCAGGTCATACGAACCGACGTACCTGACACTAGTCGATGACAGTGTACCTCTGTAAAAGATTCCGCGAGATTTAACACCGCTTCCGATCGAAAGAGTGGCGTCATATTGTTTTTCACTTTGTGCCATGTGTGCAAACATTGTGTAACTACGTTTGTTAGACATTGCAGACCCATCTTCATGAACTGTATTGATCTGAAACAAACCAATTTTATTGCTTATGTATATACTTGGATACTTGGTTTGGAATTCGCTACCTCACCATTGTAGATCCACACATGTACATGCGTCTGTGCAATTTGGCATTGTGTTCTTTTTAACGAATACTGATGAACGAAATAAAATTACTACTGTTTTATGACAAGTTTTTTTTATAGCTACAAACATAAATACAATGGTATCTGCTGATTCCTCTATACATAACACCATACTATATTTCAGGATTCAAAGTTGAATAAAAAGCGAGGTACTGTCGGGTTACCCAAGACTGGGCCCAAGTAACGTGTGCTGCTTGATCCTCTATTTTCAATAAGGATTGAAAAGGTGCGAGACGGATTAAATGGCATGTTCACAGGGCATAATCGGTCAGCCGGTACTGTGGGGGGAACCGGAGGATTCCTGCCGTTCTGTTTGATTCAACGCTGGTTCTGTGTGAATACAGGCGTGATGGTCGACATGTAAGATAGTCTCCGCCAGAAATGAAATTGTATTGTGGCCAATGATAAGTAATGGACCTAACAATCATGTCTATTAGTTGCATAAACAAGTACTTTTTAGAAATAAGTTAACTAAAACTATATGTAACATGTAACATATTATTACAATAGTATTCACAGTTCGGCTGGTGTGTGTGTTTTTGGCAAAATATTGTGGAATAGTTCACAAAACATACGAAATCTGATTGAACAAGTGTTGTTCATGGTGCAATTAGCTGATAGAACAAACGATATGTAATGAAAATCGAACCTGTTGGGTGTTTACATAATAAATGTGCAACGCCGGTTCTGTGAGAGTTCACAAATATAAGGAGCTGGCAATCGCATCTCTTTCGTGGTATGAAAGAGCATGACTATGTTGACTATGAATTTGTTGATACATTAAATCCAGTGTACGTCCCATTTAGAAAAGCAACTCTGCGAGCAGGGTTCGAACCTGCTCGGGAAAAGTCCATCGGATTTCGATTCCAACGTGTTAACCACCATGTCATCCCAGCTCTCCTGGCATTCTTAAACTACATAGTTTTGTAGAATACTACCAAAATAAACATTATTTGAAACCTAAGAAATATATAAGGGATATAATCATGTAGTAGCTGCGAAGGCCGAATAGTTAAAGTTTGAACCCTGCTCGCAGCGTTGTTTCTTTTTTTATTGGACAAATAGGCGTAGGCCTAAAACAAATATTTTCTTTTCTGAACAAAATGAGAATTATCTGTAAAGTAAGAAAAATTTAGGTTACCAATTTATGACACAGCTGCGATGGCCGGGCAGGAGGCCTGAATCCGCCTATGGAAGTTCTGATATATCCCAGTAACCCCTCCCCTGAAATCCGCTACTGTTGAGAGCGCATTCAACAGAAATCCATAGACATAGAGGGCGTATTTTATTTGTACGGATCAGAAACCTGATCCCGGATCAGAAAACTGATCCCTACGAAAAGTGTACGGATCATGATTCCGATCAAACATTTTTGGGATCAGAAAGATCAGAATTGGTTACAAATGGTTGCTTGATATCAAAACCTGATTATGAAGTTTTACTTGATTGACCTAGTCCATGCCTGTCACTTAGACTGTCAGTGTAGTATATTTAACTGACAAACCATCTTAAAAATGAAATAAAAGGGGTGAATTCCAAGTTGGAACATAATGTGTCTTATGCCTAAGTCACATTTGCACGGGCCGCCTGTGATAGTTTGTCAGACATCTATCCCGTATCTTTCGAGTGGTTATGAAACCACCAGGCACTGTCCACCGATCACCGCTCACGTGTCTTTCTTGAAATTTCAAGAATTTCAAGAAAGACTGACCAAACAACGATGCCCTATTGGAGACCGCATGATACTCTACTGATACCTGCTCGGTAACTGTCCGATATGTACAAATCGGCCGTTGATCTGAAGGGCACCTTTTGGACATTCATCGGCGCCCGGCAGGATACCCCTCGATGATCGTCTGGTTAGCTGATAACTACCCACATTGGTCGACCGAAAAATTCGTCGATCCCCTCGGCATCTGGTGGGCATCTGAAGGGGCTCTGGCCGGTCGCCAGCAGGCGTGCTAGCAATTCACTACCGATGTCATTTTTTCCTCCGGTCGCCTCAAGAAAATAACTCTCCATTATTTTCTTCCGATGCCTCCACCGGCGTGTCTACGATGTCCGATTATTGCCCGATGGCCACGAATGAATTGCCCGTACTCGGTTGGTGACCGACCAAAATCGCCAAATTTCAGCCTTTCCGGGTATCGTATCCTAATCTGCGTAGGCATCGGTGCAAATGTGACTTAGGGATTACTGGGTACATTACATGTATGATTTAGCTGTGATAGAACATGATTACCAAACTAACATACAACTGTACGCTGTAGGCCTAAGTACGGAATGGGGCATGAGCAGAAAAACGCCTATTCGCCAGCTGGCAGCACTGTTTTAGTGGTAAAATGACGTCATAACGTTATTTATTATCAGGATACCATGGTATTACTCCAAACATACGGAATTTTCGCGCCAAATGCCACGTGCATGGTTCACAACAGACGACATTCCCTAGTGATTTGGCGTCAAATTTACCACTATTACAATGCTGCCACCTATCGAATGAGCTTTGCCCACGCCCCATTGTCATCGTTGTATTTTCGTTTGTGTTCAAATATGTTCTGGTTACCTAGCAACTATTATTGATCACTGATCAGGAATCGGGATCAGACATTTTTCCGTACGGATCAGAAGTCTGATATTGAATCAAGAAAACATGTTTTTTTTTGTACGGATCAGAAACCTGATCCCGATCCGGGATCAGGTTTCCGATCCGTACAAATAAAATACGCCCAGAGAGGTCTCTCTTCTATGTCTATGCAGAAATCCAGAATCAGGCTTTTTACGTAATTTTTCGTTTATTACAAGTGCCAATCAGAATAGCCGATAAAAGGACTCCATGAAGAAAAATTAGCACAAGGGCTAAGAGAGGTAACTGGACAATATATGTTTTATATATTAGCCATCATGTCCCGTGACCTTGAAAATGATGTCATAGTCCCAATTTCAACAGAATACTCAGCATCATTTTGATTGTAATGACTTCACGTTGTACAGTCATTGATAAACGACATAGTAGCCATTTTGTCCTGTGACTGTGAAAATGGGGTCAAAAGTCAAATTCAAGGTCATCAAAATATTCAGCGCATATCATTTTCACAATTGATTCCTAAACTGAAAAGTCGATAATGAACGATATATTAGTCAGTTTTTTGCTCTGCTCTTGGAAATAAGATCACAGGTCAACTTCAGAGTCACGAGGATATTCAGATATTCAGCATACATCAATTCCCATATGTCCACAATTGATTCCTAGGCTGTAAAGTTGATAATAAATAACATAGTATTCATATATAATAAATAAACTCTTTACTTGTTATAATATGTTTTTTTTTATATTTATGTATTTATTCTGAGTCTCTCTCTTCTCATCTATCCCCCCTCTTTTATCTTTTCTTTCTTCTTTTGATAAAGGGGGTGATGACCCTCTTCCTGAACCCGGTACTGATTCACATATAAAGACACGGGCCATTTATAGCATGATATCGTCATCTTGAAAAGTTTAACCAAACGACACAATTCGTTTCGTGAGGCGAATGTAAAATGACAAGCGTGTGACTCAGTGGGCATATACATTATTTATAGCCCTACGTCTGTCAAAACACAGACATCTGAAATGGGGGCGTGAACATGAATGTTAATGGTAAATTTGTTCGGAACTAAACAGTCGAATACCATATTCGACATTGAGTTGTATGATTGTCATTGCATGGACTTTCTCCGAAGGGATAATGAGAAAAAGTTTTTGTTATTGTTTTCTTCTCCCCCCAAACGAGACAACACAAAACACAGCTCATATGTATTTTTACGGGTGTCTATGTGTAATATTTTTTGGAAGTATTATGTGCACCGTTGTAATAAATGTTATGGTGATTGAAGGGAGGGGGGAGGCTGGGGTAATATTTGGGAATGAGAATGCTACCAACTATCTAAATAACCGTCAATCAGTAATCACTGACGCATAGAAAGTCTATCCGATTTTCAACTAATTTGTATATCGGTATTATTGATATGGGCCATAACACACACAAAAAAGAACAATTTGCACTCCCCGAGTTACATCTCACTGATCGGTTCAATTCTCACAAATGTAAGAACGCACTTCGTCTGATAATGAGCCAATAGTCACATGCACCAATGGGCTGCGAAAGTCTCTAAAATGTTATTCAGTATGTCAGACGTGTCCCTCTAAAATTATGTGAAACATGTTCTCTCATAATGCGGGGGGGGGGGGGGGGGGCTTGTTTGGATTGTAATGAATATATACATATATCACTTCTCTGGTGTGTGGAAGAAAATTGTCCACATAGATTTGGCGAAGTTTGTTTATTGTTTCGTATTATCAAACTTGTGAACAGGATTTACAGAAAATCGATAATATCAAGACTGATATTATCGTGATAAAACTCGATAATATTATGATATAATCTGAAAAATTAAAAATGCTAAAACAAAGCTTAATTTACTCGTAGTTGCAGTTGATATCATAATGATTTTACTTATTCAGGATACACTTTGTGAGCAAAATCCATGCAATATTTGAATGTATAATTTTTCTGCCAATTCACCAGACCTGCAATTGCAGGAATTGACGATTTCACATCAGCAAGCTCACAACAATGTTCAGTATTTACTGGTGAGTTTGAAATGATTTTCTGAGTAGCAACATACCTGTGTCACCGAAACGTGGCCATTGCGTTTGGTTCACTGATGCGACAACCTTGTTTTTTTTTTCAGCACAGCTACTCAAATAGTACTCAAAGAAATTTATTTTTAACAATTACTCAAAGAAATTGATTAAACAGCTACTCAAAAAACTGATTCAAAGTCATCATGATCTGCTTGGGGATTGCATTTTAATATCGGATTATAATTTGTCAATTTGGGAATTCATTGAAAATTTGGCCTGTTTGGCTGGAGGTGTCCTCTCGAGAACACATGATTGCATTTCCAATAAGGGCGGGTGAATTGATTGGGGTCTGAGTTTCCTTAGAAATAGTGATTCTGATGCTCTGAGAATTAGCATTATATTTTGTGTGACACGATCCGGAATGCGAGGGAATGCAATAAGATCGCAATGTAACGTGATCCGGATTTGTGAGGAAACGCAATAAGATCGCGAGTGAACGCGATCCGGAACGCGAGGGAACGCAATAAGATCGCGAGGGAACGCGAGGGAACAAGTTCAGTTCCAATTCAGATATTGCTGTCATCAGACAAATTTGGGTGTCAACCTGATATAACAAATAGGGGTATGTATGATACAACTACCAAAAACATTATCCTATTTTTTTATAGTATCCAGGTAATGTAAACGTATCGAAAAATAAACAAAAATACAATGTTTTCAGATAAATTTTATTCCGAATAACACATGTAATAAAACCATGTACAAATGCTATTAATATGCATGACATAAATGTTGCCAACGTCGCACGTTTTCAGTAGGAGAGTTGTAGTGAGAAGCAATTTGGGCTGTATGGACAATCACCAGGGTCGGTAAGGTTAGGTATGTCGAAGACAGGATCTTACCAATAGTGCAATTGAACGCAAGTTACAATGTTGAACATGTCGACACATATAATGTCATAGTTTTTCAGATGGTAGGAAGTATATAACAATTTAGTACAATATATATTACACAAGTAGCAACTATAAAAAGCGCTGTGATATATAATTATTATAATTTCATACATTTTTCTAATAATTCTAATTATTTTAAGTAGTGAGCATAACATATTGCTAAAAGTGAAAGTATTACAATTTGATATGGCTCTTGGTTATGAAAAAAATCAGCATATTACTATGTTACTAGATATATGAAAAACAATATGAGCAAACTATTAGCTAGTATAAAATTTACTGGTTATTACTGGTCAACATATCATGAGTAAATAAGTTGGCTTGAGATC
Organism: Terebella lapidaria; assembly: GCA_949152475.1. Lineage (NCBI taxonomy): Eukaryota > Metazoa > Annelida > Polychaeta > Terebellida > Terebellidae > Terebella > Terebella lapidaria. The sequence goes on from OX424565.1 coordinate 29,077,053, forward strand.
GAGAACAATTAATATCCACATTATGATGAAACTTTCGATTTCAAATCTGATTTTTGGAAGGAAAAAAAGTAATAATGCCAATTCGCCAACAGGTCTGATAAAGTTTTTCTGGACACTTTCTGTCTATGGATGTGTTGTCAGTCCTCCGTATCTTTACTGGGCAGACGTTACTAACCTGGAACATAATAAACAGGTATAAGAAAACTCAAGCTCAGCACAATCATAACACGCCTACCACAGTGACTATATCATGAACAAGACTGAGTAGAAACTACAACGGGAGATACAGGTTATTATTCTAATCACAAGAGATGACATTCCATCAGAGCTATTCAGAGATATTCCCTTCCATGCCATTCTACCCCTGCCTCTTCATCAAACCACTTCAATAAAATTTGAATAATAACTTTGTTTCATAAGGAAACAATAAGAGCTAATTAACATATATTTTCCGATATATAGATAACCTCATAGTAATAAGGTCTATGAATATAGCATCCTTAGTACCTTTGACCACTGCTAGGTTTGTGTGTTCCATAGCAGCCTGTGCTCCAGTTGCAGGAATCTGGACTCCTTGTACAATATGACTTGGGGTACCCATAACGACAACAGGTGTCTCGTTTTGATAGGACTGAAATTAGCAATAAGTTGTTGTAAACGCCTCAATCTATCACAATCACCCATCACTGTTTGGATTATCGTAGCATAAAGATAATCAGTCATCCATTGGACACCACAAGTCATGGAAAAGTCACGAAGTAACTCACTCCGGATGTATAGCAGAGGACCCGACATCCAAGAGTGGAGCTCCAGACACAGGCGACGAACACCGCCAGACTGGAGATCGTCCACAGACCTGACAATGCAATGGCTCCCTGCAAGTAAAAATAAAAATAATTACCGTTTTCATCTTTCGATTTGAGTCAGTTAGGATACTAATTACCCTAGTCTTTGTGGGTTCTGATATGTGCTTTTGGAAATTAAAGTGTAGTTCCATTCTTTTGATCTTCAACAAGATTAATTTTTAATTATTTTTTTTCACAAACACATAATAATTCATAAGATCCAGATCAAGGATATTGTTTTATCACCAACGGGATATTGCATTGTGTACATTACGCTCTTGGGGAGAATTGTAAGTTGAGTCAGTACTGTCTATCCCAAGGGCAGTCGCGGACATACACAGCATCACAAAGGCAAAGACACTTGCAACCATTGCAAGAACCATGTGAGCAATGATCAAGCCTCTTTTCTTCCTCGCAGCACACACAGCAAATGATCCGGATAAGGCGATCTGGAGGTAGTCAGATATGATGTACAAATGTTCATTCATTAATGGCATAATTTACATCGATATAAATCTGTATTTTCTTGGATCATATATATTTAATACGGCTTACTTACGAATACAAAGCACCACAATCCTGCGCCGACGATGTACACCCCGAGTTCGAACTTGACGATTTGAAGGACCAGTCCCACGAGACTCATGATAAAGGCAATACCCCCTGCCACCAGCTGAACTATGCCTAGGATTTTTGACCTCTTGGCATCATAATTTTCAATGATCTTGGGTTGCTGGGTTACAACTCTGATGACTACCGTTTGTGGTAGTACCCCTGCAGTACCCAACTGGGTATGATGGAAACCAGGGTAGGCCTGCTGCTGTGATATTTGGATTGACTGTGTTTGAGGAAGATGGACTTGGTCGTTTGAGGGGGGCTCAAATTGTTGGTAAGGTGGTGCGGGATCATAATCCATGGTCTATGTTGGGGAAAACAATACAAAATATTCGGTAAAGGTGTTGCAGAATTATAGTCCATGGGAACCTTCATTTTGAAGAAAATACAAGCTAATGTCTAAGTAATAAATATAGGTTCTTCCAGCTGCATGATCTACCTACTATATACGGTTCTTGTATGAATGTTGATGTAGGTAAAGCACATAACTATGATTGTTACATACAATTTATTTTATTGAATTTTTGAATTTATTTCATGAAATTATTAAAGTATTAACTAATGGGATAATAACTCGTGTCGAACTATTTGATAAATGGTTGTAGAAAAGATTTCACACTGAGATCACGTGACTACTGAGGGCGAACATATTATAATGTGTCTTTTGATAAATGGGAAGCTGATACAACACTCTTGAAATACCGGATATGTAGGCCGACGGACAAAATGTAAAATGGCCACAGTAAAAATATAGAAAATCAGTCAAATATTCCCCTTTCTAGTACATTTTGTTTTTTTTATCAAGAACATTATGATATATTTACCACAACAACAGGCGATTTATTTCGAATATAGTAGCACCTTAATTATTCATGGACAATAATTCTTACAGTTTGTGAGCATTGGAGAATACCTTCGACATGCGATTTCTAGTTTTATTTTCACAGCCAATTGTGTAGAAACTACATGAATAACTGAGATTTACAGAAAAAATATCGAAAAGTGTCCAAGGACATAACAATATGAAAAGGATATAACAAGTTTTCAGCTGTCAAAACAGTATTACACTTAAAGGAAGCACCATAAATTGGCATGTAAAACACACTTTAAGACTCACTTCGTTCAATTATCTTACCTCTTTCAAGGCTAGGCCAGATCAGACCATTCGCATCAATAATGTTTGTACCTGTGTTGAAGAGAATGTTGTTGGCAAGGGTCTTACGTAATGACCTACTTGCGATGGACGTGTATTATCACTGCCAAAACTTTAGAATCACTACTTTGTCCGTGCATTAAAAGAACGAAAAACGCGAAGATGGAAGGCATAGTTTTCTATCCAATGACTACAGAATAATAATGAAATTAATAATAATAATATTAATAGTTCATTTCCCAACAGTACAATGAATAACACATACATAACAGTCGGGAACACAACATCGTGACCAAAGAAGATACATGGAACATCTCGAATGCATCTTTGCAAAAATGAAATGAAACCGTCACTTCAACATGCAAGTATTTATATCATTCAATATATGTTTAAGCAATGTATATGTGTGAAACTTTTGGAGGCATGTGTACTTTATTGACTCCCTATACAATTTCAAATTCATACTTCGTCTATATTTTCGTCTACCATATAGACGAAAATATCGTCATAAAACACACATGAATGTGGCGTGTTGCCAGAAGATGTTTTACGCCGTGCTTGGGTAAACACCACGAACCTTTCACAATGAGTCACAACGTATAGCAATATATACCTCTGAAGTGTGCTACTTGATCTCTCATTTTTGGTTTTTCATTTTCTATGACTTTGAATTCGGTACCCCGATTATGTTTTCATATACCACTTGGTATTCACAAATGTGTGGTGTCTGGAAGAACAGACCTAGACATCAGGTAATAAGTGAGTTGGCTAGTTCGCTCCCAGAAATGTATATGAGCACCATGTAGCCTTTCTACTCAAACTAGTATCCTACTTTCTGGAGTATCCCACTTTCTTCATGCGACTACTCTGGTATGTCAAGTTATATAATAGGATACCATTGATCATCGCCAAATTATCAACACGAAATAGTGTAAACGAGTTAGAAATATCACAGTATAAACGCAAACAAAGTCTTGCTTGCCTGTGTCAATTCAACGCGCTGTATTATTTACCTACCTATCCACGTGTGTATTACTTACAATATTCACAGTACAGAAGTAAAGTTAATATACTTCAGCTGCTCAGCATTCTCCTTCAAAGGTACATTGAGAGCTGGGAATTGTGAGGCATGTGTCTTGGAGACGGATATACAGCATGAAACATGCAATAGGAGGCAAAATATCGAGTAACAGATCGAATCTATTCAAGCTGTCGTATTGTGACGTAATGCCACGTGAATGCCTCCATTTATGATACATTCAATAGTAAACGCGGCATAATATTTTAATGCACACTTGTGTTTTGGAAACATGTAATCGATTCCGAAAGTGGAGCAATTCAATGAAGTGTATGGTCATTTTTACTTAGTTTAATTTCAACTATAGCGATCGTATTTTGAATAATATGAGCAGAAACATGCAATAAGTCATTTTAGTCAATGTTTGTGATTTTTGATCGAATATGTCGAAGAAACCAGCGCGGTGACACCCTATTTTCTGTTCAGTATTAGAATGCTGATCAGTTACCCTATAAAATATGTTATTTTGAAGAGATAATATTCAAGATATAACTTTTGAATTTTGACTTTTCATTACCTCCCTGTTTGTAGCGGACTACGTTAACAGGATATACAGCTATGTGCTACACCTTGCAGTGTCGATCTATAATAGCACATCGACATCTTATTTAACACCCCCAATGAATTTTAACTCGATTCAATCCATTTTATCGCGAGAAAAAATTCTAGTTCAGTTCATATGTGGCTGACTCCTCACCAATTCAGTCGGTTTTGGCGCAGGTTCGATCCCCGGCATCGGCAGTATCTGAGATCGTACTGTATGTCGTCGCCAAACTGGGCAAGTGGGTTTTCACCAGGTTCTCCGGTTTCCTCCCACATTAAAGACCACCCTTACGCCCAGCCTGAGCGACGCGGAGCGTCTGAGATGGCTGTCATTCACCCTCGGGACGGAAATCGTTTGGACATCTTTTCAACTAAAAAATCAAAATCTTCCACAACTGTATCTTCTAGGCCTCATCTTTATACCGAGAGGACATAGGGGATACATATTTCAGTGATAAAGTCATTGATTGTTTGTCAAATATGTATCCCCTATGTCCTCTCGATATAAAGATGAGGCCTAGAAGATACAGTTGTGGAAGATTTTGATTTTTTAGTTGAAAAGATGTCCAAACAATTTCCGTCCCGAGGGTGAATGACAGCCATCTCAGACGCTCCGCGTCGCTCAGGCTGCCTTACGCCAAGACCTGAGCCAGCGAGAAATGTCAATATAAGCTCATGCTTGTTATTCAATTTGTAAAAATCGGGATTTTTTATTTATTTGTCTGTACGTCCAATAGGGATCATGTGTTAAAGTACTAGTAAAATTGGCAAAATATGTGAGATCGAATCAGAGATAAAATTTTGATGAGTAAAATGTTTTTCATTGCATGCCAATATGTCCATTAGCTAAAAAGTTATGGCAGTTTGAATGCTACGGAGCCTCTGAGAGGACATGGAAGAAATATTTTTAGCACATTGTTATTGCGTTTATTGTTATTGTTATCCGGATTGTTGTTATCGTTATCCGGATCGCGTTCCCTCATGATCTTATTGCGTTTCCTCGCATTCCTGATCGCGTTCCCTCACGATCTAGTAGAATGATAAATGGCCAATGATAAATAAATGGGGATTCAGTTCAAGTTTTATTTGAGATTTTTTTGTGTATTTGTTTTGTAAAGCTTTTACTAACCATACATTATTCATGAGGTGAACATGATAATGAATGATGTAGGATGAAGTTCTTTTTTTCATTTTTAATAAATTTTGGGTGGTTCTGGACTTTGACGTTTTCAGCTCATTCAGCCAATGTTACAAGTATAGGGATTTCAGTTAAGTTTTTGTATGAAACTTTTAATCATGATGTCATGATTAACAGATTATTATATGAGGTACCAGCAGATTATCCATTCATATGAATCATAGATTGTATCATTTCATTTTTGTACATTTTCATACCTCTGGAGTCTGACATTTTCAGCATATTTTGCCAATGATAAATGGATGGCAATATGAAGCAAAGATTTCATCTTTAATTTCAATGTTTGAATATCATCTTGAATTCTCCAACATCTGGATTTTGCTGTTTTCAGCTTATTTGGTCAATCATAAATTATTTTCCCTTGAAGTAGTATGGTGAATCTTTCACATATTTCTTTGCAGAGTTCATGCAATTTGATACATAAATTGGATGATTTGGTGGTGTAGGATAAGAAGACTTGGGTGACAAACGTGAACCACGGAAAACAGTTTCGGTGATTTATATACCATAGTAGAATGAGGATATTAGTGTCAAGACCGTAAGCCAACGAGGAGATAAGAATTGCACTGCAAACTGTTTGGAAATGCCTCAGTCAACGCCGGCTACTCCTGTGGGAAAAAATGTCCACATTCAGGTTCTACTATACGGAGATTTGAACTCGGACCGCTGGATTCAGAGTCCAGTGTGCTAACCATTACACCATAGAACCACCTGAGGTATGATTTTGTGAAGCTCCTTGGGAACATCAGCCAAGATTCTCAATTTGTATTAGAACTTTGCAAAGTCAAACTCTAAGCAGTATAGAGGCGGCGTGGCCTAATGGATAAAGCATCTGACTTCGAATCAGAAGATTGCGAGTTCGAGTCTCGTCGTGGTCAATTAGTTTTGACTGATTCATTAATTGTAGCATTTCTTGGACAGTTTGTGTGCTAATTTCAAAGGCTCTGAATTTTGTCATCGATCGGGTGTGTCAGTTTCCATCAGGAGATGCCCCTGTTGATGAATGCCATCATGTCACTCCAAATTGAGCTCCAATCTAAACTGTATCATCTCTTGTGTCAAAATGTGTGCAGAGGTTCTACCGAGATTTGAACTCGGATCGCTGGATTCAAAGTCCAGCGCGTGCAGAACACCGCTGCTAGAGTCATCAAACGCACGCGGAGAAGTGAACACATCACCCCAGTGTTGCATAACCTCCACTGGTTGCCAATCAAACGTAGGGTCGAGTACAAGATCATCGTCCATGTCTTCCGTGCAGTTCACGGTCTGGCACCCATGTACGTCATGGACATGGTCAACGTCCGCACTCCTGCACGGGCCCTTCGATACCAAAACAGATGGCAGCTTGTGGTGCCTCGCAGCAAAACAGCCACCTATGGTGACAGATCCTTTCGTGTTCTTGGCCCTAAACTGTGGAATGCTCTTCCGACCGGACTCCAGGATATCACAAATCTCAACCATTTCAAAAGGACCCTGAAAACTCATTTGTTCAGTCTTGAAAATAATGTGTAAATACATTGTACTCCTATATCACATCATCTATCATATGTTCTATATATATTAATATTGTAACGTGTATCTATTTCTTGTAAGGTGCTTTTGAGCATGCTAGTCATGAAAACAGCACTGTAAAATATGGTAAATAAATAAAAATAAAAAAGTCCGAAGTGCTAACCATTACACCATAGAACCAACTAGTTTATTTCTGGCTAACAGTCAAGTCATAGGTACGTTTTTGTATGACGGATCTATTTCCATCTCAAGACTAAGCCTACGAAGAGATAAAGAAGTGCACCACAAACTGTATGAAAGTGCCTCAGTCAACGTTGAATAAACTGTGGGAAAAAATGTTGGCACACATTCAGGTTCTACCGAGATTTGAACTCGGATCGCTGGACTCAGAGTCCAGTGTGCTAACCATTACACCATAGAACCACCTGAAAGTATGAGTTTGTGAAGCTCCTTGGGAACATCAGCCAAGATTCTAAATTGTTATAAGAACCTTGCAAAGTCAAACTCTAAGCAGTGTAGTGGCCGCGTGGCCTATTGGATAAGGCGTCTGACTTCGAATCAGAAGATTGCGAGTTCGAGTCTCGTCGTGGTCAATTAGTTTTGACTGATTCATTAATTGTAGCATTTCTTGGACAGTTTGTGTGCTAATTCCAAAGGCTCTGAATTTTGTCATCGATCGGGTGTGTCAGTTTCCATCAGGAGATGCCCCTGTTGATGAATGCCGTCATGTCACTCCAAATTGAGCTCCAATCTAAACTGTATCATCTCTTGTGTCAAAATGTGTACAGAGGTTCTACCGAGATTTGAACTCGGATCGCTGGATTCAAAGTCCAGAGTGCTAACCATTACACCATAGAACCAACTAGTTTATTTCTGGCTAACAGTCAAGTCATAGGGACGTTTTTGTATGACAGATCTATTTCCATCTCAAGACTAAGCCAACGAAGAGATAAAGAAGTGCACGACAAACTGTATGGAAGTGCCTCAGTCAATGTTGGATAAACTGTGGGAAAAAATGTTGGCACACATTCAGGTTCTAACGAGATTTGAACTCGGATCGCTGGATGCAGAGTCCAGTGTGCTAACCATTACACCATACAACCACCTGAAAGTCTGATTTTGTGAAGCTCCTTTGGAACATGAGCCAAGATTCTCAATTTTTATAAGAACTTTGCAAAGTCAAACTCTAAGCAGTGTAGTGGCCGCGTGGCCTAATGGATAAGGCGTCTGACTTCGAATCAGAAGATTGCGAGTTCGAGTCTCGTCGTGGTCAATTAGTTTTGACTGATTCATTAATTGTAGCATTTCTTGGACAGTTTGTGTGCTAATTTCAAAGGCTCTGAATTTTGTCATCGATCGGGTGTATCAGTTTCCATCAGGAGATGCCCCTGTTGATGAATGCCGTCATGTCACTCCAAATTGAGCACCAATCTAAACTGTATCATCTCTTGTGTCAAAATATGTACAGAGGTTCTACCGAGATTTGAACTCGGATCGCTGGATTCAAAGTCCAGAGTGCTAACCATTACACCATAGAACCAACTAGTTTATTTCTGGCTAACAGTCAAGTCATAGGGACGTTTTTGTATGACGGATCTATTTCCATCTCAAGACTAAGCCAATGAAAAGATAAAGAAGTGCACGACAAACTGTATGGAAGTGCCTCAGTCAACGTTGGATAAACTGTGGGAAAAAATGTTGGCACACATTCAGGTTCTACCGAGATTTGAACTCGGATCGCTGGATTCAGAGTCCAGTGTGCTAACCATTACACCATAGAACCACCTGAAAGTATGATTTTGTTAAGCTCCTTGGGAACATCAGCCAAGATTCTCAATTTTTATAAGAACTTTGCAAAGTCAAACTCTAAGCAGTGTAGTGGCCGCGTGGCCTAATGGATAAGGCGTCTGACTTCGAATCAGAAGATTGCGAGTTCGAGTCTCGTCGTGGTCAATTAGTTTTGACTGATTCATTAATTGTAGCATTTCTTGGACAGTTTGTGTGCTCATTTCAAAGGCTCTGAATTTTGTCATCGATCGGGTGTATCAGTTTCCATCAGGAGATGCCCCTGTTGATGAATGCGGTCATGTCACTCCAAATTGAGTGCCAATTTAAACTGTATCATCTCTTGTGTCAAAATGTGTACAGAGGTTCTACCGAGATTTGAACTCGGATCGCTGGATTCAAAGTCCAGAGTGCTAACCATTACACCATAGAACCAACTAGTTTATTTCTGGCTAACAGTCAAGTCATAGGGACGTTTTTGTATGACGGATCTATTTCCATCTCAAGACTAAGCCAACGAAGAGATAAAGAAGTGCACAACAAACTGTATGGAAGTGCCTCAGTCAACGTTGGATAAACTGTGGGAAAAAATGTTGGCACACATTCAGGTTCTACCGAGATTTGAACTCGGATCGCTGGATTCAGAGTCCAGTGTGCTAACCATTACACCATAGAACCACCTGAAAGTATGATTTTGTTAAGCTCCTTGGGAACATCAGCCAAGATTCTCAATTTTTATAAGAACTTTGCAAAGTCAAACTCTAAGCAGTGTAGTGGCCGCGTGGCCTAATGGATAAGGCGTCTGACTTCGAATCAGAAGATTGCGAGTTCGAGTCTCGTCGTGGTCAATTAGTTTTGACTGATTCATTAATTGTAGCATTTCTTGGACAGTTTGTGTGCTAATTTCAAAGGCTCTGAATTTTGTCATCGATCGGGTGTATCTGTTTTCATCAGGAGATGCCCCTGTTGATGAATGCCGTCATGTCACTCCAAATTGAGCGCCAATCTAAACTGTATCATTTCTTGTGTCAAAATGTGTACAGAGGTTCTACCGAGATTTGAACTCGGATCGCTGGATTCAAAGTCCAGAGTGCTAACCATTACACCATAGAACCAACTAGTTTATTTCTGGCTAACAGTCAAGTCATAGGGACGTTTTTGTATGACGGATCTATTTCCATCTCAAGACTAAGCCAACGAAGAGATAAAGAAGTGCACGACAAACTGTATGGAAGTGCCTCAGTCAACGTTGGATAAACTGTGGGAAAAAATGTTGGCACACATTCAGGTTCTACCGAGATTTGAACTCGGATCGCTGGATTCAGAGTCCAGTGTGCTAACCATTACACCATAGAACCACCTGAAAGTATGATCTTGTGAAGCTCCTTGGGAACATGAGCCAAGATTCTCAATTTTTATAAGAACTTTGCAAAGTCAAACTCTAAGCAGTGTAGTGGCCGCGTGGCCTAATGGATAAGGCGTCTGACTTCGAATCAGAAGATTGCGAGTTCGAGTCTCGTCGTGGTCAATTAGTTTTGACTGATTCATTAATTGTAGCATTTCTTGGACAGTTTGTGTGCTCATTTCAAAGGCTCTGAATTTTGTCATCGATCGGGTGTATCAGTTTCCATCAGGAGATGCCCCTGTTGATGAATGCCGTCATGTCACTCCAAATTGAGCGCCAATTTAAACTGTATCATCTCTTGTGTCAAAATGTGTACAGAGGTTCTACTGAGATTTGAACTCGGATCGCTGGATTCAAAGTCCAGAGTGCTAACCATTACACCATAGAACCAACTAGTTTATTTCTGGCTAACAGTCAAGTCATAGGGACGTTTTTGTATGACGGATCTATTTCCATCTCAAGACTAAGCCAACGAAGAGATAAAGAAGTGCACAACAAACTGTATGGAAGTGCCCCAGTCAACGTTGGATAAACTGTGGGAAAAAATGTTGGCACACATTCAGGTTCTACCGAGATTTGAACTCGGATCGCTGGATTCAGAGTCCAGTGTGCTAACCATTACACCATAGAACCACCTGAAAGTATGATTTTGTTAAGCTCCTTGGGAACATCAGCCAAGATTCTCAATTTTTATAAGAACTTTGCAAAGTCAAACTCTAAGCAGTGTAGTGGCCGCGTGGCCTAATGGATAAGGCGTCTGACTTCGAATCAGAAGATTGCGAGTTCGAGTCTCGTCGTGGTCAATTAGTTTTGACTGATTCATTAATTGTAGCATTTCTTGGACAGTTTGTGTGCTAATTTCAAAGGCTCTGAATTTTGTCATCGATCGGGTGTATAAGTTTCCATCAGGAGATGCCCCTGTTGATGAATGCCGTCATGTCACTCCAAATTGAGCGCCAATCTAAACTGTATCATTTCTTGTGTCAAAATGTGTACAGAGGTTCTACCGAGATTTGAACTCGGATCGCTGGATTCAAAGTCCAGAGTGCTAACCATTACACCATAGAACCAACTAGTTTATTTCTGGCTAACAGTCAAGTCATAGGGACGTTTTTGTATGACGGATCTATTTCCATCTCAAGACTAAGCCAACGAAGAGATAAAGAAGTGCACGACAAACTGTATGGAAGTGCCTCAGTCAACGTTGGATAAACTGTGGGAAAAAATGTTGGCACACATTCAGGTTCTACCGAGATTTGAACTCGGATCGCTGGATTCAGAGTCCAGTGTGCTAACCATTACACCATAGAACCACCTGAAAGTATGATTTTGTGAAGCTCCTTGGGAACATCAGCCAAGATTCTCAATTTTTATAAGAACTTTGCAAAGTCAAACTCTAAGCAGTGTAGTGGCCGCGTGGCCTAATGGATAAGGCGTCTGACTTCGAATCAGAAGATTGCGAGTTCGAGTCTCGTCGTGGTCAATTAGTTTTGACTGATTCATTAATTGTAGCATTTCTTGGACAGTTTGTGTGCTCATTTCAAAGGCTCTGAATTTTGTCATCGATCGGGTGTATCAGTTTCCATCAGGAGATGCCCCTGTTGATGAATGCCGTCATGTCACTCCAAATTGAGCGCCAATTTAAACTGTATCATCTCTTGTGTCAAACTGTGTACAGAGGTTCTACCGAGATTTGAACTCGGATCGCTGGATTCAAAGTCCAGAGTGCTAACCATTACACCATAGAACCAACTAGTTTATTTCTGGCTAACAGTCAAGTCATAGGGACGTTTTTGTATGACGGATCTATTTCCATCTCAAGACTAAGCCAACGAAGAGATAAAGAAGTGCACAACAAACTGTATGGAAGTGCCTCAGTCAACGTTGGATAAACTGTGGGAAAAAATGTTGGCACACATTCAGGTTCTACCGAGATTTGAACTCGGATCGCTGGATTCAGAGTCCAGTGTGCTAACCATTACACCATAGAACCACCTGAAAGTATGATTTTGTTAAGCTCCTTGGGAACATCAGCCAAGATTCTCAATTTTTATAAGAACTTTGCAAAGTCAAACTCTAAGCAGTGTAGTGGCCGCGTGGCCTAATGGATAAGGCGTCTGACTTCGAATCAGAAGATTGCGAGTTCGAGTCTCGTCGTGGTCAATTAGTTTTGACTGATTCATTAATTGTAGCATTTCTTGGACTGTTTGTGTGCTAATTTCAAAGGCTCTGAATTTTGTCATCGATCGGGTGTATCAGTTTCCATCAGGAGATGCCCCTGTTGATGAATGCTGTCATGTCACTCCAAATTGAGCGCCAATCTAAACTGTATCATTTCTTGTGTCAAAATGTGTACAGAGGTTCTACCGAGATTTGAACTCGGATCGCTGGATTCAAAGTCCAGAGTGCTAACCATTACACCATAGAACCAACTAGTTTATTTCTGGCTAACAGTCAAGTCATAGGGACGTTTTTGTATGACGGATCTATTTCGATCTCAAGACTAAGCCAACGAAGAGATAAAGAAGTGCACGACAAACTGTATGGAAGTGCCTCAGTCAACGTTGGATAAACTGTGGGAAAAAATGTTGGCACACATTCAGGTTTTACCGAGATTTGAACTCGGATCGCTGGATTCAGAGTCCAGTGTGCTAACCATTACACCATAGAACCACCTGAAAGTATGATTTTGTGAAGCTCCTTGGGAACATGAGCCAAGATTCTCAATTTTTATAAGAACTTTGCAAAGTCAAACTCTAAGCAGTGTAGTGGCCGCGTGGCCTAATGGATAAGGCGTCTGACTTCGAATCAGAAGATTGCGAGTTCGAGTCTCGTCGTGGTCAATTAGTTTTGACTGATTCATTAATTGTAGCATTTCTTGGACAGTTTGTGTGCTCATTTCAAAGGCTCTGAATTTTGTCATCGATCGGGTGTATCAGTTTCCATCAGGAGATGCCCCTGTTGATGAATGCCGTCATGTCACTCCAAATTGAGCGCCAATTTAAACTGTATCATCTCTTGTGTCAAAATGTGTACAGAGGTTCTACCGAGATTTGAACTCGGATCGCTGGATTCAAAGTCCAGAGTGCTAACCATTACACCATAGAACCAACTAGTTTATTTCTGGCTAACAGTCAAGTCATAGGGACGTTTTTGTATGACGGATCTATTTCTATCTCAAGACTAAGCCAACGAAGAGATAAAGAAGTGCACAACAAACTGTATGGAAGTGCCTCAGTCAACGTTGGATAAACTGTGGGAAAAAATGTTGGCACACATTCAGGTTCTACCGAGATTTGAACTCGGATCGCTGGATTCAGAGTCCAATGTGCTAACCATTACACCATAGAACCACCTGAAAGTATGATTTTGTTAAGCTACTTGGGAACATCAGCCAAGATTCTCAATTTTTATAAGAACTTTGCAAAGTCAAACTCTAAGCAGTGTAGTGGCCGCGTGGCCTAATGGATAAGGCGTCTGACTTCGAATCAGAAGATTGCGAGTTCGAGTCTCGTCGTGGTCAATTAGTTTTGACTGATTCATTAATTGTAGCATTTCTTGGACAGTTTGTGTGCTAATTTCAAAGGCTCTGAATTTTGTCATCGATCGGGTGTATCAGTTTCCATCAGGAGATGCCCCTGTTGATGAATGCCGTCATGTCACTCCAAATTGAGCGCCAATCTAAACTGTATCATTTCTTGTGTCAAAATGTGTACAGAGGTTCTACCGAGATTTGAACTCGGATCGCTGGATTCAAAGTCCAGAGTGCTAACCATTACACCATAGAACCAACTAGTTTATTTCTGGCTAACAGTCAAGTCATAGGGACGTTTTTGTATGACGGATCTATTTCCATCTCAAGACTAAGCCAACGAAGAGATAAAGAAGTGCACGACAAACTGTATGGAAGTGCCTCAGTCAACGTTGGATAAACTGTGGGAAAAAATGTTGGCACACATTCAGGTTCTACCGAGATTTGAACTCGGATCGCTGGATTCAGAGTCCAGTGTGCTAACCATTACACCATAGAACCACCTGAAAGTATGATTTTGTTAAGCTCCTTGGGAACATCAGCCAAGATTCTCAATTTTTATAAGAACTTTGCAAAGTCAAACTCTAAGCAGTGTAGTGGCCGCGTGGCCTAATGGATAAGGCGTCTGACTTCGAATCAGAAGATTGCGAGTTCGAGTCTCGTCCTGATCAATTAGTTTTGACTGATTCATTAATTGTAGCATTTCTTGGACAGTTTGTGTGCTCATTTCAAAGGCTCTGAATTTTGTCATCGATCGGGTGTATCAGTTTCCATCAGGAGATGCCCCTGTTGATGAATGCCGTCATGTCACTCCAAATTGAGCGCCAATTTAAACTGTATCATCTCTTGTGTCAAAATGTGTACAGAGGTTCTACCGAGATTTGAACTCGGATCGCTGGATTCAAAGTCCAGAGTGCTAACCATTACACCATAGAACCAACTAGTTTATTTCTGGCTAACAGTCAAGTCATAGGGACGTTTTTGTATGACGGATCTATTTCCATCTCAAGACTAAGCCAACGAAGAGATAAAGAAGTGCACAACAAACTGTATGGAAGTGCCTCAGTCAACGTTGGATAAACTGTGGGAAAAAATGTTGGCACACATTCAGGTTCTACCGAGATTTGAACTCGGATCGCTGGATTCAGAGTCCAGTGTGCTAACCATTACACCATAGAACCACCTGAAAGTATGATTTTGTTAAGCTCCTTGGGAACATCAGCCAAGATTCTCAATTTTTATAAGAACTTTGCAAAGTCAAACTCTAAGCAGTGTAGTGGCCGCGTGGCCTAATGGATAAGGCGTCTGACTTCGAATCAGAAGATTGCGAGTTCGAGTCTCGTCGTGGTCAATTAGTTTTGACTGATTCATTAATTGTAGCATTTCTTGGACAGTTTGTGTGCTAATTTCAAAGGCTCTGAATTTTGTCATCGATCGGGTGTATCAGTTTCCATCAGGAGATGCCCCTGTTGATGAATGCCGTCATGTCACTCCAAATTGAGCGCCAATCTAAACTGTATCATTTCTTGTGTCAAAATATGTACAGAGGTTCTACCGAGATTTGAACTCGGATCGCTGGATTCAAAGTCCAGAGTGCTAACCATTACACCATAGAACCAACTAGTTTATTTCTGGCTAACAGTCAAGTCATAGGGACGTTTTTGTATGACGGATCTATTTCCATCTCAAGACTAAGCCAACGAAGAGATAAAGAAGTGCACGACAAACTGTATGGAAGTGCCTCAGTCAACGTTGGATAAACTGTGGGAAAAAATGTTGGCACACATTCAGGTTCTACCGAGATTTGAACTCGGATCGCTGGATTCAGAGTCCAGTGTGCTAACCATTACACCATAGAACCACCTGAAAGTATGATTTTGTGAAGCTCCTTGGGAACATGAGCCAAGATTCTCAATTTTTATAAGAACTTTGCAAAGTCAAACTCTAAGCAGTGTAGTGGCCGCGTGGCCTAATGGATAAGGCATCTGACTTCGAATCAGAAGATTGCGAGTTCGAGTCTCGTCGTGGTCAATTAGTTTTGACTGATTCATTAATTGTAGCATTTCTTGGACAGTTTGTGTGCTAATTTCAAAGGCTCTGAATTTTGTCATCGATCGGGTGTATCAGTTTCCATCAGGAGATGCCCCTGTTGATGAATGCCGTCATGTCACTCCAAATTGAGCGCCAATTTAAACTGTATCATCTCTTGTGTCAAAATGTGTACAGAGGTTCTACCGAGATTTGAACTCGGATCGCTGGATTCAAAGTCCAGAGTGCTAACCATTACACCATAGAACCAACTAGTTTATTTCTGGCTAACAGTCAAGTCATAGGGACGTTTTTGTATGACGGATCTATTTCCATCTCAAGACTAAGCCAACGAAGAGATAAAGAAGTGCACAACAAACTGTATGGAAGTGCCTCAGTCAACGTTGGATAAACTGTGGGAAAAAATGTTGGCACACATTCAGGTTCTACCGAGATTTGAACTCGGATCGCTGGATTCAGAGTCCAGTGTGCTAACCATTACACCATAGAACCACCTGAAAGTATGATTTTGTTAAGCTCCTTGGGAACATCAGCCAAGATTCTCAATTTTTATAAGAACTTTGCAAAGTCAAACTCTAAGCAGTGTAGTGGCTGCGTGGCCTAATGGATAAGGCGTCTGACTTCGAATCAGAAGATTGCGAGTTCGAGTCTCGTCGTGGTCAATTAGTTTTGACTGATTCATTAATTGTAGCATTTCTTGGACAGTTTGTGTGCTAATTTCAAAGGCTCTGAATTTTGTCATCGATCGGGTGTATCAGTTTCCATCAGGAGATGCCCCTGTTGATGAATGCCGTCATGTCACTCCAAATTGAGCGCCAATCTAAACTGTATCATTTCTTGTGTCAAAATGTGTACAGAGGTTCTACCGAGATTTGAACTCGGATCGCTGGATTCAAAGTCCAGAGTGCTAACCATTACACCATAGAACCAACTAGTTTATTTCTGGCTAACAGTCAAGTCATAGGGACGTTTTTGTATGACGGATCTATTTCCATCTCAAGACTAAGCCAACGAAGAGATAAAGAAGTGCACAACAAACTGTATGGAAGTGCCTCAGTCAACGTTGGATAAACTGTGGGAAAAAATGTTGGCACACATTCAGGTTCTACCGAGATTTGAACTCGGATCGCTGGATTCAGAGTCCAGTGTGCTAACCATTACACCATAGAACCACCTGAAAGTATGATTTTGTTAAGCTCCTTGGGAACATCAGCCAAGATTCTCAATTTTTATAAGAACTTTGCAAAGTCAAACTCTAAGCAGTGTAGTGGCTGCGTGGCCTAATGGATAAGGCGTCTGACTTCGAATCAGAAGATTGCGAGTTCGAGTCTCGTCGTGGTCAATTAGTTTTGACTGATTCATTAATTGTAGCATTTCTTGGACAGTTTGTGTGCTAATTTCAAAGGCTCTGAATTTTGTCATCGATCGGGTGTATCAGTTTCCATCAGGAGATGCCCCTGTTGATGAATGCCGTCATGTCACTCCAAATTGAGCGCCAATCTAAACTGTATCATTTCTTGTGTCAAAATGTGTACAGAGGTTCTACCGAGATTTGAACTCGGATCGCTGGATTCAAAGTCCAGAGTGCTAACCATTACACCATAGAACCAACTAGTTTATTTCTGGCTAACAGTCAAGTCATAGGGACGTTTTTGTATGACGGATCTATTTCCATCTCAAGACTAAGCCAACGAAGAGATAAAGAAGTGCACGACAAACTGTATGGAAGTGCCTCAGTCAACGTTGGATAAACTGTGGGAAAAAATGTTGGCACACATTCAGGTTCTACCGAGATTTGAACTCGGATCGCTGGATTCAGAGTCCAGTGTGCTAACCATTACACCATAGAACCACCTGAAAGTATGATTTTGTGAAGCTCCTTGGGAACGTGAGCCAAGATTCTCAATTTTTATAAGAACTTTGCAAAGTCAAACTCTAAGCAGTGTAGTGGCCGCGTGGCCTAATGGATAAGGCGTCTGACTTCGAATCAGAAGATTGCGAGTTCGAGTCTCGTCGTGGTCAATTAGTTTTGACTGATTCATTAATTGTAGCATTTCTTGGACAGTTTGTGTGCTCATTTCAAAGGCTCTGAATTTTGTCATCGATCGGGTGTATCAGTTTCCATCAGGAGATGCCCCTGTTGATGAATGCCGTCATGTCACTCCAAATTGAGCGCCAATTTAAACTGTATCATCTCTTGTGTCAAAATGTGTACAGAGGTTCTACCGAGATTTGAACTCGGATCGCTGGATTCAAAGTCCAGAGTGCTAACCATTACACCATAGAACCAACTAGTTTATTTCTGGCTAACAGTCAAGTCATAGGGACGTTTTTGTATGACGGATCTATTTCCATCTCAAGACTAAGCCAACGAAGAGATAAAGAAGTGCACAACAAACTGTATGGAAGTGCCTCAGTCAACGTTGGATAAACTGTGGGAAAAAATGTTGGCACACATTCAGGTTCTACCGAGATTTGAACTCGGATCGCTGGATTCAGAGTCCAGTGTGCTAACCATTACACCATAGAACCACCTGAAAGTATGATTTTGTTAAGCTCCTTGGGAACATCAGCCAAGATTCTCAATTTTTATAAGAACTTTGCAAAGTCAAACTCTAAGCAGTGTAGTGGCCGCGTGGCCTAATGGATAAGGCGTCTGACTTCGAATCAGAAGATTGCGAGTTCGAGTCTCGACGTGGTCAATTACTTTTGACTGATTCATTAATTGTAGCATTTCTTGGACAGTTTGTGTGCTAATTTCAAAGGCTCTGAATTTTGTCATCGATCGGGTGTATCAGTTTCCATCAGGAGATGCCCCTGTTGATGAATGCCGTCATGTCACTCCAAATTGAGCGCCAATCTAAACTGTATCATTTCTTGTGTCAAAATGTGTACAGAGGTTCTACCGAGATTTGAACTCGGATCGCTGGATTCAAAGTCCAGAGTGCTAACCATTACACCATAGAACCAACTAGTTTATTTCTGGCTAACAGTCAAGTCATAGGGACGTTTTTGTATGACGGATCTATTTCCATCTCAAGACTAAGCCAACGAAGAGATAAAGAAGTGCACGACAAACTGTATGGAAGTGCCTCAGTCAACGTTGGATAAACTGTGGGAAAAAATGTTGGCACACATTCAGGTTCTACCGAGATTTGAACTCGGATCGCTGGATTCAGAGTCCAGTGTGCTAACCATTACACCATAGAACCACCTGAAAGTATGATTTTGTGAAGCTCCTTGGGAACATGAGCCAAGATTCTCAATTTTTATAAGAACTTTGCAAAGTCAAACTCTAAGCAGTGTAGTGGCCGCGTGGCCTAATGGATAAGGCGTCTGACTTCGAATCAGAAGATTGCGAGTTCGAGTCTCGTCGTGGTCAATTAGTTTTGACTGATTCATTAATTGTAGCATTTCTTGGACAGTTTGTGTGCTCATTTCAAAGGCTCTGAATTTTGTCATCGATCGGGTGTATCAGTTTCCATCAGGAGATGCCCCTGTTGATGAATGCCGTCATGTCACTCCAAATTGAGCGCCAATTTAAACTGTATCATCTCTTGTGTCAAAATGTGTACAGAGGTTCTACCGAGATTTGAACTCGGATCGCTGGATTCAAAGTCCAGAGTGCTAACCATTACACCATAGAACCAACTAGTTTATTTCTGGCTAACAGTCAAGTCATAGGGACGTTTTTGTATGACGGATCTATTTCCATCTCAAGACTAAGCCAACGAAGAGATAAAGAAGTGCACAACAAACTGTATGGAAGTGCCTCAGTCAACGTTGGATAAACTGTGGGAAAAAATGTTGGCACACATTCAGGTTCTACCGAGATTTGAACTCGGATCGCTGGATTCAGAGTCCAGTGTGCTAACCATTACACCATAGAACCACCTGAAAGTATGATTTTGTTAAGCTCCTTGGGAACATCAGCCAAGATTCTCAATTTTTATAAGAACTTTGCAAAGTCAAACTCTAAGCAGTGTAGTGGCCGCGTGGCCTAATGGATAAGGCGTCTGACTTCGAATCAGAAGATTGCGAGTTCGAGTCTCGTCGTGGTCAATTAGTTTTGACTGATTCATTAATTGTAGCATTTCTTGGACAGTTTGTGTGCTAATTTCAAAGGCTCTGAATTTTGTCATCGATCGGGTGTATCAGTTTCCATCAGGAGATGCCCCTGTTGATGAATGCCGTCATGTCACTCCAAATTGAGCGCCAATCTAAACTGTATCATTTCTTGTGTCAAAATGTGTACAGAGGTTCTACCAAGATTTGAACTCGGATCGCTGGATTCAAAGTCCAGAGTGCTAACCATTACACCATAGAACCAACTAGTTTATTTCTGGCTAACAGTCAAGTCATAGGGACGTTTTTGTATGACGGATCTATTTCCATCTCAAGACTAAGCCAACGAAGAGATAAAGAAGTGCACGACAAACTGTATGGAAGTGCCTCAGTCAACGTTGGATAAACTGTGGGAAAAAATGTTGGCACACATTCAGGTTCTACCGAGATTTGAACTCGGATCGCTGGATTCAGAGTCCAGTGTGCTAACCATTACACCATAGAACCACCTGAAAGTATGATTTTGTGAAGCTCCTTGGGAACATGAGCCAAGATTCTCAATTTTTATAAGAACTTTGCAAAGTCAAACTCTAAGCAGTGTAGTGGCCGCGTGGCCTAATGGATAAGGCGTCTGACTTCGAATCAGAAGATTGCGAGTTCGAGTCTCGTCGTGGTCAATTAGTTTTGACTGATTCATTAATTGTAGCATTTCTTGGACAGTTTGTGTGCTCATTTCAAAGGCTCTGAATTTTGTCATCGATCGGGTGTATCAGTTTCCATCAGGAGATGCCCCTGTTGATGAATGCCGTCATGTCACTCCAAATTGAGCGCCAATTTAAACTGTATCATCTCTTGTGTCAAAATGTGTACAGAGGTTCTACCGAGATTTGAGCTCGGATCGCTGGATTCAAAGTCCAGAGTGCTAACCATTACACCATAGAACCAACTAGTTTATTTCTGGCTAACAGTCAAGTCATAGGGACGTTTTTGTATGACGGATCTATTTCCATCTCAAGACTAAGCCAACGAAGAGATAAAGAAGTGCACAACAAACTGTATGGAAGTGCCTCAGTCAACGTTGGATAAACTGTGGGAAAAAATGTTGGCACACATTCAGGTTCTACCGAGATTTGAACTCGGATCGCTGGATTCAGAGTCCAGTGTGCTAACCATTACACCATAGAACCACCTGAAAGTATGATTTTGTTAAGCTCCTTGGGAACATCAGCCAAGATTCTCAATTTTTATAAGAACTTTGCAAAGTCAAACTCTAAGCAGTGTAGTGGCCGCGTGGCCTAATGGATAAGGCGTCTGACTTCGAATCAGAAGATTGCGAGTTCGAGTCTCGTCGTGGTCAATTAGTTTTGACTGATTCATTAATTGTAGCATTTCTTGGACAGTTTGTGTGCTAATTTCAAAGGCTCTGAATTTTGTCATCGATCGGGTGTATCAGTTTCCATCAGGAGATGCCCCTGTTGATGAATGCCGTCATGTCACTCCAAATTGAGCGCCAATCTAAACTGTATCATTTCTTGTGTCAAAATGTGTACAGAGGTTCTACCGAGATTTGAACTCGGATCGCTGGATTCAAAGTCCAGAGTGCTAACCATTACACCATAGAACCAACTAGTTTATTTCTGGCTAACAGTCAAGTCATAGGGACGTTTTTGTATGACGGATCTATTTCCATCTCAAGACTAAGCCAACGAAGAGATAAAGAAGTGCATGACAAACTGTATGGAAGTGCCTCAGTCAACGTTGGATAAACTGTGGGAAAAAATGTTGGCACACATTCAGGTTCTACCGAGATTTGAATTCGGATCGCTGGATTCAGAGTCCAGTGTGCTAACCATTACACCATAGAACCACCTGAAAGTATGATTTTGTGAAGCTCCTTGGGAACATGAGCCAAGATTCTCAATTTTTATAAGAACTTTGCAAAGTCAAACTCTAAGCAGTGTAGTGGCCGCGTGGCCTAATGGATAAGGCGTCTGACTTCGAATCAGAAGATTGCGAGTTCGAGTCTCGTCGTGGTCAATTAGTTTTGACTGATTCATTAATTGTAGCATTTCTTGGACAGTTTGTGTGCTAATTTCAAAGGCTCTGAATTTTGTCATCGATCGGGTGTATCAGTTTCCATCAGGAGATGCCCCTGTTGATGAATGCCGTCATGTCACTCCAAATTGAGCGCCAATCTAAACTGTATCATTTCTTGTGTCAAAATGTGTACAGAGGTTCTACCAAGATTTGAACTCGGATCGCTGGATTCAAAGTCCAGAGTGCTAACCATTACACCATAGAACCAACTAGTTTATTTCTGGCTAACAGTCAAGTCATAGGGACGTTTTTGTATGACGGATCTATTTCCATCTCAAGACTAAGCCAACGAAGAGATAAAGAAGTGCACGACAAACTGTATGGAAGTGCCTCAGTCAACGTTGGATAAACTGTGGGAAAAAATGTTGGCACACATTCAGGTTCTACCGAGATTTGAACTCGGATCGCTGGATTCAGAGTCCAGTGTGCTAACCATTACACCATAGAACCACCTGAAAGTATGATTTTGTGAAGCTCCTTGGGAACATGAGCCAAGATTCTCAATTTTTATAAGAACTTTGCAAAGTCAAACTCTAAGCAGTGTAGTGGCCGCGTGGCCTAATGGATAAGGCGTCTGACTTCGAATCAGAAGATTGCGAGTTCGAGTCTCGTCGTGGTCAATTAGTTTTGACTGATTCATTAATTGTAGCATTTCTTGGACAGTTTGTGTGCTCATTTCAAAGGCTCTGAATTTTGTCATCGATCGGGTGTATCAGTTTCCATCAGGAGATGCCCCTGTTGATGAATGCCGTCATGTCACTCCAAATTGAGCGCCAATTTAAACTGTATCATCTCTTGTGTCAAAATGTGTACAGAGGTTCTACCGAGATTTGAGCTCGGATCGCTGGATTCAAAGTCCAGAGTGCTAACCATTACACCATAGAACCAACTAGTTTATTTCTGGCTAACAGTCAAGTCATAGGGACGTTTTTGTATGACGGATCTATTTCCATCTCAAGACTAAGCCAACGAAGAGATAAAGAAGTGCACAACAAACTGTATGGAAGTGCCTCAGTCAACGTTGGATAAACTGTGGGAAAAAATGTTGGCACACATTCAGGTTCTACCGAGATTTGAACTCGGATCGCTGGATTCAGAGTCCAGTGTGCTAACCATTACACCATAGAACCACCTGAAAGTATGATTTTGTTAAGCTCCTTGGGAACATCAGCCAAGATTCTCAATTTTTATAAGAACTTTGCAAAGTCAAACTCTAAGCAGTGTAGTGGCCGCGTGGCCTAATGGATAAGGCGTCTGACTTCGAATCAGAAGATTGCGAGTTCGAGTCTCGTCGTGGTCAATTAGTTTTGACTGATTCATTAATTGTAGCATTTCTTGGACAGTTTGTGTGCTAATTTCAAAGGCTCTGAATTTTGTCATCGATCGGGTGTATCAGTTTCCATCAGGAGATGCCCCTGTTGATGAATGCCGTCATGTCACTCCAAATTGAGCGCCAATCTAAACTGTATCATTTCTTGTGTCAAAATGTGTACAGAGGTTCTACCGAGATTTGAACTCGGATCGCTGGATTCAAAGTCCAGAGTGCTAACCATTACACCATAGAACCAACTAGTTTATTTCTGGCTAACAGTCAAGTCATAGGGACGTTTTTGTATGACGGATCTATTTCCATCTCAAGACTAAGCCAACGAAGAGATAAAGAAGTGCATGACAAACTGTATGGAAGTGCCTCAGTCAACGTTGGATAAACTGTGGGAAAAAATGTTGGCACACATTCAGGTTCTACCGAGATTTGAATTCGGATCGCTGGATTCAGAGTCCAGTGTGCTAACCATTACACCATAGAACCACCTGAAAGTATGATTTTGTGAAGCTCCTTGGGAACATGAGCCAAGATTCTCAATTTTTATAAGAACTTTGCAAAGTCAAACTCTAAGCAGTGTAGTGGCCGCGTGGCCTAATGGATAAGGCGTCTGACTTCGAATCAGAAGATTGCGAGTTCGAGTCTCGTCGTGGTCAATTAGTTTTGACTGATTCATTAATTGTAGCATTTCTTGGACAGTTTGTGTGCTCATTTCAAAGGCTCTGAATTTTGTCATCGATCGGGTGTATCAGTTTCCATCAGGAGATGCCCCTGTTGATGAATGCCGTCATGTCACTCCAAATTGAGCGCCAATTTAAACTGTATCATCTCTTGTGTCAAAATGTGTACAGAGGTTCTACCGAGATTTGAACTCGGATCGCTGGATTCAAAGTCCAGAGTGCTAACCATTACACCATAGAACCAACTAGTTTATTTCTGGCTAACAGTCAAGTCATAGGGACGTTTTTGTATGACGGATCTATTTCCATCTCAAGACTAAGCCAACGAAGAGATAAAGAAGTGCACAACAAACTGTATGGAAGTGCCTCAGTCAACGTTGAATAAACTGTGGGAAAAATGTTGGCACACATTCAGGTTCTACCGAGATTTGAACTCGGATCGCTGGATTCAGAGTCCAGTGTGCTAACCATTACACCATAGAACCACCTGAAAGTATGATTTTGTTAAGCTCCTTGGGAACATCAGCCAAGATTCTCAATTTTTATAAGAACTTTGCAAAGTCAAACTCTAAGCAGTGTAGTGGCCGCGTGGCCTAATGGATAAGGCGTCTGACTTCGAATCAGAAGATTGCGAGTTCGAGTCTCATCGTGGTCAATTAGTTTTGACTGATTCATTAATTGTAGCATTTCTTGGACAGTTTGTGTGCTCATTTCAAAGGCTCTGAATTTTGTCATCGATCGGGTGTATCAGTTTCCATCAGGAGATGCCCCTGTTGATGAATGCCGTCATGTCACTCCAAATTGAGCGCCAATTTAAACTGTATCATCTCTTGTGTCAAAATGTGTACAGAGGTTCTACCGAGATTTGAACTCGGATCGCTGGATTCAAAGTCCAGAGTGCTAACCATTACACCATAGAACCAACTAGTTTATTTCTGGCTAACAGTCAAGTCATAGGGACGTTTTTGTATGACGGATCTATTTCCATCTCAAGACTAAGCCAACGAAGAGATAAAGAAGTGCACAACAAACTGTATGGAAGTGCCTCAGTCAACGTTGGATAAACTGTGGGAAAAAATGTTGGCACACATTCAGGTTCTACCGAGATTTGAACTCGGATCGCTGGATTCAGAGTCCAGTGTGCTAACCATTACACCATAGAACCACCTGAAAGTATGATTTTGTTAAGCTCCTTGGGAACATCAGCCAAGATTCTCAATTTTTATAAGAACTTTGCAAAGTCAAACTCTAAGCAGTGTAGTGGCTGCGTGGCCTAATGGATAAGGCGTCTGACTTCGAATCAGAAGATTGCGAGTTCGAGTCTCGTCGTGGTCAATTAGTTTTGACTGATTCAGCATTCAGTAGCATTTCTTGGACAGTTTGTGTGCTAATTTCAAAGGCTCTGAATTTTGTCATCGATCGGGTGTATCAGTTTCCATCAGGAGATGCCCCTGTTGATGAATGCCGTCATGTCACTCCAAATTGAGCGCCAATCTAAACTGTATCATTTCTTGTGTCAAAATGTGTACAGAGGTTCTACCGAGACTTGAACTCGGATCGCTGGATTCAAAGTCCAGAGTGCTAACCATTACACCATAGAACCAACTAGTTTATTACTGGCTAACAGTCAAGTCATAGGGACGTTTTTGTATGACGGATCTATTTCCATCTCAAGACTAAGCCAACGAAGAGATAAAGAAGTGCACGACAAACTGTATGGAAGTGCCTCAGTCAACGTTGGATAAACTGTGGGAAAAAATGTTGGCACACATTCAGGTTCTACCGAGATTTGAACTCGGATCGCTGGATTCAGAGTCCAGTGTGCTAACCATTACACCATAGAACCACCTGAAAGTATGATTTTGTGAAGCTCCTTGGGAACATGAGCCAAGATTCTCAATTTTTATAAGAACTTTGCAAAGTCAAACTCTAAGCAGTGTAGTGGCCGCGTGGCCTAATGGATAAGGCGTCTGACTTCGAATCAGAAGATTGCGAGTTCGAGTCTCGTCGTGGTCAATTAGTTTTGACTGATTCATTAATTGTAGCATTTCTTGGACAGTTTGTGTGCTCATTTCAAAGGCTCTGAATTTTGTCATCGATCGGGTGTATCAGTTTCCATCAGGAGATGCCCCTGTTGATGAATGCCGTCATGTCACTCCAAATTGAGCGCCAATTTAAACTGTATCATCTCTTGTGTCAAAATGTGTACAGAGGTTCTACCGAGATTTGAACTCGGATCGCTGGATTCAAAGTCCAGAGTGCTAACCATTACACCATAGAACCAACTAGTATATTTCTGGCTAACAGTCAAGTCATAGGGACGTTTTTGTATGACGGATCTATTTCCATCTCAAGACTAAGCCAACGAAGAGATAAAGAAGTGCACAACAAACTGTATGGAAGTGCCTCAGTCAACGTTGGATAAACTGTGGGAAAAAATGTTGGCACACATTCAGGTTCTACCGAGATTTGAACTCGGATCGCTGGATTCAGAGTCCAGTGTGCTAACCATTACACCATAGAACCACCTGAAAGTATGATTTTGTGAAGCTCCTTGGGAACATCAGCCAAGATTCTCAATTTTTATAAGAACTTTGCAAAGTCAAACTCTAAGCAGTGTAGTGGCCGCATGGCCTAATGGATAAGGCGTCTGACTTCGAATCAGAAGATTGCGAGTTCGAGTCTCGTCGTGGTCAATTAGTTTTGACTGATTCATTAATTGTAGCATTTCTTGGACAGTTTGTGTGCTCATTTCAAAGGCTCTGAATTTTGTCATCGATCGGGTGTATCAGTTTCCATCAGGAGATGCCCCTGTTGATGAATGCCGTCATGTCACTCCAAATTGAGCGCCAATCTAAACTGTATCATTTCTTGTGTCAAAATGTGTACAGAGGTTCTACCGAGATTTGAACTCGGATCGCTGGATTCAAAGTCCAGAGTGCTAACCATTACACCATAGAACCAACTAGTTTATTTCTGGCTAACAGTCAAGTCATAGGGACGTTTTTGTATGACGGATCTATTTCCATCTCAAGACTAAGCCAACGAAGAGATAAAGAAGTGCACAACAAACTGTATGGAAGTGCCTCAGTCAACGTTGGATAAACTGTGGGAAAAAATGTTGGCACACATTCAGGTTCTACCGAGATTTGAACTCGGATCGCTGGATTCAGAGTCCAGTGTGCTAACCATTACACCATAGAACCACCTGAAAGTATGATTTTGTGAAGCTCCTTGGGAACATCAGCCAAGATTCTCAATTTTTATAAGAACTTTGCAAAGTCAAACTCTAAGCAGTGTAGTGGCCGCGTGGCCTAATGGATAAGGCGTCTGACTTCGAATCAGAAGATTGCGAGTTCGAGTCTCGTCGTGGTCAATTAGTTTTGACTGATTCATTAATTGTAGCATTTCTTGGACAGTTTGTGTGCTCATTTCAAAGGCTCTGAATTTTGTCATCGATCGGTGTATCAGTTTCCATCAGGAGATGCCCCTGTTGATGAATGCCGTCATGTCACTCCAAATTGAGCGCCAATTTAAACTGTATCATCTCTTGTGTCAAAATGTGTACAGAGGTTCTACCGAGATTTGAACTCGGATCGCTGGATTCAAAGTCCAGAGTGCTAACCATTACACCATAGAACCAACTAGTTTATTTCTGGCTAACAGTCAAGTCATAGGGACGTTTTTGTATGACGGATCTATTTCCATCTCAAGACTAAGCCAACGAAGAGATAAAGAAGTGCACAACAAACTGTATGGAAGTGCCTCAGTCAACGTTGGATAAACTGTGGGAAAAAATGTTGGCACACATTCAGGTTCTACCGAGATTTGAACTCGGATCGCTGGATTCAGAGTCCAGTGTGCTAACCATTACACCATAGAACCACCTGAAAGTATGATTTTGTTAAGCTCCTTGGGAACATCAGCCAAGATTCTCAATTTTTATAAGAACTTTGCAAAGTCAAACTCTAAGCAGTGTAGTGGCCGCGTGGCCTAATGGATAAGGCGTCTGACTTCGAATCAGAAGATTGCGAGTTCGAGTCTCTTCGTGGTCAATTAGTTTTGACTGATTCATTAATTGTAGCATTTCTTGGACAGTTTGTGTGCTCATTTCAAAGGCTCTGAATTTTGTCATCGATCGGGTGTATCAGTTTCCATCAGGAGATGCCCCTGTTGATGAATGCCGTCATGTCACTCCAAATTGAGCGCCAATCTAAACTGTATCATTTCTTGTGTCAAAATGTGTACAGAGGTTCTACCGAGATTTGAACTCGGATCGCTGGATTCAAAGTCCAGAGTGCTAACCATTACACCATAGAACCAACTAGTTTATTTCTGGCTAACAGTCAAGTCATAGGGACGTTTTTGTATGACGGATCTATTTCCATCTCAAGACTAAGCCAACGAAGAGATAAAGAAGTGCACAACAAACTGTATGGAAGTGCCTCAGTCAACGTTGGATAAATTGTGGGAAAAAATGTTGGCACACATTCAGGTTCTACCGAGATTTGTACTCGGATCGCTGGATTCAGAGTCCAGTGTGCTAACCATTACACCATAGAACCACCTGAAAGTATGATTTTGTGAAGCTCCTTGGGAACATGAGCCAAGATTCTCAATTTTTATAAGAACTTTGCAAAGTCAAACTCTAAGCAGTGTAGTGGCCGCGTGGCCTAATGGATAAGGCGTCTGACTTCGAATCAGAAGATTGCGAGTTCGAGTCTCGTCGTGGTCAATTAGTTTTGACTGATTCATTAATTGTAGCATTTCTTGGACAGTTTGTGTGCTCATTTCAAAGGCTCTGAATTTTGTCATCGATCGGGTGTATCAGTTTCCATCAGGAGATGCCCCTGTTGATGAATGCCGTCATGTCACTCCAAATTGAGCGCCAATTTAAACTGTATCATCTCTTGTGTCAAAATGTGTACAGAGGTTCTACCGAGATTTGAACTCAGATCGCTGGATTCAAAGTCCAGAGTGCTAACCATTACACCATAGAACCAACTAGTTTATTTCTGGCTAACAGTCAAGTCATAGGGACGTTTTTGTATGACGGATCTATTTCCATCTCAAGACTAAGCCAACGAAGAGATAAAGAAGTGCACAACAAACTGTATGGAAGTGCCTCAGTCAACGTTGGATAAACTGTGGGAAAAAATGTTGGCACACATTCAGGTTCTACCGAGATTTGAACTCGGATCGCTGGATTCAGAGTCCAGTGTGCTAACCATTACACCATAGAACCACCTGAAAGTATGATTTTGTTAAGCTCCTTGGGAACATGAGCCAAGATTCTCAATTTTTATAAGAACTTTGCAAAGTCAAACTCTAAGCAGTGTAGTGGCCGCGTGGCCTAATGGATAAGGCGTCTGACTTCGAATCAGAAGATTGCGAGTTCGAGTCTCGTCGTGGTCAATTAGTTTTGACTGATTCATTAATTGTAGCATTTCTTGGACAGTTTGTGTGCTCATTTCAAAGGCTCTGAATTTTGTCATCGATCGGGTGTATCAGTTTCCATCAGGAGATGCCCCTGTTGATGAATGCCGTCATGTCACTCCAAATTGAGCGCCAATCTAAACTGTATCATTTCTTGTGTCAAAATGTGTACAGAGGTTCTACCGAGATTTGAACTCGGATCGCTCGATTCAGAGTCCAGAGTGCTAACCATTACACCATAGAACCAACTAGTTTATTTCTGGCTAACAGTCAAGTCATAGGGACGTTTTTGTATGACGGATCTATTTCCATCTCAAGACTAAGCCAACGAAGAGATAAAGAAGTGCACGACAAACTGTATGGAAGTGCTTCAGTCAACGTTGGATAAACTGTGGGAAAAATGTTGGCACACATTCAGGTTCTACCGAGATTTGAACTCGGATCGCTGGATTCAGAGTCCAGTGTGCTAACCATTACACCATAGAACCACCTGAAAGTATGATTTTGTGAAGCTCCTTGGGAACATCAGCCAAGATTCTCAATTTTTATAAGAACTTTGCAAAGTCAAACTCTAAGCAGTGTAGTGGCCGCGTGGCCTAATGGATAAGGCGTCTGACTTCGAATCAGAAGATTGCGAGTTCGAGTCTCGTCGTGGTCAATTAGTTTTGACTGATTCATTAATTGTAGCATTTCTTGGACAGTTTGTGTGCTCATTTCAAAGGCTCTGAATTTTGTCATCGATCGGGTGTATCAGTTTCCATCAGGAGATGCCCCTGTTGATGAATGCCGTCATGTCACTCCAAATTGAGCGCCAATTTAAACTGTATCATCTCTTGTGTCAAAATGTGTACAGAGGTTCTACCGAGATTTGAACTCGGATCGCTGGATTCAAAGTCCAGAGTGCTAACCATTACACCATAGAACCAACTAGTTTATTTCTGGCTAACAGTCAAGTCATAGGGACGTTTTCGTATGACGGATCTATTTCCATCTCAAGACTAAGCCAACGAAGAGATAAAGAAGTGCACAACAAACTGTATGGAAGTGCCTCAGTCAACGTTGGATAAACTGTGGGAAAAAATGTTAGCACACATTCAGGTTCTACCGAGATTTGAACTCGGATCGCTGGATTCAGAGTCCAGTGTGCTAACCATTACACCATAGAACCACCTGAAAGTATGATTTTGTGAAGCTCCTTGGGAACATCAGCCAAGATTCTCAATTTTTATAAGAACTTTGCAAAGTCAAACTCTAAGCAGTGTAGTGGCCGCGTGGCCTAATGGATAAGGCGTCTGACTTCGAATCAGAAGATTGCGAGTTCGAGTCTCGTCGTGGTCAATTAGTTTTGACTGATTCATTAATTGTAGCATTTCTTGGACAGTTTGTGTGCTCATTTCAAAGGCTCTGAATTTTGTCATCGATCGGGTGTATCAGTTTCCATCAGGAGATGCCCCTGTTGATGAATGCCGTCATGTCACTCCAAATTGAGCGCCAATCTAAACTGTATCATTTCTTGTGTCAAAATGTGTACAGAGGTTCTGCCGAGATTTGAACTCGGATCGCTGGATTCAAAGTCCAGAGTGCTAACCATTACACCATAGAACCAACTAGTTTATTTCTGGCTAACAGTCAAGTCATAGGGACGTTTTTGTATGACGGATCTATTTCCATCTCAAGACTAAGCCAACGAAGAGATAAAGAAGTGCACGACAAACTGTATGGAAGTGCCTCAGTCAACGTTGGATAAACTGTGGGAAAAAATGTTGGCACACATTCAGGTTCTACCGAGATTTGAACTCGGATCGCTGGATTCAGAGTCCAGTGTGCTAACCATTACACCATAGAACCACCTGAAAGTATGATTTTGTGAAGCTCCTTGGGAACATCAGCCAAGATTCTCAATTTTTATAAGAACTTTGCAAAGTCAAACTCTAAGCAGTGTAGTGGCCGCGTGGCCTAATGGATAAGGCGTCTGACTTCGAATCAGAAGATTGCGAGTTCGAGTCTCGTCGTGGTCAATTAGTTTTGACTGATTCATTAATTGTAGCATTTCTTGGACAGTTTGTGTGCTCATTTCAAAGGCTCTGAATTTTGTCATCGATCGGGTGTATCAGTTTCCATCAGGAGATGCCCCTGTTGATGAATGCCGTCATGTCACTCCAAATTGAGCGCCAATTTAAACTGTATCATCTCTTGTGTCAAAATGTGTACAGAGGTTCTACCGAGATTTGAACTCGGATCGCTGGATTCAAAGTCCAGAGTGCTAACCATTACACCATAGAACCAACTAGTTTATTTCTGGCTAACAGTCAAGTCATAGGGACGTTTTTGTATGACGGATCTATTTCCATCTCAAGACTAAGCCAACGAAGAGATAAAGAAGTGCACAACAAACTGTATGGAAGTGCCTCAGTCAACGTTGGATAAACTGTGGGAAAAAATGTTAGCACACATTCAGGTTCGACCGAGATTTGAACTCGGATCGCTGGATTCAGAGTCCAGTGTGCTAACCATTACACCATAGAACCACCTGAAAGTATGATTTTGTGAAGCTCCTTGGGAACATCAGCCAAGATTCTCAATTTTTATAAGAACTTTGCAAAGTCAAACTCTAAGCAGTGTAGTGGCCGCGTGCCCTAATGGATAAGGCGTCTGACTTCGAATCAGAAGATTGCGAGTTCGAGTCTCGTCGTGGTCAATTAGTTTTGACTGATTCATTAATTGTAGCATTTCTTGGACAGTTTGTGTGCTCATTTCAAAGGCTCTGAATTTTGTCATCGATCGGGTGTATCAGTTTCCATCAGGAGATGCCCCTGTTGATGAATGCCGTCATGTCACTCCAAATTGAGCGCCAATCTAAACTGTATCATTTCTTGTGTCAAAATGTGTACAGAGGTTCTACCGAGATTTGAACTCGGATCGCTGGATACAAAGTCCAGAGTGCTAACCATTACACCATAGAACCAACTAGTTTATTTCTGGCTAACAGTCAAGTCATAGGGACGTTTTTGTATGACGGATCTATTTCCATCTCAAGACTAAGCCAACGAAGAGATAAAGAAGTGCACGACAAACTGTATGGAAGTACCTCAGTCAACGTTGGATAAACTGTGGGAAAAAATGTTGGCACACATTCAGGTTCTACCGAGATTTGAACTCGGATCGCTGGATTCAGAGTCCAGTGTGCTAACCATTACACCATAGAACCACCTGAAATTATGATTTTGTGAAGCTCCTTGGGAACATCAGCCAAGATTCTCAATTTTTATAAGAACTTTGCAAAGTCAAACTCTAAGCAGTGTAGTGGCCGCGTGGCCTAATGGATAAGGCGTCTGACTTCGAATCAGAGGATTGCGAGTTCGAGTCTCGTCGTGGTCAATTAGTTTTGACTGATTCATTAATTGTAGCATTTCTTGGACAGTTTGTGTGCTCATTTCAAAGGCTCTGAATTTTGTCATCGATCGGGTGTATCAGTTTCCATCAGGAGATGCCCCTGTTGATGAATGCCGTCATGTCACTCCAAATTGAGCGCCAATTTAAACTGTATCATCTCTTGTGTCAAAATGTGTACAGAGGTTCTATCGAGATTTGAACTCGGATCGCTGGATTCAAAGTCCAGAGTGCTAACCATTACACCATAGAACCAACTAGTTTATTTCTGGCTAACAGTCAAGTCATAGGGACGTTTTTGTATGACGGATCTATTTCCATCTCAAGACTAAGCCAATGAAGAGATAAAGAAGTGCACAACAAACTGTATGGAAGTGCCTCAGTCAACGTTGGATAAACTGTGGGAAAAAATGTTAGCACACATTCAGGTTCTACCGAGATTTGAACTCGGATCGCTGGATTCAGAGTCCAGTGTGCTAACCATTACACCATAGAACCACCTGAAAGTATGATTTTGTGAAGCTCCTTGGGAACATCAGCCAAGATTCTCAATTTTTATAAGAACTTTGCAAAGTCAAACTCTAAGCAGTGTAGTGGCCGCGTGGCCTAATGGATAAGGCGTCTGACTTCGAATCAGAGGATTGCGAGTTCGAGTCTCGTCGTGGTCAATTAGTTTTGACTGATTCATTAATTGTAGCATTTCTTGGACAGTTTGTGTGCTCATTTCAAAGGCTCTGAATTTTGTCATCGATCGGGTGTATCAGTTTCCATCAGGAGATGCCCCTGTTGATGAATGCCGTCATGTCACTCCAAATTGAGCGCCAATTTAAACTGTATCATCTCTTGTGTCAAAATGTGTACAGAGGTTCTATCGAGATTTGAACTCGGATCGCTGGATTCAAAGTCCAGAGTGCTAACCATTACACCATAGAACCAACTAGTTTATTTCTGGCTAACAGTCAAGTCATAGGGACGTTTTTGTATGACGGATCTATTTCCATCTCAAGACTAAGCCAACGAAGAGATAAAGAAGTGCACAACAAACTGTATGGAAGTGCCTCAGTCAACGTTGGATAAACTGTGGGAAAAAATGTTAGCACACATTCAGGTTCTACCGAGATTTGAACTCGGATCGCTGGATTCAGAGTCCAGTGTGCTAACCATTACACCATAGAACCACCTGAAAGTATGATTTTGTGAAGCTCCTTGGGAACATCAGCCAAGATTCTCAATTTTTATAAGAACTTTGCAAAGTCAAACTCTAAGCAGTGTAGTGGCCGCGTGGCCTAATGGTTAAGGCATCTGACTTCGAATCAGAAGATTGCGAGTTCGAGTCTCGTCGTGGTCAATTAGTTTTGACTGATTCATTAATTGTAGCATTTCTTGGACAGTTTGTGTGCTCATTTCAAAGGCTCTGAATTTTGTCATCGATCGGGTGTATCAGTTTCCATCAGGAGATGCCCCTGTTGATGAATGCCGTCATGTCACTCCAAATTGAGCGCCAATCTAAACTGTATCATTTCTTGTGTCAAAATGTGTACAGAGGTTCTACCGAGATTTGAACTCGGATCGCTGGATTCAGAGTCCAGTGTGCTAACCATTACACCATAGAACCACCTGAAAGTATGATTTTGTGAAGCTCCATGGGAACATCAGCCAAGATTCTCAATTTTTATAAGAACTTTGCAAAGTCATACTCTAAGCAGTGTAGTGGCCGCGTGGCCTAATGGATAAGGCGTCTGACTTCAAATCAGAAGATTGCGAGTTCGAGTCTCGTCGTGGTCAATTAGTTTTGACTGATTCATTAATTGTAGCATTTCTTGGACAGTTTGTGTGCTCATTTCAAAGGCTCTGAATTTTGTCATCGATCGGGTGTATCAGTTTCCATCAGGAGATGCCCCTGTTGATGAATGCCGTCATGTCACTCCAAATTGAGCGCCAATTTAAACTGTATCATCTCTTGTGTCAAAATGTGTACAGAGGTTCTACCGAGATTTGAACTCGGATCGCTGGATTCAAAGTCCAGAGTGCTAACCATTACACCATAGAACCAACTAGTTTATTTCTGGCTAACAGTCAAGTCATAGGGACGTTTTTGTATGACGGATCTATTTCCATCTCAAGACTAAGCCAACGAAGAGATAAAGAAGTGCACGACAAACTGTATGGAAGTGCCTCAGTCAACGTTGAATAAACTGTGGGAAAAAATGTTGGCACACATTCAGGTTCTACCGAGATTTGAACTCGGATCGCTGGATTCAGAGTCCAGTGTGCTAACCATTACACCATAGAACCACCTGAAAGTATGATTTTGTGAAGCTCCTTGGGAACATCAGCCAAGATTCTCAATTTTTATAAGAACTTTGCAAAGTCAAACTCTAAGCAGTGTAGTGGCCGCGTGGCCTAATGGATAAGGCGTCTGACTTCGAATCAGAAGATAGCGAGTTCGAGTCTCGTCGTGGTCAATTAGTTTTGACTGATTCATTAATTGTAGCATTTCTTGGACAGTTTGTGTGCTCATTTCAAAGGCTCTGAATTTTGTCATCGATCGGGTGTATCAGTTTCCATCAGGAGATGCCCCTGTTGATGAATGCCGTCATGTCACTCCAAATTGAGCGCCAATTTAAACTGTATCATCTCTTGTGTCAAAATGTGTACAGAGGTTCTACCGAGATTTGAACTCGGATCGCTGGATTCAAAGTCCAGAGTGCTAACCATTACACCATAGAACCAACTAGTTTATTTCTGGCTAACAGTCAAGTCATAGGGACGTTTTTGTATGACGGATCTATTTCCATCTCAAGACTAAGCCAACGAAGAGATAAAGAAGTGCACGACAAACTGTATGGAAGTGCCTCAGTCAACGTTGGATAAACTGTGGGAAAAAATGTTGGCACACATTCAGGTTCTACCGAGATTTGAACTCGGATCGCTGGATTCAGAGTCCAGTGTGCTAACCATTACACCATAGAACCACCTGAAAGTATGATTTTGTGAAGCTCCTTGGGAACATCAGCCAAGATTCTCAATTTTTATAAGAACTTTGCAAAGTCAAACTCTAAGCAGTGTAGTGGCCGCGTGGCCTAATGGATAAGGCGTCTGACTTCGAATCAGAAGATTGCGAGTTCGAGTCTCGTCGTGGTCAATTAGTTTTGACTGATTCATTAATTGTAGCATTTCTTGGACAGTTTGTGTGCTCATTTCAAAGGCTCTGAATTTTGTCATCGATCGGGTGTATCAGTTTCCATCAGGAGATGCCCCTGTTGATGAATGCCGTCATGTCACTCCAAATTGAGCGCCAATTTAAACTGTATCATCTCTTGTGTCAAAATGTGTACAGAGGTTCTACCGAGATTTGAACTCGGATCGCTGGATTCAAAGTCCAGAGTGCTAACCATTACACCATAGAACCAACTAGTTTATTTCTGGCTAACAGTCAAGTCATAGGGACGTTTTTGTATGACGGATCTATTTCCATCTCAAGACTAAGCCAACGAAGAGATAAAGAAGTGCACAACAAACTGTATGGAAGTGCCTCAGTCAACGTTGGATAAACTGTGGGAAAAAATGTTAGCACACATTCAGGTTCTACCGAGATTTGAACTCGGATCGCTGGATTCAGAGTCCAGTGTGCTAACCATTACACCATAGAACCACCTGAAAGTATGATTTTGTGAAGCTCCTTGGGAACATCAGCCAAGATTCTCAATTTTTATAAGAACTTTGCAAAGTCAAACTCTAAGCAGTGTAGTGGCCGCGTGGCCTAATGGATAAGGCGTCTGACTTCGAATCAGAAGATTGCGAGTTCGAGTCTCGTCGTGGTCAATTAGTTTTGACTGATTCATTAATTGTAGCATTTCTTGGACAGTTTGTGTGCTCATTTCAAAGGCTCTGAATTTTGTCATCGATCGGGTGTATCAGTTTCCATCAGGAGATGCCCCTGTTGATGAATGCCGTCATGTCACTCCAAATTGAGCGCCAATCTAAACTGTATCATTTCTTGTGTCAAAATGTGTACAGAGGTTCTACCGAGATTTGAACTCGGATCGCTGGATTCAAAGTCCAGAGTGCTAACCATTACACCATAGAACCAACTAGTTTATTTCTGGCTAACAGTCAAGTCATAGGGACGTTTTTGTATGACGGATCTATTTCCATCTCAAGACTAAGCCAACGAAGAGATAAAGAAGTGCACGACAAACTGTATGGAAGTGCCTCAGTCAACGTTGGATAAACTGTGGGAAAAAATGTTGGCACACATTCAGGTTCTACCGAGATTTGAACTCGGATCGCTGGATTCAGAGTCCAGTGTGCTAACCATTACACCATAGAACCACCTGAAAGTATGACTTTGTGAAGCTCCTTGGGAACATCAGCCAAGATTCTCAATTTTTATAAGAACTTTGCAAAGTCAAACTCTAAGCAGTGTAGTGGCCGCGTGGCCTAATGGATAAGGCGTCTGACTTCGAATCAGAAGATTGCGAGTTCGAGTCTCGTCGTGGTCAATTAGTTTTGACTGATTCATTAATTGTAGCATTTCTTGGACAGTTTGTGTGCTCATTTCAAAGGCTCTGAATTTTGTCATCGATCGGGTGTATCAGTTTCCATCAGGAGATGCCCCTGTTGATGAATGCCGTCATGTCACTCCAAATTGAGCGCCAATTTAAACTGTATCATCTCTTGTGTCAAAATGTGTACAGAGGTTCTACCGAGATTTGAACTCGGATCGCTGGATTCAAAGTCCAGAGTGCTAACCATTACACCATAGAACCAACTAGTTTATTTCTGGCTAACAGTCAAGTCATAGGGACGTTTTTGTATGACGGATCTATTTCCATCTCAAGACTAAGCCAACGAAGAGATAAAGAAGTGCACAACAAACTGTATGGAAGTGCCTCAGTCAACGTTGGATAAACTGTGGGAAAAAATGTTAGCACACATTCAGGTTCTACCGAGATTTGAACTCGGATCGCTGGATTCAGAGTCCAGTGTGCTAACCATTACACCATAGAACCACCTGAAAGTATGATTTTGTGAAGCTCCTTGGGAACATCAGCCAAGATTCTCAATTTTTATAAGAACTTTGCAAAGTCAAACTCTAAGCAGTGTAGTGGCCGCGTGGCCTAATGGATAAGGCGTCTGACTTCGAATCAGAAGATTGCGAGTTCGAGTCTCGTCGTGGTCAATTAGTTTTGACTGATTCATTAATTGTAGCATTTCTTGGACAGTTTGTGTGCTCATTTCAAAGGCTCTGAATTTTGTCATCGATCGGGTGTATCAGTTTCCATCAGGAGATGCCCCTGTTGATGAATGCCGTCATGTCACTCCAAATTGAGCGCCAATCTAAACTGTATCATTTCTTGTGTCAAAATGTGTACAGAGATTCTACCGAGATTTGAACTCGGATCGCTGGATTCAAAGTCCAGAGTGCTAACCATTACACCATAGAACCAACTAGTTTATTTCTGGCTAACAGTCAAGTCATAGGGACGTTTTTGTATGACGGATCTATTTCCATCTCAAGACTAAGCCAACGAAGAGATAAAGAAGTGCACGACAAACTGTATGGAAGTGCCTCAGTCAACGTTGGATAAACTGTGGGAAAAAATGTTGGCACACATTCAGGTTCTACCGAGATTTGAACTCGGATCGCTGGATTCAGAGTCCAGTGTGCTAACCATTACACCATAGAACCACCTGAAAGTATGATTTTGTGAAGCTCCTTGGGAACATCAGCCAAGATTCTCAATTTTTATAAGAACTTTGCAAAGTCAAACTCTAAGCAGTGTAGTGGCCGCGTGGCCTAATGGATAAGGCGTCTGACTTCGAATCAGAAGATTGCGAGTTCGAGTCTCGTCGTGGTCAATTAGTTTTGACTGATTCATTAATTGTAGCATTTCTTGGACAGTTTGTGTGCTCATTTCAAAGGCTCTGAATTTTGTCATCGATCGGGTGTATCAGTTTCCATCAGGAGATGCCCCTGTTGATGAATGCCGTCATGTCACTCCAAATTGAGCGCCAATTTAAACTGTATCATCTCTTGTGTCAAAATGTGTACAGAGGTTCTACCGAGATTTGAACTCGGATCGCTGGATTCAAAGTCCAGAGTGCTAACCATTACACCATAGAACCAACTAGTTTATTTCTGGCTAACAGTCAAGTCATAGGGACGTTTTTGTATGACGGATCTGTTTCCATCTCAAGACTAAGCCAACGAAGAGATAAAGAAGTGCACAACAAACTGTATGGAAGTGCCTCAGTCAACGTTGGATAAACTGTGGGAAAAAATGTTAGCACACATTCAGGTTCTACCGAGATTTGAACTCGGATCGCTGGATTCAGAGTCCAGTGTGCCAACCATTACACCATAGAACCACCTGAAAGTATGATTTTGTGAAGCTCCTTGGGAACATCAGCCAAGATTCTCAATTTTTATAAGAACTTTGCAAAGTCAAACTCTAAGCAGTGTAGTGGCTGCGTGGCCTAATGGATAAGGCGTCTGACTTCGAATCAGAAGATTGCGAGTTCGAGTCTCGTCGTGGTCAATTAGTTTTGACTGATTCATTAATTGTAGCATTTCTTGGACAGTTTGTGTGCTCATTTCAAAGGCTCTGAATTTTGTCATCGATCGGGTGTATCAGTTTCCATCAGGAGATGCCCCTGTTGATGAATGCCGTCATGTCACTCCAAATTGAGCGCCAATCTAAACTGTATCATTTCTTGTGTCAAAATGTGTACAGAGGTTCTACCGAGATTTGAACTCGGATCGCTGGATTCAAAGTCCAGAGTGCTAACCATTACACCATAGAACCAACTAGTTTATTTCTGGCTAACAGTTAAGTCATAGGGACGTTTTTGTATGACGGATCTATTTCCATCTCAAGACTAAGCCAACGAAGAGATAAAGAAGTGCACGACAAACTGTATGGAAGTGCCTCAGTCAACGTTGGATAAACTGTGGGAAAAAATGTTGGCACACATTCAGGTTCTACCGAGATTTGAACTCGGATCGCTGGATTCAGAGTCCAGTGTGCTAACCATTACACCATAGAACCACCTGAAAGTATGATTTTGTGAAGCTCCTTGGGAACATGAGCCAAGATTCTCAATTTTTATAAGAACTTTGCAAAGTCAAACTCTAAGCAGTGTAGTGGCCGCGTGGCCTAATGGATAAGGCGTCTGACTTCGAATCAGAAGATTGCGAGTTCGAGTCTCGTCGTGGTCAATTAGTTTTGACTGATTCATTAATTGTAGCATTTCTTGGACAGTTTGTGTGCTCATTTCAAAGGCTCTGAATTTTGTCATCGATCGGGTGTATCAGTTTCCATCAGGAGATGCCCCTGTTGATGAATGCCGTCATGTCACTCCAAATTGAGCGCCAATTTAAACTGTATCATCTCTTGTGTCAAAATGTGTACAGAGGTTCTACCGAGATTTGAACTCGGATCGCTGGATTCAAAGTCCAGAGTGCTAACCATTACACCATAGAACCAACTAGTTTATTTCTGGCTAACAGTCAAGTCATAGGGACGTTTTTGTATGACGGATCTATTTCCATCTCAAGACTAAGCCAACGAAGAGATAAAGAAGTGCACAACAAACTGTATGGAAGTGCCTCAGTCAACGTTGGATAAACTGTGGGAAAAAATGTTAGCACACATTCAGGTTCTACCGAGATTTGAACTCGGATCGCTGGATTCAGAGTCCAGTGTGCTAACCATTACACCATAGAACCACCTGAAAGTATGATTTTGTGAAGCTCCTTGGGAACATCAGCCAAGATTCTCAATTTTTATAAGAACTTTGCAAAGTCAAACTCTAAGCAGTGTAGTGGCCGCGTGGCCTAATGGATAAGGCGTCTGACTTCGAATCAGAAGATTGCGAGTTCGAGTCTCGTCGTGGTCAATTAGTTTTGACTGATTCATTAATTGTAGCATTTCTTGGACAGTTTGTGTGCTCATTTCAAAGGCTCTGAATTTTGTCATCGATCGGGTGTATCAGTTTCCATCAGGAGATGCCCCTGTTGATGAATGCCGTCATGTCACTCCAAATTGAGCGCCAATCTAAAATGTATCATTTCTTGTGTCAAAATGTGTACAGAGGTTCTACCGAGATTTGAACTCGGATCGCTGGATTCAAAGTCCAGAGTGCTAACCATTACACCATAGAACCAACTAGTTTATTTCTGGCTAACAGTCAAGTCATAGGGACGTTTTTGTATGACGGATCTATTTCCATCTCAAGACTAAGCCAACGAAGAGATAAAGAAGTGCACGACAAACTGTATGGAAGTGCCTCAGTCAACGTTGGATAAACTGTGGGAAAAAATGTTAGCACACATTCAGGTTCTACCGAGATTTGAACTCGGATCGCTGGATTCAGAGTCCAGTGTGCCAACCATTACACCATAGAACCACCTGAAAGTATGATTTTGTGAAGCTCCTTGGGAACATCAGCCAAGATTCTCAATTTTTATAAGAACTTTGCAAAGTCAAACTCTAAGCAGTGTAGTGGCTGCGTGGCCTAATGGATAAAGCGTCTGACTTCGAATCAGAAGATTGCGAGTTCGAGTCTCGTCGTGGTCAATTAGTTTTGACTGATTCATTAATTGTAGCATTTCTTGGACAGTTTGTGTGCTCATTTCAAAGGCTCTGAATTTTGTCATCGATCGGGTGTATCAGTTTCCATCAGGAGATGCCCCTGTTGATGAATGCCGTCATGTCACTCCAAATTGAGCGCCAATCTAAACTGTATCATTTCTTGTGTCAAAATGTGTACAGAGGTTCTACCGAGATTTGAACTCGGATCGCTGGATTCAAAGTCCAGAGTGCTAACCATTACACCATAGAACCAACTAGTTTATTTCTGGCTAACAGTTAAGTCATAGGGACGTTTTTGTATGACGGATCTATTTCCATCTCAAGACTAAGCCAACGAAGAGATAAAGAAGTGCATGACAAACTGTATGGAAGTGCCTCAGTCAACGTTGGATAAACTGTGGGAAAAAATGTTGGCACACATTCAGGTTCTACCGAGATTTGAACTCGGATCGCTGGATTCAGAGTCCAGTGTGCTAACCATTACACCATAGAACCACCTGAAAGTATGATTTTGTGAAGCTCCTTGGGAACATGAGCCAAGATTCTCAATTTTTATAAGAACTTTGCAAAGTCAAACTCTAAGCAGTGTAGTGGCCGCGTGGCCTAATGGATAAGGCGTCTGACTTCGAATCAGAAGATTGCGAGTTCGAGTCTCGTCGTGGTCAATTAGTTTTGACTGATTCATTAATTGTAGCATTTCTTGGACAGTTTGTGTGCTCATTTCAAAGGCTCTGAATTTTGTCATCGATCGGGTGTATCAGTTTCCATCAGGAGATGCCCCTGTTGATGAATGCCGTCATGTCACTCCAAATTGAGCGCCAATTTAAACTGTATCATCTCTTGTGTCAAAATGTGTACAGAGGTTCTACCGAGATTTGAACTCGGATCGCTGGATTCAAAGTCCAGAGTGCTAACCATTACACCATAGAACCAACTAGTTTATTTCTGGCTAACAGTCAAGTCATAGGGACGTTTTTGTATGACGGATCTATTTCCATCTCAAGACTAAGCCAACGAAGAGATAAAGAAGTGCACAACAAACTGTATGGAAGTGCCTCAGTCAACGTTGGATAAACTGTGGGAAAAAATGTTAGCACACATTCAGGTTCTACCGAGATTTGAACTCGGATCGCTGGATTCAGAGTCCAGTGTGCTAACCATTACACCATAGAACCACCTGAAAGTATGATTTTGTGAAGCTCCTTGGGAACATCAGCCAAGATTCTCAATTTTTATAAGAACTTTGCAAAGTCAAACTCTAAGCAGTGTAGTGGCCGCGTGGCCTAATGGATAAGGCGTCTGACTTCGAATCAGAAGATTGCGAGTTCGAGTCTCGTCGTGGTCAATTAGTTTTGACTGATTCATTAATTGTAGCATTTCTTGGACAGTTTGTGTGCTCATTTCAAAGGCTCTGAATTTTGTCATCGATCGGGTGTATCAGTTTCCATCAGGAGATGCCCCTGTTGATGAATGCCGTCATGTCACTCCAAATTGAGCGCCAATCTAAAATGTATCATTTCTTGTGTCAAAATGTGTACAGAGGTTCTACCGAGATTTGAACTCGGATCGCTGGATTCAAAGTCCAGAGTGCTAACCATTACACCATAGAACCAACTAGTTTATTTCTGGCTAACAGTCAAGTCATAGGGACGTTTTTGTATGACGGATCTATTTCCATCTCAAGACTAAGCCAACGAAGAGATAAAGAAGTGCACGACAAACTGTATGGAAGTGCCTCAGTCAACGTTGGATAAACTGTGGGAAAAAATGTTAGCACACATTCAGGTTCTACCGAGATTTGAACTCGGATCGCTGGATTCAGAGTCCAGTGTGCCAACCATTACACCATAGAACCACCTGAAAGTATGATTTTGTGAAGCTCCTTGGGAACATCAGCCAAGATTCTCAATTTTTATAAGAACTTTGCAAAGTCAAACTCTAAGCAGTGTAGTGGCTGCGTGGCCTAATGGATAAGGCGTCTGACTTCGAATCAGAAGATTGCGAGTTCGAGTCTCGTCGTGGTCAATTAGTTTTGACTGATTCATTAATTGTAGCATTTCTTGGACAGTTTGTGTGCTCATTTCAAAGGCTCTGAATTTTGTCATCGATCGGGTGTATCAGTTTCCATCAGGAGATGCCCCTGTTGATGAATGCCGTCATGTCAC
Organism: Terebella lapidaria; assembly: GCA_949152475.1. NCBI lineage: Eukaryota > Metazoa > Annelida > Polychaeta > Terebellida > Terebellidae > Terebella > Terebella lapidaria. The sequence goes on from OX424565.1 coordinate 29,120,525, forward strand.
TCCAAATTGAGCGCCAATCTAAACTGTATCATTTCTTGTGTCAAAATGTGTACAGAGGTTCTACCGAGATTTGAACTCGGATCGCTGGATTCAAAGTCCAGAGTGCTAACCATTACACCATAGAACCAACTAGTTTATTTCTGGCTAACAGTTAAGTCATAGGGACGTTTTTGTATGACGGATCTATTTCCATCTCAAGACTAAGCCAACGAAGAGATAAAGAAGTGCATGACAAACTGTATGGAAGTGCCTCAGTCAACGTTGGATAAACTGTGGGAAAAAATGTTGGCACACATTCAGGTTCTACCGAGATTTGAACTCGGATCGCTGGATTCAGAGTCCAGTGTGCTAACCATTACACCATAGAACCACCTGAAAGTATGATTTTGTGAAGCTCCTTGGGAACATGAGCCAAGATTCTCAATTTTTATAAGAACTTTGCAAAGTCAAACTCTAAGCAGTGTAGTGGCCGCGTGGCCTAATGGATAAGGCGTCTGACTTCGAATCAGAAGATTGCGAGTTCGAGTCTCGTCGTGGTCAATTAGTTTTGACTGATTCATTAATTGTAGCATTTCTTGGACAGTTTGTGTGCTCATTTCAAAGGCTCTGAATTTTGTCATCGATCGGGTGTATCAGTTTCCATCAGGAGATGCCCCTGTTGATGAATGCCGTCATGTCACTCCAAATTGAGCGCCAATTTAAACTGTATCATCTCTTGTGTCAAAATGTGTACAGAGGTTCTACCGAGATTTGAACTCGGATCGCTGGATTCAAAGTCCAGAGTGCTAACCATTACACCATAGAACCAACTAGTTTATTTCTGGCTAACAGTCAAGTCATAGGGACGTTTTTGTATGACGGATCTATTTCCATCTCAAGACTAAGCCAACGAAGAGATAAAGAAGTGCACAACAAACTGTATGGAAGTGCCTCAGTCAACGTTGGATAAACTGTGGGAAAAAATGTTAGCACACATTCAGGTTCTACCGAGATTTGAACTCGGATCGCTGGATTCAGAGTCCAGTGTGCTAACCATTACACCATAGAACCACCTGAAAGTATGATTTTGTGAAGCTCCTTGGGAACATCAGCCAAGATTCTCAATTTTTATAAGAACTTTGCAAAGTCAAACTCTAAGCAGTGTAGTGGCCGCGTGGCCTAATGGATAAGGCGTCTGACTTCGAATCAGAAGATTGCGAGTTCGAGTCTCGTCGTGGTCAATTAGTTTTGACTGATTCATTAATTGTAGCATTTCTTGGACAGTTTGTGTGCTCATTTCAAAGGCTCTGAATTTTGTCATCGATCGGGTGTATCAGTTTCCATCAGGAGATGCCCCTGTTGATGAATGCCGTCATGTCACTCCAAATTGAGCGCCAATCTAAAATGTATCATTTCTTGTGTCAAAATGTGTACAGAGGTTCTACCGAGATTTGAACTCGGATCGCTGGATTCAAAGTCCAGAGTGCTAACCATTACACCATAGAACCAACTAGTTTATTTCTGGCTAACAGTCAAGTCATAGGGACGTTTTTGTATGACGGATCTATTTCCATCTCAAGACTAAGCCAACGAAGAGATAAAGAAGTGCACGACAAACTGTATGGAAGTGCCTCAGTCAACGTTGGATAAACTGTGGGAAAAAATGTTGGCACACATTCAGGTTCTACCGAGATTTGAACTCGGATCGCTGGATTCAGAGTCCAGTGTGCTAACCATTACACCATAGAACCACCTGAAAGTATGATTTTGTGAAGCTCCTTGGAAACATCAGCCAAGATTCTCAATTTTTATAAGAACTTTGCAAAGTCAAACTCTAAGCAGTGTAGTGGCCGCGTGGCCTAATGGATAAGGCGTCTGACTTCGAATCAGAAGATTGCGAGTTCGAGTCTCGTCGTGGTCAATTAGTTTTGACTGATTCATTAATTGTAGCATTTCTTGGACAGTTTGTGTGCTCATTTCAAAGGCTCTGAATTTTGTCATCGATCGGGTGTATCAGTTTCCATCAGGAGATGCCCCTGTTGATGAATGCCGTCATGTCACTCCAAATTGAGCGCCAATTTAAACTGTATCATCTCTTGTGTCAAAATGTGTACAGAGGTTCTACCGAGATTTGAACTCGGATCGCTGGATTCAAAGTCCAGAGTGCTAACCATTACACCATAGAACCAACTAGTTTCTTTCTGGCTAACAGTCAAGTCATAGGGACGTTTTTGTATGACGGATCTATTTCCATCTCAAGACTAAGCCAACGAAGAGATAAAGAAGTGCACAACAAACTGTATGGAAGTGCCTCAGTCAACGTTGGATAAACTGTGGGAAAAAATGTTAGCACACATTCAGCTTCTACCGAGATTTGTACTCGGATCGCTGGATTCAGAGTCCAGTGTGCTAACCATTACACCATAGAACCACCTGAAAGTATGATTTTGTGAAGCTCCTTGGGAACATCAGCCAAGATTCTCAATTTTTATAAGAACTTTGCAAAGTCAAACTCTAAGCAGTGTAGTGGCCGCGTGGCCTAATGGATAAGGCGTCTGACTTCGAATCAGAAGATTGCGAGTTCGAGTCTCGTCGTGGTCAATTAGTTTTGACTGATTCATTAATTGTAGCATTTCTTGGACAGTTTGTGTGCTCATTTCAAAGGCTCTGAATTTTGTCATCGATCGGGTGTATCAGTTTCCATCAGGAGATGCCCCTGTTGATGAATGCCGTCATGTCACTCCAAATTGAGCGCCAATCTAAACTGTATCATTTCTTGTGTCAAAATGTGTACAGAGGTCCTACCGAGATTTGAACTCGGATCGCTGGATTCAAAGTCCAGAGTGCTAACCATTACACCATAGAACCAACTAGTTTATTTCTGGCTAACAGTCAAGTCATAGGGACGTTTTTGTATGACGGATCTATTTCCATCTCAAGACTAAGCCAACGAAGAGATAAAGAAGTGCACGACAAACTGTATGGAAGTGCCTCAGTCAACGTTGGATAAACTGTGGGAAAAAATGTTGGCACACATTCAGGTTCTACCGAGATTTGAACTCGGATCGCTGGATTCAGAGTCCAGTGTGCTAACCATTACACCATAGAACCACCTGAAAGTATGATTTTGTGAAGCTCCTTGGGAACATCAGCCAAGATTCTCAATTTTTATAAGAACTTTGCAAAGTCAAACTCTAAGCAGTGTAGTGGCCGCGTGGCCTAATGGATAAGGCGTCTGACTTCGAATCAGAAGATTGCGAGTTCGAGTCTCGTCGTGGTCAATTAGTTTTGACTGATTCATTAATTGTAGCATTTCTTGGACAGTTTGTGTGCTCATTTCAAAGGCTCTGAATTTTGTCATCGATCGGGTGTATCAGTTTCCATCAGGAGATGCCCCTGTTGATGAATGCCGTCATGTCACTCCAAATTGAGCGCCAATTTAAACTGTATCATCTCTTGTGTCAAAATGTGTACAGAGGTTCTACCGAGATTTGAACTCGGATCGCTGGATTCAAAGTCCAGAGTGCTAACCATTACACCATAGAACCAACTAGTTTATTTCTGGCTAACAGTCAAGTCATAGGGACGTTTTTGTATGACGGATCTATTTCCATCTCAAGACTAAGCCAACGAAGAGATAAAGAAGTGCACAACAAACTGTATGGAAGTGCCTCAGTCAACGTTGGATAAACTGTGGGAAAAAATGTTAGCACACATTCAGGTTCTACCGAGATTTGAACTCGGATCGCTGGATTCAGAGTCCAGTGTGCTAACCATTACACCATAGAACCACCTGAAAGTATGATTTTGTGAAGCTCCTTGGGAACATCAGCCAAGATTCTCAATTTTTATAAGAACTTTGCAAAGTCAAACTCTAAGCAGTGTAGTGGCCGCGTGGCCTAATGGATAAGGCGTCTGACTTCGAATCAGAAGATTGCGAGTTCGAGTCTCGTCGTGGTCAATTAGTTTTGACTGATTCATTAATTGTAGCATTTCTTGGACAGTCTGTGTGCTCATTTCAAAGGCTCTGAATTTTGTCATCGATCGGGTGTATCAGTTTCCATCAGGAGATGCCCCTGTTGATGAATGCCGTCATGTCACTCCAAATTGAGCGCCAATCTAAACTGTATCATTTCTTGTGTCAAAATGTGTACAGAGGTTCTACCGAGATTTGAACTCGGATCGCTGGATTCAAAGTCCAGAGTGCTAACCATTACACCATAGAACCAACTAGTTTATTTCTGGCTAACAGTCAAGTCATAGGGACGTTTTTGTATGACGGATCTATTTCCATCTCAAGACTAAGCCAACGAAGAGATAAAGAAGTGCACGACAAACTGTATGGAAGTGCCTCAGTCAACGTTGGATAAACTGTGGGAAAAAATGTTGGCACACATTCAGGTTCTACCGAGATTTGAACTCGGATCGCTGGATTCAGAGTCCAGTGTGCTAACCATTACACCATAGAACCACCTGAAAGTATGATTTTGTGAAGCTCCTTGGGAACATCAGCCAAGATTCTCAATTTTTATAAGAACTTTGCAAAGTCAAACTCTAAGCAGTGTAGTGGCCGCGTGGCCTAATGGATAAGGCGTCTGACTTCGAATCAGAAGATTGCGAGTTCGAGTCTCGTCGTGGTCAATTAGTTTTGACTGATTCATTAATTGTAGCATTTCTTGGACAGTTTGTGTGCTCATTTCAAAGGCTCTGAATTTTGTCATCGATCGGGTGTATCAGTTTCCATCAGGAGATGCCCCTGTTGATGAATGCCGTCATGTCACTCCAAATTGAGCGCCAATTTAAACTGTATCATCTCTTGTGTCAAAATGTGTACAGAGGTTCTACCGAGATTTGAACTCGGATCGCTGGATTCAAAGTCCAGAGTGCTAACCATTACACCATAGAACCAACTAGTTTATTTCTGGCTAACAGTCAAGTCATAGGGACGTTTTTGTATGACGGATCTATTTCCATCTCAAGACTAAGCCAACGAAGAGATAAAGAAGTGCACAACAAACTGTATGGAAGTGCCTCAGTCAACGTTGGATAAACTGTGGGAAAAAATGTTAGCACACATTCAGGTTCTACCGAGATTTGAACTCGGATCGCTGGATTCAGAGTCCAGTGTGCTAACCATTACACCATAGAACCACCTGAAAGTATGATTTTGTGAAGCTCCTTGGGAACATCAGCCAAGATTCTCAATTTTTATAAGAACTTTGCAAAGTCAAACTCTAAGCAGTGTAGTGGCCGCGTGGCCTAATGGATAAGGCGTCTGACTTCGAATCAGAAGATTGCGAGTTCGAGTCTCGTCGTGGTCAATTAGTTTTGACTGATTCATTAATTGTAGCATTTCTTGGACAGTTTGTGTGCTCATTTCAAAGGCTCTGAATTTTGTCATCGATCGGGTGTATCAGTTTCCATCAGGAGATGCCCCTGTTGATGAATGCCGTCATGTCACTCCAAATTGAGCGCCAATCTAAACTGTATCATTTCTTGTGTCAAAATGTGTACAGAGGTTCTACCGAGATTTGAACTCGGATCGCTGGATTCAAAGTCCAGAGTGCTAACCATTACACCATAGAACCAACTAGTTTATTTCTGGCTAACAGTCAAGTCATAGGGACGTTTTTGTATGACGGATCTATTTCCATCTCAAGACTAAGCCAACGAAGAGATAAAGAAGTGCACGACAAACTGTATGGAAGTGCCTCAGTCAACGTTGGATAAACTGTGGGAAAAAATGTTGGCACACATTCAGGTTCTACCGAGATTTGAACTCGGATCGCTGGATTCAGAGTCCAGTGTGCTAACCATTACACCATAGAACCACCTGAAAGTATGATTTTGTGACGCTCCTTGGGAACATCAGCCAAGATTCTCAATTTTTATAAGAACTTTGCAAAGTCAAACTCTAAGCAGTGTAGTGGCCGCGTGGCCTAATGGATAAGGCGTCTGACTTCGAATCAGAAGATTGCGAGTTCGAGTCTCGTCGTGGTCAATTAGTTTTGACTGATTCATTAATTGTAGCATTTCTTGGACAGTTTGTGTGCTCATTTCAAAGGCTCTGAATTTTGTCATCGATCGGGTGTATCAGTTTCCATCAGGAGATGCCCCTGTTGATGAATGCCGTCATGTCACTCCAAATTGAGCGCCAATTTAAACTGTATCATCTCTTGTGTCAAAATGTGTACAGAGGTTCTACCGAGATTTGAACTCGGATCGCTGGATTCAAAGTCCAGAGTGCTAACCATTACACCATAGAACCAACTAGTTTATTTCTGGCTAACAGTCAAGTCATAGGGACGTTTTTGTATGACGGATCTATTTCCATCTCAAGACTAAGCCAACGAAGAGATAAAGAAGTGCACAACAAACTGTATGGAAGTGCCTCAGTCAACGTTGGATAAACTGTGGGAAAAAATGTTAGCACACATTCAGGTTCTACCGAGATTTGAACTCGGATCGCTGGATTCAGAGTCCAGTGTGCTAACCATTACACCATAGAACCACCTGAAAGTATGATTTTGTGAAGCTCCTTGGGAACATCAGCCAAGATTCTCAATTTTTATAAGAACTTTGCAAAGTCAAACTCTAAGCAGTGTAGTGGCCGCGTGGCCTAATGGATAAGGCGTCTGACTTCGAATCAGAAGATTGCCAGTTCGAGTCTCGTCGTGGTCAATTAGTTTTGACTGATTCATTAATTGTAGCATTTCTTGGACAGTTTGTGTGCTCATTTCAAAGGCTCTGAATTTTGTCATCGATCGGGTGTATCAGTTTCCATCAGGAGATGCCCCTGTTGATGAATGCCGTCATGTCACTCCAAATTGAGTTCCAATCTAAACTGTATCATTTCTTGTATCAAAATGTGTACAGAGGTTCTACCGAGATTTGAACTCGGATCGCTGGATTCAAAGTCCAGAGTGCTAACCATTACACCATAGAACCAACTAGTTTATTTCTGGCTAACAGTCAAGTCATAGGGACGTTTTTGTATGACGGATCTATTTCCATCTCAAGACTAAGCCAACGAAGAGATAAAGAAGTGCACAACAAACTGTATGGAAGTGCCTCAGTCAACGTTGGATAAACTGTGGGAAAAAATGTTAGCACACATTCAGGTTCTACCGAGATTTGAACTCGGATCGCTGGATTCAGAGTCCAGTGTGCTAACCATTACACCATAGAACCACCTGAAAGTATGATTTTGTGAAGCTCCTTGGGAACATCAGCCAAGATTCTCAATTTTTATAAGAACTTTGCAGAGTCAAACTCTAAGCAGTGTAGTGGCCGCGTGGCCTAATGGATAAGGCGTCTGACTTCGAATCAGAAGATTGCGAGTTCGAGTCTCGTCGTGGTCAATTAGTTTTGACTGATTCATTAATTGTAGCATTTCTTGGACAGTTTGTGTGCTCATTTCAAAGGCTCTGTATCAGTTTCCATCAGGAGATGCCCCTGTTGATGAATGCCGTCATGTCACTCCAAATTGAGCGCCAATCTAAACTGTATCATTTCTTGTGTCAAAATGTGTACAGAGGTTCTACCGAGATTTGAACTCGGATCGCTGGATTCAAAGTCCAGAGTGCTAACCATTACACCATAGAACCAACTAGTTTATTTCTGGCTAACAGTCAAGTCATAGGGACGTTTTTGTATGACGGATCTATTTCCATCTCAAGACTAAGCCAACGAAGAGATAAAGAAGTGCACGACAAACTGTATGGAAGTGCCTCAGTCAACGTTGGATAAACTGTGGGAAAAAATGTTGGCACACATTCAGGTTCTACCGAGATTTGAACTCGGATCGCTGGATTCAGAGTCCAGTGTGCTAACCATTACACAGTAGAACCACCTGAAAGTATGATTTTGTGAAGCTCCTTGGGAACATCAGCCAAGATTCTCAATTTTTATAAGAACTTTGCAAAGTCAAACTCTAAGCAGTGTAGTGGCCGCGTGGCCTAATGGATAAGGCGTCTGACTTCGAATCAGAAGATTGCGAGTTCGAGTCTCGTCGTGGTCAATTAGTTTTGACTGATTCATTAATTGTAGCATTTCTTGGACAGTTTGTGTGCTCATTTCAAAGGCTCTGAATTTTGTCATCGATCGGGTGTATCAGTTTCCATCAGGAGATGCCCCTGTTGATGAATGCCGTCATGTCACTCCAAATTGAGCGCCAATCTAAACTGTATCATTTCTTGTGTCAAAATGTGTACAGAGGTTCTACCGAGATTTGAACTCGGATCGCTGGATTCAAAGTCCAGAGTGCTAACCATTACACCATAGAACCAACTAGTTTATTTCTGGCTAACAGTCAAGTCATAGGGACGTTTTTGTATGACGGATCTATTTCCATCTCAAGACTAAGCCAACGAAGAGATAAAGAAGTGCACGACAAACTGTATGGAAGTGCCTCAGTCAACGTTGGATAAACTGTGGGAAAAAATGTTGGCACACATTCAGGTTCTACCGAGATTTGAACTCGGATCGCTGGATTCAGAGTCCAGTGTGCTAACCATTACACCATAGAACCACCTGAAAGTATGATTTTGTGAAGCTCCTTGGGAACATCAGCCAAGATTCTCAATTTTTATAAGAACTTTGCAAAGTCAAACTCTAAGCAGTGTAGTGGCCGCGTGGCCTAATGGATAAGGCGTCTGACTTCGAATCAGAAGATTGCGAGTTCGAGTCTCGTCGTGGTCAATTAGTTTTGACTGATTCATTAATTGTAGCATTTCTTGGACAGTTTGTGTGCTCATTTCAAAGGCTCTGAATTTTGTCATCGATCGGGTGTATCAGTTTCCATCAGGAGATGCCCCTGTTGATGAATGCCGTCATGTCACTCCAAATTGAGCGCCAATTTAAACTGTATCATCTCTTGTGTCAAAATGTGTACAGAGGTTCTACCGAGATTTGAACTCGGATCGCTGGATTCAAAGTCCAGAGTGCTAACCATTACACCATAGAACCAACTAGTTTATTTCTGGCTAACAGTCAAGTCATAGGGACGTTTTTGTATGACGGATCTATTTCCATCTCAAGACTAAGCCAACGAAGAGATAAAGAAGTGCACAACAAACTGTATGGAAGTGCCTCAGTCAACGTTGGATAAACTGTGGGAAAAAATGTTAGCACACATTCAGGTTCTACCGAGATTTGAACTCGGATCGCTGGATTCAGAGTCCAGAGTGCTAACCATTACACCATAGAACCACCTGAAAGTATGATTTTGTGAAGCTCCTTGGGAACATCAGCCAAGATTCTCAATTTTTATAAGAACTTTGCAAAGTCAAACTCTAAGCAGTGTAGTGGCCGCGTGGCCTAATGGATAAGGCGTCTGACTTCGAATCAGAAGATTGCGAGTTCGAGTCTCGTCGTGGTCAATTAGTTTTGACTGATTCATTAATTGTAGCATTTCTTGGACAGTTTGTGTGCTCATTTCAAAGGCTCTGAATTTTGTCATCGATCGGGTGTATCAGTTTCCATCAGGAGATGCCCCTGTTGATGAATGCCGTCATGTCACTCCAAATTGAGCGCCAATCTAAACTGTATCATTTCTTGTGTCAAAATGTGTACAGAGGTTCTACCGAGATTTGAACTCGGATCGCTGGATTCAAAGTCCAGAGTGCTAACCATTACACCATAGAACCAACTAGTTTATTTCTGGCTAACAGTCAAGTCATAGGGACGTTTTTGTATGACGGATCTATTTCCATCTCAAGACTAAGCCAACGAAGAGATAAAGAAGTGCACGACAAACTGTATGGAAGTGCCTCAGTCAACGTTGGATAAACTGTGGGAAATAATGTTGGCACACATTCAGGTTCTACCGAGATTTGAACTCGGATCACTGGATTCAGAGTCCAGTGTGCTAACCATTACACCATAGAACCACCTGAAAGTATGATTTTGTGAAGCTCCTTGGGAACATCAGCCAAGATTCTCAATTTTTATAAGAACTTTGCAAAGTCAAACTCTAAGCAGTGTAGTGGCCGCGTGGCCTAATGGATAAGGCGTCTGACTTCGAATCAGAAGATTGCGAGTTCGAGTCTCGTCGTGGTCAATTAGTTTTGACTGATTCATTAATTGTAGCATTTCTTGGACAGTTTGTGTGCTCATTTCAAAGGCTCTGAATTTTGTCATCGATCGGGTGTATCAGTTTCCATCAGGAGATGCCCCTGTTGATGAATGCCGTCATGTCACTCCAAATTGAGCGCCAATTTAAACTGTATCATCTCTTGTGTCAAAATGTGTACAGAGGTTCTACCGAGATTTGAACTCGGATCGCTGGATTCAAAGTCCAGAGTGCTAACCATTACACCATAGAACCAACTAGTTTATTTCTGGCTAACAGTCAAGTCATAGGGACGTTTTTGTATGACGGATCTATTTCCATCTCAAGACTAAGCCAACGAAGAGATAAAGAAGTGCACAACAAACTGTATGGAAGTGCCTCAGTCAACGTTGGATAAACTGTGGGAAAAAATGTTAGCACACATTCAGGTTCTACCGAGATTTGAACTCGGATCGCTGGATTCAGAGTCCAGTGTGCTAACCATTACACCATAGAACCACCTGAAAGTATGATTTTGTGAAGCTCCTTGGGAACATCAGCCAAGATTCTCAATTTTTATAAGAACTTTGCAAAGTCAAACTCTAAGCAGTGTAGTGGCCGCGTGGCCTAATGGATAAGGCGTCTGACTTCGAATCAGAAGATTGCGAGTTCGAGTCTCGTCGTGGTCAATTAGTTTTGACTGATTCATTAATTGTAGCATTTCTTGGACAGTTTGTGTGCTCATTTCAAAGGCTCTGAATTTTGTCATCGATCGGGTGTATCAGTTTCCATCAGGAGATGCCCCTGTTGATGAATGCCGTCATGTCACTCCAAATTGAGCGCCAATCTAAACTGTATCATTTCTTGTGTCAAAATGTGTACAGAGGTTCTACCGAGATTTGAACTCGGATCGCTGGATTCAAAGTCCAGAGTGCTAACCATTACACCATAGAACCAACTAGTTTATTTCTGGCTAACAGTCAAGTCATAGGGACGTTTTTGTATGACGGATCTATTTCCATCTCAAGACTAAGCCAACGAAGAGATAAAGAAGTGCACGACAAACTGTATGGAAGTGCCTCAGTCAACGTTGGATAAACTGTGGGAAAAAATGTTGGCACACATTCAGGTTCTACCGAGATTTGAACTCGGATCGCTGGATTCAGAGTCCAGTGTGCTAACCATTACACCATAGAACCACCTGAAAGTATGATTTTGTGAAGCTCCTTGGGAACATCAGCCAAGATTCTCAATTTTTATAAGAACTTTGCAAAGTCAAACTCTAAGCAGTGTAGTGGCCGCGTGGCCTAATGGATAAGGCGTCTGACTTCGAATCAGAAGATTGCGAGTTCGAGTCTCGTCGTGGTCAATTAGTTTTGACTGATTCATTAATTGTAGCATTTCTTGGACAGTTTGTGTGCTCATTTCAAAGGCTCTGAATTTTGTCATCGATCGGGTGTATCATTTCCATCAGGAGATGCCCCTGTTGATGAATGCCGTCATGTCACTCCAAATTGAGCGCCAATTTAAACTGTATCATCTTTTGTGTCAAAATGTGTACAGAGGTTCTACCGAGATTTGAACTCGGATCGCTGGATTCAAAGTCCAGAGTGCTAACCATTACACCATAGAACCAACTAGTTTATTTCTGGCTAACAGTCAAGTCATAGGGACGTTTTTGTATGACGGATCTATTTCCATCTCAAGACTAAGCCAACGAAGAGATAAAGAAGTGCACGACAAACTGTATGGAAGTGCCTCAGTCAACGTTGGATAAACTGTGGGAAAAAATGTTGGCACACATTCAGGTTCTACCGAGATTTGAACTCGGATCGCTGGATTCAGAGTCCAGTGTGCTAACCATTACACCATAGAACCACCTGAAAGTATGATTTTGTGAAGCTCCTTGGGAACATCAGCCAAGATTCTCAATTTTTATAAGAACTTTGCAAAGTCAAACTCTAAGCAGTGTAGTGGCCGCGTGGCCTAATGGATAAGGCGTCTGACTTCGAATCAGAAGATTGCGAGTTCGAGTCTCGTCGTGGTCAATTAGTTTTGACTGATTCATTAATTGTAGCATTTCTTGGACAGTTTGTGTGCTCATTTCAAAGGCTCTGAATTTTGTCATCGATCGGGTGTATCAGTTTCCATCAGGAGATGCCCCTGTTGATGAATGCCGTCATGTCACTCCAAATTGAGCGCCAATTTAAACTGTATCATCTCTTGTGTCAAAATGTGTACAGAGGTTCTACCGAGATTTGAACTCGGATCGCTGGATTCAAAGTCCAGAGTGCTAACCATTACACCATAGAACCAACTAGTTTATTTCTGGCTAACAGTCAAGTCATAGGGACGTTTTTGTATGACGGATCTATTTCCATCTCAAGACTAAGCCAACGAAGAGATAAAGAAGTGCACAACAAACTGTATGGAAGTGCCTCAGTCAACGTTGGATAAACTGTGGGAAAAAATGTTAGCACACATTCAGGTTCTACCGAGATTTGAACTCGGATCGCTGGATTCAGAGTCCAGTGTGCTAACCATTACACCATAGAACCACCTGAAAGTATGATTTTGTGAAGCTCCTTGGGAACATCAGCCAAGATTCTCAATTTTTATAAGAACTTTGCAAAGTCAAACTCTAAGCAGTGTAGTGGCCGCGTGGCCTAATGGATAAGGCGTCTGACTTCGAATCAGAAGATTGCGAGTTCGAGTCTCGTCGTGGTCAATTAGTTTTGACTGATTCATTAATTGTAGCATTTCTTGGACTGTTTGTGTGCTCATTTCAAAGGCTCTGAATTTTGTCATCGATCGGGTGTATCAGTTTCCATCAGGAGATGCCCCTGTTGATGAATGCCGTCATGTCACTCCAAATTGAGCGCCAATCTAAACTGTATCATTTCTTGTGTCAAAATGTGTACAGAGGTTCTACCGAGATTTGAACTCGGATCGCTGGATTCAAAGTCCAGAGTGCTAACCATTACACCATAGAACCAACTAGTTTATTTCTGGCTAACAGTCAAGTCATAGGGACGTTTTTGTATGACGGATCTATTTCCATCTCAAGACTAAGCCAACGAAGAGATAAAGAAGTGCACGACAAACTGTATGGAAGTGCCTCAGTCAACGTTGGATAAACTGTGGGAAAAAATGTTGGCACACATTCAGGTTCTACCGAGATTTGAACTCGGATCGCTGGATTCAGAGTCCAGTGTGCTAACCATTACACCATAGAACCACCTGAAAGTATGATTTTGTGAAGCTCCTTGGGAACATCAGCCAAGATTCTCAATTTTTATAAGAACTTTGCAAAGTCAAACTCTAAGCAGTGTAGTGGCCGCGTGGCCTAATGGATAAGGCGTCTGACTTCGAATCAGAAGATTGCGAGTTCGAGTCTCGTCGTGGTCAATTAGTTTTGACTGATTCATTAATTGTAGCATTTCTTGGACAGTTTGTGTGCTCATTTCAAAGGCTCTGAATTTTGTCATCGATCGGGTGTATCAGTTTCCATCAGGAGATGCCCCTGTTGATGAATGCCGTCATGTCACTCCAAATTGAGCGCCAATTTAAACTGTATCATCTCTTGTGTCAAAATGTGTACAGAGGTTCTACCGAGATTTGAACTCGGATCGCTGGATTCAAAGTCCAGAGTGCTAACCATTACACCATAGAACCAACTAGTTTATTTCTGGCTAACAGTCAAGTCATAGGGACGTTTTTGTATGACGGATCTATTTCCATCTCAAGACTAAGCCAACGAAGAGATAAAGAAGTGCCAATCTAAACTGTATCATTTCTTGTGTCAAAATGTGTACAGAGGTTCTACCGAGATTTGAACTCGGATCGCTGGATTCAAAGTCCAGAGTGCTAACCATTACACCATAGAACCAACTAGTTTATTTCTGGCTAACAGTCAAGTCATAGGGACGTTTTTGTATGACGGATCTATTTCCATCTCAAGACTAAGCCAACGAAGAGATAAAGAAGTGCACGACAAACTGTATGGAAGTGCCTCAGTCAACGTTGGATAAACTGTGGGAAAAAATGTTGGCACACATTCAGGTTCTACCGAGATTTGAACGCGGATCGCTGGATTCAGAGTCCAGTGTGCTAACCATTACACCATAGAACCACCTGAAAGTATGATTTTGTGAAGCTCCTTGGGAACATCAGCCAAGATTCTCAATTTTTATAAGAACTTTGCAAAGTCAAACTCTAAGCAGTGTAGTGGCCGCGTGGCCTAATGGATAAGGCGTCTGACTTCGAATCAGAAGATTGCGAGTTCGAGTCTCGTCGTGGTCAATTAGTTTTGACTGATTCATTAATTGTAGCATTTCTTGGACAGTTTGTGTGCTCATTTCAAAGGCTCTGAATTTTGTCATCGATCGGGTGTATCAGTTTCCATCAGGAGATGCCCCTGTTGATGAATGCCGTCATGTCACTCCAAATTGAGCGCCAATTTAAACTGTATCATCTCTTGTGTCAAAATGTGTACAGAGGTTCTACCGAGATTTGAACTCGGATCGCTGGATTCAAAGTCCAGAGTGCTAACCATTACACCATAGAACCAACTAGTTTATTTCTGGCTAACAGTCAAGTCATAGGGACGTTTTTGTATGACGGATCTATTTCCATCTCAAGACTAAGCCAACGAAGAGATAAAGAAGTGCACAACAAACTGTATGGAAGTGCCTCAGTCAACGTTGGATAAACTGTGGGAAAAAATGTTAGCACACATTCAGGTTCTACCGAGATTTGAACTCGGATCGCTGGATTCAGAGTCCAGTGTGCTAACCATTACACCATAGAACCACCTGAAAGTATGATTTTGTGAAGCTCCTTGGGAACATCAGCCAAGATTCTCAATTTTTATAAGAACTTTGCAAAGTCAAACTCTAAGCAGTGTAGTGGCCGCGTGGCCTAATGGATAAGGCGTCTGACTTCGAATCAGAAGATTGCGAGTTCGAGTCTCGTCGTGGTCAATTAGTTTTGACTGATTCATTAATTGTAGCATTTCTTGGACAGTTTGTGTGCTCATTTCAAAGGCTCTGAATTTTGTCATCGATCGGGTGTATCAGTTTCCATCAGGAGATGCCCCTGTTGATGAATGCCGTCATGTCACTCCAAATTGAGCGCCAATCTAAACTGTATCATTTCTTGTGTCAAAATGTGTACAGAGGTTCTACCGAGATTTGAACTCGGATCGCTGGATTCAAAGTCCAGAGTGCTAACCATTACACCATAGAACCAACTAGTTTATTTCTGGCTAACAGTCAAGTCATAGGGACGTTTTTGTATGACGGATCTATTTCCATCTCAAGACTAAGCCAACGAAGAGATAAAGAAGTGCACGACAAACTGTATGGAAGTGCCTCAGTCAACGTTGGATAAACTGTGGGAAAAAATGTTGGCACACATTCAGGTTCTACCGAGATTTGAACTCGGATCGCTGGATTCAGAGTCCAGTGTGCTAACCATTACACCATAGAACCACCTGAAAGTATGATTTTGTGAAGCTCCTTGGGAACATCAGCCAAGATTCTCAATTTTTATAAGAACTTTGCAAAGTCAAACTCTAAGCAGTGTAGTGGCCGCGTGGCCTAATGGATAAGGCGTCTGACTTCGAATCAGAAGATTGCGAGTTCGAGTCTCGTCGTGGTCAATTAGTTTTGACTGATTCATTAATTGTAGCATTTCTTGGACAGTTTGTGTGCTCATTTCAAAGGCTCTGAATTTTGTCATCGATCGGGTGTATCAGTTTCCATCAGGAGATGCCCCTGTTGATGAATGCCGTCATGTCACTCCAAATTGAGCGCCAATTTAAACTGTATCATCTCTTGTGTCAAAATGTGTACAGAGGTTCTACCGAGATTTGAACTCGGATCGCTGGATTCAAAGTCCAGAGTGCTAACCATTACACCATAGAACCAACTAGTTTATTTCTGGCTAACAGTCAAGTCATAGGGACGTTTTTGTATGACGGATCTATTTCCATCTCAAGACTAAGCCAACGAAGAGATAAAGAAGTGCACGACAAACTGTATGGAAGTGCCTCAGTCAACGTTGGATAAACTGTGGGAAAAAATGTTGGCACACATTCAGGTTCTACCGAGATTTGAACTCGGATCGCTGGATTCAGAGTCCAGTGTGCTAACCATTACACCATAGAACCACCTGAAAGTATGATTTTGTGAAGCTCCTTGGGAACATCAGCCAAGATTCTCAATTTTTATAAGAACTTTGCAAAGTCAAACTCTAAGCAGTGTAGTGGCCGCGTGGCCTAATGGATAAGGCGTCTGACTTCGAATCAGAAGATTGCGAGTTCGAGTCTCGTCGTGGTCAATTAGTTTTGACTGATTCATTAATTGTAGCATTTCTTGGACAGTTTGTGTGCTCATTTCAAAGGCTCTGAATTTTGTCATCGATCGGGTGTATCAGTTTCCATCAGGAGATGCCCCTGTTGATGAATGCCGTCATGTCACTCCAAATTGAGCGCCAATTTAAACTGTATCATCTCTTGTGTCAAAATGTGTACAGAGGTTCTACCGAGATTTGAACTCGGATCGCTGGATTCAAAGTCCAGAGTGCTAACCATTACACCATAGAACCAACTAGTTTATTTCTGGCTAACAGTCAAGTCATAGGGACGTTTTTGTATGACGGATCTATTTCCATCTCAAGACTAAGCCAACGAAGAGATAAAGAAGTGCACAACAAACTGTATGGAAGTGCCTCAGTCAACGTTGGATAAACTGTGGGAAAAAATGTTAGCACACATTCAGGTTCTACCGAGATTTGAACTCGGATCGCTGGATTCAGAGTCCAGTGTGCTAACCATTACACCATAGAACCACCTGAAAGTATGATTTTGTGAAGCTCCTTGGGAACATCAGCCAAGATTCTCAATTTTTATAAGAACTTTGCAAAGTCAAACTCTAAGCAGTGTAGTGGCCGCGTGGCCTAATGGATAAGGCGTCTGACTTCGAATCAGAAGATTGCGAGTTCGAGTCTCGTCGTGGTCAATTAGTTTTGACTGATTCATTAATTGTAGCATTTCTTGGACAGTTTGTGTGCTCATTTCAAAGGCTCTGAATTTTGTCATCGATCGGGTGTATCAGTTTCCATCAGGAGATGCCCCTGTTGATGAATGCCGTCATGTCACTCCAAATTGAGCGCCAATCTAAACTGTATCATTTCTTGTGTCAAAATGTGTACAGAGGTTCTACCGAGATTTGAACTCGGATCGCTGGATTCAAAGTCCAGAGTGCTAACCATTACACCATAGAACCAACTAGTTTATTTCTGGCTAACAGTCAAGTCATAGGGACGTTTTTGTATGACGGATCTATTTCCATCTCAAGACTAAGCCAACGAAGAGATAAAGAAGTGCACGACAAACTGTATGGAAGTGCCTCAGTCAACGTTGGATAAACTGTGGGAAAAAATGTTGGCACACATTCAGGTTCTACCGAGATTTGAACTCGGATCGCTGGATTCAGAGTCCAGTGTGCTAACCATTACACCATAGAACCACCTGAAAGTATGATTTTGTGAAGCTCCTTGGGAACATCAGCCAAGATTCTCAATTTTTATAAGAACTTTGCAAAGTCAAACTCTAAGCAGTGTAGTGGCCGCGTGGCCTAATGGATAAGGCGTCTGACTTCGAATCAGAAGATTGCGAGTTCGAGTCTCGTCGTGGTCAATTAGTTTTGACTGATTCATTAATTGTAGCATTTCTTGGACAGTTTGTGTGCTCATTTCAAAGGCTCTGAATTTTGTCATCGATCGGGTGTATCAGTTTCCATCAGGAGATGCCCCTGTTGATGAATGCCGTCATGTCACTCCAAATTGAGCGCCAATTTAAACTGTATCATCTCTTGTGTCAAAATGTGTACAGAGGTTCTACCGAGATTTGAACTCGGATCGCTGGATTCAAAGTCCAGAGTGCTAACCATTACACCATAGAACCAACTAGTTTATTTCTGGCTAACAGTCAAGTCATAGGGACGTTTTTGTATGACGGATCTATTTCCATCTCAAGACTAAGCCAACGAAGAGATAAAGAAGTGCCAATCTAAACTGTATCATTTCTTGTGTCAAAATGTGTACAGAGGTTCTACCGAGATTTGAACTCGGATCGCTGGATTCAAAGTCCAGAGTGCTAACCATTACACCATAGAACCAACTAGTTTATTTCTGGCTAACAGTCAAGTCATAGGGACGTTTTTGTATGACGGATCTATTTCCATCTCAAGACTAAGCCAACGAAGAGATAAAGAAGTGCACGACAAACTGTATGGAAGTGCCTCAGTCAACGTTGGATAAACTGTGGGAAAAAATGTTGGCACACATTCAGGTTCTACCGAGATTTGAACTCGGATCGCTGGATTCAGAGTCCAGTGTGCTAACCATTACACCATAGAACCACCTGAAAGTATGATTTTGTGAAGCTCCTTGGGAACATCAGCCAAGATTCTAAATTTTTATAAGAACTTTGCAAAGTCAAACTCTAAGCAGTGTAGTGGCCGCGTGGCCTAATGGATAAGGCGTCTGACTTCGAATCAGAAGATTGCGAGTTCGAGTCTCGTCGTGGTCAATTAGTTTTGACTGATTCATTAATTTTAGCATTTCTTGGACAGTTTGTGTGCTCATTTCAAAGGCTCTGAATTTTGTCATCGATCGGGTGTATCAGTTTCCATCAGGAGATGCCCCTGTTGATGAATGCCGTCATGTCACTCCAAATTGAGCGCCAATTTAAACTGTATCATCTCTTGTGTCAAAATGTGTACAGAGGTTCTACCGAGATTTGAACTCGGATCGCTGGATTCAAAGTCCAGAGTGCTAACCATTACACCATAGAACCAACTAGTTTATTTCTGGCTAACAGTCAAGTCATAGGGACGTTTTTGTATGACGGATCTATTTCCATCTCAAGACTAAGCCAACGAAGAGATAAAGAAGTGCACAACAAACTGTATGGAAGTGCCTCAGTCAACGTTGGATAAACTGTGGGAAAAAATGTTAGCACACATTCAGGTTCTACCGAGATTTGAACTCGGATCGCTGGATTCAGAGTCCAGTGTGCTAACCATTACACCATAGAACCACCTGAAAGTATGATTTTGTGAAGCTCCTTGGGAACATCAGCCAAGATTCTCAATTTTTATAAGAACTTTGCAAAGTCAAACTCTAAGCAGTGTAGTGGCCGCGTGGCCTAATGGATAAGGCGTCTGACTTCGAATCAGAAGATTGCGAGTTCGAGTCTCGTCGTGGTCAATTAGTTTTGACTGATTCATTAATTGTAGCATTTCTTGGACAGTTTGTGTGCTCATTTCAAAGGCTCTGAATTTTGTCATCGATCGGGTGTATCAGTTTCCATCAGGAGATGCCCCTGTTGATGAATGCCGTCATGTCACTCCAAATTGAGCGCCAATCTAAACTGTATCATTTCTTGTGTCAAAATGTGTACAGAGGTTCTACCGAGATTTGAACTCGGATCGCTGGATTCAAAGTCCAGAGTGCTAACCATTACACCATAGAACCAACTAGTTTATTTCTGGCTAACAGTCAAGTCATAGGGACGTTTTTGTATGACGGATCTATTTCCATCTCAAGACTAAGCCAACGAAGAGATAAAGAAGTGCACGACAAACTGTATGGAAGTGCCTCAGTCAACGTTGGATAAACTGTGGGAAAAAATGTTGGCACACATTCAGGTTCTACCGAGATTTGAACTCGGATCGCTGGATTCAGAGTCCAGTGTGCTAACCATTACACCATAGAACCACCTGAAAGTATGATTTTGTGAAGCTCCTTGGGAACATCAGCCAAGATTCTCAATTTTTATAAGAACTTTGCTAAGTCAAACTCTAAGGAGTGTAGTGGCCGCGAGGCCTAATGGATAAGGTGTCTGACTTCGAATCAGAAGATTGCGAGTTCGAGTCTCGTCGTGGTCAATTAGTTTTGACTGATTCATTAATTGTAGCATTTCTTGGACAGTTTGTGTGCTCATTTCAAAGGCTCTGAATTTTGTCATCGATCGGGTGTATCAGTTTCCATCAGGAGATGCCCCTGTTGATGAATGCCGTCATGTCACCAGTGGCGCCCACAGGGGTACGCAGTATACGCACGTGCGTATACAAAAATTTCAGACCACCCACCTTTCCCGCCCTTCGTACTGGTGTTCGTATTGATTGTCTTTTCGGACAGTAGGCCCCTATATTTCCAATGGTCTTCTCCACATCCTCAAATTTCAGGCTCGATAGAAACTTTGATGCACAACCGCAATGACACTATTAAATACTAGATAGGCCTACCGGGTAGTATTACTCCACATGTATTACTCGAATAGGCTGACGTTACATCTTTTGTTCATTGAAAATTTAATTTTGATCACACTGGATCTAAGACTGTGTTAGGTACCCGCAAAACGCCTAGATTGAACCAGAGAGCATCTAGACCCCTTGAGCTTCTGGGGCCCTAGGCGGGCCCCACACCCCACGCCTACTGGCTAGGACTCCCTCCTGCATGTGTGCGTCCTCTTTTTCAAAGCCTGTGGGCGCCTTTGCATGTCACTCCAAATTGAGCGCCAATTTAAACTGTATCATCTCTTGTGTCAAAATGTGTACAGAGGTTCTACCGAGATTTGAACTCGGATCGCTGGATTCAAAGTCCAGAGTGCTAACCATTACACCATAGAACCAATTAGTTTATTTCTGGCTAACAGTCAAGTCATAGGGACGTTTTTGTATGACGGATCTATTTCCATCTCAAGACTAAGCCAACGAAGAGATAAAGAAGTGCACAACAAACTGTATGGAAGTGCCCCAGTCAACGTTGGATAAACTGTGGGAAAAAATGTTGGCACACATTCAGGTTCTACCGAGATTTGAACTCAGATCGCTGGATTCAGAGTCCAGTGTGCTAACCATTACACCATAGAATCACCTGAAAGTATGATTTTGTGAAGCTCCTTGGGAACATCAGCCAAGATTCTCAATTTTTATAAGAACTTTGCAAAGTCAAACTCTAAGCAGTGTAGTGGCCGCGTGGCCTAATGGATAAGGCGTCTGACTTCGAATCAGAAGATTGCGAGTTCGAGTCTCGTCGTGGTCAATTAGTTTTGACTGATTCATTAATTGTAGCATTTCTTGGACAGTTTGTGTGCTCATTTCAAAGGCTCTGAATTTTGTCATCGATCGGGTATATCAGTTTCCATCAGGAGATGCCCCTGTTGATGAATGCCGTCATGTCACTCCAAATTGAGCGCCAATCTAAACTGTATCATTTCTTGTGTCAAAATGTGTACAGAGGTTCTACCGAGATTTGAACTCGGATCGCTGGATTCAAAGTCCAGAGTGCTAACCATTACACCATAGAACCAACTAGTTTATTTCTGGCTAACAGTCAAGTCATAGGGACGTTTTTGTATGACGGATCTATTTCCATCTCAAGACTAAGCCAACGAAGAGATAAAGAAGTGCACGACAAACTGTATGGAAGTGCCTCAGTCAACGTTGGATAAACTGTGGGAAAAAATGTTGGCACACATTCAGGTTCTACCGAGATTTGAACTCGGATCGCTGGATTCAGAGTCCAGTGTGCATTTCTTGGACAGTTTGTGTGCTCATTTCAAAGGCTCTGAATTTTGTCATCGATCGGGTGTATCAGTTTCCATCAGGAGATGCCCCTGTTGATGAATGCCGTCATGTCACTCCAAATTGAGCGCCAATTTAAACTGTATCATCTCTTGTGTCAAAATGTGCACAGAGGTTCTACCGAGATTTGAACTCGGATCGCTGGATTCAAAGTCCAGAGTGCTAACCATTACACCATAGAACCAATTAGTTTATTTCTGGCTAACAGTCAAGTCATAGGGACGTTTTTGTATGACGGATCTATTTCCATCTCAAGACTAAGCCAACGAAGAGATAAAGAAGTGCACAACAAACTGTATGGAAGTGCCTCAGTCAACGTTGGATAAACTGTGGGAAAAAATGTTAGCACACATTCAGGTTCTACCGAGATTTGAACTCAGATCGCTGGATTCAGAGTCCAGTGTGCTAACCATTACACCATAGAACCACCTGAAAGTATGATTTTGTGAAGCTCCTTGGGAACATCAGCCAAGATTCTTAATTTTTATAAGAACTTTGCAAAGTCAAACTCTAAGCAGTGTAGTGGCCGCGTGGCCGAATGGATAAGGCGTCTGACTTCGAATCAGAAGATTGCGAGTTCGAGTCTCGTCGTGGTCAATTAGTTTTGACTGATTCATTAATTGTAGCATTTCTTGGACAGTTTGTGTGCTCATTTCAAAGGCTCTGAATTTTGTCATCGATCGGGTGTATCAGTTTCCATCAGGAGATGCCCCTGTTGATGAATGCCGTCATGTCACTCCAAATTGAGCGCCAATCTAAACTGTATCATTTCTTGTGTCAAAATGTGTACAGAGGTTCTACCGAGATTTGAACTCGGATCGCTGGATTCAAAGTCCAGAGTGCTAACCATTACACCATAGAACCAACTAGTTTATTTCTGGCTAACAGTCAAGTCATAGGGACGTTTTTGTATGACGGATCTATTTCCATCTCAAGACTAAGCCAACGAAGAGATAAAGAAGTGCACGACAAACTGTATGGAAGTGCCTCAGTCAACGTTGGATAAACTGTGGGAAAAAATGTTGGCACACATTCAGGTTCTACCGAGATTTGAACTCGGATCGCTGGATTCAGAGTCCAGTGTGCTAACCATTACACCATAGAACCACCTGAAAGTATGATTTTGTGAAGCTCCTTGGGAACATCAGCCAAGATTCTCAATTTTTATAAGAACTTTGCAAAGTCAAACTCTAAGCAGTGTAGTGGCCGCGTGGCCTAATGGATAAGGCGTCTGACTTCGAATCAGAAGATTGCGAGTTCGAGTCTCGTCGTGGTCAATTAGTTTTGACTGATTCATTAATTGTAGCATTTCTTGGACAGTTTGTGTGCTCATTTCAAAGGCTCTGAATTTTGTCATCGATCGGGTGTATCAGTTTCCATCAGGAGATGCCCCTGTTGATGAATGCCGTCATGTCACTCCAAATTGAGCGCCAATTTAAACTGTATCATCTCTTGTGTCAAAATGTGTACAGAGGTTCTATCGAGATTTGAACTCGGATCGCTGGATTCAAAGTCCAGAGTGCTAACCATTACACCATAGAACCAACTAGTTTATTTCTGGCTAACAGTCAAGTCATAGGGACGTTTTTGTATGACGGATCTATTTCCATCTCAAGACTAAGCCAACGAAGAGATAAAGAGGTGCACAACAAACTGTATGGAAGTGCCTCAGTCAACGTTGGATAAACTGTGGGAAAAAATGTTAGCACACATTCAGGTTCTACCGAGATTTGAACTCGGATCGCTGGATTCAGAGTCCAGTGTACTAACCATTACACCATAGAACCACCTGAAAGTATGATTTTGTGAAGCTCCTTGGGAACATCAGCCAAGATTCTCAATTTTTATAAGAACTTTGCAAAGTCAAACTCTAAGCAGTGTAGTGGCCGCGTGGCCTAATGGATAAGGCGTCTGACTTCGAATCAGAAGATTGCGAGTTCGAGTCTCGTCGTGGTCAATTAGTTTTGACTGATTCATTAATTGTAGCATTTCTTGGACAGTTTGTGTGCTCATTTCAAAGGCTCTGAATTTTGTCATCGATCGGGTGTATCAGTTTCCATCAGGAGATGCCCCTGTTGATGAATGCCGTCATGTCACTCCAAATTGAGCGCCAATCTAAACTGTATCATTTCTTGTGTCAAAATGTGTACAGAGGTTCTACCGAGATTTGAACTCGGATCGCTGGATTCAAAGTCCAGAGTGCTAACCATTACACCATAGAACCAACTAGTTTATTTCTGGCTAACAGTCAAGTCATAGGGACGTTTTTGTATGACGGATCTATTTCCATCTCAAGACTAAGCCAACGAAGAGATAAAGAAGTGCACGACAAACTGTATGGAAGTGCCTCAGTCAACGTTGGATAAACTGTGGGAAAAAATGTTGGCACACATTCAGGTTCTACCGAGATTTGAACTCGGATCGCTGGATTCAGAGTCCAGTGTGCTAACCATTACACCATAGAACCACCTGAAAGTATGATTTTGTGAAGCTCCTTGGGAACATCAGCCAAGATTCTCAATTTTTATAAGAACTTTGCAAAGTCAAACTCTAAGCAGTGTAGTGGCCGCGTGGCCTAATGGATAAGGCGTCTGACTTCGAATCAGAAGATTGCGAGTTCGAGTCTCGTCGTGGTCAATTAGTTTTGACTGATTCATTAATTGTAGCATTTCTTGGACAGTTTGTGTGCTCATTTCAAAGGCTCTGAATTTTGTCATCGATCGGGTGTATCAGTTTCCATCAGGAGATGCCCCTGTTGATGAATGCCGTCATGTCACTCCAAATTGAGCGCCAATTTGAACTGTATCATCTCTTGTGTCAAAATGTGTACAGAGGTTCTACCGAGATTTGAACTCGGATCGCTGGATTCAAAGTCCAGAGTGCTAACCATTACACCATAGAACCAACTAGTTTATTTCTGGCTAACAGTCAAGTCATAGGGACGTTTTTGTATGACGGATCTATTTCCATCTCAAGACTAAGCCAACGAAGAGATAAAGAAGTGCACAACAAACTGTATGGAAGTGCCTCAGTCAACGTTGGATAAACTGTGGGAAAAAATGTTAGCACACATTCAGGTTCTACCGAGATTTGAACTCGGATCGCTGGATTCAGAGTCCAGTGTGCTAACCATTACACCATAGAACCACCTGAAAGTATGATTTTGTGAAGCTCCTTGGGAACATCAGCCAAGATTCTCAATTTTTATAAGAACTTTGCAAAGTCAAACTCTAAGCAGTGTAGTGGCCGCGTGGCCTAATGGATAAGGCGTCTGACTTCGAATCAGAAGATTGCGAGTTCGAGTCTCGTCGTGGTCAATTAGTTTTGACTGATTCATTAATTGTAGCATTTCTTGGACAGTTTGTGTGCTCATTTCAAAGGCTCTGAATTTTGTCATCGATCGGGTGTATCAGTTTCCATCAGGAGATGCCCCTGTTGATGAATGCCGTCATGTCACTCCAAATTGAGCGCCAATCTAAACTGTATCATTTCTTGTGTCAAAATGTGTACAGAGGTTCTACCGAGATTTGAACTCGGATCGCTGGATTCAAAGTCCAGAGTGCTAACCATTACACCATAGAACCAACTAGTTTATTTCTGGCTAACAGTCAAGTCATAGGGACGTTTTTGTATGACGGATCTATTTCCATCTCAAGACTAAGCCAACGAAGAGATAAAGAAGTGCACGACAAACTGTATGGAAGTGCCTCAGTCAACGTTGGATAAACTGTGGGAAAAAATGTTGGCACACATTCAGGTTCTACCGAGATTTGAACTCGGATCGCTGGATTCAGAGTCCAGTGTGCTAACCATTACACCATAGAACCACCTGAAAGTATGATTTTGTGAAGCTCCTTGGGAACATCAACCAAGATTCTCAATTTTTATAAGAACTTTGCAAAGTCAAACTCTAAGCAGTGTAGTGGCCGCGTGGCCTAATGGATAAGGCGTCTGACTTCGAATCAGAAGATTGCGAGTTCGAGTCTCGTCGTGTTCAATTAGTTTTGACTGATTCATTAATTGTAGCATTTCTTGGACAGTTTGTGTGCTCATTTCAAAGGCTCTGAATTTTGTCATCGATCGGGTGTATCAGTTTCCATCAGGAGATGCCCCTGTTGATGAATGCCGTCATGTCACTCCAAATTGAGCGCCAATTTAAACTGTATCATCTTTTGTGTCAAAATGTGTACAGAGGTTCTACCGAGATTTGAACTCGGATCGCTGGATTCAAAGTCCAGAGTGCTAACCATTACACCATAGAACCAACTAGTTTATTTCTGGCTAACAGTCAAGTCATAGGGACGTTTTTGTATGACGGATCTATTTCCATCTCAAGACTAAGCCAACGAAGAGATAAAGAAGTGCACAACAAACTGTATGGAAGTGCCTCAGTCAACGTTGGATAAACTGTGGGAAAAAATGTTAGCACACATTCAGGTTCTACCGAGATTTGAACTCGGATCGCTGGATTCAGAGTCCAGTGTGCTAACCATTACACCGTAGAACCACCTGAAAGTATGATTTTGTGAAGCTCCTTGGGAACATCAGCCAAGATTCTCAATTTTTATAAGAACTTTGCAAAGTCAAACTCTAAGCAGTGTAGTGGCCGCGTGGCCTAATGGATAAGGCGTCTGACTTCGAATCAGAAGATTGCGAGTTCGAGTCTCGTCGTGGTCAATTAGTTTTGACTGATTCATTAATTGTAGCATTTCTTGGACAGTTTGTGTGCTCATTTCAAAGGCTCTGAATTTTGTCATCGATCGGGTGTATCAGTTTCCATCAGGAGATGCCCCTGTTGATGAATGCCGTCATGTCACTCCAAATTGAGCGCCAATCTAAACTGTATCATTTCTTGTGTCAAAATGTGTACAGAGGTTCTACCGAGATTTGAACTCGGATCGCTGGATTCAAAGTCCAGAGTGCTAACCATTACACCATAGAACCAACTGGTTTATTTCTGGCTAACAGTCAAGTCATAGGGACGTTTTTGTATGACGGATCTATTTCCATCTCAAGACTAAGCCAACGAAGAGATAAAGAAGTGCACGACAAACTGTATGGAAGTGCCTCAGTCAACGTTGGATAAACTGTGGGAAAAAATGTTGGCACACATTCAGGTTCTACCGAGATTTGAACTCGGATCGCTGGATTCAGAGTCCAGTGTGCTAACCATTACACCATAGAACCACCTGAAAGTATGATTTTGTGAAGCTCCTTGGGAACATCAGCCAAGATTCTCAATTTTTATAAGAACTTTGCAAAGTCAAACTCTAAGCAGTGTAGTGGCCGCGTGGCCTAATGGATAAGGCGTCTGACTTCGAATCAGAAGATTGCGAGTTCGAGTCTCGTCGTGGTCAATTAGTTTTGACTGATTCATTAATTGTAGCATTTCTTGGACAGTTTGTGTGCTCATTTCAAAGGCTCTGAATTTTGTCATCGATCGGGTGTATCAGTTTCCATCAGGAGATGCCCCTGTTGATGAATGCCGTCATGTCACTCCAAATTGAGCGCCAATCTAAACTGTATCATTTCTTGTGTCAAAATGTGTACAGAGGTTCTACCGAGATTTGAACTCGGATCGCTGGATTCAAAGTCCAGAGTGCTAACCATTACACCATAGAACCAACTGGTTTATTTCTGGCTAACAGTCAAGTCATAGGGACGTTTTTGTATGACGGATCTATTTCCATCTCAAGACTAAGCCAACGAAGAGATAAAGAAGTGCACGACAAACTGTATGGAAGTGCCTCAGTCAACGTTGGATAAACTGTGGGAAAAAATGTTGGCACACATTCAGGTTCTACCGAGATTTGAACTCGGATCGCTGGATTCAGAGTCCAGTGTGCTAACCATTACACCATAGAACCACCTGAAAGTATGATTTTGTGAAGCTCCTTGGGAACATCAGCCAAGATTCTCAATTTTTATAAGAACTTTGCAAAGTCAAACTCTAAGCAGTGTAGTGGCCGCGTGGCCTAATGGATAAGGCGTCTGACTTCGAATCAGAAGATTGCGAGTTCGAGTCTCGTCGTGGTCAATTAGTTTTGACTGATTCATTAATTGTAGCATTTCTTGGACAGTTTGTGTGCTCATTTCAAAGGCTCTGAATTTTGTCATCGATCGGGTGTATCAGTTTCCATCAGGAGATGCCCCTGTTGATGAATGCCGTCATGTCACTCCAAATTGAGCGCCAATTTAAACTGTATCATCTCTTGTGTCAAAATGTGTACAGAGGTTCTACCGAGATTTGAACTCGGATCGCTGGATTCAAAGTCCAGAGTGCTAACCATTACACCATAGAACCAACTAGTTAATTTCTGGCTAACAGTCAAGTCATAGGGACGTTTTTGTATGACGGATCTATTTCCATCTCAAGACTAAGCCAACGAAGAGATAAAGAAGTGCACAACAAACTGTATGGAAGTGCCTCAGTCAACGTTGGATAAACTGTGGGAAAAAATGTTAGCACACATTCAGGTTCTACCGAGATTTGAACTCGGATCGCTGGATTCAGAGTCCAGTGTGCTAACCATTACACCATAGAACCACCTGAAAGTATGATTTTGTGAAGCTCCTTGGGAACATCAGCCAAGATTCTCAATTTTTATAAGAACTTTGCAAAGTCAAACTCTAAGCAGTGTAGTGGCCGCGTGGCCTAATGGATAAGGCGTCTGACTTCGAATCAGAAGATTGCGAGTTCGAGTCTCGTCGTGGTCAATTAGTTTTGACTGATTCATTAATTGTAGCATTTCTTGGACAGTTTGTGTGCTCATTTCAAAGGCTCTGAATTTTGTCATCGATCGGGTGTATCAGTTTCCATCAGGAGATGCCCCTGTTGATGAATGCCGTCATGTCACTCCAAATTGAGCGCCAATCTAAACTGTATCATTTCTTGTGTCAAAATGTGTACAGAGGTTCTACCGAGATTTGAACTCGGATCGCTGGATTCAAAGTCCAGAGTGCTAACCATTACACCATAGAACCAACTAGTTTATTTCTGGCTAACAGTCAAGTCATAGGGACGTTTTTGTATGACGGATCTATTTCCATCTCAAGACTAAGCCAACGAAGAGATAAAGAAGTGCACGACAAACTGTATGGAAGTGCCTCAGTCAACGTTGGATAAACTGTGGGAAAAAATGTTGGCACACATTCAGGTTCTACCGAGATTTGAACTCGGATCGCTGGATTCAGAGTCCAGTGTGCTAACCATTACACCATAGAACCACCTGAAAGTATGATTTTGTGAAGCTCCTTGGGAACATCAGCCAAGATTCTCAATTTTTATAAGAACTTTGCAAAGTCAAACTCTAAGCAGTGTAGTGGCCGCGTGGCCTAATGGATAAGGCGTCTGACTTCGAATCAGAAGATTGCGAGTTCGAGTCTCGTCGTGGTCAATTAGTTTTGACTGATTCATTAATTGTAGCATTTCTTGGACAGTTTGTGTGCTCATTTCAAAGGCTCTGAATTTTGTCATCGATCGGGTGTATCAGTTTCCATCAGGAGATGCCCCTGTTGATGAATGCCGTCATGTCACTCCAAATTGAGCGCCAATCTAAACTGTATCATTTCTTGTGTCAAAATGTGTACAGAGGTTCTACCGAGATTTGAACTCGGATCGCTGGATTCAAAGTCCAGAGTGCTAACCATTACACCATAGAACCAACTAGTTTATTTCTGGCTAACAGTCAAGTCATAGGGACGTTTTTGTATGACGGATCTATTTCCATCTCAAGACTAAGCCAACGAAGAGATAAAGAAGTGCACGACAAACTGTATGGAAGTGCCTCAGTCAACGTTGGATAAACTGTGGGAAAAAATGTTAGCACACATTCAGGTTCTACCGAGATTTGAACTCAGATC
Organism: Terebella lapidaria; assembly: GCA_949152475.1. Classification (NCBI taxonomy): domain Eukaryota; kingdom Metazoa; phylum Annelida; class Polychaeta; order Terebellida; family Terebellidae; genus Terebella; species Terebella lapidaria. The sequence goes on from OX424565.1 coordinate 29,150,075, forward strand.
GCTGGATTCAGAGTCCAGTGTGCTAACCATTACACCATAGAATCACCTGAAAGTATGATTTTGTGAAGCTCCTTGGGAACATCAGCCAAGATTCTCAATTTTTATAAGAACTTTGCAAAGTCAAACTCTAAGCAGTGTAGTGGCCGCGTGGCCTAATGGATAAGGCGTCTGACTTCGAATCAGAAGATTGCGAGTTCGAGTCTCGTCGTGGTCAATTAGTTTTGACTGATTCATTAATTGTAGCATTTCTTGGACAGTTTGTGTGCTCATTTCAAAGGCTCTGAATTTTGTCATCGATCGGGTATATCAGTTTCCATCAGGAGATGCCCCTGTTGATGAATGCCATCATGTCACTCCAAATTGAGCGCCAATCTAAACTGTATCATTTCTTGTGTCAAAATGTGTACAGAGGTTCTACCGAGATTTGAACTCGGATCGCTGGATTCAAAGTCCAGAGTGCTAACCATTACACCATAGAACCAACTAGTTTATTTCTGGCTAACAGTCAAGTCATAGGGACGTTTTTGTATGACGGATCTATTTCCATCTCAAGACTAAGCCAACGAAGAGATAAAGAAGTGCACGACAAACTGTATGGAAGTGCCTCAGTCAACGTTGGATAAACTGTGGGAAAAAATGTTGGCACACATTCAGGTTCTACCGAGATTTGAACTCGGATCGCTGGATTCAGAGTCCAGTGTGCATTTCTTGGACAGTTTGTGTGCTCATTTCAAAGGCTCTGAATTTTGTCATCGATCGGGTGTATCAGTTTCCATCAGGAGATGCCCCTGTTGATGAATGCCGTCATGTCACTCCAAATTGAGCGCCAATCTAAACTGTATCATTTCTTGTGTCAAAATGTGTACAGAGGTTCTACCGAGATTTGAACTCGGATCGCTGGATTCAAAGTCCAGAGTGCTAACCATTACACCATAGAACCAACTAGTTTATTTCTGGCTAACAGTCAAGTCATAGGGACGTTTTTGTATGACGGATCTATTTCCATCTCAAGACTAAGCCAACGAAGAGATAAAGAAGTGCACGACAAACTGTATGGAAGTGCCTCAGTCAACGTTGGATAAACTGTGGGCAAAAATGTTGGCACACATTCAGGTTCTACCGAGATTTGAACTCGGATCGCTGGATTCAGAGTCCAGTGTGCTAACCATTACACCATAGAACCACCTGAAAGTATGATTTTGTGAAGCTCCTTGGGAACATCAGCCAAGATTCTCAATTTTTATAAGAACTTTGCAAAGTCAAACTCTAAGCAGTGTAGTGGCCGCGTGGCCTAATGGATAAGGCGTCTGACTTCGAATCAGAAGATTGCGAGTTCGAGTCTCGTCGTGGTCAATTAGTTTTGACTGATTCATTAATTGTAGCATTTCTTGGACAGTTTGTGTGCTCATTTCAAAGGCTCTGAATTTTGTCATCGATCGGGTGTATCAGTTTCCATCAGGAGATGCCCCTGTTGATGAATGCCGTCATGTCACTCCAAATTGAGCGCCAATTTAAACTGTATCATCTCTTGTGTCAAAATGTGTACAGAGGTTCTATCGAGATTTGAACTCGGATCGCTGGATTCAAAGTCCAGAGTGCTAACCATTACACCATAGAACCAACTAGTTTATTTCTGGCTAACAGTCAAGTCATAGGGACGTTTTTGTATGACGGATCTATTTCCATCTCAAGACTAAGCCAACGAAGAGATAAAGAGGTGCACAACAAACTGTATGGAAGTGCCTCAGTCAACGTTGGATAAACTGTGGGAAAAAATGTTGGCACACATTCAGGTTCTACCGAGATTTGAACTCGGATCGCTGGATTCAGAGTCCAGTGTGCTAACCATTACACCATAGAACCACCTGAAAGTATGATTTTGTGAAGCTCCTTGGGAACATCAGCCAAGATTCTCAATTTTTATAAGAACTTTGCAAAGTCAAACTCTAAGCAGTGTAGTGGCCGCGTGGCCTAATGGATAAGGCGTCTGACTTCGAATCAGAAGATTGCGAGTTCGAGTCTCGTCGTGGTCAATTAGTTTTGACTGATTCATTAATTGTAGCATTTCTTGGACAGTTTGTGTGCTCATTTCAAAGGCTCTGAATTTTGTCATCGATCGGGTGTATCAGTTTCCATCAGGAGATGCCCCTGTTGATGAATGCCGTCATGTCACTCCAAATTGAGCGCCAATTTAAACTGTATCATCTCTTGTGTCAAAATGTGTACAGAGGTTCTACCGAGATTTGAACTCGGATCGCTGGATTCAAAGTCCAGAGTGCTAACCATTACACCATAGAACCAACTAGTTTATTTCTGGCTAACAGTCAAGTCATAGGGACGTTTTTGTATGACGGATCTATTTCCATCTCAAGACTAAGCCAACGAAGAGATAAAGAAGTGCACAACAAACTGTATGGAAGTGCCTCAGTCAACGTTGGATAAACTGTGGGAAAAAATGTTAGCACACATTCAGGTTCTACCGAGATTTGAACTCGGATCGCTGGATTCAGAGTCCAGTGTGCTAACCATTACACCATAGAACCACCTGAAAGTATGATTTTGTGAAGCTCCTTGGGAACATCAGCCAAGATTCTCAATTTTTATAAGAACTTTGCAAAGTCAAACTCTAAGCAGTGTAGTGGCCGCGTGGCCTAATGGATAAGGCGTCTGACTTCGAATCAGAAGATTGCGAGTTCGAGTCTCGTCGTGGTCAATTAGTTTTGACTGATTCATTAATTGTAGCATTTCTTGGACAGTTTGTGTGCTCATTTCAAAGGCTCTGAATTTTGTCATCGATCGGGTGTATCAGTTTCCATCAGGAGATGCCCCTGTTGATGAATGCCGTCATGTCACTCCAAATTGAGCGCCAATCTAAACTGTATCATTTCTTGTGTCAAAATGTGTACAGAGGTTCTACCGAGATTTGAACTCGGATCGCTGGATTCAAAGTCCAGAGTGCTAACCATTACACCATAGAACCAACTGGTTTATTTCTGGCTAACAGTCAAGTCATAGGGACGTTTTTGTATGACGGATCTATTTCCATCTCAAGACTAAGCCAACGAAGAGATAAAGAAGTGCACGACAAACTGTATGGAAGTGCCTCAGTCAACGTTGGATAAACTGTGGGAAAAAATGTTGGCACACATTCAGGTTCTACCGAGATTTGAACTCGGATCGCTGGATTCAGAGTCCAGTGTGCTAACCATTACACCATAGAACCACCTGAAAGTATGATTTTGTGAAGCTCCTTGGGAACATCAGCCAAGATTCTCAATTTTTATAAGAACTTTGCAAAGTCAAACTCTAAGCAGTGTAGTGGCCGCGTGGCCTAATGGATAAGGCGTCTGACTTCGAATCAGAAGATTGCGAGTTCGAGTCTCGTCGTGGTCAATTAGTTTTGACTGATTCATTAATTGTAGCATTTCTTGGACAGTTTGTGTGCTCATTTCAAAGGCTCTGAATTTTGTCATCGATCGGGTGTATCAGTTTCCATCAGGAGATGCCCCTGTTGATGAATGCCGTCATGTCACTCCAAATTGAGCGCCAATCTAAACTGTATCATTTCTTGTGTCAAAATGTGTACAGAGGTTCTACCGAGATTTGAACTCGGATCGCTGGATTCAAAGTCCAGAGTGCTAACCATTACACCATAGAACCAACTGGTTTATTTCTGGCTAACAGTCAAGTCATAGGGACGTTTTTGTATGACGGATCTATTTCCATCTCAAGACTAAGCCAACGAAGAGATAAAGAAGTGCACGACAAACTGTATGGAAGTGCCTCAGTCAACGTTGGATAAACTGTGGGAAAAAATGTTGGCACACATTCAGGTTCTACCGAGATTTGAACTCGGATCGCTGGATTCAGAGTCCAGTGTGCTAACCATTACACCATAGAACCACCTGAAAGTATGATTTTGTGAAGCTCCTTGGGAACATCAGCCAAGATTCTCAATTTTTATAAGAACTTTGCAAAGTCAAACTCTAAGCAGTGTAGTGGCCGCGTGGCCTAATGGATAAGGCGTCTGACTTCGAATCAGAAGATTGCGAGTTCGAGTCTCGTCGTGGTCAATTAGTTTTGACTGATTCATTAATTGTAGCATTTCTTGGACAGTTTGTGTGCTCATTTCAAAGGCTCTGAATTTTGTCATCGATCGGGTGTATCAGTTTCCATCAGGAGATGCCCCTGTTGATGAATGCCGTCATGTCACTCCAAATTGAGCGCCAATTTAAACTGTATCATCTCTTGTGTCAAAATGTGTACAGAGGTTCTACCGAGATTTGAACTCGGATCGCTGGATTCAAAGTCCAGAGTGCTAACCATTACACCATAGAACCAACTAGTTAATTTCTGGCTAACAGTCAAGTCATAGGGACGTTTTTGTATGACGGATCTATTTCCATCTCAAGACTAAGCCAACGAAGAGATAAAGAAGTGCACAACAAACTGTATGGAAGTGCCTCAGTCAACGTTGGATAAACTGTGGGAAAAAAATGTTAGCACACATTCAGGTTCTACCGAGATTTGAACTCGGATCGCTGGATTCAGAGTCCAGTATGCTAACCATTACACCATAGAACCACCTGAAAGTATGATTTTGTGAAGCTCCTTGGGAACATCAGCCAAGATTCTCAATTTTTATAAGAACTTTGCAAAGTCAAACTCTAAGCAGTGTAGTGGCCGCGTGGCCTAATGGATAAGGCGTCTGACTTCGAATCAGAAGATTGCGAGTTCGAGTCTCGTCGTGGTCAATTAGTTTTGACTGATTCATTAATTGTAGCATTTCTTGGACAGTTTGTGTGCTCATTTCAAAGGCTCTGAATTTTGTCATCGATCGGGTGTATCAGTTTCCATCAGGAGATGCCCCTGTTGATGAATGCCGTCATGTCACTCCAAATTGAGCGCCAATCTAAACTGTATCATTTCTTGTGTCAAAATGTGTACAGAGGTTCTACCGAGATTTGAACTCGGATCGCTGGATTCAAAGTCCAGAGTGCTAACCATTACACCATAGAACCAACTAGTTTATTTCTGGCTAACAGTCAAGTCATAGGGACGTTTTTGTATGACGGATCTATTTCCATCTCAAGACTAAGCCAACGAAGAGATAAAGAAGTGCACGACAAACTGTATGGAAGTGCCTCAGTCAACGTTGGATAAACTGTGGGAAAAAATGTTGGCACACATTCAGGTTCTACCGAGATTTGAACTCGGATCGCTGGATTCAGAGTCCAGTGTGCTAACCATTACACCATAGAACCACCTGAAAGTATGATTTTGTGAAGCTCCTTGGGAACATCAGCCAAGATTCTCAATTTTTATAAGAACTTTGCAAAGTCAAACTCTAAGCAGTGTAGTGGCCGCGTGGCCTAATGGATAAGGCGTCTGACTTCGAATCAGAAGATTGCGAGTTCGAGTCTCGTCGTGGTCAATTAGTTTTGACTGATTCATTAATTGTAGCATTTCTTGGACAGTTTGTGTGCTCATTTCAAAGGCTCTGAATTTTGTCATCGATCGGGTGTATCAGTTTCCATCAGGAGATGCCCCTGTTGATGAATGCCGTCATGTCACTCCAAATTGAGCGCCAATTTAAACTGTATCATCTCTTGTGTCAAAATGTGTACAGAGGTTCTACCGAGATTTGAACTCGGATCGCTGGATTCAAAGTCCAGAGTGCTAACCATTACACCATAGAACCAACTAGTTTATTTCTGGCTAACAGTCAAGTCATAGGGACGTTTTTGTATGACGGATCTATTTCCATCTCAAGACTAAGCCAACGAAGAGATAAAGAAGTGCACGACAAACTGTATGGAAGTGCCTCAGTCAACGTTGGATAAACTGTGGGAAAAAATGTTGGCACACATTCAGGTTCTACCGAGATTTGAACTCGGATCGCTGGATTCAGAGTCCAGTGTGCTAACCATTACACCATAGAACCACCTGAAAGTATGATTTTGTGAAGCTCCTTGGGAACATCAGCCAAGATTCTCAATTTTTATAAGAACTTTGCAAAGTCAAACTCTAAGCAGTGTAGTGGCCGCGTGGCCTAATGGATAAGGCGTCTGACTTCGAATCAGAAGATTGCGAGTTCGAGTCTCGTCGTGGTCAATTAGTTTTGACTGATTCATTAATTGTAGCATTTCTTGGACAGTTTGTGTGCTCATTTCAAAGGCTCTGAATTTTGTCATCGATCGGGTGTATCAGTTTCCATCAGGAGATGCCCCTGTTGATGAATGCCGTCATGTCACTCCAAATTGAGCGCCAATTTAAACTGTATCATCTCTTGTGTCAAAATGTGTACAGAGGTTCTACCGAGATTTGAACTCGGATCGCTGGATTCAAAGTCCAGAGTGCTAACCATTACACCATAGAACCAACTAGTTAATTTCTGGCTAACAGTCAAGTCATAGGGACGTTTTTGTATGACGGATCTATTTCCATCTCAAGACTAAGCCAACGAAGAGATAAAGAAGTGCACAACAAACTGTATGGAAGTGCCTCAGTCAACGTTGGATAAACTGTGGGAAAAAAATGTTAGCACACATTCAGGTTCTACCGAGATTTGAACTCGGATCGCTGGATTCAGAGTCCAGTATGCTAACCATTACACCATAGAACCACCTGAAAGTATGATTTTGTGAAGCTCCTTGGGAACATCAGCCAAGATTCTCAATTTTTATAAGAACTTTGCAAAGTCAAACTCTAAGCAGTGTAGTGGCCGCGTGGCCTAATGGATAAGGCGTCTGACTTCGAATCAGAAGATTGCGAGTTCGAGTCTCGTCGTGGTCAATTAGTTTTGACTGATTCATTAATTGTAGCATTTCTTGGACAGTTTGTGTGCTCATTTCAAAGGCTCTGAATTTTGTCATCGATCGGGTGTATCAGTTTCCATCAGGAGATGCCCCTGTTGATGAATGCCGTCATGTCACTCCAAATTGAGCGCCAATCTAAACTGTATCATTTCTTGTGTCAAAATGTGTACAGAGGTTCTACCGAGATTTGAACTCGGATCGCTGGATTCAAAGTCCAGAGTGCTAACCATTACACCATAGAACCAACTAGTTTATTTCTGGCTAACAGTCAAGTCATAGGGACGTTTTTGTATGACGGATCTATTTCCATCTCAAGACTAAGCCAACGAAGAGATAAAGAAGTGCACGACAAACTGTATGGAAGTGCCTCAGTCAACGTTGGATAAACTGTGGGAAAAAATGTTGGCACACATTCAGGTTCTACCGAGATTTGAACTCGGATCGCTGGATTCAGAGTCCAGTGTGCTAACCATTACACCATAGAACCACCTGAAAGTATGATTTTGTGAAGCTCCTTGGGAACATCAGCCAAGATTCTCAATTTTTATAAGAACTTTGCAAAGTCAAACTCTAAGCAGTGTAGTGGCCGCGTGGCCTAATGGATAAGGCGTCTGACTTCGAATCAGAAGATTGCGAGTTCGAGTCTCGTCGTGGTCAATTAGTTTTGACTGATTCATTAATTGTAGCATTTCTTGGACAGTTTGTGTGCTCATTTCAAAGGCTCTGAATTTTGTCATCGATCGGGTGTATCAGTTTCCATCAGGAGATGCCCCTGTTGATGAATGCCGTCATGTCACTCCAAATTGAGCGCCAATTTAAACTGTATCATCTCTTGTGTCAAAATGTGTACAGAGGTTCTACCGAGATTTGAACTCGGATCGCTGGATTCAAAGTCCAGAGTGCTAACCATTACACCATAGAACCAACTAGTTTATTTCTGGCTAACAGTCAAGTCATAGGGACGTTTTTGTATGACGGATCTATTTCCATCTCAAGACTAAGCCAACGAAGAGATAAAGAAGTGCACAACAAACTGTATGGAAGTGCCTCAGTCAACGTTGGATAAACTGTGGGAAAAAATGTTAGCACACATTCAGGTTCTACCGAGATTTGAACTCGGATCGCTGGATTCAGAGTCCAGTGTGCTAACCATTACACCATAGAACCACCTGAAAGTATGATTTTGTGAAGCTCCTTGGGAACATCAGCCAAGATTCTCAATTTTTATAAGAACTTTGCAAAGTCAAACTCTAAGCAGTGTAGTGGCCGCGTGGCCTAATGGATAAGGCGTCTGACTTCGAATCAGAAGATTGCGAGTTCGAGTCTCGTCGTGGTCAATTAGTTTTGACTGATTCATTAATTGTAGCATTTCTTGGACAGTTTGTGTGCTCATTTCAAAGGCTCTGAATTTTGTCATCGATCGGGTGTATCAGTTTCCATCAGGAGATGCCCCTGTTGATGAATGCCGTCATGTCACTCCAAATTGAGCGCCAATCTAAACTGTATCATTTCTTGTGTCAAAATGTGTACAGAGGTTCTACCGAGATTTGAACTCGGATCGCTGGATTCAAAGTCCAGAGTGCTAACCATTACACCATAGAACCAACTAGTTTATTTCTGGCTAACAGTCAAGTCATAGGGACGTTTTTGTATGACGGATCTATTTCCATCTCAAGACTAAGCCAACGAAGAGATAAAGAAGTGCACGACAAACTGTATGGAAGTGCCTCAGTCAACGTTGGATAAACTGTGGGAAAAAATGTTGGCACACATTCAGGTTCTACCGAGATTTGAACTCGGATCACTGGATTCAGAGTCCAGTGTGCTAACCATTACACCATAGAACCACCTGAAAGTATGATTTTGTGAAGCTCCTTGGGAACATCAGCCAAGATTCTCAATTTTTATAAGAACTTTGCAAAGTCAAACTCTAAGCAGTGTAGTGGCCGCGTGGCCTAATGGATAAGGCGTCTGACTTCGAATCAGAAGATTGCGAGTTCGAGTCTCGTCGTGGTCAATTAGTTTTGACTGATTCATTAATTGTAGCATTTCTTGGACAGTTTGTGTGCTCATTTCAAAGGCTCTGAATTTTGTCATCGATCGGGTGTATCAGTTTCCATCAGGAGATGCCCCTGTTGATGAATGCCGTCATGTCACTCCAAATTGAGCGCCAATTTAAACTGTATCATCTCTTGTGTCAAAATGTGTACAGAGGTTCTACCGAGATTTGAACTCGGATCGCTGGATTCAAAGTCCAGAGTGCTAACCATTACACCATAGAACCAACTAGTTTATTTCTGGCTAACAGTCAAGTCATAGGGACGTTTTTGTATGACGGATCTATTTCCATCTCAAGACTAAGCCAACGAAGAGATAAAGAAGTGCACAACAAACTGTATGGAAGTGCCTCAGTCAACGTTGGATAAACTGTGGGAAAAAATGTTAGCACACATTCAGGTTCTACCGAGATTTGAACTCGGATCGCTGGATTCAGAGTCCAGTGTGCTAACCATTACACCATAGAACCACCTGAAAGTATGATTTTGTGAAGCTCCTTGGGAACATCAGCCAAGATTCTCAATTTTTATAAGAACTTTGCAAAGTCAAACTCTAAGCAGTGTAGTGGCCGCGTGGCCTAATGGATAAGGCGTCTGACTTCGAATCAGAAGATTGCGAGTTCGAGTCTCGTCGTGGTCAATTAGTTTTGACTGATTCATTAATTGTAGCATTTCTTGGACAGTTTGTGTGCTCATTTCAAAGGCTCTGAATTTTGTCATCGATCGGGTGTATCAGTTTCCATCAGGATGAATGCCGTCATGTCACTCCAAATTGAGCGCCAATCTAAACTGTATCATTTCTTGTGTCAAAATGTGTACAGAGGTTCTACCGAGATTTGAACTCGGATCGCTGGATTCAAAGTCCAGAGTGCTAACCATTACACCATAGAACCAACTAGTTTATTTCTGGCTAACAGTCAAGTCATAGGGACGTTTTTGTATGACGGATCTATTTCCATCTCAAGACTAAGCCAACGAAGAGATAAAGAAGTGCACAACAAACTGTATGGAAGTGCCTCAGTCAACGTTGGATAAACTGTGGGAAAAAATGTTGGCACACATTCAGGTTCTACCGAGATTTGAACTCGGATCGCTGGATTCAGAGTCCAGTGTGCTAACCATTACACCATAGAACCACCTGAAAGTATGATTTTGTGAAGCTCCTTGGGAACATCAACCAAGATTCTCAATTTTTATAAGAACTTTGCAAAGTCAAACTCTAAGCAGTGTAGTGGCCGCGTGGCCTAATGGATAAGGCGTCTGACTTCGAATCAGAAGATTGCGAGTTCGAGTCTCGTCGTGGTCAATTAGTTTTGACTGATTCATTAATTGTAGCATTTCTTGGAGAGTTTGTGTGCTCATTTCAAAGGCTCTGAATTTTGTCATCGATCGGGTGTATCAGTTTCCATCAGGAGATGCCCCTGTTGATGAATGCCGTCATGTCACTCCAAATTGAGCGCCAATTTAAACTGTATCATCTCTTGTGTCAAAATGTGTACAGAGGTTCTACCGAGATTTGAACTCGGATCGCTGGATTCAAAGTCCAGAGTGCTAACCATTATACCATAGAACCAACTAGTTTATTTCTGGCTAACAGTCAAGTCATAGGGACGTTTTTGTATGACGGATCTATTTCCATCTCAAGACTGAGCCAACGAAGAGATAAAGAAGTGCACAACAAACTGTATGGAAGTGCCTCAGTCAACGTTGGATAAACTGTGGGAAAAAATGTTAGCACACATTCAGGTTCTACCGAGATTTGAACTCAGATCGCTGGATTCAGAGTCCAGTGTGCTAACCATTACACCATAGAACCACCTGAAAGTATGATTTTGTGAAGCTCCTTGGGAACATCAGCCAAGATTCTCAATTTTTATAAGAACTTTGCAAAGTCAAACTCTAAGCAGTGTAGTGGCCGCGTGGCCTAATGGATAAGGCGTCTGACTTCGAATCAGAAGATTGCGAGTTCGAGTCTCGTCGTGGTCAATTAGTTTTGACTGATTCATTAATTGTAGCATTTCTTGGACAGTTTGTGTGCTCATTTCAAAGGCTCTGAATTTTGTCATCGATCGGGTGTATCAGTTTCCATCAGGAGATGCCCCTGTTGATGAATGCCGTCATGTCACTCCAAATTGAGCGCCAATCTAAACTGTATCATTTCTTGTGTCAAAATGTGTACAGAGGTTCTACCGAGATTTGAACTCGGATCGCTGGATTCAAAGTCCAGAGTGCTAACCATTACACCATAGAACCAACTAGTTTATTTCTGGCTAACAGTCAAGTCATAGGGACGTTTTTGTATGACGGATCTATTTCCATCTCAAGACTAAGCCAACGAAGAGATAAAGAAGTGCACGACAAACTGTATGGAAGTGCCTCAGTCAACGTTGGATAAACTGTGGGAAAAAATGTTGGCACACATTCAGGTTCTACCGAGATTTGAACTCGGATCGCTGGATTCAGAGTCCAGTGTGCTAACCATTACACCATAGAACCACCTGAAAGTATGATTTTGTGAAGCTCCTTGGGAACATCAGCCAAGATTCTCAATTTTTATAAGAACTTTGCAAAGTCAAACTCTAAGCAGCGTAGTGGCCGCGTGGCCTAATGGATAAGGCGTCTGACTTCGAATCAGAAGATTGCGAGTTCGAGTCTCGTCGTGGTCAATTAGTTTTGACTGATTCATTAATTGTAGCATTTCTTGGACAGTTTGTGTGCTCATTTCAAAGGCTCTGAATTTTGTCATCGATCGGGTGTATCAGTTTCCATCAGGAGATGCCCCTGTTGATGAATGCCGTCATGTCACTCCAAATTGAGCGCCAATTTAAACTGTATCATCTCTTGTGTCAAAATGTGTACAGAGGTTCTACCGAGATTTGAACTCGGATCGCTGGATTCAAAGTCCAGAGTGCTAACCATTACACCATAGAACCAACTAGTTTATTTCTGGCTAACAGTCAAGTCATAGGGACGTTTTTGTATGACGGATCTATTTCCATCTCAAGACTAAGCCAACGAAGAGATAAAGAAGTGCACAACAAACTGTATGGAAGTGCCTCAGTCAACGTTGGATAAACTGTGGGAAAAAATGTTAGCACACATTCAGGTTCTACCGAGATTTGAACTCGGATCGCTGGATTCAGAGTCCAGTGTGCTAACCATTACACCATAGAACCACCTGAAAGTATGATTTTGTGAAGCTCCTTGGGAACATCAGCCAAGATTCTCAATTTTTATAAGAACTTTGCAAAGTCAAACTCTAAGCAGTGTAGTGGCCGCGTGGCCTAATGGATAAGGCGTCTGACTTCGAATCAGAAGATTGCGAGTTCGAGTCTCGTCGTGGTCAATTAGTTTTGACTGATTCATTAATTGTAGCATTTCTTGGACAGTTTGTGTGCTCATTTCAAAGGCTCTGAATTTTGTCATCGATCGGGTGTATCAGTTTCCATCAGGAGATGCCCCTGTTGATGAATGCCGTCATGTCACTCCAAATTGAGCGCCAATTTAAACTGTATCATCTCTTGTGTCAAAATGTGTACAGAGGTTCTACCGAGATTTGAACTCGGATCGCTGGATTCAAAGTCCAGAGTGCTAACCATTACACCATAGAACCAACTAGTTTATTTCTGGCTAACAGTCAAGTCATAGGGACGTTTTTGTATGACGGATCTATTTCCATCTCAAGACTAAGCCAACGAAGAGATAAAGAAGTGCACGACAAACTGTATGGAAGTGCCTCAGTCAACGTTGGATAAACTGTGGGAAAAAATGTTGGCACACATTCAGGTTCTACCGAGATTTGAACTCGGATCGCTGGATTCAGAGTCCAGTGTGCTAACCATTACACCATAGAACCACCTGAAAGTATGATTTTGTGAAGCTCCTTGGGAACATCAGCCAAGATTCTCAATTTTTATAAGAACTTTGCAAAGTCAAACTCTAAGCAGTGTAGTGGCCGCGTGGCCTAATGGATAAGGCGTCTGACTTCGAATCAGAAGATTGCGAGTTCGAGTCTCGTCGTGGTCAATTAGTTTTGACTGATTCATTAATTGTAGCATTTCTTGGACAGTTTGTGTGCTCATTTCAAAGGCTCTGAATTTTGTCATCGATCGGGTGTATCAGTTTCCATCAGGAGATGCCCCTGTTGATGAATGCCGTCATGTCACTCCAAATTGAGCGCCAATCTAAACTGTATCATTTCTTGTGTCAAAATGTGTACAGAGGTTCTACCGAGATTTGAACTCGGATCGCTGGATTCAAAGTCCAGAGTGCTAACCATTACACCATAGAACCAACTAGTTTATTTCTGGCTAACAGTCAAGTCATAGGGACGTTTTTGTATGACGGATCTATTTCCATCTCAAGACTAAGCCAACGAAGAGATAAAGAAGTGCACAACAAACTGTATGGAAGTGCCTCAGTCAACGTTGGATAAACTGTGGGAAAAAATGTTGGCACACATTCAGGTTCTACCGAGATTTGAACTCGGATCGCTGGATTCAGAGTCCAGTGTGCTAACCATTACACCATAGAACCACCTGAAAGTATGATTTTGTGAAGCTCCTTGGGAACATCAGCCAAGATTCTCAATTTTTATAAGAACTTTGCAAAGTCAAACTCTAAGCAGTGTAGTGGCCGCGTGGCCTAATGGATAAGGCGTCTGACTTCGAATCAGAAGATTGCGAGTTCGAGTCTCGTCGTGGTCAATTAGTTTTGACTGATTCATTAATTGTAGCATTTCTTGGACAGTTTGTGTGCTCATTTCAAAGGCTCTGAATTTTGTCATCGATCGGGTGTATCAGTTTCCATCAGGAGATGCCCCTGTTGATGAATGCCGTCATGTCACTCCAAATTGAGCGCCAATTTAAACTGTATCATCTCTTGTGTCAAAATGTGTACAGAGGTTCTACCGAGATTTGAACTCGGATCGCTGGATTCAAAGTCCAGAGTGCTAACCATTACACCATAGAACCAACTAGTTTATTTCTGGCTAACAGTCAAGTCATAGGGACGTTTTTGTATGACGGATCTATTTCCATCTCAAGACTAAGCCAACGAAGAGATAAAGAAGTGCACAACAAACTGTATGGAAGTGCCTCAGTCAACGTTGGATAAACTGTGGGAAAAAATGTTAGCACACATTCAGGTTCTACCGAGATTTGAACTCGGATCGCTGGATTCAGAGTCCAGTGTGCTAACCATTACACCATAGAACCACCTGAAAGTATGATTTTGTGAAGCTCCTTGGGAACATCAGCCAAGATTCTCAATTTTTATAAGAACTTTGCAAAGTCAAACTCTAAGCAGTGTAGTGGCCGCGTGGCCTAATGGATAAGGCGTCTGACTTCGAATCAGAAGATTGCGAGTTCGAGTCTCGTCGTGGTCAATTAGTTTTGACTGATTCATTAATTGTAGCATTTCTTGGACAGTTTGTGTGCTCATTTCAAAGGCTCTGAATTTTGTCATCGATCGGGTGTATCAGTTTCCATCAGGAGATGCCCCTGTTGATGAATGCCGTCATGTCACTCCAAATTGAGCGCCAATTTAAACTGTATCATCTCTTGTGTCAAAATGTGTACAGAGGTTCTACCGAGATTTGAACTCGGATCGCTGGATTCAAAGTCCAGAGTGCTAACCATTACACCATAGAACCAACTAGTTTATTTCTGGCTAACAGTCAAGTCATAGGGACGTTTTTGTATGACGGATCTATTTCCATCTCAAGACTAAGCCAACGAAGAGATAAAGAAGTGCACGACAAACTGTATGGAAGTGCCTCAGTCAACGTTGGATAAACTGTGGGAAAAAATGTTAGCACACATTCAGGTTCTACCGAGATTTGAACTCGGATCGCTGGATTCAGAGTCCAGTGTGCTAACCATTACACCATAGAACCACCTGAAAGTATGATTTTGTGAAGCTCCTTGGGAACATCAACCAAGATTCTCAATTTTTATAAGAACTTTGCAAAGTCAAACTCTAAGCAGTGTAGTGGCCGCGTGGCCTAATGGATAAGGCGTCTGACTTCGAATCAGAAGATTGCGAGTTCGAGTCTCGTCGTGGTCAATTAGTTTTGACTGATTCATTAATTGTAGCATTTCTTGGACAGTTTGTGTGCTCATTTCAAAGGCTCTGAATTTTGTCATCGATCGGGTGTATCAGTTTCCATCAGGAGATGCCCCTGTTGATGAATGCCGTCATGTCACTCCAAATTGAGCGCCAATCTAAACTGTATCATTTCTTGTGTCAAAATGTGTACAGAGGTTCTACCGAGATTTGAACTCGGATCGCTGGATTCAAAGTCCAGAGTGCTAACCATTACACCATAGAACCAACTAGTTTATTTCTGGCTAACAGTCAAGTCATAGGGACGTTTTTGTATGACGGATCTATTTCCATCTCAAGACTAAGCCAACGAAGAGATAAAGAAGTGCACGACAAACTGTATGGAAGTGCCTCAGTCAACGTTGGATAAACTGTGGGAAAAAATGTTGGCACACATTCAGGTTCTACCGAGATTTGAACTCGGATCGCTGGATTCAGAGTCCAGTGTGCTAACCATTACACCATAGAACCACCTGAAAGTATGATTTTGTGAAGCTCCTTGGGAACATCAGCCAAGATTCTCAATTTTTATAAGAACTTTGCAAAGTCAAACTCTAAGCAGTGTAGTGGCCGCGTGGCCTAATGGATAAGGCGTCTGACTTCGAATCAGAAGATTGCGAGTTCGAGTCTCGTCGTGGTCAATTAGTTTTGACTGATTCATTAATTGTAGCATTTCTTGGACAGTTTGTGTGCTCATTTCAAAGGCTCTGAATTTTGTCATCGATCGGGTGTATCAGTTTCCATCAGGAGATGCCCCTGTTGATGAATGCCGTCATGTCACTCCAAATTGAGCGCCAATTTAAACTGTATCATCTCTTGTGTCAAAATGTGTACAGAGGTTCTACCGAGATTTGAACTCGGATCGCTGGATTCAAAGTCCAGAGTGCTAACCATTACACCATAGAACCAACTAGTTTATTTCTGGCTAACAGTCAAGTCATAGGGACGTTTTTGTATGACGGATCTATTTCCATCTCAAGACTAAGCCAACGAAGAGATAAAGAAGTGCACAACAAACTGTATGGAAGTGCCTCAGTCAACGTTGGATAAACTGTGGGAAAAAATGTTAGCACACATTCAGGTTCTACCGAGATTTGAACTCGGATCGCTGGATTCAGAGTCCAGTGTACTAACCATTACACCATAGAACCACCTGAAAGTATGATTTTGTGAAGCTCCTTGGGAACATCAGCCAAGATTCTCAATTTTTATAAGAACTTTGCAAAGTCAAACTCTAAGCAGTGTAGTGGCCGCGTGGCCTAATGGATAAGGCGTCTGACTTCGAATCAGAAGATTGCGAGTTCGAGTCTCGTCGTGGTCAATTAGTTTTGACTGATTCATTAATTGTAGCATTTCTTGGACAGTTTGTGTGCTCATTTCAAAGGCTCTGAATTTTGTCATCGATCGGGTGTATCAGTTTCCATCAGGAGATGCCCCTGTTGATGAATGCCGTCATGTCACTCCAAATTGAGCGCCAATCTAAACTGTATCATTTCTTGTGTCAAAATGTGTACAGAGGTTCTACCGAGATTTGAACTCGGATCGCTGGATTCAAAGTCCAGAGTGCTAACCATTACACCATAGAACCAACTAGTTTATTTCTGGCTAACAGTCAAGTCATAGGGACGTTTTTGTATGACGGATCTATTTCCATCTCAAGACTAAGCCAACGAAGAGATAAAGAAGTGCACGACAAACTGTATGGAAGTGCCTCAGTCAACGTTGGATAAACTGTGGGAAAAAATGTTGGCACACATTCAGGTTCTACCGAGATTTGAACTCGGATCGCTGGATTCAGAGTCCAGTGTGCTAACCATTACACCATAGAACCACCTGAAAGTATGATTTTGTGAAGCTCCTTGGGAACATCAGCCAAGATTCTCAATTTTAATAAGAACTTTGCAAAGTCAAACTCTAAGCAGTGTAGTGGCCGCGTGGCCTAATGGATAAGGCGTCTGACTTCGAATCAGAAGATTGCGAGTTCGAGTCTCGTCGTGGTCAATTAGTTTTGACTGATTCATTAATTGTAGCATTTCTTGGACAGTTTGTGTGCTCATTTCAAAGGCTCTGAATTTTGTCATCGATCGGGTGTATCAGTTTCCATCAGGAGATGCCCCTGTTGATGAATGCCGTCATGTCACTCCAAATTGAGCGCCAATTTAAACTGTATCATCTCTTGTGTCAAAATGTGTACAGAGGTTCTACCGAGATTTGAACTCGGATCGCTGGATTCAAAGTCCAGAGTGCTAACCATTACACCATAGAACCAACTAGTTTATTTCTGGCTAACAGTCAAGTCATAGGGACGTTTTTGTATGACGGATCTATTTCCATCTCAAGACTAAGCCAACGAAGAGATGAAGAAGTGCACAACAAACTGTATGGAAGTGCCTCAGTCAACGTTGGATAAACTGTGGGAAAAAATGTTAGCACACATTCAGGTTCTACCGAGATTTGAACTCGGATCGCTGGATTCAGAGTCCAGTGTGCTAACCATTACACCATAGAACCACCTGAAAGTATGATTTTGTGAAGCTCCTTGGGAACATCAGCCAAGATTCTCAATTTTTATAAGAACTTTGCAAAGTCAAACTCTAAGCAGTGTAGTGGCCGCGTGGCCTAATGGATAAGGCGTCTGACTTCGAATCAGAAGATTGCGAGTTCGAGTCTCGTCGTGGTCAATTAGTTTTGACTGATTCATTAATTGTAGCATTTCTTGGACAGTTTGTGTGCTCATTTCAAAGGCTCTGAATTTTGTCATCGATCGGGTGTATCAGTTTCCATCAGGAGATGCCCCTGTTGATGAATGCCGTCATGTCACTCCAAATTGAGCGCCAATCTAAACTGTATCATTTCTTGTGTCAAAATGTGTACAGAGGTTCTACCGAGATTTGAACTCGGATCGCTGGATTCAAAGTCCAGAGTGCTAACCATTACACCATAGAACCAACTAGTTTATTTCTGGCTAACAGTCAAGTCATAGGGACGTTTTTGTATGACGGATCTATTTCCATCTCAAGACTAAGCCAACGAAGAGATAAAGAAGTGCACGACAAACTGTATGGAAGTGCCTCAGTCAACGTTGGATAAACTGTGGGAAAAAATGTTGGCACACATTCAGGTTCTACCGAGATTTGAACTCGGATCGCTGGATTCAGAGTCCAGTGTGCTAACCATTACACCATAGAACCACCTGAAAGTATGATTTTGTGAAGCTCCTTGGGAACATCAGCCAAGATTCTCAATTTTTATAAGAACTTTGCAAAGTCAAACTCTAAGCAGTGTAGTGGCCGCGTGGCCTAATGGATAAGGCGTCTGACTTCGAATCAGAAGATTGCGAGTTCGAGTCTCGTCGTGGTCAATTAGTTTTGACTGATTCATTAATTGTAGCATTTCTTGGACA
Source organism: Terebella lapidaria (assembly GCA_949152475.1). Taxonomy (NCBI): domain Eukaryota; kingdom Metazoa; phylum Annelida; class Polychaeta; order Terebellida; family Terebellidae; genus Terebella; species Terebella lapidaria. The sequence goes on from OX424565.1 coordinate 29,168,458, forward strand.
GTTTGTGTGCTCATTTCAAAGGCTCTGAATTTTGTCATCGATCGGGTGTATCAGTTTCCATCAGGAGATGCCCCTGTTGATGAATGCCGTCATGTCACTCCAAATTGAGCGCCAATTTAAACTGTATCATCTCTTGTGTCAAAATGTGTACAGAGGTTCTACCGAGATTTGAACTCGGATCGCTGGATTCAAAGTCCAGAGTGCTAACCATTACACCATAGAACCAACTAGTTTATTTCTGGCTAACAGTCAAGTCATAGGGACGTTTTTGTATGACGGATCTATTTCCATCTCAAGACTAAGCCAACGAAGAGATAAAGAAGTGCACAACAAACTGTATGGAAGTGCCTCAGTCAACGTTGGATAAACTGTGGGAAAAAATGTTAGCACACATTCAGGTTCTACCGAGATTTGAACTCGGATCGCTGGATTCAGAGTCCAGTGTGCTAACCATTACACCATAGAACCACCTGAAAGTATGATTTTGTGAAGCTCCTTGGGAACATCAGCCAAGATTCTCAATTTTTATAAGAACTTTGCAAAGTCAAACTCTAAGCAGTGTAGTGGCCGCGTGGCCTAATGGATAAGGCGTCTGACTTCGAATCAGAAGATTGCGAGTTCGAGTCTCGTCGTGGTCAATTAGTTTTGACTGATTCATTAATTGTAGCATTTCTTGGACAGTTTGTGTGCTCATTTCAAAGGCTCTGAATTTTGTCATCGATCGGGTGTATCAGTTTCCATCAGGAGATGCCCCTGTTGATGAATGCCGTCATGTCACTCCAAATTGAGCGCCAATCTAAACTGAATCATTTCTTGTGTCAAAATGTGTACAGAGGTTCTACCGAGATTTGAACTCGGATCGCTGGATTCAAAGTCCAGAGTGCTAACCATTACACCATAGAACCAACTGGTTTATTTCTGGCTAACAGTCAAGTCATAGGGACGTTTTTGTATGACGGATCTATTTCCATCTCAAGACTAAGCCAACGAAGAGATAAAGAAGTGCACGACAAACTGTATGGAAGTGCCTCAGTCAACGTTGGATAAACTGTGGGAAAAAATGTTGGCACACATTCAGGTTCTACCGAGATTTGAACTCGGATCGCTGGATTCAGAGTCCAGTGTGCTAACCATTACACCATAGAACCACCTGAAAGTATGATTTTGTGAAGCTCCTTGGGAACATCAGCCAAGATTCTCAATTTTTATAAGAACTTTGCAAAGTCAAACTCTAAGCAGTGTAGTGGCCGCGTGGCCTAATGGATAAGGCGTCTGACTTCGAATCAGAAGATTGCGAGTTCGAGTCTCGTCGTGGTCAATTAGTTTTGACTGATTCATTAATTGTAGCATTTCTTGGACAGTTTGTGTGCTCATTTCAAAGGCTCTGAATTTTGTCATCGATCGGGTGTATCAGTTTCCATCAGGAGATGCCCCTGTTGATGAATGCCGTCATGTCACTCCAAATTGAGCGCCAATTTAAACTGTATCATCTCTTGTGTCAAAATGTGTACAGAGGTTCTACCGAGATTTGAACTCGGATCGCTGGATTCAAAGTCCAGAGTGCTAACCATTACACCATAGAACTAACTAGTTTATTTCTGGCTAACAGTCAAGTCATAGGGACGTTTTTGTATGACGGATCTATTTCCATCTCAAGACTAAGCCAACGAAGAGATAAAGAAGTGCACAACAAACTGTATGGAAGTGCCTCAGTCAACGTTGGATAAACTGTGGGAAAAAATGTTAGCACACATTCAGGTTCTACCGAGATTTGAACTCGGATCGCTGGATTCAGAGTCCAGTGTGCTAACCATTACACCATAGAACCACCTGAAAGTATGATTTTGTGAAGCTCCTTGGGAACATCAGCCAAGATTCTCAATTTTTATAAGAACTTTGCAAAGTCAAACTCTAAGCAGTGTAGTGGCCGCGTGGCCTAATGGATAAGGCGTCTGACTTCGAATCAGAAGATTGCGAGTTCGAGTCTCGTCGTGGTCAATTAGTTTTGACTGATTCATTAATTGTAGCATTTCTTGGACAGTTTGTGTGCTCATTTCAAAGGCTCTGAATTTTGTCATCGATCGGGTGTATCAGTTTCCATCAGGAGATGCCCCTGTTGATGAATGCCGTCATGTCACTCCAAATTGAGCGCCAATCTAAACTGTATCATTTCTTGTGTCAAAATGTGTACAGAGGTTCTACCGAGATTTGAACTCGGATCGCTGGATTCAAAGTCCAGAGTGCTAACCATTACACCATAGAACCAACTAGTTTATTTCTGGCTAACAGTCAAGTCATAGGGACGTTTTTGTATGACGGATCTATTTCCATCTCAAGACTAAGCCAACGAAGAGATAAAGAAGTGCACGACAAACTGTATGGAAGTGCCTCAGTCAACGTTGGATAAACTGTGGGAAAAAATGTTGGCACACATTCAGGTTCTACCGAGATTTGAACTCGGATCGCTGGATTCAGAGTCCAGTGTGCTAACCATTACACCATAGAACCACCTGAAAGTATGATTTTGTGAAGCTCCTTGGGAACATCAGCCAAGATTCTCAATTTTTATAAGAACTTTGCAAAGTCAAACTCTAAGCAGTGTAGTGGCCGCGTGGCCTAATGGATAAGGCGTCTGACTTCGAATCAGAAGATTGCGAGTTCGAGTCTCGTCGTGGTCAATTAGTTTTGACTGATTCATTAATTGTAGCATTTCTCGGACAGTTTGTGTGCTCATTTCAAAGGCTCTGAATTTTGTCATCGATCGGGTGTATCAGTTTCCATCAGGAGATGCCCCTGTTGATGAATGCCGTCATGTCACTCCAAATTGAGCGCCAATTTAAACTGTATCATCTCTTGTGTCAAAATGTGTACAGAGGTTCTACCGAGATTTGAACTCGGATCGCTGGATTCAAAGTCCAGAGTGCTAACCATTACACCATAGAACCAACTAGTTTATTTCTGGCTAACAGTCAAGTCATAGGGACGTTTTTGTATGACGGATCTATTTCCATCTCAAGACTAAGCCAACGAAGAGATAAAGAAGTGCACAACAAACTGTATGGAAGTGCCTCAGTCAACGTTGGATAAACTGTGGGAAAAAATGTTAGCACACATTCAGGTTCTACCGAGATTTGAACTCGGATCGCTGGATTCAGAGTCCAGTGTGCTAACCATTACACCATAGAACCACCTGAAAGTATGATTTTGTGAAGCTCCTTGGGAACATCAGCCAAGATTCTCAATTTTTATAAGAACTTTGCAAAGTCAAACTCTAAGCAGTGTAGTGGCCGCGTGGCCTGATGGATAAGGCGTCTGACTTCGAATCAGAAGATTGCGAGTTCGAGTCTCGTCGTGGTCAATTAGTTTTGACTGATTCATTAATTGTAGCATTTCTTGGACAGTTTGTGTGCTCATTTCAAAGGCTCTGAATTTTGTCATCGATCGGGTGTATCAGTTTCCATCAGGAGATGCCCCTGTTGATGAATGCCGTCATGTCACTCCAAATTGAGCGCCAATCTAAACTGTATCATTTCTTGTGTCAAAATGTGTACAGAGGTTCTACCGAGATTTGAACTCGGATCGCTGGATTCAAAGTCCAGAGTGCTAACCATTACACCATAGAACCAACTAGTTTATTTCTGGCTAACAGTCAAGTCATAGGGACGTTTTTGTATGACGGATCTATTTCCATCTCAAGACTAAGCCAACGAAGAGATAAAGAAGTGCACAACAAACTGTATGGAAGTGCCTCAGTCAACGTTGGATAAACTGTGGGAAAAAATGTTAGCACACATTCAGGTTCTACCGAGATTTGAACTCGGATCGCTGGATTCAGAGTCCAGTGTGCTAACCATTACACCATAGAACCACCTGAAAGTATGATTTTGTGAAGCTCCTTGGGAACATCAGCCAAGATTCTCAATTTTTATAAGAACTTTGCAAAGTCAAACTCTAAGCAGTGTAGTGGCCGCGTGGCCTAATGGATAAGGCGTCTGACTTCGAATCAGAAGATTGCGAGTTCGAGTCTCGTCGTGGTCAATTAGTTTTGACTGATTCATTAATTGTAGCATTTCTTGGACAGTTTGTGTGCTCATTTCAAAGGCTCTGAATTTTGTCATCGATCGGGTGTATCAGTTTCCATCAGGAGATGCCCCTGTTGATGAATGCCGTCATGTCACTCCAAATTGAGCGCCAATCTAAACTGTATCATTTCTTGTGTCAAAATGTGTACAGAGGTTCTACCGAGATTTGAACTCGGATCGCTGGATTCAAAGTCCAGAGTGCTAACCATTACACCATAGAACCAACTAGTTTATTTCTGGCTAACAGTCAAGTCATAGGGACGTTTTTGTATGACGGATCTATTTCCATCTCAAGACTAAGCCAACGAAGAGATAAAGAAGTGCACGACAAACTGTATGGAAGTGCCTCAGTCAACGTTGGATAAACTGTGGGAAAAAATGTTGGCACACATTCAGGTTCTACCGAGATTTGAACTCGGATCGCTGGATTCAGAGTCCAGTGTGCTAACCATTACACCATAGAACCACCTGAAAGTATGATTTTGTGAAGCTCCTTGGGAACATCAACCAAGATTCTCAATTTTTATAAGAACTTTGCAAAGTCAAACTCTAAGCAGTGTAGTGGCCGCGTGGCCTAATGGATAAGGCGTCTGACTTCGAATCAGAAGATTGCGAGTTCGAGTCTCGTCGTGGTCAATTAGTTTTGACTGATTCATTAATTGTAGCATTTCTTGGAGAGTTTGTGTGCTCATTTCAAAGGCTCTGAATTTTGTCATCGATCGGGTGTATCAGTTTCCATCAGGAGATGCCCCTGTTGATGAATGCCGTCATGTCACTCCAAATTGAGCGCCAATTTAAACTGTATCATCTCTTGTGTCAAAATGTGTACAGAGGTTCTACCGAGATTTGAACTCGGATCGCTGGATTCAAAGTCCAGAGTGCTAACCATTACACCATAGAACCAACTAGTTTATTTCTGGCTAACAGTCAAGTCATAGGGACGTTTTTGTATGACGGATCTATTTCCATCTCAAGACTGAGCCAACGAAGAGATAAAGAAGTGCACAACAAACTGTATGGAAGTGCCTCAGTCAACGTTGGATAAACTGTGGGAAAAAATGTTAGCACACATTCAGGTTCTACCGAGATTTGAACTCGGATCGCTGGATTCAGAGTCCAGTGTGCTAACCATTACACCATAGAACCACCTGAAAGTATGATTTTGTGAAGCTCCTTGGGAACATCAGCCAAGATTCTCAATTTTTATAAGAACTTTGCAAAGTCAAACTCTAAGCAGTGTAGTGGCCGCGTGGCCTAATGGATAAGGCGTCTGACTTCGAATCAGAAGATTGCGAGTTCGAGTCTCGTCGTGGTCAATTAGTTTTGACTGATTTTAATTATAGCATTTCTTTGTGTGCTAATTTCAAAGGCTCAAAGGCCCTATTGATGAATGCCGTCATGTCACTCCAAATTGAGCTCCAATCTGAACTGTATCATCTCTCGTGTCAAAATGTATACAGAGGTTCTACCGAGATTTGAACTCAGATCGCTGGATTCAAATTCCTCATACAGACGTCAGCGACGGGATAGAGAAAGAGTGTACAAATTAATTCTGTTTGGGGGTGCCTCATATGCAGTCTTGAGCTGTTTGCATTTCACGACTACCTAAACTTAAAAAGAAAAGTAGAGTGTAGCCTAGCTACTACCAGTAAATGGATTACTGCTAGAACTCAATTTTCAAAGGTTACCGGTGCTTAAAATTTTAATGCTAATTTGTGTCCCGAGCGACCCCCATTTATTCGGGTTGATACATTACAAGATGCGCACTGTCTTCAAACATGTGGTTCAGTGACAACCAATCAACAAAAGCAATGTATTATCCCCGTTCCACACATAGCGCTTTATTGGAATTCCGCATAGGCCTACTCAACTTACGGAATCCTGTGACTGTAACGGACGTGACGTCATATTCCAGATTATGTCAGATTTTTGGACGAGTATTTATTGATCTGAAAGAATACACTTCTCAGGAGCTGGGGAGCACAAGGGTTTTGCATGGCCATCAGCAATCATAATTTCGGGTATTTTCACCCCGCCATTCAAGGCAGAATAGCAAAAAATCCCATTTGTCGTCAAATATATTCGGCTTATCACGCGATGTCCAATACGTCAGTTGATAAAATTAGCATAGTATAACGCTAATTGTTAGGCTGGGATTTTTTTTAGAAAGGTGTTATGGACCACCAAAGTATTAGACCATTTAGCATTGAGTTGAATAGCCAATTCAATTACTATAATGCCCTTAAGGTAGTCCAAACAGTGAGTGGAGGGGGTCAAAGAGGTTTCTTAAAAAAATAAATAAATAAATAACTGTATCAACATAATCTAGAGCCATAATTTATGTCATTTTAAGTAAATGTTGGTGGTTTTGATCGAATATATCCAAGAAACCAGCACGGTGACCCCCTATTTTATTTTCAGTATTAGGATGCTGATCAGTTACCCCATAATTAGGTCATTTTGAAGAGATAATATATTCAAAAAATAACTTTTAATTTATGACTATTCGTTACCTCACTGTTTGTAGCGGACTACGTTAATACTTACACATATTTACTTTTGCCTTACAGAACGCTAGCTGATTGGTTGGGATTACGGATTAGGACTCACTGATTGGCTGGAATTGGGTGCAATGTTCCCCAGTCCAGATAAATCGCCAAAAAAGAAAATATTAAAATCTAGTTCTATACTATCATAGAGTTTCAATATAACTCTATGATAATATGAATACGCGGCACACCTTCCAGCACATTGTATAAACTCTTCATGCTGTCAACAAAGTTCTGACTAATGGTAAGCAATCAAATCTCCATGAAACAAACAGAGCTTGGCAACACTTCAGTTTGTTGTCAGAAAAAAGTGTGTAATTTAGAATAAAACAATAATTTCAAGATGGTAGCCTTCCCAGTAACGTTCGACGATGGAGACGATGCCGTTGTAGACTATCTCAAACATTCCATTCAATAGATTCATACGATCGAGAGAACTTTGATATTTTAGTTTAATATGATTCTGTATCAGGATCCAGAACTGTTCAGTCTTGGAATTCCAGATAATTATAATACTAGTCCCTACCTTGGCAAACACTAACGTTCACTGGCGGATTCAGGGGGGGTGCACCCGGCGCGCACCCCCCCCCCCCCTATTGGGCCGTGAAAAAAAGAGAAAAAGAAAAGAAAAGAGAGAGAGGAAGAAGAGAAGAAAAAAAAGAGAGCAAAAAGCTATAGAAAATGTGGGTACATGCACTTATGTAACGAAATATTTAAGCTCGGTCGCTTGACTCCTCTAACCAGCTTGCCACCCCCAACCCCCCCAACCCTCCAATTATAAATTTAGTCCGACACACTTTACTTCCTACTGAAACTGTCATTGAATATACACAGGGGATATTTTTTTATTTTATTTATTTGTTACAGACAGGGTTCTTTATAACTCTTGATATAATTCTGGATGTCGGCATAACTTGGAAGATAATTATATCTTATCTTTGACCATCACCATGTCTGGTGCATAAGAACCTTAGAACAGCCTTAGAATGGTAGAACTATTAGACCTCCCTTTCTTTGAAAATCTATCCTTCATCTACAACAGAACTAAGCAGACTTCTGAAGTAATATTCTACTTATTGATTTCACAAGGTACAGTTGTAAAATACACCTTAGAAACCATCTCAGAGACATTAAATTCCAAAAATATATCAGCGGGCTTACGGCGCCCCCTAACCCCCAAACCGCATAAGGCTTCGCTCGCTACGCTCGCTCACACTATTTCAAGATTACGTACATTTAAGAAGAGCACCCCCCCTATTCAAAAATCCTGGATCCGCCCCTGACGTTCGTAGCCTGCATGTGCCGAAAAATATTCCAATTCAAATGACAAGTTTTCAACAACAAAAAACTATCTGAACTTAAGTCCTCGATGCAATAGACAATTTCATCAATCTAAATTTAGTCCGGCAGTAGGGTGGCTAAACCTCAAAGTGTTTGATAAAGTTTTTTTCTCTTCTGATTTTACTTATTTGGTATAGCCGTAAATCGTTCCAGGTGGGTGTGAAACTCTCACCTTTGGGGAATTTGAGAAATCCAAGATGGCCGCCATGGAGGGTGATTTCAACCACCTGAAATATAATTCAGCCCATAACTTTACTTCTAGAGTACATAGAAGTGCGAACTTGGTGTCTATACCCATATTTTCTGGTATCAGCTTTACAATGGTGCCACTAAATTATAGTTATGCTTGTCCGCCATCTTGGAAATCAAAATGGCCGCGTAATTTCGGTCATTTTTGCCCGAATATTTGCCCAAAACTGTTCGATTTCATATGTAATGTAATGACGAATATGTTCAAAGATAATGCGTAGCAGTGGAGCATCATATATTGCTTTAGTGAATTGTTTTGTAGGTAATGTCATACAATAAACGTTGAGAGGAGAGGTGACATTGCCCTCCATGTCTTGAACGTTGTCACCAATGTCCTGAGAAGTTCATTTTGCAGCAAGTTTGACGCATAGACAGGTCAATCTATGACAAACAACCAACTGACCCACAACAAATTGCTACAAAAGGTTTTATCGTGGTTTTCACCCCTACTGGGTATACTGATTAACAAAAAAAAAGTCTACCAAGATCTGAATCACGGAAATGGGTTAAAATGGCGTCATTTCAAAGATGACCGCCGCGGGGCTAAGGAAATCTTTAAGCAGCTATAACTTCTTCAATAACTGTGATAGAAACATAATTTTGGGTTCTAGCCCAGAGTTTTGAAGGGTGAGGAATCCAGTGGTGTCACTAAAATTTAATTCCGATAAGTATTCAGCCTGAAATCCAAGATGGCGGCGATTAATGAGGCCGTAAACCAATGTAATCGACTGTTCACATCAAGCCCTCAAATTCTTCAATAATTGTGACAGCCCAGCATTTTGATGAGGAGTCCAATGGTGTCAATAAAATTCAGTTCTGATAAGTAGTCCGCCTTAAATTCACGATGGCGGTGACTATAAATGACGCCGTAAACCAATGAATTCAAATGTTTGCATCATGCTCTCACCTTCCTCAATATTTGTGATATAATCATAATTTTGGGCGAGTTCAGAATATATGCTCAGAAGACAGAAACCTAAAGCAAGCAAAAGAAACACCCGGAGATCGAATGCAAATTCCAAATGTTATGTAAAGCATGGACACATCAGTCAACGACGATCATCCAGGGCATCCAAATCAAACGAGTGATCTGATCAATCGAATCAATCAAAGTTGTATCAAACTATTTGTATGGCCAATTTAGGGGATCACTTACAATTAGTAAGAAACGAGTGGAAACATTCCAAGATGCACATGTTTATATATTACACACTGTTTTCAGGGGAAGTTTGAAAATTGTCATTATGTGTGACAAATGGGGTGAATACATGACAGCCATGCAGTTAACTCGTGGTTTTAGGACCTTCATTCACCAAAACCATCTTGGAATTCAGCCTAAATATTTAACAATTGACGTGTTTGAGATATATTTCCTATGACCAGACGCCTCAATTGTCCAGGGGGATTTGATTGTTTTGTTGTCAAAAAATGGACAGTTTATTGATTTTACGGCTTTCCTTTTAATGCTGATGTAAAGTTTTAATGGCATCTGCTATCCGGGATCCTCGAGGATAGTCCTCTCACCACGGGTCATGGCGGACGCACGCCCACTATCCTCGGATCCTCGTGGATAGCCGCTCACCGAGGGTCACTGCGGGCGCAGTGCCTACTTTATCATCAGAACTTTAACCAGGTAGCAGCCCGCCCAGCGAGCCCAGACATGCGGACACCACTCAGATACATGATCATCACCGTGGTGTTAACTGTAAGGCCGGCTCGCCGCGGGGGGGGGGGGGGGGGGTGGAACCCCGGACAGCCCGACGGTCCGCCAGAGCCTGTTTCGCACCATCCCAGGTGGGAGACCGGTGGTCCGGAGGGCGTGAGCCACCGAGTCATCAAGATCTGCCCCACCTGGGCCTCCTATAGAAATTGTCTCCAGGGGCCCACGAGGGCCTTAGCCAGAGAGCGAGGACGTAGAGCTCATGGCCCAGCCCTCCATCGTTCTCTCCCTTGCTCAGCTCGAAGACAACTTCACTGAACAAAACGGCTCCAGAGTATGTATAGTCCCTGAAGCACGAGAAACGAGGGAAGTGACGTAAGGCCATTGTTACAGCATACTGGGCGAGAGTGTTGGAGGGCGTTGCTAAGCAATGCGTGCTTCGAACAGAAGCGTCCAAAACAAAGGCCAGAAACAAGTGTATTTAGAAAGAATCACCTGCCGCGATCTTCGGGCAAAATCGCCACACTGACATCCGAGATTTTTTGTTAATATTGTTGAACCCTGAATTTTCTTATAACAATGGATTGCTCATCCTCCAGAACCCTAGACCAGACCCTAAAATTATGTTTCTATCACAATTATTTAAGAAGTTAAGGGTTTGATGCTGACAGATGATTTCATTGATTTGTGGCCTCGTTCATCGCCGCCACCTTGGATTTCAGGGTGGATACTTATCAGAGTTGAAGTTCATCAACACCATTGGATTCGGAGTTGAATCACCCTTCTAAACCCTGGGATAGAACCCAAAATCATGATTATATCACAAAACTTGAGGAAGTTGAGAGCATGATGTGAACATTTGACTTCATTGGTTTACGGCCTCATTAGTCGCCGCCATCTTGGATTTCAGGCTGACTGCTTATCAGAATTGAAATTTACTGTCAACATTGGATTCCCCACTCTTCGAAATGCTGGGCTGGAACCCAAAATTATATTTCTGTCACAATTATTGGAGAAGTTGAGGGCTTGATGTGAACAGTCGATTTCATTTGTTACGGCCTCATTAATCGCCGCCATCTTGGATTTCAGGCTGATTAGTTATCGGAATTAAATTTTAGTGACACCACTGGATTCCTCGCAATTCAAAAACCTGGACTAGAACCCAAAATTATGTTTCTATCATAATTATTGAAGAAGTTATAGCTGTTTAAGGACTACCATAGACCCACGGCGGCCATCTTTGAAATGAGGCCATTTAACCCATTTACGTGATTCAGATTTTGGTAGACTTTCTTCATGTTAATCAGTATACCCAGTAGGGGTGAAAATCACGAAAAAACATTTTGTTGCAGTTTGTTGTGGGTCAGTTGGTTGTTTGTCATAGATTGACCTGTCTAGGTGTCAAACTTGCTGCAAAATGAACTTCTCAGGACATTGGTGACAACGTTCAAGACATGGAGGGCAATGTCACCTGTCCCCTCAACGTTTATTGTATGACAATACCTACAAAACAATTCACTAAAGCAATACATGATGCTCCACTGCTACGCATTATCTTTGAACATATTCGTCATTACATTACATATAAAATCAAACAGTTTTGGGCAAATATTCGGGCAAAAATGACCAAAATTACGCGGCCATTTTGATTTCCAAGATGGCGGACAAGCATAACTATAGTTTAGTGGCACTATTGTAAAGCTGATACCAGAAAACATGGGTATAGACACCAAGTTTGCACTTCTATGTACTCTAGAAGTAAAGTTATTGGCTGAATTATATTTCAGGTGGTTGAAATCGTCCTCCATGGCGGCCATCTTGGATTTCTCAAATTCCCCAAGGGTGAGAATTTCACACCCACCTGAAATTTTTAACGTAGGCCCTAATAATGAATAATCAAGAGAGAAAAAAACTTTATCAACCACTTTGAGGTCAGGCTGTTTTAACAAGGTTCACTGCCGGACTAGATTCACTGTAGGTACCCCGATAACCGTACGTTGCGGTAGTCGTCAAAATGGCCGAAGATGATACGATTCGAATTTAAGTTCACCGAGAATTTAAGTTCACCGAGAACAGGCTACTCTGATGGTATCAGAACTACGCGAGTGAGACCTATACGGCCCATAATGTTGTTTCTGCCACCAACTATAAAATATATTGTATTGTTCGCGTTAAGTTTTTTTTTTTAATATCCATTTTTTTAAAAAAAACTTTGTTGATTACCGTAACGTTTACTGATGATTACAGTAACGTGAAAATGAATACACGGAAATGATGACCGTATCATAGAGAAGCTTGCATGACAAATACGATACCTATTGATTATGATTTGTACCTATGATGTGATGCGTGTGTTGCAGACATTCAGAAAATGTGACAAATTTAACAAGGGGGGGGGGGCTAATAATAGTTTAAAATGTGACAAATTTATTATAATAATTATTGATATTATGATAAGATGCTAGATCTAGATCTAGCATTGTCCTTTATACGATGCAGCGGTTTCGTCGAGGGTGGTCGGATATCCGATAAAAGATGACTTTCTGACCACAATTATTTAGTCCAGACACAAGTAATGTAGTTCAAACTGAACAAATTTTTCTTACATACCATCTTGTTCTAGATGGAGAAATTTCCAGTAAAACACCAGTTTGACTCGACCGGGACTGAAATCACGGAAAATTCGCTTACAGGGTGAATTACCATTTGAGTAACAGAGACTTCTTAGTTTCCCACTGAAACGCTCTTGTTTAAATTTACATTCAGTTGCAGCCACAACAACCTGCTTAATCGGTTCAATAAGATAATGAAGTTTGAATAGTATTATTATGGTATTAAATGACATACATGTAATCGTTTTTCTGCAATCAAGTATCGAATTGTAGCTTTGAACGGATGTCATATATCAGAAGAGTTATTTAAATGTATGCCCTGGGCACAATTCTCATAGGGGGCCCAGGATAGGGACCGTGCTGTGAACCAGGGCTCGCCCCGTGATCACCGATCCCTTGCCCTGGGATGGTGCGACACAGGCTCTGGCAGACCGTTGGGCTGTCCGGGGTTCTATCCCCGTGGCGGACCGTCGGCGAGCCGGCCACAGTTAACACCACGGTGATGATCCAGTATCTGAGTGGTGTCCGTATGTCTGGGCTTGCTGGGCGGACTGCTACCTGGTTAACGTTCTAAAGTGAATACTGCGCCCGCAGTGACCCTCGGTGAGCAGACTATCCATGAGGATCCGGGATAGCGGGCGTGCATCCGCCATGAGCCACGGTGAGCGGCTTATCCGCGAGGATCCAGGATAGCAGACGACGTCAAACTTTACCCCATGTTTTTGGTATATATGTAAGTAATGAACAATATTCTGACAATTATTGCTGTATTTGCGTCCATGGTATTTGGCTTTCTATTCATCAAAACCATTTACCACCACATTATCATCCTATTTACGGTTAACATTCGTCTATGATAAATTTGACGTTACGGTAATCACACCAAAAATCGGCTTTCACGTTACGGTAATCATGATGAGAATTTTCAAAGGCCCCATGTGTTGAAAGAAACAGCTATACCGGTATGCCTCACAATCTATTAGCGATACATCCAGTACTACAGAAACTTATCATCCGAGTTGTTTTGACGTTATTATATCGAATAATTCATGATAAACAGGCCTGAAACTTTTCGAAGCGAAACGCCTTCCACCATTTTTACGATTACCGTAACACACGTTACGGTAATCGTACGGTAATCGGGGTATCAACAGTGATCATATTGCGCAAAGATAATGGCAACTAAAAAGCTGGGGAAAATAGTTCTGCAAAATAGCGGACTGTTCTTGTGTGACATGCAAGAAAAGTTTGCGAAGACGATCCAGTATTTCCCACAAATTGTTGCTACTTCAAATCGAATGTTACAAGCTGCAAAACTCCTTGACATGCCTGTGGTATTCACTGAACAGTACCCCAAAGGTAACCTTACTCTATTATCGCTCACATTGCTGAATTTTAATCCCTCGCCATTCCTGCGTATGCGAGAGTAGATACTATGGATTTGTGGTTGTCTGGCAGTGGAACACGACTTTCGTTCCGGTGAGCTATGCTGATTTTATAACAAGGCCTAACTCCGGTAAGTGTATTCCAATCTACCCATGAATCTACCAAATTAATAGTTGGGAAGAATCCCGTTTGGTGACATATACATGATATATGCCCAAATGGGATATATGCCACCAAATGGGTATACTTCCTGCATACCGAAATGGGATATACCTGAGGGCTTCGTCCTATGTAGCTGGATCCATATGCTTGGGAACAGAGGGGGTCTGGGGTTTTATCGAAATAATTAATAAGAAAGGCATACATTTTGGAGAGTTTGGTGTCTTTTCCATCTTCACAGCCCAGTTTATTTCAGTGGTGTGAAATGATACAAAAGATATACTTTGCTTCTGTTTGACTAACTACATCTAAACAGGTATACACAGCAAAATATTCTTTTTTTAGGACAAATCCCACGTCTCGGCAATAAATTGGACAGACGGTGTGAAATTAAAACCAATCACAAAAGGAAATGAATCAATTAAATGAATAAATACCCAGACCCCCTGAGTCCCCCAATGAGTATGACCACAAAACTGCCACCGAGCTCTAGGGTATATCCCATTTGGGTATATAGAAAGTATACCCATTTGGTGGCTATATCCCATTTGGGCATATATGCCACCAAATGGGATTCTTCTCAACTGCCAAAGGCAGGGAATATGCTGTAGATGGCCCATTTGCTATCGGATCAAAAAGTGTAGCATCATAAGAGGCCGCACTCCAACAAAAATGCCTTACTGAGCAATTCTAAGTCGAAAAACTCAGGGTGACTTCAATACTAGGGGACCGCTCCCTCACTGGCGAAGTTCCTATTGTTTTTACATATTCCGCTGGCGAAGTTTCTATTGTTTGTGCTTGTTACATAGGGATATATAGAGAGTGGGGCCTCTACTGATTTTTGATATTACACTTTTTGATCAAATTACAAGCTGATTTTCGGCCCATTATGCAGGTTGCGTACTTTGCCATTATTCACAAATGAACAGCATTTATTCCTGTTATAACTATGTATTCATAGAAAGGGATGGTTTGCTATCATTTCCCAGATCAGGAACGAAACTGCTTTGTATTTGGCATAAATAATGAGCAGAGTATCTTGAGCTGTCAAATCTGTCAACTTCTTGTTGATATTGCCGCAGAGAATCATGTCTGAAACTCACGGAACGAAATGTGACACCTGCGTGACATTATCATGACGATGTTTTCAAAGGAATAGGGATTATATTAATATACCATTTTATAAAACAAAGCAACATACAATGTATGAATTGCTTTCATTGAATAACTCGATAAAAAAAGAATAGATCAGTTCACATACTCTCGAAAGTAGAGTCCCGTGCATGCGCACTACAGCTCCTCTATCAAAAAAGTTAGCTTATCTCGTCCATAGTAAAATCTGGCGGAATCAGTTGTGACCGCCCCTGATCATGCTGATCACCATAGCACTTTGAAAGATAACATTTTGACATTTTCCTATTTCGATATATTATAAGTTATCATGGGCTTCAGACCCCAATACGGCGTGATATCTGCCTGAAGTCACCATATACCACGAGGCCGCAGGCCGAGTGGGATATGCTGACTGAAGGCAGATATCCTGCCGTATTGGGGTCTGAAGTCCATGGTAACGATTTTATCATTGGATTATATGGAGCTCTCCAAAACGCCAGTCCGTATTACCCACCTGAAGCCCACGATACAGAAAATATTGTGGGGTTGCGTCACAGCTCTCCAAATACGGCGTGATATTGTCGGAGAGTTGACCAATCAGAATCGCGCATTTGCAGCAATCCGATGATAATTGTATATATAGGCCTAAGCGAAATGGGTAACTTTTTTGTTTACACACCAATCTCTCTGCAAATTCTTTTATATATATAATATAAATATAAAATAACACTCCTGCCATCAAAGTATACCGGTATACATCAAAGTATACCGATATACTTTCATCAAAGTATATCGGTATCAATTATTGATTGAATACATGTAATCGTAAACAAAACATTTCTTTGAATAGTTTGACCAAACATGGTTGTGAAACTTGACACATTAGAGAGCTCCAGCAACAATATATTTTTTAACTGATTACTCATAAAAAGTTTCCATGACTTTGAATAGTCTTCTCTGAAAAAATCTGTTCGGTAACTTTTCCTGGTAAAGTATCATCAATTTATCAACTGTTCTGCTATCAGAATCAATATTGATTTTTGTTGATAGATCAATATCATGTTAATAAAAGCAAATAACAAGCATGGCACATGACTGATTACATGTATAAATTTACATAATGGCTCACCAGATTCCTGGAATTTCTAAAAAAAAATATATATATTTGAGAAATGGGCATTGTCTGGTAGTTTTCATTGTCAGAAATCACACAAACGGATGTCAAATTATTACACAGCTTTAAATAAATGTAGGTGCAAACTCTCTACATGTATTTGATTATAAGTTGGACTTGAAATACTATAAATAGTCATAAATGTAGATAGAAACAGATTTGCAAACAACACTGCTACATGTAGAACACATGTGGTGTTTTCAGCATTCAACAATTGGATTTGAGCATTTTGAATGATATGTGTTTTAGATATATTATATATGGCAAAGACTTGGCTATGTTCAGTTACAATTGGAAGAGTAAAGGAGGAACAATTTACTCACAGACTTCCGAGGATTAGTTATGTCGATAGATGCAGGTGGATACTTGCACACTTGTATAGACAAGTGGAATTTTGTTCAGTGTTCATCATATGTGTGTAGGAATATGGCATCACAGACAGTTTGTTAATGAAACTAACGATCTATCCCAATGGCACCTGCATATTCGACAAGTCATTGACAAACAGGAAATTAATAGACTGCCACACATTCATATAGATGTAGGTTGCAATTGACTCGCAAAGAAAAAGATGTATAAAAATTCAAACTTTTCCACTAAACCTCCACCTCCGTCCTTTGGATAATTACAAGTTGAAGACTAATACACATCAGTCGTTTTCACCAAATCAGATCTTCAAACCTGTTATCTTGTCTTTTGCTTGAACGTTGAAGCTGAAGAAATGCAATTGCACAAGAGCCAGATTAGCTGGCAGTATCTGAAAGGCTTTTATGTCTCGGCTGTCGTCGTTCTGGTATTGGGGACGGGGTATGCTGTGGTTTCCATGGTGAAGGAAACTGCTGTCAGCATAGCAACACAACCTGCCTTAACCTCAGGTATGTGTAACCTCAGCAATCCTTTTGCTCTGCTTCCCTTTTCAATGCATTTCCTCTCATCTCAAGACACTGCTTTGAGTTGATAACTTGGCAGCATGATAAGTTAAAATTTCAGCCATTCACGGAAATAAAATACATACTCCTTCATCTCTTAATTTAAGCCAGCCTTACTACATGACCATAGTTTTTTCCTATAATTAAACTGAAATAATCCAATCCTTCCACACAACTCTTCCCACTGAAACAAGTCAAAAAATGAATACAGACTTTGTTCTCCCCAGGCCCAGGTTTCCTGCCCTCGGCATCAATTTCATGCGAGGACAGAGTGGAACATCTCAGGAAGGTATGCCGGGAGCGGGGCTGGAAGGAATATAATGCCTCGACTTCTTGGTATCAACGACTTCTGACAAACGACAAACACAGGGTCATCTACTGCGTCAATAACAAAGTTGCAACTACATCCATCAAAGACATGCTCATTCGGCTCAGCAGTAATATCACTGAAACTGCGGCACTAGATGTTCACAGACTAGATGTTCTGAACGTATCAGGTTTCCGCTTTCTTCATACTTACAGCGAAGAGGAAATTGAGGTGCGTCTGAACACTTACAAGAAGTTTATCGTCGTTCGTCACCCATTGGACCGACTCGTTTCTGCGTACAGAGATAAATTCAAAGTGAACATTGCCTATCGGTTTGCATCCCCAATCGCAGGTGTAGCCAAAGAATACTTTCCTGAGAACTTGAAAATGTCGAAGCACGGAAGACCGGAGCTGAACATTGAGCAGTTCATGGAACTTGTCGGGAGAGAACTTCAAGGCCGATTCTGGGATTATCACTGGGATACGTACTACAATGCTTGTCACCCATGTAATATTGACTATGACAAGGTGCTGAAGTTGGAGACGCTGGACATGGACCTACCCATCGTACGTGTATGGCTTGGAGGCGGTGATCAGAACCTGACAGTTAGAAATAGACACAGAGTTGCGAACAACACTGCTAGAGAACAGGAGGTGTTGTCGGTATTCAACAATCTGGATTCAAGCATCTTGAACGATATTTTAGATATATACGGTGAAGACTTGGCGATGTTTGGCTACAGTTGGGACAGCAAAGGAGGAGCAGTTTGTTCACAGAATTCTGATGAGGGTTTATGTTGTTAGAACTCATGCTTCTACGTGTACACAAGTGGAATACGGTTCAATGTTCATCATATACAATCATGTATGTATATGTGCAGGAATATAGAAACACAAAATATCATGTATGATGCCTTCATGTACATGTACATTTAATGAGTATATATGTTCGTCAATAAAGTTATCCATCTGTATCTTGGAAGACACACAATTTTGATGGTAGACACCTACATGTATTGATGGGAATCGGTTTGGTTTTTTAAATCGATTATCGGTTTATAATCGGTTTATCAAACCAACTGATGATCGATTATAATCGGTTTGCCAGGAAATGTTGAAATCTCAGAAAATAAAGCGTTAAATGTGACTGTGAATATGCTATTATGCTAACTTTGAAATTTCCATTAGTTTTTTGTGCTCTTTTTGTATCATTTCTTCTTTGTGGCTTTGTCATGTATATTTCTTTCTCTTTTTTCGATGTCTTTATTTCTTATTGTAATCTTAGTTCATTAACTGATTAACACACTTATTTGCCTTTGAACTCTTAGTCATCCTCTGCAGTGTGCTTTCTGGCTTTGTAACATGTCTGCATGATGAGTGGTTGTTGTACAGTTACCATATGAGTTCTTAGCCAGGCTATTTTGCTATTTATGTTCGATGTATGTTGTTGGAATTTTTTTCGCGACAATCGATTATGGGATGTGCAAATCGATTATCGAAATCGTTTGACATTTTCAACTGATTTTCGAAAAAAATCGATAATCGTCCCATCAATACCTACATGTATGATACACACATACAATGTAGCAGTGTTGCTATTGCAATTTATTGATTGTGTTGAATCGTTTGCAGAGATGATGAATATTACTTTCGTTGAATCTGATGTAACAGTCAATGGATTAACACACTGACAGCTGGATGTTGTGTTTTTCATGTTCATTAATTAAGGCACTTCAGCAGAAAATACCTTTATGGTTTCAGCTCCTTTTAGGTTAACGAACCTTTGGTCCGATAACATGTTGTCGTGGCGTTGCGCCTGTCCGTCATCCTTTCACATTTTCATCCTTTCACATTTAATTTGTCAAATTAATGACATAATTAAGGAGCAATACTACTACATTTTCTTTTGAATACATTGTGCAGGGTTTTTCTCCTTTGTTCTGTGTCCATAAAACAGGTATTTATGTCCACACTTTGACCTCTATAATAAACACTTTTGGGTAATCTTACCTGGCTTTCAAATAAGAGGGAAATTAATGCCAATAAAAAAATTATTGGCACATTCTCTTAAACTGGTCGTTCTATGCCCCTCAGACTCGGTCGTTCATAAGGGTTTCTTGACGAAACCTTAGCGAGTCAGTGGTCACTGAGAAATCTTTCCTGACGAAACTGTTCCCCCAGAACCGCCATTACGTTTGTCCCTGCTTTGTTGGAAGGACAAGCTTCTTACTCCTTGGCTTTCAATTGGGGTTTTCTCATCACTTTCTCGGATCTTTGGATCTCAGGATTATTTTACTGCTTTATTGTACTGTTTACAGTAGTTTAGAGTAGTGTAGTTTAGTGTTTTTGGGAGGAACTGGTAAATCCTCTTAGGTTACTGTTTCTTCCCCTATTATCGCCCATCGCACATTGGTTTGTGCTATCTTTCCAGATGAAGTGCGCTGGGTGCCAGCAGTTTCTCCCCAAGTGGGAACTACATCATAATTGCTGGATGTGTAGAGAATTATGCCGACCTACTGCCTGTTGCGGGATGTGCGCTTCGTGGGGAGTAGACGATTGGTCAGATTATCTCAACGGTCTGCGCCAGGTGCAACAAGAACGGTTGGCTAAACCTATCCCCCCTCTCAGTCCCTCAGCTACTTCTAGTAAAAAGTCGAGGTACAAGCAGAGCACGCAGAGGCGCGAGGAGCAGGATTTACGTCTACTACGTACCATTTCTGCTGTAAGTTTAGACATGTTTTTGTCTTTCAGCTTGCCGTTTTCGCGGTTCCCGGGACCCGGTTTGCCGGTTCCCGGGAACCAGGGTTGTACTGTTAGTACCGTGAGTTTTTCACTTCAGCCACCGGGTTTGATGTCGTCTTCCTTTAGCCCTGTTCCGCCATTGGTTTCCAAGGTCTCACGCTGCAACATGCCTCTGATTCCTCGGTTTCCGGCTTTGAGCTCCGTTCGGATGCGGCTCCCGGGGTCCTTTAACCGGGAGTTCAACTCTGTTAACGTCTCAAATTGTGAACAGCTGCCTTCCGATGCCACAGGCTCCGAGGACCCTGTGGATCGTGCAGGTGGCACGGGTATGGGCTTTTCGGCTCCTGGGTTTCCGTCAGCCTTTTCCTTTGGGGTTCTGACGGTTCCCGGGAACCGTGGGCCGGTTTCCGGGAACCAATTGTTGGTTCCCGGGACCCGTTTTCCGGTTCCCGGGAGCCCTCCAGTGCTTGCTGGAACCCGGGATTCGCAGCCCGTACGGAGTTCAAAGTTGGGAGTGGGATCAGGGCCACGCTATCCTTTATCTCCTACTGTTATTGTGAAACAACCGTTTCCTGGTGGCTTGTCAAAAACTGACGGCACTTCTTCAGAATCTGTTTCATGGAAGAAGTCTGTTTCATTTTCCTTAACGCCTACCTTTTTTCCGCAGGTTGCGGAGGATTTTGAGCAGGGCGAAGTCCCGGCGGACCCCGGCCTCATTTTTGACTCCTTGCCTACGTCTTCGAGTGCGGGTTCGGTTGCTCCGACGATTTCCAAGCCTCCGCAGTTGCCTACGGTTTCCAAGCCTCCGCCGGCATCGGTCTCTAAGCCTTCTCCGGCTTCCACAGTGTACCATTCTGTGGCTGAATCCCCACCTTCGTATATCTCTAAGGAGGAGTTTAGGACGGAGATGGCTACTATGCGGGAGGACTTCTTGGGCAGGCTGGAGAGCCTTTTGTCACGGCCTCCTAGGATCCCAGAGGTTCAGCGTTGTCAGCCGCCAGCTTTCGCTACGTCTTCTCCTTCGGAGGGTTCCGAGGTGGTTCCCGTTTCGGTGCAGCAGGATGGCATTGTTCCTTTACAGGGACCTCAGCCGAGCACTTCTCGTTTACTGGTGCCTAAGCGCCAGCGCGAGGAAGACTCGCAGTCGGCGGATGAGGAGGATCCTACTAATCCCTTCAAGCGCCCATGGGCCGACAAGTTGGATTTTGTGCGTCGGTTGTCTGGAGAGGAGTGGCCTCAACCACGTTCTGATTCCCCTCCTCCAGCGAAGAAGG
Organism: Terebella lapidaria; assembly: GCA_949152475.1. NCBI lineage: Eukaryota > Metazoa > Annelida > Polychaeta > Terebellida > Terebellidae > Terebella > Terebella lapidaria. The sequence goes on from OX424565.1 coordinate 29,190,035, forward strand.
CGAAGTCCTTCACCGAGCGGGACCTACAGCAGCCCAGGAGATGCCCTTAGGTTTCCCCTGGCTCCTGGGGTTCGGAACTCGTTTTCTTCGCGGATCGAGGATACGGTGAAGAAGAACCGCACACATGTCGGCGCGTATCCCTCAAGGCCCAGAGTTACGGATTTCTACACTTCCTCTTTGCTTGATGTCGAGCCTTCGCGGCTTCAGGAGCAGGATGTGTTCGCTGTCCCAAAGTCGATTTCCCTGCCGTGGGCGCAGATTTCGGATCTGCAGGCGTCGCTGCGTTTGGGAGTTGCCGTAGACTCAGCTATGGATTGGCTGGTGCATGGCTCTACGTTGGCCCTCACGGCCTGTCATGACCAGGTATTGAACAATGAACAGCTGGATAGGTCCGACCTCGCTGAGGCCCTCCATGGATCTATCAGCCTCATTCAATCGATAGGCCGAGCCGTGGCTGACAAGGTGGCTCTCGATACCCACATGTGGTGGGTCTCCGAGTTATGGCGCAGAGATGCCATTTTGCAGAAGGCGGACTTTCGGACCAGTTGGTTCAGTCCCTGAGACTCCATCCTGTGCTTCCGCCGGAAGGGCCTGCTTCTCCCTTCCTCTTTCCGGAGGGGGTCCATCGGGAGTTGGAGGAAGTCAAGACTCGGCAGGAGGATAGGGCGCGAGCGAAGGCCTCCTCTGATGCTTCGGTCCGTCAATCCCAGGCGCTGGATCGTTGGGCGCGTATACTTGCGCAGCAGCAGCAACGGAAACCCGCCCAGCAGCAGCAACCATCTCAGCAGAGTCGTGGGGCTTCCTCGGCAGGTCGTGGCCGGGGTAAGGCTCTGGGGCAGCCCTTTCGTGGGGCCCCTGCAGGCGCGCAGCGAGGGGGGCAACGTGGTCGGGGTGGCCGAGGTCGAGGCCGTCCCTCCAGCCCAGCCAAGCCGGCAGGGGAGAAGAAATCAGGTAGGTGCCTCGCTGTTGTCTCCGGACCTTCCACGCATGGTCGGGTCACCAGGCGCGATAGGCTCCGTAAATATCGTGAGTACGGACGAGCCTGTCGGCGCGCGTCTAAGCAATTTCTGGCTTCGTTGGCGAGATCTGGGAGCCAGCCCCTGGATAGTCACGACCTTGCGTCGGGGGTTCGGCCTCAAGTTTGTTCAGTTTCCCCCATTGACGCTTTCTCCAAGGGTTTTTTCCCTTCCGCACGATCCCGAAAGGCGTCAAGCGCTCGTCAGCGAAATTTCCGCCATGATAGACAAAAGAGCGGTAGAACCGGTGTCAGATCATTCCCCCGGATTTTACAGTATTCTGTTTGTGGTACCCAAAGCTTCCGGCGGTTGGAGGCCGGTGATCGACGTTTCGGCCCTCAACCGTTACCTTCACATACCCACCTTTACGATGGAGACACTCGAGGTAGTTCGCTCGGCGATGCCCCTCAATGCGTGGGTGGTAAATATAGATCTGAAGGATGCGTACTTCCATGTTCCGATGAGGCGGTCCATTCGGAGGTACCTCAGATTCTTCTATCGGGGCCAAGTTTGGCAGTTTCGGGCGTTGCCTTTCGGTCTGTCCACGGCCCCTTGGATATTCACCATGTGCGTGAGGGAGCTTCAGGTCCTAGCTCATCGCAATGGTATTGTCCTGTATCAGTATCTGGACGATTGGCTAATCAGGCATCACTGCCCTCGGACTCTTGTTCGGCAGGCTCAGTGGGTGGTCGATCTTTGCCATTCCATGGGATTCAAAATCAACCCCAAAAAGTCAGACTTATCTCCTCGGCAAGACTTCGTCTTTCTGGGCTATCGATTTCGGACTATCTCCGGATCTGTTATCCCGACCGAGGAGCGTCGGTTAAAGTTATCAGAGCAGTGCCGCGGGTTTTTGGATCGGGTCCCTCAGCCAGCGTCTCGGTGGCAGTCCCTGATAGGCACCCTGGCTTCAACCGAGAAAATGGTGCCATTAGGGCGCCTACACATGAGGTCTCTTCAGCACCAGTTGCATTCTCAATGGTCCCAGGCGACCGGGGACATGTCTCAGTTGGTCCCGGTGTCGGCGGAAGTGGTTCGAGATTTGCGTTGGTGGCTGGATCCAGTCAACCTGTTCCGAGGGGCGCCGTTCCGCCAGCCGCCTCCATCCAGGCATCTCTTTACGGATGCCAGTTTGGAGGGCTGGGGGGCGCACTGGGACTCTCACGAGGTCTCAGGTCTGTGGTCTCGTTCGCAGCAGGACGAGCATATCAATATCCTCGAATTAAAAGCTGTCTTTCTGGCGCTACAGCATTGGGAACGTCAGTTTTCTCAGCAAGTTGTGCTGTTGGCCACCGACAATTCCACAGTCGTGGCCTACATAAACAAGCAAGGGGGTACAAAGTCGGTTTCTCTGTGCCGGCTCGCAATAGACCTCCTTCTCTGGTGTCACGAGCGTCGAATTCTGCTCAGGGCTCGTCACATTCCAGGCCATATGAATGTTCTAGCCGATCGCTTGTCCAGGAGGGGACAGGTGCAGCCAACAGAATGGTCCCTGTCTCCAGTGGTGTTTCGGGCCTTGTGCGACCTCTGGGGTTCGCCTACGGTCGATCTGTTTGCCACGAGGTGGAACACAAAGCTTCCAATGTTTGTTTCCCCCATCCCCGACGAGCGGTGTCTCGAGGTGGATGCTCTGTCGGCGGATTGGGACGCCATGTTCGCGTATGCGTACCCTCCGGCAGTGCTCCTGGAGAAGGTTCTGGCCAAGTTCCGATCGCATTGCGCCAGAATGATCCTGATTGCCCCGCTGCTTCCCCAGAAGCCGTGGTTCCCGGACCTTCTGGAGTTGTTAGCAGCCGACCCAGTTCCGTTGCCGGATCGTTGGGATCTACTCAAGCAGCCTCGGTCCGACATCTTCCATCAAGCTCCGAGCACGCTGAAACTTCACGCGTGGCTCTTGTCGAGCGATGTTTTCGAAAGAAGGGCTTTTCTAGAGAAGTGTCCGCGAGGATCGCCAGAACTAATAGACGATCTTCTTTGGCAGTCTACGAATCCAAGTAGACGCGATTCTGTGCTTGGTGTCGTGGCAGGAAGGTTAGTCCTTTCAAGGCCACTGCCCCTCTGATCTCGGAGTTCCTCCTGGAAAAGTTTAATGAGGGAAGGGCTCCGTCCACTCTTGCTGGGTACCGGACCGCTATCGCGAAGACCCTTAAGCTTAAAACGGGGGTCGATTTTGGTCAGAATGCGAGTTTGTCCGCGTTATTAAACAGTTTTGCTGTCGACAGGCCTAGAACGCGAAATCCAGTCCCGGACTGAGATTTATCGCTAGTCTTGAATTGCTTACTTTCCGAACCTTTCGAACCGTTGGAGAAAGCGTCGTTGAAGTTTTTGACCTTTAAAACGGTCTTCCTCCTGGCCCTTGCTTCAGGGAAGAGGCGAAGTGAGCTGCATGCTCTCGCCTTTTCCAAAGTGCACTGGAAGGAGGATGGCTCCGCGGTTAAGCTCGGGGTCATCCCTTCCTTTTTGGCTAAAACTCAGCTAGCCCAGACCCCGTCTATGACTTTTACCATCCCTTCCCTTACCTCTTCCCTAGGCCCGGGTTTGGAGGAGGATGCTAAATTGTGTCCCGTCAGAGCTCTGCGCATCTACGTCAATCGCACGAGGGAGCTTCATGTTGGGAAACGGTTACTTTTCGTTGCGTTCAAGAAGGGGTTTCAGAAAGATATCAGGGCTGCAACGATCTCTTCCTGGGTAAAGAAATGTGTTTTGTTCTGTTATGACAGATCCAACACCAGAACTTCGGGCTCCTTTCGAGTGAAGGCGCATGATGTGCGAGCTCTGGCGTCATCACTCGCGTTCATGAATAATGTTGCCCTTGCCGATGTCATGAAGGCCTGTACATGGGCCTCTAACAATACTTTCGTCTCTTTCTATTGTAGGGAATTGACGTGGTTTGACGGCGACCACTACCACCTAGGACCCGTGGTAGCGGCGCAAAGCAAGGTCCGCCTGTAGATACTGTTCGATTGGGGAGCACATGTACATACGCACAGATCGCCAGACGGATGTCGGCTCGGGGGACGGGTTTGTCCCTCTTATTTGGTGGTAGAAGTTTTTTGGTTCGCCCGCCGTCAGCAAGCGACTGCCGGGGGTCCCTCCTTCGCCGACGACCTTCTCTTACCCAGGTACTATTCAGTTCTTGTTTATGAATATTTGTCGTGAATAGAATTAAACCTTCTCATTAATTCTCGTCCACTTTAATTACTTGCAAGTAGGTTTTACTCGCAACCCTAAATTCATTAAACATCTGAAGTAGTGCGTTCTATGCCTCTGTGATGACATTGTGAGGGAAGGGTTAGCCCACCTCCTGTGGTTATTCTGAGATAACCCAAAAGTGTTTATTATAGAGGTCAAAGTGTGGACATAAATAGGAAGTTTTAACCTGTTAAAACCAGTATTTATTACACACTTACCTCTATAATAAACACGCTGATTTCCCTCCCGCCTCCCCTGCCTAACTATCAGGGACAAAGTAATGGCGGTTCTGGGGGAACAGTTTCGTCAGGAAAGATTTCTCAGTGACCACTGACTCGCTCAGGTTTCGTCAAGAAACCCTTATGAACGACCGAGTCTGAGGGGCATAGAACGACCAGTTTTTAGAGAATGTGCCAATAATTTTAGGTTACCGGACCTTTGGTCCGATAACCTATTGGCATGGCGTTGCGTCCGTCGTCCGTCCGTCCGTCCGTCCGTCCGTCCGGCGTTAACATTTTTATCTTTAAAGTTAACGATCGAATCTTTCTGAAATTTTGCACAAAAATGCCTAAAAATATTTTGAGAAGGAGGTATTTTTTTGTTTTTTGATTTTCGCATTTTTTTCAAAATGGCGGCCGTTTTTGTCGAAAAACGCTCAATTTTGGACTTTGACGGCCATTTTCTCAAAAACTGTCTGATCAGTTTTGAGTTTTTGGTTTCAAAAGATTCCCCTCATATACCTCTGTGATATGTATAAGTTTGGTTGCCCTAAATCTGCCGGTTTCCGTGTGGCGGCCATTTTGAATTTTTGGCGGGTCGGCGAAAAAAATTTTTTTCGCCCCAGATCGCATTACTATCCATTTTGGGCCATTTCTAGAGCAAAAAAAAATTTTCACCCTTTGAAAAAAATTTTGGACTTTGAAAATTTTCGGCACTTTTTCCCTTCATAATGGGAGCTGTCCAGACTGTACTCATAGAACGCTTGAAGATAGAGCTTAGAAATTGGCACTTTCAAATGGGAAGTCATATATGGCGACTTGTGTGGTGACCTTGAATTTGACCTTGGATGACCTTGAAAGGTCAAAACAGCCATTTTTGGGTCGAAAAACGCTCAAATTTGCACCTGGTCTGTATTTTCTCAAAAACTCTCTGATCAGTTTTGAGATTTTTGCTTAAAAAGATTCCTCTTATATACCTCTGTGACGTGTATAACTTTTGTTGCCCTTGAATCGCCGATCTCAGTGTGGCGGCCATTTTGAATTTTTGACGAGTCGGCGAAAAAAAATTTTTTCGCCCCAAATAACATTACTATCCATTTTGGGCCATTTCTAGGCAAAAAAACATTTTCACCCTTTGAAAAAAATTTTGGACTTGGAAAATTTTCGGCACTTTTTTCCTTCATAATGGGAGCTGTCAGGACTGCACTCATAGACCGCTTGAAGATAGAGCTTAGAAATTGGCATTTTCAAATGGGAAGTCATATATGGCGACTTGTGTGGTGACCTTGAATTTGACCTTCGATAACCTTGAAAGGTCAAAACAGCCATTTTGGGGTCAAAAAATGCCCAGATTTGCCTCTATAGATGAAATGATTGCAGATAGAGCTCATGTTTGCATTATGAACATATAGGAAGACATATATGACACAACTAATGATGACCTTGAACTTGACGTCAGATGACCTTGAGTGCCAAATGTCTGACTTGGAATGTGTAAATTGACCTGAGCGGCCTAAACGATTCCACCCAACATATAGAATATCAAATGCCGCACACAGACTTGTAATGGTAACATCGAAGTTCATACGGATGACCCTTGATTGGTAAATCCCAAGGTCATATGTTTACACTGCGAACCTTGATTGGTAAAAGGTCTGTTACCTGCCAATGCTGCCATGACCAAACCAAAATTGTCCGGTAACCTATCTTAGCCTTTGGGCTAATTTTTTTATTGGCATTAATTTCCCTCTTATTTGAAAGCCAGGTAAGATTACCCAAAAGTGTTTATTAAAGAGGTAAGTGTGTAATAAATACTGGTTTTAACAGGTTAAAACTTCCTTTCCTTTTGAAATGTACACAATAATTTATGAATTGTGTCCTATATATTGCCTTGTGTTAAAATGTGTGTGTGTGTGTGTGTGTTAATATTCCGTGCTGCCTGATACCTTTTCAAAATCTGGCAGACGCTAAACAAAGTCTTAACACAACACGGCCTAATAAAATATTTTTTATGTCTACATTTTATGTACCGTATGTACATATCTGTTCATACACGTACCAGTCTGCTCAATATATCATTTATCCATCCATACCACCCCCTGTCTACCCCCCCCCCCCCTCCCCTCTCCCTCCCCCTGCCCCCCTCCCCTTCCCCTCCACCAGGACTAGGCCCCACAGTCCCGGAGCTGGATACAAGCGGATTCCCAGTCTTCCCCAAGACGCGGTTCTCCATGGTGCTTCCAGAGGTCGAGGAGCACTTGGCTAAAGTTGCTCCAGGTCAGGAAATCTTACAGTATCTTGTATAGAGTGGTGATACATGTATATTGTACAATAGGCCCTACGTATTACTGAACTAATTACTTTCCTAGTGATATTCACATATTGACCTATTGTGAAATGCAGGTACTGCTGTACACGTCACATTAGATCTCATCTTACGCAAAAAAATGTCTCTACCGGTAACCTGAAGTCTTATTTCACAGGTGCATTGACGTGCAAAAATCATCTTCGTAAACCACCAATAAAGTTTTATTCATGAGTTTTCTCTCTTGTGTTACATACCTTGGTATAGACTCTTGTTAATAGGAAAACTGACTAATGCTTAAGACATGATAATTATATAAATTACGAGTAGAATCCTGATATTTGCGTACAGGCCTGGACACCGTGGTGCTGTGTGGTATTGAAGCCCAGGCGTGCGTTCAGCAGACTGTGATCGACCTACGGGAGAAGGACTTCGAAGTCCATGTCCTTGCTGACTGTGTGTCTTCACGAAGCATGGTCGACAGGTATGGTCGATAGCACGTATCAGTTTATAGGTTTATGCTGATGTAAATATGGATAAGTTTACATGTAGTCGCTAGGATTCTCACTGTTGTTATGTGATATTGATGTGATTTTCTGGGCAACTTTATACATGTACATGTAGACAAACATGTCTTGAAAACTCATCAAATTTTGTGAAAGATTTTTGCAATGATAAAACACAACACAATGATGTCACTTCTATTGGCCGTATATCGCCACAGAATCAAGAGTTTTGAGAACCAGCGGGTATGTGTATAACTGTTTGTGTAAGATTGTAATGCTAGCCTCGATGTTGCCTCGTAGATTGTACTCCCTGGAGCGGATGCGAGAGGCTGGAGCATACATCACCACGAGCGAGAGCATACTTCTTGCACTCTGTCGAGACGCAGCACACCCAAAGTTCCGCGAGATCCAGAAGCTGATATGGGAGCCAGCTCCAGATAGCGGACTTCTGACTCGGACTCCAGAAAAATAGTTGCCAATTCTTTTGCTTTTTTTACTTGGGGTTAGGATACATGTAGTTGTATTAATGTGGGAAGTGAGAAATTATTTTGTCAAATAATTTACGTGTATAGTGATTTGTGATTGATAAACTGACTCACGATATATATTTTGTATTCTGGTCACTGTCTGTTTGTGTACATGATTTAGGAAAGTAACAAGCTTTATACTGAGATCTTTGTTCATTTGCATGATGTATAAGTATAGACCTGTATGTATATTGGGATGTAGTTTCCTTACCGTGATGAAATCAGTGTTAAACCAACCATCATGTGACACTGCCCAAGACTACTTTAGTTCAAGACCACTTTAATATCCCCAAAAGTCACTACACCGTGTAACATGTTATCCAACCTGTCATGTAAAACCAACTCTGACATGAGACCAGATTCTCTATTATATCGTTACGGGTGCCCGTGAGACACAGGTGTCACTGTATGTTTCCAGTATAAACGGTTCTGTGTACCAATATGATATTTGGTCTTTGTGTCAAAGTCTTGTCTTAGCGTTTTGAATATTTATGTAGTGTATTGAATACGTGTGCAAGCATTATCATGTTGAGTTAAGTAATTTTCATTCATAGATGTATTGTATCAATAATATATTGTTTCACCAGAGAAGTGATTTGGTAACAATAGTGAGAAACTGAACAATACATGTAGGTCTACTGATAAAATGTTGTTCCAAATTTTGCTATAATATTTCTTGTCACGTAGTGATATGAATTGATCAGTTGTACAGGATGTTTGCATCCTTTGGTATGAAGAATTCATAATATGCCAGTATATGTAGTGTACATGTTAGTTTAGTTTGATGGTGATATGAATACTAAAATTAGGTTTTCAAATTTGGTACCTAATTTGAGTACGGATGGCTTATATATAATATTGTTACAAATGTGTGAAAACAATTGCTGATTGTTACAATGAACTATTATATCAAATAAGCAATACATGCATAAACAATGATTGATGCATTGTTTGTCCTGACTTTCAGTATATATTTATTACTCGGATATTCAAGGGATTCGGCAAAAATGCCTTTGTGGCTTTAGCAGAATTTTTTCACGAGATCCGGAGTCTGCGAGATCCATGATGATGAAATCAAGGTTGATTTTGAGACTTGGTTCCCGAACGACAACTCAAAAAGTATTAATGCAATGGCTGCAGATCTATACATAATGATTTTGGGATCAATCCGTCTAACGACCTTCGACCTAGAGCTCGAAAGAATTTTTGCTGATTCATCCTTGACAAAAATGTCTAAAGGATATTAAGGATGACCTTGACCTTAAAGATAGAGTTAAGAAATTTATAAGTTTTGGCACATGAAAATAGAGAGAATCGTGTGAATTAATGTGGCTTTTACAGCATGTTGATATCTTAATTCGTTCCAAAGTTATGATGATTTATTCAAATTATTTCCCACCAAAATTAACACCTAATTATGTATTATAATGAGTATTCATGACGTCAGACCAGTATAACTGTTTTAATTAGTTATATTCGGATGTGAAATCTGCGTTCTTTACATATATTATCACAAAATATATTGTTGTATGGCGTCCCGAAGAAAAATATACCATAAGTATGTGTAGTCAAACATCACCATACCATCCATCCCTTAGATACTGTCCATAGCAACGCCATTGCTAGAGACCTTTGCTCGTAACTAAAAAGAGTTCTCATGATAATAAGGCATCCAATCTTTCTGAAAATTTGGGAAAGATACTTGAAAATAATTCAAGGAGGAGGTATTTTTAGTTTTGATTTTTCAATTTTTTCTTGAAAAGTTTCTTGAAATTTTGAACTTTGGCGGCCATTTTCTCAAAAACTGTCTAATCAGTTTCGAGATTTTTATTCAACGAGATCCCTCTTATGTACGTTTGGACGTGTATAAGTTTTGTTGCCCTTTTGAATTGCCGGTCTCCGTGTGCAGCCATTTACAATTTTTGACGGGTCAGTGAAAAAAAATTTTTTGCCCCAAATCGCATTACAATCCATTTAGGGCATTTCTGGGCAAAAAAACAATTTTCATCCTTTGAAAAAACTTTCTTTCATAATGGGAGTTACTCCAACTAACTGTACTCGTAGAATGCTTGAAGATAGAGCTTGGATATTGGTACTTTTAAATGGGCAGTCATATATGGCGATTTGATGACCTTGAATTTGACCTTCGATAATCTTGAAAGGCCAAAACAGCGTCAAAAATTGCCCAAATGTGCTTTTACAGACAAGACGCTTGTATGTAAGACTTACGTTTGCATTATAAGCATATAGGAGGTCATATATGACACAACTAATGTTGACCTTGAGCTTGACCTCGGATGACCTTGAGTGTTAAATGTATGACGTGAAATGTATAAATTGGCCTCTGAGGCTTAAACAAATGCACATACAGGTTAGGATTGTGTATAAGCTTATAAGAAGTCCTGTATATATGGCACATCTTTTGGTGACCTTGGACTCGACCTTGAAGGCCAAATATCAAAATCTTGCCTGACCTGGCATGTGTAAACTGGCCTCTACAGACAAAACACTTGTTGATAGAGCTTATATGTCCTTGGGCTAATTTTCAGGTCACCGGACCTTTGGTCCGATAAACTATTGCCATGGCGTTGTGTCTGTCATTGTTGGCCGTCATCGTCGTCCGTCCGCATTTTTATCTTTAAAGTTTAGGTTCAAATCTTTCTGAAATGTGGCACAAAAATAGCTAAAAATATACCCGGGAAAGGTTTTTTTCGTTTTTTGTTTTTTTTCACCTTTGATGACCTTGAAAGGTCAAAACAACCATTTTTGTGTCAAACAATGCCCAAATTTGACTCTACAGGTGAAATGCATGTAGATAGAGCTTAAGTTTGCATTGTGAACATATAGGAAGTCATATATGGAACATATAGTGATGACCTTGATCTTGGCCTTGGATGACCTTGAGTGCCAAGTGTCTGATTGAAATCTGTAAGTGGCCTCTGAGGCATAAAGCTACTGCCTTCGAATGTATGCAATATTTTTTTCAAAACTAAATTTTTGTGAAGCACATCTAATGCAAGATAACAAAAGGTGTGCTCAATGATTTGGACGATAAAGGTCCGTCCGAGTTGTCTTTTCATCCGTTTTAAAACACATTTTGTACCGATTTTGTAAAAAACAAACGAAATGTATCCATCAAACTCGAATATAAACAAATGCCCAAATCGCGCGTAAAAGTCCTTATCGAGTACATTTTCCAGTTCGTATGTGCATATATAGTGTAGTTATGAGAAAATAATCAGTGATAAACCATGATGTATGTGAAATTGTCAGTCTCTTTCGCGCTTCTATGCTTTGTATACATCTGCGTGTGATGGATACAGTTTCTGTAATTACGCAAGAATCGCGTGTTCAAATGAGCAAAATTTTCCAGAGGATTGGTTATAGTCATGCGTTTGATGTGAGTATGTCTCATTCAGTTCATTCAATATGTTTAACATGAAATATAGTTTTCAAAAAATATTGGCTGGGAGGCAGCTGCTTTAAACACTTGCACATACAGGTTAGGATTGTGTATAAACCTATAAAAAGTCATGTATATATGGAACACCTTTTGGTGACCTTGAACTTGACCTTAAATGACCTTGAAGGGCAAACCTCAAAATCTTGCCTGACCTTGCCGTGTGATGGATACAGTTTCTGTGATTACGCGAGAATCGCGTGTTCAAATTAGCAAAATTTTCCAGAGGATTAGTTATAGTCGTTACATTTGATGTGAGTATGTCTCATTCAGTTCATTCAGTATGTCTAACATGAAATATAGTTTTCAAAAAATATTGACTGGTTTCGAAGGCAGCTGCTTTAAACACTTACACATACAGGTTAGGATTGTAAGTCATGTATATATGGAACATCTTTTGGTGACCTTGAACTTGACCTTAAATGATCTTGAAGGGCAAACCTCAAAATCTTGCCTGACCTGGCATGTGTAAATTTGCCTCTACAGACAAAATACTTCTGATAAAGCTTATATGTTCGTATTATGAATATATATGAAGTCATACTTTATGTCACCTAATGAAGACATTGAAATTCACAAAGATGACCTCGACTGGTAATTCTCAAGGTCATAGTCACCTACAATGCTTAAAACCAAAATTTCCGGTAACCTATCTTAGCCCTTGGGCTATTTTTAGGTTACCGACCCTTTGGTCCGATAACCTATTGCCGTGGCGTTGCGTCCGTCGTCCGTCGTCCGTCGTCGTCGTCCGTCGTCGTCCGTCTACATTTTTATCTTTAAAGTTTACGATCGAATCTTTCTGAAATTTTGCACAAAAATGCCTAAAAATATTTCGAGAGGGAGGTATTTTTTAGTTTTTTGATTTTCGCAATTATTTCAAAATGGCGGTCGTTTTCGTCGAAAAATGGCCAATTTTGGACTTTGGCTGTCGTTTTCTCAAAATCTGTTCACTAACTTTTTTTCTTATTCATGCATAACACTCCTCATATGTACCTCTGTGACATGTATAAATTTCGTTGCCCTTGAATCGCTTGAAGTGGGCCATTTTGGGCCCAAACTCGGCCCAAATGGGACTTTCCCATGTTAAATTCTCCTATGCTTTATAATGGGACACATTAAGCCTAATATCTCACTTAATATTAGAGACTAGGAATCAATTGTGGACATATAGGAAATGATATATGCTGAATATTGTCGTGACCTTGAATTTGACCTTCGACCTCATTTTTAAGGTCACAGGACAAAATGGCTAATATCTCGCTTATTATCGACTTTACAGCTTAGGATTCAATTGTGAACATATAGGAAATGATATATGCTGAAAATTCTCATGACCTTGAATTTGACCTTTGACCTCATTTTCAAGGTCACATGACAAAATGGCTAATATCTCGCTTATTATCGACTATACAGCTTAGGAATACATTGTGAACATATAGGAAATGATATATGCTGAATTTTCTCGTGACCTCGAATTTGACCTTGACCTTATTTCCAAGGTCACAGGACAAAATTGCTAATATCTCGCTTATTATCGACTTTACAGCTTAGGAATCAATTGTGAACATATAGGAAATGATATATGCTGAATATTTTTGTGACCTTGAATTTGACCTTTGACTTCATTTTCAAGGTCACAGGACAAAATGGCCAATATCTTGCTATTAGTGACTTTACGCCTTATGAATCAATTGTGAACATATAGGAAATGACATGCTGAATATTCTAGTGACCTTGAATTTGACTTTTGACCTCATTTTCAAAGTCAACAGGACAAAATGGCTAATATCTTGCTTATTATCAACTTTACAGCTTAGGAATCAATTGTGAACATATAGGAAATGATATATTCTGAATATTCTCATGACCTTGAATTTGACCTTTGACCTAAATTTCAAGGTCAGTCATTTTATTTTCAAGGTCAGAATACAAAATGGTTTATATCTCTCTTATTATCAAATTCACAGCTTAGGGGTCCATAGTGAACATATAGGAAATGATGTATGCTGAATATTTTGGTGATCTAGAATTTGACCTTCGATCCAATTTTCAAGGTCAGAGAACAAAATGGCTAATATGTCGCTTATTATCATCTTTACAGCTTAGGAATCAATTGCGAATATAGAGGAATGATATATATACTGAATCTTTTCATGAACTTGAACTTTGACCTCATTTTCTAGGTCACATCACTGATCACAGAATGGCTAATATCTCACTTATTATCGACTTTACAGCTTAGGAATTTATTGTGGACATACTAGAAGTGACATATTTGTTGAAAAATTATTTTCAAGGTCACTGGACAAAAGGCTAATATCTAAAATGTACATTGTCCGGTAACCTTTCCTAGCCCTTGGGCTAATTTTTCTTCTTTTTTTTTCTTAAAATTGGCTGCCGATGAATACTCCGGTCATATATGGCCCATTTGTACAACCATTTTCCCCTAAAATTGGTTGCTGATAACTGACCCTGTTGAATTGGGCCTATTTGACCAGCCATTCGCCAAATTTTGCAAAGTCAAAGACACTCGGGGCCATTTGACTCGATCATTATCTTGTCAAAATTAGCGTATGGATGTCAATTTAGTAAAAAAATAAAAATAAAAAATACAGAAAATCGGCTCTCAGAAAGTGATGCACGCGATTTTTTATTTTTTTTGAGAAAAAAAAACGAGTCATACGCGGGGTTCAAAGTGACGCCCGCGCCTAACCAGAATCATGATACTTTTTTTGACCTAATATCCTGTTCATTAACGACTTTACCACTCGAGAATAAATTGTGGACATACAGGAAATTATATGTGCCGAATATTCTGATAACCTTTAATTTGACCTTTGAATTTGATTTTTCATTTTCAAGGTCACAGGACAAAATTGCTAATATCTTTCTTATTATTCAGCTTAGCAGTCAATTGCATATAGGTATTATGCCGTATGTTCTCGTGACATTGAATTTAACCAGTGACCTTATTTTTACAGGACAAAATGGCTATTATTTAAAGTATAGAACATATATTGTCCAGTAACCCGTCTTAGTCTTTTGGCTATTTTTAGGTTACCGAACCTTTGGTCCGATAACCTATTCCCGTGGCATTGCGTCCGTCGTCCGTCGTCCACATTTTTATCTTTAAAGTTTACAATCGTATTTTTCTGAAATTTTGCACAAAAATGCCTAAATATATTTCAAGAGGGAGATATTTTTTAGTTTTTTTATTTTCGCATTTTTTTAAAATGGCGGCCATTTTCGAGGAAAAACATCCAATTTTGGACTTTGGTGGCCATTGTCTCAAAAACTGATCAGACAGTTTTGAGATTTTTCATTCAAAAAGATTCCCTTCATATACCTCTGTGATGTGTATAAGTTTCGTTGCCCTTGAATCGACTGACTTCGTGTGGCGGCCATTTTGGTTTTTTGATGGGTGCCAAATGGGACTTTCCTATGTTAAATTCTCCTATGCTTTATAATAGGACATATTATGTGTAATATCTCAGGTAATATTAGAGATTAGGAATCAATTGTGGACATAATTATAGGAAATGATATATGCTGAATATTCTCATGACCTTGAATTTGACCTTTGACCTGATTTTCAAGGTCAGAGCACAAAATGGTCAATATATGCTGAATATTGTCATGACCTTGAATTTGACTTTTGTGCACATTTTCAAGGTCTCACAGGATAAAATGGCTAATATCTTGTTTATTGTCAATTTTACAACTTAGGATTCAATTGTGGGCATGCAGCAAATGATATATGCCGAATATTCTGATGACCTTTTACTTGACTTTTGCTTTCATTTTCAAGGTCACGGGACATAATGACTAATATCTCTCTTATTATTGAATTTACAGTTTAGTAATCAATCGACAGCGTATAGGAAATCATATATGCTCAATACTCTCGTGACTTTGAAATTGCCACGGGACAAACTAGCTCTTATATATTGTCCGGTAACCTCTCTTAGCCCTTGGGCTAATTTTGTTTTTTTTCAAAATGGCGGCCATTATTAACGACAAACAGCCAACTTTCGACTTTGACGGTCGTTTTCTCACAATCGAACCTCACAGTTCAGTAAAAAAAAGGCCTTATGTTTCTTTTTTTTCTCTTCTTCCGCCGTTCCAAGATGGCCGCCAGCGAAAAAAATTAATGAAGTTCAATACATGTACATATATATACAGGTGGACCTGTATACTGGTCTACAAATATACTTGCATTGGCCACCTCAGAAAGTACACATATCCAGATCACATGTGTATGAAAATGAAATACCAGGTCGGACACTTTTTCAGAAGTTCCCTCAAAATTATTGTTCCTT
Source organism: Terebella lapidaria (assembly GCA_949152475.1). NCBI lineage: Eukaryota > Metazoa > Annelida > Polychaeta > Terebellida > Terebellidae > Terebella > Terebella lapidaria. The sequence goes on from OX424565.1 coordinate 29,205,578, forward strand.
ACATATTAAACATGATATTCTAAAGAATAAAACACACGAGCACGATATCCAAGATATCCCGACGAAAATCCTTTCTTAGGGTCTTCCGGGAATGGAGTCAAAGATTTTGACCAAATATAGCGTTGAGGTCTATATTTATGCAGCTACATGTAAAATGTCCGCTTGATATAACTGCTTGATATATGTTGCTATACTCATACATACGGGGGGGGGGGGGGGGGGGTGTGATGTACATACATACCATTTACGGTAAAAAATCTAAAAACAAAACACACATCGTATGAGTTATGTCTATATATGGCCGCCTTACTTCGACAATCGTCAGGCTATTGACAATTGGCTAGATAATTTCGTCAGACGCACTGCGCGATGACCCTTGAAGGAGATAGGCTCAGATATATAACGGCCGAGGTACAATCAGATATCCCTTCGCACTCTGCGCTGCTGGGGAACCGTAAGCATAAACCCCATCTATCCATGCTTTGTATTTCGTAAATATCCAGCAAAGCACGACGATTTGCCGGCTGAAAGGAAAAGTAACACAACAGAGGTAGGGAGTACATCATATTCATGCCCTAGGTGCTGGATTAAATGCCAAAATAATGTAGCACTGAATATTTCGGATAAAATGTTGTACGCTGTAAGTAGATCTAGTGTGTGTATTGGCGCTGGCCCAGGGTTTGTCCTACCGTGTCTCGTTTGAGCCTTGGCGGTGCTCACATATTGATAAATTTAGCATAAAATCGGTATATCTGTGCACATTGCTGGATGAATCGGTCAAAGCAGAAGAAGCAGTATAATAAATCTAAACTTATGGTGCAACGATTGAATTTGGATAAACCTAAATGTGGAAATATGTAGGCTTATTACTGGATTATCTAAGCTATTGGTAGCCACAATTTTTCGACCCTATATAATTGACATTATGCCTAGGATTATAGCCGATGGTGGCCTTGGTGGGGTCTAGAAAACGTGGCAACGCTATTTGATAACGGATTATACAGAAATATGGTTTGTTGTTTTTTCAGATGGCCAGTGATATTTCTGTGAAGGTGCTCTGTGTCTGCCTCTGGCTCGTGATTGTGGATGTTGCCTCCTCTGCCAGAATTTTGAGCATTCCACAGAATGTTAACTCACACTACATTGACAATGGTCGCCTGCTGTTGGCCTTGACTGGAGAGGGCCACGAAGCTACAATGTTTGTGGCTTCCAATGCGAAAGTCCCGGACTTTCTGCGCGAGAGCAGAGTGGAGATCGTAAAATACAAAGTTAACTACGATATTCCCTTCATGAACACGGAAGAGTGCTCGCGCCTTCTCGTTAATGCATCCTTGTCGGGTTCTCTTCTGGATAAAATACAGAATTTACAGAAAATGGGAGCTAGTGTTATCAAATACTGGCGAGACGATTGTCACATGATGTTGGAAAGTGAAGTCATCAAAGAACACATGAAAAACAACAAATATGATGTGTTCTTGGCCGACAATGCGGCTATAGATTGTCAGCCTGTTGTGGCACTTCAGTATGACCTACCGATCATCATGTACGGGGTTATGTCATTTCAGTGGTCATATAGAGCCCCTGCCCTGCCGTCGTTTGCTCCTATGATGATGACCCAATTCAGTGATGAGATGACCTTCCTCGAGCGACTGCAGAACACACTCAACATGATAATGATACCATTAGCTGTGGTGAATGATCCATCACCTTTTACTAAATATGTACCAGAGAAAGGAATCAGCCACGTCTTTCAAATTTTCCAGGACTCTGCCTTCTACCTCATTCTTGATGACCCGTCCATCAGCTACGCCCTCCCAATGATGCCGAACATGGCCTACGTAGGGGATCTCATTCCACAGCCTGCCAAAGAGCTGCCGAAAGACGTCAAAAGTTTTGTGGACGCTTCTAGGGATGGAGTAGTTATCGTCTCTTTCGGAAGCTTTGTTGATTATCTTCCAGAAGAGGTGCTTCAGAAACTCTGTGGGGCATTCCTTAAGCTGAAGCAGAACGTCGTCTGGAAACTGAAGAACAAGGATATATGCAAAGCTCCGAAAGGCAAAATTCTCCTGTTGGATTGGCTGCCACAAAATGATCTCTTAGGGCATCCCAACGTCAGACTCTTCGTCTCCCACTGCGGTATGAACAGCGTTCTGGAGTCCATCTACCATGGCACTCCAATCCTCGGCGTACCAATCAGTATCGATCAACCGTACAACGCCGCGAGAGTACAGCACAAGAAACATGGACTGCAGATGGCGCTGAACGACTTCACCGAGGAGGAACTTTTGAGCAAAGTTGACCAAATATTGAGTGACGAGGCTATTCAGGAGAGTGTGAAGAAATCTTCTGCAGTGATGAAAGACAACATCGTACCCCCTGCGAAACGTGCCTCTCACTATGTGAATCATGTCTTGAAGTACGGCGACCAACATCTCAGGACTGGTGCCTTTAAGTTGAACGACCTGCAGTTTTTCATGGTGGATATATTCCTTGCACTTCTCTTGATTATAGTGCTTCTGTTAGCGATCGTGTTTTGCACCGCCCGATGTTGTTTTAGATGTATTTGTAGATGTAAGAATAGAAAATTGAAGTCAGAGTAGTACGTGATATTTTCGTAATTTACTGGCAAAATCTTTTGCAACTTGCAAATACCATTATTGAATTACACTGTCTTCATGTATCTAAAAAGATGCACTATGTTGATAACAGAATCTGTCTAAAACTTGAATTATCTACCTCTAATATGCTGTGATTAGATTTCCTCAAAAATTCTCGATTTTGTTTTCTATGACATTTTGCAATAAACACTTTGAAACACATCAACGTGTCAGCACATGATTATGGTCATGGTGTAATTAGTATATTTTACAAATGTGTGTAAAAAAAACTCTGCATAAGTACATTCACAGGTGTCTCCCAGACAAACAACAGCAAGGCCACAACTGAGACACTGGCAAAAAAAACTCGTAGAAATAAAAACTAACATTGTTAGTTGAGAAAACATGTCACTACATATCACATCAGTTTGGCGTTCTTACATTTATATCACGATCAGTTTTCCTCGTTCCTGTACTTGTGACTGTTCCTTGACAATTTCTGAGTGGAATTCCCGTGAGCCTCATTGTAAGTTGTACCCCGATCACTTTCGGAAGTCCTTGAAGAATTCCTCATGCTGTTAGATTGCCGATTTCTCGGTCTCTTCCGTCTATTGGTGGAATATTGAGGTTCCTCAACAACGTCAATACTCATCGTGAAGTTGCCAGTTATTCCTTCTTCCATGAAGGAGTCCTGATGTGTCAGTTTCGGTTTCCTACCTTTCTTCGACCGTGGTACAACCCGATCATTCTCATCTTGGTCTGAATAGTCGATCTCTCCTTTACAATCTGAGTGGTTGCTCGTTTGAGATCCCATGTTCTTTGGTACATGCACGTCCATGGTATAGTTCGTTTTATCCTTTTTATCTTTCCTGTACTGATAAATACTGAAGCCGCACTCCATGAAGTATACGATGAGAAAGACGGCCTCCTTTGAGACAAAGAAGAATAAGTTGGTGTTGATCTTAGACTCAAGAAGCTGATCGCCACCCAGTGTCCAAAGCATGTATATCCGAATGATCATAAATGGCAAGTTATTCAATATCACGATGAGGCAGCGAACGATCAAAGACACCAGAGTGTACCCATGTAGAAGTCTGGCTACTCCATTATAACTAGCTACGAGCAGGATGTTGGTGCCAAGGAACGCAAGGATGGCATCACGGAGGTACCCATTTCTCCAGAAGTACTCCGAGGTCTCCAGATACTCATCAAGAAGCGAGAAGCCATCGATGTTCTCAGAGAAGCAGTAGATCGTGTGTACCATGAGCTCTGAAACTATCTCGGAAATTGTCTTCCGTGTGGATACATTTGGAGCATCTGCATCTTCCACGTCGCCTTTGATGGATGCCGCCATCTGGATCAGGTAATGATCTAGGAGCCACAGGGGAAAATGAATCACGGTCACCAGAGCAGAGGCTTTGATCAGTACCAGCATCTGAAAAGAAATAAATGATTTCATTTCAATTGTAATCTGTACTTACATTAAAGCACTAGAATAGTGCAAATATGAGGTGAACTTATTTGAAAGATCTCATTGATCTGAGCAAAATGTATTTACGGCATGTAAATATCACAATCCGTTTAAAAGTTATAGCATTTCAAAGACTGGAATTGGCAAATTTCCTTTTTCAAAACAATTTAGATAATTAGTATGCAAATGAGATATTCATGACGTCGTCGGGGAAAGCTGTTTCAATTAGGTACTTTGATATGTATTGTTCATTCATTTAATGTTATGATTATTCATCAAAACTTAATCCATACAGATTTCAATATGAATAATCAGTGTTTTCACTATTTCTGTTGTTGTCAAGGTAACCAGTGACTTGGTATGGTCCATAGCAACCATGGTTGCTAGGGCCAGTGACCCACTTAGAACAGGGTAAGCACAAATAAAAATGTACCAACTTGATATCTATATTTATTTTACTCCTAAATTATCGACAGAAAGTCTGCAGATAGATTGACTTGGCAGTTAACGGCCATGGCAACCATGGGTAACTACGGCTATAGGGAATGACTGGTAACCATAGCAACAGTACAGTTTGTGTGGATATTGACGTGCATGGAACATAATAATATGCACTAGTCAGATCGTCAGAACTTTCAATGAGAATCATTGTATCATTACAATTTGTTCCCCTCATGACGTCATGAATTCTCATTAGCATCTAATTTGCATATTAATGAGTTGCTAAAACTTTTCAAGTGGCTTCTGTAATGTAGTGACGGAATGGCAGTTTTAAGTGGCTGTAAATTCTGAACGGATAGTGATATTGATATACCGTAAAAACCATTTTGCTCAGATCAATGAGACCTTTCATATAACTCAACATCATATTTGCACTTTACTAGTACTTTGATCTCTTGATACTGCAAAATACCCATATATGTTTCCCCTCCCAAATGACCAAAATATGCCTTCCTCTCTGAATAGCACATGTATGTAAAAAGTATCGGCCTATCCTTGTTAACACAACAATATTCTGATGGTGTGAATAGAAAACCGACAGAGAATTACCTTTGGAATAGAAACCACCCGAATAAACAATTATATCCATACCGCACTGGTATTATCAAGGTACACAGCAAATTTTAGAAACTTGTCACTCACATATTGGAAGTTCTTGTCCAGGTCAGCACTCTCAACCCAAGCTAACACATCTTCCAATGACCCCATCTCTTCCACTGTGACATTGCCCGTGTATTCACTCCCACGCCTTTGTAAATCTTCATCAGTAATCAAGGACGAGTCCAGAGCCGTCACCTGGTAGGCACAGTCATCCCGCGGGACCAGGCACTGGCAGTGGTCCAAGAGCGGGGAGGACACATTGAGGAGAGGGTCCACATCTGTGTGACAGGCACACGTCGCCTCACCAGTGCCCCACTTCAGCTCAAGGTAGAGGTTCACCGTACTCACGAGAAACACGATCACCTGGCCGTTGTAGATCACTAGGCTGATTGGCCTGCAAGATGGAAACCTTTTGATTTTGTATGAGCTCTATTTCAGTATCAAAGATTAACGATACTTTACCATAAAAATGAAAAATAAACACATCCACTGATAATCATACAGTTATAAGTATTTCAATGAATAATTTATTAAAGCATTCCCACTGACCAGAAGAACATGAGCCACTGCCGACCACCCATCCATGAACACTCCACTTCAGCGTACTTGCGGATGAACCCCAGCACGCAGAACGGGCCAGCCACGATTATAATCAGCAGGAACGCTGCTCCGGCAAAGCCCCAGGCGTGCATGGCCGTTTGTGGGCCCTTGTCGTAGGCCGCCCTGAGTTCAGTGTGGATCGTTAGCAGCCAGAAGAGGTGGCCAGTCTGGACTCCCAGCAGTACGAGAACGTACAGGAGGAAAGCGAAGAAGAGAAGGCGCTGATGCACGTCGTAATCCATGTGTTGTCGTGTCAGTTGAAACTACCATCGATCAGTTCATATTATGGTTCTCTCGAAACATTGGCGGATTGACTGGTGCTAAAATACTAGTAGTCGTCGCTCCTGATTCTGCCAGCCATGAATTTGATTTGCCAGCCTTCACTGCATGATTTTAATCCGTAACCATCATGGCGATTGATTGGCATGGATCCTGAACATTAGAAGCCTTGGTTTAACATGCTGGTAGTTTCCAAGTGAAATTTGAATCCTGATTCTCTGGTTTTCTCTGATAATGATGCCTACTCATAGATGTAATTTATTGTAGACGTAGAGCAGGAAGCGAGGACAACGACATGCTCCACCAGAAAAAAATCTCGACAACCATATACATAAATGTACTATTCACACCGTACTCCAGATCATACTCGTATGATAAATTCACTTGGCTCATGGTTCTTATCACAATCTGATAATTATCGGTGATAGGTTATCACAGTACAAGGTACAGTGGTCGGGCGTGTGCCAGTGTTTTGTTAAATAATGCAAAATGTCCATCTCGATATCATTTTATCTTCCATTTCATCAACGTATTCACACAGATAGTTCCTAAATCAATTTCCAGGATTCAACTCGCCGGTCTTGTGAAGCATCAGTACGCAAATCCAACCGAGTACAGGCTCAATCACGAGATTTGTTTAAAGTACTAGGAACATGAAAATATGATGTGAGCTCAGATTAAAGCACCATGTGAGCTGATCAGAACGGTTCTTACAGAACGTGAATATCTCAATTACTTCAAAAGTTACAGAGCTTCAAAGTTCATATTGCCCAGAGTACAATTTGAAAAAATCAAATAGCTCATTAATATGCAAATTTGTATGCATGACGTCACAGGGGGGAACATTTTTTAATTACTAGTAGCTGGTTTTATCGGCATATTAAGTCTTTAGAAATTGCAATTATTCAACAAAGTTTATTCCACATGCTCTCCATAATTGATAGTCAATGAATTTCACATCCGGATAGTTGCCAAGGTCACCAGTATTGATACAAGGTCCCTAGCAACCAGGGTTGCTATGGCCCAAATCCACAGTCATATCGATGAACAAACAAAACCAAAGGTGATGATGGATTGACTCCACAAGCATAAATAATACACAATAATCAAAATCTGTCCAAACCCATGTTTCCGGCAGTTAGGACCCATAGCAACCAATGGTTGCTAAGGCTCCAGCAGGTGAATAGTAACCATGGCAACATTAACACTTTGAGCAACATTGATTATTGACCATGCCTATCAATGTGTAAAGTTTAGGTTTCCAATAATTCTGAGCAGAACAATTATATTAAGACTCAAACTTGCCTAATTAAAAACATTCCCCCTTCTACGTCACGAATACCTCATTTGCATACTAATTAGCTTCTCGTAAAATCCAGAAGTGTTCAATCCAGCATTTGTTATAACCTGCCAAAATGCGACATTCAAATGGCCATAACTTTTTAACCGATAGAGATATTGGCATGCCGTAAACAACATTTTACTCAGCAAAACCAGGTCTCTCATTTGAGTTCACATCATATTTTCATGTTCCTAGTACTTTAAGGACGAATTGCATGTAAAATCCCGAGTCTTGCTGATTTTGTTACCTTATTGTTTACATTAGAAATGAATGGGACAGCGGCTCACTGCAGTGTTTGGTTTGTTACCCGCAGTCAATCCTTAAACTACAACTTGGAAAATAACAAACCATTCATACGTATGCCCCATAGAATAAGTATAATTTTATCATACAGCACGACACATACTCTTATGGAACACAACGACACAATATCAATGCAAAGCCATGTCAACCATGATGAAATCCGATCTTTGATTGAATGCTATATGTTGTCATTACACGTAAATCCATCAGTATTTTACTCCACTTTTTGTTTCTGATTTACACACCGACGAAAACACCGGTAACAACATCTCATGAATACTGATAATATAAAGACAAATGTCACTAAAATAAAGAGAAGAGTAAAGTAGATATCCACCATGAAAAACTGGAGGTCGTTGAGCTTGAAAGCACCAGTTCTCAAATGCCTATCTCCATATTTCACAACGTGGTTCACCCAATACGAAGCACGTTTGGCCGGGCTAACGAGCTTATCTTTCATGACAGCCGATGCTTCCCTGACATTTTCTTCTATAGTTCTACTCGTCAATATCCTCTCAACTTTTTCCACGACTTCATCTGCACTGAAGTTGTTGATCGCCATCTGAAGACCGTGTCCTTTGTGCTCTATGCGCCCGGCATTTTGTGGTTGGTCTATGGCGATAGGAGCTCCTAGAATGGGAGTGCCATGGTAGATAGACTCCAGAACACTGTTCATACCGCAATGGGAGACGAATAATTTGACGTTGGGGTGTGCTAAGAGGTCGTTTTGTGGCAGCCAATCCAACAGGAGAAATTTATTTTCGGCAATTTCACAGAGATGCCTGTTCTTCAACTTCCATATGACTTTCTGTTTTAAGCTGAGAAATGCCCGGCACAGTTTTCGCACTGTATCTTCTGGCATGTAATCTACAAAACTTCCAAAAGATACAAGAACTACACCTTCTTTTGCTTCTTCTACAAATTGTTTGATCGCTGGTGGTAAGTGATTGGCTGGTTGTGGGATGACGTCACCAATGTAAGCCATATTTGGCATCATTGGATGAGCATAGCTGATGGCCGGATCATCCAGAACCAAATATAACACGGAGTCCCTGAAAATTTGCTTTACTTGGGTGATGCCACGCTCTGGGGTGTATTTCTCATAGGCGGATACATCGTCTATTGTCACTAGGTCACGCATCACCATTGTTAGGGTGTTCTGTAACCGCTGAATGAAACTCATTTCATCCGTGAATTGAGTTAACATGCTTGGGATGAAGGACGGGAGAGACGGTGTCCTATAGATGTGCTGCTCGTTCATAACTCCATAAATAATTATGGGTAGGTTTTGTTGTAATGCAATGACAGGCTGACAGTCGATCCCCGCATTATCCGCCAGAAAAACATCATATTTATTTGTTTTCAAGTGATCTTTGAGCACTTGGTTTTCTATCATCATGAGGCAATCGTCCCGCCAGTGTGAAAGCAAACCGTCTGCCAGTTCATGAAACGATTTCAGTCTTTCCACAGTGGACTCGGTCATTGCCGCCCCGATGAACAACTTTGAGCACTCTTCCGTGTTCATGAAGGGAACCTCGTAGTTAACTTTGTACTTCACGACTTGCACTCTGCTCTCTCGCAGAAAGTCCGGGACTTTTGCGTTGGAAGCCATGAACATCGTAGCCTCGTGGCCCTCTCCAGTCAAGGCCAAGAGCAGGCGACCATTGTCAATGTAGTGTGAGTTAACATTCTGTGGAATGCTCAGTATCCGCACTGCTGAAGCTGAATTCGATCGCATTAGCGCAAGACAGAAGCATATCCCGACGTACGTGTAGATTCTTCTGAACGCCAAGAGCGGGATGTCAACGCTCTGATCGGCCATCACAAGCAACTATAATGTAGAATATATCCGTTATTGTTATATTCCATTCAAGTTAGGCAGACTAGTAGGTCTTGAAAGAAAAATAGTATGCATATAATCACACGATTTCATCACAGAGAAGCATTTTATTGTAATCCCAAATGATGCCCGACAGGAAGATCTCAAGCAGTGAAAAAAGTACATACATTGTACATTTAACATACATATAAATGTTTCTATACTGATAGGCCCCTATTCTCTACAAAATCGAAATAATGCCTCGCTCTACCCTGTCTTACCTGACGGCACTGAGCGAAAAAAAAAACTAGTTTAGCATGTATACGCACGTTTTGTCTTGCCTGATTTACTTACCTACTATTATCAGATTATCTGAAGTCAGTACTAATCGGCGTCCACCTGACCGTTGTACGTGTCTCCATCGTTAACATAAGTTTTACAGGTTGATAGCAAAGCATAAAGATCATGCACGATATTTGTAGTACTTACCTCTTAAGCAAAGAATTGTCGCTCAACCTTCCCTATATAGAAGGTTGTGACCTCGATGAACTCTGGTCCTTTTGATAAAACTACCGCATCAATACATGTAGATGGGCCGTGCCAGTCACGGGGACCATCGGGTAGTAATAAAAGGGTTCATTCGCGACCTTGGGGTGAAATTATACGGCATTGTAAGGCAACTTTAACAAAGTCAACCTGCATTAATGAAGAGGTGGGCGATCGATCAGTGCGTTCACCATCCGAAAAAAAAAACACATGTATAGGTATAGGGGCCTACAGACTTCAATGTGATTTGAGCATTTTCTTTGAATATGTAGAATTCGTCAGTGAATTGATACATATACTATTCACCTCACATATTCACTATTCACCTCAACTCCAGGTTTTAATATTTATTTCCCGGTTTGAACCATTAATTCCAGAATTGAATATTTATTTTCCGGTTTGAACATTTATTCCCAGGTTTAAATATTTATTTCCCGGTTTCAATATTTAATTCCAGGTTTTAATACTTAATTCCAGGTTTAAATATTTATTTCCAGGTTTTAATATTTATTTTCCCGTTTGAATATTTATTTCCCGGTTTGAACAATATTCCAGGTTTGAATATTTATTTCCCGGTTTTATCACTTAATTCTGGGTTTGATAATTTATTTCCGGGTTTGAACATTTATTTCCAGGTTTATATATTTATTCCCGGTTTTAACTTCCGGTTTGAAATATTTATTTCCCAGTTGCAAAAGTGAGTAATTATTTCTACAGAAAAAAAAGCATGTTAGTGTCATCCAACTTTTAATAATTTAATTTTTTTTCTAAATCTTGGGAATTTCCCAGCAAATTAAACTGGGAAAACAATTATTAAAACCGGAAATAAATTATTAAAACCGGGAACAAACTATTTTTTTCCAGGTTAAATAGTTTTTTCCTGGTTCAAATAATTATTTCCCGGTTTTAATAGTTTTTCCAGGTTTGAATAGTTATTTCCCAGTTTGAATAATTTTTCCCCGGTTATAGTAGTTTTTTCCCGAAATAAATAATTTATTCCCAGTTTCAATATTTTTTCCCAGTTCGAATTATTGGGACATCCCCAAGATTTAGAAAGAAAAATTAACTGAACCAAAAAAAATTGGAGACAAGCTTATAAGTAGGGAAGCTTATTGGGGATATTCTCTTTTTTTTTATTTATGATTTAACTTTTTTCTGAAGAATGATTTACTCCCTGGGGAAAACCAGAGAAAACTGGTTTTTCCGAGGGAGTAAATCATTCTTCAGAAAAAAAAGTTGATTCATAAATAAAAACAGTGAATGTAATAAGCTTCTCTAAACAAGCTTCTCTACATTAGACATGGGGGAGCGTTTTTCTTGGTAGATTATGCATGTACAAGACACTACATTTATTCGCCCATCAAGGACAAAGCACACTTTATTATTACACTTATCACACTTTATTATGCTCAATATTGGATGTTGTGATCACCAACGATCGCAAAGGCGCATCCGTATTAAATTGAATTGAATTATTTCATACAATATTCAAACGTGGTAGTTGTAACGTATATGTACTTAAACGAATTTATGTGCGGGTCGCGTAATTATTGTCTTTCATCAATTATAAAAATATTATGATTGGAACCTCAACTATTATTCATTGTTGTATGCACTACAAGATATAACCAGACATACAGGTATGGAAACAAATTTATTCTTATCACGTAATATTACCATTGATATTCAAAAATAGCGCGGAGATTGGTCCTGTTGAGTCAAATTATGTTTTTCACTTTTATTGGCGATTCGTGATGGTAGACATAATCTCAAAATCGAGCACTCAATTATCTTATATCTCCTAAGAAACCCGAGATTCGTTGCATCAATTCTGCACATTTAGTGTTGGACATAAGCTTGTGTTTCAGGACTCAAGGTCATGTATGTCCGTTCAAGGTTGCCAAAGGATGAACCACATATGACTATGTATATACATGTACATGTATTCATACTGTAGGGTTCGGCGACCCCACGATAAAGAGGTATACCCCATTACTGGAGTGTCGCCGAATGTCTTATAAATCCGCCCACACTGCAGCATCATAACCGTGGTGTCACTACTCGCGCACACCACGTCATAACGCTACAGTGCTTTCCCCTTTCGGAGAGACCTCGTCCCCGAGGTCAGCTATATATCCCACTGTTGAGCCAGATCACAAGCCACATCCATCCACACAAACATGGCGGTGATGTGAGTCAACAGCGGGGGCCGACCCGGGAGCGACGCCGAGATAACCCAGTGGTTCGAAAGGTCAGGCACCAATGTAGGGTTCGGCGACCCCACGATAAAGAGGTATACCCCATTACTGGAGTGTCGCCGAATGTCTTATAAATCCGCCCACACTGCAGCATCATAACCGTGGTGTCACTACTCGCGCACACCACGTCATAACGCTACAATACATTTTGAAGTTATGTCTATTTTGACCATTTGAACACAAATTGAGTTTCCTTTATCTTTTACTCAGGTTCACCAGTGCAATGTTATGGTTAACAAGCTTGCAGGCTTATGCAGTTTGAACTTTTACTGATTTCACCAGTGCAATGCTATGGTTATATCTTTTACTGAGGTTTAATTAGTGCAATGCTATGGTTAAGCTTGTAGACTTATGGTGTTGTATCTTTTACTGAGGTTTAGTGCAGTGCTATGGTTAACACTTATGCAGTCATATCTTTTACTGAGGTATAAATAGTGCAATGCTGCATGGTTAGACTTCATGACTTAAGGTGTTGCATCTTTTACAGAGGTTCACCAGTGCAATGCTATGGTTAACACCTATGCAGTCATATCATTTACAGAGGTTCACCAGTGCAATGACATGGTTAACACTTATGCAGTCATATCTTTTATTGAGGTTTGTAGTGCAATGCTATGGTCAACATTTATGCAGTCATATCTTTTACAGAGGCTCACCAGTGCAATGCTATGGTCAACACTTATGCAGTCATATCTTTTACAGAGGTTCACCAGTGCAATGCTATGGTCAACACTTATGCAGTCATATCTTTTACAGAGGTTCACCAGTGCAATGCTATGGTTAACAATTATGCAGTCATATCTTTTACAGAGGTTCACCAGTGCAATGCTATGGTCAACACTTATGGCAGATTTCACGTAAAGTGGTCATTTTATCTACTTCGAAACACCAACTTTAAAACTTGTGAATTTGTTCCCATTATTTATGTAGGTAGTTGGTAAAACACCTCATCCATCATTTCAGCATGCTATTGAGATAACTTGTTGTCGGATCAAGCAGAAAATCGATATTTAAATGACCCAGTGAACTGTGCTAACGTAACAAATATTTGATAATAAAATGTCATGTTTTGTGGCTGGAAGTTGACTCTCAGCTGATACACACCCCATTTTGTTCACACAAGTGCTTTTCTACGTGAACAAATGATACAAATCACACCTCAGTTGTATAGGTAATGATATGGGAATAAAAAAATAAATGAAATTGGACAGAGTGGACAAACGATATCATAATTTTTCGCAGTAAAACATTGAATTTATGTGCTGAAGGACATCCATACAACTTGTCAAGAAGACTAACATTATATTGAGTGTTTGATAAAATATTCTTGTACTTCAGGCCGCGTTGGCTTAATATTTGTTAAATGTATGTCAACCCTGCTAATGTAATATATGGACATAAATGTTTACGTTAGCACTATTTTACGTGATCAACGAGACAGACATTACGTATATACATGGTTAATTTCATAACGGACCGGTTATCGGGACCGAGTGGCAAATAACGGACCGAGCGGCAGCGAGGTCTGTTATGACACGGTCCCGATAACCGGTCTGTTATGAAATTAACCATGTATTAATTTGCTTATTACACTACACATCCTATTTAAATTTATCTACCAGTCAATAGACTAGAAACCATTAGATTTAATTGTTGGGAAATTTGTTCAATATGACATTACATCTTTCAGTCAATTGTTCGGAAGAAAGATATTCTAATTGGGTGTTACCAAGTCACTGTGCATGCTGGGAGCGTATGACGCGGCATCGGTCTGTTATTCAGATTACTATAAAAACGTCATTGCGAACTCATATCGGACCAGCAGGGCACATATCGGACCGGGTGGGCTGATATTGTTTGGTGACACACGACAATAGCGGATTCGTTGAATCGTGCACGATACGGTTCAGTATCAGTTAGATGTGTAATAAATACGAATTACATATTTTACTGCATAATGGGTTTGGAATTATGATCTGAAGTCACATGCATTATACAAAAATGTAATTGACTTACAATGGATGATTGAGATAACCTTTTGCCGAAAATAAATGCAATATTAAGATGCATATGAGATGCTAATGTAACACTCCCTAACATCACGTATTGGATTGATTTTGGTTCCATAACACTTAAAAATCATTTATTACAACACATTCAACTACAAGTCCAAACGTTCTGGCTGGTGACGAACCCGGGTATATTTCATATTCAGCTTGGGGTGTAATCCCATCAATTCATCCTAGAAAAGAAACGATTTCGAACATTATATATTAGACATGATATATCGACTGAAATGTCCGTATGCTTGCATTAGCAATAGCAATAAGAGTCCGTCCTGAATGGACGTTAGCAGTATTTAGTCCGTCCTTTTCTTACGATAGCATTCAGTGATGTTGTTTCAAACAATTTCCTCTTTTATGAAAGCAGTTGGGGCGTTGAAACGTCTTCAGTGGACAACTGTTTCAATATAGTGCTCTCTTGATATTCTATCTTACTTCGATTCAATTCCATGAAATAAAATATTTTGCTAAAATACAACGAAGGGCGTCCTAATTTACACTAGCAAGTGGTATAAAAGTGTCCGAGCTGTTACATTAGCACTCTGCAACATGTCCCATTTCTTACGTTTGCATGACAATGTCCGTCTATTTCGACAGAAATTATTATACTAGCACGACATGACACGGTCACATGCAACCATTCGCCCGCCATATCTGTCAAGCATGTGCTCCAACATGAGTGGTAACAGGGGATTTTTATTTGTATGTAGCACACAAAGGGCTACGATCTTCTTGAGAACGTACAACGCAGCACAAATGTATGTCCATCCGCTGCTAATGTAAGGTTGTGCAATCGTTATTTCTAAGGACAGAAAAATACAATCATTTGTAACATTGTTTTCCCTATATTTACAAATCCATTCTGCGTCGTAGTGGAGCATGTCACTTGTCCTCTGTGCGTTTGAGGGTCGCCCGCGCCTTCAGTGTGATGTCACTTCCGATAATCAAGCTGTGAAAATGTGCTAACGTAATACCTCAATCGGACAGACATAAAAATATTCTTACATTATCAATTTCCATTCTGACAATGAGTCGCACCAGGACATATATAGATCTAATTAATTAGTTCTTATGATTGAGATGTGTTTTCTTGTTATATATATCACGCAGTTTGTACAATAAATAAGTTCAGTTATTATTTGTGTCAACTTATAATTTTGCTAATGTTATTTATAATGAAAGGACAGACAACTTACATTAGCATTGTTTGCAATAAATTCACGAAAAAACCTGTTAAACGTAAAATAAAATACACAAAAGACATCAGATTCAATACTACAGGTCTTTTCTATCTAGATAAAGCCCGTCGGTGTACAGGAAATTACAGGGAGTAGCTGGTAGCACCACCCCAAAGTAGGTGTGTCGAGCACCCAAGTAGATTTGTCCGTCCTAACTTGTCCGATTTTCAGTGCAAAAATATGTTTTTCCACATAAAAACAACCCAAATATGCCCAATGTAATCTTTTTTTATGAATTTTATTACATATCTTGATAAATAATCAGCATTGACAAATATATGACAAGCTTATCGAAACAGAAACGATTTACAAATTTCAAGGCCCTAAAATTCATAGTTACGTGAAATCTGCCTTATGCAGTCATATCTTTTACTGAGGTTTGTAGTGCAATGCTATGGTCAACAATTATGCAGTCATATCTTTTACAGAGGTTCACCAGTGCAATGCTATGATCAACACTTATGCAGTCATATCTTTTACAGAGGTTCACCAGTGCAATGCTATGGTCAACACTTATGCAGTCATATCTTTTACAGAGGTTCACCAGTGCAATGCTATGGTCAACACTTATGCAGTCATATCTTTTACAGAGGTTCACCAGTGCAATGCTATGGTCAACAATTATGCAGTCATATCTTTTACAGAGGTTTGTAGTGCAATGCTATGGTCAACAATTATGCAGTCATATCTTTTACTGAGGTTTGTAGAGCAATGCTATGGTCAACACTTATGCAGTCATATCTTTAACAGAGGTTCAACAGTGTAATACTATAGTTAACACTTATGCAGTCATATCTTTTACTGAGGTTTGTAGAGCAATGCTATGGTCAACAATTATGCAGTCATATCTTTTACTGAGGTTTGTAGAGCAATGCTATGGTCAACACTTATGCAGTCATATCTTTTACTGACGTTTAAGTAGTGCAATGCTATGGTTGAGCTTGTAGTCTTACACAGTTGTACGTTTACTTCGCTCATGCAGTTAAAGAGATCATGAAAACAGACACAATACTCATCAATATATACATGATCGATTTATTTTGACGAGTAGAATGATTACAAACTTTTACACATGATAGGATGAAGTTTTGCATGTAAACATAGCATACTAGTATATTTTGTTACTTACTGTCCAGTATGACAAATTTCAGACATATCTTCTTATACATGTATCTTACAGGTTTTACAGTAAAGCTCAAAGTATGATCCAGAAAACTTGGCTTATCTTACCAATGGACACATGACTGACCCTCATAACATTAAAATTTCAACATATAGTTTTCCTTGTTAAAATGTTCATTTGCACAAGTACAAAAAAATTGTACATATTTCTTTGAACCACTAAGCAACCCATGACAATACACACACATCCACACATGCATGAAAGAAAAGTTCTTCACATCCAAAGACAATAACACAACACATATGAACACAAGATCCCTGGCTAGCCGCGGGGCGGTCCTCCCATCATTGGCCGCATTGGCATCGGACCCATAGGTCCCATCATAGGCGGGCCCATCGGTGGTCCCATTGGCCGCATTCCTGCGAGTACAGGGGTTTTATGGAGTTAGGTTGAGCTTTTTGCACATTTGCTACACTTGTATTTGTGTTAATGACATATTTTCAATATTTCGAATTGCTGCTTGATTGTCTCGTTAATTATAGGTATCAAAATTCACATTTCTATAGACTTACTTTGCAACATTCATTTTCAATAGGTGGATTTTGATTGAAACAAATTCAACATGCAAAATCATGTATACTTTTCCATCTTGAGAACAAACATGAATACAATTTGTGAATATACGAAACATTAACAGTACAGTACTAACCGCCGGGTCCCATCATTGGCATGGGTCCCATTGGGCCCGGGCCTCCTGGGGGTCCCATCATGGGCATAGGGCCACCCATGGGCATTGGTCCCCCTGGAGGGCCACCTCCCTCCTTACTCCCTGACTTGGACGAGCCTGGAATAGATTTGTTCAGGTATTTACATGGAGTATATTTACAACTATTATGCCATATATACTACTTGCGTTAATACTTATTTCAGCCATGGAACCTCTATCAGTTCTCATATAACTGACCATCCACGAACTATTTTATAAAGTGCAAACGGCAAATTGAACTTAAGGATCCATGCAAGACAAACCTTGGTTGGAGGGGGGTGGGATCATAGCACCACCGGGCCCAGCACTACCCTCGCGCCCAGCGAATGGATTGTTCTGGATCTTTCCAGCCTTGAATGCAGCCGCTATGGAGGAGATTATCACAACGTATAAATGTAATCACAACATAGAAATGCAGCAGCACTTTCAGGTGTATTTTATGGGTTTTATTTCATGGAATACTGTGTTGGGTATGAGGGTTAAATGCTGAGTGTCTTACTTGTGTCGTCGACAAGTTTTTGTACTTGCTCTTCCAGCCATTTCTGGTAGTAAATTCTCACATTTTCCTTGTGTTTTCGCCCGTTGCAATGTGTCTTTCTCACCGAAGGCTGCAACAGAAACACACTGGATCAAACCCATGCCATGAAGGCAGCACATAATATGTAGAAGATTCTACTGTAGTAGTAGTAGTAGTAGTAGTTAGTGAAGACACATGAATGTGGAGATACTCACCGAGTCGTGTGTCAGGTACGTGTCACAGTAGTCACAGTAGTATCTGAAAACATGAAAATATCATCTGATCATCAGTGCTGTTTTGTTTGCTCCTCTGCCCTATTTCAGTTCACACAAGTTGAACATCAACCCAGACACTCTACTACGGACATTTAAACCTCAGTTTTACAGTTTTGAGAATAAGACCGACCAAAACGTACTCGTTTAGAATTGGTTTTCCAGGACAAATTTATCCTGGAAGATATTGTGTGTCGTCGTTATAAAAGGAATTCAGCAGATATGTGTTGAAATATGTTACTTGTGAAGTCTTCAAACTATTTTCTGGTAAAATATGCACCGACCAATCGCTAATCTGTTCATATCGAGAGATATCAAACAGGTTATCGACAGACTTACAGCAGCCATCGCCAAAACCACCCATGCACAAATTAAAAGCATGTCTCAAGCCACGTGAGTACGTTTTTGAACAGTTGGCTCTTTGCCGTTAGTCGACTTTGCCTGGGATGGAGCGAGTTAGGAAGGGCTTAAGGGCAGATCTAGCTCGTTTTGACTTTATATCACTGAGTTTGTAACTGACAATGAGTGAATGAATAACTTCAATGAGTGTAGATTGTATTGGTTATACTGACGGGTACTAACTGTGTTGGCAAAATACTACGGGTCGGCAAGTAGATGTCGGCCAGATAGGCTGTCGGCCACCTAGGTGGACAAATCGGTTCCCATGGTATTGTGACAAGTTAAAGGACGTTTCAGTTGCGTTGTAACATCAAACTGGACTATTGTTCCACATTGAACAAAGTTAACTATTCCGAGAAATAGGTACACCAGGCTCAGGAGACCGGGTGGCTGACATCTGCTTACCGACCTGTAGTGATGGATGAAGTTGAACATGTTGAACCAAACTAGGAAAGTACAGTTGTTACTTGTTTAGATATGACTGTTATACTCTTGAGATGTGCTAATCAATATCAGGCATTCTTGTGGAGAAGATTCTGCTACATTATGAGTTTATGACGAGGCCTATTCAGTCAAAATATTTTAAAATATTTTCATAGTCTATATCTATCTTGGACTTTGAGAATCCTGGAGGGATGTGGAGGGGCCTGAGGTCGAAGGGGTGGATGGAGACTAGGGCCCGGACGAATCGACAGGTACCCGCATTCGGGGCAGGTCATACACTTAAACGGGTCAGACTTTCATTACCCGTACCCGAGAACCAATAAAGATATAGTTCTTGCCTTGAATATTTGCAATAAACACTAGTAAAATCACAAGACTGACAAGAAAATCATCGAAAACAATCGAAGTAGTTTTATGAGATCTCTTTCAAACTGGAAAATAAACACATACGAAACAAATAATATGTGTCAAAGATCGATGACTGGCGTTTATGTGTTATAAATTGCTCCAGTGAGTCCCGCTCAAACGTTAATATATGCCTTATCAAAAAAAAATAGGTCCCGCTTATTTCGTACGTCATGATTTTAATGTACGTTTCGTACGTCATGATTTCAGTCCACGTCCCTTGGACTGGATTTTAGTGTGTACCTCCAATCCATCCACCCCCACCACCTCCCTCCAGGATTCTCCAAGATATAGTAGTTGACTGAAAACACTAAAATGGTATTACTGTTTTAACTGAATACGCCTTGTCATAATGTAGCGGGACCTATTTCACGAGAATGCCTTGATAAATATTTGGAGTTACCCAGAGCGGCTCGGGTCAGACCATACAGGTACCCGGGTCGGAAATTTTCGACTCGTCCTGGCCCTAGAAGGTAGGGCCCGGACGAGTCGACGGGTACCCAAATTCGGGGCGGGTCAAACAATTACCCGGACCGGAATTTTATTACCCGTACCCGAGAACGAATAATAATATAGTTTTTGTCTTGAAAATTTGCGATAAACGCTAGTAAAATCACGAGAATGACAAGAAATTCATCGGGAAAATATCGGAAGTAGTTTTATGAGATCATGTAATCTCTTTCAAACTTGAAAATAAACACAGACAAAAAACAAATAATATGTGTCAAAGATCGATGACTGGCGTTTAAGTGTTACAAGTTGCTCGTATTTGATCCAGTGATTCCCATTCAAATTTTGATCTATATTTGGACGGGTTACCCGGGGCGGGTCGGGTCAGGCCACCCGGGTCAAAAATTTTCGACTCGTCCGGGCCCTAGTGTTAAAGGCTAAATGTGACACACACACACTAAAAATCATAACCTCCGAAATAACCACGGACATATCTGCAAGCTATATCACGACATGAGACGTTTGCAGAAATACAATTACAAATAAAAAAAAGTTGTAAACAACAGTAATTAGGACAAGAATACAACAATAAACAAAAGATAATCACTTCGGCATTTTGCTGTTTTCGTTTCGCTGTCGCACGCTTGAACACGTGACTTCCGGCGAAAAATATGGATGGTGATCAAGGTAAATGCCGTACTTGTTCACCGTACATAATACCCGTTACACTCGCTACATTCACTCCCCATGTTAAACCTACTTTACGGTGAACAATGAACAGTGTTCCTGCGATACTCGGGGCGTAGCGGTAAAATCCCACAAATTTCATATTGGATCGACATATTCAGTTTTCTTGGTACCACAGTGCGCAGTCATTTAGAAGATTTGGTTACTGGAGGTGGTCCTTTTCTGCAAATTTCACGGAAAACAGGCAAGTTAAATTTTAAGCTGTTGAGTTTGGTGATGTAAATGCATACTAAATTCGGAGAACTACTCAATAGAATAATGTAGTTAGGCTACGTTCAATACACTCAAAACTGATTATTAGCGGTGAATAAACAACATGACAGCCGATATTTTTGATGCAGAGCGAGCACAATGTAAACATTCCCCATTTATCACCCATTTCCAGATTTCACACCCAAACGTATCAATTGCTCCGTTATAATAGACTGTGTCACGCATCAAATTTGACATTAGATGAGCGATTCAACACTTTATCGTAAGCACACGCTAGAACCATGGGGGTTTCTCTTATTTCGACAAAATCTATTTGTTTTTGTGGTTTGCCGAGTCCCATATGAGATGCAGATGTGACCCACTATGCGATGCATCATTGACCCACAAGGAGCTCAAGATATGTACCACCATTTCGGTCCATGAAATTCGTCTTTCTTTGTAGAAAATCCCCTATTTACTCATTTCATGTTATTTTTTCCTAATTAAAAACTTCTAGAATGGAATAGTACACGAATGAATGTGTCATTAAATCTAAATGTGTTATAATGCAATAACCTAGCATGTGATGGTTATCGTTTTGCATAGTTTGAGAAGTCTCATTAGGCCAGGAAATGAGCACCAAAAAAGACCATGTTGCCGAAGAATAGACAACATTTCTGGTGACATTTCGACAATCCTGGTGAGTGAAGTAAGTATGAGATTGCCTGCATCATATAAACTGTTTTTTTTTTTTTGGCTGCTGGACTCTTCCCAGGAATGCACTCACGTTAACGGAGAGGTCCTCCTCTACAGAATATATTTTTTTCTGTAATGTGTCCCCTGAAACTCCATGTACGTCTTTGAGTGCACCTTGCATGGTCCGTCCACTCTGTTCACACAACTGCGGTACTCTCACTTTCACCCAGTGTTCTGGGTGATGATTAATGAAATGCTATAATACTGAAAACGCATGATGTGACTTGTAGTCACAATATCCACTATTTTATCTTCCATTGTGATCTTGAACGCGTTCCTGACCTGTTAATGAGACTTCTCAAAACTATGTACCACGATAACGGTTACCACTACATGCAAGTTTATTGCATTATAACACACTAATATTCAATGACACGTTCATTCGGGTACTATTACATTCTAGAAGTTTTGAATTGAGTTTTGAAAGTTTTGAAATGAGTAAATTGGTGATTTTCTAAAAAGAAACACGAACCTCATAGACCGAAATAGTGTACATTTCTTCAGCCCCTTGTGGGTCAATGATGTATCGCCTAGTGGGTCACATCTGCATCTCATATGGGACTCGGCATACCACAAAAACAAATAGATTTTGTCAAAATCAGAGAAACCCCCATGGTCCTAGCGTGTGCTTACGTGTGCTTTTTTAAACAATTATACAGTGGAGGAGTCGAGTATATAAGTAAAGCATGATAAGATCGGATACTAGTATTTTGGGATAGAGTAACGTGTAAAACATACTAAACAAACGGTGGGGGGGGGGGGGGGGTACCATATACTTCCTTAGGTTTATTTCATAATTTACGATTTATTATCAAGCAAACTTTGCTTTTATGGATGAGAGCTGCCCGCGCCCTGCAAATTTGCTTCCGGCGCCCCTTGTGATGGCTGATGGGTGTGATGGCCGCCGGCGATGTAATTACCAGAATCACAGCTGTATCTACAATGGCTGAGGAAATAGACATGTAAAAACATTCTTGTACACAAAACAACAAGGAGCATGGAAAAACATGAACGAGAACATCGGTGCATAAGTAATAGCCAGAATTAACGTTAAAATGGTATTGAAATTCATGGCTACCCATATATTTTGACATTTGACCGGAAGTTGGAAATGCGTGGTACAAAGTTGCGTAATATCGCTCATGTAATTGCAAAGACAAATTCCACGTATTGTAACGAACTATGTCACTAAGGGGATAGGAATCACTCCAGTTAAACCAGATAAATCACACTTAAACTCCCAGCAGAACACGACACACAGCAGCAATCGGAAGAGGCAACGCTACTTTAGATCTACTGACTAGTAGCTGTACTGGTCCCATTACTGGTCCTAGTACGTGTACCGACTACCGTAGGGTAGTAATACTATGCTGATGTTATTGCGGTTTACATGTAGAATAAATGTTGACATGATATATTTATTATGTAATGATTATGTGATAGCACACTGAGCCTAATCAGCTACAGCCGTAATTGGGTATATCATGATTTGGCCAATAATACTATACAATATACTAGTATAGTATACAATGTATAGTATTCTTGATTTGGCTATGTACAATATGGTGAACGTAATAGATGCTTTGCAATTAACGACATAACGTATTTATCCTTCATTTATCACGCCATACTGGTCGGTAAAAGTCCCAGTCAAATTACAATAGAACCAACAAACGCTGGACGTTGGATGCTGCTTTTGCCGTCCAGTGTGACATCGTAGCAAAGCATCTATTGTGCTTTGTATTCTACATGTGCTCCGTTATTTATTGAATCCCACTGATGAAAATACTCAATTAGCTGTTTAAAAAAATTCACAGATAGTAATAGGATGCTGCAAAAATATTTTTTTTCATATCCACAGGTCACGAAATGACGGTCAATATGGACGGACTGGAAGTGGCTTTGTTACGACAACACCTCACCGATGCTGACTCAGTTTCTTCAAGTGAAAAATCCAGTCAAAGCCCGGATCTTGTCACTTGCGAAAGATTGATAAAATTGACAGTTTCAGCCCGATTCCGAGAAGTCATTAGTGAGGCAATCACACTGGGAATTCTGAATGTTGACACCGACATAACTGGTGCAGAATATACATCCAGTGGTGACAAGTCCAACAAGTTACACCGTAAGGTATCCACACTGTGCGTGGGTGTGTCCAGTCTGCAGTTGTTCGTCCAAAACAATTGGGTTGGACCGTTGACAGAAGAAAAGCCACCAACACTTGCGCAAGATGACGATTTAATTATCGACGGTGAAACAGTATTCTCCAGTGTCAGGCATCCAGATTATCTTACCTTGGCATACAAGGTGCTTGTTGAAGGAGCAAGCGTTCTCGATGGTTCCTTATCAGGAGAGTGGTGGGCTCTCAGATGTGTGCAAACTTTACAAGCTGTGTTACCAGTTCCATCCGCGACCCTCAAAAACCTTGCCATGGGGTTTGTTGAAAAGGTCACAACTAAGCCAGGATTGTTGGACAATGCTGATCGTAGAGACTTAGCTTTACAGTTCCACCTTGAAGCTGGTCATCTATTGTACTCCTACTATGAGCCACGGAGAGCTAAGGAACAATTCGACAAAGCGGAGAGACTTTGCGGCATGGAGATAGCTCTTACTGGAGAACTTGGCAAGAGAACCAAGTTTCAACAAAAAGAAATTTCTCAGCTGGTTTTGAAAGTCAAGAAGCAAGATGCAATTCAGCCATGGTGTCCACCAGAACAAGTGAAATCACAGCTACCAACCAATGTCGCAGCTGATGACGACACTCTGCTAGAAGCCATAAAACTTTCCGATAATGACACGGACTTGGTCGCAGACACATCTGGGATCCAACAAGCGGTTATCCTTGGACTGTGCTACAGGCATAGGAAAACGATGGAAGGCAGTGGAAAGATCATACAAGAGGAATGCCTTGCTTATGTTAATGGCGCCTTGCAGAAGCCCAAATCATGGAGCGTGCAGTCTGCAGCACTCCGTATGAGATCCCAGTGGGAGTGTGAGAGTAGTCGTCTCATCCAGAGATCCATGTCCCAGTTTGAGGATCTGATTGCCCAGACCCGGCGTCCAGATCCGGGTCCTGAGGTCAGACTGCCTTTTGTGTATTGTAGCCGGCTGCCATCAGTGCGAGAGATACAGCTCCAGCTGGCCGTTCTCTATGAAAAAGTGGGAGCCTTAAATGCAGCTCTAGAGGTGTACCAGAGTGTAGAGTGTTGGCCGGAGGTCATCAGATGTTACACGCATCTCGGGAAGAAGGAGAAAGCTAACAAGTTGATTCATGAACAGCTTGAGATCAAGGAAACCCCACTGCTTTGGTGTTACCTTGGTGATGTTCACAACAGTGAGGAGTATTACCAAAAGGCGTGGGAGCTGTCCAACGGAAAATTTGGAAGAGCTCAGAGGTCACTCGGTTATCTGCACTTGCACAATAAAAGGTACGAGGAGTCCCTCCCTTGCTTTGAGAAATCCCTGAAGATCAACACCTTACAAGTAGGTGTGTGGTTCTCATATGGATGTGCAGCCCTTGCCTGTTCAAACTATGAGGTCTCCGCTAGAGCCTTCCGAAGGTGTGTGGACCTTGATGGGGACAACTTCCAAGCCTGGAGCAACTTAGCGACAGCATACATTCGGTCAAAGCAGAAAGGGAGAGCTTACACTGTCCTAAAGGAAGCGCTGAAATGCGAGTTTGAGAACTGGTACCTATGGGACAACTACATGGTCATCAGCACAGACGTCGGGGAGTTTGAGGAAAGTATCCGGGCGTACCACAGGCTACTAGATTTGAAGGACAAGCATGTAGACTTGGAGGTACTGGCTATCCTTGTGAGGGCCATCAAGGACAATCTACCAGATGCACAGAAGAATCCATCAGCTGACCTCAAGCCAAAGCTCATGCAGCTCTTTGGGAGGCTCACTTCAAAGATCACAAGCAATGGAGAGATCTGGAGATTGTACGCAGAGCTAACAACTAGTGGGGAAACTGTACAGGATGACCAAGAGAAGGCCTTGCAGTTCCTCCAGAAGTCGCATCGCTGCCTCTTGCAAGCTCCAAACTGGGAAAAAGATATGACCAAATGCAAGGAAATTCTAGAACAAACATTGAAAATTGTGCAAGCTTACATCAGCTGTAGCAGTACAGTGGCTGACGACACTAAAGCCGTCCAAATGCTGTCTGGGGCAAGGCTCATGATAAAAGGTGTACTCAGCAAAGTAAAACAACATCAAGAGAGCTTGATCAGTGGGGATCTAGATCCCGATATAGCCGAGCTCTGCCAGTCTCTTGAAGACCAGCTGGCTACTGTGATGGAAACTATTGAGCGAAGACGGAAATAGCCTATCAGTCTTGTTGGAATTTTGTTGATGTACATGATTTGGCAATACAGGTACTCGATGTTTATGATTTGGCAAATACAAGTACATGTATGAACGTACACAAGAAGTTTGAATGGTTGTATGAAGAATGTCTATTCATTATCTTTTTAACACTGTTCACGATGAATGACAGTACCAATACTTACAGTGGGTTACCGTGTGCAAATCTTGAGATATTGAACATGAACTCAATTCTGTTCAGATTGTCAACTCACAATTGTTGTAATATGGTGTTACAGAACATTACGTACTGGTCTTACATACCGCGGTACTTGTGAGTATTGATTTAGTTAATTCTACAAGAGTCCTGCATATATTACTGTTGTCCATACCATGTACTTCAGGTTATACTTCATTATGGTGAATATCTCAAATCTTGACATTATAGTGGTTAATGTATCAGAACTGAATATCCCGTGATTTGTTGTAAATGAAGTGTTAATGTATCTGCATTTGAGATCATGACTCTGGTAAAATAAATAACAATCAGCATATTATTTTTACCTCAGTTTATTACAAACAGTACTTGAACACATATTAAGATTGAATTTATTATGATACAATGACAGATACATGAATAAAGCACAATGATGCGAAACAGTATGACATTCATATTCACCAGTCTTTCGATTTTCACTAAGTTTCCATAAAGCTGTGACCCTGTCGAACAGCTCGTTGTATCATCGCATACCGAGACGATTCTGCCTTCAAAGTATCCCCTGACACGGTCTCGGCCGTTGCAAAATACTCGTCCAGCTTCGTGTGTATTTTGTGGTGGAACTGAAAAGCAATATATAAATATCACATTTTCAAGAAAATTTTCTAAAAGTTGGTGAATATTTATGCAAGTATTCTCCAATTGCTCGAATAATTTAGCAAAAATTATATATTATACCTCCTTGTAGAGTGGTTCTGTTTCGACCTCATCTAGTGCAGAGAGAAGTTGATCTATGGACGTGTAGGGCAACCAGACGGCAGGTGAGCCACTATGTAGATATGTCTGGAAATATTCACGAGTAAACAGCACAGATACAGACAAGTTACTTTCTCCTTGATAGGGTATGCTGAATCTTGAAACTACTCCACTGAAAACATGCCATTCAATCTGGCTGGTCCCTATTTAATCCTTATCAAATAGAGAAGACAAGCAGCATAAGCTACCTGGGCCATTATTTGTATGGCAAACACATACTTCCAACATAGACCACGCCAAAAAAGGTACTGTTAGTAAACAACAAATTTTCACTCACTTTGAGACCGAAGTACTCGTATCCTTTGCCCAACACAGCGTCTATGTACTCTAACGTTAATACACTGGCTTCTTGCAAGAGGTCGTAATCCAGGTAAAGTCGCAGTAATTCTGCTGCATTCAGCTCCTGAAGAATAAAAATAAATCCACATCAAGAGTTACATTCTAACCCCTGAACAAATACGCAATGTTTGTACTTGAAAATCTTGTACCAGTACTCAGTTTTGACATTATACCCAGTTCTGCCACAGCACAGAATGCATTCCATACTTCATATATATTGGCAGTACTATGAACGTGTAACACACCTTATACTTGGAAGCCAGCCAGGGCGGTAAAGAGAACCCTTGTGACAGGAACTTGACGGCGGCACACTTGTGGTAAAGGGTTGACCCATCCTCATGTTTCTCTAGGTAAGTCTGCAGGAGTCGCCATGCATGGTCCGTCGAACTGAAGGCAAATACAGGGAATAATCATCAGTAGGGAATATGTATTGATCTTACGTTAGGAATTATAATACGGTAATTCAATATTTTATTGATTGGTCATATCCATGTTCTGGAATGGAATCTCCTTATGAGGTATCAGAAACTTATGTAAATCAACTGCTATACTCCATATATATATTAATCAACGCATACTATCAAGAATTTTGCTAAAATATTCATAATAACAATAATGCTTTGGCAGAAAGAAACTGAAGAAACATAAACTGAACAGGAACATTCACCAACTAATGAACATCACCTTCTCCTGGTTCTCTGTAAACTGTGTATGATCATTTAACAATAATACTCCATACATCATGAACATGAATAGCAGTAGTAGATTTATTGACATTGACAAGATACATAATGGTACAGGTTGAGAATCATACATGAAACAGCTCTTGTACCATTTATCAAATAGGACCCTATAGGAATCATCAACTGTGATCACTTGTATGAAGCAGTCTGCATCCTTCTAACACAGAATACATGTAGAAAGCAAATGGCCACACAGCACACACTGCAGATGTGTAAGCCACCTCACCTGCCATCTCTTGTGGCATTAGCGGGGGCCAGTTCGTTCTGCTGTAGCCAGCCCCAGGCCTCTGATGTGTATTCATTATCTCCCGTCATGTACGACTCACTGTTATCCGCCAACGTCACGCACCTGAAATTTTCATCGGCAGGGGGAAATAAGAGTGTCACAGTTGGTACATATTGCTTTCGAAATTTCAAACGGAATTCTTGCACAGAAATTTCTAGATATTGTGGGGAGTTCAATCTGAAAACTATTTAAACTTTCAAATGGAAATCTCATAAAGCAATTTCTGGACATTGTGGGGTCTTGATCTGAGAACTATTTAGAGGGGTGTTTTCTTAGTGGTATGAATTGTTCCTGTTGGTTTTACCTTGATGCCAGACCCTCAAAGACAGGTGTGAGAGGCATGTTGAACATTTTACAGATGTTGACGGCACTGTCAAAGAGGCCAACATTGACCAAGAGACCAATAATTTCCGAGGCAGCAGATGAACCACCTATGAAGAATATATGTGAGAACAACTTGATGAATGTCGCAAAATTGTCTTTCTATGAACAGAAGCAAGGACGAACTGCTGAAACTGTGAAAATAAATACCCGTGACAAATGCAGCATCTGGAGATTTCTGTACAAGTTGTAAGCGAGCATGCACGAGCATGTACTCCTTCTCAACATCCTCCAGCTCCAACACCACCAGCTGACGCTTCTCTGTGGACGGAGAGCGAACAGTTACGTCAA
This sequence comes from Terebella lapidaria, assembly GCA_949152475.1. NCBI lineage: Eukaryota > Metazoa > Annelida > Polychaeta > Terebellida > Terebellidae > Terebella > Terebella lapidaria. The sequence continues at coordinate 29,234,644 of OX424565.1, forward strand.
GAAATATTGATGACTATCGACGGGTGGAGGAAGTTAGTTGGCACAGGAAGGGGGAGGGGGTGTCAAGTCAGGAAATTTCGATGGCTGGGATAGGAGGCGTAAGTGGACTATGTCAAATAGATCAGAAGATATATAGGAAGCAATTACATGTGAAGACACTGATGGACTATTCAACAAAACTTTGCATACTGTGGAATCTGACATCTCCCTCGAATCCTCGCTTGGCAGCGGAACCGTCCTGTTGATCCTCGGTGGGTGGTTTGACGATCCATGCATAGTCCGGGTTGATCAGGCGGAGGGCATTCAGAGCTGCCAGGTAGCACTTGGCCTGCTTCTGAAGTCCCTTCAAGTTGAGGACTTCTCGGCCTAGCCGCATACCATACTCGTACATGATGGTGCCCGCTGAGTGAAGAAAGAAAGAATTTTGTATTACCTAAATATTGTCTGTATTCGAATGCTTGTTGTACATTCAGAGAAGAGATAACATTTTCCCATATGAAATTTAGAGATGAAGTTTTATCATGGGGTATACATGTACCATTGAAACAGGAAGTTTTAACTTGTTTAAAACCAGTATTTATTACATACCTACCTCTATAATAAACACTTTGGGTAATCTTACCTTGACATTCAAAGAAGAGGAGAGGATCAAATGTCACAAAAGAATTTTGAAAAATTCAAGTGACATTTGTCCTTAATTTCTTTGAAAAAAATTGAACCAAAATCCCCTCAGATTCCATGCGGTGATGTTTTACATCCGGGGTCACATGACCCTAGACCGCCATTATTTTTGCCCTGTTAAGGCGGGAGGGCACTCCTCGTGTTTATTATAGAGGTAGGTATGTAATAAATACTGGTTTTAAACAAGTTAAAACTTCCTATTTATGTCCATACTACTACCTCTATAATAAACACTTTGGGTTATATCAGAATAACCACCGGCGGAGGGCTTAACCCTCCACGCACACGTGCTCATCATAGGGGATTTTGGTCAAAATTCACCAAATTTAGCAATGAAATGAGAATATTTGAATATTAATAATGGTGATTTAATAGTTTTATAGGCAGCATATGTGAGAATCCAAATAAATGCTGCACAAATATTCGTATTTACATGAATTTAAGTGTAAATTACATGAAAAGACGTTAAAATGAAAAGCAATAATCACCTTGGATGCACTTGAAGGCGAACAGGGGTCTCTGGAGGTGATCTTTCCTCCAGCAGACGAACCAAATTTTCTCGCAAAGAAGAGGGGCAAATCCGTCCCTGTTCCGCCGAAAGGTGGTGCATCTGTACAGTTGTGATGTATGTACAATATTTACAGCCGGACTTCATGCTCCGCGGCTACCAGGCGTCCGAGATGGTAGCCGGAGTCGGACTGCCAAGCTAAGTCCCTGAGATAGAACGAAGTAAATGTATTCTGGGAACTCCAGGTACATGCAGACATCACATTATTCAGAGAAACTTTATTTGCGAACGCAAGTGACGCCGCGAGAGCTCTCACATCGTGCGCTTTAACTCTGAAACCTGACGACTTTTTTGCCTGCGACTTCTCATAGCAGAAAAGAACGCACTTTTTGATCCAAGACGAAATCGTCGCGGGACGGATATCGTTCTGAAAGTTTTTGAGGTACGAGATGAATAACAAGCGTTTACCCAAGTGAAGCTCCTTCGTACGCCGAGCGTAAATGCGGAGAGCTCTCACGGGACACAGCTAAGCGTCTTCCTCCAAACCTGGCCCCAAGGAAGGGGAGAGGGCGGGAACTGAGAAACTCAAAAGCGGTGTGCCTGCTAATTGAGTTTTGGCAAGAAAGGAAGGGATAACGCCTAACTGAACTGCGGAACCATCCGCCTTCCATTTGACTTTGGAAAACGAGAGCGCGTGAAGCTCACTGCGTCGCTTCCCGGAAGCCAGCGCCAGAAGGAAGACCGTTTTTAGCGTGAGAAACTTAAGCGAAGTACTCTCGAGAGGCTCAAACGGTTCGGATCTTAACAAATTTAAGACGAGCGATAGATCCCACTCGGGCACGGGATTTCTAGCCTTAGGTCTTTCAATCTCGATACTGTTAAGAAGGGCGGTGAGACTTTCGTCATGACCGAAATCGATACCTAACTTCGGCTTCAGGGTTTTGGCAATCGCTGTCCGATAACCCGCTAACGTCGAAGGGGCAAGCCCTTGATTAAATTTCTGCAAGAGAAACTCAGAAATCAAGGGAGCAGTGGTTTTGAATGGACTAATCTTCCTGCCACGACACCAAGCACAGAACGCGGTCCATTTTGACTGGTAGACTGCCAGAGAAGATTTTCTATTTGATCGGGCGATCCTAGCGGACACCTCCTTTGAAAATCCCTTCTTTCTGTAACAACGCTCGACAATATCCAGGCATGAAGGTTCAGGCTTGCCGGTACCTGATGAAACATGCTGGATCGAGGTTGTTTGAGAAGATCCCACCGATCCGGGAGCCGACGTGGATGATCGACTATCAACTCCAGAAGGTCCGGGAACCACGACTTCTGCGGTAGACACGGGGCTATCAACATCAGTCTGCACTGGTGAGAACGAAATTTCGATAGCACCTTCTCCAACAGGACGGCTGGCGGATACGCATACGCAAACAAGGAAGGGGAGAGGGCGGGAACTGAGAAACTCAAAAGCGGTGTGCCTGCTAATTGAGTTTTGGCAAGAAAGGAAGGGATAACGCCTAACTGAACTGCGGAACCATCCGCCTTCCATTTGACTTTGGAAAACGAGAGCGCGTGAAGCTCACTGCGTCGCTTCCCGGAAGCCAGCGCCAGAAGGAAGACCGTTTTTAGCGTGAGAAACTTAAGCGAAGTACTCTCGAGAGGCTCAAACGGTTCGGATCTTAACAAATTTAAGACGAGCGATAGATCCCACTCGGGCACGGGATTTCTAGCCTTAGGTCTTTCAATCTCGAAACTGTTAAGAAGGGCGGTGAGACTTTCGTCATGACCGAAATCGATACCTAACTTCGGCTTCAGGGTTTTGGCAATCGCTGTCCGATAACCCGCTAACGTCGAAGGGGCAAGCCCTTGATTAAATTTCTGCAAGAGAAACTCAGAAATCAAGGGAGCAGTGGTTTTGAATGGACTAATCTTCCTGCCACGACACCAAGCACAGAACGCGGTCCATTTTGACTGGTAGACTGCCAGAGAAGATTTTCTATTTGATCGGGCGATCCTAGCGGACACCTCCTTTGAAAATCCCTTCTTTCTGTAACAACGCTCGACAATATCCAGGCATGAAGGTTCAGGCTTGCCGGTACCTGATGAAACATGCTGGATCGAGGTTGTTTGAGAAGATCCCACCGATCCGGGAGCCGACGTGGATGATCGACTATCAACTCCAGAAGGTCCGGGAACCACGACTTCTGCGGTAGACACGGGGCTATCAACATCAGTCTGCACTGGTGAGAACGAAATTTCGATAGCACCTTCTCCAACAGGACGGCTGGCGGATACGCATACGCAAACATCCCGTCCCAATTCGTGGACATGGCATCCACCGCTAGCGCAGTCGGATCCGGAATTGGCGAAACAAACGATGGAAGTTTGTGATTCCATCGGGTCGCAAACAGATCCACCATCGGCGAGCCCCACAGATCGCAAAGGGAGCGAAACACTTCCGGGGAAAGACTCCATTCCATTGCCTGGATTTGGCCTCTCCTGGATAGACGATCGGCCCACACATTCATGTGACCGGGAATATGACTGGCCGAGATCTTGATGTCGTTTTGACGACACCATTGCAGGAGATCGATAGTCGCTCGGCATAACGTCACCGACTTCGTTCCACCCTGCTTGTTGATATATGCCACGACCGTCGAGTTGTCCGTGGCTAACAACACTGTCTGAGCGCGAAACTGCGACTGCCAATGTTCGAGAGCGAGCGCTACCGCCTGCATTTCGAGGAGATTGATATGACATTGACGTTGAAGCGGCGACCATGTGCCCGACACTTCGTTGTCGTCCCAATGTGCTCCCCATCCCTCCAAACTGGCATCCGTAAACAGATGTCTGGAGGGTAGCGGCGGACGGAATGGGGCCCCCCGCAATAAATTTGCAGGGTCCAGCCACCACTTGAGCTCGGCAATCACTTCGGCGGACACGGGAATCAAGTCTGACATCCGACCCGTTGACTGAGACCAGTGGGATTGGAGATGGAGCTGAATGGGACGCATATGAAGGCGACCCATTGGGACCAACTTCTCCGTCGCCGCCAGAATTCCTAACAGGGACTGCCACTTGCGGGCCGATTGAGGAACTCCCTGCAGGAAACCTTGCGACAGCGCGGATAATTTTGATTGACGATCCGCCGTTGGCAACACAGTCTCTGAGATAGTCAGAAATCGATATCCCAAGAAGACGAAGTCGCGCCGCAGAGACAAGTCGGACTTTTTGTGATTGATCTTGAAACCCATACGGGTGCACAAATCTACCACCCACTGAGCTTGTGAGCGTAATGTGTCTGGGCATTGATGCCTGATCAACCAGTCGTCCAGATACTGGTATAGGAAAATACCCTGTTTGTGAGCAAGGATCTGCACCTCGCGAGCTACCATGGTGAAGATCCACGGCGCTGTGGACAGGCCGAACGGGAGAGCCCTGAACTGCCACACTTGGCCCTGATATAGGAACCGGAGGTATTTCCTGATTGAAGGTTTCATGGGAACATGAAAGTAAGCGTCTTTCAGGTCGATCGTGACCACCCACGAACCGCGGGGCATCACGGACCTGATCTGTTCCGGCGTCTCCATGGAGAACGTGGGAATCTGAAGAAATCTGTTTAGGGGAGAGAGGTCGATCACGGGACGCCAACCCCCTGAAGCCTTCGGAACTACGAATAGAACACTGTAAAATCCGGGAGATTTTGGAGCCGGTTCTACCGCCCGTTTTTCTATCATGGCCAAAATTTCCTCGTGTAACACGCGACGACGTTCGGCGTCGTTTGACAGAGAAAAGCCTCTCGGAGTACTTGAGAGAGGAGGAAACTGGTCCTCGAACTTTAGACCGAACCCTCGTCTGAGCGTTGAGACGACCCAGGGGCTGGCCCCGAGCCGCTCCCACTCTTGCCAAAAGAGTTGGAGACGTGCGCCTACCGGCTGGTCTATGGTTGGAACCACGACGGGACCAACCTCTGGGCCGCCACGGTGCTCTGGAGGAGAATTCGGTCCAGAAACGGCGGAAATACATACCCTTAGCTTTTGTTTCCCCTGCTGGTTTGGGGCTGGAGGGGCGACCTCGTCCTCGACCGCCACGTCCTCGCCCGCCTCGGGATGAACCGGCAGGGGCCCCGCGAAAGGGCAGACCCGAGGCTCGGCCCTTGCCCTTCCCGGAAGCCCCGCCACGCTGGACCTGCTGGGGTTGAGCCTGCTGGGGACGTTTCATTGCTGCAGCCACGGACTTTGCCAGCTTCTCAGTCGCCTTAGCCGATAACATGGCAGCCTCCGAAAACGACTTTTCAGTAGACCTCTTATCGCTGGCCGACTTCGCCTGTTGCAAGTCCTCCGACAGGTCCGGAAGCAGAAGCGAAGTAGCCGGGCCTGACTCCGGGACGACCGGTGCTAGCCTCAGTCTAGCGAGAAGATCTTCCGGCACGTCGAAACGGACGGACTGTAGCAGGGCGTCTCGCCTCCAGAGCTCCGAGACCCAAACAGCGTGTGAGTCCAACGAAGCTCGGTCTGCCACGCCTAGACCTATGGACGTCAACAGCGAGACACAAGCCTGAAGAGTATCCGCGAGCTCGTCCCGATCCAGGTCCGGATTGTTCAGGACTTGATCCATACAAGACTGAAGCGACGTCCGCGCTGCCATGGACAACCAGTCCAGAGTAGAGTCCGCCGCGAGCCCCATCCTCAGGGAGTGCTGTACCTGGGCCAAAGACTCCCACGGAACTGAAACCGACTTGGGTTCCGAAAAGAACTTGGCATGGGCTGCCTGCTTCCCAAGCTGAGTAGGCCTCGACTCGAAAAGCGATGAAGAGTAGAAGTCCCCAACGGTAGGCCGTGGAGGGAAGCTTCCCACACGCACACGGCCAAGCCTCTGAGAGTCCTCCACTCTCTCCAACATGGCATTCCGCACCCCCGACGCTAGAGGGAAACGGTATGAGTCCCTAGTAGGTCTGGGTCTCTCCCGTTGTCCCGCGATCATGGAACGGGCCCTCTTCCTTGGCGGCTCCTGGTCGAAGTCGGAAGGCCACTCCGTGGGCAAGAGATCACGAACAAAATCCCTCTTCTCCGTCCACGTGAGAGGGTCGTCCTGCAAAGGCGGAGGTGCCAACGTGGACGACTCGTCATCCTCTCTGTGCCGCTTGGCGGGTCTGACCAGACCTGAGGGTCCCGGCTGTGGGTCCTGGGGGTCAGGTTCCTGTGAACGGGTAACGGGACCGTCCCGAGAAACCACCCGTTCCCCATCATCGTCCTCAGAGGACGAGGAGCTCGGCTGGGGGCGTTGCGCCACTGGAGCTACCCTCTGCTGCTTCTGCTGCTCAGCGAAGCGGCTCATGAAGGAACTCCACTGATCACAGATCTCCCGCTGAAAACCTCGCATCTCTCGCACAATCCTCCTTTCGAAGGACGAACGGGGTGAAGAGTCAGTCCTCGGCGACGTGGGACCCGCCCCCGCGGGGGAAGGCGAAACCGACTGGGACCCGGATCCCTGGACCGTGACAACGGACGGGGCCGAAACAGGAAGAGAGACGTCAGCAGACTCGGACTGGTCAACGTTCAAATCCTCAGCCATCTGTGGAAGAGAAGGCTCAGCATTAGCATATGAAAACGAATCATGATGCACAATGGCCTTTGCTACCCCCTTTGGGTTGCACACAATTGGCTCCCGGGACTCCCGGGACCCAGCCACCGTGGCCGGGACCCGGGAACCAGTCTCCAGGTGCAAGCCCGTTTGCGGGAACCGTCCCACCGGGACAGAAAACCCAACGGGCGCTTGACTCTTGAAGCATGGATCGTCCTCGAGGGGTAGCACCCCCAAGGAACTCACCACAGCCTCAACCTTTCCTAGGGTTTCCCGGGACCCGGGAGCCACATCGGTGGCTCCCGCAATCGGCGAGACAACACCTGGAGACCGGGGCCCGAGTTGCTCGGCCATGGCGACGCGAGAACCGGGAGCCACCGGGAGAAGGTGAGCCAAAAAGGGGTCTGGACAAGAAGAACGCACACCCAAAGGATGAGCGCAAAGGCCAGACACAAAAGAATGGGTCACGGGAGCCGCCGAGACGGCGCCCGGGACCCGGGAAGCTGTGGGAGAAAAACATAAATCAAAACTCACATCAGCTATCACTTTCAACAGAACTACGTCCTGCCTATGCCATCTATCCAGGGATTGGCGGTGACGGGATTTGGCACTTGCACTGGTTCCTTGACCAGCAGAGGGGGGGCCACCAGCCACACGCTTGGCCCGGATCTCCTTCAACCCGCTAAGAGCGTCCTGCCAAAATTCGTCCGGGACATCCGCACAAAAGGCGCAGGTGGAGGACGGACGACAGAAGGACATCCTACATGCCCAACACGTTGCATGACACTCCCACTTGGGAAGAAAGTGATGACAACCACTGCACTTCATCTGCAAAATAGCAACAAGCAGTGGGCGAAAATAGGGGAAGAAATGGGCCTGGGGAGGACTACACCATTTCCTCCCAAAAAAACACACTAAAGTATCTGTAAACTACTCTAAAAGTAACTACAGTTGATTTTCCTGAGAAAATCCAAAACGTGATCGTGATAAAGACGATCAAAACTCCTGAAAACTTCCAAGAATGTCTCAGCAAGACAGCTCACAACCATTCAGAAGATGGAGGAGCAAAAATAATGGCGGTCTAGGGTCATGTGACCCCGGATGTAAAACATCACCGCATGGAATCTGAGGGGATTTTGGTTCAATTTTTTTCAAAGAAATTAAGGATAAATGTCACTTGAATTTTTCAAAATTCTTTTGTGACATTTGATCCTCTCTTCTTCTTTGAATGTCAAGGTAAGATTACCCAAAGTGTTTATTATAGAGGTAGTAGTATGGACATAAATACAAACCTTTCCTATAGTTGTGTCTGAACATGTGGAATGCATACAGCAGGTCATAGTAGTTGTGCTTGGTGAGGTCTATGGACCTTGCTCTAGCCTCCAGGATGCTCACAACCTGTAAGAAATAATGTTCACACTGGATACTAATGTCAGAAGGTGCACACCGAGTATGACGTAGCTGCAGCATCGACTCAACTTTGTAACAACATTACCATAACAGCATCTTTGTTTTGCAGTCACTAACTAGATTTTTCAGTTTCACAATGTTGTTTTGAATAGCCGTTTATAAAACACTTAATCACCTTCAGCCTGACACAAGCTATAAAGAGCTTACAAGCCATGCTCACCTCCTCTTCCAACACTACATGTCGGTCGCGGTACGGCAGCTGTACAAGCGTCTGAAGCTCTGATCGCTCGCAGAGAACCACCAAGAACTGTCGCAGGCAATCACGCCGCCTAGGGGCAATAACTGGACTTAGAAATATACTCTGTGATTGGTATTGTTATATTGGTATTGCATGCACCATGAACAGGAAATGTTCCATATATGTTTGTCTCAAAGGTATGAATCCCCGGTACCAATGAGATGGTACTCACCTCTCCTTGTCGGGGTTTGCTAACATGGCATTGTATGCGTCCTCATTGTGCCCCATCTCAAGCTGGTTCTTGAACACCTTCGACCAGAGTGTCGGCTGTAAAAGAGCCCAATGGAAATGTAAACATATATCCCTAAAAACTCAATGTATACGGGTAAAACATTGCACTACCATGAATGGCTACTTGTAGACAAATCCTTCATCTTCTACTTTGGTAGACCTTATATATTTACACTACTTCTTCACAAAACCCTAATGATCTTCACTTTGTGTTTATTTACGCCATTTCTTGAATCTTCACAAAACCTTAATGAGCTCATGCCAATGTCCACATTTACCACGAACTGATCATCCGGGTCGGCGAAGCTGACTGCATTCCTTGCTATGGTGACGGCGAGGTGGGGGTATCCCAGCTGCTCAAACACGTTGAGAACTCGAAGGAAATAGACGACTCTTACATCAGCATCCTCTCCCTCGTCCCCAACAACTCGCACCAACAGCTCCTCCCCGGCGACATCTAGTGGCACCTCCTGGAAACACTCCATCGCCTTCTGTGCCTCTCTGTCGGGGATCATGAAGGTCCAGTGAATTTTTTTTCAAAGGAATATAGATGATATTAATAAGCTGGAAATCCCTTTATATGGTGAATGTATATATCTTCAGTCAGAAGATTCTATATCTTCAGTCTTCAGTTCTATATCTTTAGTCAGAATCATCTACAAAACTATCCATAAAACTATCCATCAAAATGGCCGGTAAGAACAATTGTTTCCGCATACTATGTAAGAACAGATACGGTTACACTAACCCACTAGTAAGATGACAAAGAGCTGAGAAAAACTTGTTGGTAGATTTGTTCATGTCGCACCAGTCCTTCGTCAGTCGTACATACTCCTGGAGTGTCGAGTACTGACAGTGGTGTAACAGGAACTCGCCAAAACATGGGGAACTGTTGTACGGCCAGCTAGTAATACAGGGTTAAGGTCAACTGTGACATACAGTCAATAGCTAACATACTATGCACCACAGTACAGAACCTTTCCCAATTCTTCAACACAATTGTTATAACATTTCCAATGTTTTTATATCAATTATACATCAATATGATATATATATCAATATGACACAATACAATTTCTCGTGTAACTGTGTAGAATTAAGGTTAATTCAGGCATTCTTTTCATATATTTACTCTCATATATTTTGGTATATATTTGAATGCTGGATAAGTCCAGACAAGGATACAGTATTTGGGCAACAGCAAGTACAAAAGGCGACAGCGTTTTGGTCCACAGGGTACATGGGTCCTCATCAAATAGTGCATCCTGAGAGAGGAAATCCTTCACTTTTCCTCCTCCCTGGCCTCGCAGGAAGAGTTCCAATAACACCAGAGATGGTGCATCGTCTGGATACAAAGCAGTCGATCAAGTATGAGTTGTACTTTGTTCAAATTATTTTGTTTTGTCTTTTTCTTTTCATTGGGACAACAGGTGCAATTTTCCGAAGAATGTGTAAGTAGATTTCTACATTAAAAGAAATACAGATATTTTGGACATACATGTACTTTGAAGAAGTGACAGACAATCTTGGCACGATATCATAGATATTTTCAAGACTGTTCTGATTCCTTACTGAGAGCCTGTGAAGTGGCTGTACCGACAGTCTCCAGTAGACCCAGGGCCTCCAACACTCGCATGTTTAGATCTCTGTCAAACGATAATCCCATATCATCTTTAAATTTTATCAAAGCATTTATTTCCTGAAAAGTCTAGTACTAAACACAGTGGACATATCATTTTTGGTTCTAATGATGTAACTTCCCCTACCCCACAATTGTTGCATTCAGTTCTATTCAGCTTCATATAATAACTGTGATACGTACACTTGAGCACTGGACACTGGACTGAGCAGCGATTCTGTGGACCATTTGACAACAAAGTATGCCCGGACAAGGACACAGGCCTTGCTGCGCAGGTCAGACTTGATCTGGTTCAGCACCGAGACGGACAGACCAGTCTGAAAGTCATATTATGCGCAACTGTTAACATTTGCTCTCTAAAGAACAAAGCTTGGTCGGGATTTTTTCATGCGAGAATCATGTGATTCAATTTCTTCAAAATATTCATTTGAAGGCAATCTTATCTCCCCCTCATATTTGATTGCATGAAACAAGCTTTGAAACCAGCCAGGCCTACAAGTGTACGATCCTGACCTGATCAGCTACATGCGTGGCGAGTGTCAGGAAGAGAAGCAGGTCTCGAGAGAGGTCCAGCCGGGTCTGAGCAAGCTGCTGGACGCTGTGAGCGAGGGAGTTTATCCCCACATCACTGGAGAACAGGTGCCCTAGGCTCAGCTGTCGACTTGGCTCCAGGCCTTCAGGGGAGGAATGGAATAGACTGTTCATACATTTGGTGGTTGTTTGTGTGTCAGCTTTCGGTAATCAATACATTTGGCCCTGTTTTGCCACCATATCAAACATTTTACATTATACTTATAGTTAATGGGTGAATATTCACCAAATATCAAACATGCTATAGACAAGCATCATGGTTGGTCATATTTATCAATGTAAAGACTGACCCATGAAGTCTGGCTGTTTCTGAGCGAGATCCAGAAGTTGGAAGAGACTGTTGACAGCTCTCGGGAGTTCTCCGATGTTCTGTAGCTTGATACAGACTTCCTGTACTGTGTGCCTTCTCTCCTCTGATCTGTTGTGTGAGCATTTGATTAGAAAGTGTTGCAACAAATCATAACCGAAGCTTGTATAAATACATTTCACATGTAGAGGAAGAATTTTCACAATTTTCAGAATTCATGCACTGTTGAAGAGAATTTTTGGTAGGTGCACACGGCATGACACAAAGCAGAAATATCGACAATGTCTGTAAAACACCAAAACTAAAACATTCCCTTAGAAACACTTACTCTAAGTCATCAGTGAGCCAGGCTACGATGCTGTCCGCGATGCCCTGTGGGTGCTGTGTGTGATAGAGATCCTGCTCGAACGAGTAGATATACTCGTCCGTCAGACAGCGACGGATCAGCTTCAGACACTCACAGAGCTCAATCACCTCCCGAAACAACAGCTCGTCTGCATGTCACCATACATTGTGCATTATTATTTTGAGGTATGATTCTGAACATTCAGGCAGAAACCGTGGGGAACATCGAACACAGAAAATTTTTCCGTTGTTCAAATTTTGTTTGTTCTATGACATGATAAACAACGACGAAGAAATGACGTGCAAGGATCCTACCTTCCCACAAGATAAGATTCGGTTCGAAGTCTTCGATGTGACATTCTCCCTGCGGTGTCAGTGACAAGTGTTCTATGCTACTACACGATCTGAAGAAGCTGGTTGCCCCCTGTGAATATGGTACACGTATAACAATTGTGTAACCCACTCTGACACTGCGCAACATAGATGTTTTACAGTTATTATCAATACCAATTTTTTCGCTGGTACCTTTTTGATCATGCCTATTAGCCCAGTATCCGGGTCAGCAAACAGCCCTACTGGTTTGGCATCTCTCTGTTCATATAGAGCATAATTTATTGACCAAAGTACATTTTATAGTCACTTATCATAACTATCGTTGAAAATAACTAGCAAAATTCAACAATTATTGAGTTAAATTGCCTACACAGCAGTGCCTACCTGGTGGTACTGGACACAGCAGGAGTAGAACTTAGCCCACTGCTGGAGCTGAAGGTTCTGGTATTCATCCTCTGTGATGTTAAAGTTGCTGGCATTACTCTGGATCTGGAAGTAGAGGTTTTCATGTAGGTAATTTCATTGCCGCATCAGACTGATATCCATAGATGTAAGGTATTGGAAGCTATTCTGTAACAAGATTTCCTTGTACGTACCTCATGTTCAATAACAGCCATAACTTCAGCCTTCAACGCCTGCCTTGGAACGATGGTATCCTGTATGTTGGAAGCATCTAAGGATCGCTTAAAAATCTGTAAATATGAGCAATTATAAGAAAAGTATTTTCTGCTGCATATCACAAAGTCATCAATTTTTTCAAAGTTTTCTAAGACCACCATTTGTATCACAAAGTACTACTAAAACCCTGTGTAAATGAGTAAACAAACTCTTCAGGTCATCAACAGTATTCCAAAACTCAAAATCTATTCTTATATCCACCAGTAATTCATGTACATTGAGAGCTTTGATAACGGCGTGGGTGGAGAATTTTCCTGGGTAGAAGATCTGCTCCATGTAGAACTCGCGAGGTTCCAAGTGTGAGGGCACAACGAGCTCAGGTACCTCACTCGGCTCCATGGTAACCATCTGTAAACACTGGATTCCAGGGCGATAGCTGAAATCAATCGACAAAGCACTTATCGGACCGAAATGAATTCCCAAGTTTCTGATTGTTGCACAATGAATACATATGTGTAAAAATAAAACAAGCTGAAAAGTAACAGTGCTGTGTTATCAGCAAGTCCGACTGGATTATGCCACTAATGAGCCATGATCAGCATGACTGATTTCCTATTATTCGTGATGAATTTCACAAGTACTCACTACTCAATAGAGGCGCAGGTTGCGTAGATGTCGCTGTGGGTGGAGCTCCATAGCGACCATAGACTCGTCTCCGTAACACAGAAGTCCACCAGATCGTCCTGGGCAATGACACATTTGATAGTATGATAAACTCACGGTTACCGTCATGCAGTACATGTGGACGAGACTGCAACTGTTTGGAGTATATGTGCACAGTCGAGTCTTTTTCTGGTTTGTTTAGTTACCTGTGGTCCAAACACTGTGGTGAGATGTGTAAGTTGATGTCTTCCCTCAGACAGTACAGGCTGAAGTATGCAGAACTGGACCAATGGATAAAGAAAGTGCGAGAACATCAGACAAGAATCAATTTGGCAGGAACAAAACCACCTCGAGTTTATTAGAGGATTTAACATACCTGACACTGATCAGCAAAGCTCAGGAATACCCCAAGAAACAGTGCCTGGATTGAACTGGCAACAGATTTTTTCAGTATATGTCCCTCATCTGTGAATAGATTTCAGTGTACAGTAATTTTTTTCAAGACATCAACACTTGGATTCAACATGACAATTTATGAGCCAGCAATTCACAAAAATTATAATTTACTGAGATACTGACCTCCAAGAGAAAGTTTCTCAGGGTCACTACTATTTGGTAAATATTCCAGGAGATCAGCAACCATTACACACTCATAACTCTGAAAGAAAACATAAACTTCACATCAGTATTCAATCAACAAACATTTTTTATGGAACTGGAAGAAACTCTCATCAACTCCAACCTTGCAGGACCACATGCGGAGCTTGTGATCTCGACTGACAGCGAATACGAAAGTATCGTTTCCAACAGGGTGCAACACCAAGCTTGTTACCACATCGTTCGCGTCAGAACCACCTCTGTGAAACAACACCACTCAATATAACAATAATTGTTTTTGAAAACATCCAGTGTCAGATAATCGCCAGATGAGAGGAATTAATAATAAGAGTTGTTTATTAACTAGACGCTTCCGGTCGCCTACGACCGCTTGGGTGTATCCCCCGTAGCCCTATCATCCCTGTTGCCCCAAATATATCGCTGATGTACATTGTGAATGTGAAACCTTTCAGACTTATTGAAGGTCGAATTCAAGATCACCACTAAAATCACTGCATTCGAATTTCCATTTCGACATGTTCGAAAAAAATAACGAAATTACAGCCAGATAAAAGTTTTCACCTAAAGCTATATTTCAACTCAGAATATTTGACAAACTTGGTTCGCAACTAAGTTGCGAGATGACTAAATTGGAGCCAGGTCGAACTTTTAACTGTAAGTTATATTTCAACTCATACTATGTGCCAAACAACTCATACTATGTTCCAAGTTGAAATTCAAAGTAAAAGTTGACCAAAACTACATTTCAAGATGACGAAATTGGAGCCAGATCAACTTTTCACCATAATTTAAATTTTAATTCATAATATGTGCCAATTTTGGTTTCAAGCAGATAATTCAAGTAAAAGTTTACCAAAACTGCATTTCAAGATGACGAAATTGGAGCCAGATCGATCTTTTCACCATAAGTTATATTTTAATTCATAATATGTGCCAAACTTGGTTCCAAGTTGAAATTCGAAGTAAAAATTGACTTTACTGGTAAAAATAATGTTAACTTATCCAGTTACACCCATGAAATCTCTACTGGACAAAACTTTTAAATTGTTGAGTTCAATAATAAATGTTTCTTGTCTTAACTATTTTTCTTGAGGTCAATAATAGACTTAACTAGTAAAACTGATGTTAACTTATTCGACTACAGCCATGAAATCTCTACTGCACAGAAGCTTTACCTTGTTGAGCCCAATAATAAATGTTTCTTGTCTTAACTATTTTTATTGTGGCCAATAATAGACTTAACTAGTAAAAATAATGTTAACTTATTCGGTTACACCTGTGAAGTCTCTACTGGCCAAAACCTTTACCTTGTTGAGCTCAATAATAAATGTTTCTCGTCTTAACTATTTTTATTGTGGTCAATAATAGACTTAACTAGCAACACCAATGTTAACTTATTCAGTAATATTGTTCTTTTTTCACCAAAAACATCAGTTCTGTATTCTGAACAAGAATCCAGTGCAATTTGCTTTCATAGTACAGGTTATTGGAGTGATCACACATGTCAAAGTAGGTATTTTAATTGTCGTAATAAGTTAACCTCTCAAACTTATTAATATTTATTCGATCATTCAGAAAAACAATAGGTTTCGTGTGATGGTCTTTCTCATTGAGCCTGTGCGATTTCATCATCATTCATTGAAAACTCCCACCCGTAGAGCGTTCACAACCCTTGTGTGTTAAACAGGCTAATTTGAGCACAAAATGTTACACCAATCGGCTATTTTGGTTGCTATGGCAACCAAAATCGATAGGTGTCCAGATCTCACCATAAGACATGTCCATATAAAATATTATCAAAATCGGTTCATATTTGCAACCTGCAGCGCGTTCACAAGAAAGTGTCTGCGGACGCGGACGCGGCGGCGGCGCGACGATCGTAAATCCATAGTATCCGCCGAACTTTGTTCGGGGGATACAATTACCTGATGGCAGAAGGCACAATTCCAGTCCAGAGTCTTTGCATCATTGATGAATGTTTCAACTCATGCTGCGTTACAATACCTAAACATGCCCAAATGTATAAAAGGAATTTATCACAAATTACAGCACGTTGTATGTATTCGCGAGTTCTCAACATGATTTGACACAAGTTTACAAATGGATGGGTCACCTTGAATGCCGTGAGGTGGTAGTTTAATGATGAGGATAGAGCCACTGTTGGCCATCGCAAGTGCAAATATCGCTTCCCCATCGGTCGTCAGCCAGGATGCTGCTGCTGCCACCTGGTGGGCAGTGGTGACACCAGATAGGTTGAAGTTGTGGCAATTTGTCGGATCCTGGACAAGAACAACTGAAGCCTCTGTGAAAATGGATGGGATCATTTTCTCGGCTCCTTGCAGGTATATGTTGTCCTGAAATAGTACAACCTTTAATTAGTATAGAAAAAGTTTTTTTCATTAGATGAAGGAAGACGAGTTTTTTCTGGTTTCTACTTGGTAAAGTCCCAATAAAAAAATCAACTTGCATATTTCTGAAGGCGGTTAGGATGTGGAAACATCAGGCGATGAACGCTTGTCGTCGTGGCAACAAGTATGACAACATTGCCATGAGACTCATGAACATTGACATCCCCGATGGTTGATGCTCCTTGGAATCGGAAGCGTACGCAGCCTCCGTGAATGTCATGGTCCAGAGAGATCTCTTCAAGCTCCAAGACATCCTGGTGCGTCCGCCTGCGGGAGCAATTCAAGTTTTAAGTTTATTTGAAATTAGACACATACTAATCATGCTAATAGTTGAAAAAAAATCATCTTATCCATCAAAGGAATAGTGTTTTAGAAATAGCTGTCATTATTATTGCTATTGCTTCAGAAAAATATAACACGTTCTTTCGATAAAACTAATAATTCACCAGTACTTTAGTTATACAGGCCAATGGTTAACACATGTCATTCCAGGCAAACACTGACAAGTGTAGATGTACTAACCAATAGATGAAGCGGTTGCGAGTAGGACTGCCAAGTCGTGCACTGTCCCTGTATCCATACCCCCCAGCGCGGTCAGCAGACTTCTGGTCAAGTAAATAGCCACTGCCTGCCCCTCCATCACCTGTGTTTTATACAAATCTGATAGCATTTTCGCAACTTTGATATAAGCTACTGGATGAACAATGATAATGAGGAGTTCATGAGTAAGACAAAATGATACAAATAACAACAGCAATTGGTGTGCCAGCAACACAAATCTTGCCTCATTACAAACTACCATTCTGGAATCTAACTGGCACAAGTACTGTAACTGTATACCCATTTGGTGGCATATATCCCATTTGGGCATATATGACACAAAATGGGATTCTTCCCAACTGCTATAGTGACCTAGATTTTATTGAAGTACTATGGTTATACTATCACTAGCCCTGAAAACAAGGCAAAAGCAGGGTGTATTTTAAGATTTTTTTTTTTTCGTTCACCCTGCTTGCCTTGAACTGATGCATTTGAGAATCCACGGAGAAAATGACGAAACACTCCCTGGTCACTTAAACTCGACAATTCATGCAGAAATACACATTTCACGCATACATCGCTTGGTTTTTTTATGCATGGGTCCTTATACTACATCACCGGCCTTAAAAAAAAATCTTAAAATACACCCTGCTTTTGCCTTGTTTTCAGGGCTATACTATCACACCCTGTCAATCGTTAAGCCCTAATTTTTTTTTTTGGAAAGGTGAAACGCACATCCGAAGTTGCCCAATTTAACATTGATTTAAATGCAGCCGATAATTGGTCATATCAACCCTACATGACATTTACTTTGTATTTTTAGCAATACACAAACCAAACGGAACATCCTTCTATTATCGCCCATGCTAAAACTCAAACAAAAATTGACTATCGCTGGTGTCATGGTCTGAAAAAAGACAAACATATTTATATTGAACAGTAATCTCGTTCAACATATACTACCTAAAGGGACTGAGATATCCTTCCATTTCTGTTTCAGGCTGGTGTTTTTCACCTCCCGGTAACTCACGCCGGGTGCGGCCGCCATAATTCAAAATTAGTCTCAAATCGATATATCACACGCTGAAAATTGAAATCATTACAAGCACTCATCATGAAGAGGATGTGATGGATGGAAATGCGAGTAATTGTTTGTTATATTGAATGACAGGGTTCCACAAGAAGTAAATTGTAACTAATCTATTGTTTATGTCGAGAGTATTTCTATTCACCAGACTTTCACACATCTTGAACCTAGAAATTTGCTTAGAGCACTTTCAAAAGCGCGGGAAACGTGCTCACCCCCTTACAGTATAGTTCTTTCCGCTCTACCAAATAAAAAAAATACACTGGCACATCTGAAGAATAATTGAAAATATCCGTCATACTATAACTTTCTTTTATTTATTGTAAATATATTTCAGGAATTCCATGCTAAGATTAAAACCATGAAATAAATCCTCGCTGAATTGATTACAGTATATACATATACTGGTAGTATTACTAGTATGTATTACATAAAACTGTAAATAATAAACTTCGTAAGTTAGTCTGAGTAACCAAAATGGCAGTTAAAAGGGCCGTAAAAAAGGTTTACAATTAAGGATTCAACTGACAATATTATTGTGATATAGAAAACTCTGATTGTGTAGCACAGAGAATGATGTGGTACATTTGATTTAGATTAATTCGGAAACAGCAAGCAATACAGCATACTAGTAACTTAACATAACAAGGATTTGTTGTTAGAACATCGAAATCCATTGATTGCAATCCAGTTCGAGGCTTAGTCTAAACTGTTGATCTGACTAATATCTACAAGAAATTTCTCTTCACCCAAGATGTAATGGGACATGTTCAGGAACATCTGCAATCGCCAACTGGCAGCACTGATTCAGGGGTTCACATATATATAATATCATTAATTTTTTTCTGGAGCATTGTATCGAATGTAATAATAGAGAGTTTCCGCATCCATTTACTTGTACTTCTACTTGTACTTGTAGCTATTCATACCTTCAGTCTTAGGGGCTGAACTCCCCTCATTTGAAGATATACTGGTGCATTTATACACATTGGGGAAAAAGAAGAACGAAGATGAATGCGGAAACTGTTATCAAGTGTATACGTGCATAGTAATTGTACGTGCAAATAGGTACAAGTACAGGTACAAGTACAAGTGAGTGGATGTGGAAACTCTCTAATTTAAAGCTCATCTCGCAACTCCACTCATATAGAGGCAATTCTTACACATCGATTATGAGAATGAGACCAAAAACTCTCAAGGTGCATAATTAAGGCATTTCGGCAGAAATGCCTTTATGGTTTTAGCAGAATGTTTTTTTTTTTTTTTTTTTTTTCTTCTTCTTCTTCTTCTGCCACTTTTGGTTTCCGGACGATAACTTTAGATTGCCTTGACGGATCCTCGTCAAATTTTCACCACAAGTCAGAAATGATATGTGGAAGAACCCTATTCTTTTTGAGCCGGATCCGAGGTCCGTGAGGTCCGTGAGGATGAAATCAAGGCTATTTTTGAGACTTGGTTTCCGGACGATAACTGGAAAAATATTTACGCAATAGTTGCAGAACTCTGCATGGAGGTTCATATGCCACCAGGGAAGAACCCTATTGATTTTGGGATCGATCCGTCAAACGACCTTTGACCTAGAGGTCGAAATAATTTTTTGCTGATTCATCCTTGAGGCTTCCTGCATATCTCAGAAACCGTGCGTCGTAGAGCGAAACGGACGTTATTTTCGGACTCGTCGCCCTAGACAAACATCTCTAGGGTGTATTATTTTTTTTGATCCGGCTCCGAGGTCCGTGAGGTCCTTGAGGATGAAATCGAGGCTGATCTTGAAACTTGATTTCCGGATGATAACTCGAAAAATATTCAGGCAATAGTTGCAGAATTTTGCACGGAGGTTTATATATCAACAGGGAAGAACCCTATTGATTTTGGGATCGATACGTCAAACGACCTTTGACCTAGAGGTCAAAATAATTTTTTGCTGAGTCATCCATGAGGCATCCTGCATATCTCGTAAACAGTGCGTCGTAGAGCGAAACGGACGTTATTTTCGGACTCGTCGCCCTAGACAAACATGTCTAAGGGGTATTATGGATGAACTTTGACCTTGACCTTGAATTTTTTTGCCGAGTCGGCATTTTTCGTTTTCGTCGATATCTCGGAAACGGTGCGTCGTAGAGCAAAACGGACGTTATTTTCGGACTCGTCGCCCTAGACAAACATGTCTAAGGGGTATTATGGATGAACTTTGACCTTGACCCGAATTTTTTTTGCCGAGTCGGCATTTTTCGTTTTCGTCGATATCTCGGAAACGGTGTGTCGTAGAGCGAAACGAACGTTATTTTCGGACTTGGCGCCCTAGACAAACATGTCTAAAGGGTATTATGGATGAACTTTGACCTTGACCTTGAATTTTTTTGCCGAGTCGGCATTTTTCGTTTTCGTCGATATCTCGGAAACGGTGCGTCGTAGAGCGAAACGGACGTTATTTTCGGACTCGTCGCCCTAGACTAACATGTCTAGATGGTATTATGGATGAACTTTGACCTTGACCCGAAATTTTTTTGCCGAGTCGGCATTTTTCGTTTTCGTCGATATCTCGGAAACGGTGCTTCGTACAGCGAAACGGACGTTATTTTCGGAATCGTCGCCCTAGACAAACATGTCTGAGGGATATTATGGATGAACTTTGACCTTGACCCGAAAATTTTTTGCCGAGTCGGCATTTTTCGTTTTCGTCGATATCTCGGAAACGGTGTGTCGTAGAGCGAAACGGACGTTATTTTCGGACTCGTCGCCCTAGACAAACATGTCTGAGGGGTATTATGGATGAACTTTGACCTTGACCCGAAATTTTTTTGCCGAGTCGGCATTTTTCGTTTTCATCGATATCTCGGAAACGGTGTGTCGTAGAGCGAAACGGACGTTATTTTCGGACTCGTCGCCCTAGACAAACATGCCTAAGGGGTATTATGGATGAACTTTGACCTTGACTCGAAATTTTTTTGCCGAGTCGGCATTTTTCGTTTTCTTCGATATCTCGGAAACGGTGCTTCGTAGAGCGAAACGGACGTTATTTTCGGACTCGCCTAGACAAACATGTCTAAAGGGTATTATGGATGAACTTTGACCTTGACCCGAAATTTTTTTGCCGAGTCAGCATTTTTCGTTTTCGTCGATATCTCGGAAACGATGCTTCGTAGAGCGAAACGGACGTTATTTTTGGACTCGTCGCCCTAGACAAACATGTCTAATTGGTATTATGGATGAACTTTGACCTTGACCCGAAATTTTTTTGCCGAGTCGGCATTTTTCTTTTTCGTCGATATCTAGTATATATTATAAATTAATCATCACATCTTTAGGCCTTGACGTCTAGTTTTTCTTTGTTCTTGAGATCAAGGCATATTTTGACTAAATGTTTGTTTGGTTTAAAAGAAACATTGTAGGAATACACCGCTTCTAAATGCATGAACATTACTAGTAATTCAGCAAGTAAAGATATGTGCCAACTGAATCTTATGCGGAACATTTTCAGGAACAATTCCCAAGCCCAAACTTTTTATATGCATATACTGCACAAGCATGCTTCTAATAGTGCAGCTAACTATACAAACCTGTTGATCAGGGTGCACTTGATTTGTAGTCAGAAACAGATATCTTTTAGTAGGCTCTTAACTGAAGATGAAGTAGGCTTTTAACTGAAGATGAATATTTTATGAACTTCGAAAAGAACTGACTCAGTACGGCAGCAACTGGATTTTAACAATCCAGATCTTATTAATAAGTTACTATCACCTTTTTAGGTTGCTTTACATGGAAATGTTTTCTATGTTTTTCTTTCCTTTTTGAAGCAATAAATAAATCAATGAAATAAAAATTAGCCCAAAGGCTAAGATAGGTTACCGGACAATTTTGGTTTGGCCATGGCAGCATTGGCAGGTAACAGACCTTGAGATTTACCAATCAAGGTTCGCAGTGTAAACATATGACCTTGAGATTTACCAATCAAGGTCATCCGTGTGAACTTCGATGTCACCATTACATGTATGTGTGCGCTATTTGATATTCTATATGTTCATATATATATCTGGGTGGAATCGTTTAGGCCGCTCAGGTCAATTTACACATTCCAAGTCAGACATTTGGCACTCAAGGTCATCTGACGTCAAGTTCAAGGTCATCATTAGTTGTGCCATATATGTCTTCCTATATGTTCATAATGCAAACATGAGCTCCATCTGCAAGCATTTTATCTATGGAGGCAAATCTGGGCATTTTTGACCCCAAAATGGCTGTTTTGACCTTTCAAGGTCATCGAAGGTCAAATTCAAGGTCACCACACAAGTCGCCATATATGACTTCCCATTCGAAAGTGCCAATTTCTAAGCTCTATCTTCAAGCGTTCTACGAGTACAGTCCTGACAGCTCCCATTATGAAGGAAAAAAGTGCCGAAAATTTTCTAATTTTTTTCAAAGGGTGAAATTTTTTTTTTGCTTAGAAATGGCCCGAAATGGATAGTAATGCAATTTGGAACGAAAAAAAAAATTTTCGCCGACTCGTCAAAAATCGGCGATTCAAGGGCAACAAAACTTATACACGTCACAGAGGTATATAAGAGGAATCTTTTTAAACAAAAATCTCAAAACTGATCAGACAGTTTTTGAGAAAATACAGACCAGGTATTTGACCTGTTTGAGTACTGTCCAGACAGCTCCCATTATGAAGGAAAAAAGTGCCGAAATTTTTCCAAGTCCAAAATTTCTTTCAAAGGGTGAAAATTTTTTTTTGCCTAGAAATGGCCCAAAATGGATAGTAATGCGATTTGGGGCGAAAAAAAAAAATTTTCGCCGACTCGTCAAAAATTCAAAATGGCCGCCACACAGAGACCGGCGAATTTAGGGCAACCAAACTTATAAATATCACAGAGGTATATGAGGGGAATATTTTGAAACCAAAAACTCAAAACTGATCAGACAGTTTTTGAGAAAATGGCCGTCAAAGTCCAAAATTGAGCATTTTTCGACAAAAACGGCCGCCATTTTGAAAAAAATGCGAAAATCAAAAAACAAAAAAATACCTCCTTCTCAAAATATTTTTAGGCATTTTTCTGCAAAATTTCAGAAAGATTCGATTGTTTACTTTAAAGATAAAAATGTTAACGCCGGACGGACGGACGGACGGACGGCTAGACGGACGGACGACGGACGCAGCGCCATGCCAATAGGTTATCGGACCAAAGGTCCGGTAACCTAAAAATAAATATGCTTCTCAACAATATCTGAAAACTATTTATTCCAGCGTCCTATCACAAACAATACAAAATAAAATATCCTTCAACAGACTAATGATGAACCAGTTCCAACCAAAACAAAACAACTGAAAACATGATAATCATAGAAAATATGGCACACATAATTACATGCAAAATGAGAATACATGCACTTTGTAAAACTTAATTATCATGTTAAAATATGACTAGCTTCAGGGATATCTAACCTATATTCGACAAACCAGATAGTTCAAAGTACATACATTCACATGTGCTAACAAAATAAACACTAATACAACATATTTACATGCATTTAAAACCTGACATAAAAACTAATCTGCAGACGTATACAGCGACACAATTTCAATTTAGACTGTAGTATGTTCTGTTATATCAATATCATTCCAAAGAACACACTTACGGATGTAATGTTGAGTATTAATACACGTTGCGGTTCACTCTGTCAGTGAATACTTTCTAATTAATTTTTCCTAGTACGAAAGACGCTGATGCTACTAACACCAGTCCTGTCATTATACATACAATATGTATTGTATTGTTGTTATAGATCAGACTTAAAATAGTTTGGGAAACTATTTGTCACAAAATTCTAGTTCTGTATAGATCATGCAATACATAATATTCAAAAACAGTACACATGTATAGCTCCACAATCTAGAAAGTTGCCAAAAATTACCAAAAACAAATTACATACATTTTACTACTGTAGTAAAAATTGGAATATTATTGGATGGAATGATTATTGGATGGAAATCTCCGATTAGTATGGGTTGAACTGCCTCAGAAATTCCTGCAATATAAAATTACACAGATTCCAGTAAAAATTCTCACAAATAGTGAGTTTATGAATCTACCAAATTTCAGGTATTACCGCTACTCTAATATCACATACATGTACTAGTACCTTGTCATGCCCAAAGCCAATGTATCGACGCAGGAAGGAGATGTATTGGACTGCTACCTCGAACACGGTGGCTTTGTCAGTTTTTGCTGTCATACCAGGGACAAGATGACGAAGATGTTCACATGCTACCTTGATACGAGCTCTGAGGCAGGAAACAACAAAACAACTTTTTATGACTCTGAGCATCAGATAATTAATTAAAACTAGTACTGTAAAAAAACTTTTTTTCGCGGGTATTAAATTTCGCGGTTTTTACCCCCAGGCAATTTCGCGGGGATTTAATTTCGCGGTTCAGTGATTGCCAGTAATCGCATAAAGAATTTGCAGTTGATGGACATCACAGTATATCAATGCAATTGGTGTGAGAAATGGAAAGTCACAGGAAATCAAATCAGATTTTATTTGAAATTTTCAACACAAACGTCAAACAAGTCATGCTTAGTCTGCAAAAGCTTGAACTTGGTGCAGATGTCATCGGCACCAAGTTCAAGCACGTGCCATGCAGACGCTAGCGACCGGTATCTGGGCACTGTAACTAACGTAATTCTGCGCGTTATGATTAGCAACAGCGTATTGTGCTATGGACGGCCACAAACCTCAAAATTAATTTTCGCGGGAGACTTATTTTAGCGAGGTATTTAATTTCGCGGATCTACCCTTACCCCGAAATAAGTACCGCGCGAAAATTAGTACTTTTACAGTATATCATAAGGCAATGGTGATGATCGGTTTATTCCAAAGAAAAGCTTGAGAAGCACTCAATAGTGAATGCTGATTGAAATAATGATTGGCATGAAATATAGCAATGTTTATGAGTATGAGAAGTTATAAATCATTCCAGAGAACTCAATAAACCTGTAAACTGATTGACACCTGCGAGCACGCTCCTTGGCATTATGAGCCTGTCTGCCGAGGTCCAGGTCTGAGTCGGAGAGACTTTCAGACACGCGGTAGAGGGCTGCATTGAGCTGCCCGGCGGTTGGCACAGAGGGGTTTGGTGACTGGCTCTCCACGGGGGTGTTGTAGAGGAGAGGTGGGGTGGAGGTTACGTCTCTCTGGTCAGGGCTTGGACCACTCTCAGACCCGCTACTGTTCAAGCTCACCGTACTAAAGTTGGATGGCATCACGTAGTGCGACTATGAAAACGAGAGTGGTGCATCTCACAGAACAGAAAAGAAAATACATATCAAGAATTCATGTAGATGGTGCATCTAGAAAATTAGATTTTGAGAACAAATTATGTAACTCATGTGACTCATACATGTTTATCAAGAACCTCAACATTTTTACTTTCTATTCTAAAACTTCATGCAACTGTTAACTGATTTGCATTTTTGGTGATATCTTGCAACTGTCTAGACTGTCTACTGGAAACTCATCTCTGGCTACTCACAGAAGATGTTTGTTTGTTTTGGATGGTTGATAGGGGAATGACATGAGGTCCTCCGTGGAATGCCTGGCTTCCTGATGCCACCGAGGAATCAGTGGCTGGCATGGCTACCAACTTCGTCTGTAGCGGGCTACTGGTATGCTCTGCAATGATATTTTATGATGCGATGTGATGCAGGAAGCCAGAAGCAATGCTTATTATTCTTAGGATGTTTCTAATTAACATATTTTCATTAGTGGATATTTTCAAGTCATGTAGGTTGTTCTGTTATAGTATACATATGTATCTATTCTGGATGAGACACGCCAGATCAGAATAATATTCAAACAGAACTCTCACCACTCTGACCTGCGATGCTGTGGTGTCTGTTATTGTCCAAGCTGCTGGGATGTTTGCCAGAGCCAGGAGCCAGGTTGTGCGGGGTAAGAACTCCAGGATGAGAGGACTTCGGTCCAGACATGATCTTCCACATCAGCGAGCTTGATCCAGGATTCCGGTTCTCTTTTTCCTCACTGAACACAATAATAATATAATGAACCATAACAAGTTAATAACAAAAGGTCAGATTACATTTTTGACCCAGGATCTCTGCCGAGCCGACCCGGGCTGATCTGACAATTGGCTCGGCAGAGATTCTGGGTCGAAAACATAATATGACCTTTTGTTCTGTAAATAGAAGCGTCGGGAAAAAAATCTTGGAAATCCCCTAAAAGCCGAATCCCAAACAGTGCCCCTTTAATTAATGACAGTGAATGATTACAAATGGATATTTATCCCAAATATATAATGCTGTAATGCACATTATGTAATTTTTACAGTTAATACTGTTGTGCAGGACATTATATGCAGAACATGAGGCTGCCTCCAATGTGCATCCACACAAAGAGATATTCTTGTTCTGGTATGACTGACCACTAGCACTAACATTACCTGGCTCGCTGTGCATGAGCAGCATTCAGCGTGATGTTCGTGGTAGGTTCATTTATCCGTGTCCTCGGAAGGGGCTCTCTGCTTCTGTGAGGCTGTCCGTTACGAAGCATGGTCAAATCCACTCGAGCCTCTGGCGATCCAAACATTTCCTTGCTTTTGCGCCTGTGGGCACCAGACTTCGGATATCGCTGGTGGTCGAAGCCTTTATTGTCTATCTTGGCCATTGGCTCGTCATTGACTGTATAGAGGCAAGGTTTACCATGCATGTCGGAACAGATGTGCATGCCGCCATGCAAGTGGCTCTGGCTCATCTTGAAAGGTGAAACCCCATGATCATGACTGTTGTGGTCATGAATGCTGCCGTAGTTGACTGCTGGCAAGGATGACTCGTGAAGTGACCCACAGTCGATGGTTGACAGGCCTGTAGGGCTATCCTCTCCGCCGTAGAGGCTACGCATTTGCATTGGGTATGAGTCAATGGTCGGGTAGGCGGGTAAAACGTGAACCTTGCTGTTATCATCTCGGAAATTTTCGGAATGGTGACTGTCCTGGATTTGCAGTACAGTGCCAATGTGTGGATCATTTCGCACTACGGACTTTGCCCCACTGGTCTTTCCATGCTGGTGCTTGGGCAGACCAGGTAATGTATTCACACCTGAAAGTGGTACCTTCAACTGATCCCTAGAAGGTCCAGGGCACCTTCTATGATACTTGATAAATGGTGAAGATCGTAGCAAGACCTCGTTTTCTTCTTTCAAGAGAGCATCATAGTTCTGGAGGTTTTGCAGATGCTGGTCAAAGAGGGATGTAGTGGATGTGTGTGCAGCTACACTGCTGAGATCTTGACTAGACATCGAGTCTGGGCTGAGACGCATGAGTTTCGGAGGGCTTACACCTGAGCCATCGCCCTGGTTCACAGTGCCTAAGTTGGTGTCAATCAAGTAGCAGTCATGAGGTGGCATTGGCAGCGTAACATCTATGATTCTACTTTGAATATTCCTGCTACCACTTGTGGTGTCTCTCTCTGACGCTGTGGATGGACCAGCAATGGGTTCGGAAGTTGGTTCGCTGTTCTCCACTTCAGAACTTCCTCTCTCACCCAAGCTCTTCATATGACACATTGACTCATCTTCACTACTGTCACTCTGTACTGACACCACACTGGCATTCATTTCATGCTCTATCAATTCTCTTGAAATGCCACCTACTTCCACTGTAACCATCTTCTCTTTCTGCAACTTCTCTTCATCTGAATTCCTGACGGTGTTCTTCACCTCATCTTCATTCTCATTGCTCTGGTAATTGCATCGATTCAAGGTAATGACAGGCAGACTGACTTCCATTGAGTCCATGGTAACGAGTCTGGACTTATTAACAGATTTGCCTTCAGCATCAGTATTGCTATCAGCTGGTGCCGCATCTTCAGTCACGCTGATCAAAACATTTTCTCCAGCTGTGGGTACATCTACAGAATAAAAACATGATCTACAAATTTATACATACATATATGTACATGTAGGCATAATTTATATAAATGCATACACACTTCTTCTTATGCATTTCATTTATGTCATTTTTGGACCCATATCACTGAAATCAGATGAGTTCAGAAAGCACTGCGTTTTTTTTCTCAAATGCAGGGATGTCCTGTGTGTGTATTTTTCAGTAGCAGCATGATTATTGTCTACCATTAGGATGTCTTAATATATTCAGGAGGAAGCTACATGTACCTGAATGCAATCCTGCTGAAGACTTTCCTCCATCCTCTCCTGTCGTCTCGATCTCTGTTGTTAGTTCATCACAAATGTTATCCGTACGATGTGCCATGGTTTGGCAATCTCCCAAGATTTCTGAGTTGATCTGCACCACACCTTTCATATGATCATCGATGACTACTGTTTCCATGTCAGTGTTGAAAGATGATCTATTATCATCACATTCTACAGTGGTTATATCAACTGCCTCCAAATCTCCTGTGTCGGCCATATTTAATGCACAAGCAGTGTCTGCTGAATTTCCTGTTATTAAAAATTATGAATGATATAGTTGACTATTAGTATATAAAACATCACAGCAACAAACATATAGTTGAGTATATAAAACTTCACAGTAACAACTAACAACATATGATTACAACACCACAGATTATAAATTATATTTTGTGTCTCGGGACAAAAGTTCTTAAACAACTCAACCCTCAACACACTCAACACACTTTCCATACATATATATATATTTATATATGTATGAAAAAAAATCTATAGATGTTGAAACTATGAAGTATTCGATTATCAAATCTAGGTTTTGTCATTCATTATTTTTCTAAATAAGTTATTTAGCTCCGGTATGCTTGTTATCTTTAACGTTATCTTTTAATTATTATGAAATTTTGCACAAAAATGCCTAAAATTATTTGAAGAGCAAGGTATGTTTTTTTTTTCAAAATGGTGGCCATTCTAGATGAAAAATGGCCAATTTTGGACTTTGGCAGCCGTAATCTTTTAATCTTACTTTTGAAAGATTCCCCTTATATACCTTTGTGACATGTATAAGTTTCGTTGCCCTTGAATCTTCAGTCTTCGTGTGGCGGCCACTTTGATTTTTTGACGGGTCTGTGAAAAATTTGTTTGTGCCCCAAATCAAGTCAAGTAAGTAGGCATATTCGTTTTGAGCCATTTCCAGCCCCATCCCTCCCCCCCCCCCCCCCCCCCCAAAAAAAATGTATTATTCTGCTTTGAAAAAATTTTTGGACTTGAAAATTGTTCGGCCCTTTTTTCCTTCATTTAATGGGAACTACCTCAACTGTACTCACAGAATGCTTGAAGATACAGCACCTAGAAATTGGCACTTTCAAATAGGAAGTCATATATGATGACTTTTATTTTTGTATAGTGACCTTGGATTTGACCTTCGATGACCTTGAAGGTCAAAACGGCAACTTTTTGTCGAACATTTATTATATCAAATTTGGAACTTAAACTTTACTACTATTTGAACTTTTACAGCAGAGCACTCAAGGCCGAGATGCCTTTTGTTTTTTTATTTGATCAAAATTTCGGCACAAATCTTGAACTGGACCCATTTTGTAAATCCTAGATTTGCTGTACATGTATTTTATAATGTTCATGTTTGAATGAAAATTCATGATTTTTGCCCCAACTTTGTTTTGGATTGTCAGATCAACATGAAATTTTGGGAAAAAACATTCTATATTTCCGGATCTATCAATAAAAATTTAAGCAAATCATGGGAGATTCAAATCTTTCAATTTAAAAATTACTTATTACTAGATCTAGACTCCCGTTTTTCAGCTGATGAAGTCATTTTGCAGTCATCGTCTGCTGTGCATCAATTTGGTACAATTTAGATTGAGTCAAAGCAGGTTTTTTGCTTGTTTTATTCGTTGGTGGGGTCAATTTTTGGTATGCTGCCGATCATAGGCATAAAACCACATTTTGTCACCAAAACTGAAATAGTTGGCAATCTATTCCAATGTGAAATTTCACCTCAAATTTGAACCTTGCCAGTCTGAATACAATTTGGCATTTTGTTCAATGCTTGAGTTGTACAATGCTATGGAAGGAAGATATTTGATAATAGTATTTACTTACTATGAATTTCTATGATCCCATGTGGGGCTAAAATGTAATATTGGGTTAGATTGCCAACTTTTCCCGTTACGTAAAACACTGAGATTTGGTTTCATGCCAAATGAATGCATATAAAATTTTCAATTAATTATACCCTTTATATGTGTTCTCAATTCTCATTAAAAAAAATATAGGGGGTGCATTCAACATCAACATGAAGATGAAAAAATAACAAAATTTGCGTGAATTACTATGATCCCATGTGGGGCTAAAATGTAATATTGGGGTAGATAGCCAACTTTTCCCATTACGTAAAACACTGAAATTTGGTTTCATGCCAAATGAATGTATATAAAATTTTCAATTAATCTGACGATCATTAACCTGGACAAATTTATTGGCAAAAATCATTCGCGGTTTTGTGTTGAATGTTTTTATAAAATCTAGAAATATCAGATCTAGATTTACACATTTTTAAAAACATAGATATTTATAATACTGTATGCAATAATTAGCCAAATGAAACAGATCAAAAGAATTTATGCGAGATGGAGCAAAATTCTTTAATCTATTAGATCTAGTCGATTTTTAAATAATGGTTCAGAGTCAGATTAATAGATCTACCTGGCTATTGAATTTTCAGAGTCAGTGAGGATTGAGAGTTTTCCTGTGGGACAAACTTCACAAAGTCTTTTTTATTATTTTGTAGGGTATTGTCCGACGGACAATGTTGAAAACGTGTTCCAGTTTACCCTGAAAAATCACACTCTCATCATACTGTAAAGTAAGTGTAATCACACTGTTATGACTAATCACAAACATTAATCATGACGTGTGTCCACCGTGAACCATCCCCATGACTGGTGATGAGACCAAATGGCGGGATTTGGAAGCACGATTTGAAATACAAACAAGTTTCGTCCAAGGTTCACATTACAAGTGTATTTCTATGACAAATAAACGTATTTGTAAGCCATGACATACTTCTGAACTATATTTAGACCTCAGATACCTATTTATCGCCCAATTTAGGACGTTTTCCTCGTTGTTTACTTTGAAACTCGTGCGAAAATCGTGTTCGTGCACCGTTCGTGTCTGCTTCTTGAGCACGCGCCGCGTGAGCACGTGACCGTCGCTGTGGTAACGTTTCTATATTTGGTGGGAGTTGACCAAAGAACACAAAGGATAATCTGAACGCATTTATTCGTAATCGCACCAATCAATGGTTTTGTTTTTTAGTAGATCTAATAGATTGTATAAATTACATTTTTTCGTGTGTTAACTTGGTACTCCAACTTTCTAAGTTTGCAACACAGTAAATTTGAAGAAGAAAAAATGATTAAGGTTCATGAGTAGCAGGATACCTAATTTGCAGTGTGAATAATTTTTGGTATCACCATGCATACTAATGTATTTTTGTTAGTTTTTTTGTGCAGGATGTACCAGTAAATATTGTTAATATTTTGGCAATATGAATATTGATCTTTATACAATTATATCATTTTAATCATCAATACGGCCTATACCGGTACACCATATAGAGAGATACATGTAGTTTGAAAAGTTATGCCTTGATCTATAGATCGAGCCGATTATCAGAAATTTCACTTTTGAATTTTGAGGTTAATCCAACTGGCAGGGCCAGCTGAATATGTTTTGTTTTTCCATTTGTTGTTTATATTACATACATGTAGGTTAAATAAATTCTTTTTCTGTTTTAGCTATTCCGTTCTCTCCTAGTGTTCAGTTATTCAGGCCTTAAGGTCCACTAAAGGACCAGCACATTTTGCACATTCGAAAGTGCGAATTTGCCGGAAAGAACTACAAAAGAATTGTGTAGATTGCCAGCTTCTTCAATTTTTGCGATATATAGAAGTCTGAAATGTTGTAGAAAGTTGCCGTTTGACTCCCAGGTAAATTAAAGTATGTCAAGTTATATAACAATACCTTTTAGCATCGCAAAAATATTGTCAAAAACCGATATAAACAAGTTAGAAAAATATCATGATAAGACATATTGATTCACGCGAATTGTTTTTCTAAAAAAATAGTATTTTCCAGAACTCACTTGTGAACCTGGCTGTAATGTGAGAATGGTTTTCGTTCGTGTGAGATTATACTGATTGTTCTGTATATACTTTAGGATGGAAAAAAAATAAATAGCATATGCATGTTTGTATTATATTCTTGTCTTGTTTATTAATCATGTTTCTATTAAGTTTTCCTTTATACATGTATATAAAAAATATTCCTTAGCTTGACTAACGTTTTCTATTGATTTTCGATGTTCACTAGCCGTTCAGTTTTCAGTAGCCTAGATTGATAATGATTTTCATGAAAATTATATTCGCGCGAAAGGAAGACATCACAAGGTATGAAATGCACTAACATTGGTGTGGGCATACCACCTGGCATCGTGCCAAATAAGATTTCTAACCTTGTCAATGAATGTCTAAAAAATAGTTCCATTCTCGACCATTTTATGTTTACATGTCTTTTCATAGCACTACGCCGAAGAGCCGCAGTCAACAGGTTTCGTGGAAGTAATAATTTCTGGACAGTTTTTGGTGTAATTTTAACCGTTATGCAACTCTAAAATTGTGTTTAGACCACTTACAGTGACTGGCCTGAATACATTCGATTTTATTGACCGGGTGCGCTTGGAACTACTTTATACAGTGTAAGCATCTACAGGTGCCCGTGGTAATGCGTCTCCAGCAGAAACATGGTTTTTGTCCGCCTCGGACTGTCGAAGGGTTTCGGGACGGCCCTTCTGGTCCTGTCATGCGTTACCGCTGCGGCATCGCTCTTCGGTAACCACCTATTTATGCCAGCTAGTCTCTATGCTTTCGTTTGGTACCACGCATGAATGATTTTGAGGCCTGTCTCCGCTCGGGCGATGGAAATTTTCCGAGCGGGTTTTCAATGTTTTCGTTTTCTGGCCCGTGTATTTGCAGATTCCGTATGGGTGGATGCGGCTACTGAGGAGGCGGACGATGCCATTGACAGGGATGTCGCGGTGCTCTACACGACCGGGTCAATTCCTGGATCGCCTGACAGTGACACCGACGATATCGTCTCGGATCTCTGGCATCTATTCTTCCCGGATTCACCTTCGGGATTTCGCTCGGAATTTGACTTGGATGCAACTGGCGAGTCTCTGATAGAAGACGAGAGCGATGACGGGCCCACGCAATTGTGGCACACTTATGACGAAAACGAACGGATTTCGCCTTATAACATTGCTAGACGAAGTAGCAACAAGCAAAATCAAAATGGAAAGAGAAAGAAACGTCAGAAAGATAGCGATCAAAGTTCATCAGCCGAATCCATACCCGATCAATATAAGCTGGTGAGTTACAGTTGGTTTATAGATATTGTTATCATATTTACATTTCTCCGCCCACAAAATCATGTGTTGCAGATTGAAAATCAATGGATGTCTGAATAGAATGTGTGGTGCAAGGTCATCAAAAATTGGTTGTGTGCAACACCGTTCCATCAGATTGCGACAACACACTTCGGTGTCATTAACAGGGCGGAATTGCCAATCAGACACATAAACCTGCTGTGAAATGGACATGCAGATTTGATATGTATTGATTTCAATTTTTGAAAATGAGCCTGTGAACTTTCCTGTTAAATGGAATTGATCACTATATAAAAAATATTTATGGGCAGTGCAACCCATATATATATATTGCTTTTTTTCCTCAATCGATTAGTCAGACTATATCTAGACATCATGACTGTGCATAGTAGATAAATCAGTTTGGAAAATGTACTGTTATATTTGTAGGTATTGCATTACCAACAAGGCATCTTTCGTTAACATTAAAACACTGAATAAGTGGCAAAGTGCAAAGAGACACAAGAGAAATCAAGAGAAGAGTACTGCCCTTATCAAGATTAATTATCCCCACAAAATAATATAAACATAAAAAAGGTTAAAACATCATCATGTTTACATTGTTTATCTTACATGTATAAAGGAAGGAAACGAAGGAAGCTTGGTGCATAGATTGTTGCTGGGCAATCAGGTACTTCACATATCGGCCAAAATGTCGACCAACTCATGAGTTATGGTGTTAAGTATTGGTTTTTTCCGTGTGCTGCTAGGATATGGACTGGCCAAGTGATGAACAGACTGACGATGAAATCGGCAAAATGAAGGAAGCAATCGGTGATATCTTGATGATACCCAACAACCATGTACACGTTGAGCATAACCAGGTACATTAGTAGCTGAGTTGTATCTGATATTATGGAATACTAGTGAAACAATTTATGTATTTCAACATGTTCGTGATTGTTTCTACTTGTTGAAATAACATAATAATCTTTTATTACATGTACTGGTATATGCATGAAGATTCAGTCAGTGATTGAGTTCCTAGATGTGTGGCATAGAATATACCGTACATGCAGAGGATGCCACAGTGTCATAAAAAGAAGTCGATTGCAAATGATCATAAAAACAAAACTAACAGATTCATAAATTCAATGACTCCCAGGATGACGAAGGGAAACTAAGCTGGTACTTCACAAAAGCCAAAGCAGATCCTGACAGTACTGATCCGGAAGACTTGGTTCCCGTAGAGGAGATCCTCAGGAGTGTGGATCCAGATGATCTGGACGACTGGGAGGAAGGGAAGTGGCAGAGTGGGGATCAACCCAGAGCACAGGTATGTCGCTGATCATTCCTTGATCACTGTTTTAAGCGACATCAATGTACATGTATATCGGATAGGCTATGCTCTTATAGCCTTGGGAGTGTTGTAACCTTGGCAACTAAGTTGTTGTAGATGAAATTCCCTGATGTTAATTGCAAGTTGTTGATCATTCATTTTCAGGAATCTTCATATGTGAATAGTTACGGAGGAAAAATTCTCGTTGAGCCCTACTTTGCACTTGTGATATTGGCAGGAGCTATCGTTGCAGTGGCCATCATTGTTTTGATTGTAAGTGTATATGTTGTACATGTATGTAGAATTCAGCATTTGTGTTTTCAATAACTGATATGCAATCAGGCAATATTTTTGTGTCTTCCATAGATAAAACTTAAGAACAGAACACTGCATTATTTACAATATCGTCACAAATCTTGCATGGGACTTTCCCAGATCTGTTGTTGTGTTCGGCGAAGAGACTCGACAGAACAACCAGAGAAAGTCCCGACAGCACAATCTGCGCTCCTCTCATCATCAGTTCCACACCAGATTTGCCTCTATCCAGCGGCGAAACCCAACATAAACAGTGGCACCACAGTACAGCCATCGGAAGCCCCTGTGATTTCTGCGGATATGAGCCAAATCCTTGCTAGTAGAGTAGGAGTCCTCAGCTCCTGTGGGAGTCCCCTGCGTGGAACAGTGACGCCGATGGGGTCCGGGACTCCGGCGTCCGGATCCGTGGGCTCTGGGACCCCGCTGTCTGGGTCCGGGAGTCCAGTGTACAGTAGCAGCTCACAGAGTGGTACACCAATCCCAGGAACGCCTGTACACACACCCCCACTTCGCATGAAATCTCGAGGCCTCCTTGAAAGGTGGGTTGTGAAAATAATGAGTGTCAAGTTGACTTTTGGAATATTCACTCACGTGTGTATGGCTATAATGTTATTCCTGTACACAATTCATATGACATTTCGACCAACCTTTACAGAAGAGGCTCCAATGCTTCATTGACCCTGGAGTTGGGTCCTGGACCAACAGACACATTACAGATGGGAAGTCCTCCTAAGGAAAGGTATGACAGGTTCATTAATCCTATCTCCTAGAGACGCACGCTCTTTCTTTCTTACATTGTTTTTGCGAATCGATCAGTCATAAATTCCGTAAACCACCTACTGACCCATATTTGTGCCAGTTCATTTTATCGAATGTGCGCTATATTGAGAATGTCTTTCCTCTATTTCTGACAGCACGGTGGAAGAATATTTGATGGCTGCTTGTAACCCAATGTCTCGTAAACAGCTTCGGAGATGTCTGGAAAATGTGAAATCATTGCACGAGGAGTTCTGGGTTTGTAAAATGTCAATAGTACAATTGTTACTATTCACTTATAACATGATATCCATCATAGGAATTTCGTTTGCAGATATTAAAAGTATAATTGATTTTGTTCAAAATTTACAATTTTTCAACCTAGGATATCCCGATGAATCACCCAGACAAGAATTTGACTCCTGGATCTGGTATGAAAAACAGATACAGAACAATTATACCAAGTAAGTAATCTGACATGTGTATCTTTTATATAAATGTTATATTACATGTTTAAAATAGAAACCTAGTAAACTAAACAAATAAAGCATGAAGAAAACATGCAAAATTTACATTTATTGTAAATTTCAGATGAATCAACAAGGGTACATTTACCTGAAATTGATGGAGACCCATTGTCATCATATATCAATGCAAATTATATGCGGGTAAGTTCTCGATTTGCATATTCCCTCCCTTCCTCAGAGACAATTTTGCAATCTACCTATACTTTGTGATACATCAAATTGAATTGTTGATAAGCAGTGTTTTGTAGATGAAGATGTTGATTATTTCAGGGCTATGGGTCTGAACCGCACAGCTTTATAGCGACACAGGGCCCAATGACAAATACAGTCAATGATTTCTGGCGAATGGTTTGGCAGGAAAAGTCTACAATCATTGTCATGATCACAAAATTGAAAGAAAAAAATAAGGTAAATCCATCTCTTGCAAATTTACGTGGTGAAGCAAAGAATTCAATTAATGATTTTCTGAGTGCCCACAATGCATTATAGTATATCCATGTAAATTCAAGTTAATTTGGAAAGTAATGTTTTGATTAATGTAATATTACAACTTTGGAACGTTGGCCAATTTCACAATTATTATACTACATATATAGTACATCTAAGTCACGCAACAAATTCTAGATTTAGCCTGCTGTTTCAATGATAACTGAATGCTCCATGACATTTTCCCCATTTGTAAACAGCACTTTTCATGACAAATTCGCTACTTAGTAAGTATAATCTTGTAAGTAAATACTGATATATGAGTGTATGTCATGGTGTTTTCTCTTGATTGTAGAATAAGTGTGAGAGTTATGTGCCTGATTACCACGACACGTTCGGCGACATTGACGTGATGGTAGAGGAGGTCACGGAACAGGAAGGCTTCATCATACGAACATTGCGGCTCAGGGTATGTGCATGGCTTCAGAATCTTACCGGCTTAGATGTAGATATCTTGGCTAATGACAGCTTTGTAAAAATACTGTAAAGCTACTGGATTTACTTGTGGGGGGTCTTCATTTTGCAGATTTCATAGTAATATGGAGACCAAATCTCCTTGAAATAAAGTTCTTGTATATAGTGCAGGGGCATAAACCACAAATATAAACTAAGTGTCAAAAAATATTCCAATAGGGGGTGTTCAAGCTATCATTCAACAGGGGGCAGCATTATAATATGGGTCAGTTTTGGCGCCAAATCACCAACAGATATCGTCTGTTATCATCAGTGACGTAAATTATGGCGGTAAAATTACGCTCATACTGATACCACAAGGTAAACCCCATGAAACAATGCTGCCAGCTGGTGATTGCACCTATTCCAGGACACCTATCTATGCATCAACATTGTCATTGCAGCATAAGGGTGAGGAGCACACACTACATCATTACTGGTACATGGCTTGGCCAGATCACAAGGCTCCGAGCACTGCTAGACAGCTACTTACCCTCGTCAAACAGATCGACAAACAGAGCAGGGATCCCGTCACTGGCCGAACAATAGCTCCTGTCATCATACACTGCAGGTCAATCTAAGATAACCAGTTTTACAGAACACACATATATGGAAAGCCGGTGCGACATGCGAGAAGTGACATGTGAGAAGCGAAATGTGAGATGCCAGAAGCGAGAAATATTGCCTGCATGAACATGTGACCTGCGAGTTAGCCTGTAAAACTGCGACCTGCGAGCTATAAACTGTGACATGCGAGTTAAATTTACAAACTGCGACTTGCATGATACAAAATGCAACTTGAATAACCCACACATTTTTTTCGTAATAAACCATGGTTTAATACGGAATAAGTCATAGTTTATAGTTTGCAGGGCACATGTCCCTTCTCACTTGTCACTTCTCGCATGTCGCTTGTCACTTCTCGCATGTCGTACCGGCGTTCCATACACATAGGCCTCACGGGATGCAATTTTCTTATTCTCGTGTTGTTTTCAATGCAGTGCTGGGATTGGTCGGACTGGCTGTTTTATCGGTGCAAGTATCGGGATGCGACAGTTACAAGAGGAAGATATGGTTGATATCCTCAACATCGTGTGCAATATGAGACTGGACAGGTCAGTACATCTAGATAGTTCACCTGAGCTATAAACCGACGGCGCCTATCTTCAATATGGCCAATGTTTCTAGGCCATGTTCAAGCTGGGATTATCATATGGATATAACTGGGTAACATTGTAAAATTCATAGATAAAGGAGAAAAAATGGTGAAAACCCTACAAATGCATGTGTAAATAATTTTGTGAATGGACCAAAAGAAACTATGATGCAGTAGAATTTTTCCTGAGCCATTGAGAATGATGAAAATAATAACTTTGGATAAAGTACTCGAATCTCCCATTGTATGTATCATACGTATGCACTGATGTATGTTTTCAGAGGTGGCATGGTACAGACAAATGAGCAGTATGAATTCATCCATCAGATTCTTGTGCTCTATGAACAGGAAATGTCTCCATACAGTGGAGATTGAGTCCTGTGGCAACATCATCTTTCGGATCCGATCTCAAATAATAGCCATCTCAAACGAAATGCGAATTGTATTGTTTATTTCTGGGGATGTTCAACATACTGCATGTGAATTGGTGACTGGGATTCTCTCAGATGAAAGAATAAGGCAATATATATACAATATAGTGTCTATGAAGTCTAAGTGTCGTGCCGATTAATAGTGGCCATTATCTGTATATGTTGGCGAGCAGATTATTTCAACGGAGTTTTGATGTCAATGCTCAGGGCCTTACAGTAATAGTGTAATGTATGTGTTCATAATGTGTGTATGGTGTGTGTGTGTAAGACAAGCATTTTCGTGTGATGTTGCATCAATTGCTAAGCCATGGTATTGTAATTTCGGTGTTCCCATGTGATGGAAAAGGAACAATAAGTAGATCGTGATTCGTACTGGTTGATTTTGTGGCTGACTCTGGATGTAATCAGTGATTATCTACCTGAACAAGTGTGCCATGATTTTGCTTCAGTTTCTTCTGTTTTACTTCAACAGTATGAAGCCCCGCGGATGTAGTAGTATTTCTAGGTACGGCATAGCTGTCTAAAAGTACTACGTTTGGTCTGACCAATGGAAGATCTTTTCAAAGATCGAAAGGGCGATTTAGTTTCATTTAAGAAACACATAGTGTTTTAGGTAGTCCGTGATATACAATGTATATCTATTGCTCTTGGTAGGATTTAGTGAATTACTTATTTCAGGTGCACAGCTTTGAGATGTGATTATTGGCCGCACGTAAAGAATTTAAAAAAAAAAAAAGTATTGTCATGTGTATCACATATACACAGCGTATCCATGAATGTGTATTTTGAAATACATATGTAGTCATTGAAGTCCAACCTGCAGATTTTTTCTTACTTGTATGTTCAATGTTGGCCTAA
Organism: Terebella lapidaria; assembly: GCA_949152475.1. Lineage (NCBI taxonomy): Eukaryota > Metazoa > Annelida > Polychaeta > Terebellida > Terebellidae > Terebella > Terebella lapidaria. The sequence goes on from OX424565.1 coordinate 29,274,222, forward strand.
ATCTGTACTGTCACTGTTTGGGATGTTCTGATAAGAATTTTTTTGATGATGCACTTTTTTGTTATCTCTTTAAATACACGTCCTTGACAATATTGGCACACCTTGTGTGCATGTATTTTGAAGTGAAATTTTTGTGCTACAATTTAATTGTGCTGTAAGAAAAATTTTGCTCTTTTCCTCAGATCATAAAATCATTGTGGATGTTCCGGAACAAAATCGCAAATTGTGCATTTGTTTAAAAACGCAGATCATATACTTTTCGCCATGACAATTGTAGCTTCTGAACAGATAGAAAGAAATATTTTTGTAGGATATCATACATATAATTTGCCATGAAAAAAGCATTTGACAATGTAGAATTTGTACATCTACTGGCACAATTGGGAACTTTTATGGATAGTCATCTGAAAATTTTACTGTTTCACATGTTGAATGATTTCTACTGTTCTTCTAGTCGATGAAGATCTGCTATGTCATTGTTGTCAAATGAATGTTGTATATACTATGTCATTTGTGTGCAGAAAAAAAAAAGTTTTAAATCGATAGGTTCACCAGTATTTCGTTCTTAAACTCAACTGAATCTGAACATACATCTTCAGGTGCCAATCAGCCATCTAAAATGTGTGTGTGTGTACTGTGTTCAGTGTATATTTTGTTATTTGATTGAGTCTGGTCTATCGAATCAAAATGTTATTGAATAGAAATCTCATCTGTGTTAGGATGATGCATGCATATCACTTGTATTGTACCACACGTAGGTTTGTTGTGGATATAGCATATGTTAATGTTTATCCTTGCGTTTTGTAAGTTGTTGTAAATTGTTTCAGTGTGAATTGATTTTCATTTATTCCTGCTCCTGCAGTGTATTCTGCAGAGTTTTAAATAATAGAAAATTAGCATGGGATTTCTAACATAGATCGACCATTCTGTCTCTACTAATTTTTATCCACATGAATTTATGACTACAAAGGTTTTATTACTGATATATTATTTCTTAAATCTAAACATATTATACTGTTTAATTGACCTTTCCCAATCCAGTTTTTAAAAGTCGTTTTATGTCATTTTCGACGTATTTTGCAAAACTTTATTGGCCAAAGAGAAGTTCGCTGACATAATTTGTGAAACTCAGACTTTTGGGTGCATTTGGGAAAGGTCAATTGTGAACACTGACTTCGCTTATATGCGCACGAAATTTCATTGGTTGTGCTTAATTCATTGTCAAAACGATGTTTTGTTGACATTTTGGGAATGTTTTCTTGATTTGTAAACCTCTGGTAAAAAACATATCTTTTAATGGGAACCGTTGTGTGAGAATGTAAAATTGTGTCAAGTTGTAAACAATGGTGTTGTATTTATGAAATGTTTGTAATAAAGATATAGGAACAGCCTGTTCTCAGTTTATTAGGCATTTCGGCAGAATTTTTTTTTTTTTTTTTTTTTTCTTCTTCCGCCGTTTTGGTTTCCGGATGATAACTTTAGATTGCCTTGATGGATCCTCATCAAATTTTCACCACTAGTCAGAAATGATATCTGGGAGAACCTTATTCTTTTTGAGCCGGCTCCGAGGTTCGTGTTGATGAAATCAAGGTTTTTGGTTTCCGGACGATAACTCGAAAAATATTCAGGCAATAGATGCAGAACTCTGCATGGAGGTTCATATACCACCAGGGAAGAACCCTATTGATTTTGGGATCAATCCGTCAAGTGACCTTTGACCTAGAGGTCGAAATAATTAAGGCATTTCGGCAGAAATGCCTTTATGGTTTTAGCAGAATTTTTTTTTTTTTTTTTTTTTTTTTTTTTTTTTTTTTTTTCTTTTTTTTCTTCTTCCGCCACTTTTGGTTTCCGGAAGATAACTTTAGATTGCCTTGACGGATCCTCGTCAAATTTTCACCACAAGTCAGAAATGATATGTGGAAGAACCCTATTCTTTTTGAGCCGGATCCGAGGTCCGTGAGGTCCGTGAGGATGAAATCAAGGCTAATTTTGAGACTTGGTTTCCGGACGATAACTGGAAAAATATTTACGCAATAGTTGCAGAACTCTGCATGGAGGTTCATATGCCACCAGGGAAGAACCCTATTGATTTTGGGATCGATCCGTCAAACGACCTTTAACCTAGAGGTCGAAATAATTTTTTGCTGATTCATCCTTGAGGCTTCCTGCATATCTCAGAAACCGTGCGTCGTAGAGCGAAACGGACGTTATTTTCGGACTCGTCGCCCTAGACAAACATCTCTAGGGTGTATTATTTTTTTTGATCCGGCTCCGAGGTCCGTGAGGTCCGTGAGGATGAAATCGAGGAACTTGGTTTCCGGACGATAACTCGAAAAATATTCAGGCAATAGTTGCAGAATTTTGCACCTAGGTTTATATATCAACAGGGAAGAACCCTATTGATTTTGGGATCGATACCTCAAACGACCTTTGACCTAGAGGTCGAAATAATTTTTTGCTGAGTCATCCTTGATTCATCCTGCATATCTCGGAAACGGTGCGTCGTAGAGCGAAACGGACGTTATTTTCGGACTCGTCGCACTAGACAAACATGTCTAAGGGGTATTATGGATGAACTTTGACCTTGACCCGAAATTTTTTTGCCGAGTCGGCATTTTTCGTTTTCGTCGTTATCTCGGAAACGGTGCGTCGTAGAGCGAAACGGACGTTATTTTCGGACTCGTCGCACTAGACAAACATGTCTAAGGGGTATTATGGATGAACTTTGACCTTGACCCGAAATTTTTTTGCCGAGTCGGCATTTTTCGTTTTCGTCGATATCTCGGAAACGGTGCGTCGTAGAGCGAAACGGACGTTATTTTCGGACTCGTCGCACTAGACAAACATGTCTAAGGGGTATTATGGATGAACTTTGACCTTGACCCGAAATTTTTTTGCCGAGTCGGCATTTTTCGTTTTCGTCGATATCTCGGAAACGGTGCGTCGTAGAGCGAAACGGACGTTATTTTCGGACTCGTCGCACTAGACAAACATGTCTAAGGGGAATTATGGATGAACTTTGACCTTGACCCGAAATTTTTTTGCCGAGTCGGCATTTTTCGTTTTCGTCGATATCTCGGAAACGGTGCGTCGTAGAGCGAAACGGACGTTATTTTCGGACTCGTCGCACTAGACAAACATGTCTAAGGGGTATTATTGATGAACTTTGACCTTGACCCGAAATTTTTTTGCCGAGTCGGCATTTTTCGTTTTCGTCGTTATCTCGGAAACGGTGCGTCGTAGAGCGAAACGGACGTTATTTTCGGACTCGTCGCACTAGACATACATGTCTAAGGGGTATTATGGATGAACTTTGACCTTGACCCGAAATTTTTTTGCCGAGTCGGCATTTTTCGTTTTCGTCGTTATCTCGGAAACGGTGCGTCGTAGAGCGAAACGGACGTTATTTTCGGACTCGTCGCACTAGACATACATGTCTAAGGGGTATTATGGATGAACTTTGACCTTGACCCGAAATTTTTTTGCCGAGTCGGCATTTTTCGTTTTCGTCGATATCTCGGAAACGGTGCGTCGTAGAGCGAAACGGACGTTATTTTCGGACTCGTCGCACTAGACAAACATGTCTAAGGGGTATTATTGATGAACTTTGACCTTGACCCGAAATTTTTTTGCCGAGTCGGCATTTTTCGTTTTCGTCGTTATCTCGGAAACGGTGCGTCATAGAGCGAAACGGACGTTATTTTCGGACTCGTCGCACTAGACAAACATGTCTAAGGGGTATTATGGATGAACTTTGACCTTGACCCGAAATTTTTTTGCCGAGTCGGCATTTTTCGTTTTCGTCGATATCTCGGAAACGGTACGTCGTAGAGCGAAACGGACGTTATTTTCGGACTCGTCGCACTAGACAAACATGTCTAAGGGGTATTATGGATGAACTTTGACCTTGACTCGAAATTTTTTTGCCGAGTCGGCATTTTTCGTTTTCGTCGATATCTCGGAAACGGTGCGTCGTAGAGCGAAACGGACGTTATTTTCGGACTCGTCGCACTAGACAAACATGTCTAAGGGGTATTATGGATGAACTTTGACCTTGACCCGAAATTTTTTGGCCGAGTCGGCATTTTTCGTTTTCGTCGATATCTCGGAAACGGTGCGTCGTAGAGCGAAACGGACGTTACTTTCGGACTCGTCGCCCTAGACAAACATGTCTAAGGGGTATTATGGATTAACTTTGACCTTGACCCGAAATTTGTCGACATTTTTCATTTTCGTCGATATCTAGTATTATAAATTATTCATCACACCGAAATGCCTCCAAGGCATCTTTAGGCCTTGACGTCTAGTTTTTTGCTGATTCATCCTTGAGGCTTCCTGCATATCTCAGAAACGGTGCGTCGTAGAGCGAAACGGACGTTATTTTCGGACTCATCGCCCTAGACAAACATGTCTATGAGGTATTTTCTTTTTTGATTCGACTCCGAGGTTCGTGAGGATGAAATCAAGGCCGATTATGAGACTTGGTTTCCGGACGATAACTCGAAAAATATTCAGGCAATAGTTGCAGAACTTTGCATGGAGGTTTATATACCACCAGGGAAGAACCCTATCGATTTTGGGATTGATCCGTCAAACGACCTTTGACCTAGAGGTCGAAATAACTTTTTGCTGACTCATCCTTGAGGCTTCCTGCATATCTCGGGAATGGTACGTCGTAGAGCGAAACGGACGTTATTTTCGGACTCGTCGCTCTAGACAAACATTTCTAAGGGGTATTATGGATGACCTTTGACCTTGACCCGAAATTTTTTTGCCGAGGCGGCATTTTTCTTTTTCGTCGATGTCTCGGAAACGGTGCGTCGTAGAGCGAAATGGACGTTATTTTCGGACAAGTTGCCCTAGACAAACAGGTCTAAGGGGATTTATGGATTAACTTTGACCTTGACAAGAAATTTTTTTGCCGAGTCGGCATTTTTCGTTTTCGTCGATATCTCGGAAACGGTGCGTCGTAGAGCGAAACAGACGTTATTTTCGGACTCGTCGCCCTAGACAAACATGTCTTAAAGGTATTATGGATGAACTTTGACCTTGACCCGAAATTTTTTTGCTGAGTCGACATTTTTCGTTTTCGTCGATATCTCTGAAACGGTGCATCGTAGAGCGAAACGGACGTTATTTTCGGACTCGTCGCCCTAGACGAAAATGTCTTGAATGTTTTGTGGATGAACTTTGACCTTGACCCGGAATTTTTTTCCGCTGAGTCGACATTTTTCATTTTCGTCAATATCTAGCAAACGGTGTGTCATAGAGCCCGTGGCAAACATGTTTTAAATATTACGAATTAGTCTTAACACCGAAATGCCTCCAAGGCATCTTTAGGCCTTGACGTCTAGTTTACATTCTTTTTAGGTTACCGGACCTATGGTCCGATAACCTATTGCCGTCGCGATGCGTCCGTCCGCCCACATTTTTATCTTTAAAGTGTACTGTCCGATTTTTCTGAAAATTTGGGAAAAGATACCTTAAAATATTTCAAAAAGGAGGTATTTTTTAGTTTTTCGATTTTTAGCTTATCGGCCCGAAGGGCCGGTAAGCTATTATCGTGGTTTTTCGTCCGTCCGTCGTCCGTCCGGGTCTGTAACTTTTTTTTGGCATGATGAATTTCCCCATAAATTTGTCAGAACATACCTTAGGCCAATATCTAAAAACGTTTCTTTAATTTTTTTGATTGAATCGTTTTTGATTGAATTGCCAATGGCCATTTTCTCAAAAACTGTGTGATCAGTTTTGAGATTTTTGCCTCAAAACATTCCTCTCATGTACCTCTATGACATGTATAAGTTTCGTTGCCCTTGAATCGCCGGAAACATACCTAAAAAGCATGTGGCGCCCATTTTGATTTTTTGACGGGTCGGCGAAAAAAAATTTTTTGGTATCAAATCAAGTCACTATTCGTTTTGGGCCATTTCCAGCAAAAAAAAATAAAAAAATTTTTTGGCCATTGAAAATTTGTTTCGACTTGGAAAATTTCACCCAATTTTTCCTTCATAATGGGAGCTATGCAGAGTAATCTCATAGAACACTTCAAGATAGAGCCTAAGTATTCGCACATTCAAATGGGAAATCATATATTGTGGTTTGAGTGGTGACCTTGAATTTGACCTTCAATGACCTTGAAAGGTCAAAACGACCTTTTTTGTCGAAAAAAACGATGAATTTTGCCTTTGGTGGCCATTTTCTCGAAATCTATCCAGACAGTTTTCCTCAAAATCATGTATAAGATTCCCTTTATGTACCTTTGTGATGTGTATAAGTTTTGTTGCCTTTGAAATGACGGTCTACGTGGGGCGGCCGTTTTGATTTTTTGACGGGTCGGCAAAAAAAAATTTTTTTGTCCCAAATCACTATTCGTTTTGGGCCATTTCCAGCAAAAAAAAAAAAATTTCACCCAATTTTTCCTTCATAATGGGAGCTATGCAGAGTAATCTCATTGAACACTTCAAGATAGAGGCTAAGTATTGGCACATTCAAATGGGAAATCATATATTGCGGTTTGAGTGGTGACCTTGAATTTGACCTTCAATGACCTTGAAAGGTCAAAACGACCTTTTTTTGTCGAAAAAACGATTCATTTTGCCTTTGGTGGCCATTTTCTCGAAATCTATTCAGACAGTTTTCCTCAAAATTATGTATAAGATTCTCGTTATGTACCTTCGTGATGTGTATAAGTTTTGTTGCCTTTGAACCGACTGTCTGTGAAAATTTGTCATTAACGAAAAAAATATTTCAAGATGTAACTTGATTTCGTATTATAGTCCATACAGTAAATGTGTTTCTATCAACATTTACGAAGATGTTTTAACATATAGATGTTAACATCGGTGTAGCAGTTTATATGTATTCAGTATTCTACGCAATTCACATGATTGCCGGTAAGCTACAGCACCCTTGGTGCTATGTTTTAATTTTTCTCAAAATGGCGGCCAATTTTGTCGAAAAACGCTCAATTTTGAATTTTGGCGGTCATTTTCTCAAAAACTGTCTGATCAGTTTTGAGATTTTTGTTTCAAATGATTCTCCTTATGTACCTCTGTGATGTGTATAAGTTTGGTTACCCTTGAATTGCCGGTCTGCGTATGGCAGCCATTTCGAATTTGACGAAAAAAAAAATTTTCGGCCCAAATCGCATTACTATCCATTTTGGATCATTTCTAGACAAAAACATTTTTTTCACCCTTTGAAAAAAAATTTGGACTTGGAAAATTTTCGGCACTTTTTTCCTTCATAAGCTGCCAGGACTGTACTCCTACAACGCCTGAAGATAGAGCTTAGAAATTGGCACTTTCAAATGGAAAGTCATATATGCCGACTTGTGTGGTGACCTTGAATTTGACCTTGGATGACCTTGAAAGGTCAAAACAGCCATTTTTTGGTCGAAAAATGCCCAAGTTTGCACCTTGTCCGTCTTATCTCGAAAACTGTCTGATCAGTTTTGAGATTTTCGTTATGTACCTTAAGATTCCCCTTATGTACCTTTATGATGTGTATAAGTTTTGTTGCCCTTGAATCGCCGATCTCCGTGTGGCAGCCATTTTGAATTTTTGACGAGTCGGGGAAAAAAACGCTTGAAGATAGAGCTTAGATATTGGCTTGAAGTCGGGGAAAAAAACGCTTGAAGATAGAGCTTAGATATTGGCACTTTCAAATGGGAAGTCATATATGGCGATTTGTGTGGTGACCTTGAATTTGACCTTCGATGACCTTGAAAGGTCAAAACAGCCATTTTGGGGTAAAAAAAAATGCCCAGATTTGCCTCTATAGATGAAATGCTTGCAGATAGAGCTCATGTTTGCATTATGAACATATAGCAAAACATATATGGCACCACTAATGATGACCTTGAACTTATTATTATTATTACTATTATAAAAGTATTATATAGCGCTTTATCATTTGGATACAAATATCAGAGCGCTTTACAGTGTGTTACAAAATACAATAAAACACATTACTGTACAATACAAGGTTATACTGACTATGATGACTAGATAATAGATGACTGACTATGATGACTAGATAATACATGATACTTTGTGACTAGACAATATGACAAACATGATAACTACAAGGACATTGTGGACTGGAAATGTTGTTTAAAATAATACGTTTTGAGTTTCTGCTTAAAAATGGAGATCGTGGGTGCGCTGCGGACAAGCTTAGGAAGAGCGTTCCACAGTGAAGGTCCGATATACCGAAAGTCTCTGGCTCCAACTGACTTGTTGATAGGTGGTTGGTTGAGAAGACTACCGTCAGTGGCAGATCGAAGAGCTCGTCCTGGAGTGTATAGGCTCACCATGTCATAGAGGTACTTTGGCGCTTGGTGATGGAGACATTTGTATACATAAACCATCAGGCGGAATTGTATACGCATGTACACCGGTAACCAATGAAGTTTGTAGAGGACCGGCGTAATACTAGTATGGTCGGTGCGCCTGATGCGGCACAGGATGCGGGCGGCCCTGTTCTGGACCTTTTGGAGCTGGTGAAGGAGTTGCTTGTTGTTCAGTGGCATTAGAGTACAGGCGTAATCCAAGCGGGAGGTGACCAACTGATGAATGAGTGTCCGGCATGCAGATTCCGTGAGGTATTTGCGCACCCTGCCTATGCGCCACAGATGGTAGTTGCAGGACTTGACAACGCTAGCAACCTGAGAGGTCATATCAAGGTGCTGGTTGAGCTGGACACCGAGATTACGCACAGTAGAGCTTGGGTTGACCACTACTGACTCGATTTCAAGGGGACATGACCCAAAGCGTTGGAGGTGTGCAGGTGATTGGATGACCAGAACTTCGGTTTTGTTCTGATTTAGTTTAAGAAAGTTATGGGTCATCCACGTGCTCACATGGTGGATACATGCAGACATGGTATGCCAGGCTTGGTTTCGGCTCTCCTTGTCTGTTGGGTCGTAATCGACATACAACTGTATGTCGTCAGCGTATTTGTGGTATGTCACTCCAGAAGCTTCAATGATGTGTTGCAGAGGCGCCGTGTATGAGGAGAACAGTACCGGTCCCAAGACCGAACCTTGCGGGACCCCATGTTTGAGGTCTCGGGGTGCTGAACAAGTGGCGGCAGTTCCAACACAGCTGAACAAGTGGCGGCAGTTCCAACTTGACGTCAGATGACCTTGAGTGCCGAATATCTGACTCGTAATGTATATTGACACTGCGAACCTTGATTGGTAAATCTCAAGGTCTGTTACCCGCCAATGCTGCCATGGCCAAACCAAAATTGTCCGGTAACCTGTCTTAGCCTTTGGGCTAATTTTTGAAAATGGATACTTAATATCACTCGGTAAAGTCATATATATAGCACATCTTTTATGACTTTGAAGTTGACCCCACGACCTTGAAGACTAAATGTCAAGATCACGCCTGACCTGAAATGTGTGAATTGGCATCTAAAGATAAAATACTTGAGTCATTTCGGTAGAAAGGCCTATATGGTTTTGGCAGAATTTTTTTTCTGCCAAAACCTTTTTTGATGAATAATGGCCAATTTTGGACTTCGGTGGCCATTTTCTCAAAACACTGATCAGTTTTGAGATTTTTGTTTCAAACCATTCCCCTCATGTACTGCTATGGTGTGTATAAGTTTCGTTGCCCTTGAATCGCCGGTCCATTTGTGGTGGCCATTTTGATGGGTCAGCGAAAACAATATTTTTTGTCCCAAATCAAGTTATGAGCCATTTTCCCGGAAAAATTGGCATTGAAATTTTTTGAAAATTTCACCCAAGTTTTAATGGGAGCTCCGCGGAGTACTGTAAAACTACTAATTTTGGCGGATTTTGCGGTAGGGGAAAACCGCCAAATTAAATCATCCGCCATATTAACTAGATATATGTTAATATGGATGAGTGTTTTTTATTTTTTATTACTATCCATTTTGGGCCATTTCGGGGCAAAAGAAAATTTTCACCATTGGAAAAAAAATTTGGACTTTTTGGAATTTGAAATTTTCGGCACTTTTTTCCTTCATAATGGGAGCTGCCACTACTGTACTCATAGAACGCTTGAAGAAAAAGTATAGATTTTTTAAAATATATTCCTTAACATATATCTAGTTAATATGGCGGACGATTTAATTTGGCGGTTTTTCCCCTATATATGGCGATTTGTGAGGTGACCTTGAATTTGAGGTAAAAACAGCCATTTTGGGGTCAAAAGACACCCAAATTTGCCTCTACAGATGGAATGCTTGTAGATAGATCTTAAGTTTGCATTATGAGCATACAGGGAGTTGTATGTGGAACAACTGATGATGGCCTTGAGCTTGACCTCAGATGACCTTGAGTGCTAAATTTAAATTTACCTCAATATGAAAAATATCTGAGTGATGTATTCAGCCGGACTCTTTCGGCAGACTATTATCTGGTCGTAGTTGAGTGATTACGACGCCCTCCGTGACCCTGCTCAGATGTGAGGTGCTTGTGCCCTAATTAGCGGGCATCAAACATTACAGTGGTGCCATGACCAGGATAGTCCACATTCGGACAAGCATTCGTCTTCGATCCTGGGGACCTGCCACTCTCCTCTGAGACAAACTCGACAAGAAGATACGAGTGAGGAAGGAAAATGACAATATATCTTGCAGAACCCAATCTCAGGTCGGCCGCAAGCTGGTCATCCGGTCCGGTCGACCTGCAGGACTTGTCCTGGTTCGCAGATTCGTCCAAGACGTCCCCTGCTCCGTCTCCGGACATAGAGTCGAACCCTGCGAGGTTGCAACAGTTGTTGCAGCCGGAGACCCTCTCCGGCCTTCAGTCTGTAGTACAGACTCTGTACCAGGTGCAGTTGGAGGATTCTACCTCACCCGACTGGATTGATCCCCTCGTGGACCCCCAGTGCGTATGTCGGACAGTCGATACGGGAAGAGGTAGATCAGCTGACTCATTCACTCAATGAGCTGGCCACGTCCAGCTGCTATGACCATAGACGGTCGCCCCAGTAGAGGCGACCTGATTGTAGGAGGCGCTCCCCTCTCCACAGCTTCAACCCTCCTCGGAGCATTTGACGGAGAGGGAGCGGTGGCTGATCAAAATCGTGCTTGATGAGTATATGCACAGTCTGCCAGCCGCACCGAGTCTGGATCCCACGATCCCTTATGGCCAGAGATGACCAGTCCGTCAGCCCAGTCTCAGGCTCGTCCAAGCCCGCACGTGCCCGCAGTCCATATTTTCGGGCCCGCACCTGCCCCGAGCTTGGAGGAACCATGTTGACTACGACCTTTCACTGTTCCGGCAATGGGATCTGTGGCCACGTGGCCAGACTTCTCTGCTCCAGCACGCACTCCAGGAGTTGGCTGGCGGCCCATGGCTTCAGCCTCGAGCTTCGATGGCTACCCCGCCTTGCCTGGATCCTATCCGTTAGGACTGGCATGGACTCCTTTCGTGCCTAGTGATAGTGCGTTATTACCAGGTGTCGGCAGCTCCAGCGCCTGCTCCATCCGTGTTCACGGTATATGGGCCCACGTCTACGGATCCTATGAGCTCGGCGCCACACAGATGATTGCGTGTTGCGCTGGGATCGAGGATCTGTGTCCCGTAGATTGTTGTGCATTCACCTCCGAACCGAACGCCAACTGTCCCTGATACTTTTGCATTAAGCAGGGACACTTTTGGTTGCAATGTCCAGAGTTGCTGGGATGGTTGCGGGCCAGTAGCTATGAGGTTCCTGTTTGCCACCAGGATCGCCACCATGTAATTCGGGTATAGATAAACCATAGAAACAGTCTACTGTGCCAAATACATACAAAAACATAATAATGTTACATTAAATATTTGTCATGTTTGTTTTTGCATAATGCAGACAATGGACATGACGTTTTTTGTACTTCTTGGGCATAATAGACTGTTCTAGAGCCCCAAAAGCACATGGCATCAGCAGGTACCCCATTAAGGCAACATGCCTGAGCCATGATATAGAAACTCTTCCATCCGGCCAGTTTGTCCGGGACCCCAACGCCGCCCTCTACGTGAGGGAAACTGAAGCCGGATGTAGTGGCGACTAACACCACGTCCGGAGACAGACCCGGTGTGGCACCTGAGTCTGCACCATATGCGGAAAAGCAGAATGACCCTCAAGTAGATACAATTCCTACAGGAGTGGTCCTTGGGGATCCGTCTAGCGCCTTCACCGCTGACGCTGACGAGGATTCTGTTTCACAGCCCGGCGCCCTGGACGACTTGACGACTTGTCGCCCTGTATGCGCACTGGTCAGGGACGCGTGCTGGTACCTGCCCTTGACCTTTGGGCAGGATCCGTGGCAGTTCCTAGTTGACTCCGGATCAGAAGGGACCCTCGTAGCCATGGGTACGTACAGGCAGCATCCCGCGGCACACCGGCAGTTATCAACTTTACGACGCTGGTAACAACTCCATCGTACATCGAGATGATCGTGGAGGCGTGACTGCACTGCCTGCGCATGCCTCTTAATGGTCATCCCTGTATAGTACAACCAGTGAGTAATTTCGCCCGGGATACAGTACTTGCGCTAGATGGGGCTCTGGTCAAGTCCGATCCTGGCATGATGCCTATTCTCGTGGTGAATCCCACCGATACTCTGGTTTTACTATGCCGCGGATGCGTTGCCGCCATATGCACGCTCGCGATGTCTAGTAAGATCCTCCCTGATGACCCAGTTTGCTGTGCGGCCTGCACACAGGAAGCCGCCGGGGAAGATCCCTTTACCCTGCCGGACTACCTGGTATCTTGAGTTCCGAAGGACCGATTGGATGAAGAGCAGCAGCTTGCACTCCGCATGCTCATGGGAAATGGAAAGTACCCATTCAGAGCCAGAGGAGAGCTCAGAATCAACCACAGAACATGTAAAAAGCTTTGGCGTCTGCTGTACCCATGCTGTACAGGCTGTTCCTTTGCGTTTTGGTAAATTGATGAGTGACAGAAAATTATGTTTGCTATTGCACCCTGTACATTATTGTACAAAAATAATTGCGAGCACATAATATAGGCATATAAAATTACCTATCACAATATATCAATACTAAAAAGTATTCGGAAATTTCGAAAGTTTGGCCACCTGTGGAAAAAAAAATATCAGGTACGCCACTGGTCCTTTTGGCCATGGAAGGACGGCTGTCCGCGGGTACCTCAGCGCGGTCTTGCCGGAGTCTCTCCCGCGGCTCCGCTCTGCCCAGGTCCTCACAGATCCGTTTGCGGAGTTGGCAAAGGCAACCGGCAACCTTTTTATTGGTACTACCATTTTCGGTCTCCAGCGTGTCGTTTTACAAAATTTCTAAATTTAATGTTAATTGTGTGACAGTGAGTGTTGGTGTTGCCACCTAGTGGTTTTGAATGTGTATGAATGTGTGTGCGTGCTGCCACCTGTAGAGTGAATGTTTGTGTCTGGTCTCACTTTTACTTAGTTACTGTTTGTTTATTGTTGATCACATGACTATGTGATATTTTGGCGGGAGTTTTTACTTTGTTCACTTGCACTTTGAAAGTCAGAGAGGAAACATCTGATCGATTTTCCTCGTTACTTTGTATGTTGCACTGCGCCATCATTTTACAAACCATCAACGATCATTACATCATTGATCATTACTTCATTCATCTTTATTTGGATCATCACACGTTTGATCAGGTCAGTTCATTCTCATGCTCATAATGTATTTTAATGCTATTCATTATCATATTTTACTCGTAGAAGGTTAGGGGAATTAGATTTCATTTATATGTGTAGTGGTTGTTCGATTATCAACCATTCTGCATTATTTCATTGCAGGCTGTATTATACACGAATAAACCCTCGAATCAAATCAAGCAAGTGTTTGTTATTACAACACCACCGCTATTACAATTGGATTCCAAACACTCCGCACACCGTTTCTTTCGGCAGATAACGTTCCCAGGTCATCATCTTTTCTGAAACACCTAAAGTCCTAAGGTCGACCCCCATTCTTCCCAAACAGACCCTTATTGTCTGAGCTTGTTGCGTCACAACTTCTGGGTACCGCTCACCTGGCTTTGTTCTGGTTCCGCCATGTAATGCTTAGGTTGTGTTTCGGGAGGTTTTTGGATGAGGCAGAATATGTTGGGGAACAACATTGTAAGAAAACGGTAATGTGGCAATTTTGCTCAAAGATTGCGATAAGAGTTTTGGTCTTTTCCGTACACCACACCTGTTTTGGCTGCTTCAGGTTCGAAGCTTATATCATTTCCTATATGTCCACAATTGATTCCTAAGCTGTAAAATCGATAACAAGTGAGATATTAGCCATTTTGTCCTGTGACCTTGAAATGAGGTCAAAGGTCAAATCAAGGTCATGACAATAATCTGCATATATCATTTCCTATATGTTCATAATTGATTCCTAAGCTGTAAAGTCGATAAGGAGCGAGATATCAGCCATTTTGTCCTGTGACCTTGAAAATGAGGTAAAGGTCAAATTCAAGGTCATAACAATAATCTGCATATATCATTTCCTATATGTCCACAATTGATTCCTAAGCTATAAAGTCGATAATAAGCGAGATATCAGGCATTTTGCGCTCGGACCTTGAAACTGAGGTCAGCGGTCAAACTCAAGGTCACGAGAATATTCAGCATATATCATTTCCTATATATCCACAATTGATTCCTACTCTCTAATCTCAATATTAAGTGAGATATTAGGCATAATGTGTCCCATTATAAAGCATAGGAGAAATTAACATGGGAAAGTCCCTTTGGGCCGAGATTGAGCTACTTCAAGCAATTCAAGGGCAACGAAACTTATACACATCACAGGGGTACATATGAGGAATGTTATGCATCAATAACAAAAAAAGTTACTCAAAAGATTTTGAGAAAATTCCCAAATTTTAATTGTAAATTTGCCGTTTATTGTTATTACTCACCTCTAAACTACTACATGCTCCTTTTCGATCCTTTGGATCGTTCTGGATAGAAATTCGCGTACTGAAAGCAAGGCACGATCGTCTGCCTGCATGACTCGAGCGCTCCTTTTGCCGCCAAAACCGCCGCGCATATGCGCGCGCAGCTGCGCAGAAGCTTCACTTTTCTGTCCAAAAAACGACAAAAGGAAGCCCCTAGCACACAACTGGCGGGGATGGATGGGAGGGCCTTTACTGTAGTAGTTTAGAGGCGAGTAATAACAATAAACGGCAAATTTACAATTAAAATTTGGGAAGTTTATTTTATACATCACCAATCTAAACTACTACATGCTCCTTAGAATCAAAGGATAGGCGGTGGAGCAGTAGTGCTAGAGAGTCATGAAAACAGACGATAGTCTTGATTTCAAGCGAATCGCTAAAATGCTACATTTTCGATATATCTTTAGTATTATAATAAAGATACTCACCTAGCGGTGCGATCGCTTGCCTCCGACATTCACGAATTTCTTCTTCACCCATCGGTGGAAAACGGAACTCTACTTGAGACCGTAATATAAAGAACTCAAACACAAACACAAAGTGTTGCTTATATACACGTGCACGTTAAAACCAAGACTTTTCTGTCCAGCTGGTTCAAACAATAGCCTGCGCTACGACCAGCGGACCCAGTCTAAATCTGGACGACTGGTCCTGAAGTTCGGCAGCATTGGACAGATAGAACCCGATGAATGTCGTAGAATTAGTCCACATTCCAGCCCTCACGATATATTCCAACGGAATATTCGACCTGGCCGCCAAAGACATCGAGATGTGTCGGATTTGGTGGGACGATATTTTGTAAGTGACTCGATCGTCAGCACCTGACTCCGCATAGACAGTCCTCACTACAACCTTCACCCATCGGGATAGTGTAGCTGTGGAAATATCCGTAGCCCTATTAGGCTGATAGGAAATAAATAACCGCTTGCGATCTTTCCTGATCGTTCTGGTACGATCGATGTAGATTTTCAGCGCTCTTACCGGGCACAATAGAGCGTCCGGCTCATTCCGTCCTACGTAATCGCCCAGTGACGGAATTACGATAGGGGAGAACGCTTTCCCGCCCTCAACTGCAGCACGTGTTTTAGGCATAAAATCACGTACTGGGTATAAGGAAACGGACCCATCCGCGCCAAATGCGACTCGCGATACGTCGATCGCCGCGACATCTGAGCGTCTTCGACCACTTGCTAGCATAACTAGCAAGAAAGTCTTAAGAGTTAACCTCTGCAAGGAAACTTCCTTGAGAGGCTCCCAAGGTGCTTTAGTAAAACAATATAGCACAAAAGCCATGTCCCAATCCGGTAGAGTAGGAACTCCCCGTGGCATTTGCGTCCTAAAGGACGCCAAGAGATCAGCAAGGATACGATTATTAGTTAAATCGATCCCCCTAGCACGGAATACAGGGCCCAGCATGGACCTGTATCCCTCGATCGTAGTAGGCTTCAAATTAAGCCTATCAAAGAGATAGCAGAGAAAGTCTAGCACTGCATTCAGAGGGGCAGAGAGCGGATCAATGCGCCTTCCGTTACACCAACGTACGAATACTCTCCATTTAGCCTCATACGTTTTAGAGGAGGATCTCCTATTCTTTCTCGCGAGATGTACGGACACCTGCTGAGAAAATCCTGCCTCCTGGAAGGATCGCTCGATAGCCTCCACACGTGTAATTTGAGCACGTGGACGGAATCGTGAAATATATCCCGCCCCGGTTGCTTCAGCAACCTGTCCTCGATCGGGAGAACCCGTGGTACATCGATCAGGAGGGACAGTAGCAGCGGGAACCACGCCTGCATCGGCCAGCATGGCGCCACCAACAGAATCTCGCACTGAGACCTGGCTACTTTGTGCAGCACTTCTGTTAGGAACCGGGTTGGCGGGTACGCATACCCGAACATCCCGTCCCACGACTGAGACATCGCGTCCACAGCCAGTGCCTCGCTCTCTGGCAGAGGTGAGAAGTAGACCGGGAGCTTGTGATTCCGAGAGGTTGCGAACAGGTCTATGTTCGGTGTCCCGAACGCCTGACAAACGCGCCGAAACACCCCCGGATGCAAACTCCACTCCGTGCCTATGATCTTGTCCGGTCTCGACAGAGCGTCCACTAGGACATTCCTGCGACCCGGTAGGTGCCTCGCCCTGATAAACAGACGGGACTTGAAGGCAAACCTGATCAGACACTCGGCCTCCAAACAAAGCTGACTCGACCGAGTTCCACCTTGTTTGTTTACGTGCGCCACTACTGTGCTGTTGTCTGTGAAGACCAGCCATTTCGTCCCTGGGGGACTCTGAGGCCCCCAGATCTCGAACGCACGTCTCACCGCTCGCAGCTCTAGGACATTGATGTGCAACGCCCTCTCGCTCGTGTTCCACACAGCAGAGAGTTCGTGCTCGTCCATATGAGCTCCCCAAGCCAATTCTGACGCATCGGTGAAGAAGGTCCGATCGGGCAGATACTCCGCCAGTGGCATCCCTCGGAAAAGATTCCGATGGTCCCGCCACCAATGCGTTGCTTCCCGAGCACGATCGTCCACCGATACGACTTGGTCTAGTCGATCGGTGAGGATCCGCCATTGCAATGCTAGACACCATTGAATGGGTCTGAGGAAGCACCTGCCGAACGGCACCTGTTTCTCCATCGACGCCAACAGACCGATGATGGACAGAAACTGTCGAGCTGTGATCGACGACTGCGTCAGCGCGACATCCATCGCCGCAATCGCCTTGAGAACTCTCTTCCGCGGAGGAAGAGCTTCTCCTCGATCTAGATCGTAATCTACCCCGACATACTCGAACCTCTGTGTCGGGGACAGATGAGACTTCGCCCAATTGGGGATCCAGCCAAGGCTGGTCGCCAACCTGAGGACGAACCCGGATTGCTCTATAGCCTGAGACGGGGAGTCGGCTATGATTAACCAATCGTCGATATAATGGTGGAATTGAATTCCAACCGATCGAAACCTGGCTGCCATCGTCCTTACGATACGGGTGAACACGTAAGGGGCGGTGGCTACTCCAAAAGGAAGTACCCTGAACTGATACACCGAACCCTCGAAGGCGAACTTGAGGTATCGCCAATCGGCTGGGTGTATGGGCACATGTAAGTACGCGTCCTTGACGTCGATACTGACTGCCCACTTCCCCTTGGACAGAGCTTTCTGAACGGAAAGCGCCGACTCCATCTTGAACCTGGGTATGATCAGGAATTTGTTGAGGTTTGACAGATCGAAAACGGGACGCCACCCGCCTGTCTTTTTCGGCACTAGGAAGATGAGAGAATAGAATCCTCTCTCGTCCTTGACCACCTCGATCGCACGTTTCTCTAGCAACTGCTGCACCTCGTGCTGCAGAAGCTGAAACTTTTCCCGATCGCCGGGCACAGGGAAGAACCACGCTTTGGGTCTGATCGGTGGTTTTCCAGCCTCCCATCTGAAAGTGAGACCGAACTTCACCCATGCCATGACTGAATTGTCTGACGACGCCAGATCGCTCCAGTTCTGGACGAACTGAGCCAGGCATCCGCCGACTGGACCAGGTTGTGGAAGATCGAATTCCGACAGAACTGAACCTTCCACAGAGCCTACGCTTTCCCGCAACGAGTCACTTCTTAGCAGAAGATTTCCCTTTGCCCTTGAAGCGTCCACCCCCTTTGCCTCCACGCTTGCCATCCCCCTGAGGAGGGGGAGGCTGCGCCCCCCGAAAGGGCGGCTGCGCAGAAGCGGGTGCATGTGGTGCCTGAGGTTGGGCAGGCTTCTGACCCTTGGTCTTCTTGCCTGTCCCAGACCCCGCCGACTTCCCAAGCAAAGCCTTGGCCATAGCCTCATCCCGGAGATGTTCCCGCATGACGGAAATATCCGATCGAGAGAGGTTGGCGTAGGTATAGCCTGAGAAAAGCGGCCTCCCACGTAGCTCAGCGACGTCCGTAGCGGACACGTCAAGCAGACGGAGATCGGCATCACGCATGGTGAGATCCAATTGTGCGCCCAGGTGCGCACTGTCACGCTCAGCAGCATGGACCACTCCGGCCAAGACGCCGAGTGCTGCATGAATGTTGGCGCGACTCCCCTCCTCCAGATCCGCCTCGTCCACAAACTCCTGAACCAAAGTGGTCAGGTGATCCGTCAACGAGAGCTGCCCCATCAATTGATGAGACAGCGTCTGCCAGTGAGAAAGGCGAGCCTTTTTCACATAAGCTGACCAGACCGTACCCTGCTTCCGGGAAAGCAGGTGAAGGTTAGGGTCTTCGACCGGGACGGAAGTCTGATGTCCACCCTCGGACTCTACAGACCGATAGGTGTCGATCGACTCAGGTCGAACACGGCTAGTCGGGAATGTCGACTCCGTACGAGCCACATCCTTCTTAGCCGTAACTCCCTTGTTGATCTTGTCGAAGGACTTGACCAACGCGGGAGCCACAGGGAGCCGGATCGGCCGACGAACTGGCGCCGACGCGAACCTACCGGTTCCCCGTGAGGGCCCTGGAGCATCGATCGGCAAGTCCATACGCCTTGCGACCGACTCCAAAGCCCACCGGAAGTTAGAACCCCCGGCCTGATCGAAAGCCTCATCCTCCGAGGAGGACGACTCCTGATCAGCTTCCACTCGACCCCCCCGATCGTTGGACCTCACAGGTCCGATCGAAGACCTCGATGACCCCAAGGGTACATCAAAGGACGGGCGAGGGAATGCCTGCTCAGCGATCGCGCCCGTCCGGCGACTTACATCCGCGTACACAGGACTTGAGTGGTCCTGAGGAACGACCCCAGCACCACCCGCCCGATCGTGCCCTGATCGAGGACCAGGAGCACGACCGCCAAGTGAAGACTCCCGATCGCACGAACGATCGAGAGCCTCACCCCCAAACAAAGGGAACTCTTCCCCCTCGAACCGCGAGACCGAGGACCCGAATGAGCCATCCAAGATGCTCCGCCGATCGAAGCCCGAAGCCTGATCGTCGCCCACCGAGAGGTCGGACGAAGCCTGAGCCACATCGAAAATCGATGTTGTCTCAGCACCACGGCGCTTAGAGGAAGCACGCTTCCTCTTCTTGGAAGGCCCAGGGGAAGAAACGACGGACCCCTCCACCTCGATCGGCCCCGACTGAGGGACGACGAAGGTGGAGTGCGGTTCCTTGGCTGCTTTCGCCTTGGCAAGAACTGAAACCTTCTCAGAAGATTTCGACTTCTTGCCAGCAGGGGGAGCAAGCTCTCCCTGCGACGAAGGGGCAGCCGAAGAACCGGCCGGGACTCCCTGTCCAAGCAGGGAAGAGAGACCCGGCAGGAGGGGACCCTGAAGGGACGACAGCGACTGTGCAAAGAAGGATTGCACAGCCGCGTTGACCATGTCCTGTGTTAGCCCCAGGGGCTGGCTAACACCGGACGCAATCTGCGCCGTCACAGGCGGAGTCTCCACCTCCATGGGCGACTGGCGGCGCCGAAGCTTCCGCAAGCCTCAAAGCATCCTGACGAGCCAACGAGGCTTCAGAATACTTTGCAGTCGCCTGCACGAAGGAAGAGGGACGCCAGAAACGGCACAGATCACACCTCAAATCCTCCATAGATACCGGGCCATGGTCCAAACAGTCGAAACACAAACTGTGTTTCTCCCCTCCTCGGAGGGTATTGACCAGACACTTCGGGCATGGACGTTTGTCCATGGCACCGGTACCAAGGGAGGATTGTGAAGTCATGATCACGAAAGGGAACTAACCACACACAGCAACAGGGCGGGCAAAATAAGCAAACCTGAGACTGCGCTGAAAAAGAACCCTAAGAGGACTACGAATATATAAACTACAGTATACGACAAAATATATACAGTAGAAAATTAACGTAGAACTATTGATAGATGTAAACAACAAGTACACTATCAAGTACGACGGATGGACGATAATAGGGTGAACTGGCTATACACATCGCTGACGATCTAGCAAGTAACAAACTATCGACCAATACTTATCCAAATAGACACAAAACGATGTCTATGAACGTGGCAGGTGAAATTCCGTAAGAATATATCGCAAAAGTCTAGTTTGCAGACTAAATTCTACGAATTCACCGGGAACCAAAATCCAAAGCTGCCAAGTAAAAATGGCGGTGGACAGAAAAGTGAAGCTTCTGCGCAGCTGCGCGCGCATATGCGCGGCGGTTTTGGCGGCAAAAGGAGCGCTCGAGTCATGCAGGCAGACGATCGTGCCTTGCTTTCAGTACGCGAATTTCTATCCAGAACGATCCAAAGGATCGAAAAGGAGCATGTAGTAGTTTAGATTGGTGATGTATAAAATAAACTGGCCGTCAAAGTCCAAAATTGGCCATTTTCCGACGAAAACGGCCATCATTTGAAAAAAAATGCGAAAATCAAAATGCTAAAAAATACCTCCCTCTCGATATATTTTTAGGCATTTTTGTGCAAAATTCGAGAAAAATCTTATCGTAAACTTTAAAGATAAAACTGTTTCAGACAGACGCAACGCAATGGCAATAGGTTATTGGACCATAGGTCCGGTAACCTAAAAAAAAGTTACTGAACAGATTTTGAGAAAATGGCAGCCAAAATCCAAAATCAGGCATTTTTCATCGAAAAAGGCCATTTTCGAAAAAAAATGCGAAAATCACAGAACTGAAACATACAATCAATAGATGGTCAAGGTTAAGGTATAAGCCATTTTGTCCTTTGACAAACAGGGAGGTAATGAATAGTCAAAATTTAAAAGTTATATCTTGAATATTATCTCTTGAAAATAACATGTTCCATAAGAGTAACTAATCAGCATTGTAATACTGAAAAGAAAATAGGGGGTCACCGTGGTGGTGTCTTCGACATATTCGATAAAAAATCACAAACATTTACTAAAATGACTTAATTTATGGTATTTTTTAATTTTTTTGCTCATATTCACATCTTGCATCTTGTTTTCCAATAGAACAGATACGGTGACCCCCTATTTTCTTTTCAGTTTCAGGATGCTGATCAGTTACTCTATAAAATATATCATTTTGAAGCTCTAGATTTTGTTAATACAGTCATTTATTTTGAAAAACTCTTTGACCCCCTCCCCTCACTGTTTGGAGCGGACTATTTTAAGAGCATATACTAGTGGTACATCATACATGTGGATCTATTAATTGTTGACCTTGAACTTGATATCTGACTACCTTGAATATTGAATCTCAACATCACGCTCTATCTGACTTTGTTGGTATTAATCTACAACACTCTTGGTGCTGTTATAAACACATTTTTAACCTTGAACTGAAGAATCGACTAGTAGGTCAATTCTGTATATTTATTACGTGAAATCCATCAATTAATTTTTTCACACAAGGCATGATTAGACAGGAAAACATTTTTTTTTACAAACCCTCCAATATTCCATATCAGACAGTTTGATGATGAAAATACATCGTTGAAACTCCCAAAACATATCATATGATATTAGTACCACTGCTACAACGCTACTCAGTAATGTGTACTGTATATCACCGCGTCTGGTTCACATCATGCTTCTACCAGTCAACAAAGTAACTTTCGTGATCATCGAATAACAACAAAAACATTCTGCAACTTTCTAGAATCTAGACTTCTGCTGATGTGGTATACCGAGTTTGTCACATACAAAAACGTTTAGAAATACGTTCAAAAACTATTTACGATAATGTTAAAAACTCAAAGAATAGTTCATATAAGACTCATTGCATTGATGGGACAATTTTTACTCAGTCCACATGCTAAGTTGATCGTTGATACTACACAGCGTCACTGAACTGTGGAAAACAGGGTATTCTGTCTTTTCGACACCAGGGATATCAGTGAACTCCAGTTTAACAACACACTTCCATTTCTTGGCGAACCTCTTCATGCAGTGTTGAGATGTGTCAGCTTGTGAAAACGTACTCGAAACAATGAGGGAATTGTCTTCCACATTCCATTGTGACTTCATCGTTGGGCTGTGGACCATTGAACAATTTCTCCGGTACCAAGATTCAATAAGGCATTATTACTTATCACTTTGTCCTGCACATCACATTCAGTGTCAAGATTAACACCTGCATTCATAATTCTGTCACATGTTGAAACTATGTCCTCAGTCTCATGGATCAAAGGTGCTTTGTGAACTTGTTGTCATCTGCAGTGATATTGTGTTCCTTATTCCTATTTTGTGACGCCCATTGTTTATCTGCTAAAACATGGAGGTTGATCTCTATCTTGGCGCATCAAGAGCTGCGTACTCCTGATGCTTTCTGTTTATCTGATGACATGTCCTTGTTCTCCTTCTGAATCTTTGGTTCTTTCATCATCAGGCTCCTCATGAATGAATTTTCAGCTGCACGTAGCTTAGTTCCCTCAGTGAATCTGAATTGGTTCGTAATAAATCCTATATTTGTTAGTTTCTAAAGAACACTATAGCTGAAAACCATTGTCAAATCCTCATGAGTGAATTTCTTTCCAGTCCCTATGCCAAGCAATTCTGCTATTTTATTTATCTCCTTTCAGTTTGACACCACATCATCCTGCCATCGAATAAGGTTAGTGTGTCGTCCGTCCATCTCTAAGCTCCTCCCACAGAAAGTCCATCAACTGTTCTGTTTGGATTCGTGTCTCAGAATCCTGTGATACCCAAGCTATTCTCTGAAAATGTCCTGTCCCACATCACTTGGTTTCATCGGGGAACTCGTATTTCATTTTTACGACCTTTTGTACTCTATCACGGGTGCAATAGTGGGTCATTACACTCCAATTGGGTGGGCATTCTTGCAGATCAAGTTGCACTGAGTCATCCCCATCATTTCTGTGCCTCTCCCACAGAAACTCAACCAATTAGAGTTGGTAACGCTTCAGAAACCTGTTATCCATCCAGCTTTTCTTTGGAAATGCCCTGCAGCACCTTGCTTAATTTCATCGGTGAACATTCGGATGTCCTAAACCCAATCTGTGGAATACAGTAGCTGTTGATTGCATTCAAATTGTTAGGTGTGCATCTTCTTACCGAAACCTGTGCTTTCATTCATACCCTTTATATGAAACTTTCCATTGCCATCAAGCCAATGGATCACATCAGTGTGATGACCATCATTGAGGCTCTGAGCATCTCTCATAGGAAGTCCACCAACTGTAAAAACTAAATGAAAGACGGTACCTTGTAGACTCTCCTTTTCAACATCGTGAGCTTGTTCTCTATGGCAGTGTGAGCTTTATCTCTCTGATATTCATTTTTCCCTCAAGATTCTGTAACGTTGTTCCTCATAAGCCTGATCTTCATCCTCAGTTCCATGTTTCCATTATCGGTAGGCTCGGTTCCAGGATTCTTTTAGGTTGTTCTTCGACCATGACCTTGTAAGTCTGCTTATCATCACAGGCTCCTTTTCCAATTTTGGCCTTCAGAGCTTCTTCTTTATCCAGGTCTTAGAGCTTGTTCTTCAACCGAGATCTTGATAGGTGTTCCTTTGCTCAGAACAAAGCTCCTTCTCCAACTACGGCCTTGAGAGCTTGATCTTTATCCTGGGTCCTGTGACCTTGTTCTCTAACTCAGGCTTTAGAAGCTTGTTCTTCAAATATGAACACTGGACTTGGGAGATAGTTGTTTATACAGGGATTTATTACCACGTTTTCTAACTGTAGACTTTGAAATTTGTACACTGTCCATGGTGTGTTCTCTGTCATCCAGAGACCTGCGAGTCTGTTCAGTAGCATGGATCTCGTCAATTTGTTGTTTATCGACAGCTGGTTTCTTGTATTTTATATGCAAGATTCATTGACATTGTTCTTCTACTAGAGTCGTGGTTACGGTTTTCTCTTCATTTCAGACCTTGTCAGGTCGTTTTCTCTCTGCAACCTTGTTAACTCATTCTTCATTTTTTTGGATCTTGTGAGTTGATCCAAAAAATCTTGTGAGTTGTGTCCAGGATCCAGGATTGTATGAACAGATAGGAACACTTCGTCCCTCTGCAATTGCTCTTCAATTGAGGCCTTGTGATATTTTTTTTGGCATCCTTGTTGAACTGTTCATCATTTGATGACTCCCAAGCTTATTTATCGGACGCATCATGAAGTGTGTCAGTCCTTCGCTGGAAATTTTCAGCGGACCGATGCTTGGTACTGTCTGTGAATCTATATACGTTGGGACGTTGAGACTTAATCAGTTTCTCTGGGGCACATCGGAACATGATATTGATCAAATTATCACGTGTGAATGGTCTCCCTATCTTCTCGCTGAACAATGTTGCTATTTTATTTCTATCCTTTATGCGGAACAACCCTTTGTCATCAAGCCATTGGACGATGTTAGAGTCACGACCATCTCTGAGAAGCTCCCACAGAAATTCTACTAGAAGTACCCTCTTGTTAGAACATTCCATAGTTTGGATGGTGGAATATTTCTGAAGATTGCCAGGTGCACATCGTTTTGTTTCATCGGTGAACCTGAATAAGTCTCTTTCCCGATCAACCTGAATAATATGTCGTCTCCTCGTAATGATGTTCTCTAAATGAGACATGTTGAAATCCTTCCTCGTTTCTGGCTATACAATTCCTCTAACTGGGGTTTCATCAACCTAGGTATGCGAAATGTCCCGTCGTCACTGACCCAGTGAATAACCTCAGGGTGACGTCCATCCCTAAGTAGTTCCCACATGAACTCGTCTAGTCTTATATTAGAGGTTTGTACACTTGGTGATGCATTCTTAGGAAACCTGAATTGATTTCGTCCTTTATGGGTTCTAATTAGTCTTCTTGCAATGACATTTGTCATTTGTTTGAGGGTATACCTATTCCCAGTTCTCTTATTGCACAACTCTAAAAACTTTTCTCGGTCATTTATGTGGAATGTCGTATTATCATCAAGCCAATGAATTATGTCAGTGTGTTTTCCATCTTGTAATATCTCCTGTATGAATTCTCCTATCTTTATTCGATGTCTTGGTACATTCACTTTGTCTTCCATCTTGATGCTCTGTGATGGCCGCATTTTGATGTCCAGAAACATATAGATGTTGGATCTCAAATCGGGACGCCCAATGCCATATCTTGCATTTAAATAACATCGCTTCAATTTTCCCTGAGACAACTTGAGCAAGCTATTCATGCTCGATATCCTGAATTTCCCACTACTGGAAATCCACTGCAAATACTCAGGGTGACTTCCACTTTCCAGCAAATGGTAAAGATATTTAGCAGGTTCCTCACTGCCTTCAACAAGTTGTAACCCAGCTGTACGTCTTTCGTCCAGCCTGACATCAGCAGGAGGCTGTTTTCCAGCATCTGTGAACTTATAGTATCGGCTTCTAGCAGTCCCATCCATCATAATAAGTCGGCCCTTTCGTTCTTGTTCCCGGAGTTCCTCACTGAGGACTTCTCGTGATGATCTGACAAACCTATGATGCAAACTTGCGCGAAGTTCAGCACACTTCAAAAAGTTATGGATATGAAAGACACCATCTGCTCGGACCCATCTAATAGTGTCCGTATGGTCTCCATTTTTCAGCAGCTGCCACAAATACTCAAGCAATGGGATACGACTTCCTTTACCAGTAACTGTAGGGCCAGCATTACACTCAGGGTCACTGCTGTTTACGTTCAAAGCTGGCTCCACAACTTTTTCAGGAGATTGCTTGTAAGACTCAACTTCTTTGTCTGTTGCTTTTTTTCTCTGGCATAGTTCCCGGAATGGACAATCTCCCATTTGCTCTTTGTTCAGAAGTGCCTTCTCCCACATTTTCTTCTATAACTCCAACGGTATCATGGTTTTCAGTTTCATGTATAACCGCATAATTGCTGAGAATAGGATAGGACTTTGCAGTCAATGGATGGCATTCTCCTTCTCTCTGTTCTCCCACCAAAGGTTGAGGGCTGGTGATTCTGAACTCTGCATTTTCTTGCTGTTCAAAGTTTATGGTGCACTGTACATCAGTTGTAACCGTGTTTATTGTTGGTGATTCTGTGTCCGATATAAATTCTTTGATGATGTTTCTGCTTGATTCACTTTGGTTCTCCTCTGATGTCACCTGATCTTCACCCACTGGTCCTTCACAAGTGATTTTAGTTTTGGCTTCTGCAGGACTGCTTACCGGTAGTGTGAATTTCTCAGGTGATAAGGTCTGTCCAGATGATGTCACCACCTCTTCATTGGTATTTAAACATGTTAAAGTACCAGCTGCAATATGATAGGGAATGTTTTCAGTTGCATCTTGACCAACCTGGCCCCCTGCACCTGACACTGGCGCTGTTAGCTTTACCCTACTACTGTGGACATTGTCAGGCAGCATGAATAGACCTCCACTGTCCTGATTACTACTGGAGATGAAGGTGTCTTGTGCCGGACTCACAGAAGTGCTGATGTGTGTTTGTTTGCTGGGTGCTTTTTTGTCACCATCATAGACTGTATTATCCTGCAGTGGAAAATCTTTTTCTGAAATCTCAGCAATTCCAACAGATTCTTGGTAGAAGTCTTCGAAGACACAGCCTTCGAATGTACTATTTTCTGCATTGTCAGATAGAGCAAATGAACTATCATGTCGATCGAGACACTGTGTGAAAGGAATCAATTCTGAAACCTCAGAATCCGCATCTTCAGTGCTGCCTTCCTCTTCAGACCCGGGGACAAAGCTAATGGTGGTGCTCAGCATTGGGTTCTGTGAATCAGCGGGCCCTTCACTCATCCTTGGCCGCTTGGCTGTCATCTCGTCCAGGTGCCACGGTCTCACATGGAGGGCATCAACTTGGCTAGAGGTGGATACAACCAGCATTTCCTCCTCCTCATGGATCTTGCGCTTCCGATTGGATGGCGATTGTTCTGCTGCCAAGTGAGATTTGTTTTCATGGAAGGGCTGGGAATCAAACCAGTCTGGGTCTCCAGTGCTAAAGCCAGAACTTGCAGACACAATATTGTGAAAGACTCTGGGAGGCCTCAGACACAATATTGTGAAAGACTCTGGGAGGCCTCAGCACTCGAAGCAGGTGTAAACAATCCAATTCTTGTAGATTTGACTTCACTGACATCCAATCCAGGAGCAGGTCCACCGAGGGTATATTGTAGTCATATAGCTTCTTGATCAGCTCTGAATGAGAGTCAGCTTCCAAAATCTTTTCAATTGGTGTTTTGTGGAATTCTCCGTTGACAGCCTCGAGTAAACGTCCAACGAGATTGAGGAGTTTCAAGTCAAAATTGGCCCCGAATTCTCTGCGATATTGCTGTTTCATGTAGGCTCGCAGGTATTCTTTGTTGGCTGTCAGCGAAAGAAAGAAACAACGAAAGTGCTCTTGTAGTGCTGCGATGCTTTCCTCCTCAGCAGACAATGTGGACTCGGAGTAATGATCTCGCCTTGGAAATCTTCAACTGCTCCATAACATTTGGACGTTTCAGCTCAATCATTCTGAACAGGATTTTACACATCATCGATGAACGGACTCTAGCAACAAGCATTGCCGGTAGCTTCTCTTTTATGGCAATGGAGAAGTTTTCCACAATGACCAGACCATCACCGTACTTGTCTACATCGACGTTCTTCACCATCTGATGAAGAGCACATGCTGCCAAGGCAGATGATGGCAGACCCAACTCCAGCAAATTGGGTCCACTGCTCCTGCTTCCCATAGCCTCCAGTGTTCTGGAGTAGTGACGCTTTGCAGCAAACCATGCAATCCATCTCTCAACCAGAGTAACTCCATCCATTTTTCATCCACTTGTACTAGTACCACCATAACAAAGCCACATCCTGCAACACACAAAAATGTGACATTGAGCAAACACTTCGTTACAAATTGTTGTGATCTTGTCATGGAATGTAATTCTCTTATTTCTAACGTCCCTGAAACGTCCTGAAAGCGTAGAGCCAAGGCCTATGGCCCTATAGTTCACCGCAAGGCAACCACAATATTTCATCACATAAACACAAAATTTATATGTGCTGAATATATGATTTCCTATAATCAATTGTACAAACCCTAAGTACAAATTCTTAGGACTTTCATTGCTATGGACCAATTCCCACATTGGTGGTGCAATTATCTCTAACTTTCGATCAATGTCATCTTTGGTCAAGTTCAGGGTCATAAAACATGTAAAAAGATGTACCATATATCGAATGATTTTACATATATATAGAGAACAAAGCTTTTAGGAGTTGTCCCGAAAGACCCATATTCACACATTTTGTGAAGTTCACTACAAGATGCACCATACATCACTCATGGTGGTCCAGCGTCTAATTCAAACTAATACATATTAATGTTAATGTTATATAACAGTATTATAGTACTGTTATATAACAGTACTAATGTTATATTGAATTTCCTATGGCCCCAATACAAACTTCACCTGTTTCTGCAACCATCTGTGGATATGTATATATCGGTGGATATACATTTAAATGTGTGTGTGTGTGTGTGCTAAATTGTTTGGTTTCAAACCACAATTTTTTAGTTAAAATTGCCGTTTTGACCTTTCAAGGTCATGGGAAGTCGATAAGCTGTAAGGTTGATAATAAGCGAGATATTAGTCATTTTGTTCTCTGACTTTGTAAATAAGGTCAAGTCATGTTTAAGGTCTTGAGAATATATAATTTCCTATATGTCCACAATTGATTGCTAAGCTGTAAATTCAATTAAAAGAGATGTTAGCAATTTGGTCTTGTGACCCTGAAAATGAAGGTCATCAGAATATTCAGCTTAAACTGTATATCATTTCCTAAATTCCTATATGTCCACAACTGATTTCTAAATTATAAAGTCAATAATGAGCGAGATATTAGCCATATGGTGCTCTGACCTTGTAAATACGGATGAAGGTCAAGTTCAAGCTCATGAGAATATTTACCATATATCGTTTCCTATATGTTGACAAGTGATCATAAAATCTAATCTCAATATTAGCTGAGATATCATGCATCCCATTATACATGTTATAAAGCATAGGAGAATTTACCATGACCAGTTTGGGCCAAAATGGCCCACTTCGAGTGATGCAAAGGAAATAAAACTTATACGTGGCACGAAGGTACATAAAGGGAATCTTTTGAAATGACAATCTCGAAACTTTATGAAGAATTTTTGAGAAAATGGCCGCCAAAATTAGAAATTGACCGTTTAACAAACATGCTATATGTATTGATTTATAAAAGTGAAAGTAGTCTTCATCTTCATCTTCTTCCTTGCATGGTGAATAACCTCTCAGGAGAGAGTATCCTTACACTGGTGAGGCGCAGGCGCGAGTGACAGTATTTACAGTCAGAGGTCATGTTCAGAGGTCATGTTCAAGGTCACCGACAGTTCCTCCATAAATGGTTTTCTATATGCCAGTAAAGCATCCATAACATCTGTCATCATTTTGTCGGCAGAGTCCAGTTTACACATTTCAGGTCAGATGTCTTCAAATGATGCACTACATGTATATTCATGTATGACTTCCTACATGTTCATAATGCAATCCTCAGCTCTATGTGCAAGTGTTTTAGCCCCAGAGGGCCAAGACCAATTTACACATTTCCGATCAGATGTGATCTTGAGATTTAGCACTCAATGTCATTTCAGGTTAAGTTCAAGGTCACCAAAAGAGAGTTTATATGACTTCCTACATGCTCACAATATGAACATAAGTTCTATCTTCAAGTATTTTTTGTCTGTAGAGGCCATATTACACCTTTCAGATCCCTGTGACCTTGAGATTTAGCCTTCAAAGTCATCTGAGGTCAACGTCATGGTCATCAAAAGATGTGTCATATATGATTTCCTATATACTTATAATATATATACATACTACAATTCTAAGCCCTAAATACAAGAATATTCACCCCATAAGGTAATTTGTGCATATTGTGTCTTTTGGGGCAATTTGGGCTCACGTACTGTACAGCCACAAATTATTCGCGACCTTTCATTTTCGCCAATTTCGTGAATGAAAAAAAAAATCGCGAAATTGAATCGACGCAAAACATTTCTGATGACAATCCATGAACCCACATGCACATTGATATGAAGAAATTGTTCAAGACGCCAAACTGCGAAATTAAATGGCCGCAAACATAGCCTGATCGCAAAAACGCGATTATTTGTGGAAGCGAACTTAAATGGCTTTGCAGTATATATCGGGCCTTTTTTGCTATTCAAGTCACTCAATCTTTATACACAGTGTCAAGGACTCCCACTGGCATGTTTTAAAACAAGAATCTCAAAACTGATCAAAGAGTTGGCGAGAAAATAGCCAAATACTGAATTTAGAGCCTTTTTGGTCCTTTTGAGCCTGGATTCCGGGCTTTTCGAGGGATTCAAGGCATTCCTTCTACATGTATGTCAAGGACCCCAATTAGCCTGTTTTGAAACAAAATCTTGAATTGATCACAGTGTTTGAAAAAATTGAAAAAATGGCCATCAAAGTCCAGAATTGAGCATTTTTCTTCAAAAATGGCCGCTCGTTTGAAAAAATGTGAAAATCAAAAGTTTAAAAAATACCTCCCACTTTATAATTATTGTGCAAAATTTCAGAAAGATTTAACAGTAAACTTTAGAGCTAAAAATGTAGACGACAGATGTAGAAGCCATGAAATTTTAGTTGAAAAGATCAAACTTGCTGGTATTGATCCGAATTGGTTAATGTTATACTAAACTGGACGTAAAGAAACTGTTCATATTAGTGGAAATGCATCTAGTGAAGAAACCATACAGTGTGGAGTACCACAAGGCAGTATCCTTGGACCTTGGTGCTACCTACTTTTCTGCAAAGATATCTGTTCAGCTGTCACTTGTAAAATGTTGATGTATGCCGACGACATGGTACTCTTAATTGAAGATAACAACTTGTGTAGCCTCTCTCTGCGACTCCGTACAG
Source organism: Terebella lapidaria (assembly GCA_949152475.1). NCBI lineage: Eukaryota > Metazoa > Annelida > Polychaeta > Terebellida > Terebellidae > Terebella > Terebella lapidaria. The sequence continues at coordinate 29,305,959 of OX424565.1, forward strand.
AAATCCAAAACTGTTTTTACTGGTTACAAATAACAAACTGTTGATGCACATTTGCAAGACGGAAACCATTGTGTTCACATCTAAAAACAAACAGCATCTAACAAAATTAGAAAATCAAAGTTGCTTGTAGTGGTATCACCATTAATGCCACAAACAAAGTAAAATACCTAGGCCTATATATGGACCAAACTCTATCTGGTAATTAACCTATCGCCAAACCAGTTTGTCCGAGTCTTTTTACGCCATTTACGACGCATTCTGCAAAACGTTATTATTGGCCAAAGAGAAGTTTACCGACGTAATTTGTGAAACTCGGACAACTTTTGGGGGCTTTGGCGATAGGTCAATTGTACTGTAGAATCCATTGTAAACAAAACCATGGGTAAACTCAAATTTATGTATAGACACAGTAATGTTCTCAACACTAAGTGTAGAAATTTGTTAATGTCTGCAATAATCCAACCACATTTCGACTATGCAGTCTCTGCCTAGTATCCTGGTCTCAACAAAAGCCTCAACATGCTCAAAGAAAAATTACAAGTTGCACAAAATAAGGTTGTACGTTTTCTACCAAATATGTCCCCTAGAGATCATATCGGTCAGTCAAAAAGGGACCTCCTTGGGCTACTCAACACAGAATGCAGAGCTCATCAGCTTATGTTAAACCACATGTACAAAGTCCACCACAACAAGGCCCCAGACTATCTCCTAGATTTTTTCGTTAAAATCCAACAACATCACAACATCTACACTCGTGGGTCTTCTTTCAATTTTCATGTTCTTTCGGTTAGATATAACATGGCAAAGGGTTTCGGGTATTATGGGGTTATCATCTGGAATGCGCTACCAAATTGTATCAAAACCATCACAACATATAACAGATTCAAACTTGAAGTAAAACAACATCTTATCAACAATGTACATGAGAATGAAAGGGCAGAGTTTGTGTACTAGTCATCCTATTCAAATGTCAATTGTTCAAATATGTGTTCATATTTAACATGTTTAATATTGTACAACTAAACTGTGTCAAACCAATTTTGCCTCTACGATCATGACCCGTAAATGTAGACATACAATATTGTCTCTCTGAGGGCCAAAGGCCCGTAGACGAAATGCCCTCGTGTCAAAATTCTGCAGAATTTCCGACTAAAAAAAGGCGGAACTTCTAGTCTGTTCTAGCTGGCTAAAAATCAGGAATAGTACTCACATTCTTGGTAAGAGGCGGGTCATGATATCTATACTTCCTAAATCCAACGATATATCCACTTCTTATTGGGTTTATCCTCACATTTTACTGTTCTGAAGCCAGCCGGGATACTTTTTCAAACGAATTTCCTGACATCTTTGCCTGCCAAGTGACGTCCTAAGCGCATGCATTCGAGGGAAATCAGGAATCCCCTCGAAAAATGACACGGGATTCCGCACAAGTGCGCATGCATGTGACGTCACTTGGCAGGCAAAGATGTTAGGAAATTCATTTGAAAAAGTATCCGGGCCGGCTTCAGAACAGTAAAATGTGAGGATAAACACAATAACAAGTGGATATTTCGTTGGATTTAGGAAGTATAGACATCATGAGCCGCCTCTGACCAAGAAAGTGAGTACCATTCCTGATTTTTAGCCAGTTGGAACAGACTCAAAGTTCCGACTTTTTTTTGTCGGAAATTCTGCAGAATTCTAACACTGGAGGCATTTCGTCTTCGGGCCTTTGGCCCTCAGAGAAGACGATATTGTTTGGCGGAGCACATGTACAATTTAGTGGGCAATCCTGTTTCTCTATGATAATCAATGACAATGATGAGTTAATCTGTGGCACAAAATGATAAATACAGATAAAAAGAACATCTGGTGTGTAATAAAGAACACTTTTCTATCATAACCAGTTGTCATTCCGGATCCTAAGTATGGAAAATTAGTTGGTAATAAAATTGCCCACGTTATTGTACATCCTACTCTGTTTGGCTACCGTAAATGGACCACGCTGGAAACAAGTACTTGTACTTTCGTGTGCTCTCCATGGGTATGTGTGGGTTCAATATATGTCTGTATCTTCAACTCCTGTAGATCTATGTATATTTATGTATTTTGTAATGTTTATCCAAAATAAATCAAATCAAAATACAGCTTGACCTGAGCACCTGACCTGGAAACATGGCTTTCAGTCAATGCCGATTTAAAACAAAAAGACAACATATACAACATACATATAAACATTTTTCAATTTTGGCCTGCGGTTGAACTGGTCCTATCCTATACAGGCTAATGTATACAGTAGCCTGCTTCAGATTCCTCTGATTATCGCTCACGAGTCATGTCACTAGGCCTACAGTAGATTCGTGCGAAGAAGAATTAATTACCTCTGCACGTTTGGTAACTCGAAATTAATTCTTGAGGTTTTGCCTTGAAACAGCATTTGACATGCTTTAGATGGTCTGTTTTGCAAGAGTAGGCTACAAAGTTACAGAACTCTAGAAAGATATCCAAATTCCCGCGGACCAAGTATTTTTGTTTATGCATAAAATCCGGATCGAAAAGGAACCCATAAACACCCTGCAGCCATCGAGGGAGGTCAGCGCCCGTGAATACCAGAATGCTCCTGGCACACCCGTCAGTATGGAAATATCACGGAAGAGTCATGCACCAAACCCGCCCCACAAACTGGACCGAGACTTCCTGTCTGGAGCCCATTCTCCACCCGCGGAAACAGCCAACGATAAGCAGGAAACTGACCAAGACCAGTCTGAAGAATCTGTCAATGACGAGTCCATAACCGAGCGAGACCAGTCTTTTTTTATCACAACCGAGCCTACAAACCAGAACGAGATAGCACAGATTGACCTGGTGACCATCAACATCGAAGGCATCAGAAGCAACTTTACCCAGGCAGACTCAGTCCTGAAGAACTTTGACCTGGTAGCCTTTCAAGAACACTGGCTATTCAACTTCGAGGGCGCCTATTTCACCAACATGTGCGACCAGCTCGACATGGGATCTGCGATTAGGTGTGTTGATGACAAAGACCACATCAGCATCCATCAACGACCCCGTGGATATGGCGGAGTGGCGATAGCATGGAAAAATGGCCTATCACCTAGAATCGAAGCCATCCCTGACGGTAACGAGTTCATTCTCCCAATCATCCTGAAAGACCAGCCCAGAGGTTACTGTGTCATCAATGTGTACCTACCCTGCAGAGGCAACCACACAGAGGCTGAATTCAACAATTCCCTAGACATCCTGGCCACTCTGATCGACAATTCAAAGTTACACACCACATGATTCTCCTTGGGGACTTCAACGTATCATTGGTGGACAGTAGAGGCTCAAGAGACACCAAATTCACCAACTGGTGCACCAGCAAGGGTATATCTCTTCCCTCACACTACCCCCGGGAAGGGACTCACCAACACTACAGAGGCAATGGGGCATCAACCATAGATTATATCCTGTCCTTGCCTGAGAATGCCATCTCCAACCTCCATCTTGTGCGGGACCGCCCTGAGAATACATTGTCACATGTACCAGTGGCAGCGACAATCCAGTGTGTGTTGATGGAAGACATACCCACGACAGCCCAAAAGATCCCCCCATCCATCAACTGGAAAAAATGTGACGTTCACCAGTACCAGAGTCTCTTGGATGAACTACTCCCAGAAATGTCGATAGCTGACATCCCCAGCATGGAAGCGGCCCTAGAAACCATTACTGATGCCCTAAAGACCGCAGCTGACCTGTCAGCCCCGAAGTTGAGACAACCGGGCAAACAAGCATGGAATGGGGAGGTGTCCAGGGCCATGGCGGCGAACAAGACTGCTCTCCAAAACTGGAACGAAGCAGGACGGCCTGTAGATGGCCCACTCTGGGATGCTCGCCGAGACACAAAGAAAGCCCTTCAACGTACCGAAAGACAGGCCAATGCAGAAAGGAGACACCGCCTCTACCATGATGTCATGGCAACTGCCACTGCGGATACGAGACTCTTCCACAAGCTAATCCAACAACAGAGATCCCATAGGGGAGTCTCGGGCAACCAACTGATGGTGAATGGGGAAATGATCAAATCCTGCAGTAAAGTCCTGAACACCTGGACTAGACATTTTGCGTCCCTAGCACAACCCCAGGAACAAGATGACCCTGACCTCAAGTACGACCAGCTGATCGCAGAAGACCTCCTTGTGATGGAGTGGGCTGTAGAGGACCACCCAGATCCACACACCCCAATCACTACAGATGAAGTAGCCAAAGCAGTTCAAGCACTCGGAAGCAACAAAGCAGCTGACCTCCACGGTTTGAAGGCAGAGCACCTCAAGAATGCCCCCCCCCCCCCCCCTAAGGTTCTGCATGCCATCACCGATGTCATGAACTCAGTCCTCACCATGGGTATTCCAAACCAGCTGAAGACTGCATACATCCTCCCCATCCACAAAAAAGGCAAAGACCCCCTTGATACTGACTCGTACCATGGCATCACCATAACAGAGACCCTGAACAAGGCCCTGGAGCATGTCACCCTGAGGAGAGTCCATGGGAGTCTCACACAAAGCAACCTGCAGTTTGGCTTCACCAAGGGGTCCTCCCCAGCAATGGCGATCCTGGCTGTCACTGAGGCCATTGCGGATTCAGTCGACCAGAAGCGACCGCTCTACATCTTAACCCTTGACGTACGGAAGGCCTTCGACATCGTCAGACATGACTCGTTGTGTAGAAAACTCTTCCCGCTAGTAGACTCGCACAGTTGGAAGTTTATCAAAGGCAACCTCCGGACCATCAGCCATGTCAAGACAGAAGGGGGAACTGGTGCTTCATTCCAGATTGAGCAAGGCGTGGGGCAGGGAAAGATTCTCTCCACTCACTGCTACAAGACATTCATCAACAATCTCCTGGACAGGCTAGAAGAATCGGATGCACGATACAGGATTGGGGACACCTACATCGGGGCTCCAACCTGTGCAGATGACATTATCCTAGAGGGTCACAACCCACTCGACATACAGACACAGCTGGAGGTAGTGGCAGCGTATGCACGACAGGAGCACTACAAGGTCCACCCAGGCAAATCTCACTGTATCACCTACGGGGTGAAGAACCCAACGACCTTCAATCTGGACGATGTCCCCATCACCTGCTCAGAGATGCTAACACACCTGGGCATTGACCGCTACTCCGACCAACCAAGACCAGATGACCTAATAACAGATAGAATATCACTGGCCAACAGAACAGCATATGCCCTAATGGGCTCGGGTTTTCACGGGATGAATGGTATCTCACCTAGCGTGTCAATCCAGATCTACCGAATTTATGTCCTGCCCAGACTATTGTATGGACTGGAGGCAATCACTCTAAAGCAGAGCCAGCTTTCACAGCTAGAAGGTTACCATCGAAAGACACTCCGTGAGCTGCAGACGCTGCCACTGAGAGTAGCCAGCAGTGTACTTCTAGCCAGAGTCCCACCAGTAGAAGCACTCCTGGACATCCAGATGGCATCACTACTCCAGACAATCTCCAAGTCCCGTAGTGACAGCCTGATGAACATCGGATTGCACCAACTCTCCCTGAAAGACGCCCGTTCGAGCTCGTGGTTCGTATACTGTGCCAAGCGGCTGACCACCTACAACATTGACGCTGTTGATATCCTGCTTGGAAAAACAACACGCTCTCAGATCCGGTCATCCATCATGCAGCATTGGACAAACACCATACAGGACGAAGCTCGATCGAAAACCACCTTGAAGTACCTGGTGATAGATAGATGCTCTCTTACCAAGCCACACCCCGTCTGGACAAAGTTCGATTGCTCAGCAGGCGAAACAAGGAAAGCAATCCAGAAGGCCAAGATGCTCTGTGGCGTGTACACTCTCCAGACCAACCGGGCAGCCTTTAACCAGTTTGAAGTCGACCCAACGTGCCCCTTGTGCAAGATGGCTCCAGAGGACCGATGCCACCTCATTCTACACTGCCCAGTGATGAATGACGCCCGCCTGAAGTACATGAGCAGCATCTCCAAGTCTGCCCTGCCGATTGTCTTTGACCGGCTCTCTGACCAAGATAAAACACACCTGATTCTGGACAGTAACTTTGCAAAGAAACTGTCAGCGAGTTGTGACATTGCTGGCCTAGAGGCATCAACGAGATCATATCTCTTCAGTCTACACTGCAAGAGGACAACAAGTGCTCCTGAATAAAGAGGAGGGGAGAATCATCATCAACAACAACAACAACAACAGGCTTGAAAAGCATGCAGCACATGTATGTGAACGGGACACATTCATCACTCTTTCACTTTGAGGACATTTCTTGACAACCAAAAGCACGTGTGTGCATACCACAGCATAAGCTCACACACTGACTTTGTCATTGTTCACTAAGGGTAATCTATTTGCTGTGTACGACAGTGAAAGCTACTAGTAATAGAATAGGGGCCTACCCGTATGTGTACGAAGCAAATAGCAAAAGAAATGGGCCAAAAAAGTATAAGTTCTGCCAATTATGATGAAATGTAGGTAATAACGATGAAAACCACATATTAATAATACTGCATTCCACATAAATACGTATTAGGTGAAAAAAAGGTTATAGCCAATTAGTATCATTATTCCCAGAAGAAACATACCAAGCAAGCCTACACGCCTCTAAATTCACCCAATTTCGCTATTGTCATTATGAAAACGGCCCTTTATTGTTTCTTAATGGGACGAAAAAAATAACTGTAAGCCAGGTTTGTGGCAAAGTCATATCCATACAAATCGGTCTACATACACATATTTGTTTTGCTGTACGCAGCAAATGTTATATGTACGTAGCAAGAAACAATGTCGGCTTATGTGATCATGAACGCAATTATACATAGATTTCGCTGTCGAGTCATGGATATTCTCTGTGATTTCATTTGAAGACTAATTTCGTTTCTGGTGATAGTAGTTGTCGGCATTTGTGGGCAGAGTACGTTGTGTATTGGGGTGAGGGATGCATGATATATCGGCTAACAAACACACGTTTATTGCAGCTGTTAGTAGGTATAAGCTTATTGCGTTTTATGAAAAAGCACGTACATGTGTGAATAACCGAGTATTGCTGTTAAACATGTGTATTTTTCTTATAACGTTTTAGAGAAAATGGAAGAAAATTATGGCATGATTTATCAATAAGTGAGTGTGTAGCTATTTACATGTACATGATCTAAGATAGCTATCACACTGTGAATAACTTCGATGGGTGTGACCTCAGGAAGGTATATTTAATTTCTCCTAATATAACTCATTTTGTTAACTAAGGCTCAATTTCGTCCTCACCATACGCTACAAAACTCCAAAATATCAACAGTCAAGTCGATATACATTGGTTTGCTGCATACAGTTAACATTTGCTGTGCACAGCAAAACAAATATGTGTACGTAGACCGATTTGTATGACTAATTGAAAATGTTTGAGTTGCAAATGACAGAATTGATATCTCTTTGCCACAAACCTGGCTCATTGTTGTCTTTTATCCCATTAGGAAACAATAAAAGCGCAGTTTTCATAGGACGGTAGCGACAATGGGTGAATTTAGAGGAGGGGTGCTCCTGTTTGGTATATGTTATTTTGTAGGAATAATGACACTTGGCTATAACTTTCATCACCTATGAGTGTCGAATACATATTCATGTGGAATGCGCATATCAGATACGGGTGGTTTTCATGGCTATTACCAACATTTCACCTCAATTGGCAGAAATTACAATTTTTGGCGTACTTCTTTTGCTATTTGCTTCGTACACATACGGGTATTCTATTAGCGTTCAATGTCGTACGCAGCAAATAGATTACCCTTAGTGTTGTTCGGCAATTAGACATCAGAAGCGAGTATCTAATGCAACAATTTGAAGAAATATTTATGCACGTAGTATTTTTAGAGAGTACATATTATCATTTCTTATTGTCATGCAGTGTTTGTCAGAGTGAATGTGGGTTTCCTCTTTAGGACATTTAATTTATCTTGTTAGTAGTTTTGAGCAGGTTAGGTTCCGGGCAGGGTAAACTCCGAGGGCGTAGTTTGACGAAGGGGTATAATGTAGTATTTTCAGTGACGGCCCGGACCATTCCCTCACACTTCAGTACATTAATTTTTATTTGCACTATACACATGCATAACCACACCCACCGTGCACCATATATACATGTACCATAAACAGATAAAACCACACCACAGACACAACTCAGCCGATTACGTGCGATTCACATGACACCCGGCCAAGCACAGAACAAGCCGCACACGTCACACCACCACATGATCTTCACCCTGCACCCAGACAAAGACTTGTTCAGACACGCAATCCGTTTTGGCACGAAAACACATACACTTAGACAAGGACTTGCATTGCCCCATGTTCAGTTAGTAAGAGTCGGTTGTAGAGGTTAGGTAAGCGTCCACTAGGATGGACGCGTGGATTAATCTCAGGAATAAACAGTGAATTGGAAGACAAACTCAGGACTGATTCCAACGATATCAACCTAGAATATTGTAGATGACTTAGCCTTCGGAGATAACAGACTTATAGCGGCATATTTGACATATGATCATGCGAAAGGCCTATATAGGAGCCTGAGGAACACCTCATCACATTTCACCACATTTATAAGTAGGCATAACACATATATGCGGGGCATAGACGTCAATTACAAGGCTCACTTTGGGATAGTCTTGATCCTCCCAGGTAATGACCAGATAAACACTGATGAAGGTCGATGTCTTCTAAATGCTGGTACGCTGGTAGGTCTGGCACACTGATACGCTGGTACACTGGTACGAAAATTACCAATATACAAATTACCAATATGAGTATCGATATATGAATATCAATATGAATATCGATATACCATTGTTCATTTAATAGAAATGAACAATGATCTCTCTTATAATATTGATATGAGCAAATAAATCACAATTCGCTCGATTACACAAGTATGTTTGTTACCACACGACATTTTGATACATGTGTGTTTGTCCCTATTCTCCAATGTTGTATTTGCGACAATGGAATTCACCCCCTTTATGTCACTTCAATCTGGTTTGGTTCAAAATTGTGTTTTGATTTCTCGGAAATGTTGATAATTGGCAAGAAAAGAAAAGTTTAAATATTCATATTCTATTTTGAAACAAAAGTGAACTAAAACAAAAACAAGAAAATAAAATACCAAAGAAGAGTCAAAGATAATTTACTTTAACATATCACACTGACTCAATAAAATATGGGTGTAATGGAAACATTTAAATTAGATCAGTAATTTGGCTCAAATATCCACACACATCTAGGCCAATTTAAAAACAAACATTTTGTAACAATTTCGTACACAAATTTAATAAGCCCAACAGGCATTCTGTACGGGTGGGGGGATAAATCTATAGAAGGAATGACAAGCCACACAGGCCATCATATTCATGCGCATCTTATGTGTCCAAAATGTTTGGAGACGTAAGATATTGTTCTGTTCTGTAAAAATATTGTTCTGTATTCTACCAGTGTACCAGCATACCAGTGTATGAACTCGGATAAGTCAAACTCGGATTAAATTGGACAGAAATGGCTGTTTGACTCCCAGATTGAGCAAATTGGCCTCTGAGACTCAAACGTGAGGATTGTGATATTATAAGGTTACAAGAAATCTTACATATATTTTGACAAATCTTTTGGTGACCTTGAAGTTTACCAAAGACAATCTTGAAGGCTAAATCTCAAAGTCTCGCCCATCATGAAATGTGTAAATTGGCCTCGACAGACAACATAATTGGAAGATAATAGCTATTATAATAGCTTATAAACCCAAATTGTCTGGTAACCTATCGTAGCCATTGGGCTAATTTTTTTATGCATAGTATGAATAGGAGTTGCTATAACAGAAATCAGATTCAATATGATTATCGTTATTTTTGGTGTCAGTACCACTCTAAGAATGTAATACTGTAAAAAGACTAATTTTGGCGACTACTAAATTTGGCGTTTGTGAGTCCTACGTTATTTGCCGGAGATTTAATTTGGCAATTTCAAAACCACATATATTTCTTAACATATATCTAGTTAATTTTGCGGACATTTTTTTTGGTGTTTTTTCCCCAACCACCAAAACCGACAAATAAATCGTCCGCCAAAATTAGTCATTTGACAGTATGAGCACAAAGTAAGTCATGTATGTAGATCTATAATTGGTTACCTTGAACCAACGTCCTTAAGTGGTAAATCTCAAGGTCACATCTGATGTCAATTACGTAAATTGGCCTCTGCAGACGAAATGATTACAGATAGTTGCATCACAGTTGCATTACGGGCATATGGGGCTGGAAAGTCGCGTGCCGTCATGGTGTGATTTTGGTGACAAACAAACATACACCTTTTGCGTTACTGGATGTGAGTTTTGAATTGAGTTATACTCAAAATAAACAAAAGGTGTATGTTGTTTGTCACCAAAATCACATCATGACGATACAGGACTTTCCAGTCTATATAGGGGATGATATATGTTGGATCTATTGGTGACCTTGAATTTTGACCTCACACTGCCTCGAGTATTAAATATCAATTGTAGTATCACATATGATCTGAATGTGCTGGTAATCTACACTACCGTTGATGCTATGTTACAAATTAGGCCTAAAAAATTAATTTTCTGTTTCTCGTCCCCGCCCGACTGTGTTCAAAAGCAGCCTCCCGGATTTTTTTATTTATGATTCTCAAATAAAAAATAAAAAGTGTTCCCGCCCCTATTTTGAGGAGAGTGAATGATTGAGACACCGAATTACAGCATGCAACTTAGGTATATATTTAACTTACAACCTTGTTTTCATTCTCCGCCAACTGAGACAAAGACGTTACCAGTTTCCAAAAACAGTTATTCCATGTGGTTACATGTGTGTAATAATACATAGAAAATTGTGATCACGAATTGGTTTACTATATTTCCTCATGTATACTTCAATAGATGTATTAAATGATAGAACAGATTTCCACAATAACTCATCATTGAAACAACAAATTATCATCTGATGTTTTTTTGATAATCACTGTGGTGATACTGGATGCACTAACGATCCCGCAATGGCGGACAGTAAACACGGTCAGTTTGGTTTTTAACCGTATTTTATCAAATGATAGATCCATTTGTGATAAATGGATACTCTGAAGGTAGCTTAGTATTTTGGTCAAAGACATGCGTAGTTATTTCAAGCAGATCACGCTTTTTTGTTTAGATATGTTGAGGAAAAGAATTAGCGATAAGATTCACCAACGACAAAAGTGAGATTCCCTAACGATGTTCAACATTTAAATAACGTAGATTTGAATTAATAAAGAAAAGATCGTTAGGGAATCTTCACATGTTCGTTAGTGAATCTTCGATTTTACAAAAACAATCATTAGGGAATCTTTCGGCTTTTTTTCAGACGAGTTTTTCATGCTCAAACCAACATAAATCGCCATGTATTTGCAACGAACGGTTGTTTTGTGCGCATAAGAATCAGCAGATGTATGTGTGTATCGATCACAATCGTAATTATCGGGGAAATGAAGAAAATTCAAACGAACCGCGAGTGGGTTCGCCATTGCGGGATGCACTAACGATCGTTAGTGCATCCAGTATCACCACAGTGGATAATAATACTACTGGTACACAGAATCATTCTCTCTGTGTTGAGGATGATGGCACACCAGTGGTGCCAAGGTGCCCGGCCAAGGGCTGTCAAGCCCAAATAAATCAAGCATTTCGAAATGAAATCACTGATTGATTTGGGTTTGAATCTGCTTGAATAAATCAAGCCTCTAGAAACTAGACGCTTCCGGTCGCCTACGACCGCTTGGGTGTATCCCCCGTAGCCCTATCATCTCTGTTGTCCCAAATATATCACTGTTAAGTGTGGAAAATTAGAGCAAGGGCTAAAAAAGATTACCAGAGAAATGTTAAATCACAACTGTTTTCTTTTCCCCACCAAAATTGCTGCACTGATGTTCCGAGGTTATTGAAGGTCGATTTCAAAATCACCACTGAAATCTCTTTATATGAATTTCCATTTCGACATGTTTGATAAAATAATGAAAATACAGATAGATCAATCTTTTCACCTATTTATATTTCAACTCAGAATATTTTACAAACTTAAAGTAAAAGTTGACCAAAACTGCATTTCAAGATGACGAAATTAGAGCCAGATCGAACTTCTCATCATAAGTTATATTTCAACTCATAATACATGTATGTGCCAAACATGGTTTCAAGTTGAAATTCAAAGTAAAAGTTGACCAAAACTGCATTTCAAGATGAAAAAATTCATAAGTTATATTTTAACTCATAATACCTGCCCAACTTGGTTCCAAGTTGAAATTCAAACTAAAAGTTGACAAAAACTGCATTTCAAGATGACGAAATTGGAGCCAGATCAAACTTTTCGCCATGAGTTATATTTCAACTAAACATATGTAATTCAATGTAAAAGTTGACCAAAACTGCATTTCAAGATGACGAAATTGGAGCCAGATAGAACTTTTCGTCATAAGTTATATTTTAACTCATAATATGTGCCAAACTTGGTTTCAAGTTGAAATTCAAGCTAAAAGTTTACCAAAACTGCATTTCAAGATGAATAAATTGGAGCCAGATCGAACTTTCCATCATAAGTTATATTTTAACTCATAATATGTGCCAAACTTGCTTTCAAGTTGAAATTCAAACTAAAAGTTGACCAAAACTGCATTTCAAGATGACGAAATTGGAGCCAGATCGAACTTTTCACCAGAAGTTATATTTCGAATATGTGCCAAACATGCTTTCAAGTTGAAATTCACAGTAAAAGTTGACCAAAACTGCATTTCAAGATGACGAAATCGGAGCCAGATCGAACTTCTCACCATAAGTTATATTTCAACTCATAATACATGTACTAGTATGTGCCAAACATGGTTTCAAGTTGAAATTCAAAGTAAAAGTTGGCCAAAACTGCATTTCAAGATGACAAAATTGGAGCCAGATTGAACTTTTCGTCATAAGTTATATTTTAACTCATAATACCTGCCTAACTTGGTTCCAAGTTGAAATTCAAACTGAAAGTTGACCAATACTGCATTTCAAGCCGACGAAATTGGAGCCAGATCAAACTTTTCGCCATGAGTTATATTTCAACTCAAAATATGTGCCAAACTTGGTATTAAGTAGAATTTCAATGTAAAAGTTGACCAAAACTGCATTTCAAGATGACGAAATTGAAGCCAGATAGAACTTTTCGTCATAATTTATATTTTAACTCATAATATGTGCCAAACTTCGTTTCAAGTTGAAATTCAAGCTAAAAGTTTACCAAAACTGCATTTCAAGATGACGAAATTGGAGCCAGATCGAACTTTTCGCCACAAGTTATATTTTAACTCATAATATGTGCCAAACTTGGTTTCAAGTTGGTTTCATGTCAAAATGGATATTCACAATTCTGTAATAAGTTAGGCTGTTAACATATTAATATTTATATGATCATTCGAAAAAACGATTGGTTTCGTGTGACAGCCCTTCCCAACAACACTTCCAAATATTATTGAGATTCGACACAAATTTAATAAGCCCAACAGGCATTCTGTACGGGTGGGGGGGGGATAAATCTATAGAAGGAATGACAAGCCACACAGGCCATCATATTCATGCGCATCTTATGTGTCCAAAATGTTTGGAGACGTAAATATTTGGAGAAGATGCACAAAGATGGAACTATGGAAATATTGTTCTGTATTCTACCAGTGTACCAGCATACCAGTGTATGAACTCGGATAAGTCAAACTCGGATAAAATTGGACAAAAATGGCTGTTTTGACTCCCAGATTTAGCAGATTGGCCTCTGAGACTCAAACGTGAGGATTGTGATATTATAAGGTTACGAGAAATCTTACATATATTTTGACAAATCTTTTTGTGACCTTGAAGTTTACCAAAGACAATCTTGAAGGCTAAATCTGAAAGTCTCGCCCATCATGAAATGTGTAAATTGGCCTCTACAGACAACATAATTGGAAGATAATAGCTATTATAATAGCTTATAAACCCAAATTGTCTGGTAACCTATCGTAGCCATTGGGCTAATTTTTTTATGCATAGTATGAATAGGAGTTGCTATAACAGAAATCAGATTCAATATGATTATCGTTATTTTTGGTGTCAGTACCACTCTAAGAATGTAATACTGTAAAAAGACTAATTTTGGCGGCTACTAAATTTGGCGTTTGTGAGTCCTACGTTATTTGCCGGAGATTTAATTTGGCAATTTCACAACCACATATATTTCTTAACATATATCTAGTTAATTTTGCGGACATTTTTTTTTGGTGTTTTTTCCCCAACCACCAAAACCGCCAAATAAATCGTCCGCCAAAATTAGTCATTTGACAGTATGAGCACAAAGTAAGTCATGTATGTAGATCTATAATTGGTTACCTTGAACCAACGTCCTTAAGTGGTAAATCTCAAGGTCACATATGATGTCAATTACGTAAATTGGCCTCTGCAGACGAAATGATTACAGATAGTTGCATCACAGTTGCATTACGGCCATATGGGGCTGGAAAGTCACGTGCCGTCATGGTGTGATTTTGGTGACAAACAAACATACACCTTTTGCGTTACTGGATGTGAGTTTTGAATTGAGTTTTACTCAAAATAAACAAAAGGTGTATGTTGTTTGTCACCAAAATCACATCATGACGACACAGCACTTTCCAGCCTATATAGGGGATGATATATGTTGGATCTATTGGTGACCTTGAATTTTGACCTCAGACTGCCTAGAGTATTAAATATCAATTGTAGTATCACATATGATCTGAATGTGCTGGTAATCTACACTACCGATGATGCTATGTTATAAATTAGGCCTAAAAAATAATTTTCTGTTTCTCGTCCCTGCCCGCCTGTGTTCAAAAGCAGCCTCCCGGATTTTTTCATTTGCGATTCTCAAATAAAAAATAAAAAGTGTTCCCGCCCCTATTTTGAGGAGAGTGAATGATTGAGACACCGAATTACAGCATGCAACTTAGGTATATATTTAACTTACCACCTTGTTTTCACTCTCCGCCAACTGAGACAAAGACGCTACCAGTTTTCAAAAACAGTTATTCTACGTGGTTACATGTGTGTAACTAGATGCTTCCGGTCGCCTACGACCGCTTGGGTGTATCTCCCGTAGCCCTATCATCTCTGTTGCCCCAAATATATCACTGTCAAGTGTGAAAAACTAGAGCAAGGGCTAAAAAAGATTACCAGAGAAATGTTAAATCTCAAGTCACAACTGTTTTCTTTTCCCCACCAAAATTGCTGCACTGATTTTCCGAGGTTATTGAAGGTCGAATTCAAAATCACCACTGAAATCTCTTTATATGAATTTCCATTTCGACATGTTTGATAAAAAAAACGAAAATACAGATAGATCAATCTTTTCGTCTATTTATATTTTAACTCAGAGTATTTTACAAACTTGGTTCCAAGTTGAAATTCAAAGTAAAATTTGACCAAAAATGCATTTCAAGATGACGAAATTGGAGCCAGATCGAACTTCTCACCATAAGTTATATTTCGACTCATAATACATGTATGTGCCAAACATGGTTTCAAGTTGAAATTCAAAGTAAAAGTTAATCAAAACTGCATTTCAAGATGACAAAATTGGAGCCAGATCAAACTTTTCGTCATAAGTTATATTTTAACTCATAATACCTGCCCAACTTGGTTTCAAGTTGAAATTCAAACTAAAAGTTGACCAAAACTGCATTTCAAGATGACGAAATTGGAGCCAGATCAAACTTTTCGCCATGAGTTATATTTCAACTCATAATATGTGCCAAACTTGGTATTAAGTTGAAATTCAATGTCAAAGTTGACCAAAACTGCATTTCAAGATGACGAATATGGAGCCATATCGAACTTTTCATCAAAAGTTATATTTTAACTCATAATATGTGCCAAACTTGGTTTCAAGTTGAAATTCAAACTAAAAATTGATCAAAACTGCATTTCAAGATGACGAAAATGGAGCCAGATCGAACTTTTCACCATAAGTTATATTTCAACCTTTAATATGTGCCAAACAAGCTTTCAAGTTGAAATTCAATGTAAAAATTGACCAAAACTGCATTTCAAGATGACGAAATTGGAGTCAGATCGAATTTTTCACCATAAGTTATATTTTAACTCATAATTTGTGCCAAACATAGTCTCAAGTTGAAATTCAAAGTAAAAGTTGGTCAATGTTTTCATAAAAAGCTATTGTGATCAATAATAGACTTAACTAGCAAGAAATAATGTTAATTTATTTGGTCACAGCCATAAAATCTCTGCTGGACAAAGCCTTCACCTTGTTGAGCCCAATAATAAATATTTCTTGTCTTAACTATTTTCATTATGGTCAATAATAGACTTAACATGTAAAAATAATGTTAACTTATTTGGTTACACCCAGAAATTTCTACCGGAGAAAACC
Source organism: Terebella lapidaria (assembly GCA_949152475.1). Classification (NCBI taxonomy): domain Eukaryota; kingdom Metazoa; phylum Annelida; class Polychaeta; order Terebellida; family Terebellidae; genus Terebella; species Terebella lapidaria. Next base: position 29,322,442 of record OX424565.1, read on the forward strand.
TTAACCTTGTTGAGCTTACCTTGGTGAGCCCAATAATGAATATTTCTTGTCTTAACTATTTTCATTGTGGTCAATAATAGATTTAACATGTAAAAATAATGTTAACTTATTCGGTTACACCCAGAAATTTCTACCGGACAAAACCTTAACCTTGTTAAGCTCAATAATAATTGTTTCTCATCTTAACTATTTTTATTGAGGTCAATAATAGACTTAACTAACAAAAAAAAAAGTTAACTTATTTGGTTAGACATAAAATGTCTACTGGACAGAATCTTCACCTTGTTGAGCCCTATAATAAATATTTCTTGTCTTAACTATTTTTATTGTGGTCAATAATAGACTAAACTAGTAAAAATAATGTCAACTTATTCAGTACACCCATGAAATCTGTACTGGACATACTTTCACCTTGTTGAGCTTAATAATAAATATTTCTCATCTTAACTATTTTTATTGTGGTCAATAATAGACTTAACTATTTTTATTGTGGTCAATAATAGACTTAACTAGTGAAAATAATGTTAACTTATTCGGTTACACCAATGAAATTTGTACTGGACAAAACATTTACCTTGTTGAGGTTAATAATAAATATTTCTTGTCTTAACTATTTTTATTGTGGTCAATAATAGACTTAACTATTAAAAATAATGTTAACTTATTCAGTTACACCCATGAAATCAGTACTGGACAAAACCTTCACCTTGTTGAGCTTAATAATAAACGTTTCTCGTCTTAACTATTTTTATTGTGGACAATAATAGACTTAAATAGTAAAACTAATGTTAACTTATTCAGTAATATTGTCCTGTTTTCACTGAAAACATCAGTTCTCCATTCTGAACAAGAAACCAGTGTCATTACCTTCCATTGTACAGGCTATTGGAATGATCGTACATGTCAAAATGGATATTTCAAAATTCTGTAATAAGTTAGGCTGTTAACATATTAATATTTATATGATCATTCTAAAAAAACGATTGGTTTCGTGTGACAGCCCTTCCCAACAACACTTCCAAATATTATCGAGATTCGTCAAAAATTGCCATCTATAGAGCGTTCACAAGCCATGTGTCTCAAACAGGCTGTTTTCAATGCAAAATGTGTCCCCAAACGACCAATTCAGTTGCCACGGCAACCAAAATCGATTGGTGTCGGGATCTTACCATAATATATGTGCCTGCGAAAAATAATGGTGATCGGGTGAGAATTGCGGCCTGTAGCGCGTTCACAAGCCATGTGTCTCAAACAGGCTGTTTTCAATGCAAAATGTGTCCCCAAACGACCAATTCAGTTGCCACGGCAACCAAAATCGATTGGTGTCGGGATCTTACCATTATATATGTGCCTGCAAAAAATAATGGTGATCGGGTGAGAATTGCGACCTGTAGCGCGTTCACAAGAAAATCTCTGCGGACGCGGACGCGGACGACGAAGCCAAATCCATAGTATCCGCCGAACTTTGTTCGGGGGATACAATAATACATAGAAAATTGTGATCACGAATTGATTTACTATATTTCCTCATGTATACTTCAATAGATGTATTAAATGATAGAACAGATTTCTACAATTACTCATCATTGAAACAACAAATTATCATCTGATGGTTTTTTGATAATAATACTACTGATACACAGAATCATCCTCTCTGTGCTGAGTATGATGGCACACCAGTGGTGCCAAGGTGCCCGGCCAAGGGCTGTCAAGCCCAAATGATTCAAGCATTTCGAAATGAAATCATTGATTGATTTGGGCTTGAATCTGCTCGAATAAATCAAGCCTCTAGAAATGAAATGATTAATGTCATGTATTACATGTGTTCTAAAAGCTTGATTTATTCGAATGCCGAATATTTGTTTGAATGCCTTTATGCAGGAGTGTTTTTGGGGTTTTTTCATAAGTGTGAAATGTTGCCCAGCCAAAAATAAAAAATGCCTCCCAGTCCCTGCCCAATTTCTCATGAGCTGAGGACGGTATTTTTGGCAAGATAAAAAATAAAAAGTCCCTCCCGGCCCAGTTTTGAAAAAATAGGAGGACGAGAAACAGAAAATTATTTTTTAGGCCTAACCTAGAACTGCAGGATGTTCGAGGTCAATTCTACATATTTCTGTGAATCTGATCAATTGAATTTTCACATAAGGCACGAATACACAGGAAAACACATACACGAGTTTCTTACATCATATGATGCCATCGGTGCAACGCTACTCAATAATCACCACCTCTGGTTCATATCATGCTCTCACTACTCAAGAACGCAACTTTCCTCACTTTTGGATCAGTTAATCTAGTAAATATATATAGTAAACTCGCGATAATCTAATCACACCAGCAACATTGTACCACACTCTACAATCTGGACTTCATTCTGATGTGGTATACCAAGTTTGTCATATACAAAAACGTTCGTCAATACGTTCATTAACTTTTTATGATAACGTTAAAAAACTTGATAAATTTATAGGATACATTACATAAATGGGAAATGTTTTATTCAGTCCACAAAGGTATAGCCGATTATGCTCTGATGGGTGTTCAATGATACAACTCCTCGTCGCTGAACTGTGCAGGCATGTATTCTCAGTCATTTCGACACTCTTGCACTCTGTCGTGAGATGCGTCAGCTTGTGACGGGGGCTTGGCATAATGAGGAAACTTGACTGACCCATTCTCGTGTGACTTCATGGTTGGGTTGTTAACAATTGAAGAACAGTTTTCGTCAGTACTGAGATTCACTAGGACACTATGTCGTATAACTTTGTCATTCACATCACATTGAATGCCAATATTTACGTCTGCATTCATCATTCTGCCACATGTGGACTGTTCTTCTTAGTCTCATAGATCACTGGTGCTTTGTGAACTTGTTTTCCATCTGCAGTCGTATTTTGTTCTCAATTCCAATTGAGTGAGATCCCTTATTCATCTACTAGAACCGTATAAGGTTGATCTCTACCTTTGAGCATCATGAACTTCATTTACTCCTGGTGATTATTCTTGGCATGTGTCCTTCCTCTCCTTCTGCCACCTTGGTTGTATCATCAACAGGCACCTCTTCATGGGTTGAATGTGTTCTCTGGAAAATTTCCTCAATAATTCTGGAAAAGGTTCGTCCCAGATCCAATATTTATTAGTTTTTTCAGCATGGGGACAGCAGCCGAAGATCACAGTCAAATCCTTATGGGTCCATTTCTTCCCAGTCCTTGATTCTCCGAATTATTTCTGGCATCACATTAGTGCAAAATGTCCATCAAGCCAATGGATTCTGTCAGTGTGACGTCCTTCCCTGAGGATGGGGGCTCTTTGTTCTTTTGTGGTTGCTTATAATTTGAGATATTGTCAGGTTGTTTCTCTTCTGCAACCTTGACCACTCTTTCTTCATGGGGAGAAATGCAAGCTTTTTAGATGCCTTGTGAGATGTGACTGGGGTTCACTGTATTAACGAATAGTGTCCCATTGTTTTGGTTCTCCATTTGAATCCCTAGCTTTATCACTGGATACCTTGTGATGTGTGTCAGCTCCTCCCTGAGAACTTCCAGCTGTCCGATGCTTGGTACGGTCAGTGAATCTCTACAAATTGCAACCTGTCAGTTTATCCGGGACACATTGGAATATGATACTGTTCAAATTCTGACGTGTGAATTGTTCCCCCATCTTCTTGCTGAACAATGTTGCCATTTTATTTCTGTCCTTCATGCAGAACTTCATCATCAATCCACTGAATCATGTCAGAATCATGACACGTCGTTTTGATTCATCGGTGAACCTGAATAAGTCTCTTCCCCGATCAACCTGAATAATATGTTGTTTCCTCCTAATGAAATATTCTAAACGATACAAGTAATATTCTTTCCCTGTTTTCTGGATGTACAATTCCTCTAACTGGGGTTTCATCAATTTAGGTATACGGAATGTCCCGTCGTCATCGACCCAGTGAATAACATCAGGGTGACGTCCATCCCTGAGTAGTTCCCACATGAACTCGTCTAGTTTCATATTAGAGGTTTGTACACTTGGTGATGCATTCTTAGGAAACCTGAATTGATTTGGTCCTTCATGAACTAGTCTTGTGCCAGTGACATACTTGAATTGTCTAAGAGAGTGACCCTTCCCAGTTCTCTCTTTGTACAACTCTAATAACTTTTTTCTGTCAATTATGTGGAAAGTTGTATTCTCATCAAGCCAATGAATGACGTCGGTGTGTTTTCCATCTTGTAATATCTCCCGCATGAATTCTACCATCTGTCTACTGTGTCCTGAAGCATCCACCCTGTAATCCATATCGGTGTTCTGTGATGGCCGCATATTGATGTCCAGAAACACATAGATGTGGGACCTGTCACTGGAACGTATAATGCCATATCTTGCACTTAAATAAGATCGCTTGAATTTTCCCTGAGACAACTTGAGCAAGCTCTCTATGTCCAATATCTCGAACTTTCCATGAACGGAAACCCACTGCAAATAGTCAGAGTGACTTCCACTTTCTAGCAAACCGTACAGATAACTAGCAGGCTTCTCACTGCCCTCAACAAGTTCCAACCCATCTGTATCGCTTTCGTCCAGTAAGGCATCAGGAGGGGGCTGTTTTCCTGCATCAGTGAACTTGTAGCACCGGTTTGTAGTACACTCATTCATTCTAATAAGTTGGCCCCTTTGTTCTTGTCTCCAGAATTCTTTATAGAGTTTTTTTCGCAAAATCTTAGCAGTATGAGTCTTAGGTAACAATCTTGAGCGAAGTTCAGCACACTTCATGAAGTTAAGGATCTGGAAAACACCATCTTTCCTGACCCATCTGATAGTGTCAGCATGGTCTCCATTTTTCAGCAGCTGCCATAAATACTCGGGCAATGGGATACGAACTCCTCCACCAGTAACTCTACGGCCAGCATTTCCCTCATCGTCAATGTTGTTTTTGGTTGAAGCTGGGTCCACAACTTTTTCAGGAGATTGCTTGTAAGATTCATCCTCTTTTTCTGCTATGTCCTCGATTGATCTTTTGCTCAATTTTGTTCGCACAGTTCTCTGAATGGACATCCTTCCATTTATTCTTTGTGCATAAGTGTCTTCTACATCTTGCGTATGATGGTTTTCAGTTTCGGATGTCACCACATTATTGCTGAGAAGTGAACTTGAGTTCGCAGTCAAAGGATGGACCTTTTCTTCTGCCTGTTTCTCTTTCAAATGTTGAGGGCTGGTGGTTCTGAACTCCTTAGTAGTGTCCGAACCAGCATTTTCTTGATGTCCAAAGTTGTAAGCTGTAACAGTGTGTCCTGTTGGTGAGTCTGTGTCTGATATAAATTCTGTGATGATGTTTCTCTTTGCTTCACCTTGATTCTCCTCCGATGCCACCTGATCTTCACCCACTGTCGCTTCACAACTGATTCTAGATCTGTACTTTGTTGGACTGTTTACTGTCACTTTCTCGGGTGATAAGGTCTGTCCAGATGATGTCACCACTTCTTCATTGGTATTTAAACATGTTGAAGTACCAGCTGCAATATGATAGGGAATGTTTTCAGTTGCATCTTGGTCAATCTGGCCCCCTGCACCTGACACTGTCGCTGATAGATTCACCATACTACTGTGGACCGTACTACTGTTAGGCAGCATGAATAGACCTCCACTGTCCTGATTACTACTGGAGATGAAGGTGTCTTGTGCCGGACTCACAGAAGTGCTGATTTGTGTTTGTTTGCTGGATGCTGTTTTGTCACCATCATAGACTGTATTATCCTGCAGTGGAAAATCTTTTTCTGAAATCTCAACAAGTCCAACAGATTCTTGGTAGAAGTCTTCGAAGACAAAGCTTTCAAATGTACTATTTTCTGCAGCGTCAGATAGAGCACCTGATCTATCATGTCGACCAAGACACTGTGTGAAAGGAATCAATTCTGAAACTTCAGAATCCGCATCTTCAGTGCTGCCTTCCTCATCAGACCCGAGGATGAAGCCAGTGTTAGTGCTCAGCATTGGGTTCTGTGAATCAGCGGGCCCTTCACTCATCCTTGGCCGCTTGGCTGTCATCTCGTCCAGGTGCCACGGTCTCACATTGAGGGCATCAACTTGGCTGGTGGTAGAGACAACTGTCATTTCTTCCTCCTCATGGATCTTGCGCTTATGATTGGAAGAAGATTTAATACACGTGAACTGTTCAATGGTCGAGCGAGATTTGATTTTATGGAAGGGCTGGGAATCAAACCAGTCTGGGTCTCCAGTGATAACGCCAGTACATGTAGACACAATGTTGCGACCGCCACAATGTCTGATTCCTGAGCCTTCAGGTGGCCTCAGCACTCGGAGCAGGTGCAAACAGTCGACTTCTTGTAGATCTGACTTCAGTGACAACCAATCAAGGAGCAAGTCCACCGAGGGTATGTTGTACTCATATATGTTCTTGATCAGCTCTGACTCGGGACCAGCTTCTAAAATCTTCTCAATTGGTGTTTTATGGAATTCTCCGTTGACAGCCTCTAGTAAACGTCCAACGAGATTGATGAGTTTCAAGTCAAATTTGTCCCCAAATTCTCTTTGGTGTTGCTGTTTCATGTAGCCTCGCAGGTATTCTTTGTTGGCTGTCAGCGAGAGAAAGAAACAACGAAAGTGCTCTTTCAGTGCTGCAATGCTTTCCTCCTCAGCAGAGAGTGTGGACTCAGGGTAATGATCTCGTCTCGGGAAAAAATTCTTCAACTGCTCCACAATATTTGGTCGTTTCAGCTCAATCATTCTGAACAGGATTTTACACATCATCGATGAACAGATTCTAGCAACAAGCATTGCTGGTAGCTTCTCTCTGATGGCAATGGAGAAGTTTTCCACAATGACCAGACCATCGCCGTACTTGTCTACATCAACGTTTTTCAACATCTGATAAAGGGCACATGCTGCCAAAGCTGAAGACGGTAGACCCAGCTCCAGCAAATTGGATCCACTGCTCCTGCTTCCCAAAGCCTCCAGTGTTCCGGAGTAGTGACGCTTTGCAGCAAACCATGCAATCCATCTCTCAACCAGAGTAACTCCATCCATTTTTCATCCACTTGTACTAGTTCCACCATAACAAGGCCACATCCTGCAACACCCAAACATAGCAACAAGGGTGCTGTAGCTTACCGGCAATCACGTGAATTGCGTAGAATACTGAATACATATAAATTGTTACACTGATGTTAAAATCTATATGTTAAAACATGATCGTAAATGTTGATAGAAACACATTTTCTGTATGGACTATAATACAAAATCAAGTTACGTCTTGAAAGATTTTTTTCATTAATGACAAATTTTCACAGACAGTCGATTCAAAGGCAACAAAACTTATACACATCACAAAGGTACATAAGGAGAATCTTATACATGATTTTGAGGAAAACTGTCTGTATAGATTCCGAGAAAATGATCACCAAAGGCAAAATTCACGTTTTTTTCGACAAAAAAGGTCGTTTTGACCTTTCAAGGTCATTGAAGGTCAAATTCAAGGTCACCACTTAAACCGCAATATATGATTTCCCATTTGAATGTGCCAATACTTAGGCTCTATCTTGAGATTACTTATCTTGAGATAATGAGATTACTCTGCATAGCTCCCATTATGAAGGAAAAATTGGGTGAAATTTTCTAAGTCCAAAAAATTTTCAATGGCCAAAAAAAAAAATTTTTTTTTTGCTGGAAATGGCTCAAAACCAATAGTGACTTGATTTGAGACCAAAAAATTTTTTTTCGCCAACCCGTCAAAAAATCAAAATGGCCACCACACGCAAACCGGCGATTCAAGGGCAACGAAACTTATACATGTCATAGAGGTACATGAGAGGAATGTTTTGAAACAAAAATCTCAAAACTGATCAGACAGTTTTTGAGAAAATGGCCACCGAAGTCCAAAAATGGCAATTTTTCGTCAAAAATGGCCGCCAAATCGGCAAAAACGATTCAATCAAAAAAATTTAAAAAACGTTTTTAGATATTGGCCTAAGGTATGTTCTGACAAATTTATGGGGAAATTCATCATGCCAAAAAAAGTTACAGACCCGGACGGACGACGGACGAAAAACCACGATAATAGCTTATCGGCCCAAAGGGCCGGTAAGCTGAAAATATAACATTGAGCAAACACTTTGTTACAAACTGTTGTGATCTTGTCATGTAATGTAATTCTCTTATTCCTAACGTCCTTGAGATTTAGCCTTCAAGGTCATCTGAGGTCAGCATCAAGGTCATTAAAAGATGTGCCATATATGATTTCCTCTATACTTATAATACAAACCTAAGCCCTGTATACCAGCACTTCACCTCATAACAAGGTAATTTGTGCATATTGGGTCTTTTGGGGCAATTTGGGCCCACATATATATCGGGGTTTTTTGGCAACTCAAGACACTCATTCTTTATACACAATGTCAAGGACTCTCACTGGCATGTTTTGAAACAAAAATCTCACAACTGATTGCAAGAAAATAACCAAAAACTGCATTTTGAGCCTTCTTGGTCCTTTTGAGCCTAGATTCCGGGCCTTTCGAGTGATTCAAGGCATTCCATCTTCACACACAATGTCAAGCACCCAAATTGGCATTTTTTAAAACAAAAATCTCAAAATTGATTTTTCTTTTTTTGAGAAAATGGCCATCAATATCCAGAGTTGAGCATTTTTCTTCAAACATAGCGCCAAGGGTGCTGTAGCTTACCGGCAATCATGAGAAATGCAGAGTATTGATTTTCCAACATATAAATTGTTACACTGATCTTAAACTCTATTGTCAAAACATGTTCGTAAATGTTGCTGGAAACACATTTTCGGTATGGACTATAATACAAAATCAAGTTACATCTTGAAAGATTTTTTTCATTAATGACATTATATTCACCAAAAACATTTTTCAATGGCCAAAAAATTTTTTTTGCTGGAAATGACTCAAAACAAATAATGACTTGATTTCGGACAAATTTTTTTGGCCTACCCATCAAAAAATCAAAATGGCCGCCCCACGCAGACCGTCATTTAAAAGGCAACAAAACTTATACACATCACAAAGGTACAGAAGGAGAATCTTACACATGATTTTGAGTAGGGCTGGCTATCGGTACCGAGATTTATATCGATTATCGTCAGCACAGTATCGATAGTATATCGATAGTATATCGTTTTTTTTGTCATTTCCAATATCCAACTAATCCCTAGAGTGCGGTCAATAAATGAGCTGGCAATTTGTTGATATTCACAGTTCGCAAATGCTAAATACTTCCTGCACTGTCGCGACAACAAAATATGTGTATCAAGTGCTTATTCAGGTTATAAAACTTACGTAATTGTTATGAACTATGAAGTATCATCGCTATTTTTAACTACGATATTGACTATCGATATTTTGACTTTCATATCGATAATCGTTTTTCCCGTATGTATCGATAGATATATCGATATTTCGATATATCGTGCCAGCCCTAATTTTGAGAAAAATTAGCCCAAAGGCTAAGATAGGTTACAGGACAATTTTGGTTTGGCCATGGCAGCATTGGCAGGTAACAGACCTTGAGATTTACCAATCAAGGTTCGCAGTGTGAACATATGACCTTGAGATTTAGCAATCAAGGTCATCCGTGTGAACTTCGATGTCACCATTACATGTATGTGTGCGGCATTTGATATTCAATATGTTCATAATATATAATAAGATATATCTGGGTGGAATCGTTTAGGCCGCTCAGGTCAATTTACACATTCCGAGTCAATTTACACATTTGGCACTCAAGGTCATCTGATGTCAAGTTCAAGGTCATCATTAGTTGTGCCATATATGTCTTCCTATATGTTCATAATGCAAACATGAGCTCTATCTGCAAGCATTTCATCTATAGACGCAAATCTGGGCATTTTTTTTACCCCAAAATGGCTGTTTTGACCTTTCAAGGTCATCCAAGGTCAAATTCAAGGTCACCACACAAGTCACCATATATGATTTCCCATTTGAAAGTGCCAATTTCTAAGCTCTATCTTAAGATTTTTTTCATATGGTGAAATTTTTTTTTGGTCCAGAAATGGCCCAAAATGGATAGTAATGCGATTTGGGCCGAAAATTCAAAATGGGCGCCATATGCAGACTGGCGATTCAAGAGCAACCAAACTTATACACATCACAGAGGTACATAAGGAGAATCATTTGAAACAAAAATCTCAAATCTGAGCAGACAGTTTTTGAGAAAATGACCGCCAAAGTTCAAAATTGACCGTTTTCGATGAAAACGGCCGCCATTTTGAAAAAAATAAAAAAATAAAAAAAATAAAAAAGACCTCCTTCTCGAATTATTTCAAGGTATCTTTCCCCGAATTTTCAGAAAGATTAGACCGTAAACTTTAAAGATAAAAATGTGGGCGGACGACAACAACACACGCACGGATGGACGGACGCCGGACGCAACGCCATGGCAATAGGTTATCGGACCATAGGTATTAGTCCAAGGAATACCATCAGGGTAGGTATGGTATTTGTTGGATGGACGACGGACGGACGGACGGCTAGACAGACGAACAGACGACGGAATCACGACAATAGCCCATATGGGCCGGTAAGCTAAAAATGGCCGCCCGTTTGAAAAAATGTGAAAATAAAAAATTTTGAAAATACCTCCCACTTTATAATTATTGTGCAATATTTCAGAAAGATTTACCCATAAACTTTAAAGCTAAAAATTTAGACGACAGATGGACGGACGATGGACCATGGACCGATGGTCCAGGCCCGAGTCCAAAAATGTTTTTACATGTAGGTCAGGTCAAGTGCCAGTGGTATAAACGACTTTCGATTTCGCCTGTACGATACTAAATACTTTGTTTACTTCGAGTTTACCACCTCGTTTGTATCAGGGCTTGAACATGGTGCGGATTAGTTAGGTGCAGACAAACGAATTGTTTATTTAGATCAATACCACTTGACCTGACCTAGAAACATGGCTTATTGTCAGTCAGCCTGAGCGACGCGAATTGTCAGTCAATGCCGAATTAAATAAAATAAGAAGACAATTTATACAACATACATATAAACATTTTTTGATTTGTGCCTGCTGTTGAACTGGTCCTATCCTGTATAAAATCTAGGCTTAGTCAGTCCTAGTAGACCTACACCTAGAGCAGATTCCTCTGATTATCGCTCATGAGTCATGTCACTAGGCCTAGATTAATGTGAAGACATCAGGAATCACCTCTGCACGTTTGATAACTCGAAATTAATTCTTGAGGTTTTGCCTTGAAACAGTAATTGACATGTTTTAAACGGTCTGTTTTGCAAGAGTAGACTACAAAGTTACACAACTCTGACTTAAAAAGACATTTAAATTCCCGCGGACCAAGTATTTTTGTTTATGCAGAAATTTCGGATCGAAAAGGAACCCGTAAACAAGCTTAACCCCTTCATCACTCTTTCACTTTGAGGACATCTCTAGTTCTATGATTGGTAGTTCACCGAGTCGAATTGCAAATGTTTTTTGTTTCATGTCACAAATGCGCTTCTGTACAACACCAAACCGCTGGCAGTATTATTCATCAGTGGGCTTGGATAAAGCCGACTCGCGTCTTCCAAAATGTGACATTGTTTTGCACTCATCACTCCTCAAAAAATGTTTCTACAAAACAATGGAAATATCCATGAAATCCATGAAATCAACAACTTTCAAACCAAAACACTGTAGCTGTAAAGTTTGACGCCCGCTATCTAGGGTCACTGCGGATAAGCTGCTCTTTGAGTGTCACGGCGGGCGTAGGTAATTACTTCAGAACTATAACCAGGTAAATAGTCCTCCAAACAAGTCCGGCCGTCATACATTATTCAGACATTGCAGCATCATCGTAATGTAGCCCGTGGTGATAAGCCTGGGACGCCATGGGCGTGTTGCTGGCCGGCCTCGTCGATGTCACTGCTGCGGGGATAGAACCCCAGACAGCCCGACGATCTATCAGAGCCTGTGTCGCACCATCCCAGGGCGAGAGACTACCATCCCAGGGTGAGAGACTACCATCTGGGGGCGTGCGCCCCCGGATCTAAGCAGTCTCCCTCCTGGGCACCCAATTGGAAATTGCCCCCGGGGCCCTCTTAACCAGAGAAAGGGGACGTGGAGAACATGGCCGTGCTCGCCGTCGTCCTCTTGCCTTGACTGCTTTGAGAAAACTCCGAGTAAGCAAGGCGGGCTGGCAGCTTATATAGTTGCCAGCACGCAAGAGCAAGGGCTGACGCCAGACCATTGTTACATGTACAGTATAGTGGATCGATAAAAGACAATGCGTCACTAAGCTACGCACGTGCTTCGAATGTGAAGCGGCCTAAACAGGTGAGGTGTGGTGTACGATGACGACTGAAACTCCTATCGTAATCTTTGGGCAAAATCGCCACATAGAAGAACAGTCCGATAGGTCGAGTCATAGAAGAAGGGCTGGCAAAGTGGCCCACCCAGTGATATATATGTCATTGTCACAGTTTCTGTTCCTGATGTCAGCATTATGCTCGAAATTAATGTGGTGAATTAGCCCAAAGATCAGGACAGGTGTATGGTCGTAACAGTAGGCTACCTCATACTTTGGCAGCTTCATGTTTGAAGCATGTGTTATCATGGTAACGTCTATCTTTTATTGACTGGTTCCACTATTGCATGTTTGTCACGTTTCACCCTTGTGCTCGTGCGCTGTATGCCAGCAGCTTTGATTCTGCCTGGGGTGTAAATTGAATGCAATCTCTGTGATCTTGGCAATGAACAGAATTTTGATAGCGGATCCGACCAGCAACATGCCCACATGCTCAGCTACTGGAAGTCTCTTCCATGACTTTCGGTTCCTGGTGTTCCAGGCTACATTGACTGCATATTAACAGTGGCGATATTGCCCATATAGGCAATAGATCTGGACAGGTGTTTTAGTTTGGTCACAATCACAGATAGAGAAAAAAAATTAGATATGATTGACGTCATCAATCAACGTGAACAAAATTTCCGCCATGTTTTGGTGGCAATTGCTATTATAAGCTATACATGACGGAACGAAAACGTATGATTTATGTCAAATTGAATCATAAAAGTTGAACTATAATGCTAAGAAATGCCACCAAAGAAGGCGCAAATTTGACGTTTGTCCCTTGTGTTACTGATGTCATGTCCCATCTAGTGTTATGGGATATCAATGGTCACAGCACTGCCTCATACTTTGGCATCTTCGAGTTTGAAGCACCCGTTATTACAAAAAGATCTATTCTTTATCGACCAGTTCCACTGTTTCTAGTCTATGACGTTTTCCCTCGTGCTCGTGAGCTCAGACTTGGCACTATAAATACTGCCAGGAGATCTGGGAGTCTTGCTTCCAGTTATCCATTGAGCATGACAGTGAGCACGACTAGTCACTGCTCCTGTCCTTGTTCGAGGTAGAGGGCCGTTGGCTCCTGGGGACAAACAATTGCAGGCAACCTCAAGGCGATGGCTGTTGGCTCAGCATCCACTCATTGCACCATGGCTTGAACCCTGGGGTGGTATGTATTCCCTTGTTGGATTGTTGGCAGATCCGGCTAGCAATACGCCCACATGCTCGTGCACTGGGAGTCACTCCCACGGCTCTTGGTCTCGACACATTGGGCTACATGCCGGGAATGTTGATACTAAGTCATATTTCAGTTGGACCTCGTCTGGCGGGCTTCACGTTCGAAGATCGTGTGTCTCCTTGGAGACGCACTGTCTTTTATCGATCCACTACACTGTGTCAATGACTGTGACATCACACCCTCGGTCTTGTGCGCTGGCAGCTATAAAAACTGCCACGCCGCTTTGTGTCTTTGAGTTGTCTCAGAGCCAGCAAAGCGAGACGTCGACAGTGGGCATGGACATGTGCTCCCTGACCATTTGTCTGGCTAGTAGGGTCCTAGGATCCTGGGGACAATTCCAATTGGGGGCCCAGGAGGGGGCTACTTTGATCCGGGTGCTCACGCATCCATGGATTGGTAATCATCTGCCCTGGGATGGTGCGTACAGGCTTTGGAAGACCGTCAGGCTATCCGGAGTTCTATCAGCGAGCGTTCACCTCTCTTAAGCAATTTAAAGAGAATCCTTTGTGAAACATCTATCACCTCATATATACTTTTATGCCAGATTTATGGACGAGTGTATATTCATCTGTAAGAATACACTGCTGGGAAATATAATGACCCGGTTTTCAAGGCAGTATCTTGTTATCTTTGTTCTCAGGAGCTGGGGGAGCAAAGGGGTTTTGCATGGCCATCTTCACCCATAATTTCGGGTATTTTTACCCCGAGTCCATTCAAGGCAGAATTACAAAAATCCCATGTGTCGTCAAATATATTCATGCTTATCACGCGATGTCCAATTCATCAATTGATAAAACTAGCATAGTGGTTAGACTGGGATTTCTTAGAGAAAGGTGTTATGGACCACAAAAATGAGACCTTTTATGAGTTGAATGACCAATTTAATTATACTCCCTGAGGATCACAACGTGCGGGGTTGCGTTTCGAAGGTGTTCCGAATTTCATAGAACCGGAAGTGAGTATGTTTTGGGGTTTGTTATTTTACTTTTTCACTTTTGTCAATTTGTGTGAGTTTGAGCGAAAAGTAACACTAACAGGAATGATGTGTTAGGTATTTTAAACAGTGTTGTCTCTGTATGATTCAGTGTGTGCGAAATCGAGGATAGATTCAGTTTGGGAGCACGTACATGTTATACAAGGGGTAGGACCAGTACAACCGCAGCCTGCGCAGGCCAAGTTCAACCTAGTCCCAGTGGTGACCAGGTGGTGACCCTGTACACAACTATTTTATATCTGATGTTTATGTTGTAAACATCAGATATAAAATAGTTGTGTACAGGGTCACCACTGGGGCTAGTTCAACCGCCAGCAGGCCAAACTCAACTAGGGCCTGCACGATTAGTAAAAAGTATAGCCGGTTAAAAACATACGAGTAGTGGGCTATTAACCGAACCATAACCGATTAACTGTTCATAAGTGAAGTATGATGTTGTTTTGTCTTCTGAGTTCTGATCAGCCTGCGTAGATCTATTCCCCTCTTCGTGGAAATACTTCCGGTACGAGCCATCCGTCCTAAAATTGCCACATTCCCAAATTCGCCAACGCGGATTTCAGGCCTCGTAATGTAAATGAAACCACAGTGGCTCGTATATATCACGAGCCACTGTGAATGAAACTAACAAGTTTGATCGGCAATCGAGACTCTGATATCAAATCTTTGTTCCAGTGATTTATTTTCCACAAAACGAGTTTCTGAGTTCTGATAACATCAAGTTGGCGAATTTCTGGATGCGGCGAATTTTGGGCTGATGGCTCGTACCGTAATACTATGAGTTTTCAAGGTTCAATTAAGCATTAGACATCAGAATTTTAACATGTTTAATTGGTATCACGCACATTTATAATTATTTTCATTAATTATATTATGGTGTTGGTTTCAAACTTTCTGTTTAATAATATTCTGATGGGCTAAAAACACCTGGTCTCTTCATTGATCCGCATGTTCCCACTTCTATCAGTGTCTAAGACAGGTCATCCAGCGTGTACCAGTGAAGGCAATATTGATAAATAAATGCATGCATGAGTTGAAAACGGAGTGAGGTAAATAGTAATTTAAACTAATTTTGTTGGTGGCGTTCTCACTGTTCTGGCTGTGGGGATACAATATACCCTCTACCCCACCCGGCAAAGTATGCTTTTTCTCCCCTGCAAAAATTGTGTACTGTGTACTATGTAATACGGTAATGAGAACAGTCAAGATCGCGGACTGGTACGGCTGTCACCAGACTTGTCAGGAGCCTGAGCAGACGGTTTGGTGATCACTGATCAAGGTTATAAAAGACAGTTAACCGGTGTTCATGGTGTTTGACGGTTAACTGGTTAATCGTTTGGAGATTCAACAGCCGGTTATTCGAGGTTATTAAAAAAATGCTAGCCATCGGCGGTTAACCCATCAATCGTGCAGGCCCTATCAACGGCCCATGTAATCTTGCATAAACACAGGCAATCAAACTACAGGTATTCAACTCTCAGGACAGGCGCACTCCTAATGGTGACATTGAAGCTTAGAACCAAAATTGTCCGGAAACCTATCTTAGCCTCTTATTGTAACTACAGTGGTCCCTGTAAGATAAGACACCTCCGAAAAAAGACTTCCTTGTCTGTAAAGACTTTTTGTATTCCCCAAAGATCAATTTAACATGTAAATGAACCTGTGAAATAAGACTTCCTGTAAGATAAGACCTCATTTTCTCTGCAAAAGGTGAGGTCTTATCTTACAGGGACCACTGTAATTGTCAAAACTGGATTTGTGCTGTACATGTACAGAAAAAAAAGTACTATTTAATTCTCTTTGATCTCAGGTGCCAGTAAGTTCACAAATTGTATGCTATGAGTACGCACTGGATCATGATGTCATCTCTTCAAACTTCACCCTGAGAAAGTATTAGTAAAAGATGAGTAGTGCAAAGGAAAAGACAAAGGCTGCCCGGCAGACAGGTTAGTATCATAAAGAGAAAGTATGTACTCCATAAACATGTCAGGCATCATCATCTGGGGCGTGTTTCACAAAGAATAATAAAGGTACATTAGCTGACTAAGTGTTCAGGATTTTGCCTATTAATTGCCATGCTAAATGCTCAATTCAGTCGGCTAAAGTAAATTTGGATTCTTCAGAAATGAGCCTCTGGTGATAAGGTTGATTATAGACAAACATATGTTGATTATTCTTAAGTTCATGAATAATCATGCAAATTACCTATCATTACCTGTTCTTTCCAACAACTAAACAATATACTTAGTAGTCTACCGGTATTTCATCAGTTTTGATATTTGGCTCCAAACCAATCCTGGGCAAAACTTTTAATTGGTAAATTTTAACCCTTTTTTCATCATACGATATATCTCATGTTGTTCAGGCAGCCAGCAGCACGGTCCACGGTCCAAGTCTGTAACATCGAAGCCGAGCCAAGTTCAGACTCGAACAAAACCTGCAACGCAACCTGCTGCAATGCTTACATCTTCCAGTGCGCTCTACAAAACCAGTTCTGAGACACTGCTCTCGCAGCGGCTTGGCAAACTCAGTATCAACGATGACAGGAATAGCCGAGTGACTCGGTCACAGAAAGCCCAGCGTAATCAGTACGTGCATTTAGAGATAGTTAAGTAGCTGATCTCCCCCTTGTTCCAGTAATCTATATGTGAAGTTGTGAACCAGTGTAAAATATAGTTATTTGTATTCTATATAATTTTATATTCTTGGAGGATGGCATGTAGGCCATAGTTTGCAACAAAAATGATTTACTAATTTACTTGGATTGCTTCACTGACTGCGTACAGATTTGAAAAATTATATTCCCCCATTTCTTTGACTTTGTAGACCACGCAGCAGCAGTACTAGTGGTCTGTGTAAGAGTCTAGAGGACATTGCTCGCTGTATTGTGGATAGACGCGCCAAAAACATCGTCGTTATGGCTGGGGCGGGCATCAGTACTCCAAGTGGAATCCCAGATTTCCGGTGTGTACCTGCTGTAAATTATCTAAAGCGTAATCATTGATAATTCATTTGTCTTCAGTTATAATGGTATTCAGCTGATTTATCAGTAAATACTATGCACTGAATAATATTGTAGCTTGTCTTGTTTTTGTGTTGATCCTGAGACTTTGCCAATTGATCACAAAACCTGTGACTGTGAAAACCTGTAAGTTAGGTATAAGTGATAGGTATACAATTATGTTGTGTACATGTGTATTTTTGCAAATCTGCATTTTATAGGTTTGAATTTCTCCACGTTTTGAATAATTTTATAGCACGCCAGGAACAGGGCTTTACGACAACCTCAAGCAGTACAACATTCCCGAACCTGAAGCGATCTTCGACATCGATTACTTTGAGAACTATCCACGACCATTCTACACACTGGCGAAGGAGATTTATCCAAACGGCCGATACAAGCCTAACTTTATCCACTATTTCATCAGACTTCTACACGAGAAAGGCCTTCTACTCAGGGTTTACACTCAGAACATCGATGGTTTGGAAAGATGTGAGTGATAAGTAGGATTTTTGTTGCGACAACTTCAAATGAGATGAGACGCATTTGATTCTCTGGTAGCAATGTGTTTCCATTACCATGGTTTGGTTTTGTATTGTGTGTGTTTTAGTATGATGAATATACCTGCATGGCATTGAATTTTGAATGAAAAAAAAACTTCATCCTCTGGAAAATACAAACTTTCGAGTTTGAATGTATCTGACATTACATGTAGTTGGGAAAATTTGGTGGGACAATTCTCATGGTGTGTGAGTTGTAATGCTACAATGCTTGTAATAACGATAATATCTGTGGGAATTTCCAGTGGCAGGAATCCCCGGGCAGAAGATTGTCGAAGCTCACGGGAACTTCCAGTCTGTGTCCTGTGTCCGGTGCAGCCAAAAACACGACTGCGAACAGATACAGGTAAGTCAGGTGAAAACAAATTAATTCACCTATCACAATTTCACACATTTTTTGCAAGCACACGAGAGTTCTTGTTCCGTATTTCAGCAGTTTGACTTATGCAGTGAGTGAAATGATTTCTATCTAACTGTCACATCGAAAATCACTGAGTGAAAAGTTGACTACCGTACCAGTATACTGTTGGTTGGTTCACGATTGACAGTTTTCAATTGTATCACTCTTTGAATGAGTTGGAAGGATTAGTGCTGTGATTTCAGAATGCTATCTTTGCCAATAAACTCCCACGTTGTATGAAGAATGGCTGCACGGTAAGCACTCAGAACAGTGGCTAAGTCACTGTCCAGTTATTCAGTTGTCAAAACACGTATCATGCTTGCCTGTAGCTCTGTAGAAGAAATGCTGTTCAAACCATGTTTCAGATTTGCAAAAGCCATAAACTATAAATTTTCTCCGTCTAGGGACTGGTGAAACCCGACATTGTGTTCTTTGGTGAAGACCTTCCGAAGCGCTTCTACTACTACATGAAAGATTTCCCGCAGGCCGATCTCCTGCTTGTCATGGGAACCTCTCTACAGGTTTGTCCTCGCGAATCATATTCTGGTATCTTCCCGGGCGTATTCGCTGGTGAATATATAGCATTATTCTCAGTTAATCCATGCCAGGAGAGAGAGATTCAATGAATTTCCGGAATCCGAATATGAATTTTCATGTTTATCCTTTGTTATATCTGTAGGTGTTTGTATACTTCTCACATATTTGGATGGGATTCAGACTTGGAGGCGTTCAGTCATAATCTGTGTTTCCGTGCATTTTGTATTCAAACAGGTGGAACCTTTCGCTGGCATCGTGGATTCAGTACACTTGTATGTCCCAAGAGCTTTGTTCAACAGAAACGTTGTGGGTCCTTTCAGACGGAAGAAACGAATGAATGATGTCTTTGTACAAGGTGATTTGTCTATTTGTCGAAATGCCAATTTAAAATATTTGTAAATGTTTGAGCCTGGTTCAATGTACTGGGTACCTAGTTTGAAATATGTCAATTTATATTACCGACATAATCATTTTTTATACATATAGTGGAATGTATATTAGTGAACATTTGAAATGAGACTGCTTGGACCAGTTTGAGCGATATATCAAAACAATGCTTTTGTATATTCTGGGCCTTTCTACATACAGGTGACATCCTTCAGCAGCTGAAACAGTTTGTTGACATGCTTGGCTGGACCAAAGACATGAAGAGCGTCTTACCAGATGACTCATCTCAGGTCGGTAGCGATAGGGAAAACTTTTTTAGGTTACCGGACCTATGGTCCGATAACCTATTGGCGTGGCGTTGCGTCCGTCGTCCGTCGTCGTCGTCCACATTTTTATCTTTTTTGTTTACGGGCGAATTTTTCTGAAATTTTGCAGAAAAATACTTAAAAATAATTCAAGAAGGAGCTATTTTTAGGTTACCGGACCTATGGTCCGATAATCTATTGGCATGGCGTTGCGTCCGTCGTCCGTCGTCGTCGTCGTCCACATTTTTATCTTTTTTGTTTACAGGCGAATATTTCTGAAATTTTGCACAAAAATACTTAAAAATAATTCAAGAAGGAGGTATTTTTTAGTTTTTTGATTTTCGCATTTTTTTCAACATGGCGGCCGTTTTCGACGAAAAATGCCTGATTTTGGACTTCGGCGGCCATTTTCTCAAAATCTGTTCAGTAACTTTTTTTCTTTTTGATAAATAACACTCCTCATATGTACTCCTATGATGTCTATAAATTTCGTTGCGCTTGAATCGCTCGAAGTGGGCCATTTTGGCCCAAACTCGGCTCAAAAGGGACTTTCCCATGTTAAATTCTCCTATGCTTTATAATGGGACACATTATGCCTAATATCTCACTTGATATTGAGATTAGAGACTAGGAGTCAATTGTGGACCTATAGGAAATGATATATGCTGAATATTCTCGTGACCTTGAATTTGACCTCTGACCTCACTTTCAAGGTCAGAGCACAAAATGGCTTATATCTCGCTTATTATCGACTCTACAGCTTAGGAATCAATTGTGGACGTATAGGAAATGATATATTCTGAATATTCTCGTGACCTTGAATTTGACCTCTGACCTCAGTTTCAAGGTCAGAGCACAAAATGGCTTATATCTCGCTTATTATCGACTCTACAGCTTAGGAATCAATTGTGGACATATAGGAAATGATATATGCTGAATATTCTGATGACCTTGAATTTGACCTTCGACCTCATTTTCAAGGTCACAGGACAAAATGGCTAATATCTCGCTTGTTATCGACTTTACAGCTTAGCAATCAATTATGAACATATAGGAAATGATATATGCAGATTATTGTCATGACCTTGAATTTGACCTTTGACCTCGTTTTCAAGGTCACAGGACAAAATGGCTAATATCTCACTTATTATCGATTTTACAGCTTAGGAATCAATTGTGGACATATAGGAAATGATATATGCTGAATATTCTCGTGACCTTGAATTTGACCTCTGACCTCATTTCTAAGGTCCAAGGACAAACTGGCTCATATCTTGTTCCTCTATTGACTGTATGGCTTGGGAATCAATTGTGGACATGATATACATGATATAGAAAATGATATACACTGAATATTTTGATGACCTTGAATTTGACCTTTGCCTCTTCATTTTCAAGGCTACAGCATAAAATTGCTAATCTCTCTCTGATTATTGAACTTACAGCTTAGCAATCAACTGTGGACATGATATATGCTTAATGTTATATATGCTGAATATTCTCTTGACCTTGAATTCAACCAGTGACCTGGCTAATACCTAAAATATTAAACATTGTCCGGTAACCTATCTTTTAGTTTTTTGATTTTCGCTTTTTCTTCAAAATGGCGGCCGTTTTTGACGAAAAAGGCCTGATTTTGGACTTTGGCGGCCATTTTCTCAAAATCTGTTCAGTAACTTTTTTTCTCTTTGATACATAAGACTCCTCATATGTACTTCTATGATGTCTATAAATTTCGTTGCGCTTGAATCGCTCGAAGTGGGCCATTTTGGCCCAAACTCGACCCAAATGGGACTTTCCCATGTTAAATTCTCCTATGCTTTATAATGGGACACATTAAAGCCTAATATCTCACTTAATATTGAGATTAGAGACTAGGAATCAATTGTGGACATATAGGAAATGATATATGCTGAATATTGTCGTGACCTTGAATTTGACCTCTGACCTTGGTTTCAAGGTCAGAGCGGCCGTTTTCGTCGAAAAATGGCCAATTTTGGACTTCGACGGTCGTTTTCTCAAAATCTGTTCAGTAACTTTTTTTCTTATTGATGCATGACACTCCTCCTATGTACCCCTGTGACATGTATAAATTTCGTTGCCCTTGAATCGCTCGAAGTGGGCCATTTTGGGCCCAAACTCAGCCCAAATGGGACTTTCCCATGTTAAATTCTCCTATGCTTTATAATGGGACACATTAAGCCTAATATCTCACTTAATATTGAAATTGGAGATTAGGAATAAATTGTGAACATATAGGAAATGATATATGCTGAATATTCTCGTGACCTTGAATTTGACTTTTGACCTCATTTTCAAGGTCACAGGACAAAATGGCTAATATCTCGCTTATTATCGACTTTACAGCTTAGGAATCAGTTGTGAACATATAGGAAATGATATATGCTGAATATTCTTGTGACCTTGAATTTGACCTTTGACCTCATTTTCGAGGTCACATGACAAAATGGCTAATATCTCGCTTATTATCGACTTTACAGTTTAGGAATCAATTGTGAACATATAGGAAATGATATATGCTGAATATTTTTGTGACCTTGAATTTGACCTTTGACCTCATTCCCAAGGTCGCAGGACAAAATTGCTAATATCTCGCTTATTATCGACTTTACAGCTTAGGAATCAGTTGTGAACATTTAGGAAATGATATATGCTGAATATTCTCGTGGCCTTGAATTTGAGCTTTGACCTCATTTTCAAGGTCACAGGACAAAATGGCCAATATCTTGCTTATTAGCGACTTTACAGCTTAGGAATCGATTGTGAACATATAGGAAATGATATATGCTGAAAATTCTCGTGACCTTGAATTTGACCTTTGACCTCATTTTCAAGGTCACAGGACAAAAGGGCTAATATCTCGCTTATTATCGACTTTACAGCTTAGGAATCAATTGTGAACATATAGGAAATGATATATGCTGAATATTCTCGTGACCTTGAATTTGACCTTTGACCTCATTTTCAAGGTCACATGACAAAATGGCTAATATCTCGCTTATTATCGACTTTACAGTTTAGGAATCAATTGTGAACATATAGGAAATGATATATGCTGAATATTTTCATGACCTTGAATTTGACCCTGACCTCATTTCCAAGGTCACAGGACAAAATTGCTAATATCTCGCTTATTATCGACTTTACAGCTTAGGAATCAATTGTGAACATATAGGGAATGATACATGCTGAATATTCTCGTGACCTTGAATTTGACCTTTGACCTCATTTTCAAGGTCACAGGACAAATTGGCCAATATCTTGCTTATTAGCGACTTTACAGCTTAGGAATCAATTGTGAACATATAGGAAATGATATATGCTGAAAATTCTCGTGACCTTGAATTTGACCTTTGACCTCATTTTCAAGGTCACAGGACAAAATGGCCAATATCTTGCTTATCAGCGACTTAACAGCTTAGAAATCAATTGTGAACATATAGGAAATGATATATGCTGAAAATTCTCATGACCTTGAATTTGACCTTTGACCTCATTTTGAAGGTCACATGACAAAATGGCTAAGATCTCGCTTATTATCGACTTTACAGCTTAGGAATCAATTGTGAACATATAGGAAATGATATACGCAGAATATTCTCATGACCTTGAATTTGACCTTTGACCTCATTTCCAAGGTCACAGGACAAAATTGCTGATATCTCGCTTATTATCGACTTTACAGCTTAGGAATCAATTGTGAACATATGGGAAATGATATATGCTGAATATTCTCGTGACCTTGAATTTGACATTTGACCTCATTTTCAAGGTCACAGGACAAAATGGCCAGTATCTTGCTTATTAGCGACTTTACACCTTAGGAATCAATTGTGAACATATAGGAAATGATATATGCTGAAAATGCTCGTGACCTTGAATTTGACCTTTGACCTATTTTCAAGGTCACAGGACAAAATGGCCAATATCTTGCTTATTAGCGACTTTACAGCTTAGGAATCAATTGTGAACATATAGGAAATGATATATGCTGAAAATGCTCGTGACCTTGAATTTGACCTTTGACCTATTTTCAAGGTCACAGGACAAAATGGCCAATATCTTGCTTATTAGCGACTTTACAGCTTAGGAATTAATTGTGAACATATAGGAAATGATATATTCTGAATATTTTAATGATATTGAATTTGACCTTTGACCTAAATTTCAAGGTCAGTCGTTTTATTTTCAAAGTCAGATTACAAAATGGCTTATATCTCGCTTATTATCAAATTTACAGCTTAGGGGTCCATAGTGAACATATAGGAAATGATGTATGCTGAATAGTTTGGTAATCTAGAATTTAACCTTTGATCCCATTTTCACGGTTAGAGATATGGCGATTTCAGTGGTCACCTTGAATTTGACTTTCAACTTTCTCGGCTTAACTCTGTATATTTCTCCGGTAACCTTACTAGCCCATTGGGCTAATTTTTAGTAAACTTGCATTTAAGTAACGAGTGACATCAGACATGCAGTTGCTCTATTCAGCGTGTTGAATCCAACAATATATTAAATACTTTATGATGTTGTTAATTAAAAGGTTATGTATTTCTGACTGTTACAGTCTGAGATTACAGGTGACTCCAAGAGTAAGCCTGCAGACTCATCCACTGACCATGAAACTGTCTCGTCCACTTCTGAAAGCACACCAGCTCCATCATCATCATCATCATCATCATCCAAAGCTACAACCACCTCATCATCAGCTAAAACCACATCATCAACAAGACTGGCATCATTAACTAAGCCTGGATACCGCACCATAGCTCCATCATCGTCATCATCATCATCGACTAAAACTGCAACCGTGCAAAATTCTTCGAAAGGATCCTCCGCGACAGACATTGATGCTCCGAAGCTCACCAAACGCCAGTCATTGCAGAGACCAATGACAAGAAACAATAAACTTCAAGAAATCTCGCTGGTTAATCGTATGGTGCAAGCAAACAGTATCAGGCGAGGCATGGCGACAAGGGGCACCGAATCGAAACAAGAATCTCAAACGATTGACCCTAGTTTAAAGCCTCGGTTGGAGAAAAGACCTGTGGCGTTCCACGCACAGAGGCATCTTCAGCGAACGGATAACCCACGACTGATGCCCAACAGTGATTCGTCGAGCAGTCAGTCTGCCTCTTCTGGTGATGAGGATGATTGATGTAGGCAAATATATAGGGAAGTGCTGTGCTCTATCAGATATATTGGAGCAGAAGCACTGTTGTCCAATAATGACCAATATTTTGTCTTTGGTCATACTTGAGGTATTGGCCCATATCAGATGATTTAATGGTGTGTGTGTAAAATACCATGTAAGTGTGCTGTGCTCATTTATCAGCTGCAGTGTGGTTAATCCATGATATTCTCTTTCCGTTATTGCATTTGAATGCCTTGCAGGAGTGTAGGGTGAATTGATCACTTGCTATTTTGCTGATATGGTGGTGCTAACATTTCCAAATTTTGAAACAATACAATAAAATACCATACAAATAACGGTAGCTGTGGTTTATCATAAAAGTTGATTAACTTACTCAGCTCACTCAGTATTAGGCATTGCCAATTCTTCTGTTTATGAATTTATGCAATTTCTCTGCTTTGACATATGCGTTTTGTGTAGAATTCTTGTGTGTTTGTCACAAAAAAATTATGGTGATGGCACTTCCTCATTTTCTAGTCTCATTATTCATGCTTAATTGAAACTTCACAAAATGGTAAATATACATGTACCTCGCTAATTATCCTCCCAGAAAACTGTGATAAATCTAACTACATGTGATGAAATATTATTCACTGATATTGTGGTCCATTTAATATAACGTTGTGTTCTTCCAGCTCTGTGTATTTATTTATTGTCTATGATATGGAAATAGTTTCGTGAGTTATTGCTCATTGTTGGAAAATGAATATACATGTATCACGTGTAGGTGGACCACATGTACTACCAGTATTCTCACATGATTATTATACCTGTGATAAATACAAACATTTCCAGATCTTGAGTTATGTTTACTGATGGAAATTTCAAGCTAAACAAAAAACCTCTGGCATACAATAATAATCAAATATAATCCTTCATTTCCTAAAATTAGATATGTATACAAATTTTGCACTGTGAACTACGAATCCACATGCACTTGCAAAACTGCCAGGAAAAGAAGCGATGTCCTTCATATTTTATTTGATAAAGACAAATGCTCCTAAAAGTATGACAGTACAGTACTACAAATTGTCATTTAAAACCATGAGTTTCAGCAAGACGGACACCACATGGACGTTTAAACTGTTCCCTAAAACTCTATATCGTTGTATGGTGGTGATATCCGAGGGAAAATCTGAAAAACAAAATTGAAATACCAGGTATATCCTATTGCTATTTTCTGTCCCCTCAAATTACATGTACCAGTGAGTAATTTTCGACCAGTTTCACACTTGACAAATAATATTTCAAAAGTGAGATAACAGTAAACCAAGAAAAAGCCTGATACATGTATAATCAACTGTTTACCAAAATTGGCGGGAAAGCACATGAGGTTGGCTATTTCTCGCGGAGAGAAGAACCGGAGACCCATCGAAGCTACTCCTTTCTCCACCTCCTCCGTGTACACTCGGTCTCGCTTGTACTGCGTCTGAAAGTATCAACTCTGATACTGTGTATTGCTATCCATACATGTAAACAAAGTTATTCATTTCAAAATTTTGAAATAATTTTATAGATATCATATGTCGAGTGATTTATATACATGTACATTCATATCTCACCAAATCAACTTGAGCTTGTTGGTTGGTTTGTATCACAGATCCTGCTCCTTCTATGTGGTGACCATATCTGAGAGATAAACCTTTCTTTGATGATTACACCAAAGGATTTCTTCACTGCAAACTGATTCATGTAAGTTCAATGACCCTTGGAACAACATTTATTCGTATGAAACAGTGTGATATGAAAAGGCCCTGCAATATTGATCACCATCTGTCAATGAATCAAAGGAATAAATTCCACATTATATAAAACACACACCTTTTGGTGAAACAACAAGAATTCTTGGAGGAAGGCACCACAATATCCATCACCCAAAAACGCTGGAGAAAATGCGGAGGAATCCTGAAGCTATCCAGGTATTCCTCTGGTCTGTTCTCCAGAAATGCACTCAGGTCTCGGCAGGTGGCCTCACATTTCTTATACAGTGGAAGTGTTTCAGCTGCTTCGCTCAAACCATGTTGATTGTCAGTATCACTTATTGCTGTATTTTGCAAACAGTCTGTTGAACTTGATGCAGTGTCAATTCGTTCAGATTTATTGAATTTCTCAAAGCTGTCCTTTCTCAATGGCACATGACTACATGCATCAACAGAGCGTGCACCATCACAGCTCTCCTGACAATCGTCTGATAGCCTGTCGTCTAATGCAGTGACATTGTTTGTAGTGATGTGAAGTTGTTCAGTACTACTCATAGTTATTCCTGTGCCCTGCTGATGCACAAGGAAAGGATTGGCACAAGCCGGAAGATTTTGCATGATCTGAAACACAAAATTAGCACATGTAATGCACTTATAGTGTCAGAATTGATCATGTAAAAGTCCCAGTTGATAGAAAGGTACTGACTGCAAAAAATATGTGGAATTGTTCATATACATGTACATATAAAGAGGATTACAAAATGCATTTTGCAACAGAACAACATACCTCTTCTGTGTTATCAAACCCAAATGACAAAGGCTTGAGTTTTGCGAGAAGATAGTATCGTAATCTGGAATTCGGAATTCCAAACTGGAGGGGGCTGAGGAGAAACTCCTGCAAGGAAATAAATGGAAGTATTCAGAAATATCTTCACCAAGTCTTCATCAATGACCATGATGACAGTACATCAAAAGCATTGGCACAGTTTCCAAGAGCAATACCTGGCAAGAGTACCCAGATTCTCTGAGCATATCTAATAAGACTTGACATGTTTCAGAGGTGTCAAATCCTTTCACATTCTCCAAGAATAAATACTTTGGCTGCTTCTTCATTCTTTGGATGAAATACACTATGGATGTCATATCAAATATCACCATGATCACTTCCAGTTCTTCAATATGTATGGTTCTGAGAGGTTAATATCGAAAATAAGTTGTCATTGCAACAAGACTGAATAATGGACAAATAGACAATAAATTTCAATCAGGTAGTATAGATACATTCACATGAATCATATAAACAAAAAGACAGATCATAAAAGCAGGGATAAACAAGCTTTTGACATAAAATGCAAAAAAGTAGTATTGTAATCAGGCTTCTGACTCAAATGCCATTCATACCTTGGAAACACTTCTATCAAGTGTAGAAATGACTTAGTCCTCTTGTCCTGTGCATCCTGTTGTTTTCCGACTCGAGCAAAAGGTTGACAAGGTGGACTCATATGAACCAGGTCTGGTGACAGCTTGTCAAGTTCTTTGACACTCAATGACTGGAAAAAAAAAACATGGAAGTAAACTCAGGGAAGTATTGTATAATTTAAAAATCGTGTTGATGAATGGTGAGCAATGACAATGTACGTACACTACAATATAATCATAACTTCAGTTGATTTACTAGTATACCAGTATTGCGAAAGCATCATATAAAATACAGACCATTAAAAAGATACACAAATGGGTGGAGTACATGTATGATGTTAGCACATGTACATGTAGATACAGTGTGAAAGTGGGGAATACATTTCTAATCTTACGAGTAGATCAATACAAGCGTACAGTAACTCTATCATTTAGTTTTGCAAAGTGTACTCTAGTAGACGTATACTCACCTCTATGCTTCTCTGCATTATTTTTGTGACAGGAAAATTGTGTTTGTAAATCCTGTTAGCGACATCGTTTATATCAGCTGCTGCTATAACTTCGTGCACAATCCCACTCTCTGAAAAACAAATCGTGTCTGGATGTTGCAATCTGTCACCATCATGAAATCCCCAATTATCGCCCATTTATTTCAAATTCATACTGTCCAATACTTTACCTTTTAAGGCATAGTGCAAGCCTCCTATGCCACTGTACAGTTCCAAAACTCTCAACATGTCGTGTTCCTTAGTCAGAAAAAGGTAGATTCCGAACAATATCTCAGTTTTAAATACCACATGAAAATGTTGACATTTCCACGTTTATACATTTGCTCACAGGTGGCGCCACATGATTATAAACAAAAACTACCAACTACACAGACTTGTTCCGTATAAAATAAACTTTGAAGTACCAGCTGGAGGATCGTAAAAAAAAAACCTGGTTATTAAAGGGAATATCTGGAGCTCTGAGGTCTGACTCAGTGTTCATCTCCCAGGAGACTACTATCTCGAATTGCCTTTGGGCAGATTGAGCTAGAGCTCAGGGACACCTAGCTGCATGCGTGAGTTCGGGTCTTTTGCACCTGCCATTCTGACTGTACAGGCAGCTGCGGGATGACAAGAGCTCCAGATAGCTATGTGACGTTGTGACGTGGTGGCTATATAGTAGTGACACCACTGTTATAGCGTGAACGTGCTGGCAGGTTAATAAGACAATTCGGTGACACTTCTGTAATGGGGTATACCTCTTTATCGTGGGGTCGCCCAACTTTACAGCTGGAAGAATATCCTTCCCTCAACTAACCAGGTTTTTTTGCGGAGGTTCTTGCACTGATGGAACTACATGGTTCTGCATCTCTGTAAGATACTCAGGCTTCCTCTCACGATCTACATATATGTCCCCCAATATCAAACGTTCAAAATGGAGCAACGTCTGCTAGGACTAACCGTGTTTTTTCTTAATAAACTGATATAACCCATAAGCTGATAAGCGACCGTGAATACGGCAATTTTATCGTTTCATACCTGCATAGTCAAATATTTTCCTCTGCGAGTATGTGCTCTTGCCTTCTTTAGTATGTGATCACACCTCTGCATGCAAGTGGTCATCCTCCGCAGATGGTTCTGCGAACGACCCAGACAATCCGTTATAATACTGTATACCATTTTATATAATAGGTTAAAACACGCTTGGATATATTATAACCATGTGATTATTCACACAATGCCTGGGAAATGACTTTGTTCCCGGGCACTGCGGCCCTACAATGGCACATCGTCAAGGACGTCAACTGCATCATTGTAATTTGGGGGAAAAATGTTTTTTAAAGAATGTTATAATCCTGTTTGATTTTTAGGTATTTGGGCATTGCCTGCCAGACACTCAATCACGAGTCAGTCAGAGGCTGCAGGCCGAAGGCATTGCATGAGACTGCCCTCGATCGTGTGTCTGACAGCAATGCACGCATACCCACATGCCCGTTACGTGAAAACATTTCCATTTATGTACTAAATCCATGTATGTACCTTGGCATCTCAGCAGGCGCGGATCTACCGTCAGGCGTACCTCCCCCCCTCCCCCCCCCCCCCCCCCCCCGTTCGCCAGCGTGGGACGAGGAAAAATGGGTGGTCAATCAAGTCATGACTAAAACTTTTTCGGAATTTATCATACAAAGGCATGAAATAATGCGTGGAAAATCTGCTGAAACGTCACTTTTCATTTCTGATTTTCCATATTGTGGTCTAGTCCAAGTGTTAAATACAAGTATTGTGTAGCTTCAACAAAGTTTAGCTTTGTTAATTGGCACATTGTGTAATTTTGCGGATTTACCTGTCAATTCATCGGCAAGGATTTTAGTCAACCCGTGATTTGGCATGGGATCAGCACGCGTCTATTAAAGGATCTGTGTAGACTATGATGCAGAGGGCAATCTTCCGACCCTTCCGCTGTTGACGCATCCGGACGTTGAACTCCCGTTTTAAGATTATTTCTTTTTAAATCTATATTCAAGATCAACACAAAACCGTGAATAATTTTGGCTGTAACTTCGTTCAGGATAGTCGAATCAATTTTAATCTTTATATATAAGCCCTATGTTCATTTGGCATAGAACCATAATTTTTCCACTAAATTCAAAATGTTGGCAAATGGGATCACAGAAATTAAAGCAAATTCTGGAATTTCTTGACCTTCGTCCCGTAGAAGAATGCTCCAACTATGAAGTATTTGAGTTGGAAGACACATGTAGAGATGTATTCTTATGAAATATCGCTTTTACCAGACAGTAAATACCAGTGTTTACGAAGGTTTGTGCAATTCGAACATCAAATAACATGCCAAATTGTGTTTTGTGTTCTGACTTGCAAATTGCATGTTTGAGCTGAAATTTAACATTTAAATAGAAGATTGCCAACTTTTGGCAAGTCTGATTTTGGTGAAAAAATATGGTATCATGCTTGAACTTGACTTAGTTGAACTTGACTACACCAGTGTAACAATTACTGTAATATGTATCTTGGATGATATGTCAAAATGATATGTTATCTACAAACCACAATCGGCCTAAAACATTGAAAATCACAAAATTTCCTTGGGAGGGGGGGGGGGGGGGGGGGAGCTTACGCCGCCCCCGAGAACCTCAGACCGTTTGATTTCACGCCCCTCGTTCACCAATTCCTGGATCCGCCCCTGCTCAGGGAGTACAAATGGTCACTGCATGGTCCCTCATTATCAATAGATTGGAATAGAGCTAGTGATCGAACTGGATGATGAATGTGTGTCTTCCGATTTCCTGATTACAAGTTTACAACAGTGGGTAGGCCTAGGCACACACCATTTAGATCTATGAGCATGGTTAAATCACCACAGTTGTTCTTGCAGGCTCCCATTTTGGGTGATTTTAAAAATCTGCTCATTATTTTTAAAAAATATGATTGATGCCTGACGCATAACACATGCAGTTCAACGTCGATCTTTTTTTTTTTTTAATGTCAATTTATTCCTTATTCTTCAGATATTTGTGAGCTCTTGCTACACAGTAGGCTATACTATCATTTCATTAAAACACGGTTGGGAGATCGACCTGGATTCGATCATGGGCATCTTATTAAAAGTTCATTCACTAAATTTATTCTAACCAACATTAGAGATGAACGATTTCACGGATTAATCACAACTTTCTTATCAATATCTAACACGGACATCTGTTTCGAATGCGCTGTAGATGCACGATCCAGATTGATCGTGGATCAACCAAGTTTTTTGTAGAATCCGTTCTGTCGCAGTGTTAAATTTTCAGCCAATCAGCGCCAAACGCGAGACCATGGAAATTTCGTCACAGAACTTCCGGAAACCTGTGTTTTGGCCGTAGATTAGAAATGTTGCAACCAACATGTTTGTTTATTCCCAAAAACAAATGGCCTTGATCCTTTATTTGGTTCTGGCTTTTTTGTGCACGAATCGAGCAAACGGAGCCACTCACTGGGTCGTCACAGAAGATGGCCGGATTCAGTCACAGGTAATTTCTGGGCTCTGGTCGTCAGGGGAAAAGGGGTCGATCATTTATTTATGAACCCCTGATTCAAGCAGTGACAATGTCAGTGTCAGCGATGAATTACTGTCATCCTAAACTTTGTCTGTCACTTTTATAGTGCAAAGATGAACAAATATATAATTTTCCCAATTTATTCTGTAGGCCTACACTAGGCCCTTAGTAGTTGGCATGGTAATGATGGTCGGGGAAAGGGGCAAATTTGGGGACTGTTGTCAAATACGGTCGTTTCGAGATACAATTTGCGGACCCTAGAACTCTCCACTGTGAGGTATTAAAGTTAAGTTACCGTATTGTGACGTCATGAAAATACGTCATTTTATCTGGCAAAATGAAACCAAAACACGATAAAACCAGCTTGTCTATCCCATAATAAACAAAAAGATCCGCAAATACTAAGACCGCATGGAATATTAACAGTACCTGGCATTGGGCAGATTGTATCTCGAAACGGCCATATTTACCAACAGTACCCATATTTGGGGACCAGGGGTTGGTAAATTTGGGTACGTGGTATTGGACCAATATCCAAAAAAATGTTATATCATTATCAATGGACATCTCATGAAGTTGACAAAATGAAGTCTTCTGCAAGTGTGTATTGTCTGCAAGATTATCTCATTTGAAGTAGCAAATAAATTTCTGAGCTTCAGGCACGTCCAACGCTGCACCACAAACCTGGGACGTTCCTGTCATTATTAGGTGTTGGACCAGTATATTTAGTTGAAAGGGGAAAAGTAACACCGATTACTCCAGAGAAAAAGATAAGTTTATTTGAGCACCCAAATTTACCAACCCCACAGTTGTCATATTTGGGTACTGTTGTCAAATTTGACAACTCCCCCAGGAGTTGTCAAATTTGCTCCTTCCCCCATGGCCGTAGAGGACCAAACGTTGAATGGTACCAAATGTCGAATGTCACAGTTTTTAAAATCATCAATGCTCAAAGAAACATAAACATACATTATAACTTACTGCACATGAGCATTCAAATGTTAGATGTAAGCAACTCTTACTCATGAAAATAATTCAATTTAAATATCAACTTCTTTTATTAAATAATTGTTCAGGCATCACCTACGAATTAAACTGTTGATGACTAGACAATTATTTAATAAAGTTGAATATAAACTTTGACAACTTTTAAACCTTAGAATTCCCAAGGTTGAAAAAGTTGAGAAAGTTTGTGAACCTTTTCAACCTTTTATTTTACTAAAAACTGATAACAGGAAGTGAAACTGCCTGTGTAGCGGTTGTCTTCGTATCACATAAATTGACTAAATTTTGAAAGTGGCAACCTTTATGCAGTCAGACTTTCCAACAATGGTGCATAATAGCTTATTGTAATTTCTGGTTTTAAAAGTAGAGAATACATTCAACCTGACACAAGAAATATGGCCAATGAGTGCCACAATTACTTTTATTTGCAACAGCATATTTTTACTCGTAAATACTTCGAGGGCTCAGGCAACCTGTATGTGTTTTGTCAATGGAACGCTTTGAGCTCGTACTGCACTAATTCCCACTCGAGGGAAACGAAGCCACTGCTTGTTGAAATGTGCATCCAAAATGGTGAAAAATATGGAGGTGGCTTATTAGTACATTTAGATAAATTCTTTTTCATTCTTTCTATGATTATTAAATATTATTACATATTACCCACCCTTCCTGATTGTTTCAAAAGGAATTTACGGAAGTGTTCCATTTAAGTAGATTTATTGTATGAGAATATGTCAGCATAATTGACAACAGGAATTTTGCTATTCACTGAATCCTATGGGTACTGTCAAGATTGCCTGGTTTCAAGCCAGATCATCGTTAGAGATTCCATGCACATACCTGTATATGCTATATAATTATGGCCCTCTATGATATGTGTTCACTGAAGCTTACATTTCAACACATAAAAAATTCTGGTTTATAATGCAGAATTTTTATGAATGAACGTGCTGTAAACATGATCAATCAACGGTTCAGTTGTAAGTGTCATCACATACATATCACTAAATGCAACAAAAAGAGAAGTTATATTAATTAACCAATGCAGCCTGATTGCCTGATGCTGGTTTTCTGCAGACATGTATTCAAAATCTGTTACCTTAGAGTTTGAAAAAGCGAATTTGAATCACACATATCAACATCTGTTTGCACATGACGATCTATCAAATCGTAGTTTGGGCATTTCCCTGTCAAGTATAGGTCTGATATTGCAGGGAATAATTGAACATATGCTCCTGTATATTGACATCATTGATTGTAGAAGCATGCAGGTTATTATTATAACTGGCTTTCTTTTCTGTCTCACCGCTTTCTTTTTCTCCCCTACGATCAATATCTTGGTTTTCCCTCATAAACAAAATTTTTAAGTAGCATCTGGTAAATGCAGATTGCAGTAAAAGTGCTGCCTTTTGTGTTTGAAATCAATAATGGTATCATGACTTGCCCTGCAATATTCTTCGTGAATTAGTATTGACCATTAACAACATGCTCATAAAATCCATTGTGTACATGGATATATGCGCAGAACATGCAGGATAAAAGTTGCAATTAACCGTGCCCTACTAGCATTAGAATATCAATTGCATTCATTTATTGTGTTTCGGATGTTTGCCTTGCAGCCTTGACTAGGGACACATCTGATAGGATATATTGTTCCAATATGGGTTATTAGGGGACAATGTCCTCAGGTGCCTCATGTTTCCGAGTTAATCACACAGTCTACAACTGTTATAAACCCTTCAGGTTACTAGTACCGGTACCATTCATTCGAAGCTGGAAAGTCAATTTATTGATCGGCTATTAATGCACTTTAGTCTGATTCAACAGGCATTATACTTGTAAATAGTATGATCATGACTAAGAAATATATATTCAGTATGAACAACTAGGAAATAGAATGTCACAGTGTTTTAGAGTTGCCTCTATGTATATTGTATGTATCATCGGAAATCTCTCTGATATTATCATGTTAGCCTAAATGCTGATATTTCTGATGTTGTGTGCACTAGTCTCCTGCTTTTGGCGAAACATACAAAGCTACTTTCCATTTCATGGGCACCCACAGTGCAGAGATGTGAAAGCCTGCCCAATTCAAACATAGCCGGTCCCATTCCGATTTTGAGGAGCACTTGTACCCCATTATCGCTCCAGACTCAAAACCAAATATTATTTCTGCTGGAAACTTGTCCCCTTAGTGTATCCCTGCTTTCACTAGAAATACCTGCAATACACAATGCCCCCTTCCCCCCTGTCCCCCCTCTGGCACTCCAACCCACTGGCTATTATACACGTAGCATCTCCACATCAGCATGCCTGCTCCAACACGTTAGCAGACACCAGACGACAATTAACTGGGGACGCAGACGAAATCGATCCAAGTGTTCCAATGTGCACTGAGGCGTGACTGTTTTCTCCTCCGCCCACTTTCCCAATCTACGGTAGACACACCGTACATAAAAAGCTACCTACCCCCACTGGCATCACTTGTAATGGGGACGGAAAAAAAGGGGAAACAACTGCTGCTTCCTCATGAGTTAAATATATAAGAGTGGGGAGCCGATTGCATATTTATTCGTGTTATGTGGTTCCTTGTGGTTCAGCATTCGCAATGTATTTTTAGGTGAATGGAGAATATGAGAACTGTATGATTTATTGAGTGAGGAAACAGGGGTGTTTCATGAGAATAGAATACTACCAGTATGTAATTTTATTACTGAGTGCCCAAAGGTTGTGGATATATGACCATCACTTCCTAGATCAAATTCCAGTAAATGAGTATGATGAAAAAGGAAGTGCAACTACCAGGACACGCGCAATATTATAATAATAATTGTATCCCCCGAACAAAGTTCGGCGGATACTATGGATTTGGCTTCGTCGTCCGCGTCCGCGTCCGTGTCCGCGTCCGCGTCCGCGTCCGCAGAGATTTTCTTGTGAACGCGCTACAGGCCGCAATTCTCATCCGATCACCATTATTTTTTGCAGGCACATATATAATGGTAAGATCCCGACACCAATCGATTTTGGTTGCCGTGGCAACTGAATTGGTCGTTTGGGGACACATTTTGCATTAAAAACAGCCTGTTTGAGACACATGGCTTGTGAACGCGCTATAGGCCGCAATTCTCACCCGATCACCATTATTTTTCGCAGGCACATATATTATGGTAAGATCCCGACACCAATCGATTTTGGTTGCCGTGGCAACTGAATTGGTCGTTTGGGGACACATTTTGCATTGAAAACAGCCTGTTTGAGACACATGGCTTGTGAACGCTCTACAGATGGCAATTTTTGACGAATCTCGATAATATTTGGAAGTGTTGTTGGGAAGGGCTGTCACACGAAACCAATCGTTTTTTAGAATGATCATATAAATACTAATATGTTAACAGCCTAACTTATTACAGAATTTTTAAATATCCATTTTGACATGTACGATCATTCCAATAGCCTGTACAGTGGAAGGTAATGACACTAGTTTCTTGTTCAGAATGGAGAACTGAAGTTTTCAGTGAAAACAGGACAATATTACTGAATAAGTTAACATTAGTTTTATTAGTTAAGTCTATTATTGTCCACAATAAAAATAGTTAAGACGAGAAACGTTTATTATTAAGCTCAACAAGGTAAAGGTTTTGTCCAGTACAAATTTCATGGGTGTAACTGAATAAGTTAACATTATTTTTAATAGTTAAGTCTATTATTGACCACAATAAAAATAGTTAAGACAAGAAATATTTATTATTAACCTCAACAAGGTAAATGTTTTGTCCAGTACAAATTTCATTGGTGTAACCGAATAAGTTAACATTATTTTCACTAGTTAAGTCTATTATTGACCACAATAAAAATAGTTAAGTCTATTATTGACCACAATAAAAATAGTTAAGATGAGAAATATTTATTATTAAGCTCAACAAGGTGAAAGTATGTCCAGTACCGATTTCATGGGTGTACTGAATAAGTTAACATTATTTTTACTAGTTTAGTCTATTATTGACCACAATAAAAATAGTTAAGACAAGAAATATTTATTATTGGGCTCAACAAGGTAAAGATTCTGTCCAGTAGACATTTTATGTCTGTAACCAAATAAGTTAACATTTTTTTTGCTAGTTAAGTCTATTATTGACCTCAATAAAAATAGTTAAGATGAGAAACAATTATTATTGAGCTCAACAAGGTTAAGGTTTTGTCCGGTAGAAATTTCTGGGTGTAACCGAATAAGTTAACTTTATTTTTACATGTTAAGTCTATTATTGACCACAATGAAAATAGTTTAGACAAGAAATATTTATTATTGGGCTCAACAAGGTGAAGGCTTTGTCCAGTAGAGATTTTTTGGCTGTGACCAAATAAGTCAACATTATTTTTTTGCTAGTTAAGTCTATTATTGATCACAATAGCTTTTTATGAAAACATTGATCAACTTTTACTTTGAATTTCAACTTGAGACCATGTTTGGCTCAAATTATGAGTTAAAATATAACTTATGGTGAAAAATTCGATCTGGCTCCAATTTTGTCATCTTGAAATGCAGTTTTGGTCAACTTTTACTTTGAATTTCAACTTGAAAGCATGTTTGGCACATATTATGAGTCGAAATATAACTTATGGTGAAAAGTTCGATCTGGCTCCATTTTCGTCATCTTGAAATGCAGTTTTGGTCAATTTTTAGTTTGAATTTCAACTTGAAACCAAGTTTGGCACATATTATGAGTTAAAATATAACTTATGATGAAAAGTTCGATCTGGCTCCAATTTCTTCATCTTGAAATGCAGTTTTGGTAAACTTTTAGCTTGAATTTCAACTTGAAACCAAGTTTGGCACATATTATGAGTTAAAATATAACTTATGACGAAAAGTTCTATCTGGCTCCAATTTCGTCATCTTGAAATGCAGTTTTGGTCAACTTTTACATTGAATTTCAACTTAATACCAAGTTTGGCACATATTATGAGTTGAAATATAACTCATGGCGAAAAGTTTGATCTGGGTCCAATTTCGTCATCTTAAAATGCAGTTTTGGTCAACTTTTAGTTTGAATTTCAACTTGAAATCAAGTTGGGCAGGTATTATGAGTTAAAATATAACTCATGACGAAAGTTTGATCTGGCTCCAATTTTGTCATCTTGAAATGCAGTTTTGATTACCTTTTACTTTGAATTTCAACTTGAAACCATGTTTGGCACATACATGTATTATGGATCGAAATATAACTTATGGTGAGAAGTTCAATCTAGCTCCAATTTTGTCATCTTGAAATGCATTTTTGGTCAAATTTTACTTTGAATTTCAACTTGGAACCAAGTTTGTAAAATATTCTGAGTTGAAATATAAATAGGTGAAAAGATTGATCTATCTGTATTTTCGTTATTTTATCAAACATGTCGAAAGGAAATTCATATAAAGAGATTTCAGTGGTGATTTTGAATTCGACCTTCAATAGCCTCGGAAAATCAGTGCAGCAATTTTGGTGGGGAAAAGAAAACAGTTGTGACTTGAGATTTAACATTTCTCTGGTAATCTTTTTTAGCCCTTGCTCTATTTTTTCACACTTGACAGTGATATATTTGGGGCAACAGAGATGATAGGGCTACGGGGGATACACCCAAGCGGTCGTAGGCGACCGGAAGCGTCTAGTTTATATGGTAGATCTGCGTCATTAAAATTGCACATGTATGGCTTTTTAGGAATCGATGAAGTAATAACATAGATGGTCTGTCTTCAGTGTATTTGGTATCTCATGCAGGCAAGACTGAACATGAATTCCCATTTATGATCATTTCCTAATGCAGGCTATTTCCTGATTTATATGTTCCTGTTTATCCCAGAAAACCATACTTGCATGTATCTTCCACATGACATGTTCTAGTGCAACTCGTCACTTGCAGTTTGATGTTCTGCATGAGTAACTATGAACAATAGTCTGATAAATTCTGCTTGCACATGATATTTTTCCATTGCCTTAGTACTCAGATATGATGAATTTTCAAGTCCCTAATGCATTAAAATTAATGGTGATGAGATAAATGATCAATTTACAGATTACTACCAATACTTCTGGAAATGGCAATGTGTTCAATCCCAATTTGATGAATATAGTTCATATATGACATGAATTAAGTGAACCAGTACCAAACCGTGACAGTACTTGATGTAATGTTAGTGTTTGATTTGAATATTATATTTTATGGAAAAAATAAGGAAAATTGAAAAAAAAAACACAAGTTCTATATTCAATACAATTACTAATAAATGTACACATAGTCATAAAAATGATAAACGATTCTAGTTATATTATTACTGTTACAAGATGTGATGTTATATGTTGTTCCAAGGATACCTACCTGGCTTCCATATCATCGGTTACATATTTACTGTAAAGACAAAATAATTGCCACCACAAATCCTTGCGCTTTATTCAGTGTACAGATAGCTATATTTTAGTGTACAGCAAAAAGTTTGATTCAGCTGTTGTGTTCTTTGGAGCACTCATAGACAATTTTCAACAAAATTATACCTGAGTGTACGCAGTGGTAACTCAATTGTGCACATGTATTTTTATATCAATTTCCTCAGTCCTCACATATCCTGTTTTCCTTAAGTAATAAAAAATATTTTATCTTCATCTCCTTTTTTACCTAAAAAAAGAACATGCTTGGAAAGTTTCATGATTTTGTTACTTGTTTTCCTCGTTTGCCGACAGATGGACTCGATGTTCAACCTACAGCGGCCGTACGACCTGATGGCGATGTTGCGGCAGGAGGACCGCGCTCGTGCGCTCGAGGACCTCAAACAGGAGCTGCTCTTGCGTAAGGAGAGCATTGACCGTAACGAAGACCGCGACACGGGTACGTATCAGACAGTAGTGACTGAGCCAAAGGTCATGTCTTGAGTTCGTTTTTCTCTAGTATACAGTAGTGACTGTGCTAAAGGTCATATCATAATGATTATGTTGCTAGTGCATGATGACGATGACACTTTACAGGTCTGGAGCAGCGGATTTACAAGATGGATCCAGACTGCATCGCTGCAGGGAAGCCGCTTCCCGAGTATGACCTGTACATCAGCACCGTCCTGCCGCTGGAGAACAAGGGCATACGGTTGGTATCTATGGCATATGAAGACTATAATCATAGTAACAAAGGCCTCGGCTTCATAATTATACTGATGAAGAATAAATGTTGCTAGCGAAGACTTCTTCAAAGTAAGTTGAACGACATCGTTACCTATTTGGTATACAAGTAATTCAGCATGATCAAATGTATCAAGACACATGTGTGACAAAATTCAGAAACTGATCGTGACTTCTTTGAACATTCATACCCTGAACAGGCCAGAAGAGCATATAGATTTCCGTGCACATTCAGTCCCCCTGCCCATCCCCCCAGTCTGTACAGAGATGACAGAGTTAGATTTCAGCATCGAGGCCTTCGAACACCTAGAGGTCAGTGTGTTTGTATGACCATTGTGTGATAACCCCCTGTTTGTGTACATATTTGTTATAAATGGATCAAATATAATGAAATTCTTACAATATTTTGAGCCCAAGTACGTACTTCTGTGTCTTATTAGATTGTATCCTAAATCCATTTACCATGTGCTACGTCATTTCCTGTAGGGCGTCAAACATCGGGAAAACTTAACTGGGACTCCTGAGTTGGGTCTCAAAAATGCCATAACACATCGGGAAAATGTAGATGATTATGGCCATTTAGTTTATGAAGCTTTAAGAAAGGTAAGTTACAATGAATAATGTAGATAAGGCACTTTTGACATCAGATGAGTGAAAACTAACCAACCTAAATATATTATTATTCAGATTCTTGCATATAAAATACAATTTAATTTAATGGATATCATGTATATATTGCAGAATAAAACCTCGTGGGTATTATACAACATGGCTGCGTTTTACTGGCGGATAAAAGGCCATCCTTACAATGTTGTGGAGTGCATTAGGCGAGCGTTACACTACTCTCCCAGGTCAGTAAACACTTGGCTTTGTGTTCGTTTATTGCATGTTATTTCTCCCGTACACCATGTGGTATATGTATGGTACCAAATTCTGAACTGATCTTGAATTTGATCTCGAATTATAACAAAATAGTGCAATATATAAATCTGATTTTGGAAAACCCAAACAATCATTCCTTTCTTCCCACAGATCATACCGTGATGTGGCATTGATCAGCCTCGCTAACGTTCTACACCGGGCTCATTACTCGCAAGAGGCCGCAGTTGTTGTCAATGCTGCACTGGAGGTGTCCAAAGATCTCAACGTCAACCACTTCACTCTAGGAAATATTTACGCGGTACAGCCACACACTATAGGCTCTGTCCATATTATTTCTTTCCCTGAGAGCTTTGTGTTCAATAAAGTAGTTTGAATATGGTATGAAATTTATGGAAACAAATACTTGAAATGGTGTGAAAAGTCATTTGCGGTTTTTAACTGATGATTAATGGCTATGAAAAATGTTATCTGGTATATGGAGATTAGGCTCATTTATAAACATTGTGGCCATTGTCTAATTCGAGATTATTCAAGATATTATTATTGACATTTGCTGGTTTCCATGACAACAGGTGCTTGGTGAATATAACAAGTCTGTGAACAGTTTCGATGAGACGTTGCTGATTCAGCCGGATTTCGAAGCGGCAGAACTGTGTCGTCACGCCGTCATCTGTCATGCGAAGGTGGAGGAAGCTCTAGAGAACCAGCATCGGTGTGTACAAGATACATGGGAATGTGATTCATGTTGTCCCCAAAGCCGACATGAGCTGTTTGGTGCTCAGTTACATAGCAAAGTAATACAATGGATAAGTCTGACAACATCCTCATGGAAGTGGGAAAGGAAATACCTTCTGTGAGGAAGTGAAGTATTATTTTTGAGGGGGAGTGGATTTACCAGGATATGTTATTTCATTCACATGCTAAGTTTATCGTTGTGGAGCAAAAAAAAAGTTCCAAATAAAAAGTCCTTTTTCGGAGTCTTTAATCTTTCAAGGAATACTGCAGATTGAAGAGAAAGTCGATTTCCGTCGCAGGTCGCTGCAGCAGACTCTCACAGACTTGAAGGAGTATCAGGAGCGACACGAGCGATGGCAGCGTCTACAGGAGCGCGCGCAGGCCGAACAGGCGCCGTCTGACGTCAAGTTTGACCAGCGGGTCGGGTACGAGTCCTACAAGATCCGCCGCATGTCACAGGGTGTTGGTAAGTGAAGCAAATAGACGCAAACAATGAGATCTTTTTTTTTGGAGATTTTTTTGTTGAAACCTGTGCATTAGCCTCAAGGCTACATGTATTAGGTAATCTAAATGAATATGTTTACATGAAACAGTGAGATCGAAAAGCAGATTTGTTGCTCCTGTTTTCTTCCCTGACTTACAAAAATTGCAAGTAAATGTTTTTGATATTGTCATCCAGGTGAATACTGTCGTATGGAGGACAGGGACGGACGACAACACCTGCAGCCTTCTTGGGCGAGGAAGGCACAGAGCGACCAGCAGATCCTAGGGGCCTGGAACCAGCCACCAGCGAGAGAACATGTACATAATTGTATCCCCCGAACAAAGTTCGGAGGATACTATGGATTTACGATCGTCGCGCCGCGTCCACGTCTGCAGACACTTTCTTGTGAACGCGCTACAGCTTGCAAATCTGAACCGATTTTGATAATATTTTATAGGGACATGTCCTATGGTGAGATCACGACACCTATCGATTTTGGTTGCCATAGCAACCAAATTGGCCGATTGGCGACACATTTTGTGCTCAAATTAGCCTGTTTAACACACATGGCTTGTGAATGCTCTACGAGTGGGAGTTTTCAATGAATGATGATGAAATCGCACAGACTCGGAGAGAAAGACCCTCACACGAAACCTATCGTTTTTCAGAATGATCGAATAAATATTAATTAGTTAACGGACTAACTGATTACGACCATTAAAATACCGACTTGAACATCTGTGATCAATCCAATACCCTGTACTATGAAAACAAATAGCGCTGGATTCTTGTTCAGAATAGAGAACTGATGTTTTTAGTGAAAACAGATCGATATAATCGAATAAGTTAACCTTAATTTTAATAGTTAAGTCTATTATAGACCACAATTAAAATAGTTAAGATGAGAAACATTTATTATTAAGCTCAACAAGGTGAAGGTTTTGTCCAGTACAGATTTCATGAGTGTAACCGAATAAGTTAAAATTATTATTACTAGTTAAGTCTATTATTGACCACAATAAAAATAGTTAAGACAAGAAATATTTATTATTGGGCTCAACAGGGTGAAGGTTCTGTCCAGTAGAGATTTTATGGCTGTAACCAAATAAGTTAACATTATTTTTGCTAGTTAAATCTATCATTGACCTCAATAATAATAGTTAAGACGAGAAACATTTATTATTGAGCTCAACAAGGTAA
This sequence comes from Terebella lapidaria, assembly GCA_949152475.1. NCBI lineage: Eukaryota > Metazoa > Annelida > Polychaeta > Terebellida > Terebellidae > Terebella > Terebella lapidaria. Next base: position 29,366,021 of record OX424565.1, read on the forward strand.
AGGTTTTGTTCAGTAGAGATATTTGGGTGTAACTGAATAAGTTAACATTATTTTTACTAAAATATTGATCTGGCTCGAATTTCATCATCTTGAAATGCAGTTTTGGTCAACTTTTACTCTGAATTTCAACTTGAAACCACGTTTGATACATATTATGAGTAAAAATATAACTTATAGTAACTGAATAAGTTAACATTATTTTTACTAAAATATTGATCTGGCTCCAATTTCGTCATCTTGAAATGCAGTTTTGGTCAACTTTTACTTTGAATTTCAACTTGGAAACAAGTTTGTCACATATTATGAGTTGATATATAACTTATGGTGAAAAGTTCGATCTGGCTCCAATTTCGTTATCTTGAAATGCAGTTTTGGTCAATTTTTACTTTGAATTGCAACTTGAATCAATTGAACCAAGTATGTCAAAAATCCTGAGTTGAAATATAACTTTAGGTGAAAAGTTTGATCTGGCTGTGATTTCGTTTTTGTTGTCGAACATGACGAAATGGACATTCATATGCAGTGGTTTCAGTGGTGATTTTGAATTCACCCTTCAATAACCTTGAAAGATTAATGCAGCAATTTTGGTGGGAAAAAAAAACAGTTGTGGCCTAAGATTTTACATTTCTCTGGTAATCTTCTCTATCCCTTGTTCTAGTTTTTCACACTTATTAGTAATATATTTTGGGCAAGAGGAATGATAGTGCTACGGGGGATACACCCAAGCGGTCGTAGGCGACCGGAAGCGTCTAGTTAACTTGCTTACATGTCAGAAAATCTCAGATGAGTCGTGGAAATTTTGCTTACGAAACATTACTAAATGGCTTGGCACTATAGTGTCTTCTTCCTTGGACTTTGTGTCAAATACACATGTGGTATATTGTGTTGTTACCATAGCAACCAAAACCAGACCCCAACCCCGACATTCCTGTGGCACTTGTCTACCACGAGCCAATCAGAACGGCCAAGTTTACGAGCCGACGGGTCCTCTCGGACGAGGTAAGCTTGCATGCTGTATGATGTTATGAAAGTACATGTAACTTCCTTTGTTGCACATGTTGCTTGACACCTTGCTTAGCTATTGATCGTGTTACAGGAAGAGGCAGAGCTTCAGCACAAGGATGCTGATTGGCCGAGCAAGGAGGAGTGTGACACCTTTGTCAGGAAGTTCCCGGCGTGGAACGAGTTTCCAACAACTTACCTTCCAGCAGAAAACAAAGGCTTTGAGTGAGGTCCTAATTTGGTCAGAAAAATATTACGACTCTTGGGAAATGATTCCACAAATGACAGTTCTGCTCTGTAAATAAACTAACTGTATTCAAAGACAGTCATGGAAACTTAGCAGATAAATGGATATCATGAAGATACAAACTACTTTATTACACAATCATCAGCATTATTTATGTAATCGAATATTATGAATTTTATCAAATTTTTTCCTTGATCCTAGTGGAACTTCAATTGCTATTCTTTTGAATATTTTCTGTAGAGTGAAGCTGTTGCTCTCTGAGGCCCAAGATCTCAAGGAGGGGGTGCAACACTCGCTGCCATGGTACCCACCTCGGTGTAACCTAGCAACCATTCCTGAGGGTGACAAGGTGCTTGACTTCGTACAGAGTGTGCAAGATCGAGGAAAACTCCCGCAGAAAGTTCTCGACAGTTCCATGAGAACTGTAAGTGTCCGAAAAGTAGTGAGAATGTTTGCGGAAAATTTGTTCTAAAGTGCAGGTTTTTGCTCAAAAAGGGACTTTGTTATTATCAGGTACTACTTGATTTGGTGGAAGGAGATGTCACAGAGGAGGAAATCGGCCAGCGCATTCTTACGGCGCTGAAAAAGGTAGACACAAGTAGGGTAGCTTCAGTGTATGTAAGTGCAGTTCTTTATAAGAAAATGCACTAAATATAGATACACTAAATATAGATACTGTGTTGGTCCTGGAACATACATGTGTGACAGAATAATAATAAACACATTCAGATACATGTACTGGCAACGTGCCTCTAAAGGCCAGAGGGGTACATTACTGAGTTCTGCCTTAAATTCCAGGAAGTTGGTCCGCAGTGGCTACTGTACAACCTAGCTGGCCTATACTGGCGAGTGAAGGGCGGCTCTGAGCAGGGTATTGACTGTCTGCGCCAGGCCCTGTACTATGTACCAACAGTGTACAAGGACGTACCACTCGTTAACCTGGCTAACTTGCTGTACAAACTGGAGAAAGTGGACGATGCCCTCACTGTGATGAAGGAAGCCATTGGCGTGAATGACTTGGAGGTGAGGTTTACCAGCCGTTTATAAAAAAAGTATTGTACTTGTCTTTTCTTGGTGAAATGTGACTGAACATTACAAGTTTGAAAGCTTATGAATAATCAGGTCCGCATGTGGTGTCTTGATATGAACTTCAACCTTCCATTTCTTTTCAATGTTTCCATTATATTCTTCACAGAATAAAAACTTGCCTTTTCTCTCATTGGTACTTTCAGCCTGAGACACACTATTTTCTGGGCAACTTGCTGGCGGCTAAGGGTAACATCACTGGCGCCACCTATCACTACGAGCAAGCACTACAGCAGGACCCTGAGCATGTCGCGGCATTTTCCAGTCTCCGCTCTCTCAAGTGCTACTACAAGTTCCACAGGTTAGAACAGTGTCAAAAATTCATAGATATTGGGAATGTAATGTTATATAAGGTAATACAACAAACTAAATTGTTGCTGGTAGCGTATATTTTGCTGACATCAAAGGCCCATGTTCAAATCCAAAGGTAAAAGTTGATAAGTTATGTGTAACAATTTTGAGAGAAAAATTCAGCTACTAGAATGTATTATATCAAAATAATTCCTTTGTCCTACAACAGAAACACTACACATCTAAGCAGCATACATGTATATGTCTTACTATTGACCATTTTGTAATTTGCAAAGATTTCGATGAGCCTGAAATTGGTAACCATGCCATGGTAACTGCTCTAACCTCTACCCAATCCGGCCAAACCCCTCTCCCTCCACCCCCAGGACCGCCCAGAGTGCGGCCCCAATCCCCAAGGACCCCTCGCCGGGCCAGAGCTGTAGTCAGTCTTGTACCGCGACCTGCAGCAACAACAAAGGAAGAGCCAGCAAGGGACAGATCGAGAGCAGGCTCATCTGTAAAAACGTCAGTACACTAAGCTCTATTTAGGTATACTAGTAGATACATTGGATTATTACCTTGATTCAAAATGGCATTGAGTTTCTTCCAAAGTTTTTGTGTGTATCTAAGTGTGCCGTTGAATATTTATACATGTATAGACAATTAGACATGGATGAGTGTCTTCGACAAAATATAAAAGAAGATTGATATCATGGATATAAAAAACAAATCTAAAGTGTGGAAAAGCTTTGGAGAAGATGAATCATTTGTACTCCATATCATACGTAGATAACAGTACTGATCACTGTGGTCTGATGTACACTGGTTTTGTAACCCCACTTCCTCTCCCCGCCGTGCAGGAGAACGGTCGAGAGAGCTGTGTCGTGGAGACATCCACACCTAACTGTGACCATGGGCCGTGTACACAGACCTGTTCTATATCTCCGCTCTCTATCGAAACGTGTGAGACACCCAACGGTGTCAAGTGTCTGGGACACAACGCCAACTTAGAGGGTGAGTCAAACGTATTGGACACAGTGGTATATTACAGAGTGAATCAAAATTCTGGAAAAGCATGAACTATTTTGAGCTCGTGAGACCGTTTGAACGTATTCATATTCCTAGAATGGTTGAAACAATGCAGGACATTGAATGCTTTTGATACTTTTAATTTTACAGACTTGCCAATCGATGGCTCAGTGCCGAAGTGTCAAGGTAACATGGACAACTGTCGCCAGCCCTCCAGTCTTACCCCACTGTCTGACACACTGGGACCCAACCCCACCGGTAGGGGCATAATGGTGTCATAGCAACTGACACATCAAGTGACTTGTCACACTCACTGCCGTATGCATGCCACTTATTGATGAACACATGTTTGCTAGTTTTTGCAAAATATTTGTGAATCAATCCCCCAAAAAAACTGCATTTCGTTCGAAAGCAGTACAACTAGTTCTAATGTACAATTCAACTGACAAGATTTCCTTTGACCTGATCTAGCTGACCCAGATTTCTTTGACAAGATGGAGGCTGTGAAGGAGTATTACCGACACCGTGGACTGTGTGCAGGGGACGACTGCCAGAAGTATTTAGTTCAGGTCGGTGGGAAAAAATTTGCTCCATATTTGCAGTTGCTATCAGATAACTATCAGTTTTGAGTAATTCAAATCAGGTGGTGGATATTGCAATTCGATTTTTTTGCACATGGTGATAACTTTCTTGGCTAGATCATTGATTTATCTGTGAATAACATTTTTTGCTTGAATTTAAATGATATTCTAGCTTTCTGGTGGGAAATAGATATTTAACAGATATATCTCATGATCCAATATCATGTTACTCTAGAAAATTTCTTCTAACTGGAAACCTATAAATGCAGAAACATGAATAGACTTTTTAACATCAACTTGCTTCATCAAACTAAATACTGCTATTGATTTTCCATGCTTATCTCTTCTTCTTTGCACCCAATCATCATGCAAACCTGTTGGCCATTCCACTCTCCCCCACAGTGCATCACCCCCACCAAGAGTGAGGGGGATGTAGAAAGTTTTGTGGCCCAGCACTTTGTGTATCAACATCCGACACAGCCACCCCCTTCTGGCCATCAGTGCTTGGTAACAATTATCTATTTAGGTGTATTTGTGTGTTGTCTTGGATATACAGTACTGACTGTGTACAGTTTCACAGTCAGTCTGTGGTGATTCTCTGCACAGTCAGTACTGTGTGTATCTTTGAAAAAAAAAGCTATAATCCTGTAATATGTTGTGTTTAGTTAAATTACCTCTCCCCACATATATTGCAATTCTCCCTCCCACTCCCAACCCAACCCAATGTTATACTTTTGTCACACAAATGTCGTATGTTCTTCATGTTCACTGTCCATTTGCATGGTCTTCCAGATCAAATATACAGCTGTATGTACCTAACACATTTAGGAATTGGCTGTTGTTCTGTAGCTTCAAAGAATTAGGTCTTCATGTAGTCTTGCTCATTCATACACGTGTGCTCGATACTTTTGAAGTGAATGTCAAGAAAGGTAATAATTCCTTGTGTTACCGGATCCGAAGTTGATGTTTCAGTGTGTCAATCTATTTTAGCAATGTTTGTATTATGGTTGTATTAAGTTTTACTGTAATATGCATGTTTGTTATCTTGGGCAAGTTTTCTGATGACCAAGAGTTATTTATTGCGTTTGCTCCAACAGAAAGAATTTGAGAAAATGTTGAATATTAGATCTGACATAAATAAGTTAAGGAATTATGTTTCCAGATTATTTGTAGATTGACAGTTATACGATTACTAAATTCCAAACGTGTTGATAAAATAGTAAACGAATTCCACACCAAATTAACTGCATATACCATACATACATATATGACATTTTCTGCCGCAAAAAGAGAAAAAAACCCAAGCAATATTTTCCACTGACAGCAACAGCCACAACAGCACCGCCCCCACACGAAACTGGAGATCCAGAACGGCGTACTGCACCAGAAGCTAATCCTCGTCGACTCGCCGGAGGATATCGTTGTGGGGCCAAACGATTGTGTGATATATAACGACGGTCGTAAAACTCCCGGCTGCCAGAAAGAGGAGTACCGCTCCTTCGTAAGTAGTCATCGGTGGAATGCGCATAAGGTCAACTGTGGCAAGCGGGGTTACACGAGTTGTTTTGAGATGTTAATTTGAGGGTTGGTTACAAGTTTAAGTCGTGTTGCGTACATGTAGCGGGCGATGAAAATTCGCAGTGTTGCTGTAAATTGGCTTGGAATTGAGTGTAGTTGATGAGCAGTGGGGGATTGGGGAGAAATGTTTGCTTGGCATGTTTGTGTGTTCTTTTCCGCCCTGCAGGAGATACAGAGCATAGTTTGACAGTCATAATATTATAATAACTATGTCTGTGTGGGAAATGTTTCATTACATTTGTTTGCAAATACGATCAAAATTCATGCATGTACATATCATGCAAATTTGAATGATGCGATTTGAATACGAGATCATTATCCACAAAGATATATTCTGATATAGATCGATACATGTTTCTTAAAATTTAGTGTACCTTTGCACTGCATGTGTTATAGATATTCATTCATCCATGAAATATTTTCTAATAACCAAACTCATTTTCTAACAACTGAATTGCAGTTTCAAGGCGGTATGTTCTCTGCAAATGTGACAACTGCAAAAAAATAGAGCAGGTCGAATCGAACAAGACATTTGTTTCTTTAGATGATGGCACAATCTCCAGTAATATTAAGTGCATTCTGGTATATTCACAGTTACTCGTGTGCAGCATATATTTGAACAGAATAAAATATTTCTAAATTATCAAAGTTACCACCATTGCTTCTCTGATAAAGGTACAAATGTCTTGTTCGAAAATGGCCTTCAACTTCATGTTTTTGTATTGTATCGCATGCATTCGTCAATCAGTATATCATCAGTGTATATTGGCTTCTGTCAATTTTGTTTACACACACCATTGGTCAATCAATATTGTCCAGTATATTTGTATTGTATCCTATTCATGATCTGCTTTTGTCCTTTCGGAAAAAAAATTTAAATTTTATTTCATAATTTTGGCAGCTGAGTGAAAATTCTGGTACGAAAATGATGATTTTTGCATGTTTTAGACCTTTGTTGACTTTTCATACATCAGAATCACATTTGTCATTATGTTTGTGATGTGTTAGGTTCAGTCTACATGGTTTATGTCAGAGTTGTTTCATGTCACAATATACAATTTTTTATTCTTTTCCTTTGCTTCATAGAAAACCATGAACTATAAAAAAACACTTGTAGTAGTATATAGTAAACATAACATCCTTAGCCTCTTTACCATGTTTCCAGTAATGTAGTGTTCAAAATCATAACACAATAGCAACTATCATAAAACGTAGAAATTGCTTTGATATATTCAAGACAGTGTGTACATAGCTTTCCAAAATCTGAGAACTGCTTAAATACTTCAGAGTCATGATATCCACTGACATTTCAGGTTTCCGTTTGTTTTTGTTTCACCATTTATGTTCGTTCTCAGCCTACCCCTCGCATGCATTTTCTTCATGTTATAATTTCCGTTTGCTTGTTTTCTTTTATGACCACCAGATGGAAGCACCTTGCAGTGAGGAATTAAATCTCGAGGGTTACACTCTTGACGATCTAGTTCTTGACGATTTGCGTGCTTTGCAAACTGAAGATATATGGCCAGAGTTGTCCATATTGGTAAAATTTTGCGAAAATTCACCTTCACTGGAGTTTCTATGATAAAATAGGTCACTAATTTATTAATACCTTCCAATACTACATAAAGTAAGGTGTACAATGTTTCTACTGCTTACTAAAATATGGTAAGGGATATCGTGGATATATGGTATTTACATAGATATCTTCCAACCATTAAAAAAAAAGTGGCCACAATTTTGTTCCATATCTGGATACATGTATCATGCAATTAAATTGAAAGTTACATTTCGTGAACTATTTAATTTGCATGAATTTATCTGTCAGTTTTCATTAGAAATATCGTAAATAAGATGTCACTGTATCATAAGCATAGAAAATGAAAACGTAAGAGAATATACATCCTTGTGAATATTCATATATTCTAATAGAAATGCATGAACTTAAGTGATCATAGAGTTACTTATCTATGATTCACAATTGCTGTAATAATTTAAATTTTATCTCTAGATTGTTTAGTTAATATCAGAAACTATTGGCACGTTGCAACACAATGTGCAAGATCACCATGATGGAATAACAACAATATAACACTTGTGGATAATCTCACTAGCGTCTCACTGTATTTTAGTGTTGTATCCATGTAAATTGTTTACATGTGAAAAATCCATAAGATCTTATCTTCCTCCATATCTTTTTACATTTTTCATAAACATGCTCCATATAGTATATGTAATATAAGTGTAGTGTGAATTAATAATTCTTCTGTGACTTGTAATAACCAGAGCCGTCTAGTAAGAGAGTTACGACAATGACGTGATAGGCGTCATTTTTTGGTTACCGGACCAATGGTCCGATAACCTATTAATATCTCGCTTATTATCGACTTTACAGCTTAGGAATCAATCGTGAACATATAGGAAGTATGGTCTGACCTGTATGGTCTGACCTTACTTTCAAGGTCAGACCACAAAATAGCTGATATCTCGCTTATTATCGACCTTACAGCTTAGCAATCAGCTGTGCACATATAAGAAATGATATATGCTGAATATTCTCATGACCTTGAATTTGACCTTCGACCTTATTTTCAAGGTCACGGCACAAAATATTGAATATCTCGTTTATTATCAACTTTACAGCTTAGGAATCAATTGTGCACATATAACAAATGATATATACTGAATATTGTCATGAACCTGAATTTGACCTTTGACCTCATTTTTCAAGGTCTAAAGCCAAAAATGGCTAATATCTCACTTATTAACAATTTTACAGCCTAGGATCCACTTGCGGACATATAGGAAATGATATATGCTGATATTCTCATGACCTTGAACTTGACCTTTGACCTTATTTTCAAGGTCAGAGCACAAAATGCTTGAAGACGGAGATTTGAAACCGGGTGGATTTGTGGGAGGGGCCTAATTGCATGTTGCTGGCCGGAGATTTGAGTGACGGGAGCAGAATTTAAAAGTAACCCAGCAGGAAGGCTGATGGTGGACAAGGCAGCTCTGCCCGCGGCTGGATCTGCTAGCTGCCTGACAGCGTACAGTGTGTACTCTCCCTCTCACATGCTAGTACAGTCAGCAGCAATAGCATTCATAGATGTGGTTCTGTTTATGAACAAGTTTCTACTGGGCTGGCTGGTGCCTTGTAGGAATCTGATTGGCTGAGCGTTCAGAAACATCATCAGATACCGGGTTCAAATTATCTGCAGCTTCAAAATTTTATGGTCTATTCTTACCACAAATAGAGAATGGATGTTCTAAACAAAAACCAATTTGAAATTGTTGACTTAAAATGAGATACCTTGCAAAAATGTGATTATGAATATGACCCATGGAAAAATTCATTTGCCAAACATTGTTCTGCCTGTTCACTGTATCTCTGAGCCACAGATTATGGACGGTGCACAGTGCAGCTCTCTGCCTTTTATACCGGAACTCCCCCCTTTAATATGTCACTTATTGTCGACTTCACAGCCTAGGAATCCATAGTGAACAGTGGGAATTGATATATGCTGGATATTCTTATGACCTTGAACTTGACCTCTGACCTTATTTTCTAGGTCAGAGCACAAAATGGCTAATATCTGCTTATTATCGCCTTTACAGCTTAGGAATCAATTGCGAACATAGAGGAAATGATATATGCTGAATATTCTCATGACCTTGAACTTGATCTTTGGCCTCATTTTCAGGGTCAGTACATAATGGCTAATATCTCACTTATTATCAACTTTACAGCTTGGAAATCAATTGTGGACGTACTAGAAATGATTTATGCTGAATATTCTTGTGGTCTTGAATTGACCAATGACCTTATTTTCAAGGTCACGGACAAAATGGCTGATATCTAAAATATATATTGTCCGGTGACCTTCCTTAGCCCTTGGGCTAATTAGGCATCCCGATTGAAAATCGGGAGGCCTTATGTTTTTGTCTGTTTTTTTTTTTTTTTTTTTCTTTTTTTTTTTTTTTTTTTAGGTTACCGGACATTTGGTCCGATAACCTATTGGCATGGCGTTGCGTCCGTCGTCCGTCCGTCCGTCCGTCCGTCCGTCCGTCCGTCCGTCCGTCCGTCCGTCCGTCCGTCCGGCGTTAACATTTTTATCTTTAAAGTTAACGATCGAATCTTTCTGAAATTTTGCACAAAAATGCCTAAAAATATTTTGAGAAGGAGGTATTTTTTTGTTTTTTGATTTTCGCATTTTTTTCAAAATGGCGGCCGTTTTTGTCGAAAAACGCTCAATTTTGGACTTTGACGGCCATTTTCTCAAAAACTGTCTGATCAGTTTTGAGTTTTTGGTTTCAAAAGATTCCCCTCATATACCTCTGTGATATGTATAAGTTTGGTTGCCCTAAATCTGCCGGTTTCCGTGTGGCGGCCATTTTGAATTTTTGGCGGGTCGGCGAAAAAAATTTTTTCGCCCCAAATCGCATTACTATCCATTTTGGGCCATTTCTAGGGTAAAAAAAATTTTTCACCCTTTGAAAAAAATTTTAGACTTAGAAAATTTTCGGCACTTTTTCCCTTCATAATGGGAGCTGTCCGGACTGTACTCATAGAACGCTTGAAGATAGAGCTTAGAAATTGGCACTTTCAAATGGGAAGTCATATATGGCGACTTGTGTGGTGACCTTGAATTTGACCTTGGATGACCTTGAAAGGTCAAAACAGCCATTTTTGGGTCGAAAAACGCTCAAATTTGCACCTGGTCTGTATTTTCTCAAAAACTGTCTGATCAGTTTTGAGAATTTTGCTTAAAAAGATTCCTCTTATATACCTCTGTGACGTGTATAAGTTTTGTTGCCCTTGAATCGCCGATCTCAGTGTGGTGGCCATTTTGAATTTTTGACGAGTCGGCGAAAAAAAATTTTTTCGCCCCAAATAACATTACTATCCATTTTGGGCCATTTCTAGGCAAAAAAAATTTTTCACCCTTTGAAAAAAATTTTGGACTTAGAAAATTTTCGGCACTTTTTTCCTTCATAATGGGAGCTGTCAGGACTGTACTCATAGAACGCTTGAAGATAGAGCTTAGAAATTGGCACTTTCAAATGGGAAGTCATATTTGGCGACTTGTGTGGTGACCTTGAATTTGACCTTGGATGACCTTGAAAGGTCAAAACAGCCATTTTGGGGTCAAAAAATGCCCAGATTTGCCTTTGTAGATGAAATGCTTGCAGATAGAGCTCATGTTTGCATTATGAACATATAGGAAGACATATATGGCACAACTAGTGATGACCTTGAACTTGACGTCAGATGACCTTGAGTGCCAAATGTCTGACTTGGAATGTGTAAATTGACCTGAGCGGCCTAAACGATTCCACCCAACATATAGAATATCAAATGCCGCACACATACATGTAATGGTTACATCGAAGTTCATACGGATGACCTTGATTGGTAAATCCCAAGGTCATATGTTTACACTGCGAACCTTGATTGGTAAATCTCAAGGTCTGTTACCTGCCAATGCTGCCATGGCCAAACCAAAATTGTCCGGTAACCTATCTTAGCCTTTGGGCTAATTTTTTTTTTCTTCCGCCGTTCGGTTTCCGGATCATAACTCTTGAACGCCTTAATCTATCTTTCCGAAATTTTCACAGCTCATCCGAAATACTTTGCTCCTAACCCCTATTGTTTTTCGTCGAGACCCGAAATCCAAGATGGCCGCCAGCGGCCATTTTGGAAAAAAAAATCGGGCGATTCCTGTCAATGTCATAATTTGATTCAGGCAATTTCCAGGGGGAAAAAATTTTTTGGGTGTATTTTTTTTTGGACTTAGAATTTTTCCCTCACCTGCCCCCATGCAGATGTAATACTGTGACTGAGCCATGCTACTGTATTCACTGACTGCAGCCTGCATGTCCAGCATGAGGCTAGGCTCTGCCCTCTCAGCCAGTGCAGTATATGAGAGCCCCGCTCAGTAATGCCTGTGATAAGGCAATACCCCCCCCCCCCTCTCCCTCCCCCACCTCCACTGTCAGCCAGTCTAATCTGCATATGAATGTAGCAATGTATCAGTGACTTGTATGCACTGCCCCTCTTCCCCCCCCCCCCCCCCTCTCCTGTCCCCTCACCCCAGTTTACTATACTAACACCAACAAGTTGGAACAATGGGCATCCCGATTGAAAATCGGGAGGCCTTATGTTTTTGTCTGTTTTTTTTTTTTTTTTTTTTCTTTTTTTTTTTTTTTTTTTTCTTCCGCCGTTCGGTTTCCGGATCATAACTCTTGAACGCCTTGATCTATCTTTCCGAAATTTTCACAGCTCATCCGAAATACTTTGCTCCTAACCCCTATTGTTTTTCGTCGAGATCCGAAATCCAAGATGGCCGCTGGCGGCCATTTTGGAAAAAAAAATCGGGCGATTCCTGTCAATGTCATAATTTGATTCAGGCAATTTCCAGGAGAAAAAAATTTTTTGGGTGTATTTTTTTTTGGACTTAGAATTTTTCCCTCACCTGCCCCCATGCAGATGTAATACTGTGACTGAGCCATGCTACTGTATTCACTGACTGCAGCCTGCATGTCCAGCATGAGGCTAGGCTCTGCCCTCTCAGCCAGTGCAGTATATGAGAGCCCCGCTCAGTAATGCCTGTGATAAGGCAATACCCCCCCCCCCCCCCTCTCCCTCCCCCACCTCCACTGTCAGCCAGTCTAATCTGCATATGAATGTAGCAATGTATCAGTGACTTGTATGCACTGCCCCTCTTCCCCCCCCCCCCTCTCCTGTCCCCTCACCCCAGTTTACTATACTAACACCAACAAGTTGGAACAATGCCCTCCTTCCCTTTCTAAAGAAAACAATAGGTGGTTATATAATGATGACCCAAACTGAAGATAACAGCTTTGAAGGTCTGCCTGGGCCTTGGTTGCCGGTCAATTGTTCATTGTATTCAGTTAAAACAGCACTGTGTTTATCTGGATGAAACTACATGCATTGTTTTGTTTTCTAGCTGTATTTCACATGCAGTGACCAAATTATCATTGTTTTACTTAGTCAGAACCCAGAATAATTTCCTTTTTGCTTGTATTATGAATGTCTGTCATGTCTGTACATTTAATACCTATTGAGATTAAAACAAATATCTGATGGACATTTGTCTAGTGAGCAACTGCTATAATTTGAACTCTCACTCCCACCTGTGTTCAATAATCCTGGTATATGTATTATAATAACAGTCAAGTTTCACCATTAGAAAAGAAAAGAAAAATTGGGGGATGCCACAAAGCCTATAGGCTTTTATGTCTAGTTTTTGTCCAAATCACGTTTTACGGAAAACAACAATACCCCACACAAAGCTGCATTGATATCATGAATACCTCGAACTGAAAGGTCGTGTCAGTCGATGCAAAGCTTCTTTTGGACAAAAAATGGCGAATCACGCTAAAATCTCTAACGGTCATTGTCACAAATCTCTTACTAGACGGCTCTGGTAATAACCATAACTGTATATTTACTTGTGAATTGATTTTATCTCCGATCACTTTCACAGCTACCAGTAAATGAACACTAACAAAATATTTTTCAAATGTTCGCCATATTTTGCTTGCTAAGTTAACATGAAATTCACGTTCTGTTCATGTACATTGTCAAAAACATCATAGATTACACATGTCAAGCTCATTCATAATCTAGCCATTTTGTTGTTTTCGGTTTGCAGGATTTTGAAGACCTTTCCAACTTGTTGTCTCAGCTCCACGCTCAAGAGTGTTCCCATGGCAACAGAATGGACGAAAATATGTGCAATAACAACGCCGAACAAAACTCACCACCGCCTTCTAAAAAAGACAATAAAAAACCTGCAAACTCTGAGAAAAAAGAAACTGGTGTCCATGGTAACAGGGAGAACAATGGTAACCATGACGATGACACTGATGAAGATCAATACTACGAAGATGAAGAAGTGATTTATGATGATGAAGAATCTGAATTGGTTGATTTCAATTGGGAAGAAGAAGCAACTACAGAAACTGAAACCACGGAAAAACCCACAGTGACTGAAGCCCGTACTCCCGTTACTAAGGCAACCAAACCCCCAGCTACCAAGCAACTACAAGAAAACATCATGGAGTGGGCTGATGATGAACTGTCCATTCATTCCCCAGGTTTGAGTTTGCACTATGCTCTGCATGTTGTACCATTCAAAACAAATACCTTGTCGAACGAAACTCTCACAATAGTGCTATAAAGACCATAATACCACTTGCACACTTGTGATGGGCACATATGCTGAATATTCACAAGTTCACTATGAAACAGTAAACCATACCGATATTGGCTGCAATAATGCAGTGTAAGTGAAGCGTTTCACTACCACGTCTTTCAGACCCTATGCGGCACATTTCGGAGGTGACGAGCATTCCCTGGCCGACATGGGAGCAATGTCGTCTCGACTACCCTGACCTTGACTTCCAAGTCTTCTCCAGTACCTGGGTCTCTATCACAACCAAAAACGTCAAGTAGGTCAAGTCTACTTCTTTGGTCTGCATCTTCCTGGTGACATGTTACAGCTAACGTTGTCATAGCTATCCTGTTATATGTACTGATGTGAAAGATGTGAATGTGTTTTACGGTATCGTAACTTCTAAGCTCAGAACACTATGACTTATGACTATAACACTCTAGGATATTGTTGCCTGAACTTTTAGTTTGTGAGCCTTCAGATGTCTATTCTCCTTAGTGGTGGAATACTGGTATATGTAATAGCCTTTTCAACCATTAGATGTGACTTGCTACCCCAAGGACACCACGAACCTAACACCCTCAATACCGATACCTTGCAGTATGGCAGACCTCATAGACCTGAAGACGCCGGTGACTGGGGTCCTCCAGAAACCGACATGCTCCCAGGCCTCGCGTATCCCTCACACTCCGCTAGATGCCCTCCCCTCGATCCAGACGATCCAGACACTCCCGTACGAGGCTGAGTGGAGTCTCCGCGAGATCCTGATGAAACTGGGCGACGATGTCGAGTCGCTAGGCGTGGTCGGAACAAGAATCAGCCGAGCTATGCAGAAGGTGGGTTGGTTTAGTTCAGCCTTAGAAGTGGCATTCAAGTGGTGTGAATTATGTATCGGTGACACACTAAACCAAGCTTTTTTTCATTGCAAAATTAACAACAATCTATGATCTTTTCATAAAATTTAAGGTAAAAAAACTAATCTTCTTGTGCCTGTATTACGTTAAACTTCATGTAAGTTCTCTGAGCTGAAGATCTCCGTGTTACTGAACAGAAGCCGATGTCCTGGGCACTAGCTAACCTCGCCGCGTTGTACTGGCGAGTTGAGGGTGATGCGTCTAAGGCCTTCGACTGTATCAAAGTGGCTTACCAGATGGCGCCCCCTGATGCTCAGGTATTGGACATTGCCTTCCTTAGATAACTTGCCTTGTTCTTTGTAATAACAGAGTAAACATAAATACTTGCACATGTACAGTATTTGATGCTACACGTTGATGCCACTAATGACCCTTATGTATTTCTCAAGTTATTTGCAGATCAAAAACTTTAAATCCAAAAGATAACATAAACCATGACATTAACGCTTTTCCCACTAGGATATATCATAACTTTGCTTGCCACATTACCATGAAAACTGACTAGACATGTGTATTAACCCTTTGCCTGCCAGGACATTGCACTGCTGAGTCTGGTGAACATCTTGCACCAGGTCGGTGCCTTGGAGGAGGCTCTGGTTGTCTGCGATATGGCGCTAGAGGCGGACCCCAAACTGGTTGCCACTCACTTCACCATGGCCAACATCTACGCAGCCAGGGTACGAGCTGTTGGGTTTTCCGGAATAGATCACTTTTGTAACAAGTTGTCATAACAAACATTGCATTAGTTCAAAAGTAGATCAGTTTCATATTCCTACAGTATTCATCAAAGATACAATGAAGCAAAAAGTTCATGATCTAATATTATGTTACATGATTGTATTATAGTTTCCATATTTAATGAAGGCCACTTTTGATTTAACCCTTCTCCTCCAATCCTTCACAAACTTACAACGTTAACTTGTTAACCCTTTTCCTTTCATGGCAGGAGGAGTGGGGTCGAGCAAGGAAGTTCTTTGAGTCGACCCTCGGCTTACAAGCGTCTTTTCACCCGGCTGTTGAGCGTCTATACTCCCTCCGATGTCAGAAAATACTCAGTAACCCGCACATTTATAGAAGTTTGACTGGCCACAGTGGCCGAACAGAGCTCTAGTGTCCAACTTTTTACTCGTGATTTTCTACAGCTGGTAGTTTTAATACTGGTCCCATATCCCTTTGGCAATGCTGCTAATAGGTATAACAATATGCAACAATTATTTGGTGGTTTCCTTGATGAAGTTTCTCTGTTGAAGTCAATTCTTGGACGGTTTTTAAGTTTCACCGCTGGTTATCAAACAATCGTGATGTAGGTTTCAGGATCGAGTATGTACAATATTATGCGGAAGTGATGGTGTATGGAATGTTCAGATTCGTCATCAAAATATTCTCATTTCTCACTGGATGAAGCTATGGTGATATGATAGCAGATGTTTCTTGCAATCTTCTGAGATACACAGTCATGTAAATTATATTAACGAGTGAATTTGAAAATAATATAATGTTGAAGTTATCTTGCATCATGTCTCTGTCAAAATGAGATACTTTTGCAAAATATTTGCTCACTTTGTTACACATATTTTGTTCTGGAATTATGAAAATCAAAAATATAATGTTGAATAACATTGCCATGTTTGCTTGTTGTTGTGTTTTATAAATGCTCTAATTGTTTCATCTGTTGTTTATTGTTCATGGAAATGGTGGAAAGTCCTTGTGTTTTTGCAAAAAAAATCTTGTATTAGGTTTGTGTTACTCGCCAACCATCGACTGAAAAATCATGTGCACTATTTGAGGAATGAAAATTCAACTCTGTGCCTTTGTTTCAGTATTAAAAGCAGATTGAACAAACTAGGAATTGTATTATACTCAGTCCCAACATTTTATTGAAGAAAAAGCTGAATTATGTTGATCAATTGAAATATTTACAATATCTGTTCATATTCATGAAAACATGTTGACATTATTGTATTGTTTGTTATGGTTAATTAACTTAATGTTTCCTCTTTTGAGTAGAAAATTTATGTATTTATGTCACAGCTGTTTAAAGTTTTTACATTATTGTGTCTCGTATGATCAAAAATCATTCTTTTTTGTCATGCTTCATATTGGAATCATGGTGCTGTGTGTTGTTAAGTTGCGAAGCTAGATTTTGTAGCAAAACAAATTACCGTATAGGACGAATCAAAATCTGGAAGCATGTCAGTTCGACTTTGTTCTCTTTGAGTCATTCGTAGCAATTTAGGTATTTTCTGTCTGACATTTAGTGTGTTTTGCAAAATTTTCATTCCTTGATCAAACGTTCCTGGTATTTGCGTATTGTAACCTGTTGCAATTTTTCAAATGTCACCTCTTGCAGAACAAGATAGTCATGATGTTGCCATGGGAAACAATTTGTTGATGTTTTTACCAGATGACACTATTAACCTCATGAAATGACCTAATAAATGTTGAAACATTGATCCTGCCCGTATTCGTTCAACCTTCACACGCATTAGTGTACCCATGTAGCTCACCGGGCTGGAGAAAGGTCAAGTTCACGGACATGAGCTCACAGGTTAATGGACTTGACCTTGAATGGTCTTAAAGGGTATATATCCCAGAAGTATGACATCAGCTTATTTGAAGCCACTCGTTGAATTAAATGGAACAGTCTTTACAGGATGTTGATATCTCGATTTGTTAAAAAGTTATAGCTATTTTAATATCGAAAATCCGGCAAATTTCTCCCAATAGTCTTGAAAAATTTGTCAGCTAATTAGTATGCAAATAATATGTGTGACGTCATTGACAGATTGATTTTTAATGAGGTGTTTGAACATGTAACAATTAGGCATTTAAGCTTATGTTAGGTCACTAAAACTTATCAGATATATCGTTCAGTAGGATTAGTCATTGAGTGCATGTCAAGTTTATTTTATACATCACCAATCTAAACTACTACATGCTCCTTTTCGATCCTTTGGATCGTTCTGGATAGAAATTCGCGTACTGAAAGCAAGGCACGATCGTCTGCCTGCATGACTCGAGCGCTCCTTTTGCCGCCAAAACCGCCGCGCATATGCGCGCGCAGCTGCGCAGAAGCTTCACTTTTCTGTCCACCGCCATTTTTGCTTGGCAGCTTTGGATTTTGGTTCCCGGTGAATTCGTAGAATTTAGTCTGCAAACTAGACTTTTGCGATATATTCTTACGGAATTTCACCTGCCACGTTCATAGACATCGTTTTGTGTCTATTTGGATAAGTATTGGTCGATAGTTTGTTACTTGCTAGATCGTCAGCGATTTGTATAGCCAGTTCACCCTATTATCGTCCATCCGTCGTACTTGATAGTGTACTTGTTGTTTACATCTATCAATAGTTCTACGTTAATTTTCTACTGTATATATTTTGCCGTATACTGTAGTTTATATATTCGTAGTCCTCTTAGGGTTCTTTTTCAGCGCAGTCTCAGGTTTGCTTATTTTGCCCGCCCTGTTACTGTGTGTGGTTAGTTCCCTTTCGTGATCATGACTTCACAATCCTCCCTTGGTACCGGTGCCATGGACGAACGTCCATGCCCGAAGTGTCTGGTCAATACCCTCCGAGGAGGGGAGAAACACAGTTTGTGTTTCGACTGTTTGGACCATGGCCCGGTATCTATGGAGGATTTGAGGTGTGATCTGTGCCGTTTCTGGCGTCCCTCTTCCTTCGTGCAGGCGACTGCAAAGTATTCTGAAGCCTCGTTGGCTCGTCAGGATGCTTTGAGGCTTGCGGAAGCTTCGGCTCCGCAAGTCCGCCAGTCGCCCATGGAGGTGGAGACTCCGCCTGTGACGGCGCAGATTGCGTCCGGTGTTAGCCAGCCCCTGGGGCTAACACAGGACATGGTCAACGCGGCTGTGCAATCCTTCTTTGCACAGTCGCTGTCGTCCCTTCAGGGTCCCCTCCTGCCGGGTCTCTCTTCCCTGCTTGGACAGGGAGTCCCGGCCGGTTCTTCGGCTGCCCCTTCGTCGCAGGGAGAGCTTGCTCCCCCTGCTGGCAAGAAGTCGAAATCTTCTAAGAAGAAGGTTTCAGTTCTTGCCAAGGCGAAAGCAGCCAAGGAACCGCACTCCACCTTCGTCGGGGCCGATCGAGGTGGAGGGGTCCGTCGTCTCTTCCCCTGGGCCTTCTAAGAAGAGGTAGCATGCTTCCTCTAAGCGCCGTGGTGCTGAGACCACATCGATTTTCGATGTGGCTCAGGCTTCGTCCGACCTCTCGGTGGGCGACGATCAGGCTTCGGGCTTCGATCGGCGGAGCATCTTGGATGGCTCATTCGGGTCCTCGGTCTCGAGGTTCGAGGGGGAAGAGTTCCCTTTGTTTGGGGGTGAGGCTCTCGATCGTTCGTGCGATCGGGAGTCTTCACTTGGCGGTCGTGCTCCTGGTCCTCGATCAGGGCACGATCGGGCGGGTGGTGCTGGGGTCGTTCCTCAGGACCACTCAAGTCCTGTGTACGCGGATGTAAGTCGCCGGACGGGCGCGATCGCTGAGCAGGCATTCCCTCGCCCGTCCTTTGATGTACCCTTGGGGTCATCGAGGTCTTCGATCGGACCTGTGAGGTCCAACGATCGGGGGGGTCGAGTGGAAGCTGATCAGGAGTCGTCCTCCTCGGAGGATGAGACTTCCGATCAGGCCGGGGGTTCTAACTTCCGGTGGGCTTTGGAGTCGGTCGCAAGGCGTATGGACTTGCCGATCGATGCTCCAGGGCCCTCACGGGGAACCGGTAGGTTCGCGTCGGCGCCAGTTCGTCGGCCGATCCGGCTCCCTGTGGCTCCCGCGTTGGTCAAGTCCTTCGACAAGATCAACAAGGGAGTTACGGCTAAGAAGGATGTGGCTCGTACGGAGTCGACATTCCCGACTAGCCGTGTTCGACCTGAGTCGATCGACACCTATCGGACTGTAGAGTCCGAGGGTGGACATCAGACTTCCGTCCCGGTCGAAGACCCTAACCTTCACCTGCTTTCCCGGAAGCAGGGTACGGTCTGGTCAGCTTATGTGAAAAAGGCTCGCCTTTCTCACTGGCAGACGCTGTCTCATCAATTGATGGGGCAGCTCTCGTTGACGGATCACCTGACCACTTTGGTTCAGGAGTTTGTGGACGAGGCGGATCTGGAGGAGGGGAGTCGCGCCAACATTCATGCAGCACTCGGCGTCTTGGCCGGAGTGGTCCATGCTGCTGAGCGTGACAGTGCGCACCTGGGCGCACAATTGGATCTCACCATGCGTGATGCCGATCTCCGTCTGCTTGACGTGTCTGCTACGGACGTTGCTGAGCTACGTGGGAGGCCGCTTTTCTCAGGCTATACCTACGCCAACCTCTCTCGATCGGATATTTCCGTCATGCCGGAACATCTCCGGGATGAGGCTATGGCCAAGGCTTTGCTTGGGAAGTCGGCGGGGTCTGGGACAGGCAAGAAGACCAAGGGTCAGAAGCCTGCCCAACCTCAGGCACCACATGCACCCGCTTCGGCGCAGCCGCCCTTTCGGGGGGCGCAGCCTCCCCCTCCTCAGGGGGATGGCAAGCGTGGAGGCAAAGGGGGTGGACGCTTCAAGGGCAAAGGGAAATCTTCTGCTAAGAAGTGACTCGTTGCGGGAAAGCGTAGGCTCTGTGGAAGGTTCAGTTCTGTCGGAATTCGATCTTCCACAACCTGGTCCAGTCAGCGGACGCCTGGCTCAGTTCGTCCAGAACTGGAGCGATCTGGCGTCGTCAGACAATTCAGTCGTGGCATGGGTGAAGTTCGGTCTCACCTTCAGATGGGAGGCTGGAAAACCGCCGATCAGACCCAAAGCGTGGTTCTTCCCTGTGCCCGGCGATCGGGAAAAGTTTCAGCTTCTGCAGCACGAGGTGCAGCAGTTGCTAGAGAAACGTGCGATCGAGGTGGTCAATGACGAGAGAGGATTCTATTCTCTCATCTTCCTAGTGCCGAAAAAGACAGGCGGGTGGCGTCCCGTTTTCGATCTGTCAAACCTCAACAAATTCCTGATCATACCCAGGTTCAAGATGGAGTCGGCGCTTTCCGTTCAGAAAGCTCTGTCCAAGGGGAAGTGGGCAGTCAGTATCGACGTCAAGGACGCGTTCTTACATGTGCCCATACACCCAGCCGATCGGCGATACCTCAAGTTCGCCTTCGAGGGCTCGGTGTATCAGTTCAGGGTACTTCCTTTTGGAGTAGCCACCGCCCCTTACGTGTTCACCCGTATCGTAAGGACGATGGCAGCCAGGTTTCGATCGGTTGGAATTCAATTCCACCATTATATCGACGATTGGTTAATCATAGCCGACTCCCCGTCTCAGGCTATAGAGCAATCCGGGTTCGTCCTCAGGTTGGCGACCAGCCTTGGCTGGATCCCCAATTGGGCGAAGTCTCATCTGTCCCCGACACAGAGGTTCGAGTATGTCGGGGTAGATTACGATCTAGATCGAGGAGTAGCTCTTCCTCCGCGGAAGAGAGTTCTCAAGGCGATTGCAGCGATGGATGTCGCGCTGACGCAGTCGTCGATCACAGCTCGACAGTTTCTGTCCATCATCGGTCTGTTGGCGTCGATGGAGAAACAGGTGCCGTTCGGCAGGTGCTTCCTCAGACCCATTCAATGGTGTCTAGCATTGCAATGGCGGATCCTCACCGATCGACTAGACCAAGTCGTATCGGTGGACGATCGTGCTCGGGAAGCAATGCATTGGTGGCGGGACCATCGGAATCTTTTCCGAGGGATGCCACTGGCGGAGTATCTGCCCGATCGGACCTTCTTCACCGATGCGTCAGAATTGGCTTGGGGAGCTCATATGGACGAGCACGAACTCTCTGCTGTGTGGAACACGAGCGAGAGGGCGTTGCACATCAATGTCCTAGAGCTGCGAGCGGTGAGACGTGCGTTCGAGATCTGGGGGCCTCAGAGTCCCCCAGGGACGAAATGGCTGGTCTTCACAGACAAGTGGCGCACATAAACAAACAAGGTGGAACTCGGTCGAGTCAGCTTTGTTTGGAGGCCGAGTGTCTGATCAGGTTTGCCTTCAAGTCCCGTCTGTTTATCAGGGCGAGGCACCTACCGGGTCACAGGAATGTCCTAGCGGACACTCTGTCGAGACCGGACAAGATCATAGGCACGGAGTGGAGTTTGCATCCGGGGGTGTTTCGGCGCGTTTGTCAGGCGTTCGGGACACCGAACATAGACCTGTTCGCAACCTCTCGGAATCACAAGCTCCCGGTCTACTTCTCACCTTTGCCAGAGAGCGAGGCACTGGCTGTGGACGCGATGTCTCAGTCGTGGGACGGGATGTTCGGGTATGCGTACCCGCCAACCCGGTTCCTAACAGAAGTGCTGCACAAAGTAGCCAGGTCTCAGTGCGAGATTCTGTTGGTGGCGCCATGCTGGCCGATGCAGGCGTGGTTCCCGCTACTACTGTCCCTCCTGATCGATGTACCACGGGTTCTCCCGATCGAGGACAGGTTGCTGAAGCAACCGGGGCGGGATATATTTCACGATTCCGTCCACGTGCTCAAATTACACGTGTGGAGGCTATCGAGCGATCCTTCCAGGAGGCAGGATTTTCTCAGCAGGTGTCCGTACATCTCGCGAGAAAGAATAGGAGATCCTCCTCTAAAACGTATGAGGCTAAATGGAGAGTATTCGTACGTTGGTGTAACGGAAGGCGCGTTGATCCGCTCTCTGCCCCTCTGAATGCAGTGCTAGACTTTCTCTGCTATCTCTTTGATAGGCTTAATTTGAAGCCTACTACGATCGAGGGATACAGGTCCATGCTGGGCCCTGTATTCCGTGCTAGGGGGATCGATTTAACTAATAATCGTATCCTTGCTGATCTCTTGGCGTCCTTTAGGACGCAAAGGCCACGGGGAGTTCCTACTCTACCGGATTGGGACATGGCTTTTGTGCTATATTGTCTTACTAAAGCACCTTGGGAGCCTCTCAAGGAAGTTTCCTTGCAGAGGTTAACTCTTAAGACTTTCTTGCTAGTTATGCTAGCAA
Organism: Terebella lapidaria; assembly: GCA_949152475.1. Taxonomy (NCBI): domain Eukaryota; kingdom Metazoa; phylum Annelida; class Polychaeta; order Terebellida; family Terebellidae; genus Terebella; species Terebella lapidaria. Next base: position 29,388,938 of record OX424565.1, read on the forward strand.
GTGGTCGAAGACGCTCAGATGTCGCGGCGATCGACGTATCGCGAGTCGCATTTGGCGCGGATGGGTCCGTTTCCTTATACCCAGTACGTGATTTTATGCCTAAAACACGTGCTGCGGTTGAGGGCGGGAAAGCGTTCTCCCCTATCGTAATTCCGTCACTGGGCGATTACGTAGGACGGAATGAGCCGGACGCTCTATTGTGCCCGGTAAGAGCGCTGAAAATCTACATCGATCGTACCAGATCGATCAGGAAAGATCGCAAGCGGTTATTTATTTCCTATCAGCCTAATAGGGCTACGGATATCTCCACAGCTACACTATCCCGATGGGTGAAGGTTGTAGTGAGGACTGTCTATGCGGAGTCAGGTGCTGACGATCGAGTCACTTACAAAATATCGTCCCACCAAATCCGACACATCTCGATGTCTTTGGCGGCCAGGTCGAATATTCCGTTGGAATATATCGTGAGGGCTGGAATGTGGACTAATTCTAGGACATTCATCGGGTTCTATCTGTCCAATGCTGCCGAACTTCAGGACCAGTCGTCCAGATTTAGACTGGGTCCGCTGGTCGTAGCGCAAGCTGTTGTTTGAACCAGCTGGACAGAAAAGTCTTGGTTTTAACGTGCACGTGTATATAAGCAACACTTTGTGTTTGTGTCGAGTTATTTATGTTACGGTCTCAAGTAGAGTTCCGTTTTCCACCGATGGGTGAAGAAGAAATTCGTGCATGTCGGAGGCAAGCGATCGCACCGCTAGGTGAGTATCTTTATTATATTACTAAAGATATATCGAAAATGTAGCATTTTAGCGATTCGCTTGAAATCAAGACTATCGTCTGTTTTCATGACCATCTAGCACTACTGCTCCACCGCCTATCCTTTGATTCTAAGGAGCATGTAGTAGTTTAGATTGGTGATGTATAAAATAAACTTCCCAAATTTTATTTGTAAATTTGCCGTTTATTGTTATTACTCACCTCTAAACTACTACAGTAAAGGCCCTCCCATCCATCCCCGCCAGTTATGTGCTAGGGGCTTCCTTTTGTCGTTTTTTGGACAGAAAAGTGAAGCGCGGCGGTTTTGGCGGCAAAAGGAGCGCTCGAGTCATGCAGGCAGACGATCGTGCCTTGCTTTCAGTACGCGAATTTCTATCCAGAACGATCCAAAGGATCGAAAAGGAGCATGTAGTAGTTTAGAGGTGAGTAATAACAATAAACGGCAAATTTACAAATAAAATTTGGGAATTTTAGTTGCCATGGCAACCAATGGGCTGATTTGGCCCTTAGCAACCAGGTTGCTAAGGATGGTATTCAAGTTAAAACAAGACATAAAAGTATCAAACCGATTTAGATTACAAGGTAGTCACAATATTTTATGTAATTGATCAACAAAATGTACCAAAACACTCCTTAGCAACTGATACAGGCCTGAGAAATCACTGACGTTTAGAGCCATGTGAAATTAATGTATTCTATTATCGCTGGTTTCCAATGCCTGTATTGGTTGCTAAGGGTTGTGTTCAGACATTTTGCTGAAATATTCCTCAGTATATTGCTATTACTCTATTGTCTGAAAAGTTTTCATTCATGTATATCTCGTTTTAAATTAGATATTGGCCCTAGCAACCATGGTTGCTAAGGGCCCAGCCAGGCCATTGGTTGCCATGGCAACCACAAATTTCATGAAATCAATGACTATTCCAACTAAAAACCATGAAAATGGATTTTGGTGAAAAAAATTGGATACAAATGGTATCAGTATTCCATTTTAAAATGCCTTATTAAAAAGCAGTCTGTAAATGACATCACACATCTCATTTGCATATTAATTAGCTGTCAGATTCTGTAAATATATACATGTTTAAAGTGCCATACCTTTGGAATGAATCATGATATCAATATGCTACCATTTTGTTCAGTTCAACTAGTGCTTTCACGGTAATAACAAAAACCAATATCCAATTTTCGTGATATATACCCTTTAAAGTATGGAATTCCCATTACGAACCGCGAACTGCGAGCTTCGACCTGCGAGCTAGTATAGAAACGAGAAATGATATCATATATATATATATGGCATTTTCCGTAGTAAACCATGCTTTAATACGGAAAATGTATATAAAGCTACCAAATATTTCAGTTGTATTTTGTTGCACACAGGTCGCAGTTTGTACCTCGCAGGTCAGTTTTACCTCGCAGGTCGCAGTTTTACTTCGCAGGTCGCAGTTATAGCTCGCAGGTCACATGTCTGTATCAGTTTATAGCTCGCAGGTCGCAGTACGCAGGTCGCAGCTCGCGGTTCGTAACGGGAACTCCATATTAAAGAGATTCACTAGCAGAAACAACAATGACAAAGCTAAGCATTTTATTCATGCTTGATATTGTGTTGAAAAATATAGCATACACCATATATGTGTTCTCAAGCTTTTCGTGGGCTATGTCAGAAATACATCTCCCTTATGTGTTTCTGGCTATGGTCATTTGAATGACGGAGGTTTTCATGACTCCCTGCAAGCATAATGATTGTACAATCATACATACAAAAAAACTATCATTGTCTTTGGAGCTGCAGTATGACTATATGTGTGCCAAGTGTTCAGATCATAGTTTACTGATATTCCAATGAAAAAGATAAAATGATTTTGTACAAGACGAACATAAATTTCTTCGCGACATCATACTGCCAAATTAGGTCAGTACCTTATGGTATCCAGAGTAATACTAATCTGTAATATCCATAACCAATATGTAATACAATGTACATGTATTATGTTTAATACTATTACTGACTCAGGCAAGTGCAGTATGAAAATGAGGAATGTATTACTAATGACTTCATTGTATCAATGTAAGTATTGCTAAAATGCCCTATAAAATTCTCTTTTGGTCCATCATTTGAATACATTTTTGATGGCATAGTTGAGTTCTGCGCCTCCTGAGAGAGGGACGTCAACGCCAGTCATAAACGTGGCTTCCGCCGCGAGGAATAGGCAGAGTTGACCCGCCTCCTCCATTGTGCCGAACCGTCCAATCAGCTGCAACGACAAAACGAGAGGAACTACCTGTGAGTTATGATTTCAAATTCCTATACCTGAAATTTACGTGAAGATTGAGAAATTATGGAGGAAATTGATAGTACCGGTAAGTTACATCACTTTAACAGTAGTTTGCTGTATTTATATTGCCCTGAATAAAGTCCTTGATTAATTTGTTTCGTGGAATAAAAATTATTGGCATCCAACCGAAACCCTTTTTTTTTTACCATGTTTCTAAAACGTTCTGACATTGGTATCCCACCAGATGTTTGTGAATGTATAACTGTGAGTACGTCCGACTTTACCTGTTGATCAGCACCGGCTTGAAGTGCTTCCTCTGGGTTCGGTGTTGTGAACGCATAGTTCTCCCACAGCGGAGTCCTAATGTTACTTGGAGACACTCTGAAATGAGTATTTGTTTATACTAGCAACTCCATGATCTTGTTCTTAGAGTGCATTTGTTTTTGCGTTCGAAATAGTGATAACCAGGGATCAACAAAAAGGGATTAATAATTGTACTCACGAGTTTACTCGGACTCTGTTTTTCGCTTCATCGATGGCCAAAGCCCTCGTCATTGCAGTGATGGCCCCCTACATGGAGGAGATATAACTTACATAAATACTCTCTTTAAACTGAAATACACAGAACAAACGCCATAAAATTTGCCAAATGTATTAAAATATTTAACTCTCATTAAAATGAAATACACAGAACAAACGCCAGAAAATTTGCCAAACATATTTTCGTGGTGAACCTGTACAAGACAAGATTATGCCAATTTTGTGAATTACAAGAACCAGAAGATGAATTACATTTCCTATTACGATGTACCTTATATGACACAGAAAGAGACAATTTACTCGCAGATATTGATGGCGAGTTCATTGGACAGGACTATTCTAAACTGATATACCTTATGGAACATAGAACCCGTAAATTTGCTAAATTTGTCAAAACCTGTTTTATCAAGAGGAGGAAGAAAATATGTGTAACCATAGCAAAATAGTTCATTGACTTAATAAGGGTGATTATTGTAATTGATTTAGTACTTCCGACCGCACACAAGGTTTGTTTGTATTCGTAGTGACTTATAAGCCCATGGGGCTGGGTGTACTGACATATATATTTCTACTTTGTTGTTATACTTTGTTATTTCTATGTATGTTACACAAGTCACTTTTATAAAAAATATTTGAGTCTTGAGTCTATAATTCTCATTAAAATGAAATACACAGAACAAACGCCAGAAAACTGCCAAACTCATTTATTACAATTATTGCACCATCCACGAAAATGTCATTATGACTGTAAAATATATTCTCGGAATATGACTCAACCTCCACCAGTTATTTTTTAGAACCAAACAAATTTTCAGTATTGAGCCCCTCTATCAGTGATATACAACAAGAAAATGCAAGTTGCAACTTGTAAATCAAAACCACTTGACCTCTGATGTATAGTACAAGAATAATGCAATACATGATCAGCAGTTCAAAACATGTTAAACATAAAATAAAATTTTTATGTTTAATGTTAAACATAAAATTACAGCTAGAGGTTGGCATTTATATACACATACAATCATAGCTTTTGTATTGCACAAATAAATGGTATGTACAGTGGTCCCTTTCAGATAAAACCTCCCCTTCTGCGACAAAATTGAGGTCTTATCTAAGTGGAAGTCTTATTAGAGGGCTTCATTTACATGTGAATGTCACCCTGGCAACATGGGAAAGGTCATTATAGAGGGGGGTCGTATCTGAGGGGGACCACTGTAATGTAAGTTTATTCATATTTCACTGCACTGCAATAATACAAATCATGATATTAAACAACATAACTTAACACCATAAAGTGCAATATTGCATGAAAGTCCTTGTCTTCTGAAGTTTCATCAGTAATTGTCCACATTTTCTCAGAACTGACTCTTGCGCCCATAGTTGATCTCAGCTCCGCCAGAGCTGTTTATGTCCACACCCGTCATAAAAGTCGCATCCGTCGCCAAAAACAGACAAACTTTGCCTATTTCTTCTGGGGTTCCAAAACGTCCCATCAACTGAAAATAATCACAGTTGTAAAATAATTGGAAGGTTGTTTTTTTTTCTGATAAACTACACAAATGTATAATAATGTGGAATGATTCTCTTACATCATGGCTTCGGAATTCAAATTTTAAATGTATCAGAAGCAAACAAATCGCAAACCTGGGTTGCCTTGAAATGTTCTACGAAGCCTTCTTTATCATCAATACTCTGTAGAATTTCCTCCCACAAGGGGGTCCAAACAGCTCCCGGGGATACCCTAGGGAACAGATAATTAACAATGTTTTATCAGCGACAGTTATGTGTACACCAGTTCAGCAATTTAGAATTGCATACTATCCATGTAAAATAAACATGCACGCAAAAAAACTATAAAATGCACCTAAAATATCCAGAAATTTAATGAGCGCACACAAATAGGGCGTGTAAGTGAGATTTGAAATGTCACGTTATTTTACGTGATTTGACCTTTCTGGTGACATCTGATTTTCCCGCCAAATTTTTGGGCCAATTCGTAAAATTCTACATATTTGAACTCATGCACCTTACACGGAAATTATCGGAAAATTATCGCATGTTTGTACATTGATCATCACCCGTTCCTCTAAATATGCATTTTTCATAAGCATGTCATTCCATTTAAAAGGGGTGAGAAACGTATGTTTTATGTTCCAAGGTCAAGACCTTGACGGGAGAAAAAAAGCTCATTCCCTTGAAACTACGTGACTAGTATGCAAACCGTTGGTGGTGTTTGTGACTATATATGATGTGGCATAAGTTTTGTACACTTTTTGTTATAACATCACAAAAATAACCTTGTTATAATGGAATATGGAGTCCAAAAACATGCTGTGAAACACAACATAGATCGGGGGCAAATTGACTATGAAAAAATATACCCTCATTATTCTAAACAGTGGTATGTTGTAGTTCAGAGCAAGTGTAATAAATAAAATAATTAATTGTAACAATATTCGTAATCATATTTTTGTATGGTGCTTCTGAAATCGAGCAAAGTCAGCAAAAACGACCACGTGGCATTGTTTGTCACCACTACGTACCTGAATACGTCATTTTACGACATATGTGAAACGAGACTTACAGGCCCTATATTAACCAAACTCATAACCAGCAGACCAGAACATTCCCAATAAGCTAGTTTTGTGTAAAATGGAACAATTGAATTACCATACATGTAAGTAGTAATGCTTACGAATTGACTCTGACGTGATGCTTGGCTTCATCTATAGCTAGAGCTCTCGTCATTGCAGTTACAGCACCCTGCAGGGATAAGATGTCATTATTTCCTCAAGACAGAAATCATCATATATATATATATATATATATATATATACTGTACTAGTAAATATCCCCATACACACACAGTGGTCCCCCTCAGATAAGACTCCCTTCTATAAAGACTTCCCCCTTTGTAAAGACTTTTTCTTATGGCCCCAGGACGATTTGTATGTGAACCCCTCTAATAAGACCCCCCCTTGGATAAGACCTCAATATTGTGGCAAAGGGTAGTTCTTATCTTAAGGGGAGGGACCACTGTAGCATAGGTAACAAAGTCTAGTTTACAAAACTTACCTGTTTTCAATTGAACTGCCATCAAATTATCACATAAAAAACGTATTACAATATCGGCAAAAGAAAATGCATTGCGGCAGGAAAACGCAGGGTATTAAGCAGATATAACGTATGATAATAGCGAAAGCGTTTCTCCATACACGTAGTCCCAGGAAAAACAGAAAGGGGTATACGCGAAGCCCAGATCATTTTGTTCCATTCATCTGTATCATTGAGCAGATTTTACTATAATGAGACACATACCTTTGTTGCAACATAAGGCACGGCTGATGCTTGGCCAAGTGTGGCAACGAGACTAGAGTTGTTCACAATACAACCATGGGTCTGCCGCAGGTGTGGTAAACAGTACTGAAAATAGGATCACATTTCACTACATGGTATAGATAAAGACACAAATGTTTTGCAAGCTTGATCATTAACATACGTGATATTCCAGGGAACTGTTATTTCATGTAACAGTTATTCAGGAATGATGAAAATCAATTGATATTGACTGACCAGTGTGGTCACTGGTGACCAAAATACATAAACGTAACGCTTTTCTGTAGATAAACTTTTTCCCCCAAAAAAGATGTAAATGAAAGAAACTGAGTTCAAGAATGACTTCAACAAAGCCAAAGCAATTGGTGGCAGTAACCCATTGATGAATACATTGTACCAGTAATACATAAGATATTTCTGATTGTACTAACGGTATATATCCATCAAGAAAGCTCAATTTCCCAGAAATTTCTATAAACAATACTTGTCCCACTGAGTCCGTGCCTCCGAGTCCGTGAATGCTAATTTTGCTACATTACATGACATTATGTATTTGATGCTGTCCGTACCTTGCACATCAGAAAGTAAGCCATCAGGTTAAGGTCGAGAAGTTTGCGGAATTCCTCTGCAGAAACCTCGTCTATTGTTTGTGGGGGTGGATCTGTGATATGGAGATACAATATTAAACTACTTCATACATGCAACTGAACAGGTAATATTGTTCCAGTACACAAGTATATTAAATGGACGCTGAATGTTGGTTGACAGTATCCTTGCATTGCTTTAACTCTTCAAATATAGCTGTGAGCTGCTTGGAAACAAGCCATTATCATGCTGCGTTGCTGCTATCTACTTTGAATCATTGATTATGTAGTTGTAAATAAACTAGACGTCAAGGCCTAAAGATGCCTTGGAGGCATTTCGGTGTGATGATTAATTTATAATATATACTAGATATCAACGAAAATGAAAAATGTCGACTCCGCAAAAAAATTTACCGTTAAAATAATACCCCTTAGACATGTTTGTCTAGGGCGACGAGTCCGAAAAAAAAGTCTGTTTCGCTCTACGACTCAGTGTTTCCGAGATATCGACGAAAACGAAAAATGCCAACTCGGCAAAAAATTTTTTAGTCAAGGTCAAAGTTCATCCATAATACATATAAGATAAAAGTTGTCTAGAGCGACAAGTCCGAAAATAGAGTTTCGCTCTACGACACACCGTTCCCGAGATATCGACGAAAACGAGAAATGCCGACTCGGCAAAAAATGTTCGGGTCAAGGTCAAAGTTCATCCATAATACCCCTTAGACATGTTTGTCTAGGGCGACGAGTCCGAAAATAACGTCCGTTTCGCTCTACGACACACCGTTCCCGAGATATCGACGAAAACGAAAAATGCCGACTCGGCAAAAAAATTTCGGGTCAAGGTCAAAGTTCATCCGTAATACCCCTTAGACATGTTTGTCTAGGGCGACGAGTCCGAAAATAACGTCCGTTTCGCTCTACGACACACCGTTCCCGAGATATCGACGAAAACGAAAAATGCCGACTCGGCAAAAAAATTTGGGGTCAAGGTCAAAGTTCATCCATAATACCCCTTAGACATATTTGCCCCTTAGACATGTTTGTCTAAGGGACGAGTCCGAAAATAACGTCCGTTTCGCTCTACGACACACCGTTCCCGAGATATCGACGAAAACGAAAAATGCCGATTCGGCAAAAAAATTTGGGGTCAAGGTCAAAGTTCATCCATAATACCCCTTAGACATGTTTGTCTAGGGCGACGAGTCCGAAAATAACGTCCGTTTCGCTCTACGAAGCACCGTTTCCGAGATATCGACGAAAACGAAAAATGCCGACTCGGCAAAAAAATTTCGTGTCAAGGTGAAAGTTCATCCATAATACCCTTAAGACATGTTTGTCTAGGGCGACGAGTCCGAAAATAACGCCCGTTTCGCTCTACGACATACCGTTCCCGAGATATCGACGAAAACGAAAAATGCCGACTCGGCAAAAAAATTTTGGGTCAAGGTCAAAGTTCATCAATAGTACCCCTTAGACATGTTTGTCTAGGACGACGACGCACCGTTTCCGAGATATCGACAAAAACGAAAAATGCCGACTCGGCAAAAAAAATTCGGGTCAAGGTCAAAGTTCATCCATAATACCCCTTAGACATGTTTGACAACTTTCACGTGTCAAGGTGAAAGTTCATCCATAATACCCTTAAGACATTTTTGTCTAGGACGACGAGTCCGAAAATAACGTCCGTTTCGCTCTACGAAGCACCGTTTCCGAGATATCGACGAAAACGAAAAATGCCGACTCGGCAAAAAAATTTTGGGTCAAGGTCAAAGTTCATCAATAGTACCCCTTAGACATGTTTGTCTAGGACGACGACGCACCGTTTCCGAGATATCGACAAAAACAAAAAATGCCGACTCGGCAAAAAAATTTCGGGTCAAGGTCAAAGTTCATCCATAATACCCCTTAGACATGTTTGTCTAGGGCGACGAGTCCGAAAATAACGCCCGTTTCGCTCTACGACACACCGTTCCCGAGATATCGACGAAAACGAAAAATGCCGACTCGGCAAAAAAATTTCGGGTCAAGGTCAAAGTTCATCCATAATACCCCTTAGACATGTTTGTCTAGGGCGACGAGTCCGAAAATAACGTCCGTTTCGCTCTACGAAGCACCGTTTCCGAGATATCGACGAAAACGAAAAATGCCGACTCGGCAAAAAAAATTCGGGTCAAGGTCAAAGTTCATCAATAATACCCCTTAGACATGTTTGTCTAGGGCGACGAGTCCGAAAATAACGCCCGTTTCGCTCTACGACACACCGTTCCCGAGATATCGACGAAAACGAAAAATGCCGACTCGGCAAAAAAATTTCGGGTCAAGGTCAAAGTTCATCCATAATACCCCTTAGACATGTTTGTCTAGGGCGACGAGTCCGAAAATAACGTCCGTTTCGCTCTACGAAGCACCGTTTCCGAGATATCGACGAAAACGAAAAATGCCGACTCGGCAAAAAAAATTCGGGTCAAGGTCAAAGTTCATCAATAATACCCCTTAGACATGTTTGTCTAGGGCGACGAGTCCGAAAATAACGTCCGTTTCGCTCTACGACGCACCGTTTCCGAGATATGCAGGATGCCTCAAGGATGACTCAGCAGAAAATTATTTCGACCTCTAGGTCAAAGGTCGTTTGACGTATCGATCCCAAAATCAATAGGGTTCTTCCCTGTTGATATATAAACCTCCGTGCAAAATTCTGCAACTATTGCCTGAATATTTTTCGAGTTATCGTCCGGAAACCAAGTTTCAAGATCAGCCTCGATTTCATCCTCAAGGACCTCACGGACCTCGGAGCCGGATCAAAAAAAATAATACACCCTAGAGATGTTTGTCCAGGGGGACGAGTCCGAAAATAACGTCCGTTTCGCTCTACGATGCACGGTTTCTGAGATATGCAGGAAGCCTCAAGGATGAATCAGCAAAAAATTATTTTGACCTCTAGGTCAAAGGTCGTTTGACGGATCGATCCCAAAATCAATAGGGTTCTGCAACTATTGCGTAAATATTTTTCCAGTTACCGTCTGGAAACCAAGTCTCAAAATTAGCCTTGATTTCATCCTCACGGACCTCACGGACCTCGGATCCGGCTCAAAAAGAATAGGGTTCTTCCACATATCATTTCTGACTTGTGGTGAAAATTTGACGAGGATCCGTCGAGGCAATCTAAAGTTATCGTCCGGAAACCAAAAGTGGCGGAAGAAGAAAAAAAGAAAAAAAAAAAAAAAAAATTCTGCTAAAACCATAAAGGCATTTCTGCCGAAATGCCTTAATAAGGCAGGAGAATTTATTTCACACACTACTTACGGTGTCCTGCATTGTTAATCAGACAGTCCAACTTGCCGAACTTGTCAACTGTCTGACTTATAAACTTCTGCAAAAAAATTATAGAGAAAGAATATTGCAATCATAACTACTTTAGATGTCACTTGAAATATATATTTTTTCCCACAAATAAAATAACATAAAATATATCAGTATCTCAGATACTAGTATCTTTACAAGGTTTACCTTGATGTCATCTTCTTTGGTGAGATCACACTCCAAGAAATGGGCTTTCCCGGGACCAGTTTCATTTACTTCTGTGGCCAATGCTCGACCTCTTTCAACTGGCCGACAAAACAAAACATTCTGGTGTATCATTTGATAATATTTGATATTAGAAAAGACTAGTTGCTCTATGACTCATTGGTGGGAACCCAGCCCAAGTCCCCAGCCTTCGCTTTAAACCAAGCAAAATAATTTTGCTGTGTCTTCAATTGGCTACGTTCAAACTATTCAAGGGATACAAGAAAATTTTATGATGTGGACAGTACCCTAACCTAAATCTAAGTTCACTCACTTTCTTTCCCACAGAAGGCTACAATTGCTCCATTTTTCACTGAAACACAAACACAGAAATTTGATCAAACTAATTTTGAATGCCTTTCTTCAGTTGATATTTATTAAGTTCTTTATTAGTTTTACCAAATTAATCTTGTACCACTAGTGCATAAATTTAACTATCATCATAAATGGTCCCATTTTTCTTTATAAAATTAGCCCAAAGGCTAAGATAGGTTACCGGACAATTTTGGTTTGGCCATGGCAGTATTGGCAGGTAAGACCTTGAGATTTACCAATCAAGGTTCGCAGTGTGAACATATGACCTTGAGATTCACCAATCAAGGTCATCCGTGTGAACTTCGATGTCACCATTACATGTATGTGTGCGGCATTTGATATTCTATATGTTCATAAGATATATCTGGGTGGAATTGCTTAGGGCGCTCAGGTCAATTTACACATTCCGATTCAGACATTTGGCACTCATGGTCATCTGACGTAAAGTTCAAGGTCATCATTAGTTGTGCCATATATGTCTTGCTATATGTTCATAATGCAAACATGAGCTTTGTCTGCAAGCATTTCATCTATAGAGGCAAACCTGGGCATTTTTTGGACCCCAAAATGACCATTTTGACCTTTCAAGGTCATCGAAGGTCAAATTCAAGGTCACCACACAAATCGCCATATATGACTTCCCATTTGAAAGTGCCAATTTCTAAGCTGTATCTTCAAGTGTTCTATGAGTACAGTCCTGACAGCTCCCATTATGAAGGAAAAAAGTGCCGAAAATTTTCTAAGTCCAAAATTTTTTTCAAAGGGTGAAAATTTTTTTTCGCCGACTCGTCAAAAATTCAAAATGGCCGCCACACGGAGACCGGCGAATTCAAGGCCAACCAAACCTATACATATCACAGAGGTATATGAGGGGAATCTTTTGAAACCAAAAACTCAAAACTAATCAGACAGTTTTTGAGAAAATGGCCGTCAAAGTCCAAAATTGAGCATTTTTCGACAAAAACGGCCGCCATTTTGAAAAAAAAATGCGAAAATCAAAAAACAAAAAAATACCTCCTTCTCAAAATATTTTTAGGCATTTTTTGTGCAAATTTCAGAAAGATTAGATCGTAAACTTTAAAGATAAAAATGTTAACGCCGGACGGAGAGACGGACGGACGGACGACGGACGCAACGCCATGCCAATAGGTTATCGGACCAAAGATCCGGTAACCTAATAATGTGAATGGTATGCTTCTTTTCATAAAACATAGTGTGAGTTCTCACCGAAAACTCGCAAGATGCCCTCTCCTATGCCCTGTGTGGCGCCCGTGATGATACAGACTTTGTCATGATACCGAAGTCCCTGCGGTGAAGTGTTCTGCGACATTCTCGCTCGTTTCACTCTACGTTTGGGTATTTCCTGGAACCAAGAAAAATTAGGCCAAGGGCCAAAGATAGGTTACCGGACAATGTTTAATATTTTAGGTGTTAGCCAGGTCACTGGTTGAATTCAAGGTCAAGAGAATATTCAGCATATATAACATTAAGCATATATCATGTCCACAGTTGATTGCTAAGCTGTAAGTTCAATAATCAGAGAGATATTAGCAATTTTTTGCTGTAGCCTTGAAAATGAAGGGGCAAAGGTCAAATTCAAGGTCATCAAAATATTCAGTGTATATCATTTTCTATATCATGTATATCATGTCCACAATTGATTCCCAAGCCATACAGTCAATAGAGGAGCAAGATATGAGCCAGTTTGTCCTTGGACCAAGGAAATGAGGTCAGAGGTCAAATTCAAGGTCACGAGAATATTCAGCATATATCATTTCCTATATGTCCACAATTGATTCCTAAGCTGTAAAATCGATAATAAGTGAGATATTAGCCATTTTGTCCTGTGACCTTGAAAATGAGGTCAAAGGTCAAATTCAAGGTCATGACAATAATCTGCATATATCATTTCCTATATGTTCATAATTGATTGCTAAGCTGCAAAGTCGATAACAAGCGAGATATTAGCCATTTTGTCCTGTGACCTTGAAAATGAGGTCGAAGGTCAAATTCAAGTCATCAGAATATTCAGCATATATCATTTCCTATATGTCCACAATTGATTCCTAAGCTGTAGAGTCGATAATAAGCGAGATATAAACCATTTTGTGCTCTGACCTTGAAACTGAGGTCAGAGGTCAAATTCAAGGTCACGAGATTATTCAGAATATATCATTTCCTATATGTCCACAATTGATTCCTAAGCTGTAGAGTCGATAATAAGCGAGATATAAGCCATTTTGTGCTCTGACCTTGAAACTGAGGTCAGAGGTCAAATTCAAGGTCACGAGAATATTCAGCATATATCATTTCCTATAGGTCCACAATTGATTCCTAGTCTCTAATCTCAATATCAAGTGAGATATTAGGCATAATGTGTCCCATTATAAAGCATGGGAGAATTTAACATGGGAAAGTCCCATTTGAGCCGAGTTTGGGCCAAAATGGCCCACTTCGAGCGATTCAAGCGCAACGAAATTTATAGACATCATAGGAGTACATATGAGGAGTGTTATTTATCAAAAAGAAAAAAAGTTACTGAACAGATTTTGAGAAAATGGCCGCCAAAGTCCAAAATCAGGCATTTTTCGTCGAAAACGGCCGCCATTTTGAAAAAAATGCGAAAATAAAAAAACTAAAAAATACCTCCTTCTTGAATTATTTTTAGGTTACCGGACCTATGGTCCGATAACCTATTGCCGTCACGTTGCGTCCGTCGTCCGTCCGTCGTCCGTCGTCCGTCCACAGCTGTATCTTTAAAGTTTACAGGCGGATTTTTCTGAAATTTTGCACAAAAATGCCTAAAAATATTTCAAGAGGGGGTTTTTTTTTAGTTTTTTGATTTTCGCATTTTTCTCAAAATGGCGGCCATTTTTGACGAAAAATGGCCAATTTTGGACTTTGGCGGCCATTTTCTCAAAAACTGTCTGATCAGTTTTGAGATTTTTGTTTCAAAAGATTCCCCTTATGTACCTTTATGATGTGTATAAGTTTTGTTGCCCTTGAATCGCCGGTCTCCGTGTGGCGGCCATTTTGAATTTTTGACAGGTCGGCGAAAAAAATTTTTTTTGCCCCAAATCGCATTACTATCCATTTTGGGCCATTTCTAGGCAAAAAAAAAATTTTCACCCTTTGAAAAAAATTTTGGACTTAGAAAATTTTCGGCACTTTTTTCCTTCATAATGGGAGCTGCCCGGACTGTACTCATAGAACGCTTAAAGATAGAGCTTAGATATTGGCACTTTCAAATGGGAAGTCGTATATGGCGACTTGTGTGGTGACCTTGAATTTGACCTTGGATGACCTTGAAAGGTCAAAACAGCCATTTTTGGGTCGAAAAATGCCCAAATTTGCAGCTTTTCTGTCTTTTCTCGAAAACTGTCTGATCAGTTTTGAGATTTTCGTTTCAGAAGATTCCCCTTATGTACCTTTATGATGTGTATAAGTTTTGTTGCCCTTGAATCGCCGGTCTCCGTGTGGCGGCCATTTTGAATTTTTGACGGGTCGGCGAAAAAATTTTTTTTTGCCCCAAATCGCGTTACTATCCATTTCGGGCCATTTCTAGGCAAAAAAAATGTTTTCACCCTTTGAAAAGAATTTTGGACTTCGAAAATTTTCGGCACTTTTTGCCTTCATAATGGGAGCTGCCCGGACTGTACTCATAGAACGCTTAAAGATAGAGCTTAGATATTGGCACTTTCAAATGGGAAGTCATATATGGCGACTTGTGTGGTGACCTTGAATTTGACCTTGGATGACCTTGAAAGGTCAAAATAGCCATTTTTGGGTCGAAAAATGCCCAAATTTGCAGCTTTTCTGTCTTTTCTCGAAAACTGTCTGATCAGTTTTGAGATTTTCATTTCAGAAGATTCCCTCTATGTACCTTTATGATGTGTATAAGTTTTGTTGCCCTTGAATCACTGGTCTCCGTGTGGCAGCCATTTTGAATTTTTGACGCAAATTGCGTTACTATCCATTTTGGGCCATTTCTAGGCAAAGAAAATTTTTTCACCCTTTGAAAAAAATTTGGGACTTTGAAAATTTTCGGCACTTTTCTCCTTCATAATGGGAGCTGCCTAGACTGTACTCATAGAATGCTTGAAGATAGAGCTTAGAAATTAGCACTTTCAAATGGGAAGTCATATATGAAGACTTGTGTGGTGACCTTGAATTTGACCTTGGATGACCTTGAAATGTCAAAACAGCCATTTTTGAGTCGAAAAATGCCCAAATTTGCACCTTGTTTGTCTTTAATCGAAAACTGTCTGATCACTTTTGAGATTTTTATTTCAAAACATAGTAATTGGGGTTTTTGACATGATGTGTATAAATATGTATATAGTGTATAAAGTGCCTTGAATTGCTCAAAAGGCTAGAAATTTAGGCTGAATAGGCCCCAAATTTAATTTTTGGTCGTTTTCCTTCAAATTTATCTGATCAGTTTTGAGATTTTTGTTATAAAACATGCTAATTGGGGTCCCTGACATTGTGTATAAAGATGGAGTGCTTTGAATTGCTTAAAAGGCCCCTTGAGTGTGTAAATTGGCCTCTACAGCCAAAAAATGTTTGTAGGTATAGCTGGAATTGGAAGTCATATACATGTATACCACATATATATGTGGCTTTTTTGGGTGACGTTGAACTTGACGTCAGATGACATTGAGTGCTATATATCAGTGTCACGTTCAACAAGAAATGTGTAAATTTCGTTTATAAGACAAAAGACTTGTAGATAGACCTTGTATTTGTATTTTGAACATACATGAATACAAGAATATATGCTGCACACTTAATGATGACATTGAAGTTCACGAAGATGATTGGTTTATCTTAACGTCATATCTCACCTGTCCTGTTTCAACTAAAGTTGTCCGGTAACCTATCTTAGCCCTTGGGGTAATTTTATGTATTTTTGTGCAAAATTTCAGAAAAATTTGCCTGTAAACAAAAAAGATAAAAATGTGGACGACGACGACGACGGACGACGACGGACGACGACGGACGACGGACGACGGACTCAACGCCATGCCAATAGGTTATCGGACCATAGGTCCGGTAACCTAAAAAACATCATGTTTACAATCAATAATATGTACGTTTGCATGAAGCCACATTGCAGATTGAAGTACATGTATCTGCATGCTGCAATATCTTATCATTTCCATATGCAGTGTCACATACAATTTTCATTTGCCCTGTACTGAAATCCCCCACCCCCCCCCCCACCCCCACCTTTGCATATCCCGACAGAGTCACAAAGGCTGGACGAATGCAACATTTACCGGTATATTTATTTTATCCATGACACTGAAAGAAACTTGGCAGATCAATATTTTCTCAATTTTTATTCGCACATAACTTCACAACTCGATTCCAACATGCTCCTACTTTGGGTTATGATTTATGTTGTTGTTTCTAGTGTAATGCAACATGTGTAGCCTGTACATTGTGGTCAACAATTCAGTCTGCAAGTTAACCAAGTACACCAGTCGTACTGACACAGTTCGACTCTATTTCAGAAGCTTGTCTCTTCATCTTGATATTTGACTTGTCACTTGATACTGCTCTGCATTTACACGTAGTGCAAGATGAAACCTGCGGAAGAAATAACATAATACTGGTAATATAATACTCATGTAAATTTGATTGTATAAATGCATGCATTACAGGAACAACTTGAGGTGCATACTTACAAATTCAGTGACATCTGCTCTGATATTGTGCCACCAGTAGTTTTGCGTGACTTTAGCCATTGTCGGGTTAATTCCCCTGTGGCTGCCTGTTGCGTTGTCATGACACTGCTTGATAATATCTCTAACTGCAGACGCAGACACTACAACTTTGAGTGAAAGTTCCGGTGTCCTACGGTACATTAGTTTGTCTGAAATACAGAAAAGTTAGAGTCAACTTTTGTGCGATGAAGAATATTTTTTACATGCGAGTGTTTTGATATAACATGTTGTCAATAGTTTAAAGCAGAGATATTTAACCGTTTTCGTAAATAACAGACAGTTTGCACGGACACTTACTGTCATGGTCCAGAAAATGTGCTTTGGCTTGGTTGCGGATCGTCCTCTTCTGAACCTTAGTCGAACCTTTAGGATACTGTCTTGCAGCGAGATATTTCGCAACAATCTCCATCTGCTTCTTATAACTGGCCATTTTGTCCTCCAAGGACGGTTTCAGACCTGCAGACTCAATACCTGAAGGCTGATGAGGGCTTGAATTCTCCATGGCTGGTGAGAATAGTGAAGATTCAAGAACACAAAATGTACTTGAGTTGGTGCCATCTCTATGGTGTAAGTGCTGATATGTGTTAAATGATTTCCTGTGTGTTTCTGAATTGTATTGCTTATCAATAAATGCTCATTGGTTATTCTATGATAGCAGCAGTAAGCAATGCACAACTTGCAAGTTCCAGGAAAGAAACTGCAATAAGCCACTTGCAATATAAACTATCTGCGATGTACGTGTATATAAACAACTAATACAATAATGTTATAATCATCTTACCATTATGATTCTCAGTATTTTTGTGACAATTATTGCTAAACTTATTTCTCTTTTTGTGGTTCTTGTCTAAATTTAATTCTTACAAATTCTCAAAATTTCTTTGAAGTAACGAAGGCAAAATTAATTTATAGTACATGCATAATCATAAAAAATTCTAACACTGTTAGGTCTAGTCCTAAATAAATAACACACATTTTGTCACAACAAAAATTGCTGTCAACTAGTTCCACGGGTTACATTTATAGGATCGCATGGGCAATCATGACATAACTGATAACGGACATGGTAACTGTATGTAATTGGTTAGAAAATGATTGCATGGGGCAGAGAACATAATATATTCACTCATATTGGCATTACATCCTACCTACATATAGATGCTTTGCTGTGACGTCACACTGGACAGCAAAATCAGTGTACAATGTGCAGTATTTGTTGGTGCTCTTGTGATTTCACTGGGAATTTTGCCGTCAAATATGGCATCATAAACAGAGAAGATATATGTCATGACGTCACTTGCAAAGCATTACTCTAAACCCGTTAATGTTTAATTGTTACCCTTTAATTTCGCTGATTTCGCTCTTTGAACAAAACCGCAAACTTTAAAGCCTAACTAGAGTGAAAAAATAACTTTTTTTAGTTTAGTGTCAATATCAAAGACGGACGTCTGGGGATCATTTCTGATTTTACAAAAATGAAATATCTTGAATAGTCACTATTTTACGGAGGTTTGTTTATGACATGTCCTATTGACCTTTCGATGTCATATGCAAATATGCAAATGAGCAATGATGACGTCATATGAGTCACTGAAAGATAATGAGCTCATTGAAACCAGTACTGCATAATATTAAAGAGCATGAAAATAATTTTTGTTCCACATAATGACTACATACAGAAAATATTCAAATTTTGAATAAATTTTGTTGGTGTCATGGCAACCAGAGCCGGAATATGGCCCATAGCAACCACGTTGCTATGGAGATTTTGTTGCAAACCACTGATGATTCCACATTATTAGGACCTCAACTTTTGTGACATTATGATCCTTTGTGAAAATGTTCAAATAAAGTAGCACTTTCGCATGTCCTAACAGGTCAATTGTCCATAGCAACCCACCCAACAACTGGTTGCTAAGGGGCGCTAGCTCTGATTGTGTAGCCTTGACAACATGCTGGCATAACAAAAGACTGACTATGCATTACCACAAAACATATCAGTCTCTATAGGAACCTTTATCTACATTATAACCCTTGCCTAAATGAGGTTTAGATAGCTAATTATAGTACTTGACTCATATGACGTCATGAATATCTAATTATAATAATTAATGAGGTCCTGCAAATTGCTGATAGATTGGAAAAAAAGTAATTCACGAAAATAGAAATATCTCAGGTTGTGACTGAGATTTTCAAGTTCTGTAAAAACCAAAATGATCAGGGAAACCATCTCCACAGTATAAGAACATAAAAATTATACACTCTAGTTAGACTTTAATAGATTGCAAACATTAAAAATTGCATTGAGATTGACATAAAAGGAACAAAACGTAAACTTAAAAGGTCAGCGAACAGTCGCTTTTTCAAAAATGTGAACATTAATGGGAGCGAACTTAAATGGTTTTAGAGTATGATCTATTTATAAGTGTTCAAGTTTAGCAAATGTATGGTATATTCAGAGCACATGTATAGAGTGGCCAATTTTTGTTCAGCAATGTTATACATAGCCAAATCATAACTTAGGCACACAATTTTATTACCTAACTCAAATTGACCACTTTATTCTACATGTATAATATAAGCTGTGTATGGACTTTTGAATTCTCTACACTCTAAGGGGTTGGGCACAAAAACTGTATGTGACACGTAGTCTACTGCTCTACAACTGCATAGGTCTAAGCAGCCTGAGCGACACAGAGCTCAGACTGAGGTCTAAGTACCCAGACCCAGGTGCCACAATCTTCGAACGTTAAGCTACTCGAGGTTCGCGCTCGATGAGTAGGGCACCTGGGTCTAACATCTAACATGAAAATATGCTGAGTCTGAAATTGCTAGAATGGCTAAGGCCGAAAGTGATACTGATTACTGAGCGACTGAGTCATTCATGCATGCAGTCATGGCACTCATGGCATGCATTCAGCATTGCCATTGCAATGCATTGCCAATTGCAGTGTCAAAGTGATTGACACCAGATCTAGATATGCGTATCGGTATTGTATGTCACGCAATGTGCTGTTACTAAAGGCTGAGACACTCATCAGAAAATGACGATGAAATACCTGCAATATTACAATGAATAAAGTAAATCGAGAGTTTATTGCCCGTTGTCCGATTCTGGTTTAGACAAATTGCGATCACATGATCACGGTCACGTGACATAAGCATTACTGACTAGAATGTTCGGTCACTAGATCCGTACAATACCTTTCCCCAGAACTACACATAATAGAGCGCGGAGAATAGTGCCGTGGAGCATAAACCAAGCTGAATGCATTTTGATGTGACCAAGGTGACCATACACGTGGTAGATGCATGTTTATATTATATCCACGGTTTGAGTTCAGATCTATTGCTATGCAACACAGTGACAGAATTTCAACTGTTTCAACCTTGCTTCTGAATATGAAATGTTTTTGCATGTAGTCTAAATTCGAGCTACTGAAAACTTTTTTTAAAAAAATGTTTTTTTTCCGTCTTGAAAATAAGTAAATGCAACTTTTACAAAAATTAGAACATTAGCAAGATACACATATATTGCTCAAATCAATTTACGAATTATTGCACCAAAAATATTCTTTCATATATAGGGCCAGAAACCCATTCCGGATAGGGCTCCTGAAATAGCATTTTTTGACAGGGCTCATTCAATTACAATTTTTTGACTGGTTTCTCGAGGGTCTGTAACAGGACCGTGACTGGTTACTCATTGAAAGTACTACTGAAATATATCTGAATATTTCAATTTGTATAACAATTGTTTCAAGCTTTTCTTACATATTTTTTTTCGGGAAAGCGAAAGATCATCAGAATTTTGGAGTAGAATCAACAAGCATGAAAAATGAAGTGTTTTACTTCTCATCTATACACAGAATCTTCTAGTTTCTCATCAAGTATTGATATCTTATGCCATGAAAGGTTAACCAGTCACTGCATCCGTGACCGGTCACAAGATTTTCTGTGACCATGACCGGTTACTTGTGTATTTGTATGTTTTAGCTCTAGTCATGGGGGACCAATCCAGTTGAAGAGCTGTCTTATGCATACTTTATGGTGGTGTGTGTGAAACTGACTCACTAATACATTACATGTATATGCATCCGAACCTCGGTAACAAAATGTAAGAATTGTAAGTGTTTATTGCAACTTTTAATGTTTGTACAGTATGCAAAGTGCATAAAAATCACATGATTAGTTTACAAGAGTATGGCACAGTAGCATTCCAGCATGTTCTAGCAGTGAATGAATCTATACTGAAGAAATTATACTGAACAATGAAAATTCTATCACATATTTCCAAATGTTTACAATGCGAATAGAGAGGTATACATGTATGATGTATTATAGAGGAACTACCAAACTTCCAAGGAGATACAATTACATGTGTTATATATCTGGTGTCTATTTTTCAGATCTACACATGCCCACTGAGGCTTAGTGCTATTGCACTGTAGATGCTTAATTACCGGGTATCAAACATTTCAAATTCAGAATAAATACACACAAAACATATCAAGAATTCCCTTTCGTTCTTGAGTGTAAGTCATCCATTCTCATTCCAATCAGCCAGCGTTCGACTTTCAAACGAAGCTCTTTTTCTGAGATTGCATCCTCCATTCTATCTCTAGCTGAGCATATGTCATCCAAAAGACTGCAAAAACACAGAAAACTTACATATTACTTACAACATCATACATGTAGTATCATGAATACATGTACTTAAGGTTCATGAATTACACAGGGAACATATTTAATTTTCATTGCATAAACATGAAAAAATATTTTGATGATAATGAACATGATATTTGTAACTGCCAAGAACTTATGATGGGTATCTAAAAAGTCATTCGTTGGGAAGAAAATATTAATAGACATTTGAACATGCTATTGACACAATGAAAACACTGATGCTTGACTGACCTGTCGACACATTCTCTCAGCGTTGCGTAATCACACTCGCCATGTCTGACACGCATTAGCAGCAACCTCTCAGCTGAGCCTTCTTCACGGTAAGGAGTCAATTCACCATCTGCCACCTGTCTTTTCACGGAGTGAAACACACTTTTTCAAATATTGGGACATTCACAATATAAGATGTTCAAAATAAAATATCCTCTGATATATCCATAATGATATAATAACAAAGCTCATGGTCGTGAACATGTTTTATTTAACATACATTAACTAGACTATTCCAAATACCTAGCATTTTGAAGGAGTCGTAGAATGATGTAAAATAGTTTCGTGACTTTTTCCGGCATTGGTGTCTCCATGGCAACACCACTGTTGGTCCACTTGTCAAGTAACCTCGTCCCTTTGTTTCCAGTTGCATCACTGAGATATTTATCCAGACAAGACCTGAAAATATGGAGAAATACCAATGCATGTAAAAATATTTTTGATGCGTTACAAATTTCAAAGTTTTCCTAAGTTATAATATTGATGATTTATGTCCCACTGTTTTAAATGTTCTAACAGGAGACTATATACGATAACAACACAAGTGTCTCTGACTCATTTTACACTCAACTGTGAGTTATGTTAATTTCTTGAGTATGAAAATTCACAATGAAACTGGCACATACGGTGTCAAAAAATCCCTGCGGAAGTCCACCAGGTGTCTCCACTGTTCCGTCTCGTGGTATATGGATGATGGATGCAGGAAAAGCGTCTCAACACATCGGTGATCTCCGATTAGTAACAGCTCACAATAACGACGTACCTCATGTATCGTGTAGTCACAGGTTTCGGTGTCACGGTTCTGAAAAAAAAAATATTTAGATCATCCTTCATAATTTGTGATATTTGGATATGATTAAAAAAATAAATAAATGTCTTGATACTCATCATGAAAGTATACAAGCATAATAATAATTTATTAGTCATAGATTTCACAGTTACCTTTATTGTGTGTTGCGGAGAACCAAATCCCAGCAGGTCAGTTGACGGTGCAGCATAGACGATGAACATGTCAACATCACTGTCGGTAGTGTGCAAGTTGTACCTAAAATTTGAAACATATACGATGTATATGGATATATTATATATTATATCCAGTATGCATACAACCGAAAACCTCTGTCAATGCTAAAATTTAGCATTATAGTCATCAGGTCATTGTACTGTAAAACGACTAATATTGGCAGACGATTTATTTGGCGGATTTGACGGTAGAGGTAAAACCACCGAATTAAATCGTCTGCCAAATTAAGTAGATATATATTAAGCAATATATGTGGTTTTGAAACCACCAAATTAAATCTCCGCCAAATGAAGTGGGGCTCACAACCTCCAAATTTATTAGCCGCCAAAATTAATCTTTTTACAGTAACCCTTACATCATTTAATTGTCATGATACTTCATGACTCATATACCATGTATACGCCTACATGATATACAATGTATATGATCAAAAGCTAGAGTTTTGAGACACCCTTTATTATAAAATGTAAATCTGACCTTTGACTGCCAAAGACACAAGCTAGTAGAACTGTTCCCATGGCCTGCACTTTTGTGATCAGCATCTCCCAAATCTTCTCCTGGCTCGTTTCTGAACCTGGATTGAAAAACGGTTCTCCCAATTTTTTTAGCTTCTCTTCTTCTTTTTTCCTCTTTAAATCAGTCAGTACTTGGTATTGTTTACGAATCGCCCCACACAAACTCGCACCTATTTTTTCAGGCAGTTCTTGCATATTCCTAGACTTGTTCAGTTTTGATCCGTCCGCTAGAACCATGTGTTCTGTTTCAGAGTATGACAGACACTGCTCACCATGCTCCCAAAGGAATAATGTTTGCCACTTTATACGAAACTTATGCCACTTGATATCAGTACTACAGGTACTAAGCTTGGAAACTGTGAGTGAGTCTCCTTCATCCTTGGGCTCTGTCATTTTGCTCGTAGGTGTGTCACTTTCACAAGAATCACCATCAAGGCATCCAGGAGCACACTCCATAGTCGCAATACCATGCCATCCATGACAGTTACTGGCGCTGAATATCAAAACAACAGGGCCACTGGTGAAAGCGTCTCTCAGAATATCCTTTGGTTGTGGCGAGTTCACACGATCAGCGCATGCCCAAACTGAAGTATCTTTGGCAATAAGCAGTCGATTTAACTGGTCGCACTTCATCACAAAGTATCTAGCAATGCAGTCAGCATGGCCTGTTCCACCCTGACCAAATTCAACTGAAGAGCCAAAGTTTGCCATGTTCTTCTCTTGTCTTGATCTGAGGAGCAACACTTGAACAATAAAAATATTTAACATGTTAACATATGGAAACAGTGAAACATATGTGCAAAGATGTGCCAATACATCTATCAATTTGCAGTGGAAGGGATATGAATATGAGTAATTATATAAAATTACCTTGTCGACGAGTATTCGAAGAATTAAACACCTATTACCTACCTATATCTGGCCTATATTGACAATGACAATTAATTTACTACTGTACTCGTATCGCTTATAGTCTAACCAAAGATTACTTCTTACAATCTTTGGTCTAACCAAAGACCCTCTGTTGGAGGGTCTTTTGTCTAACACTGTAACTGAGCGATAATAGAGTATGAATGGGATTTGTATGTGCATTAATAACTCACGTTTCGACAAATTACTTTGATTGAAGGTTCAGTTGATGAAGCGTATAGAATTTAATCAAGTTCATCATAATTTGAGAGATGACATTCACTTAAAATACGAAATGTCGTTCCATTTCTCATCGTTATGAAATAAATGTCAAAATTTCACACAGTACTGACACCTGGTGACCGTTTACTGAGTTTTGGAATACCGGTAGGTGGCGCGTCCCTCGAAGAGGTCAGACTCAGTGGCGTGTGGCGTCCGTCGTCTGCAAAGAATAGGTTTGTCAGTCCCATAATAAGTTAGCAGGAACGATGGGGGTTGGGGCAGAGGCTTTTCTACGTGTTCTTTGGTAGCTTCTCGGGTTTTCCTGGGTATAAATTGAATCATGTTGAGCTGAGCGAGAATTTCTAGGTCGAGAGTCTGGAGCCCACATGATAATGTATGCGTAAGGGCCCTGAATGATGGTTTCATAATGATAGATGTGTTGGAAGCGAGTTGGAAGCACAGAGTTCACAGCATGATCCCAATGGAATCGGTGACAACAAAACATGGGGGTGTTCTGTTCCAACAAGTTGGTGTTTATTTGTGTGTAGGGCCTACGTGATTGCTTCGATGTACCCTACGATCACATTGACGGGGATTGCCCGACCTTTGGCCCTTGGATGCATAACAGTGGGATCGGTCACATTAATTTCCGTGCAGATTTCATACCCAGCTCACCCTGACCCCATATCTCAGTTTATATTTTAAATCATTTTTTTTTCTTTTAGGGAGGGGGGGGGGGGGGTATCTTGAGGCTGGCATGCAGGGATGAGGTTCTAGTAAATCGCGTGTGTTGCCGAGCATATTCTTTGACAATCTTCTCAACCCGGTGGTAGCTGAGTTAAACAAGGTAGCAGGTGTTGATGGAATCCCACCAGGACTGATGAAGTTCTTGCCAGACTGTTGGATAACTCTACTGACTTGGTTGATGAACTTAATTTTCACCGGCGAATATCCAATGCCATGGTCCTTGATGGAGATATTCACAGTTTACAAGAAAGGGACCAGCTGATGACCCGAATAACTTCCGAGGCATCAGTATAATTTCTGCCATACCCAAAATCTATGACATTATACTTGCCAGACAGTTCAAGCTTTGGTACCAACCACGGATACAGCAAGCTGGTGCCCAGACCAGCAGAGGATGCGAAGAGCAGATCACAAGGTTATTAATAGATGTAGCCCGCAAGACGAAAAGGATACTGTACCCAGCTTTTCTGGATTACAAAAAGGCGTACGACTGTGTTGTCCGCTACAAATACCTTGACGCCAAGGGATGTGGATCTACCTTCTTGCGAGCCATCCAGCATTCTCGTGGCATCATAGGAGAAGGAGAGTTCCAGACGTCAGATAGCGTGAAACAAGGTAGCTCGACAATTTGCCCTCTGTTCACAGCTTACATTGATGCTACGATAGATGCCGTGAATGAGTCTCCGTCTGATGACTGGCTTGAGGATAATCATATCCTCCTATTGATGGACGACAAGATAGTGCTAGCGACCAGCAGGCAATCACTTTCTGATAAGCTTCGCCGGCTGAAGGACTGTGCAGATGTCATTGGTATGCAGCTGGATCCAACGAAACAGTTTCTGGTAATAAGCTCTCAGGATAAGGAGCATCACCATTGACGATGTCACCATCTCCCAGACTGATAAGTACAACTATCTTGGTTCTCTGGTCTCCAGTAACCCAATCTCAGCACAAGTCCGCGATCACATATCTAGCAAACGTCTACATGAGAGAAAATTTGTGTTGTTTTTTTTTTGACAAAAATCTCTGGCTGTCCATATGTCATCAAACGTAAAGTTTGGACAAGTGCACTGAACACTGCTATGTTATATTCTTGTGAGACATGGCTTACTCCTGATCTGAGGGCTGCGGAATCAACATACAACTCCACCCTCAAGCAGATGCTGGAAGTCCGACAAACCACGTGTAATGACCTTGCTCTCTTGGAAGCTGGTGTACCAAGCTCCAAGGATTACATCCAGGATCGGCAGAAGCGGTTTATTGTCAAGCTAAGATCTGTGCACACTCAGGACTATGTCACCGAAGCGATGGACTTAGCGGTGCATACTAAAAGCCCAATGGGAAGAGAAATCAGGAGATTGGAAGGTCTTCCCGCTATGAGCACCAACTCGTTCCTGGACAAAAAGTGTGAGATTCTGACTCATCTAGACGCAAAGCTTACTGTGAGTTGAACCCTTCTCTCCGGCCTGCTCCAATTTTGTCAGATCCTCGAGTTGAAGAACACCACCGTAAGGACTACCATAGACTGAGGCTCTCGTCTCACCACTTGCGGAGCGAGACTGGACGTTGGTCCAGGATCCCTTCTGATAAGAGAACTTGCCCGTGTGGACAACCCACTCAGAATGAAAATCATGTATTGTTGTTCTGCCCTCGGATGGAACCACTTAGAGTCCAGTATAATTTGACACATTACCACACATTGGGGGAACTGTTTTCTCATGAAAATGAACTGCTAATACCGAAGTACTGTTCCCGAGGTGTTGAGATTTTTCCGGACATAATATATAACTTATCCATGTTTTCGTATCTGCCTGTACTTTTTCCCAAAATATTATCCTATATCTTTTATAAATATAATATTATATAAATAAAAAATAATAAATCCTATGTCAATAAACCTACTACTACTTGTTGACATGCTACTATGTTGCTTCGCCCCGTGGAGAGCACAATTTCGGGTCTTTTCTCATGAACTCACCATCTTAGTATGATCATGCCAATGACTGTCTTGATATTCACTGAAAACTCGACAATTATTGTTCAGTACAGCCGCCAGAGACACTCCCAAAGCCCTTATACTTGCACAATTTTACTGGTTGTAGCGCTGTTGTACATTACTGGTTGATGTAGCGATGTTGTGCAGTACTGGTTGTTGTAGCGGGTGGTGAAGGCCGGTGGAGGGGAGAGACGGAATGAATGAGGGGGGGGGGGGGGGGGGTCGGGTGAGGAACATAGGCGTATGTTTGGATGACAGATAACAATCACTCAGATTTCCAGTGACCTGAGTGACCAATGTTACCAGATCCAGATGTCGGTGTGAAGGCCGGGTGGCGGGGAGGAGAGGAATGGGGGGATGGATTGTGGGATGAGGAACATAGGCCTATGTATGTTTGTATGACAGATAACAATCACTTGTATTCCAGTAGTAAATGTGCCCAGATCCAGATGTTGATTGGTTGTTGTGCGTTACTGGCTATAGGGGGAGATGATGAGAGGCGGGGTGGGGGGGGGGGGGGGGGTGGCGGGTGGCGGGGAGCAGGAATGGGGAGGGTTTGTAAGGTGAGAAATATATGTAGGCCTTGGCCTATGTTTGAATGGCAGATAACAATCTTATTCCTGGACCAGTAGGGCTCAGAGTGCTGTTACCATGTGACTATTAGGCCTATAACCTGGTTACAAAAACTCCGCCAGTTTTTGATATTGAATTTAGGCTACATTATGCCTCAATTTATGGCTAGATGCGTCTGCTTGAGCTGACCACACCCTGCCTACCTAGGATTTATACTGTATTTATGAGATTTTTTTTAATAGAATGCAGAAAAGTTGGCCGGTGGGAAATTCGATATGCTTATGAGTTGTATGCTTATAAATGCTCAAGCGCCGTTCCATAGAAGATGATCAGCTGATGCGTTGAGTCGCGTTCCATATAAACACTGAAAAACAGCTGATCAGCCGTAAGTTAATTGCCTGTTTTCACTGTTATCGAGTGTATTTATTCAACCCAAAATATGCATACAACAAGATTCGGCTGTATTTTTTTCTATAGACGCATTTAACAGTCGGCAAATTTCGGGCGAAATAACATAACCGTATGAAGACAGTGAAGCTACACTGTATATACTATAGTAGTCATGTATCGCCCACCTGTTTTTTTTGCCCTCGCCGAAAATGTTGTGGATACTGTGGCAATGCGGTGCATGATGCGGTTTGTGCTTGTTGCAATGCATGCAGAGCAGCAGCACTGTTGTTGCTATAGTTAGACCTATGTGCATTTCATAGCAGTATACTGTGTAGATACCTTATAGTAAATACTGTATATTCACATATAATATATGTGATATAAAAGTTATTTTATAGCGAGAAAATCTACATGATTGTGTCCCTGAAAGTGACCAGATGACTGACCATACCTGCGATTTTTTCATGCCTACGGCTGTGAAAATATACATGTATTCAATTATATCTTCAGCAGGTATAGGCAACCGAACCAGGGACCATGCAGATAGTGTGCACAGCTACAAGATGGGAGAAGTACCTATAGACACAGGCTGGGCGTGGTGCACTGTTGTGGGTAAGTCGAGCTAGATTCATATAAAATATGAACGGTAACTAATCAAGTTAATTAATATTAGTTATGCATAAAACCATTACTTGAGTTTGAGTAATTTAATGTATGTGAATAGGTGCACATTTTGTTTAATATGAGTAATACTCCATTTAGAACTCAAAATACTAAGATAACACAAAAGGTGTATGTTTGTTGGTCACCAGAATCACACCGTGACGGCACATGACTCACAGACCCTACATCATTCAAGTTTTTCTTTCCACCTAGGTGCAAGCATCAACATATTTTTTGTGATCGGAGGGTTGAAGTCCATGGGTGTACTTTTTGTGCACATGATTGAGTCCTTCGGAGCGACACCCACACTTCTCGGCTGGATGCTTGGTCTAATGTCGTTTGGTCTCTCTGTGTTCTGTATGTATGATGTTATACACTGTAATTCAATTTTATTGAGAACTTTTTGTACATATTCATATTAACGTACATGTAGTAGTTCTATTATTTTAATAATCATTCTTTGCACTGAAGTGTAGTTCGTAAACATGAATCTCTTTTGAAACTTTTCAAATACTTGAAAGTCATCCTGAAATAAGCACATTCCCAGCTACATACTCATACATGTATCAGCACACATTGATGTACCTGTTGACACTTTTGTCCATAGCCCCGTTCACCACAGCTCTAGGGACACACTACTCCTACAGAGCCGTTGTGTTTGTCGGTGCTCTCACCATGTCAGCAGCCTTCATGATGGCTTCACTCAGCAGGAATATTTACTACATTGTCTGCGTTCTGGGCATTCTAGTTGGTAAGTTCTGGTTGAGTTGAAAGGAAACCTGCTATTATAATGTCAGAAATTTTGTTTCAATCCATATTCATTTCGTTTCAATCTTGATAATTTTTAGTTTACCATGAGTCACAAATTGTAAACATGCATGTCAAAATATATCCAAATTTTCGTGGACTATGATGAGATTTAAATTGATTGAAAAGGACTTCATTGCATTTAATACTACATCTATATTTGCAATGTTTCTTGCAGGTTTTGCCAATGGCTGCCTCTTCACCCCAAGTTTTGTAGTGGTTGGCCAGTACTTCAGAAAGTACCGCTCCATATCAATTGGACTGGTCATGGCTGGCGGCAGTCTTGGACAACTCGTCCTGCCGATGTTCATGCAGTTTCTTTTGGATAACCTTAGCTTCTTTGGATGCATGTTAGTTTACTCAGCGCTGGTCAGTCACTCGGTGCTTGCTGGTTTGCTGTTAAGACCGCAGGAATTCTACAAGAAGAAAGTTGACACAGTAAAGGGACAACTTGTCACTAAATCAGTTGAGTTCACTAGCCAAGATGGGCTCCACCTAAAGAACAAACTGACAAAAGATGCAATGTACTTAAGTAACTTATCATTGACTGTCACACCAGCACATTCAGTGACGTCGCTGAATTTGCTGAAGTCATCAGGTCAAGATCTGCCAACTCCAGTCACACGACATCGTTCACCGTTAGCTCATAGCACTGGCAACTTGATTGATAACTCAGCGAGTTCAACACCAATTCTATATACAAAGCACTCCAACAGTATCAAAAGGGACCATGACTTGAAAGTTGCTCAGGAAAAGCATATTGAATGCGATAAGTCTGGAGAGGCTGCTTCGACTAGCAGCACAAAGCAGGAATCGAAGTCAACATGTGCTATAATCTGTAAGTCTGTGATCAGCGTTTTTGATCGCCCTTTGCTCACCAGTTGTGTGTTTTGGACATACATCATCGCCATGTGCGTGGGAACGGGAGGATATTTCGTCCAATTTTTCTTCATTCCATCATATGGCAAGGAGATAGGCTTAGATAAATACGAAGTCACTTGGGTGCTTGCCCTGGCGGGTATCATGGACATCCTCGGCCGAATCATCGGTGGAATCGTCAACAATCTGCAGCTGATCAAAACTCAGACAACTTGCGGCCTGTCTCTGATTCTTGCCGCCTCTGTAATCTTCGTCTGTCTACTGACCCCGAGTATGACCTCGATGCTGGTACATGCCTGTTTCCTGGGGTTTCTGGGCGGTGTGTACATAGCACTCTACCCGGTAGCACTTGTCGATCTTCTAGGGCTGGAGATCTACCCCAAAGCCTTCTCAATCTGTGTCATGGGAATGGGATTTACCACTTTGATTCTGCCGCTTGTTTTCGGTGGGTACCTTTTTCCAGATTACATCGTTTTGAATACATTCTAAATACAAATTTTTTCATAATACATGTACAATGTAAATCAAAATTTGAAATGTTGCAATACAATGTTACTCTCCCATTGGTAATCTTTCATATTCAGAGTTTAGAATGACAAATAAATATATTATATGTCGTAGAAATTTGCAAAAATATTGACATTTTAAAGTACCAGTATGTTTCCCAATATAACAGGGCCAATGGCGTCGGCGGTGGGCTCGTACAGTCCTGTGTTCTGGAGCCTGATGGCTATGATGATAGTCGGTGGTACGCTGTTCCTACTGATCCCGCTCTCGGTGGACTTCGACCGGAGACGCCAGGGAGATCCAGACAGCCACGATCCAGACCACAAGGGAGAGAAACTGGATCAACTTCCGGAAATCATTCTGGATGGAGATACTTGTAGTCCTGAGGCCTAATTTTGTTATTTGCAATAGTGTTTACAGGACTTAGTATCGGCTGTAGTACTTGTTTGGTCATGACATTTACTTGCTTGGTTTTGTTTTTGATATGAATTTGTGATTTTGCATATAATTTTTTTATTTCGTACATTTTGGTTGCCAGTTTTGTCATGACAGATGTTTTCGATACATATATATGTAATTTCGATTTTACATATATTTTTCGTTTTTTGCATTTTGGTAGCTATAAAGTAAAACACTTGGTATCATTTGCCCCCCCCCCCCCCCCCCATCTTTTGAATGTTATATCAATGAAGGTTGTTTACTTTTGAAGATACTGTAAAGTCGACTAATTTTGGCGGACAATTTATTTGGTGGATTTGGCGGAAGGGGTAGAATCGCGAAATTAAATCATCCGCCAAATTAACCATGTACATGTACGTGGTATGTTAAGAAATATAGGTAGTTTAGAAACCGCCAAATTAAATCTCTGCCAAATAATGTGAGGATCACAACCGCCAAATTTAATTTTTTACAGTGCCTGGAATAGACAACTTCTAATCACTAGTCATCAATGCAGTCATGACCGAAGTTGGTGCAATTACTTATTTACTATTATTAGTTATTTTTCATAATTTCTTTCTTCAAAGTGGTTGGAATGCACATGATCATGCAGAAAGGTATACATTTCTTTTTTTCTCACAAGTACGTGTACAACCATGATGACAGGCAAATTGGCAGGTATAATATAATCATTTACTAGTCTGTTGCTCATCATGATTAACTATATTATTCATACAGTCTAGTTAGTTTCCATGTGTATATTCATGTGATTTGGCTTACGTTCTACGGGTGATGTTTTGACGAGTTTGAAACTTTATTGTCAATTGTACTGTTATATTTATTATACCCATTGCACTTTTGCAAAATTGACGGAATACTTCTTGTTCACAACGAATTGTTATCATACAGATAAGATACAGCTGTCTGTTTCAAACTTGTTAGATTTTCAGAACCACCCATCACCATAAGCTCTTCTATGCACATTTTGTGAATTTTTTTAGACATTTACCACAGATGATCATATTTCTTTGTAGTCAAATTTCTTCATTTACATGTATTATGGGTCTGATGTTCATGATATTTTTGGAAGATTTTGCAGAGGTTTTTTCATTTTAGATTTTTTTGCATGTACTTCAGGGAGTTTCATAAATGTTGACCAGGATATATATGGAAATCAAAGTATATTGCTTCTGCTTAATATGAATGAATAAATATACTTGGAAAAAAAATGTACTTTTTCTTGCATTTTATCAGGTCAAACTGAACCAACATCCTGGTTTATGTGAACGTTGACCATACTCCAGAACATGCCTCCACATATAATACTCCCTAAGTAACATTCTGTAATTCTCGAAGTTCAGCAAGCCACTAGTGTAAGTGGAGACAGAAAGTGCAACGGGCAGTTGAATGACAAAGGTCAAAATGTCTTTCATGTTGTGTAATATCGTCACATACACAACACAAGGACTTTCGAATCATATCAGCTCGAATGATATATTAACTGAAATTTACTTCAACCGAATTGAACTTAACTCACACTTTCCATCTCTGTATCACTGCTGCTTTGAACAACAAACCAGACAAAACTGTTACTAGATGGTGCACAATTTGTTTTATTGGTAACATCACTGCTCGACCACCCCGTACCGACATTTCCTCTCCAACACAAATTCAAGATCGTACAATTTATCGCTTCCTGCGAGCTTGCATGTGCTGCTGCCTCTTCCAAGCGGCCCTCCTGGATCCTCCGATGGTCATGTTGAACTTGTGTCCCTTGCCGAGACCACGAGATTTGCGTCCAGCGGACGTCAGGCCACGCATCTCTCGGTGCTTGGCAGTCGACTTGCACATCCATTGCATATCGGGGTCGTGGCGAACGGCCTTGTTGAATGGGTCCAGCGTGATGACCTCGAAGAACTTGTAGGTGGAGTCCTGCGACACCCAATAGCTGTTGAGGACTCGGAGAGCCTTGCACCGACGTCCAACTCGCTCCTACAAAAGAATTAAACAGTGCAGTTTCCTCAACATCATTCATAGATCTATGTGAGTCAGTGAACTTTTGTACAAGTGAAACAAAAGTAACTTAAAATTTTGAACCACACTACTTTAGACGTCAAACAAACCAAAAAGAGTAATGCTGGATTTTGATAACAATTTACTTTGATAACATGCACAGTATCCACTTTGTAATCAAACTGGGTGAATAGGCACTAACCTCAGCAATGCTCTGGAGAGAGCGCTGGTTCTTCAGGCTGTTGATACCACAGTTGGATGGTTTGCCATAAACCTGTCCCTTGGCAACAGGCTTCTTACGACCACCACGGCGGACACGCACTCGGTAGACCACAAAACCTACAACCAAGAGCAGTGCGCAGTAACTCACAGGCATGATGCAGGCAACAAACATTACATTTACACAATACAATGGTATATTTTCTACATTTAATACTGGTGATTTTACTGGCAATACTTCAGTCAAAACGTTCACATGTAACTTACAAGTCTACATGTATTGTTCGCATGTAATATTAGTCTTTTATGACTCATGACTCCAGCTGGTCATCTCTCTGGTGAATTCCATACCTTGTTTAGCCTTGTATCCGAGCCGTCTGGCTTTATCGGGTCGGGATGGCCGGGAGGCGCGGTGAATGGTGGACAACTGACGATACTGCCAGCATCGCACACGCAGCAGAAAGCGCATTGTGTCGCTCTGCTTCTTTCGGTACAACTCCTGCATATACTTGTAGGCACCCATTTTGGCCGCACCTGCAGGATAAATGATTATATGAATATATCAATATGCATTACAACATAGTGTGCCTGTAACTCATTCACTGATAACGTCACGATCTGTGTGCTGGCGATTAGGGGTGCAATGATACGTTTTCCCACGATACGATATGTATCTCGATATAGCACTCGCGATACGATATGTATCACGATAGCCTATGTATTGCTAAAACTGTTAGCATGAATTCCCGCAGGGTATGTCCAATGTTTGAGCTGAATGATAAACTGATGCTACAATACTATATCATCTTGATATTCTTCATGTTTCATTGATTGATTGTGGTGTTATCCACATTCTTTTTATGGTTATCCGATAGATGTTGATGGTGTGGGGGCAGCCATTTTTGACTCAGGAAAACGAAACAAGCGCTGTGATTGGTCAATGGCAAAGATTTAATCTAGATTCAACCAACAGGGAGGCGAGAAATAAAATGTTTGCCACAGAGCTATTTTTTGCTCAGTGTCACTCGAGGATAACCGCATGCAATCGGAACACGTTCTCTCTTGCATACATCATTTCACGTATATCGTGCATGTTCGGTACATGCCTGGCGATACGATATGCGTATCGTGAGCTCTCATATCGCGATTCACTGAACCACCGGTGTATCGTTGTACCTCTACCGGCGATGAGTCATCTAGCCTGGGGGTATTCCCCACATGGAAAAACCTGGTTATGGTTTCGTTTATTAAGGTAGTTTACTCCAAACAGTGAAGGGAGGGGGTCAAAGAGTTTTTTAAAATAAATAACTGTGTCAACATAATCTAGAGCTTCAAAATGATACTAGTATATGTTATAGAGTAACTGTTCAGCATCCTAAAACTGAAAAGAAAATAGGGGGTCACCGTATCCGTTCTCATGGAAAACACGATGCAAGATGTGAATATGGACGGAAAAATGTGCAAAAATGCCATAATTTATGT
This sequence comes from Terebella lapidaria, assembly GCA_949152475.1. Lineage (NCBI taxonomy): Eukaryota > Metazoa > Annelida > Polychaeta > Terebellida > Terebellidae > Terebella > Terebella lapidaria. The sequence goes on from OX424565.1 coordinate 29,424,408, forward strand.
CATTTTAGGTAAATATGTGTGATTTTGATCGAATATGTAGAAGAAACGAGCACGGTGACCCCCTATTTTCTTTTCAGTATTAGGATGCTGATCATTTACTCTATAAAATAATGTCATTTTGAAGAGATAATATTCAAGAAATGACTTTTAAATTTTGACTCTCCGTTACCTCCATGTTTGTAGCGGACTACGTTAAATACTAAGTAGCAACTCCATTCGATAGGTGACGCCTCTAGCACTGCCTAGCTGGCTTGTACTTCGTTTTTGTTGACAATATGAACAACTTCAAACAGATTTCTGACAATTACTCGTTGTTTCCAAATTATCTGAGTGAGTTTTCATCAATTTTATGTAATACTAGTACCCTATATTGAGAACAGCATGTGAAAATAGTGTGAGCTGATTCCTGGAATATTATTATTGTTTTCAAGTAATCAGTCTTATTATAAGCTGATTATCAAAAGTTGACCCTGTTATCATTGATCTTGGCTGTAATATCTGTTCCTGAGAATGGGCACTATTCTAGGCATTCATGTGGACTAGATTGATCATTTGAAACCCTGGGTCTTGTGTATTTACTAGGGCTTCAACGAGTACTCGGTTAACCGGTTACGGTTCAGTTACAGAGTGTAACCGGTTACAGATTTTGTGACCGGTTAATCGTGAACGTATTCTGCACCCTCGTAATTCAGTCTAAAACACTTCACATCAGTCAAATTTCCGCCCAAACGGGCAGAATTGAAGTGATTTATCACTCTCCAATCCAAATAGAATGTTTATGCATCATAATAGTGCATATTTTCACGTGAAAATGACGTCAGGTGTCAAGTTTTAGGCGGGATTTTGACACGGAGATTTGATAAAATGTGAACTGAGGAAAAAAATTGAGGTTACTTTGGACAATATTTAGCTCTATATTTTTGGGACGAGTAACCGGTTATGGTTCGGTTACAAGCTGACGAGTAACCGGTCACAAAATTTTATACTCGTTGAAGCCCTAGTACTTACAGTGCTGTTTTAAAACAATAGTCTGCAATGCATCAACATTTTTACATGTATTGAACACTTGTTGATTCTACAACGTCATGCAGTTTTCACGTTTATTTCATGCTCAGGGATAGCATCATGCCCTCTGCCCACACCTGTACCCTGTGTACCTGATCAGGCAAAAACTAACCCAGTCAAAGACGAGAATTGGAAAGCATTCTATTTTCTAAAACTTTCAGTTTGTTTCTTATTCACTGATATTCAGTGAACGCAGCAACAAGAGTAGGTCAAACACTAACAGCAACACTGACTTCATAACATAACACCTCGGTAAAAAAGCTGCCGACTCGTAGAACCTGATAACTAATCAACACTGATGAAGTGCTTCTAAACACTGCTAAATCATGGACCTGTCAAAAATTTCGGCCCGATACGTCAGATACACACCGACGTTAGGTGAACTTTTACAAAATATTTCAGAGTATATGACATATCAAACGAACCAGAGATATCATATTTATCATTTAAGAATGAAATGGGCAACTGATATCGTGGGATCACACAGATAAAAGGGGATTTCACACAGAACCACCACAGACCGAGTCGAGCAAGATGGCCAAAACGTGAAAGAGGACAACTTCCGGTTGAAAGTTTACGACTTTGCATTTTGTTTATATTTATTATTTCTTACACAATCAATAATATTTACCTCTTATCTCCTACACAAAATTTCAATGTTCTAACTGAAATCAATACACAAAAACAAATTTAATAATTTTGTATAATTTAGTAATTTGACTAAATGGGAGGCCGGATGTATCAAAACTCCGTTGAAGAGTGCACCCATGAGTTCTTATGGGCAGTGTACAGTAATTCGCTCAGCCAATCAGCGAGCGTTCATCTCACTTAGGCAATTTATAGGGAAACTGTTGTTAAACATCGCCTCATATATTTTTTTAGGCCAGACTTCTGGACGAGTGTATATTCACCTGAAAGAACGCAGTGCTGGGAAATAATGACGAGGTTTTCAAGGCAGTATCTTGTTGGCGTTCTTCTCAGGAGCTGGGGAATTAAAGGGGTTTTGCATGGGCATCAGTACCCATAATTTAGGGTATTTTCACCCCGGGTCCATTCAAGGCAGAATAGCGATAAATCCCATGTGTCGTCAAATATATTCATGCTTACCACGCGATGCCCAATACGTTGAGGGATAAAACTAGCATAGTGGTTAGGCTGGGATTTTTTTTTAGGAAGGTGTTATGGACCGTCAATGTAAGATCATTTAACATTGAGTTGAATGGCCAATATAATAAATATACTGTAGCCTTAAAACTAACACTGCCCCTGGGAACCAATAGGGCCTGTAAGGGCCTCTTCGATTGGTAATATTCTGGAAGGGTAGATGCCTTCCAAGAAGACGGAAGATGGTTTTGAATCGAATGTGTTCTGCCATTTTCATCAGTGAATTAAAATTAGAAAATGATGTGATATGGCGTAAATATTCATCAAACACTACAAATTTCCAAACGGTATTGAATCTGCGCATAAGATATACATTCTGTGATAATAGGGTACAATTGATGACTGGTACATTCCCATATTTCGACGAAAAATGAGGGAGCACCAATTCGGCCGCCATTTGCAATTCTGCACCCCGCCATATTGCAAAACTCAGAAGATCTACCGTAAACCAGCCTCCGAGCTGGTAGAGCGGCAGAGGTCTTCCTCTTCCAGAATAACGTCTTCCGTTCGAATCGAAGGGAAAATTTTGGTAAACTGGAATAGGAAGAGGCGAATCGAAGAGGCCCTAAGTCTCGTTTCATATATGTCGTAAAATGACGTATTTAGGTACGTAGTGGTGACAAACAATGCCACGTGGTCATTTTTGCTGATTTTGCTTGACTTTAGAAGCACCATACAAAAATATTATTAAGAATATTGTTGCAATTTATTTTTTTCTTAATTACACTTGCTCCGAACTACAACATACCACTGTTTATAATAATGAATGGATATTTTTTCATGGTCAATTTGCCCCCGATCTATGTTGTGTTTCACAGCATGTTTTTGGACTCCATATTCCAATATAACAAGATTATTTTTGTGATGTTATAACAAAAAGTGCACAGAACATATGCCACATCAGTCACAAACACCACCGACGGTTTGGATACTAGTCACGTAGTTTCAAGGGAATGAGCTTTTTCCTCCCGCTTTTTTTCTGACCTTGGAACATAAAAACATACGTTTTTCATCCCTTTTAAATGGAATGAAATGCTTATGAAAAATGCATATTTAGATCGTTAGCGATCGTAGTAACGGGTCATGATCAAAGTACGAACATGCGATAATTTTCCGATAATTTCCGTGTAAGTTGCAGGAGTTCGAATATGTAGAATTTTACGAATTGGCCCAAAAATTTGGCGGGAAAATCAAATGTCACCAGAAAGGTCAAATCACGTAAAATAACGTGACGTTTCAAATCTCGCTTACACGCCCTATTGTTCAGGATCGGGTCACAAGTGAAAGCTTGGTGGACAGGCCTGGACAGTGAGATCTAAAACGTCGCGTGATTTCGTCATTCAGGGGACAAACAACAAGAAAGATGGCGACTGGCAAGTCCGGCGGAATATTTGCTCTTTATACTTACGTGATTTCACTGACAATATGTGGTGATCGAGGTCGATTTTACGAGAAATCGAATCAGTTTTATACCAAAGATGAATGTGAGAACTATCTTAGCGAGGAAAGCTCCAAGCATTTTGGTCTTGGAAGGGGAGTTGCATACGCTACTCTAATATCGCCCACTTTTAGAGCGATACAACAGAACCACCGTCGTCATGGATACGCTCGCTGTGTTTCCGGTGTAAACAAAAGTTATGTCAACCATAACAATTGGATAATAACTATTGTTTACTTCTGTCGGGGGACATCCACCAGTGTCCAGGCCCTGTCGGACTAGGAAGAAGCAAGCGACAACCCAAACATCCATGTACTGTGTGCTGTCGTGAAGTCAGGAGTAACAGCAAGGCACTGTCTTGCGACGGGGGTGACAGATGGTCACACATCAGGTGCTGTGATGTATCACTGGAACAGTACCACTCACTGATGTCCTCGGGTTCAGATTTTCCCTTCACGTGTCCTAGCTGGTGTCTGTCGTCCATGCCAGACGCTGTGGTTGATGATTTCACAGGGTTTCGTGACACAGACGCTGCCCCAGCCCAAGATCAGGCGCCCTCAGCAGGGGAGGACTCATCTACCGATCGACTCCTGTCTGATGAAGGCCAGGAGGAATTCAGTGCTGTCTTTAAGAAACGCGGACTGCACTTCCTGCATCTCAACATCCGAAGTCTTCTACCGAAAATTCATGAGGTGAGACATATCGCTCTCTCGACGAACGTCGCTGTGTTGTGTTTCACCGAGACCTGGTTAGACGAGACTATCCAAGATCCAGAAATCGAGATTGATAACTACATGGTCGTTCGTAAGGATAGAAATCTCAATGGAGGTGGTGTTTGCATGTACATTCGTTGTGATATTGCATTTGACCCTCGCACGGATCTCGCACATGACGATCTAGAAGCAATCTGGGTGAACATTCTATTGCCGAAGTCAAAGCCGATTGTGGTGGCAGGGGCGGATCCAGGAATTTGAAAAGAGGGGGTCCAACATTATATGGCGTGGAGTCTGGGGCCCGCTCAAGGGCCCCAGAAGCCAGAGCCTTTGTTCTGTCCTGTGGTAGCATCCTGGTATCTCCTGGGTGTAAATCCCACTTGCACCTGGTATATTTGTAAAAAAAAGTTGTGAGTGAAGCGAGCCTGTCCCAGTAAGGGTCCGGGGTCCGCTCAAGAGACCCTGAACCAGAGTCTTTTTGGCCCAAGTATCATACACTGCGCCTTCTTCTATATTCAATAAGGATTAAAAAGGTGACAGACGGATTAAATGGTATCCATTTAGTGGACGAGTAGTATTAACTCGCAGTGTATGATACTTGGGCCGTCTTTTTTATGACTTAAGGTAAGTTGATGGCGTCTCCTGGGCATAATTTTCATTTGAATACCCATTTATCGCCATACTTCCATAATAAATGCAAAAACTAGAAACAAGCGAACCTGTCTCGGCTTGGGGGATGGGGGGGGGGGGTCAAGCCTGCTGAGGGGACCAGAAATCAAAGCCTCTTTATGTTCTGAATTAGTTTTGTGGCCTTTCCTGGGAATTAATTGCACTTAAAAGTTCATCGATGACCATGTTCTGGAAACTTTGGTAGAAAGTAGAAGGGAAGCTAACCATTTTGGTCGGGGGTCTGGGGCCCGCTTAAGGGCCCCAGACTTCATAACCCTTTTTATGTTCTGAACTTATTTTGTGGCCTTCTCCTGGGGATACATTGCACTTAAAAATTCATCGATGACCATGTTTTGGAAAGTTTGTGACAAATGTACATGTAGAAGGGAAGCTACACATTTGGGCCGGGGGTCCTGGGGCCTGCGCAAAGGCCCCAGAAGTCATAGCGTTCTATATGTTCTGAACTAATTTTGTGCCCTTTCCTGGAATTGGTTGCACTTAAGAATCCATTGTCCATGTTCTGGAAAGTTTGTAAAAAGGTGAAAGAGAAGCTGGACATTTGGGCCGGGGGTCTGAGCCCACTGAAGGGCCCCAAAAATCATAGCCTTTTTATGTTCTGAATTAATTTAGCGGCTCTCCTGGGTATATATTGCACTTAAAAATTTAATTGATGACTATGTCCTGAAAAGTTTGTGAAAACAATGTAGAAGGGAATCAGCGGTGGGTACGTGCTACAGAACGCCTGATCAAATGGACTTTTATGACATTCTTGAAAATGTATGTACAAATGTTAATATGTTTGATAACTCGGAGGTTATTATTCATGGTGACTTTAATACGAATGTGACTTCCAATACCAGTAACTGCCTAATCAAATCGTTTAAAGCCTACTGTTCAATGTTTGAGCTTAGTCAGCTGATCAGTGACTCAACTAGAATGTCAGCACACAGTCGATCAACCATTGATTTAGTTCTGGTGTCTGACAAAGTTGAAATTACTCAGAGTGGTGTATTAACATGTGGCCTCAGTGACCATATGATTACATATCGTACAAGGAAAATTGTCAGATCTCATACAAATGTGAACAATACTGTAACTATCAGGTCGTTAAAATATTAATCTAAAGATTTATTTGTTCAAAGGTTGTCCTCAGTAAACTGGTTTCCGGTTATCGATTGTGATGATGTTGACCAAGCTTGGAAGAATTTCAAGACACTTTTTACTACTGTGTTAAATTCTGTGGCGCCTGTCGAAACTATCAAGATAAAACAACGAACTGAACCTTGTAATTTTGACTGGTATATTGAGTAGAGATAAGGCACTGCGTGCCTTCAAGAGGTCAAAGGATCCGTCTAAATATGATGAATACAAACGGCTAAGAAATCATGTACAACGACTTGTTGATGTGGCTAAGGCTAACTACTACAAGGACACACTGAGTGAAAATAAAGGTGACTCTAAAAACTCCGCCAAACTCTCAAGCAATTAGGTCCAGGTAACGACACTAAAACCATGTTCGGTAACATTGCTTTGAGCATAAATGGTGCAATAACGTTCGATAAATGTGAGGTGGCAGAAAAGTTTAACAGCTTTTTCACTTCAGTGGCATCAACTTTAGTAGACAAGCTACCCATCCCCTCGGGTATGTTCGGTAAACCTCATGTCATGTCATATTATCAACAAAAAGGTATCAAACCAGATTCCTTTGAATTATCAGTTGTGAGCGAAGCAACAGTAAGTGAGTTGCTGAGCAAGTTGGAATCTAAGGCCACAGGTTTAGATGGTCTTCCAGCTCGTTATGTTCAGGATGCAGCCGAATCAATTGCACCATGTATTACCCACATCATAAACCTTTTCATACATCATGGTACTGTACCTCAGGATCTCAAATTTGCAAAAGTAATTCCGTTGCATAAAAAAGGTTCCAAGACTGAGTGTGGTAATTACAGACCAGTGTCAGTGTTAAGTGTCATATCCAAAGTTATGGAACGTGTGGTCTACAATCAGATATCTGAATACATACAAGGTCAGAATATGTTGTACAGTTTACAATCTGGTTTCAGAAAGGCCTATTCTACCGATACATGTTTGTTATACCTCACCGATTACATTAAATCAGAAATTGACAATGGTAATATGTGTGGTATGGTATTGCTTGACTTACAGAAAGCATTTGATACTGTCAACCATGACATTTTGTTGTACAAGCTACAAGCAATGGGTTTCCAACTCAACAGTATCGAATGGATTAGCTCATACCTAAGTAACAGACAGCAAACAGTGGATGTTGCTGGTCTAATGTCAGAACCAGCGAATATTACATGTGGTGTGCCACAAGGTAATATCTTAGGTCCGCTTATATTTTTGTTATACGTTAATGATATGAAATCTGCTGTTAACTGTGACCTTCTGTTATATGCAGATGACTCAGCTCTGATTGTATCAGGTAACAACGTTGATGATATTGGCAATGTTTTGAGTGATGAGTTACATAATGTCAGCAAGTGGTTGGTCGACAATAAGTTGTCTCTACATCTAGGAAAAACGGAATCAATTCTTTTTGGATCTAAACCCAAATTGTCAAAATCTTCCAAATTGTACGTTGAGTGTAACGGAATCCCTGTTCAAGCGAAATCCTCTGTAAAATACCTTGGCTGTGAAATAGATCAATATGTCTCTGGAGAAATAATGGCCCATAAAGTTATTCAAAAAGTATTCTCCAGAACCAAATTTCTTGCAAGGGAATCCAACCTCCTGGACACAGAGACAATGAAATTGCTTGCCAATGCACTGGTGGCTAGTCAGTTTGACTATGCCAGTTCGTCTTGGTATAGTGGTACAACGGTTAAATCTAAACAAAGGTTACAGGTTGCCCAAGCTGATCCGTGTAATTCTCAAATTACCACCTAAAACCCACCTCGATCACAGTCATTTTAAAAAATTAAACTGGTTGCCTGTGGAAAAGAGAGTAGCACAGTTAAAACTAGGCCATATACACCTAATATTGAACAATCTAGCTCCTTCCTATTTGTCCAACCATTTTACACTTGTACACAACAGTCATAACATCCGCACTCGTTCTAGTCACATGTCTTTAGTTGTTCCACGTTTCAATTTTTTAGTTGGCAAAAGTTCTTTTATGTATTCTGGTGCATTGGAATGGAACAGACTCCCAGTCGGGACACAGTCTATTTTAGATAGATCTCATTTTAAGAGCAAAGTTAAATCCTTTTTATTACATCAGGTGCTATCTCAAGAGTCTGATATATATGTATATTAGTTTTATATTCCTGTTTTCAAATATCAGTATTGTTAATTATTTTTTTAAGTTAGTCATTGTTTGTCTTTTCTACTTTTTTCATTTACATCCTCTTCTTGCCCTTGTCATTTTTGTTTCTTTTATACATATGGGACCGCAATGGAATTAAGTCTTTTGACTTTTTGCGCTATCCAAGGTAAACATTCATGTGGTATATACTATATGTACTTTTATCATATTTTTATATTGTACATGTGTTTACTGAATAAACTCAAATCAAATCAAATCAACTTCCCCGCCAAAATTTAGGCCAAATTTCGAAAATTTTATTTGTTCGGTTTTATATAACATGCATGTACATTGTACTAGTAGATTATCGAAAATCCGTCGAGACTTCAGATCACAGTTATTGAAGCCTTCTCCCTGTTGTTGAAACAACACGAGCCCCACGAAAAGCCATGTTGGTCGGAGTTTATACTTCCAGTTTAATGTTCTTTTGTGATTTGGGGAACTAGCGATGGCACGAAAGCGTTATTAGGGCCAGGTTGTATGTGGCCCTAATATATGAGTAATATGTGTATGAGTAATATGTGGAATAATAATTTTGTAGGTTACTGGAGAAATCACCTAAATTTAGCAAAACCGACCACGTGGCATTTTTTATTCCCAGAAGGACTGTATGACGTCACCAAAACGTCATTTACGGATGTACAGTGTAAAGGAAAAAGTTTGGACTATATCACAAATGTTTTTAGTTTTAACTTTTGAAATTTTTCTGTGAGAAAATTTTGTATTATTTCCATGACGTGTGGCCATTTTTTATTTGTCCATATAACATCCAATCAACTGATAGCAATTTCTGTCAGTATTTCAATTTGCCTGTGGAAAAGAGAGTAGCACAGTTAAAACTAGGCCATATACACCTAATATTGAACAATCTAGCTCCTTCCTATTTGTCCAACCATTTTACACTTGTACACAACAGTCATAACATCCGCACTCGTTCTAGTCACATGTCTTTAGTTGTTCCACGTTTCAATTTTTTAGTTGGCAAAAGTTCTTTTATGTATTCTGGTGCATTGGAATGGAACAGACTCCCAGCCGGGACACAGTCTATTTTAGATAGATCTCATTTTAAGAGCAAAGTTAAATCCTTTTTATTACATCAGGTGCTATCTCAAGAGTCTGATATATATGTATATTAGTTTTATATTCCTGTTTTCAAATATCAGTATTGTTAATTATTTTTTTAAGTTAGTCATTGTTTGTCTTTTCTACTTTTTTCATTTACATCCTCTTCTTGCCCTTGTCATTTTTGTTTCTTTTATACATATGGGACCGCAATGGAATTAAGTCTTTTGACTTTTTGCGCTATCCCAGGTAAACATTCATGTGTTATATACTATATGTACGTTTATCATATTTTTATATTGTACATGTGTTTACTGAATAAACTCAAATCAAATCAAATCAACTTTCCCGCCAAAATTTAGGCCAAATTTCGAAAAAAAAATTTGTTCGGTTTTATATAACATGCATGTACTAGTAGATTATCGAAAATCTGTCGAGACTTCAGATCACAGTTATTGAAGCCTTCTCCCTGCTGTTGAAACAACACGAGCCCCACGAAAAGCCATGTTGGTCGGAGTTTATACTTCCAGTTTAATGTTCTTTTGTGATTTGGGGAACTTGCGATGGCACGAAAGCATTATTAGGGCCAGGTTGTATGTCAAAAAAGGACTTCATAATTCGAGATCACTCTGTAATTAGTGATCACGACTTTGTAATTCGAGATCACGAATTAGACACCATATATTTTTACATACAACCTGGCCCTAATACGCCGTCATACGATGGTGTGATACATATTCAGTATCATTTTAGTTCAAACAGCATATGAATAACTTTGTTATGATCATATCTGTTGATAAAAAAACCCGGCTAAAACACAACCTAAAAGGGTGGCATTTGGAACATATCACTTTACGATTGCCGTTCTTTCAATATTGCCATTAAATATTTGGGAATATTTTCACTTGGATAAAGAAATAATAGAGTAATATGTGGAATAATAATTTTGTAGGTTACGGGAGAAATCACCTAAATTTAGCAAAACCGACCACGTGGCATTTTTTATTCCCAGAAGGACTGTATGACGTCACCAAAACGTCATTTACGGATGTACAGTGTAAAGGAAAAAGTTTGGAATATATCACAATTGTTTTTAGTTTTAACATTTGGAATTTTTATGTGAGAAAATTTTGTATTATTTCCATGACGTGTGGCCATTTTTTATTTGTCCACATAATATCCAATCAACTGATAGCAATTTCTGTCAGTATTTCAATCACCTATGTGAATTATTTGCTTTATTGTCAAACCATGACGAAAATATATGAAAACCATATTTTGTGTGATTCAATTTTACCTCATTCTCACATCAGTATACAAGCTATAAATTATTTCATTTTACCCAGTATGGTTTCAGTGATACAACAGAATACAGTCACTCTAGTACTTTGTATGACTCCCTCTAGCATTGTATAAGACACGGGTATGACGAGGCATACTGGAAGTAGACGTAGAATCTATACCCAGTATTAAGTATTCCGAGCAAACAAAACAGGGTCCGTTATCCAATCTAGGTTTGAGACTTTTTGAGCAGGATTATCTCGCCAACAGTCAAGTATTGTCTGGGTCAGTTCAGCTACATTTGTTCGGGGGGTTGTTCAGGTTGTTGAGCACCTGAGAGATTTCTGACCACAGGTTCTCGATAGGGTTCATATCCAGTGACATCGCAGGCCATGCCACATGCTCCAGGTATGCGTTCTGGAGGAATAGGGTCTGTAAGTCTCGTGCCGTCACGGTGTGATTCTGGGGATCAACAAACAGGCACCATCTAAGCCTCGCCTAAAGGCTCGGCCTAGATTCGGTGACAGAGTGCTAGATAAACCGATCTAGCACTCGAAACAATGCCATATGCATATAATCACACCCTGTCAACCGTTAAAGGGCCACTGTATGGGATTCGGCTTTTAGGAGATTTCCAAGATTTTTCTCCCGACGCTTCTATTTATAGAACAAAACGTCAAATGACGTTTTTGGCCTAGGATCTCTGCCGAGCCGACCTGGCTGATCCGAGCATTGGCTCGGTAGAGATCCTGGTACAAAAACGTAATCTGACCTATTGTTCTATAAATAGAAGCGTCGGGAGAAAAATCTTGGAAATCCCCAAAAAGCCGAATCCCATACAGTGGCCCTTTAAGCCCTAATTTTTTTTTGGAAAAGTGAAACGCACATCCGAAGTCGCCCAATTTAACATTGATTTAAATGCAGCCGATAATTAACCTATCGCCAAACCAGTTTGTCCGAGTCTTTTTACGCCATTTACGACGCATTCTGCAAAACGTTATTATTGGCCAAAGAGAAGTTTGCTGACGTAATTTGTGAAACTCGAACAACTTTTGGGGGCTTTGGCGATAGGTCAATTAATCATATCAACCGTCCAGCGAGATAATTCGAGTGTAGGGTTTTGAATTAGATGGCCCTTCATAAAAGTCGCAAAAAAGAGCACCCAGCAACCGATTCTCAAAAGGTCAAGGACGCCCGCCAGATTCGAGTTTCTCAGTAACCGACGACCTGAGATCTTTTCGCCGCGATGTCCGACGAAGCCGTGACTATGGCATCGGTAAGTTTGGAAAGAAGACCCAAAACACTTGTGATCAGCCTGCTGGTGAAATGATAGTAGATCTAGCGCCCCTCAGTAAAAATGAATTTCACCTCTTCCTCCGGGCAAGCTTGTCCCCCCCCCCCCCCCCCGGGCCTGGTCATGCCCCCACTCCACCACCCCTAGTTAACCCTGTTCCACGGCTGAACCTGCCTTTGGGAGAATGGAATAAGCTTGCCAGAGTTAACCCCTAGTAGTAGACTATGATCACCTGATGGTCTAAATCAAATGGTACATCGTACAGTACAGTTCAGTTACAGATGAGGGTAATTACATGTTTTCAAATTTTTAATTTTAGTTATTAGGATGGATCGACTCACGTGTCAAAAATATGTTCTTCTTCCGTTAGTAGCACAGGTTTCTCGTCAATTTCGTGGAACATCATAGTGCTGTACCTCTGACTCTGTTGTCGAAATCCGAAAATACGCCCAGGGCGTATTTCACGTATGTTTGGGTGCGTCGTCATAAACATTTGTGCACATGTTTTTAGTTTCTACAACAATCGACGTTTTAATCACCATCTATTGAATGGAAATCGAGGTGGCAAGGCCAATCATGACATACATGCAGTCTTCGATTGTTATGTTCCTACCGACAAACGCTTGTTTGAAGCGTATGGGCGTATATTTTCAACCGCTTTTAAAATGGGACATTTTCCGTTAATACACCCGGGGTTTATTAACAGGGGCTTCCGGTAGTTTTATTCGAATGTCATGTTTTGAAAAGATTATTGTTTCTCGACAAATTTAGTATACACAGTACCGGTAATAATGGTAGTAGGTAGGGCTTCAACGAGTACTCGGGTAACCGGTTACGGTTCGGTTACAGGATGTAACCGGTTACAGATTTTGTAACCGGTTAATCGTGAACAAGTTTTGCAACGTCGTATTTCTGCCTCAAACACTTCACATAAAGTCAAATTTTCGCATAAACACGCAGAACTGAAGTGATTCATCACTCTCCAATCAAAAAAGACTGTTTGTTCTTCATAAAATTGCATGTTTTCAAGTGAGAATGGCTTGTAATGCCGAGTTTTAGGCGCTATTTTGACCCGTTTTTGACACTGAGATTTGATAAAATGCAAACTGCAAAAAAAATTGGTGTTACATTGGACAATATTCAGCTCTATATTTTTGGACCAGTAACTGATTACGGTTTGGTTACAAGCTATCGAGTAACCGGTCACGAAATTTTGTACTCGTTGAAGCCCTAGTAGTGGGACACCGTGCGACGTTGCCACCGTGCCACCATTATCATTATGACCCCCACCTCCCCACTTCAGAGTCACACACTGGTTCAACCTCACATGTAGAGGATTATCATCTCTAATTATAATGCATATGGAAAGTTCCTGTCTCACTGTCTGCCCGATAAGTCTCCTAGGAACCACATGCCCAGCCAGGTCTCTCCGGCTAGACACTGCTTTGCGGGTACCACCACAATATTCAGATGCAACTACATGTAACTTGAAATGAAGTCTGTTTCAGTCTGTTTTATGGAGAGTCATCCAATATCAATAACTGCTACAGATCTGCAAAGTTATTATATTCAGAATGAAACATAGCATGCAGAGGTAGAGCTTATAATAGATACGATAATACTTTGTTGGCTTTGTCTTGACAGGAAGTCATTTTACAGGTCCCCAAAAACTGACGGAAATCTGATTGTTGAAATATAATGAAAGCAAAGAACTTTTAAATTGCTCTTCTTGTCGTGGTGTTTGTGAAATTGACGTATTAAAAATTGTTAAACACCAACTGGGCACTCTCATCATGATGGTGGTCACACTGATCATAATGTTCTCTTTCAGGGACCTGTCAAGTTCATAATGTATTCCTAACTTACACATGAAGCTTCCCTGCAGTTACCTAAAGCGATATGGTAACGGAAAGACAACAAAATCAATGTTGTATCTACTTACATATATTTAGTATTTAGTATGTGATGTTAGTTACTACACAGATATCTATTGGTATTGTAAACATAGATTCTGCTTGCCGGTAATGAGGTTTTAGTGTGAGAAAATATGTGCCAACTTGATATCATGTTGTTCATCTAGGATGGTTTCAACATGAAGAAGTATAAACGGACTAAAATAAATAATTACTTTGAATTAAATTTCCCCACTCTATAGTCTATATTACTAGTATATCACATGGATATTTCCTATAGAATATGTCTTTAAATTTTCATGCTGAAAGCACCTGTAATAGCAGAATACATTATTCGAATCTACCTGATAACACAAAACTATTCAGTAATTTACCAGTACATTGTATATGTAGGAGAGTATTATTTCTTATATCATAATTATTATAAATGATTGATTACCAATGTGGTTATTTTTATTCAGTTTCCTCATGCTGACATGGAGGTGACCATTATTGTATTGTGCTCATACCTCGTAGTAACTACTGTGTTATTATTTTTTTTTGCGCAGAAATTTTTCGGAACCAGTTTATAGCGCGGATCTTTAGCGATGCGAGAATGAACATGAATTCATCTCGAAGGTAAATATTAAATGTACATGTGTGTAATATTTTTTTGTCCATGCGTGTGTAGAATCATGTTCTGTAATTGCATGCTTTTGCATGTTCTATGGATTCTTGATGTTTCTAGGCGATAGTGCATGAAATTAATTTTGGTGATTTGAATCTCTACCTGGATGGATTTTGTTGTTTTAAAAGAATTAATGGATGCTAATATCATCGCTTGATTGGTAATAATGGCATCATTTTGATACACAACTTGTACCAGCATATGAATGAAACACTATGATTATGAGCCATTTCCAGACAAGTTTTAAAAAGTATAATGAAACAGAATTGCATGGGCAGATGTTTGCACAAAAAAGTTATAAATGTTTAAAATGGGCATGTGTGTGTGACTCATAGGTGTACACAGTAGTTTTGTTGTTTTATGTAATATCTGTTATATCATAAAAGGACTCATTTGGGCGGCAAAAATTGCGTGTTCAGAGAGAAAGACACAAGCTGACTGTTCCAGCATTGTGCCACAGAGTTATAGTCAATAACAGCCGAGTGGTTAGTGCATGTCACTAGGCCACTTCAGATAATATCAAACTTTGGTTGCCATGGTTACAACTTGTCACCCCTAGCCCTCAGGCACCCAGCGTCATTGAGAATTGGTGAGGGGTATGGGGCAGGTAGGAGTGGAGGGGGGGGGGGGGGGTGACAATGGCAGATTATTAAACAGGGGGGCTGGGGGTGGGAGGGGGGAGGGAATACGAGAGTTCATGTTGTTATCTCACTTGGGAACAAAGGTCCGAAACAAAGAACTTCTGTCCATTTTTGGTCATTCTCTCTCGGGAGACTCTCAATTATCCTGTACTGCTCCTTCCCAAATTTGAATATATGCAAATGAGCTGATTTGTCACAGTCTGGGAGGGAGAAATAAAAAAAAAAGAAATATGTGATGAATGTGAATGCTACCTAGGGTAAAAAATTTTTATTGACACAGACAGAAATATGTTCAAAATATCGTTTAAATCTGTCAAAATCATTATTCTGGTGATTTCTGTCGATGTTATTGTATCTTTATCACCAAACCACTTGGGCACATAGTGTAAACATAATAAAGTGGCAATAAAATCTCTTTTTGCCATTTGGCAGCCTACAAAATATGTTCCTGTACAGTGTGATATATCTCTGTTGCTGCATATAAAAATGATGTCTGTTCATGTAACATTGATCTGCTGTATGGACAGATAACAACTGGAATCTTCCAGCAAAATAAGTATTGTGGGGGGGGGGGGGGGGGGTGTTAAGAGGTTCGTTTTTTGGATCCCGGGAACCAGCATATGAAATGTCAGGCTATTTTCCCAGTTTCTTCCTGCAGGGGGAAATTCCCGACCAGACGGTTGGGATTTGTCCCGTCAAACAATATTGCCCACAGGCGAGGGAAGCAAGGGAAATTACCGCTAGGGATGGGGGGCTTTGGTTGGAGGGGGGGGGGGGGGGGTTTCTTACACAAAATTTGGAACTCCAATTTGCAGCTCTGAGCCTCTGGAAGTGATGAAAAAAGTTAAATGGGATCAGGGGAAGTGACTCGTATGACTGACCCTGAGTCATCATTGGCATGCTTGGAAGGAGGATGCTCCAGCCTGCTTTAATATTACAAGTCCTGGTTTATTATGCTAAATTATTCCAGACTACAACTGTCTAGAGATAGGATGTGAAAAGGGGGGAGGTCCCCGTTTTGTACACTGTGACTCATGCGGTTACACTGACTTCTGTCCAACTGACAGTTTGCACGACCTGAAAAAAGACACATGGTTTCGAGAACCGGCGTAACAAAACTCTAGGAACTGTGACAATATTTGGACGGGACAAATTTAATCCCACGGATTTCTGCATGTCGATACTTGGAACGATTGCCTAATCCGGATCCTTTGCAAGGTAGGCCAATATTGCCGATATATTCGGTTGCATCTGTCAGATCCATACAGTTTATGTACATCACATGTGTGCACAGGGGGCATCCCTCTCTGGGAATTCCGAGACGTGATGTCATAACATCTCCGGTGAATCTCAATTGTCAGTGGTGAGAGATTCTTAGGGACAGTTTGCAGGTTTGGAAAACCACATGTATCTGAAGAGATCAGAGGTGTGATGATAAATCTATGGTCATGTAGGTATTTATCTTTGTTTGGTGTTGATAAAAAGTCCTCACATATTATGATGTTGATATCGTGATCTGATAAACATTGAAATGTTCTGATTTCGTTGTCATGGTTATCGATGATTCATCTGCTGATTTTTATCCCTAGTGTCAGTGTTTTATGAATGGACATGATAATACATGTACATTATACATACTAGTATTTCATGTGTGTATTAGCTGTGAGTCAGTTTGGATTAGTATTGCTGAAGCCAATTAGATCATGATGTATCTTCCTAGAACTGCTCATACCGGTACATGTACACTGATGATTCAATGTACTTCACTGCAGCTTTGGTTAGCCTGGTATGTGTTTTGGCGTCAGTGATCATTATAGAAGTGTTGACATGATTGGGAAGAGATGGACGTTTCAATTATCACCTGTTGGACCTAATCTTATTCTACAGTATTGCGTGTCATTACTGCAATATTGAGCTGCGATAGATTATGAGGGAGAAGTTATACTTCAGTGATTCATCGAACAGAATGTTGATTTGTGTGGATCGTATTTTGTGAATGTGTAAGAATGTCCTGAATAAGCAATCATGGATTAGTCTGAACAGCTGAAAATAAATGTCCATATGTAAGACTAGGAACTCATTTACTCATCAGGAAATCATCATGACATAGGAGCAACTGTTGCTACTTCTAAAGTGTGCATGCTAGTACAGATTGTCCATCTGTCAAAAACAATGTTTCTCAACTGTAGTCTGTTGCCACTTCTCCGGGCAGGAGAGGTGGGTTGTTTCCCTCCAGGATTGACCCAAGATGATCCGGAAGTACCGTACATGTAGATACTTTTACCATCTGGATCCGAGACAGACAAGGAAACTGTTTGATCTGCGTAGAATGCACTGATTGAAGTGATTGTTCTTGAAATGTCTGTTATGAATATATCTGGAAGGCCTGATCACAGAGGGTTACTTTCATCAGTGTTGACCTCACAGCCAAGTCAGGGTCAGTTGCAGTGTGCTGTCAATAAATACATGTCGGACCATCCGTGTATGTATATTTATTCAATGGTGACCACTACAAAAGTTATTATTTTGTGCATGGATCTAAAGCTGACATTTCTTGTCACATGTGCATGCATTTTCATGTAAAGTTGTTCTGGGAGGTGGCATTGTTGATGTAGGTTTTACAAAATATTTTGTGATCCATGCAAATTGAAATTACATCAAAATCATGTTATGTATGTTCATATTGGATGATCTGTTCATGAAATGAAGCCTATGCAATGTATACAATCTGTATATCAAGTTGAACTTTCATACACAGCTTACCTGTACATTTGATCAATAGGATTTCATTGTCATCAATAATTTTGATACCACATAATCCATGAATTGATTTATCTGATGGTGATGTGCTTTTGTGTAAAAATTGTTCCACAAGACCACAACATGAACTGATACTTCAGTGCATCAAATATTACCAGTCAGAGAAATATTCCTATCTTCACGCATTCATGATTTGCATTCAAAGAATGATGTGAAAACGTGTGAATACTTCGGTTTCACCGATGGCTATCATGTTACTGGTTGGATACAATATACATATAACTGTTTTTGACCTGAAGAGTTCTCTGTTTACAGGTGGAGGCAATATGTAGTGATTTGACATTGACCTTTAGTAGTTAGTCTCATCTCGGATAGGCAAAGGATGTCTTCAGACCATTGATGCTTCAAACTTACTGCCATCTGGACAGTACTTGATAGTTGGTGCTACTCACTCAACATTGACTTGCGATGGACTGCTGAAGAAAGGACTGGGAATTTTGGAGAACTGTGATGCAATTGTAACAATATTTTGACAACTCAAAATACTGCAGAAATTTGGAATTGAAGTCCCTCCAGAACAGTATTATCAGCCATTCAACAGACAACCAATTTCCAGTTGAAATCTTGGACTTGCATTATAAACGAGAGTATGTCGAACAACAAACCCACTCCAAACTACGCGCCTCCCCCTTCGATCTTCACGGGGGAGGGGTCAGGGATGCCCAAATCCCGACAGATCGGCGGCGGAATGTTCGGACACCTCCCCGACGCCTACGACTCCAAGACGCTGGACATCGGCAAGGAGACGGACTTCCAGCGTCGGGAGCGGGAGAAAGCCAAGGCCGAGCAGAAGAAGAAGGAGGAGGGGGAAGAGAAGAGTGCAGAAGATAACGGAGAAGAGGAGAACGGGGAGAAGATGGAGACGGATGGAGCGCAGGGAGAGGAGGCTGCAGTCGACGACACGTTGCTCGGTCCTAAGCCGGTCTTCGAGGCTGTGAGTAATAGATCGTTGGATGTTGTTGGCTTATCTAATTCAGAGAAAAAACAAGCATGAACTTTGTTTTCGTTCATTTCGTTGTCCTATATATTGGTAATGTCTTTCAGTATTTTTAATGTTCCTGAATTTGCATGACCAACTTTTGTTCTGTTTCTGGTATTTCTTCTAGTCTGAGTGGCTTGTACATTTGTATTTGATTAATGTGGCTGTCTCTTTAATATCAGTACCATCCATTTAGAATGTAACTATCCCTGCTTTAGATTTGACTTCATTCCTGACTTGCATGATTGCTGTATTTAGAGAATGAAAAATGAATGTATTGTGTCCGCAATAATGTGCAGATATTCAACTTTGTGATGGAGTTGTCATTATACAATTATGTACCGGTACATGACATTTCTGCTGTTTAGTATTCATTAACGGTTCTGAATATATTCATCATCACCACAGGAAATGGTTTTGATTCAAACACACAAGAACACAAGTCATACCCGTACATATAATATCCTGTAAGAGAAAGACCTCAAAGGCATAAGACTGAAGGTTGTGGGGTCATGTGGCGGTATGTACACACCTTCTCTGTGTATTCCCCTTTCATGACATCAAAACAAGCCAATAAACAAGATTTCATACATGTAACCCCCTCTGTATTCATTGGACCCATTTGACTTGCAATGTGACACCTCCGAGTTAATTACAATGCATGGCCAGCATTAACCTTTACATGAAAGAGCCATGACAGAGCCGCTAATTTGACACTAAAGTATTAGGCTCCACATAAGACTATAAGTAAATGACCTTGCCCTTTCACCTAGAACTAAACGATTTGAATACATTCTAAGCCCAATTCCCATCTCCCCCCATTAATTGGAAATTCTTACATGTATGGGCAAAGATACAATGTTCAGTTTTAAAACTATACACCCTACCACCCTGACCCCTAGTGTGCGATGCCTCCAATGTCGATCAGCTGCTGTGTTTAAGTTTCACCTTCCTCCAATTATTATCGACGTGGCCTATTTTTGTCCATGACAGGCATTGTAGTTCGAAATAGTTGGCCTTATATACTGGAACAGTTAGCAGTGAGCTCGTGTTGACCCAAGCCCGAGTGCTCGGTTTCAGCGTCTATGACATCGTTACCTGCCGTCATTGATTAACCGCACGTGGAACTGCATTCTGGGAAGGAATTTTTTCTACCTGCATGTTTTCATAGAGTTGTTGGCACTCTTCCTTGGATGTGACCCTTCTTTCGGGTCTTTGATTGAAGTGCGAAGGACATAACATTGCTGCAGTTCGTTGTCGGATATTGTCAGTGTCGTATCTTGGCATCAAATACTTTGGGTGAATCACTGAGACATCATGAGCGGAAAGGTATGTACATGTATTCAGCATCTGAAAAGTGATATCTAAAATACAGTTCATCCTTCAGGTTTGTTTACAAAACAAAAGGACCCATTTACGACCCATTTGGCAAAAGTTATGATACTTCATTAGTGTATGATGTAGCAGTTTTGTATATTCGGTAGATGCCATCTCTTGAGCATAAATATCACTCCCTTAATTTGATGGTTAAATACATCTACTATGTACACAATCATGATGTATGAAGACAGTACATACATGTATGTATGTCATGTATATTCATACAGTAGAAATGTTTTTCATTACCGTTGTATAAAATTAAAGGTTTTCTCTGATAAAGATAACATTGTAACACTTGGCTTGTGACTGTAATAGGGTATCATGGATTCTATGGCCGTACTACATGCTGCAGGCTTGTTGCTATGGTAACCATGCATGACTTGATTTTAAATTACTGATACCAGATAACCAGTCCTTATAATACCGATATACAAACTTTATATATGTTGTATGAGAAATATACTGTATGTATGTGCGAGAAATGGGGAAAACCCTGTGCAGAATGTTGAAAATCGACAGGTTACATTAACTGTACAAAATTAGTTTCATTCAACCATTGGATTAATTTGGAAAACAAATCTGATGCTATGTGAGATTTTACATACGTACTTTATCACCTTGAATTGCAAATGAGAGTTGCATGCAGACGGAACTTGATACCGGTATGTTATAATGTTAACATCATAAAAAAAAATCAAGGAAATATTCAATTTAGTTTCATGAATTTTGCACTGAGTCATTTGTTTGGGTGGATGTGATATTGATTTTGGTGATGCTATAACGAGATATAACACGCGGTGTTGTGGTATCCTGGAAGTCCAAGCTGTTCCAGCAATGACTGTCATAGAACACGTGCTGTTTGTGTGCAAATGTGCGGCCGAACATAGACGTCAGATGTTACACCTGAGATACCTAGCTTATGTCATGACTTGTTTTTGCTTCCAACATGTCCATGTAGTTCTGTTTTAGACCGGAAAAATGACCATTGGAATGGTGCACCTAAACTTCCATGTTTCAACTACACTGTATGTATGTTCAGTTATACATAATTTTCAGAGTTTGCATTCACACAAATTTTTTAGTTGAATAAACGCTACATCCCCAGCGGTCGTACATGTAAATATATATCATGTATATAAAATGCAAAGATATTATTGGAAGGTAAAAATTATCACATAGGTACATACATGTATTACCCGCTAGGTAGGGAATATTACAACTATTGCTCTAGAATTGAGTTTCTCGGTGCTTGCTATGTGAATAATTAATGGCATAAACAATTTTAATATATACAACACCAATGAATCTAGCAGTATATATTGTACATACTTTCTATACTGTTACATGCGAAAGAATAACAATGATGCACTCCTTTCATCGAAAAAACAATCTTTGGTATCAGTATCTCCTCTTTCTTCGTCAGTTTACATTGGGTGGTTTCTTTGTTGACTAGCCAAGAAATCCTAGCTTCTGTCTAAGGTTTCCCAGCCCAATATATATATATATATATATGCATGTATGTAAATGTGTCGGAAACAAGCAAGTAAATATTGACCCTAGGAGACGTCTAGCTTAGTGTCTGATACTTTGTGTGTGCTAAAGTTCATGTTTTGTCTCAAGTTACAACTGTTTCTGTTACTAGTATCAGCATTAGCCGATGTAAATGTAATGGAACTGTTTAAAAATGTGAAATTTATCAATATCACCTATATATATATAATGTAACATATATATAAACTAACATTTGATGTAGTTGAAATCGCCATGTATCATTTTTCTCACGATATTAATAGATGATTCCCAAAATCATTGTAAGCTATACATTCATGACAACATATAACATTGAAATGTATGCATCTAAAAAATTAACCATTGTATAATGTATGTATACAATTACCAATCAACTCATACATGTACATTATGCTGATATAGAAATGTGGAAATATATACGACAAGAATGTTATTCATATGCAAGCATTTGATACTTTTTTAACACAAATTTTAATGTGCCTGGGCATGGGCAATTATACATATATAGCGAAAAACTATAGAAACTTGGCCTAAGAACTTTTATCGAGGGTGCTCACAGATAAAGTGTTCTACCTTTTACCCACAAGCCACAATCATGACACTGTATAATCTACATCTGTGTACACAACCATAGTGTATAGTGGGCCTTATATATCGGTCTGTAGCCTGTGAATTGTCCAATATGTCATAGGTAGGCTCAGCGGGACTATTTTGAGGTGAAACTTTGTGGACAGCACATGTTCAACATTTGAAACCTGAAGTAGAGACGTGATTTTTCGAGAGAAACAATAAAAAAATCATGGGTGACAGCGAATGTGAAGTAAATGAGGTAAGTATTCAGATACTTAAATAGTTACTGCATACATTCAGGTCAGTAAAAAATGCTACACTTCATGTATAGTAGTATGGTATGAATTAATGCTACTGTTTAGAATTGCCAGGGTCAAAGATAATCGGTCATCATATTGTAAACGTGTCATATTGAAGCCTTTTGAGCTCTGATAAGTACGACTATTTTCCTGACAAAATTTGGTCCAATTTGTTTATCGTAGGTGCTTGGTAGAGCAGGGTACCTACTAGTATTTAGGTCGCACACTTTGTGCTGTAGGTTTGCGATGTTTGCACAAGTTTAAATATACATCAAATTTATTTAAATCAATTCAAAAGTTGAGAGTTTACTTTGAAAACAACTTCGCAGAAACTCGGTCCGAATTATTTTACAAATGCAAATTGTACACAGGAGTTTTTCTTTCACTGTTAGAGAATGTATATCTACCGGTAATAAGAAATGTGGATTTGAAAGATAGATTTACAATCTGAATTTACATGTTACATGTTTGTAGTGTTACATACATGTAATAAATGTAATAATCAATCATAGTGTAACTTGTACCGGTATATATTATATAAATGTACATTGTAATTACAGATTTCAGAGAAAAACATGGCAACTTTCATAAATACAAAATTGTTCAATGATTAAATTTACGTACAGTATATATGTAGAAGCTACATGGGTTTTCATTCTATGACCTTGACTTTGACAGCAGAAACTTTCACCTGAGGAGTGTGCATGGGGGTACTAGTACATGTTATGTTATAAACTTGATTGTATTCAAGTTATGTCCAGAATGACATGGATCATGATGACAAAATCCTACCGTAAATTAGAATTTGTTTTGAAATATATACTGGTGCAAGGACATTTTACATTTACACGTTTTACAAGTACATGGATATTTTGCACTGAGAAATGTAAACTTTGCATTGGAAATAAATAGGAAAACTGTCATCGCGAATCAAATAGCAATTTGTTGAGTTACATGTAGAAATTGAATTACTTAAGTGACAATTCTATTACCCTGGGAATCTACCCATAATACACGTGTACAAAGACAAGACGTGTAGGCATGCAAGGTGTACTCTCTCCACACGTACAGTGGGTTCATGTCTGAGAAGCTGGGTACATGTGTTCAATAGAGATACAGTATGTATGCCATTTGATTTATAATGTAGGATATCTTTGGTTCCAAATACACAAGTGGATACATGAAGCCTGTGTAGAGCATGGAGATAAATCTGTTGGTGGCTTTCCAAGCCAGGTATAATGATTTAGTGTTCTTCCAGTGAGAAACACTGTATTGAACTACTAGAGTTGTGTTTTACCTTGGTAGGAATGAGTGATGGGGCTGATTGCGATGCCAAGGTTATGATTTTTTGTCTGCATAGTTTTGTTGGTGCTGTAAGTTTTTGGACTGGTGCTGATTACTTACTTCCTGGCTTGGGATCTGTTCGAGAAAGAGTGTTGAAAGTAAAGTTCCACATTGATCAGGTTCGTCCGGGAAAGTCAGTATTAAAATAGACATTGATCAGGCAAAGGAGAATGAAAATTCTGGTGTAGAATTTCTGAAACTTGGCCTAAGGATAAATATTTGGCCTAAGTGAACATCTTTACACCTTTGTTTCATAATTTATTTGATACAAAAAGGCAAATACCAGTATAAATTATGTATACCAGTATTTCATATCCGTATGTGACATGTACATTGTGGTTTTGTATTCGACGATATAAGGTAAATTCTTTTATGCCTGCTTGGAACTCGGGGCCAGAACATTAAAAACTTTTATCAGTTTAGTCCACGTGAAACTCAAGTGAATGTAGAAGACAAATACATTGTAGAACAAAGCGACACATGGGATGTCACTTTGTGTTATCTGTGTGTGCCTTCACTGTGGGATGCAGGAAATGGATAATGAGCGCAAACACCTACAAATTACCACTCTGGCCTCTGGAGGCTACCAGTAGATAATAACATTGTAATAACCTTGTACATTGTGTCTTCCTGTCAGCTTACATGCATTTGCCCATCTGTCTGTCTGTTTGTCTGTGCATTTGCAATTCCCACGACTCCCAAAGATGATTAATTAAAGCACCATCTTTTGTATTGAATATACATTGTACTGAAGTTGTTAGGCTAAAATGCTTCCCTTGCTTGATAAATCATGCGTAACAGATAGGTTTAATATTAATGTGACTTGATATAATTTGGCAAACTACAGCTGTATGTCATGTAGGCAGGTGTTCAACTCCAACCATGCTAGAGAAACCATTCCCATAATGTATGCATGTAGAAACCAGTTTGTTTCTTGCTTGTTTGGAAGTTCAAAAAATTAGCATTGTTCTTGTAGAGTTGTAGACATGTCTGTCTGGCATGTCTGCCAGCATAGACCATCATAAATTTGACCAATACTGTCTGAGTAGCCACTAGATGTCATGTTTCCATGGTAACCAAGTGAGACACCCAATCCATTGTCAGACCCCCATCGTTGCTACTTGGACCGTTTTTTATTGCCAAGGATGTCAACTCCATGGACTTTTCTCACTCATAGGGACCTTTGACCACTCGTTTCCATGGCAACCTCACATCTGTCCAGAAAAAAACTATCCCGAGACATGCTCAATCCTTGATAATTAGTGTCTTTCTGAGCACACTTACCTCAATTTTGATGATGAATAGTTTTTTTATGTAGTAGACCAAATTACGTATAGCACATGTAGGTACATGTGTATATTGATTGATTTTTGGGTACTTTGTCTTGGTATAATACTACGGTACTTGACGAACGTGAATGATGCTGGCTGCTACGTGGTGGGGCAATTGAGTACAAAAAGTATATTGGTATGTACGTATAATTACCGTTATTTACGACAGAGTGCAAGTAACTGGTATTTTTTAGGCAATAATAATATTGTTCTTACTATGAGCAATGTTTGTCTATCCTAGATAGTTTCTACTGATTTGACCCAACCAAATAAACTGCTGTACTTTCAGTACCATTTAGTGAAAAAATTATTATAAAAAACTGTAATATTCTTGCTAATGAAGAAAAAAAGTAACCCTATTTATGTATAATGCAATCTTGTTGATACATGTATATCAAAGTGTAATAACCGGTATGCACCCCTGAAAAATAAAGACTGCCACACTGCTCACATGGGTGACACCTAATTGTTAGTTGACAGAGAATATATTAATAGTGTAATCCACTCGGGCCACCTTGTGATAATGGTTGAGTCAGTTCACAGGGACAGAGCGTCATTCATAATAAAAGTCAGGACCCCTGCCCCCCCCCTGCCCCCTTCCCACCCCCATTCTTTGCTCCTCCCTTTCTCTTCCCCTTCAGCCTTCCATTCTCTCCAGGAGGTAAATATTGATTTTCCAAGCTCCCATTCCAGGCAGTCTGTATGCTGGTTCCAGGGCCCGACAATATCTTCCACAGCTAGGCAGTGCCCCCATCCCTCCCCTTCCCCCCTCTAGGTAAATATTCAACCCCCCCCCCCCCCCCCTGTTTTCCAATACCCTCCATTTCCGAGCTTTTCCCCAAGCATCAGACACCAGTCTGCATTCTATACACTGGAGAAACCCCAGTGTTTTGCTTGGAGAACAGTTTTTGGTGCAAAATATTCTAGGCGGCCACCTTTTGGAACAGTCGGTGATCATCTGTCGCCAATTGGTTTACACTCTGCCTCCTCGGAGCCTCGATTCCAGACGGGATTTTGGCGAGACATTTTTGCTTGTTTCGTTCCTTTGGATATATTCATAGACATTTCTCGGAATCATTCCAACAAGATTTTTGGTTGAAGTACGACAGCACTTCGCGAAGGTTATGGAGCCCACGTAAAAAAACACAGAACCAGGATACAAAACACTACTTTCTATTGGCCTGGCCTAATCTATTTATACATATTATTATATCGCTGGACCGCATGGTCCTGTGTGAAGCGCTATCTAGAGCAGTGAACCGACTGACTGTGGAGTACACTACATGGACCACCCCCACATGTCAGTTTTCATCCATACAATTGGACTAGATATGTCGCAAGTATACAACGCCACATAGCTGATGCTGTACATATACATTAGATATTCACATGCGGTTTTGGTTCCAATACGGAGGAAGGACTGAAATTTTTGCCAGCCACTTGGAATACACAAAAATTCGCCAGTACATTCAGCAACCAGCGCCTACGCTAACTGGAGTCAGCCGACCACGCGACAAGACAAGCGAAGACAGAGGACAAAACATCTCAGCAAAGTGAAACACTGTCATCTTAGCCGGTGGTTATATACAGGAAACAGGTGTGCATGCGGTCAGCTGGGTCCGTCTTAGATGTCAAGTCTTGCCAGTGGGGGCAATAACAAATGATATTGCCCAGTGCTTGATGTACAATTGTTATTGGCTGATTGTCAATGGTGTATGCAGGCCAGCATCACTGACAGTATCTCGTTGACTGGATTTTTAGATGCATCTGTCAACTAGGAAAGCTGAATGGGCCTATATGTAGATTGGGCTAATTTCCTCAAAAAATTTGGATTTTGCCTTCAAAGTGACATCTGGTGATTGTCACGGAAACTAGTGTTCTCAGTCTTGGATTATCACCTTTGCTCTGGATCTTGTTGAATCTCAAATTCGGAAGTAACTTGTGGTGGAGGTAGCGATGTGCACTTTCCGCGATACTGGATGTGATAGATAGCTCATGGAATCACCTGCGGACCCTCACCGTCTTAGATCTGACTCATGACCCCAACAGACCGAATAAAATAAATCTTCCGACGATCAGGATTTTACATCATTTCTTAGATTTTCGACTTTCAGTCGCTGTTGACTAAGCCACTCACCAGGTGGCAACGCACGTTTATTTACTCAGGGATTCGCCATAATAAATTATCGTCATGGCGATGAGAACACCAGTCAAAAAAGTCCCCATACATTTACAGGTGAGTAGGCACGCTACATGTACCTTCCAAGGAAACTTGTGGTTAGAATTACGAGAGCTTTCCTCCTAGCTGGAAAATGCATGATTACTCCTCAAAAAAAAAAATTTGATGCAGTTCATGTACTCTTTAATATTGAAACCTTGCATGTGAAGATACTGCATGTTGCTTTTTTCTAACTGTGAAATACGAAGCTTTGATTTATTATTCATCTTTGTAATCTTTTGAGCAGTTGGAAGTTTCATAAAAAAATGTATTGATGAATTATGTATGATGATTATTGTAACATCTTGCGGAAAAGATAAAACCCTCCCCCTTTCCCCAAAAGCGGAACATATTACTTGGCTAGTGAGTGACCCAGACGTCTATTTTGGGAGACCAATCATCGTGTGACAGGAATTTTCTGAGTCATCCTGAACTTGTCACAGCCATGCCGGGACGGACGGGGAAATAACATCTGTCCCACAAATTACATTCTCATCAATTGTTGGGAAACAGTGATAATATTTTTCACCCCCCCCCCCCCCCTGAAAAAGTGGTCCGTTAATTTTCAAACGTACAACCGTTATGGTATTTTTTATATGCGACACACTGATGTGAAACATATATATGAAATGCACTACATAATACTGATACCCGATACTGTAAACATATTGTGTGTATCAGATACTATAAAAATGAATGATGAATAGATTATATGACTGCAATTCACTTGTATGTAGAGGATGGCATATCATATTTAAGCCACTTTATCAAGATTGTGTATTGTATTCCTATAATGTACATTCATTGGGGTGCATGTACAAAAAAGTTATATCCTAGTGTAAATGCTGCTTCGACAGGGATCAGACAACCATAATACAAGTCTCATGCATGCATGTAGATCGACTATACATGTAAAAGACAAAAAAAAAAATCTTGTGTTTTGTAGTGTGCAGGATTAGTGTTGGGTGGAATGATTCTTTTGGATATAAATTTTTGGATTGAGTATAATATTCGCACAAAATAGGCTTCCACTATAGTGTATTGTTTGACAGTTACATACATACTTGTAGATGATAACATGAAAATTGTTCATTTGTCTGTCATATGTACAATGATGCCCACAGCTGCTAGTACATGTAGCTATCAGAATCATGTATGGATATAATACAGATCTCTATCGTGATATTGTATAAAATATTCTGTAAATACCGATGATGCATATACATGTATAGTCATTACATTTTCATCAAGGATTGTCTTGTCAGTGACAAGTTGCAGATGCTTTTGTTTTCATGAAAAAAAAAGCACCATAGAAAACAACACAACAAGAATACAAAAACTAATGTTCTTACAACTGAATACAAGTTGCAATTCAACAAGCGTATTTGAAAGAAAACTTCTGCGGAAACTTATGTAAATTCGCTTTAGTAGGCACCATGACATGTAGACCAATGTATCAATGCTGTCATATCATTGACAGGTGAAGTTCCCTGCAAACAAGATGGTACGACTCTGTCAATAGATGAAGAATTTGTCTTGCTGACTTGATCAACATGTTCAAAGACCTATTGCCGCTGGCTAAAGGCCCATTGAAGGCGCTAAGAGGTGCTTTAGTAGTCCTAGCATCAATTGTCATTGGTCATTGATGCTTACCCTTAAGGTCATTTGTGGTATATGTGGGTATGGTGGCTGTATATCTAACCATATATACTGGTATGTCAGAGTCTTGAATGCAGGGCCTGAATGTCAAATTCCAGTTGTATTGTGGACCTATAATAATATTGAAAAAAGTTTATAAACATTTTGCTTTGAATCTCGCATCTTCAACCATGTCACGTCAAGTCGTCAGAACATGGGTGACTTCTTCTGTATTAAAGTATCTACCGGTATGCATACTTTTATTGAGAAACATGACCCAAGGATATTTCTTGACAGCTTGTCATGAGTCAGGACAACTTTCAAAGTTCTATGAGGGTTAGGAAAAAGCAGGACAATTATCTTGAATATTGTACCTGCCCTGATATCAGAAATGTATCTTTCCTTATGAACATGATCATGTAAATTTATTGTTTGTTGAAATTTTCAAATAAATAATTAAAACCAAAAGTGCACCTTTAACAAGTGGAAAATGTCAGAAATTAATATACATTTACATATAACATTACAGTTAAATGTTTATGTTGAACATTGAACAACCTGTAACAAGCCTGTCAATACAATACATGTAAAATATTGGTGAGAAATTGAATACATGTGCTTGTATGTTGTGTAAAGTTCAGTACCAGTCCCACCAGTAGCGAGTACATGCTGGTTTTACATGACATTGTGTGAGAACTAACGGAGAAGAAACATTAATCATTTGATAAATACATTAAAATCACTGAGAAAAATTGTAATGCGTCAAAACTTAATACATTGGCCAAGAATACAAGAATACTAGTCTTGTCTAATGTGGCATGTGGCGAAAATTAGGGCATAAAATACAGAATTGTCGGAAATAGTGGGCGTTGTTTTCACTGCTACTGCTAACAAGTTTTAATAAACTCAGATCTTGTGAAGTTCATAAATTCACTTCGTACTGACTTTTGGACCAGTGAAAATTTGACTTTGATGAATGCTGTGTTTTCACAAGAAATAAGCAAACTGAGCAATAAAAACTTTCTACAGGGCGATAAAATTATAAAACAGATGCCAACCAGTTGCTCGTCTTCCCAAGAAATTATGAGACACCCTGTAGTGTGTCTGAACTTCTCACAGTTACATGTGTACTTGCTTGAAAAAAAAAAAGCAACAACACAAGATTGCTGGAGTGTTTGTTTCTGATGGAAATACATGTAATAGATAAATGGATCCAACACTGATAATATAATGCTGTATGATACAGTATGAAATTAATATGCAGTCAATATATTCTGAAAGTGAACTAAGCAATACATGTACAGCCAGATTGATGCTTCATCATGTGTTCATGCCTTCATTTGACAAATATTTCAAGCCAGTATTTGTATATTGACATGTGGATGTAGGCTACAAATTTCCATTTCCTGCCATTTCCTCTGCCAAGGCCTCTCCCCCCATCACATAAACAAACTGAATGGTGTGTTTGCCATAACCATCTGAAATATTTGTGGTTTGTTTGTTTGCATGCAAGATGCAGAATTCCCTTTGTAAACAATGTTCACAGAGCCATCCTTGGTACATGTATATACAAGTTTGTGTGCATGCCAAATGTACATTTATGCCATTGCGGCATGCAACGTTATGTATTGCCTTCCAAATTTGTTCACAGATCTTAAAATCTCCTTTCCTCTTTCTCATGTACATGTGATAGCCTATAACTTTATATATGCTACATATCACAAGTTAAAAGCATATTAGGACATTTATAATATTTCTTTTGATGCATGTTCACATGTCAAATCACTGTCGAAAAAAGCTTGTTTTTCCAATAATGAATTGCACGTTAGTATTGGGTAATAGAATGTCATACATGTATGTCCCTATTCTCTGGCATATGGCATTGCTCTATAATCCTGGATAATCGCCAAGAGGGTCAGGCAGCTTGGGTGATGTAAGGTCATGGCCGAATGTTTGGTTGTCCATGGGGGATCTGTTGCTGAGGGACTTCCTGTTCGATGCTGGGTTCCAGCACGTTGGGTCAACATGGTCAATATCACATTGTTATTTTCACTGCAGATAGACACTAGTACCCCATGTAGAATGACCTGTACCCCCCCCCCCCCACCCCCACCCCATTCTCAGGATGATAGCTTGCTGTGGAGCTGAAATGTTTCCAGACCCTCATTGCAGACTACATAGATCTAAATGTATACATGTATGCAGCATATATTTCGTATTCAAATTTGATCATGTGAATGCATTTACATGTAGAACACAAAGTCTAGGCAGTGCATGTACGCACAAAAAACTATAATGTGGTGACTTGCTTACCAGATTAAAATAATAATACAATGTATGTGTGTAAGTACGTTGTGTGCAGTTTTCCTGTGCATGTATGGAGTTTGGCCAATTTCAAAAATTTCAATAAAATTCTGTATGTATGTAATATAATACATGGAGTTTGTGTAACAGTACTTAAAGTCATCAGTTCTGTTGTATTTCATTGCTTCCTGGTGAATGAATTTGATTGCTCTCAGCTTATCTGCTGTGGAATTCGCCTGTGAAAATTACAAGTACAGAACAATTTCCAGGTCACTCAGACATTCAGATACGGCCAATTTTGGCACAAAATCACCACTGTTCCTTGCGTTTTTCCCCTCCTAAACATCATCCAGAATCCAGATAGCTTCGTTCCCAAGGCAGGCAGATCAAACCCAAATTTTCCGATCATGTTTTATTTTACCAGGAACCGGTAATGTTGTATTAGCTGTCTGATTATATCATGCCACTTTGAGCATGGTGCATATCTGTCTGAACAACCTGGAATTTTATATCCATTATCCAGATATCTCATCATCTTGCACTATCAGTCATGTGCAGACCCACTCGGATCCTGGGAGAGCGTTCCTAGAAGCCAATTCCATCACGCCCCTGGGTACGGTACATCCCTACGTGTACCTGCTCTTGTCTCCAGACAAGTTATACAGGGGGAATAAAAGTCGGAGATAAGGGAGAAAACCATCGTGAAGATTTTTCGTATGGTAAAAACTTACCCATGATACTTTAAAACCTTCACAATGAGATTTAATTACTTAATAAATCTCCAAAATTGTTTAAAAATACTGAAAATACAGTTATGTTCACACTTCCTCCTCAAAGTTGGGTTCCATTGCACAGCCGAATAATACTGATGCTTTTACAGTATTCAAGTCGAACCAAGATGACAAATTGGGCAAACAGTTGGCATGGAAACATTGCATTTATATGGGAGTGGTACATACCATTACATGCACGAGTACATTGGCCAAACTGTTTTTACATATTTGTGCTGTAATTACGGACAGCCTCTGCCAATTCCTGACATGTAAAATGTCCAACTTGCAGTGATTGATCTTGGCTCGGCGGGAGTTAATTCCGTCCAGCTGGTATTGTTCGAATCGCTGGAGAGAAGCGGAGATCAGTATAGTCTCCGGCGCTCTTCGCGGGATGATCGGTTCCTTAGATTACCATTGTTTCAATCAATTCCTCTACAACGAGAGTTTTCCCTCGGCACCTCTCGTTCATGTGGAAGAATTCGTCCATATGGAATGCCTAGGGCAGTAGTCCAGAATGCTTGCCATATTGACAGCCTCAGTGCAAGCTGCTTGCGGCAAACATGTGTGATTTATAAACTTCAAATCTGTCAAATATCAGGTGATGACAATAACTGTACCGGTATGTGTTGAAAACTATGCATATGGAAAATTCTGCGTTGAAACTTCTGCAATTTTGGCACCTCATCTCCCCCCCCCCTTCCCCCCCCCAAAATAAATATTAATATTGCTGCAATGACATTGTTACATTCATTACGAGAATGACCTGTTGCATTCTCTGAAATACTGCACAAAATCTGACCGGACAAAGCTTAAAACAAGCAAGGACAAGCAAATTGAATTCTGTCAGGTTAGCACCCACTCACGGACAAGTACCTAAACGTTCAACATCTCTATCAGTACACCGAGCTGGAAAGTACCAAAACAATCCGACTTATCTGTCGGCAAACTTGCCAAATCCTGCCAATATCAGAACGCTGCCGCAGTTGTACCCCCTGTTGTCTGCCATGCTTACTACATGCACTATCTTATCCACTCGGGAGCCGAGAAAAACACCCGATAAGTACTATACATGTATCTCTAGGGACGAGATGGCAGAATAGAATGGTACATGTAAATAGGAATAAGCTGTCTGAGTGGTGTCTATAAGGTAGACAGGGATTCCATGTGTCTATCCCATTGTATGACGTAATGGTACTGGCATTGCGCAATACTTGCAGTCACATGTGCAATTTTTTATATGCATAATTTACTGCAATAATCATGATAATGATAACCTTTGGCATTTTTGGTAGAAATATACTGCAGATTGTAATCACCGTACCCCTCCCCTGCCCCCCCTTACAAACACAAACATTGCGCAAAAAAAACAAAAAAACAACCCACTGAAAAGATGATCCTTGC
Organism: Terebella lapidaria; assembly: GCA_949152475.1. Lineage (NCBI taxonomy): Eukaryota > Metazoa > Annelida > Polychaeta > Terebellida > Terebellidae > Terebella > Terebella lapidaria. The sequence goes on from OX424565.1 coordinate 29,458,230, forward strand.
AATATTGGGTATACATGTATACATGTAGTACTTGTAATGGTTCTCTCTAAATGACTTAGAATACCATACATATTATGTATTATAGACTAAATGGTCATATCCATAATTGTGGACAACATATTCTGGTACTCTTTCACATCACGCAACATGTTGTTTGATTTATATCCACATCTATGTTGTTTTGCTTTATGTTTGAATAATTAGGTGGTAATGGCGAAATAATGATTTGACCCGTGCAGAAAAAAGTAGCCCTTGCCTTCTATTATAAAGACATTGACATGAATGCCGGTCGGAACTTTTTGCTCCTATTTCTGACATGGTACAATCTCTTTCCGAGTATTTTTGTTATTTTCATACATGAACGAGAAAATGATATACTTTGAAAATAAACGTAACTCGTATCGTATCTGTCTGTCATATGGCGGATGAATCATTCACCATTTGTTTTCCCAACAAATGTTCCTTGTACTTGCACCATCTCTGCTCATGTTTAGCTAAAACTCTGATCTAAAATGGGCGTAATGTAGTAATATTCTCTGACAGAACCTCATGTTTTTATCTGTGTTTGATATATACTTGCATCCAGCTGCCAAATATTGGCTGAGTTCTTCTTTTCCTGTACATAGATCCATAATAGTTACCAGTATATGTATTTTGATACCACTGTAACCTTCGAAAAGGAAAAACAACACATATTACCAGATGGTTTCCTGCCGCATATTTTTAGGGAACACCTGTACGATTATATATGTTTTCTTCTGCATGATCTGATACAGACGGCAGGAATATACAGCTTTTAAATACCATGTTTATGCATCATGAAATATGGACATTGGTGACTTGTATTTTGTTTTTAGACTTTTTTCCTCTCGCTATCTTCAACATGTGTAACCTGTCAATATGTGTTAGCTTCACAGTAAAGCATGCAGATGTACACTATCAGAGAATTGAACTTTGTAGGATGTTGTTGCATGCATTATGATGAATAAATCTGATGGCATGAATTGTGGTTAGTGATGTTTCATATATAAAGCATGCTGAAGTAAATCACGTGAAGCCGACAAGTACATACACTGTGTGTTTGTGTACATGCAGTTTATGTTAAATTTTGAAATTCTGATTTTTTTTTCTGCCTAACATGCTTAGTAGATCCTCTAATATTGATATTTTCCTAACTGTTTACTTGTGTTGTATACTTACAGAGCAGCCAGAACCGCCTGTTCATCAAAGGTGGACGGATCGTCAACGATGATCACACTTTCGACGCAGACATCTACATGGAAGATGGAATCATCAAGTCAGTTTTTGTTGTAAAATGTATTTTTTCACATAAATTGTAAATTCAAATTTTTTTTTAGCAATATATGGTCTATTTTCTTGGAGAATTTGGAGAATTTCATTCCTGAAAAAGAAGAATTGAAAAAAATTTCATTCCTGCAAGAATTTTTAGTTTAAATTACTGTAGGATTGCTTGGAATTCACTGGTTGATTAAAAATTGGTTTGAAGTCCTTGAAGCACTGAGGTCATGTAACTTAACTGAAAAAATATCTTTGGTAATTTCCTGCTTGGTTTTTCCCACAGACAAGTTGGAAACAATCTTGTTATTCCCGGTGGTTCCCGGACAATCGAGGCCAAGGGAAAACTCGTCATGCCAGGTTCGGGAGACATCGAAAGTCAGAATGTTAATAGCATAAATTGATCATATATGAATCCATTGCATACTGTAAACTTGCAAATTTATTCATCGCAAAAATCTTCTTGTAAACTTGGTTTGCAAGTCCATGCACATTAATAATACTGCCAAGAGCACCTAACATTGTATGTTATGAAATGATTGTCAGCACTTTTACAGAAAGTTATAAAGATTACTCTTAACCCTTGTTCACACATGTTTGTCCCGTACTGTTTAGTGTTAACCCTCTACTTCCCCAGGTGGTATCGACACGCACACACACATGCAGCTGCCCTTCATGGGGACAGTTGCCGTGGACGATTTCTACCACGGCACAAAGGCCGCCCTTGCCGGGGGTACAACAATGATCAGTGAGTGTTGTTAGGATTCAATTTGTTTTCTATGTAACTTCTAATACACATAACTGTATACATGACTTGTATGCTCTGAATTACAAAAATATATTATCAAAATGATGGACATGAACATTTCGAGATACATTTAAAAAATTCCAATATTTTTTGGGCGGAACGAATCTCAAAATAGTATACATTTAGTAATCATACAAATGTTAAAATATGGTCAATAATTTAGGAAATATAGCACAGTTATAGTAAAGAAGAACACTAGCTATAGCACAATACAATCGAACTTACATACGACACCCAATATTCCAATAATGAATGATTTCTCCCCCTTTCCTCCCCCCTCCAGTTGACTTCGTGATTCCGCAGAAGGGCGAGTCACTGCTCGAGGCCTACGACAAGTGGCGAGAGTGGGCCGACAGGAAGGTCTGCTGTGACTACGCTTTCCACGTCGCGGTCACGTGGTGGGGCGACAAACCATCCAAGGAGATGGAAACCCTCGTCAAGGAGAAAGGTTGGGAGTGTTTCCCTGAATTGTTTTCGAGTGGAATCCTCTTCATTATTTTTGGCTGTGATATGTCGGAAGTTGGCTCATTGAATCTTATATATTCACTATCATAGATATACTATTTAGTGATGTTCACTGTACATGTATTATACTCTCTGGAACTTTATTTGATGAGCTCAGCCATTCTGATGTATTCCGATAGGGAATGATTGAAACGCTGCATGTTCTATTCCACACAGGAATCAATTCATTCAAGATGTTCATGGCTTACAAAGATGTGTTCCAACTGAGTGACTCTGAGATGTACGAAGCGTTCAAGCGATGCAGAGAGCTGGGCGCCATTGCACAAGTTCATGCTGAGAATGGCGACCTTATTGCAGAGGTGGGTTTCTCTGGATACCACGCAATAACCTTTGCCAGAAACATTAGATATAGAACTGTATCCAACTTGTTAACAATACTTGAGGGAATCTATTACAGCTAGTAATCATCACACATGTATCTATTACATTTATTATTAGTGTTCATTACTGTTTGATATCATGTTGATGTTCACTTTCATGATATATGACCACCAAGTGCCTTAGAAAATAACTCAAGTAGCTAACGGGTATACACTATACAATGTATGTTTATGCTTTTTTCTCTTTTCAGAAATCGAAAGAGGTTGTTGCACAGGGAATCACTGGGCCGGAGGGACACTTGCTCAGTCGACCTGAAGAGGTGATTTTAAAAGAATTCTTTGCAAACGAAAATTCTGCACACCAGTGTCATAACAATGAATCAGATTTCATAATGTTTTAACACAACATATGACTGTTTCCAGGTGGAATCGGAAGCCACAAACCGGGCGATCGTCATCGCAAACCAAGCAGAGTGTCCTCTGTACGTGGTTCACGTAATGTCTAAAACCGCAGCCGACCACATAGTCAGAGCAAGACGCAACGGTAAATAATGTTTGGTTATACAAATTCTGATTAGTGTATCTTTCTAATGAGTCGAGTGAATTCAGCAGTTGCGACTTCTTGACCAGTATATGTCGTGAATAATGTTTTATCGAAGCTATGCACACATTCAGAGATGGAAAAAAGAAAAACGAAAGAACTTTTCTAACCCCCTGCAGGTAACGTTGTGTTTGGAGAGCCTATTGCTGCAGGCCTAGCGACGGACGGGACCCACCATTACAACAAGTGCTGGCGACACGCGGCAGGTCATGTGATGAGTCCCCCACTCCGAGAGGATCACACCACGCCAGAATACCTCATGGATCTTCTCGCTAAGTACGCATGGCATCTCCTACAATATTCTGCACATAGTTTCAAAAAGAGAGAGTTGAAAAAAAAATGCATTTCATGTTGCTTTGATGTGTATTGCGTGAAATGTAATATGTTGTAGTCAGTTTAAATTATCGGGGAACTACACTTTGTAGTCCACTTTCTCCTTGGTTTGTTTCTATATTTTGTATTATATTTCATCAATTATGTAGATAACTTTTAATTAATTTGAATTGCTACACTTCTGTTGTGTTCTGTACAGCGATGATCTCCAGCTGACCGGCACAGACAACTGTACGTTCAACGCCGACCAGAAGGCGCTCGGGAAGGACGACTTCCGAAAGATTCCAAACGGCGTCAACGGTGTCGAAGACAGAATGTCCATCATTTGGACCAAGGGCGTGGCAACCGGGAAGATGGACCCTTGTCGCTTCGTGGCAGTCACAAGCACTAATGCAGCGAAAATGTTCAACATCTACCCCAAAAAGGTACGATTCTCCTAAAACGTTCGATACTTTAAATTTTGAAATTGAACTCTCACAGCATGTAGGAGGTCAATTGTTCAAATCAGAGACCTAAAGCTGTAGAATCTGACATATTACAGGGCCGAATCCAAGTCGGCTCCGATGCTGATCTCGTTATTTGGGACCCGAACGCAAAGAGAACCATCTCAGCAAAGACTCATCACCATGCTTGCGACTTCAACATCTTCGAGGGCATGGAGTGTACAGGAGTGGCCCAGACTGTCATTGCTGGAGGACGCGTAGTCCTGGATGAAGAGGGGGTACGAAGCTTTCTTTGAATCATCCTTGAAGTTTTTGAAATGCCTAGGAGTTTTTTTAACTAAGATTTTCTTTTATGGAATTTTGGTTTCTCGCAATCCTCAAATTTTCTTGAAAGGTGTAATGTTCCTAGTAATGTTCTAAACGGTTATAATATATTGATAAACTTGCCAATTTTCTACAGCTTCACGTGACTCAGGGAGTGGGTAGATTTGTCGAGACCCCACCTAATGGACAGTACGCCTTTGGTCGCATCAAGGAGAGGTCAAAGGTAAAACACGCTCCTGTTGTCTTCTTTCCATAATGTGTACTAGTATATTTAAGCAAGTTGGGAATCTCATGTTGATTTCTTCTAATCTATTTTGCCACTGTTTGTGTGATTAACATGGTTTCGTAAGCATACAGTCAAGCATATTTGAAGTCATTTTGTTTTGTTTCCAGTTGAACAAGAACTTTGCGGTGTTCCGTGAGGGTTACTCTGGCCCTGTTGCTGATGTGACAACCAATGGGACGTCTCCAGCCAAACCAGCCAATCAGAATCCAATAATCCCCGATGATGCATTCACCAAGCACTCGACCACAAGCGGGGTCAGAAACATGCAGGAGTCTAGCTTCCAACTGTCTGGTGAGTTGCTGGCCGTTCGATTACTAGGCTAATTTCATAAGCCTTCAATACTGATGTTGTGCTGCAATATCTTAGGGCAAGATTGCAAATGATTTGAAACTAATGTAGGTGTTTATTTAGAAATGTGTAAATGTCCATGGGAGAAGAATATATATGATACATTTGGTAACGAGATTCAAAACTTTTGCTTAGATACCAACAATTTTATAGTTGTGTAATGAGTGTAGTGTAGTCTCTTGTTCTGTGTCTGACGATACAATGCTTTATTTACATACAGGCGCCCAGTTTGACGAGAAAGTGCCAAAACGTCATGCCACCAAAGTGTCGCAGCCACCAGGTGGAGCCTCCTCTAAGCTATGGTAGTGGTTGCCATGGCAACTGATAGCAGTAAACAATTCCAAGAATTTTGTGCAGCATTTGTTGTCCAACAAACACCCAATGTTGTTGCTGCTTATGGCTATGTATTTCTACGTGTATAGGTCCTTACACAAATTGGGATGAAAATGTGGAATGTTGTGATCTGGGGGGAAATAATTGTGAATATTGTAATTAAAATTCCTGAGAGAAAATATGCATAATGTACCATTAATGGTACCAAGTATTCCACGGATTTGTATTGTTCTCTGTTTTGTGGCATGGTGTTATGTGCTGATGAACTACAAGTTAATGAGACTGTGAAAAGAAAAATTAAAGATACCAGTGACAATTTTGTGATGATTGTTCAGAAGAAAGCAAAAACTTTACCTTCCAGATTTTCATTCACATGGTGTAATTAGAGAAAGTATAAATTAATTCATTTATTAATGAAAAATGTCAATGGAGTACTATGTAAGATTAATCACTACTGGTGTATATTTTCACAATCTGTAATATGTATTGGCATAACATTAACATTGGGAATACACCACCATGTAGAAATCCAACAACGTTATGACTGTATTGGCTGTAGAGGAGGGTCCATCTTCCAGCAGTTTAACAAAAAGCTCAGTCTATAAAAAAATGTAAATGTAATTTTTTATGATACATCGATGTATCTTATATCTATGTGGAGATATTGGGAAGAAATATGTCATAGCAGATTGCAAGCTACAAGTTTGTGTGAAATGCAAATGCTGGAAGTCGTAATGAAACAGATATGTGTTAACTATGAATATTTAAAATGCATCCTAGTCAAATATTTGGTGCCGAGTGTACACATTTTGCTGATTCAGTGCAGTGTGTTTGATGTACCAAGAAATCATAAACGGATGTAAATGTTTGTATTCTGTTCGATGTTGTCCAAATCCAAATACATATTTGTGTTGTTTAGGTAGTTTCAGCAATTTCTGCATAAAAAGCAAGCTTCTATATCATCAATTGTACACGAGATGAAAGATTTTTTGGCGAATTTTTGTGAGCTTTTTGTCTGCAAATAGTGACCTTACACCTTTGTGCACTTAGGTGGCTTTCAGCTATATGTAAGCATCGGACGCTATGAATATTACTTGACCATAGCATACTAGTACCCACCAACATCATAATATACCTTCTCTGCTCATGTGCAAATTCATTTCATTTTGTAAATATGTTTTAGCATCCACTGTCTACACTGTATTTATTGCTCATGCAATTTTCTTTCTGTTCAATTTAGTGGAGGTAATACTAGTAAGCCTTTGTTTTGTCGTTGACCCATTTGTAGGCTAATGAAATATTTAATGTTAATGGTCAACTTGAGAGACAAACTGCTATTTTCAGTTTGTAAAATTATTTTAAACACTAATGATTCTTACTACAAGGCATTTATTTTCATGATTAATAAAAAATGTAAGCTTCGAGTACCAGAAAACATGCACTTGTGTTTTTGTATAATCACATACTTTAAAGATAATTCGGACAAAACAAAAATTTCGTCAGAAATTTTTCAAACTTCGTCAGTTTATGCATGAAGTAGTACTGGGATAGTAGGTGGAAAAAAATATATATGTCACCGAACTAGTTTTCGAGTTATGATAGCGTTTTAAACATGTGTTTTGTATTAATTTTATAATGGGAGTGAATGGGAAAATGCAAATTTTGATCATTATTAATGCAATAGAAAAAAAATCCAGTCGTCAGATTTCACTGATTTTTTTATATGATTTACATCTTTGAAAAATACACGTGTAGAGAAAATAAAAAATATAGGTCACCGAATTAATTTCTGAGATATTGACAATTTATTGGTGAAAAATGAACCAATTAGCCCCATTTTGGCGGGAAATTTCTTGTGACCGCCAGGAATACGTCTTTACGTTTTTTCGCAATCATGGTGAGTAATCGATGTCCCGGAGGAGGACGATATCGGAAACAGTACATATTTGCATTGATTTCACGATATTATGGCAGCAGTCACACCATTGTCAACGACTACAACAAAATAATATTAATTTTAAAGTGATATTGGCAGTAAGTTATACATTTTTCCATAACTTTCTGATTGAACGAAGAAAACATAACAGTTATATATCTGCACTCGTATGCTCAAACAGATGCCCCTTTCTAATCGATTTCGTTGTGAGTTTCTGGTGGAGATATTTTGAGTTTGTTTACATTACCGCCATTCTCGGTGCTTTGTACCCCTTGCTGCAGTGCGATTCCAGCTTACTCGTATATGTTCGAGCCAATCGAACGTGAAGTAGGTTGAGTCAGAGGTAACTCTGAGTGGCGCATAAAACAAAATAAAAGCGGCTGCTATTACTGTCATATGCTTAAATTATCGATCTGATCGAGCATAGTTTGTTTTGTAACCTATTTTTCTGAGACCACAGGCATATATGTAATTGATTTAGAAAAAATAGTTTTCCTGCCAACATCACTTTAATTCTAAACGAATCTCTGTGTCGTGTCATATTAATTAACAACGCAAATTTCTGTGATAGTTAGAAACCAAGGTAGATTTTCATCTACAAGTGCAATCATTGACTTGAATTTCTGGAGTGTGGGCCTACATACACTTTTTCAGGCTCGGATGTCCGAACACATGGGTGTACTTTTTACACCACAGGTTATGATAGTATGCGGATGTCAGAACTTTTGTGATCATCAGAACTATTATGCCTACGTCAGCACCAGATATCTTGTTTTTGGTTCAAATTAGGACATAATAGGCCCATATGGTTAAGAGTGTTTGGGTCGGAGCATCGGCTCACTATCTGCTATTGAAAATGTATCAGTGTTTCGTTTGGGTTATTATTGAATTATCTGTTTATCTGAATTATCAGATTATCTGGATCTGTTTATCCCTTAATTCGTGACTCTATTGCTGGAATTCCATTATATATATTATTACAGTGCTGTATATATTACTAGCTGAACTCCGTGGCAAGCACACTACCCAATCTCAAGGGCCGCAAATCATCACGGCACGCATCTCGAAACGGATAGCCTAACATGCCGCCTGGTGCTCTCACTATGAGGTTCGTTTCGGTATAAGCCTTCAGTATACCCATAGGTAAAAGCCTACAGTTTATACTCATGGGCCTAGTTTGTCAGGACAATATTGTTTGAATGCGAGCGTTACTTGCATAGATAGGCCAATGACAAAGTCACGGGCTCTCACACCAGCGTCACCGTGCTCCTACATGTTCAATCCGAGTCACCTGCTCATAATGCACTGTTTTTTTTTTCAGGGTATCATTTATCAAACTTTAGATTCATATAGCTCAGCAAAATAGTGGCAATCAAAAATGTACACGACAAAACTTATAGACTCTGGTTTTGCTCCAGACGTGGATTGTGTAATGCTTAAGTGATTATGGTGACGCCGTTAACATGCTCAAATGACTACCGCGACTACCGTCACCGTGCTCCTCATCACCGTGACTAAGCCTACACCACGCAGTATTATTCACTTAGAAATCTGTATATTTATTTTACGGCATAGCCTACATTAGGCCGGGCTTTGCAGTTTGTTAGATTACTGGTTACTATACGTGATCATTTTATGCCACTTTCTGACGTCATGACGTTTTGATATAGCCGTAATATCGTTCGCTGGGTGGCGCCTGTGGGCCCTGTCCGAATTATCTTTAAAGTCAAGTTCAACACAAAACTAGAAAAATCAAATTTCAGACTCCTACCTCAGATCTGGAAAAGTTGGCCATCTACCCTAATGTTAAATTCTGGTCCCAAGCGGGATTACAGGAATTCAAATCGTAAGATTTCACAATTATGTTGATGAGGAATGCATTAATTCTTATGTTTTTGAGTACATGTACAAGACGCGGGTCACGTGTATTTTAACTGAACATCCTCTTCTCAAATCACTGCTATTCGAACATCAACTTGATCAAGAAACATGCCAAATCGTGTTCAGAATCGCACATTTTTTACAATTTCAATCAGAAATTAAAATTGACTCAATGATACTTAACAAAGTTATGGTATGGGCAAAAATCATCTTGAGATTTCCTGTTGAACTTCACCTTTGATCGTCTAATTTGACACATGTACCATGGAGATTGTTTTTGTGTGTGCACAGCCAAATCCCCCAACAGATGTCACAACATGCCTGGTTTTACAGTAAAAAAAACACTATACAGTTAATAAATTTCAGCATCAGTAATAATTTGACTTTCATCTTTTGGAGAACAATGGATCAGGAAAAAGAAAACAATGCAAAGTATAATGGAAATGTTATTTATTTTTACAAACACAACATTCGCACCAGCCCCCAATTGCAGCGTACTGTTTCTACGATTACCAGTGAAACGTCAGATATTCATTTTAGTACAATCCAGTAAACGGGATAAATTATACATTTATGACTTGACAATGTACAAACCAGCACCTTGCAGACAACTCCGTTAACATATTTGAAACTTGGCCCCAGCAGCAAATATGCACAGATCATATACATGTACTTTTGTTAAAATATGGCTTCAATTTCTTCCATATTATACCGGTATGCATCTTAGCTAATCAACTGGATATTGAAAAACATGGGAAGAAGTTGAAATGAAAGAAGAAGAATTTGAACATTCAAAGTTCCAAAGAAAACATGAAATCCAATGATAGTATGTTTCTTTACTTTTTAGTACTTTCATGATTACATTGTACCAGTCCACAGCATTGAACATAAAACAATGCAGTGTCGAACATAAACAGAATTTTCACAACCATAAATCACATGTACAAAACCCCAGATATGTACAAATTCTTCAACAAGTAAATATGGCAACAACAACTGTTGTCAACATACAGCCACATTACAGAATCATGAACTTGATGGATCAAATAACAAAACGAGAATGTGTATTTATTGTCAAGCACTCCACATATGGATATTTCCAGTCAGTCGCAAATAACCTTTGCAACGAAATTCAATTCAGTACCAAAAGTTTTATCCAAATCCAGGTTAGTTACACTGGTAACTAGGCCAGCATAACATTCCATCTGTAGTCGCATTCATTGTGAGCCACATCAAGCTGTCCCGTTAATTTCTGCGTCCTCGCCTTCACTGTTGTTATTTCTCAACTCCTCATCGTCCCTCGCTAAGCTGATGAACTTAATGACGCAGAGTGCCGCCGTTGCTAGCAGGCTAGTACAAGTCACAAAGATCAGTCTATTGCCGTGTCGGAACGAGTCGTTGTGTAGCATCATGAGTACAGCACAAGCGATGAGATTCAGCGGAACGCGGAACCAGTTCATGATGCTCAATCTGGTGCCCTCGGGAATGACTTTGTTCCGAATGACGGCCATCGCCGGGAAATATATCCCGACAGAGACCTCAATCACCAAGAAGGCGATGAACGCCAGGCTTCTATTCATGCTGTCCGGATGCGTGGCTATGACGCATACAATGTTCGCTAGCAGGGCGAGGGTGATAGCTAGTGCAAGGAGGTACAACACAGGGAAGCGACGTGATTGGAAGATCTGGAATACAGCTGAACCAATCATGATACAAACCATGAAGCTTGAAAACACGATACCCAGTGATGGATTCGCAGGGTCCAAAATCGGAGTCCACAGAAAGACGAAGATGTACATGCTACTTTCAAATAGAGACATGATAATTCCGATGAAGAAAATGCGTGGATCTGTGACGATGTTCTTGAGACCTTCTCCACAAGACTTTCCGAACTTAACCTTCTGTGCGCCGTAATTCTCCTGCCACTTGAAGAACACGACCACACCGGAAATAATGAGAAATGGAATGGCAAAAAGAAACGGGGCGAGAGGTCCTTGGTTCAGCCACTCGGCTAGAACGTTTGCCAAAATTCCGGCAACAATAGCGAGTACACCATTCCAAAGTGTCGCTCTGTTGAATGTCACTGGAATCCACTCCTTCGGGAAGTCATGTGTCTCTATGTGTTCTTGGACATACCAAGCTTCAAACGCAGAGAATAAGAGCGATGTTGCAACACCCCCAAGTATCCTGCCTAGGATGAGTATTCCGTAGTTCCGAGAGGACTTGAATATGCATGCGAGTGAGTAGACGACCGTGAAGAAAATACACAGCTTTTTGCGTCCATAGCGATCTGCAGCAATCGGTGCCCAAGTCCCAAGGAGCACAGACGATGCAAAGCCGCAAACATAGAGCACGGCAATTTGATCCTCTTGGAATCCATAGTAAGTGTATAGCTTGTAGAGGTATGGGCCTTGCAGCCAATCTGCGAGCAATGCTGGAAAGTATGCAGCAAAATACCCAATCTGGAAATTCCGAAAGATAGGGTTATTGCCGATGGAGGGGTCCCTTCGACTTTTGACGGCCACAAATTGAAGAGCTGCGCAGAGGATGCCAAGCACACAAAACGCAGTATAAGTCAGGGCCATCATCTTTGAAAATTGATTTGAACTGTTATTTCGGGCTTGCACAAATTGTAAGCTCACACTCTCATCTCACGAGTTGTCCTGTCCGCAGCGTTACCACATGAAACCTGCAAGAAACAAAAGAAATATTTACATATACATGGATCTACCTGTAACTAAATGGTCTGAGAATGATAGCTGGATCTACGGAACATTTCTATCATGCCATCATGGAACTTGGGTACCGGTGAAGTCACTTCACTCTGGGGTGGATGGCCCGACGCCATCCACCCCACTGCATGCCCCACTGCTGCCCCACTGAGTGAAGTAACTTTACCTATACTCTGATTTTTCTAACTCGTTTACACCGTTTTTTGCCGATATTTTTGCGATGTTTAATGGTATTGTATTGTAACTTGGCATACTTCACCTGAAGATCAAACGGCATTTTTCTGCAAACTTTCAGACTTCTGCTCATAGAATTGTGAAAGTTAGCAATCTACTGCATTGATAAATTTTCACTGAAATCCTGTCGTTTGCATGTCAACAAATATTGTTTTCCTTTGGCACGTGATGGGCGATTCTGTTCGGATAATTTGCATAGGGGCGAGGGTTAGGTTTAGGGACCGCCCACGCAGGTAAACTGATTCGAAATGACTCGCACGTGCAGGCACCTTGACAACAACTGACAACCCGATCCCCCTATTATTACTAATTTGAACTTGTCCATTTGGATTCCGTCATCAGTTGTCGAGAACCAAGCAATATGTCGGCGCCCATGGTTCGAGCAAATCCTCGCTTAAATAAAACTTTTGTGTTTTGAAAGAAACAGATAGCGTTCCGGAAGGCAGGTTTGTGTAAATTAATTGCCGTTTGTACCACAGATATGCAATATTCAGATGAATAGTTCGCTCGAAGTAACTTGACTGAACTAAAGGCAAAAAACGGTGTAAACGAGTTAAAAAAATCAGAGTAGAGTAATCCAGCCTATTTTCGGACACCACCAGAAATCGGACACTTCATGATTTACCACCAATTTTCTCTGTCAGTTATTATCATGATTATGTCACAAACAAAATTTCTCAAGCACTGGAACGAGCCAGGTGTCTGTGGTCTTTGCTGGTTTGAAGAAATTTCTGCGAAGTGTTAGCAGAGGTACAGTCAGTGTAGTAGTTCCGGATCATCAGTAATAGCGGATCACTTCAACACTAAACAAGGCAAATATTACTTGGAACTTCACGAACACAAATTTTTCTTGGCATGATTTTCCAAGAGCAAAGTATCCGTTCTCAAAATATGTTTTCGTGGTTTTCACGTGCAAATTGTTGACATCACGTGATCCGATTCACATCTGGGTCAGGGGTTTGGGGCAGAATCGTCACCTACGGAAACCGATAGGTGCATTTGTTGAATGCTTTGGATCTACATAAATATGAATATCGATTATTTATAGATGCTAAAAAGTTCGCAAACATTTAGTAAAGGTATATTACGAAGCATTTTTTGTGAACAATGCGAGACTGCTGTGTTTTGACATTTTACATGAAAAATGAAATTGAAGTAAAAGCGGATCACCGTTTGTAGGCTATGTCTGGGACTCTGTACATGGGTCATTGCGTTCTGAGAATTTATGAAATGCGGACAGTAACTTTTGGCATACAATCGTATTGAGAAATTTCGTCGGGGAGAGGACCTTCGTGAAAAAAGGAGATCATACAATGTCCCAATTTTAAATTAAAAATTTACAAAATAAAAAATTGGCCCCGTTTTTTATAAGTATAATAAAGTTCAACACAAACCTCATAAGATTTTTGACCATAACTTTTATTATGATGGTCAGATCAATTTGAAGTTTGCTTTGTTTCCATTTGGCATAAAACCACATTTTTTTCACCGAATTTCAAGTTTCTAGTTGGCAAACTACTCCAATGTTAAATTTCACCTGTGTAGACATTAAAATCGCGAGTCTAAACAGAGTTCGGCATGTTGTTCAATGTTAGAATTGCACAGTACAGCGTAAGAATGATATTTTATTGGAATACATTGTAAAATGTGTGCCCCTATGTGTTTTCCAAATCAAGAACTTTCCTCATATTACATTAGATCACGAACTCCCCAAATTTGCTTGAATTTCCGTGATCCGATTTGGGTCCAACATTTGACATCCATTTGGGGGTAGATTGGCAACTTTTTTCAGTTTTCAAGATGGAACTCTGTAATTTGGTGAACAAAATATACAATAAATGGAAACATAACATTTTTAACTGCCGCAAGTGCGGCCGTGGTAGTATATCCATCAGCGTAGATAAAGCCACAAACAGCCGCCACACAGACGGCATCAAACAGCGTTAGGGTTTTTTTTCATGTTAAATTTCCAATCTAATTTTCCGAAATTATCCCCTAAAACAGCGAAAAATAGCCCCTAAAGCAACATGTTGGTCTAAATTTCTAAAACATGGTTAGACAGCCCCTATGCCCTCGTTGTTTGCCCGTGCTCTCTATAACGGCCGCACACATATGGATGGACTACGCACATGCGGACGGACATCCACACATACAGACGTACATGTTCGCCCGGACATGGGATACCGCCGGAGGGCCGCACCTGAGAACGCAACTGGAAAAAGTACGGGATCGGCGCCAAAGGCGGTCGAAGCACAAGCTACATACATGAATGAACAAATATAAATGCAAAAATAAATGCACAAATATATCATCAGAAGTAATCTCTGGTATTGGCAATACATCAACAGGACAGCAATTCTAATCACACGAGCAAGCGCATTCAGTGTTCTGGAAACGTCGATCTTCTCTCAGTCAAAATGACACACTGCCCAAAGCATAGTTTCCAAGTAGCGCCTACATCTTTTGTGAGAAATGTCGATTCCACATTCGCGAGAGAAGTAATTGAAACGGCTGTGACATCCATGATCGAGAAAAGTGTTATTGAACTGTATATGAGTGTTCATGTGCAATTTTATTTTCTCCTTATTGGCTTTTGTGACATACGCAGATTTTGAGATTAGATACTTGAACTGCAATCATTTATCTGTATATAGATCTATTAGTGAAATGCTATTTGACCACACGATGACTTCTGCAAAATCTGCAACAATATGTTGCAAAACACATGAACTCTGGATGCTCAAACCTTCTTAATTAATTGGTTCCATAAAGATACTGTTCTTTAATGTTCTGCAACAGTCATAGATTAAAACAGTATTCAAATGATCTTGTTGGGTGACTATTTCAGGCGTCTCGGCAGAAATGCATTCAAGGATTCATACGGCTTGGTTCGATAAACTTGGCATTGCTTTGCGTCCGTTGTCCATCGTCCACATTTTTAACATTTACCAAAAATATGTTTCTAAAATTTTGCACAAAATACCTGAAAATATTTCCAGAATGAGATATTTTTTAGCTTTTTGATTTTCGAAAATCAATCGTCAATTTTTTTAAATGATGCATTAGATTACCCAGATATAACTTGGCAGTGTTTGACTTTTGTGGCCCTTGAATAGCTGGTCTGTGATCTGGCCATTTTGATTATCCGACGCGTCGGAAATCAAAGAGCTATCAGTTTTGATCCATTCCCATCCAATTTTTCCTTCTTACTTAGTAATTGGAGCTGTTTGGAGTAGACTTCTAGAACACTTCAAGATAGGACATAAATTTTGGCACATTCATATGGGGAATATGACAGTATCAGTGGTAACCTTAATTTTGACCTTCAATGACCTTGAAATATCAGAAACGGCAATTTCGTTGAATACACTTTGTGGCTTAACACCATAAATTTATCCGGTAACTTTTCTAACCCCTTATTTTTCCGCCATTCTAGATTCCAATAATAACTTGATAATACCTGAACGTATACATGGTTTAAGAAATTTGAACCATGTGTATGTCATGTACAAATCAACGTTGCGTTTTTTTGGCTTAGCCTACATGTGCATGTAAGTTTTATACGAAAAATGGAGGATTATTGTTACATTTCGCTTTAAGTTCTGCCGGCACAATATGGTGCTGTCAATTTTTTTTCCTTTTAAATTCTCAATGATATTTTATAATTGAAATTTTGAACTGTAGTCCAATATCATTTTGATGATCCATTGTTCAGCCATGTATACTCCATAAATGGCACTGCTACGATTTTGGTTTGCTGACTCAGCATTTTAGGCTTTCCATATACCTCGGTAATACATCATAGAGCAAAACAGACTAATTTACTGACATGATACACTACGCATTTGTTCATTTTGCCAAACTTAGCACTGCGTCAGCAGAATTTTTCACACATGCGGCTCAGTGCCTATATATCCACTTGTCGTGTACAATGTTATTACATGTTGAATATAGTCACGCCATTCGGAGTATCAAACCATAAAGTTTTTGGCATGTTTTGAGTAAATTATGATTATGTTAGATGAATAGCCTACTGTGAATTGTCCCGAGATCGTACATTTCACAGATATATTTTACACAAAAATTGGCATGCTAGTATGTCACACATGTTATACTTTGTCCAAAACATTAGGAATATAAATAGTTTGTCGATATATTTTTCATATATAATAGCGTCAACAAAATACAAAAATTTACCACAAAGTTTGTCATGATGAACAGATAAAATACTTCTACATATACAATAATCTGTTATATATTTATACATAATATTGATTTTGTATACATGTATAATAAATAACTGAATAATATCAATTTCGTGATCTAGCATGTTCACAAATACGTTGCTATAAGGCATTGAAAAAAAAACTTTTCGGACAAAATCCACTTGGCGCAATGTACGTATCAGTTGACAGAAAGATGTTCTCCAATTTGCAATTTCGGTAATAATTTATTTTGTCTGGGCCATTCTGTATGAGAGATAATTAATGGAAATAGAACCCAGTCTGCTACAAAGTAATACATTTTTATATCAAATATGTTGTTCTTCCAATTTGTAATTCAAAATCGATATCTTACAACTTTCAGTGCCGATAATCACCGCCAGAGGGCACGTGATCCGGAACTACTGAAATGATCCTCTTCTGCTTCAATTCCGTCCTGCAGTAAAAGCTGCAGTTCGTAAATAATAATTACCACACATGCGCCTTATCGACATATATTAAAAACATCTAATATACACATGTATTTGTAATAATATTTCATTCCAGTCTGCAAGCATACTGATTTAATTGGTTGCATCTAACAGAGTGATCCAGAACTACTACACTAACTGTATCTAGTTTGATAGGTTCCACAAAGTTAGCTTCCCTGTTAGTGTTAGTGTCCGAAAACTGTCTAGTGTACTCTATATGATCTTCCTGTCCTCAGGGCTGCTTAATTTTATTTCATAACTGATCTTTAGCCTTGCAACAACTACCGATTGACAGCTGAATGTATATAGCCTTAAATTAAAATGATATAGTTATTATTCTTAAAGACACAGAAGGTGTCCGATTTCTGTCTGGGGTGTCCGATTACTGTCACTTGAACTCACAGTTCATAATTCACCAATATCGAAGTCAGGACAGAATATTATTATATGCCTACGAAAATCCTACAATGGATTACACAGAGTGCAATCGGTCCGATATATTGCGGTATTGACCGCCTTCATATTGACCGGCGTCGCGCATAGCAACCGACGGTCTTTTGAAGTTTACGTATTCATGCGCTGGTGAAATGACGTTTTTGGGTTTTGTAACACATGAAAATGTCCATAAAATTATTTGCTTTCAGGGTCTAAAATGGCTAGAAAATTTCAGCATTTGTAATCATATCTCTCCCGAGGGGTATGCGTATCACGATGCGGCATATAATAATAAGTTAATCGACTGGATACAGTGTTTGAGGCCCTCGGTCGTGTCTGTGCCGCGGACGCACTCGCAAGCTCGTGCGTGCTACGGCCCAGACACGACCTCGGGCCTCAAACACTGTATCCAGTCAATTACCTATAAATATTTCCATATGACTTTATAACTTTTACCACATTTATGTGCATATGCCGTTGCATGTAAAATAAATCATCTGGTATTTTTCTCTACAGTCATTATTGAGATTTCACCTTAAGTGTCCGAAAACTGTATGGTTTACTCTATAGACTCTACATCAGTAGCTACATGGAACTGACCATGAAAATGAGAAACCTTCTTCAAACAAGCGAATCAGTACTGGCCCATTTAATAAACATAATTTAATGTTATTCTTCAGTTATTTAACACCAAAATTACACTAGATCTAGCTGTCAACTGTTGAGAAAAGGGTATTTTGATGTTTGTGGCCAACTCACCAAGGTCAAGGCCATTCAGACAATTTTTTTCATTTCGTACCCAACAAACCTGTACGGGCGGTCTTTTCGTACCAAATTCATCCCGTTCCTACGGTGGCTGATTGAAATCTAGCATTTCCTCCATTTGGGCCTATCCATGCAACCTCCAGAAGCATGTAATTTGCTAGATTGATAAAATAAGCAGACGTGGAGTCTGGGGCCCACCTAGGGCCCCAGTAGCCATGACCTCCGGATACTCCGTGGTGTATTCTGAGACTCAGACATTGGAAATGTTGGAAAACATTTCATAAGGGCGCAAATTGGCTGATTCGGTCGATGGGAGCATGTGCAATGATTAGGATGGCAACATGTTATACTATATCACTGTTATAATATATCATTGTTATAATATATCACTGTGTCACGTGTACATGTACGAAATATATCATACAGAATCGGTATAACATACGTCGTATGCAGATGTACATGTGACACAAAAATATGTTCCAGAAAACAGGAACAGAATTTGACAGAACACACACACATACAAAATTCGACCTAGGTCATGCTATCGCTAATTTTTTCCCTGAAATTATGGCGTGCGCCCCATGTTTTTACACCAATACATCACCAAAACATGGGCGTAGATAGGGGGGGGGGGTCGGGGGGTTCGGTCGAACCCCCATATTCACCTGAAACTCCAGGCTGATACCCATCTAATCCAACAGCAAGAGAGTCAGTGCATAACATATCCCGTTATATCCCCATCGATAGTCGACCACAAGAGCGGATCTGGGTGGAGGGGGTGTCCAAGGGTCTGGACCCCCTTTTTCTTCCACTGGACCCCTCTCATTTAGCATGGTTGACCGTTCCCATGCAAGTTCCAATTTTGGCCCAGAGATTTGATTTAAATTGGTGTTAGTTCTCGTGGATCTACTGATGATTAAAAAGGTAACTAATATCAGAAATACATGTATTTCTGCCACTATGAATGCCAAAGGCAGATCCAGGGGTGGTATTAATGGTAAAATAAATAATCAATTTGAATTTAATAAAAATTGCTTGAATGAAAAAGGTGATTTTAGTGAGTTTGTGTGAAATTTATTCTCAGAAGAGGCCAGGAAGCTACAACAGAACATAAAAAGGGCTCCGTCTTTTGGGGCCCTTCGGCGGGCCCCAGACCCCCGGCCGCGAGGTGCTTGTCAGGCTCATGTTGGTCCCCTCCCCTGGATCCTGGATATTCCCCTGGATGCACTACTCTCTTCATTTAGTATGATATACATTAATACCACTAAAGTTACTTGCAGTCATATTTTCGGCCACATTCATAAATCAGCAAGTGTCGCATATTCAAGGACCTCATGGTTCGAATTTGAGTTATACTTCGTAATCCAGTAGTATTCAAAATAAAATTGAGGAGTAGGGGCATGAAATACCTAATCTCGAATAATATATATATATTCTCAGAGAAAAAAAAAAACATCCTAAAAAATTTGACAAACAAAAATTTACTTTCAGACTTCATTAGATATCTCCAGAATTCATCTCAGGTGCTCCTAGAATTCACAAAATTACAAAATTTTATCGGGGGGCTTGCGGCGCCCCCCGTGCCCCCAGACCGAATTGAGGCTTCGCCTTGCTGTTTCTCGAACCCCTCTTTCCGAACTTCTATCTACGCCCATGCAAAATACTGAATATTTGACGGATATATATATATATATGTTTAATTTTGAAATGCTTGCCCACACCGGAGATAAATCAGCTGGGCAACAGAAAAAAAATCACACCGACAGAGAAATATTGTATATATGTTTAATTTTGAAATGCTTGCCCACACCGGAGATAAATCAGCTGGGCAACAGAAAAAAAATCACACCGACAGAGAAATATTGTACATCGGTGCCTCTACATGTAGACGATGAAAATATACATACATGTACTTCCCTTTACACGATAAGCTCTTCCTAACTATTCCAGTGTCATATTTTGTTCACACAAAAAGATTATGAAGTTTTATAATATAGTATACTGGGTTTTTTTTACGTGAAAAATTCTGCAGTGCATGTTGTTCCTCACATTGAATTGCGATTTTTATACCCCTATTGGCTTGGATTTTTATTCCAAGCCAATAGGGGTAATCAAAAATAGAATCAAACACCACTATGGTCACCCCGTTGTGATTTTAACGCCCCTGTGACAGTTCTTTGATGTGACAGCTTGGCACACATTTTTGCCAATATCTGGCTGTTCGATAGGCCTAAACCGTTTACATTTTTATCGAAATAGGATATATACATGTTGCGATTTTGCCCTAAAGATTGCGACAAGAGTTTGGTTGTTAACACTATTCTTGTTTTGGCAGCTTCGAGTTCGAAACCTGTGCGCAATGCACTGCTAATCCTCTTCCCACTATACTGCGACAATGGCTTGACGTCATCCCTCACTCTCGTGAGCTGCCAGCCCGTCTTGCTCACTCGGAATTGTCTCAGAGCAGTCAAGGCGAGAGGACGGTGGCTGGCACGGCCATGTGCTCCACGTCCCATTTCTCTGGCTAAGCAGACTTGCTAGGGTCCCGGAAGCAATTTCCAATAGGGGGCCCAGGAGGGGGGGGGGGGGGTACTTAGAAACGGGGGCGCACGCCCCCTGGAACGGTAGTCTCTTGCCCTGGGATGGTGCGACACAGGCTCTGGCAGACTGTCTGGGGTTATATCCTCGCTGCAGTGCCGCCGGCGAGGCCGGCCAGCAACACGCCCAAGTGCGCGGGTTCCGGGCGCCACGCCCATGGCGTTCTGGGCTCGTCACCACGGGCTACATCACAGTGATGATGCGTGTATGATGGCCGGACTTGTTCGGCGGACTGTTACCTGGTTATAGTTCTAAAGTAATTACCTACGCCAGAAATATTTCTGCCTACGCCCGACGTGACCCTAAGAGAGCAGCTTATCCGCAAGGACCTTGGATAGTGGGCATTAAACTTTACATATATATGAAGGAAGAAAATGAATCCAAATTATAGCCAAAGGGCCATCTTTTGGGTTTTTTTCCCCCGAAATTTGGTCCATGGGCCATAAACTGGCTGGGCCATATCACGGAAAACCCTGGTACTATGTACCAGAACATGATCGTATCACACGTACCCGCTGCTGTCCTCCCACCATCCATGGAGTGAGACGGGTCGTCGGGCTCGAACATAAGATGAACGTGTTATTGCTTCACTAGGGCTTCTCAAAGATTTGGCCCTCGGGCATAAAACTCCATATTGTGCAATAATTCTATAATGTAATTGACGGGTAAACTGACAAAAACTGGAAAACATTATTTTTGCGAAGAATAGGTCGTACGCATAAAACTCCATATTGTGCAATAAATCTACTAGTATAATGTAATTGACGGGTGAACTGACAAAAACTGGAAAATATTATTTTTGCGAAGAATAGGTCGTACGTTTCCCTCACGAGGACGGAAACATTTCCCTGGTTGGAGAGATAGTTTTCCTCGCGGGGAAACATAGTTTTTATGGGGAAAATGTTTTCCTTTCTGGGGAAAATGTTTAGGTCTACCTCGCGAGGGAAACGTTGTCATCGTAGGGAAAATGTTTATACTCTGATTTTTCTAACTTGTTTACACCGGTTTTTGACGATATCTTTGCGGTGTTAAATCGTATCGTTCTATAATTTGGCATATACCTCACCTGGGAGTCAAACGGCAATTTCCTACCGAATTTCAGACTTCTATCGCAATAGTTGAAGAAGTTGGCAATCTACTGCAATGTTAAATTTCAGCAAAAAAACGTGATCTCGAGAATCTGAGCATATTCGAGGATTTGATCCTGTTTACATCCATCAGGAATCGATGTATTGTTGTAATTTTAGACGAGAAGACACATTGAGGTGTATTCTACACAAACATGTTGATTTAAAAAGATCGAACCACTACAAAACCGAGCAAATGCACAAAATTGTGTGCGGATCCACAAATTAAATGACGGGGCTAAATTTAATATTGGTGTAGATTGCCAACTTGTTCAATTTTCGTGATAGAAGTCTGAAATTTGGTGAATAATTGCCGTTTGACTCCCAAGTGAAGTATGCCAAGTTATAGAAAGACAGCATTTAGCATCGCAAAAATATCAGCGAAAAACAGTGTAAACAAGTTAGAAAAATCAGAGTATACCCGTCGGTTACATTATTTTGTGTCTTCTTTTGGGGACCACAAAGAATATCTGAAATAAAAGAATAAAGGTGTCATATATGGGCCACCGTAGGACAAGACTCAACCTTGGCCGATTTAAAAATGGTACGAAAGTTATTTGTCAGAAAAACACCAACAAAATGACTTCGCTGCCTCAAAAGCGTTTTTATCGCCAAAGGGCGCATACGAACCCTATGGCAGATCATAGTTTTGATTAGTATGTACAACACTAGATATATCATTCGTTTGCACTAATGATTTGCCATTGATATTGCCAGCAAGCATGAGCGATAAAAGGGGCAAGCCGCATGCCATATGGCACTGCTACCGGTTATCCCCGCAATTATGCTGCGTTCAAATCAACTTGTGAATACGGTGTTGCCCAGTTCACCACCAGTGATTTGCATTCAAGCCATGTTACCAACGGTGTTCACCAGCGGTGAAGTGGGAATTTTTTCAGCCTTAATGATGCTGCGTTCAAACCAACACTCACCGCCTGTGACAGTCGACGTCACCGGCGGTGTGCACTGTCTTCTTGGTTTGAATGCAGCATTAGGCCTCTCCGTATTCACGCGTTACCTTATTCACCCATGGGCCTGTAAGTTTTCAACGCAAACACAATCAATAATGGGAGGCCTATATTCATGATATTTGGGGATTTTGATGTATATAAAAGTGTGAAAACGAAATAGTTCAGTCGATTGATTGATTGATTTTTATTTGCAAAAATAATGTATACTCTGATTGTTAGCTGGGCCGGTAAGCTATTATAGTGGTGTTCCGTCTGTCGTCTGTCCGCCGTCCGTCCAGGTCTGTAACTTTTTTAATGGTATGATGAATTTCCCCATAAATTTGTCAGAACATACCTAAGGCCAATATCTAAAAATGTTTTTAGGTTACCGGACCTTTGGTCCGATAACCTATTGCCGTGGCATTGCGTCCGTCGTCCGTCCGTCCGTCGTCCGTTCACATTTTTATCTTTAAAGTTTACAGTCGAATCTTTCTGAAATTTTGCACAAAAATACCTAAAAATATTTCCAGGAAAGGTTTTTTGAGTTTTTCGCCTGATTTTGGACTTTGGCGGCCATTTTCTCAAAAACTGTTCAGTAACTTTATTTCTTTTTGATACACAACACTCTTCATATGTACTCCTGTGATGTGTATAAGTTTCGTTGCGCTTGAATCGCTCGAAGTGGGCCATTTTGGGCCAAACTTGGCCCAAATGGGACTTTCCCATGTTAAATTCTCCTATGCTTTATAATGGGACACATTATGCCTAATATCTCACTCAATATTGAGATTAGAGACTAGGAATCAATTGCGGACATATAGGAAAGGATATACGCTGAATATTCTGATGACCTTAAATTTGACCTTTGACCTTATTTTCAAGGTCATAGCACAAAATGGCTAATATCTTGCATATTATCGATTTTACAGCTTAGAAATCAGTCGTGGACATATAGGAAATGATATATCCATAGTATTCTTGTGACTTTGAATTTGCCCTTTGGCCTCATTTTCAAGGTCACAGCGCAAAATGGGTAATATCTCTTTTATTATCAACTTTTCAGCTTAGGAATCAATTGTGGACATATAGAAAATGATATATGCAGAATATTCTCGTGACATTGAATTTGGCCTTTGACCTCATTTTCAAGGTCAGAGCGCAAAATGGTTAATATCTCGCTTATTATCGATTTTACAGCTTTGGAATCAGTTGCGAATATATAGGAAATGATATATGGTGAATATTCTCACAACCTTGAATTGACCAATGACCTTGTTTTTAAGGTCACCAGACAAAAGGCTAAAATCTAAAATATATATTGTCCGGTAACCTTTCTTAGCCCTTGGGCTAATTTTTTTATTGACTCCTTTTTTCCAATTTGGCGGCCATTTTTGACGAAAAATTGCCAATTTTGGACTTTGATGGTCATTTTCTCAAAAACTGTCTGATCAGTTTTGAGATTTTTGTTTCAAAACATTCCTCTCATGTACCTCTATGACGTGTATAAGAAATTGTTTTTGTCCCAAATCGAGTCACTATTCATTTTGAGCCTCCAGCAAAAAAAAAAAAAAATTTTTTTTTGGCCATTGAAAATTTTTTTTGGACTTGGAAAATTTCACCCAATTTTTCCTTGATAATGGGAGCTGTGCAGAGTAAACACATAGAACACTTCAAGATAGAGCCTAAGTATTGGCACATTCAAATGGGAAATCATATATTGTGGTTTGAGTGGTGACCTTGAATTTGACCTTCAATGACCTTGAAAGGCCAAAACGACCTTTTTTTTCGAAAAAACGATGAATTTTGTCTTTGGTGGCCATTTTCTCAAAATCTATTCAGACAGTTTTCCTCAAAATCATATATAAAACTCTCCTCAAGTACCTTTGTGATGTGTATAAGTTTTGTTGCCTTTGAATCGACAGTCTGTGAAAATATGTCATTAACGAAAAAAATCTTTCAAGATGTAACTTGATTTCGTGTTATAGTCCATACCGAAATTTTTTTTTTAGCAACATTTACGAACATGTTTTAACAATAGATTTCAACACTGAACAATTTGTATTTTAGAAAATCAGTATTCTATGCAATTCTCATGATTGCCGGTAAGCTACAGCACCCTTGGTGCTATGTTTTCAACTTGTTTGCACCGGTTTTTGATGATAATTTTGTGATGTAGATGCACGATTAACTATTTGTTCCCACAAGTGTTTTTCGCACCTTCGTTCTGCAGTTATTTTTGGGATTAACTGTTGCTGATTTGGTTAACTAGCATGATTCATATTCAGTTCAATCAGTTGAGTGGCTTTATTCCCCAAACATAGTCCCATGGGCCTTAACCCTTTCACTGCCCAAAACTGATTTAGGAACTGTCTCCCGTTGCCAAGTTATCCTGAAAAAATTATGAAGTACTGAGTATATTTTTTACATGACATATTTACTGTAAAATGTTTCCAATTATACTAAGATATCATGTGGGTTTGTTTTTAGTACCATGTATACAATATAAGTTTCAAAATTTCACTATTGGAATATAAATTTAAGGTTAACTTGTCATGTGTCAGTTTGCCCTTATTTCCCCTAATTCTGGTTGACTAAAGTCGCCTCCAGCAGTGAAAGGTTTAATACGGAGTTAAATTTTGTTAACAAGCATCACCTTTTCCCAATTTATAAGCCCTGAGCCTAACTACGGGGATCCCCAGATGGCTACTTTTTTTGCACCTTGTATTCATCACAAACCATATACACAATTGCTATTGCATACGATTTGTATGTCTCGCCCTGGGTAGCCGTGCAAAGTTATGAATATCCAATTTTTAGGTTACTGGACATTATAGTCACCTTGAATTTGACCTTAAGTGACAGTGAATTTTTTTTAGTGAATTTTCGGGGAAAAAAACCAATGTGGCTCAACAGGTACATTCAGCCAAGTTATTGGGTACGCAACATTCAGTGTACCAGTCTTATGAATAAACCATGATTAGGTGATATACTAAGAAAAATTCTCATCATTTCCTGCAGCCCAATCTCTCCCCGAGATGTGGATTGGTCAGCCCTGTACCCCAAATTCTTCACACCGCCTGAAAGTGAAAGCAATGGAAAAACACCAGACTCGACACACAGTGTAGAATTCGCAGATATTGGCTGTGGATATGGCGGTTTGCTCGGTAATACATTGTATGGTATTTGAAATTGTTGTGATAAATTTGACTGAATTTTTAAGGCAGTTCAGTCGAGTGAATGCTAACTATAAAATAGGATATGCACCATTATATTTTTCACCAATATCTTGAATGATATCAGTTTTATAATAAAACTTGTGAATGCAAATAGAGTCCTTCATCAATTACAAAGTCATATCGTTTTTACTCTTTGTTATTTCAGTCACACTTTCCGAAATGTTTCCTGACAAGCTGATGATTGGAATGGAAATCCGTGTCAAAGTTTCCGACTACGTCATGGACAGAATTGCAGCGCTCAGGGAAAAACACCCAGGACATTACCAGAACATAGCCTGTATCCGTACAAATGCCATGAAATATCTACCAAACTATTTCAGAAAAGGACAGGTTTGTGAAGTTTAGAAATTTAGCGGCAGTACTTTTTATGCTTTTGTAAAGTTTTAACGCAAAATCGCCACACTTTGATTTGAGAAATAATTTCTGAATAAGTTGCCTCATCAGTATATTACGGCAGCCTATTAGGGCCATACGACTTCTTTTTCTAACTTGAATGTTCAAGATGTCAAGTTGAATATTCAAGTTAACAAGTTGAATATTCAAGATAACAAGTTGAATATTCAAGTTAACAAGTTGAATATTCAAGATGACAACTTGAATATTCAAGATGACAACTTGAATATTCAAGATTATAAGTTGAATATTCAAGATGTGTAACTTGAATATTCAAGATGTCAAGTTGAAAATTGAAGATTATAAGTTGAATATTCAAGATGTGTAACTTGAATATTCAAGATGTCAAGTTGAATATTCAAGATGTCAAGTTGAATATTCAAGATGTCAAGTTGAATATTCAAGATGACAAGTTGAATATTCAAGATGACAAGTTGAATAATCAAGTTAACAAGTTGAATATTCAAAATGACAACTTGAATATTCAAGATAGCAACTTGAATATTCAACTTGACATCTTGAATATTCAAGATGACAACTTGAATATTCAAGATGGTATGTTGAATATTCGAGAAGACGTAAGCCATATATGATCCATCTTTTCGTGACCTTGACCCACAATGACCTTGATTGCTCAAACTCAATGCTATATCCACCACAAAATGTATTCAAATTGTTCTTGGGAAACAGAACTCTTGAAGATAGAACTAAGATGTGCTATGAACAAGTGAGAATCATTAATCTGGTGCATTTTCTGGTGACCTTGAGTGATCGAACTCAGTATAACTATATGAGAATGTGATAATTCATTTAACAAGATATATGTTATTACAGTATCTATATATGTATTTATGACTTTGTGACACACACATTACTAAGTGCTACATTATACATTGATGAAGGCATAAGAATACATTATGTATGTGTACGATTGCTAAAATGTATCAATTAATCGCTGGTATAGCTACAGGGCCATTGGTCCTATGTTATTAACTTCCAGTTTGACATCACGAGTTTTAAAATTGTTCTTCAACATGTCATCATGAACATTTCAATCACAACATCTTGAATATTCAAGTTATTTTCTTGAATATTCAACTTGATAATATATCTTGAATATTAATCTTGCTATCTTGAATATTCAACTTATTATCTTGAATATTCAAGTTGCATCATTTTGAATTTTCAACTTGTCATCTTGAATATTCAACTTGACATCTTGAATATTCAACTTGTCATCTTGAATATTCAAGTTACACATCTTGAATATTCAAGTTGTCATCTTGAATATTCAAGTTACACATCTTGAATATTCAACTTGTCATCTTGATTATTCAACTTGTCATCTTGAATATTCAAGTTACACATCTTGAATATTCAACTTGTCAACTTGAACATTCAACTTGTCATCTTGAATATTCAAGTTGAAAAAAAGAAGTCGTATGGCCCTAATAGGCTGCCGTAGTATATCCTTATAACAGAAATATTGTTAATTTCTTTTAGGCATGGCCATATTCTGAAAGCACAAACCTTAAAATACCTGGAATTGATCTGATTTACAGCACGTGTATGCCATTAAATTGTTGGAGTTTACCTGTTTTACAATTATCAAGATTAAAATTTTTATTCTCACCCATTATCTATGTGTCTTGTATTTTGATTTGTTGACAGCTGAGCAAGATGTTTTTCCTGTTTCCCGACCCGCACTTCAAGAAGACCAAACACAAGTGGCGAATTATCAGCTCGACTCTCCTCGCTGAGTATGCATATGTTCTACGTGAACAGGTAACCCCCCAATCCTGCAGTGAGCGTACTATAAGTTCTGTCTGAGTATATCTAAGTAAATTTCTGAGTAATGGACTAATAACGTGATGCATTATGATAATATCTCGGCTCCAATGACCACTTCCAGGTGCATTATGACAATAATGTTCTGGTCCCATTGGCTTTATCATCACCTGTACTGGCAAAATATTGAATCACTCCCCCATAATGTCCCAAATCCAACACCTGATAATTATTTCCATACCTACTTTGCCATCGAAGCTATACAATTTTCATGTGAATTGTCTGATAATTGTATCCCCCGAACAAAGTTCGGCGGATACTATGGATTTGGCTTCGTCGTCCGCGTCCACAGACTTGTGAACGCGCTACAGGCCGCAATTCTCACCCGATCACCATTATTTTTTGCAGGCACATATATAATGGTAAGATCCCTACACCATTCGATTTTGGTTGCCGTGGCAACTAAATTGGTCGTTTGGGGACACATTTTGCATTGAAAACAGCCTGTTTGAGACACATGGCTTGTGAACGCACTACAGGCCGCAATTCTCACCCGATCACCATTATTTTTTGCAGGCACATATATTATGGTAAGATCCCGACACCAATCGATTATGGTTGCCGTGGCAACTGAATTGGTCATTTGGGGACACATTTTGCATTGAAAACAGCCTGTTTGAGACGCATGGCTTGTGAACGCTCTACAGATAGCAATTTTTGACGAATCTCGATAATATTTGGAAGTGTTGTTGGGAAGGGCTGTCACACGAAACCAATTGTTTTTTAGAATGATCATATAAATATTAATATGTTAGCAGCCTAACTTATTACAGAATTTTGAAATATCCATTTTGACATGTACGATCATTCCAATAGCCTGTACAATGGAAGGTAATGACACTGGTTTCTTGTTCAGAATGGAGAACTGAAGTTTTCAGTGAAAACAGGACAATATTACTGAATAAGTTAAGATTAGTTTTACTAGTTAAGTCTATTATTGTCCACAATAAAAATAGTTAAGACGAGGAACGTTTATTATTAAGCTCAACAAGGTGAAGGTTTTGTCCAGTACAGATTTCATGGGTGTAACTGAATAAGTTAACATTATTTATAATAGTTAAGTCTATAATTGACCACAATAAAAATAGTTAAGACAAGAAATATTTATTATTAACCTCAACAAGGTAAATGTTTTGTCCAGTACAAATTTCATTGGTGTAACCGAATAAGTTAACATTATTTTCACTAGTTAAGTTTATTATTGACCACAATAAAAATAGTTAAGTCTATTATTGACCACAATAAAAATAGTTAAGATGAGAAATATTTATTATTAAGCTCAACAAGGTGAAAGTATGTCCAGTACATATTTCATGGGTGTACTGAATAAGTTAACATTATTTTTACTAGTTTAGTCTATTATTGACCACAATAAAAATAGTTAAGACAAGAAATATTTATTATTGGGCTCAACAAGGTAAAGATTCTGTCCAGTAGACATTTTATGTCTGTAACCAAATAAGTTAAAAAATTTTTTGCTAGTTAAGTCTATTATTGACCTCAATAAAAATAGTTAAGATGAGAAACAATTATCATTGAGCTCAACAAGGTTTTGTCCGGTAGAAATTTCTTGGTGTAACCGAATAAGTTAACTTTATTTTTACATGTTAAGTCTATTATCGACCACAATGAAAATAGTTAAGACAAGAAATATTTATTATTGGGCTCAACAAGGTGAAGGCTTTGTCCAGTAGAGATTTTATGGCTGTGACCAAATAAGTTAACATTATTTTTTTGCTAGTTAAGTCTATTATTGATCACAATAGCTTTTTATGAAAACATTGATCAACTTTTACTTTGAATTTCAACTTGAGACCATGTTTGGCACAAACTATGAGTTAAAATATAACTTATGGTGAAAAGTTGGATCTGGCTCCAATTTCGTCATCTTGAAATGCAGTTTTGGTCAACTTTTACTTTGAATTTCAACTTGAAAGCATGTTTGGCACATATTATAAGTCGAAATATAACTTATTGTGAGAAGTTCGATCTGGCTCCATTTTCGTCATCTTGAAATGCAGTTTTGGTCAATTTTTAGCTTGAATTTCAACTTGAAACCAAGTTTGGCACATATTATGAGTTAAAATATAACTTATGATGAAAAGTTCGATCTGGCTCCAATTTCTTCATCTTGAAATGCAGTTTTCGTAAACTTTTAGCTTGAATTTCAACTTGAAACCAAGTTTGGCACATATTATGAGTTAAAATATAACTTATGACGAAAAGTTCTATCTGGCTCTAATTTCGTCATCTTGAAATGCAGTTTTGGTCAACTTTCACATTGAATTTCAACTTAATACCAAGTTTGGCACATATTATGAGTTGAAATGTAACTCATGGCGAAAAGTTTGATCTGGCTCCAATTTTGTCATCTTGAAATGCAGTTTTGGTTAACTTTTGGTTCGAATTTCAACTTGGAATCAATTGGGCAGGTATTATGAGTTAAAATATAACTCATGACGAAAAGTTTGATCTGGCTCCAATTTTGTCATCTTGAAATGCAGTTTTGATTAACTTTTACTTTGAATTTCAACTTGAAACCATGTTTGGCACATACATGTATTATGAGTCGTAATATAACTTATGGTGAGAAGTTCAATCTGGCTCCAATTTCGTCATCTTGAAATGCATTTTTGGTCAAATTTTACTTTGAATTTCAACTTGGAACCAAGTTTGTAAAATATTCTGAGTTGAAATATAAATAGGTGAAAAGATTGATCTATCTGTATTTTCGTTATTTTATCAAACATGTCGAATGGAAATTCATATAAAGAGATTTCAGTGGTGATTTTGAAATCGACCTTCAATAACCTCGGAAAATCAGTGCAGCAATTTTGGTGGGGAAAAGAAAACAGTTGTCACTTGAGATTTAACATTTCTCTGGTAATCTTTTTTAGCCCTTGCTCTAGTTTTTCACACTTGACAGTGATATATTTGGGGCAACAGAGATGATAGGGCTACGGGGGATACACCCAAGCAGTCGTAGGCGACCGGAAACGTCTAGTTGTTATGTTGTTTTCTGCTTTGAAATGAATATTCATTTACATGTGTATTATATGATTCAGGGCCTGATCTACACAATCACTGATGTCAAGGAGGTCCATGATTGGATGGTGTCCCATCTCACCGAGCATCCATTGTTTGAGCCTCTCACTCAGGAGCAAATGGTTTGTAACTGTCACAGACAGCCATTGTGCGTTGTGAGATTTTGTATGTTAATGGTCAAAAGTGAATGTGATGTGTGTTATAAGTTGAGAAGTCAAATTTTTCCGAAACTGTAATAATTTGCTAATAGTGTTTATTGTTGATTGTCCGCTAGGATAACGACCCGGTAGTGGCAAAGCTGTATGAAAGCACGGAAGAAGGCAAGAAAGTCACAAGGAACAAAGGCGACAAATTTCCAGCAGTGTTTCGTCGAATTCCAGACCCATTGCTAGCCAAAGCTGAGCCAATGGATCAATCCTGACGAAACCAGTTAAATGTTTGATGTTTGTATATCTATGTATGTATGTGTAATAAAGGTCTATCTTAAGAGTGATACATGGTGTGTGTGTGTTTTGGTTAGATTTATGCAAACATACTGGTATTGAGGATTCAGGAATTTCAATGTGATGGGGCAGAGAGAGAGCACAGTTTGCATATTTCGAAGTTTATGGACAAACGGGAGCGAGTGAAACTACCTGGTTTTGAGGTTCGAGGAGGCACCATAAGGACCCAAGGAAAGTTTGAGACAATCGATATAGTATCCCGAATGATTTCGGAGATCAAGTTTACAACTGTATATGTGCAATTTGGCTATTATGTCCCCGTGAAAATTTTGACATTTTTGGTATTTCAGATGCTTAGGAGGGCATCTAAATGTAGTGACAACTCTATCTCTACATTTTACTTGATTTATGTGACACGTTTTGCAGCATGTCTTGAATTAAAGCCTTCCAGGTATATATTGGTATAAAATAACCAGATGATGGAATGAGAAAATGAGAAATTGTGGTGAAAATTGAGAGACCAAATTAGCTTCAAGCTTCTATTTGGCCCAAATAAAATAAAGTTAAGCTAAATATTGTTACTATTTACATAAAATGACAACAAAATCATACATGTATGGGCCGTATGGAAATAAAAGTATGTATATGGTCAATAGTTAGGGACTGATATATGCACACAAACATCCAGAAGATACATGGGCGGAGGGCGGTGTTGGTATATGAATGGGTCAACTGTGACCAAGAATAAACATATACTTCGGCCACAAATTATTTCCAAGGTCGGACCTAGGTTTGTATTATGAAGATATGGGAAACCGGCCCACATATAGTACATATTTCATTAACCATGTGCTTGACTTAAATGATCGAGATATGACTTCCACAGAATGTGTAAATTTATCACTCTCTGGCTACCCTTTAGGCCTATACGTAATTTGCCTTGGGTTAATATAATGCTGAAAGCTGAGCTTAGGTTCAAAATATGGTGAAGTAGTATTACGAAAAGCGAATAAGTAGTATTCCTCTGGTATTTAGAATACTAATATATTTCGAGTCAGGTCCCGCGATAATCTACGTCTAACTTCGAAACAATAAGCGCTCACGCTATCAGTTATGAGGACATATTGATATAGTCACAATAACAATTTCTCCAGATTGGGACGTTTTCGTCACAGGGCCGTGTGTACTCTTGTATCTTTTGTACTCGGTGTTAATTGGAGGGTTGCACGTGTACAAATGATGCTTACGCATCAATTGAATTAATCAGGGCAGTGGTAGCTTTGATAATTAATACCATCCTATCGCTCGAACTAATTCCAAAGTCAAACACTGATGATAATGTTTGACGTTTTATGTAATCTGAGTTGACGGTCATTCGTTAGTTGTGAACCACTGTTATATCAGCAAAATTTATACAAGGTGGGTGAAATAACTATATTCGAATATATTTAAATATTAATAATTCGTTATCAGTTGTTATTAGGTTGCACAATTATTCGGCGTATAAATTACAACTACTTACTACCATAATTACAATCGAGTTTTACTGATCGAAAACCAGTAATTTCCACAATTTTATTAGTCTGCCACAAGATTTGGCACGATCAAAAATGGCGGGAAAGAACAGACGACTTGTGCTCGATTCCCTGCACGTGTTTCGCTTTGAAGAGGTTCCCATTCCCCAGCCGCCAGATGGCGCCGCGGTCATCAAGGTCGATAACATTGAAATCCAACAAATTATTAAAACTTTATTGTACTCAAAGTAGTGTGAATATATCTAATAACGTGTCGGTGACTATTAATTATATATTCCAGATAAGTTACTCTGGGATTTGCCACTCAGACGTCCACATGGCACACACACCGAAATTTCATCCCACGTTCGAGTTTCCCCGAGTATTAGGTACTACCAATCCCATCAGTATATTAATTGTTGGGATGCGAATCAAGACAACATGGTATATGTACATGTCACAAGCATCACAACAGCAGAACTTAAGGTTACGTGTGCGGCCACAGGGACAAAGGAGAGTAGAACCAGTACTCGAGGCTGAGTGAACACGAAGAAAAATCAAGGATAAGTAGACACGAAACCCATTTCTTGGTTAAACAACCAAACAAAATATTGTGGGTCTTGTTTCTATGTGATATGAAAATTCTAATTTTGAACCTGAACGTTATGACAACCTGTCGAATATTTTGATGTCCATGCGTAAATTGATTCTCACCTGCTCTTTTGTTGAGTTGCGCATTATTCTTGCCCAAATGTGTTTTGGTTGAACTTTCCACAAAGGACTATGGTGTGTGTTTCCCTTGCTCAATATTTGGAAATCAACTTAAGCCTATTGATTAGTTTGATAACAACAAAGATGTCCGCTTTGATAACAATATGAAACAATGAACTCGAATCGTATTGTAACTCGAACTCGTATTGTAATAACTCTCTACTTCCCTCTCACAGAGAACAATTCTCGTAGATGGTCTTACACTACCATTGTAGGACAGATTTCACTAATTCCTTCGGCCATACAAAACAATGATAAAAAGCCCAAATTCAAGTCTCCATAGGTCCGTCCCAGAACAAGATAAACCTTAGCAGCTTATATACAAAGCTATCCAATTCATTTCCTGATCTCACTATAGTAAGGAAAATATATGTTGATAAATTGGATTTTTTGCTACAGCTCGAATTCTGAGGGTACCCCCTTGAAACGACTCATTTTCATGCCTGACAACCCATATATATCGTTCGCCATCAGAGCCGTTCTGTGCGTGCTGTGGTCTTAAAACTCTTCGTGTGCAATGCCAACCAGCCTGGGTCAACAACCAGCCATAGCAAAATATCCACCACCATTCAGCGGGGGATCAAGGGCATCCCCCGTTCTCAAAATAGGGAATTCTCTGACTGTAACGGATATGACGCAATATCATTGGTGTTGTCATGCCAGTACCTCCAATACTGGTGCCGAGCTTGTCCATGCGAAAATTGATTGTTACTCGCATTTGTTTGTCGATTCGTCCATTATTCTTGCCAAAATGTGTTTTAGTTGCACTTTCCACAAATGACCAAGGTGTGTGTTTTCTTTGTTCAATATTTGCTACTTAACTTTGTTGTAATCTGAGATTATGACATAAAATATGGATAATGTCATCGCTGACTTAATTCGGTAGCAATAAGTCCACGCATGGACAAGCTCCTCACCAGTAGTACCATGGGGTCAAAATTACACTAACAGATATAGTACGGCTAACGCCGCACAATTATCGCAGTTGTCTACAATTAGTAAATTATGATCATATATCATTGTCATTACGGTAGTTGTACCAGCTAGAGATCGAAGTCCGATCACAGCAAAAAGTGCTTCACAAAACACCATAAACAAAGAATTCCTGACTGTTTTTTTTTCTTCCAAAAATCATGCTCAATGTATCAAAACAATTCGAGGCGTTGGCATCAGCTTGGTTTTCAAAATCGTAGTGTTCTTGTATTTAGTCGTTTTTTTAGGCACTGAAATATTATGTTAGTTACATTGTTAGTGTACGGTGGCTTTGGTAATACATTTTTTAACATGTTTGTGCATGAAATTTAATAAACCCCGTGGTTCTGGTTTTCTGAACACAGGACATGAGGTCAGCGGAACTGTCCATCAACTCAGCAAAAAAGCAGAAGAAGGTAACATTGAAGAGCAATAAACCCTTTGACCAATGTTTAGTGGTGAAAATATACTATTATTCATATCATTGACGATATTATTATATATGTCTTCACATAGCTCGCCCGGACCTATCGGTGGGAGATGAGGTTATGGTATTTCCCTGGGGCAATTGTCAAAACTGCAACTTCTGCCGAGCCAATTGCTCCTTTTGTTCCACGAGCGCCTACGGGGCGGGCCCAAATAACGGATATGTGTACGGGGTGTGGCGAGATGGCGGGTACGAGATTGTTTAAATTGATAAAGACGCAATTACCAGTAAAATTGATAATACATTATGCTTCTTTCGATATAAATTTATACATAGTTTAAATGATAATCGTTTACCTACAATGCCATCGTCCAAGATATTAGAGTAGTAATTAGCACATGTGAGCAAATTCTGAAGACCTCCGAATAACAGTTAGAGAATCGTCTATTATATCCACGGTTAAGTAATATTAAATACCCGGAAGTCATAGACGATAATGCATTGGCTCTGCCTTTAAAAAACTCCTAATGTTTGCAGGTACCAGGAGTTCGTGGTGATTGACGTCCCTGACTT
The DNA here is from genome assembly GCA_949152475.1 of Terebella lapidaria. NCBI lineage: Eukaryota > Metazoa > Annelida > Polychaeta > Terebellida > Terebellidae > Terebella > Terebella lapidaria. The sequence goes on from OX424565.1 coordinate 29,494,420, forward strand.
TCTGCTGAAGGTCCCGAAGAATATTCCCATGTCGGTGGCGGCTCTGATGCCGTGTAGTGGCTTGACCTCGTACAACGCCGTGTGTGCCATGCGAGAGTCCGTCGAGAGGGCACAGCGGGCCAATGGTTGGTGTCAAATGAGATGACTGATCTGTGGGATCATGGAAAGGCCTGGGTGGAAGGAGGACGAAGATTGAATGGTCAACTGTTGGGTGCTGGGGGTTTGGGGGAAAGAGTTAAAATGAGCTCAAAGTGGGGTATGAGGGAGGTTCGGACAGGACGGTCGATAGGGAATGTGATTTGATGCTTGAAAAAAGTTTGGGGCTCAAAGAGAGTTAAAACGGGTCCTGATTGGGGCCTGTGGAAGTTTGTTGGCCAATAGTGCTAAAGTCAGAGTAAATTTTGGACGACGGCTAGAAGTGGGTTATAGTGGGGCACGGGGAACTTCAGATCCAAGTGCCGTTCAGGTGCTGCCCAGAGTCTTGGGTTGTCTCTCTGGCCTAAAGAGTCAGCGGTCGATCCTGATCGGGCGTGAGGTCGTTTGAGGGTCAAGAGGGTTACTGGTGGGTGCTGATGAAGTCTGGCCCTCAAAAGAGTCACTGGCGGGTCCTGAGTCAGTTTGGGAACCAAGAAAGTCAAAGTTGGGTGCTGAGGAAGTTTGTGGACTGAGAGAGTCACAGGCAGGTCCTGAGGCAGATTGGGAACCAAGAAAGTCAAAGTTGGGTCCTGAGGAAGTTTGTGGACTAAGAGAGTCACAGGCAGGTCCTGGGGTAGTTTGGGAACCAAGAAAGTCAAAAGTGGGCCCTGAGGCAATTTGTGGACCAAGAGAGTCGAAGGCCGGTTTTGAGGATGCTTGAGAACAATAGAGTCAAAGGTGATTCCTGAGAAAGTTTGGGGACCAAGAGAATCAAAGATGGGTGCTAAAGAAGTTTGGGGTGCCAGAAATGGGTCCCAGCGGTTGCTGAGGAAGTTTCCCCCCGAGAGGGGAAATGTGTGTGCGGATCATGACATTGTGCTATTGTTCGGAGTACAAAGAGAGTGAAAGGAGGGGAGTGGCAAGATGGATAATACAATGATATAATCATTATATTAATCTGGTATGCATGTCATATTTTGCTCACTTTTGTACAGTTGTAATCAAATACTTTATCCCAGTCATTCTTGTTTGGTCGTGTTGACTTTAATATTGCATTTGTTCCTGTCCTTACAGGCCGCGCGCAGGTGGGCGTGGTGGGGGCTGGGGGCCTGGCTCTCTGGGCCATACAAATCATCAAGGCTTTATACTCGCCCAATGTGTCGGTCGTTGCTATCGACGTTAGTGTGAGTATGACTCCGCTGTATTGCGTGACATATAGCATTGTCAGTGTTACACATTGGAATAACATGTACCGTCAACTATATTTGGCATAACATTAGTATGATGTTTTGTCGTGTATGATGCGCATTTGAGCAGACTCGGTGTCCATGTTACTAGCTGTACAAGTTTTGTTTCTTTGCAGGATGAAAAACTGGAAGATGCGAAGGCCAAAGGAGCAGACATCGTGCACAAATGGAGCAAAGACGGTACTTTTATACGCCATGAACAAGTGCTAAACCATCATTCACTCTTTAAAATTAGTGCATGGTTGGGGCCGTTTCCTTTGTTGTTGACAGGTTACTATTGAGCAGAGTTACCAGCAGGTTACTATTCCTGCGAATAGGAACCCCTGCACTAAGTCAGATAATGCACGCGGACGCGGGTCTCTCGCCAATAGTGGCCTCGTGCCCTTCGGGCACTCGGTCACTATTGGCGAGAGACCCTCGTCCTTGTGCATTATCCTATACATAACACTGTGAACAGTTGTTCAATTTTGGAACTTGTCCAACCAGAACCTGCCCCAGACGCTGTGAAGAAGTTGGTAGCAGCCTGTGGAGGAGCCCGGATGGACGCCGTGGTAGACCTGATCGGGGCTCCGACACTGGAGCGGTCCTTCCTCTCACTCAACCTGGTACGGAAGAGTTCAATCAGTGAGATGCCCAGCCTACTGTGTCTAAGTTTGTAGGTGGTATGAAAGAATGATAGGTACAGAGTGCCTGCGTCTTGCAATGGACATCTCCCTACTTCCTCGCGGGATGAGTAGTCAGTCATACATTCGGGTGGGAGTCGAGTAGCTTCCTATCTCCCACCGATTGCTGGGCTGGAGAAGGTCATTGCTGGTAAACCCGAGAAAACAGATTATCATGGTATAGCTCGCGTAGTAGGCGGTACATTCGAGCCAGTAGGCTGCATGGTATTAATCCTGCACTCTTCATTGGGCATTTAAACATAATTATGTAACAATGCTCGATGAACAGTGATTTTGCAGGATTCGAATGCAGTGTATGTATATCATATATTACAATAAAGCTGAGATAATACACTGATATACAGTGGCATCGGGCAATTTTGTACGCTGGATAGAGATTGAAAGTTCGTCATTACCAGGCCGATCTCTGAAATGCTGAGAGAATAATATTTTGTATCATATTCTCCAAAATAGTACTAGCTTTGAATGAGTTTAACTGACAGTGGATGGTTTGCAGGGCGGGACCCTGGTGATGGTTGGCCTGGCTGGTCCGATGATGCCCGCCATGACTCTCAACTCCGTACTGCGTAGGAATGTGATCATCAGGGGGTCCATGGTGGGCTCACTAGTACAGCTGAAGGAGTTCAGGCAGCTTGTCAGCGACGGAAAGGTTAGTTTCATGGTGATATTTGTTGATACTAGTATTCTGTGTTCAGTTTGTTCTATTGAAAATTTCCAGTCATGTATAGATTGAAATCAATGTAATGAAATGAAATCTGTTTGCCATTATAAATACACAATTATCAAAGGGTACAACTAGTGCATTTTAACTTATACCCAGATACTTGAAGTACATTTCAGTGAGGTATTTCCCATAATGATTTATTTATGTATTTATGCAAATTTCCCAGGTTACCGCACCGCCAATAGAAGAAATAACCCTGGACGCAGTGGAGTCAACGATGCAGAAACTGTTAGATGGAAAACAGAGAGGTCGCGCCGTCATCAAAATGTAAATAATGAGATGTTTAAAAAATAAAATTGTTCATGAAGTAGTTTTTTTGTGTGTTTTTCAAATCTTAATCGAAAGGGATCGCCAAAACAGAGAAAGGTGTACACAGATTTTGGAAAACATTGCAACATTGGAGGCAGAAACGGCGTTAAATTGGATTTGTGAGCTTCTGTTAATAGTATTGAGCCAATGTTATTTTGCAATTATCTAACAATTGAGATACTAATAGTATTAAAGTTGGAATCTATTTTAAAATCAGCCAAATCTAGCATTCTTGTTTGTCACCCAAACTTGAAAGTACATCGCGAGATTGTCAGGAATAAACAAGAAACATGTACAACTCGACGACAGATAATCATAAAATAGCCGTTAACTGTGCATGAAATCATCGGATAGAGAATGATCGGCCTGCATTCATAGCCAGTTGCCACAGTATCTACACTAATACCAATGACGTCACAAGACTGTGTGTAGCACTCGCCCGCAACGCGGGCCGCTCTGAGGAAAAATGGATGCGGCCCGAGTTTGAATCTCGATTTTTGCAACTCAATTTAGGCACATAATACACTTTTTCAGATCAAAATTTGCATGAATTCTCATTCTATAGACAAAATATAGCTATTGCAGACTGAATACATTTTGTCAATTCTAAAAGTGATTATAGCTTTAATTGTATTAAGACTGTATAAGTAGTTAATTGATTCCGTATGAACTAAGAACAATCAGTAGTTGCTGTAGTAGTAATGTTGATCATAAAATCAAGATTACGAATATCACACTCATACAAAACAAATAAGGGTTGTTCCCAATTTATGACCCTTTTACACATTTAAGTTCGTGGTAGACAATCTTTAGTGTCAAGTCAATCTTAAATAAAATTCAAGAGCAACACTGACTGCATCGGATAAGATTCCCTATATGTTCATAATACAGAACCAAGTTCTAGTTTCAAGACATTTCTTCCTATTATATGACCAATGTATCTGGTTTATGCTGAAGATTAGTAGTCGGGGTTACTTCAGGACATCTGTCAAGTTCATGGTCTCTAAAAAGATGGTTCATAAATGACCACCAAAGTTCATAATGGAAGCATGAGCTTTATCTTCAAAGGTATTGATTCCAGTTTCATGGCCACAACTAGCCAACCCATCTCAGAACCAGCTTGTATTTTTAGGTTACCGAACCTTTGGTCCGATACTCTATTGCCGTGGCGTTGCGTCCGGCGTTCGCCCGTCCTCCACCTGTCGTTCGTTCACATATTTTATCTTTGAAGTTTACGGTCGAATCTTTCTGAAATTTTGCAAAAAAATACTTTAAAATATTTCCAGAAAACGTGTTTTTCCGTTTTCGACGACAAATGCCTGATTTTGGACTTTGGCCGCCATTTTTTCAAAATCTGTTCAGTGACTATTTTTCTTTTTGATACATAACAATCCTCATATGTACTCCTGTGATGTGTATAAGTTTCGTTGTCCTTGAATCGCGCAAGTGGGTCAGAGTATAAAATGGCTAATATCTCGCTTATTATCGACTTTACAGCTTAGGAATCAATTGTGCACATATAGGAAATGATATACACTGAATCTTGTCATGACCTTGAACTTAACCTTTGACCTCATTTTCAAGGTCAGAGCATAAAATGGCAAATATCTGGCTTATTATCAACTTTACAGCTTGGGAATCAATTGTGAACATATAGTAAACGATACACCCTTTGACAAAAATCTGGAATCACCTAACAAATTTAGATAATAGTCAATTATTTTACAACATAGAATAAATTCAATGACAAGATAGAAGAAACTTAAGTCTATCATTATTACCTATTTTTTTCCGTGTAGATATAGCAATGTGAATCAACATGTTTCGTAACATTCAGGGGGCTACAATCATGGTGTGACATCACATTAACAATGCAAAATTTGAAAGATTTGAGTCCTCCAAAAGATACACACCAATCAGTGATTCCGTTACTTGGGATACAAGCTTGGCATTGATCTTTTGAACGACCTGTAGAGCTTCTGAATGTCTTCCTGAGGTATCCTCGCGGCTATCCTCCTATTACCCCATTGAGAATCCTGTTTCAGACTCAAAATACGCCAACGAACGCCAACTAATAGGCACCGCACCACAGTATTTTAGTATTGCTACAGCGCGTCAAATGAACAGCACACAAGGTCATATGTGAGATCAGGTCTGAGGTCACAGGCCAAATAAAACCAAAATAAGTCATGAACGGATTGCTAAAGTAACGATTGGCTTACTGTAGTATTTTAGAGGAGTGATTCCAGACTTTTGTCAAAGAGTATATATGCTGAATATTCTGATGACCTTGAATTTGACCTTTGCCCTCATTTTCAAGGTCAAAGCACATGATGGCTAAAATCTCGCTTATTATCGACTTTACAGCTTACGAGTCAATTGTACACATATAGGAAATGATATATACCGAATCTTGTCATGACCTTGAACTTGACCTTTGACCGCATTTTCAAGATCAAAGCATAAAATGGCTTATATCTCGCTTGTTATCAACTTTGAAGCTGAATAATCAATTGTGATTATATATTAAACGATATATGCTGAATAGTGTCATGACCTTGAATTTGACCTTTTAAACTAATTTTCAAGGTCAAAGCACAAAATGGCCAATATCTCACTTATTATGGACCTTACAGCTTTGCAATCAATTGAGCACATACAGGAAATGATATATGCTTAATATTGTCTTGACCTTGAATTTACCTTTGACCTCATTTTCAAGGCAAGAGCACAAAATTGCTGATATATCGCTTATTATCGACTTTGCAGCTTGGGAATCAATAGTGAACATATGGGAAACGATATATGCTGAATGTTGTCATGACCTTGAACTTGACCTTTGACTTCACTTTCAAGGTCAGAGCACAGAATAGCTAATATCTTGCTCACTGTTGATTTCGCAGCATAGGAATCAAGTGTGGGCATGAAATGATATATGCTGAATATTCGTGTGACCTTGAATTTGAGCTTTGACCTTGTTTTCAAGGTCACGGGACAAAATGGCTAATATCTAAGATGTAAAACATTGTCCGTTAACCTTTCTTAGCCCTTTTATTCATTCGCGCGTTTGAAATAAGGAACAACTTTGCTGGTTCACTCTGCGTGGCTGTTTTCCATCACTGATTTCGTCATGATGATTCATGATGTACACAAACTACATACTTTGGATACTCTTCAATCCGCAAGTTTCGCGCTTCTTGACATGTGTCAAATTCATTAGGAATGTTTGTAAACTTTGTTTTTTGGGAATCTTCAGGTGATAAAACCAATTTTGGAATATTCCAGGCAGTATGATAACTATGGTCACTTAGGCACAGAATTTGAACCTTGAGCCTGAGTATTTCTTGCGAAAAGTTAAGGAAACTTTTACTTTCAAAAACTCCCAATTGAAACAAATTTCAATTGAAACAACACACTAAAACGAGTTCACGATGTTTTTCGGACGCATAAATGCTGACCATAAATTCACAAAATATACATTCGAAACACAATTTTTGTTTATTTTATAGTTTTCAGAGTTCAGATTTATGTTGAGTATCTTGGCACGCGAATGGAATTTCCTGACATCATCCGATTTTTCACTGGAGTTTCATCACACATGACGCATGCAACCAACTCCTGTTGATGGATAGACTTTCCTTGTTTTTTGTCTTACATTTGTGGTTACACACAGTGAGGTAATCGCGGAAAGTATTGCGCCCTCGCATGTACACTGGAATAAATGGATTGTTTTATGTTCACTCCAGATCTGTATTGGGCGTGATTTCATGTAAGAGATATAGTTCTTGACAACAACACATTCAGCTGCATGTATCCTAACAAGTATCAAAATCTGGTTCTAGCCTTTTTAGAATATAACATAGAATAGAAAAAAATGTAGATTCATATGGAATAAAGCAATATTCAATATTCATATTCATGAGAATATTGAATCTGAATCCCTAGGTAACTATGAAACGATGGGAAAACAAAGGAAAGTCGTGCTTTTACATGGATGAATTGATATTTATGATCCCGTACAGACGTTGCTAAATTACATATTAATATTATTGCATTGTATTTTGAGGACATATGTTTTTATGGCATAGAGTACTGGACACCTAGGAAAAAATGTTAAATCCATGGCAAAGTAATTAGACCCTCGCAAACAAACATCAGCTCCGTGGAAAATATTAAATCTTTGGATTCAATGTTAACGTACATCACAGACTTAACGTTCACCCAAAGAATATACGGTCGAGTGCTGATCTCACACCGTATGAAAAAGTGTCATGATGTTTTCATCATTCTCATTCCAAAAGTGACAGTATCATGCTGAAGTGTTCGATCAAAACTCGAAGTAACGTACCGTACATACATGTATTTTGTGTCAAACTAGACGTCAAGGCCTAAAGATGCCTTGGAGGCATTTCGGTATTGAGACTACTTTATAATATTGATAACTTGTTTTACCATGGGCTCTAGGACACGCTGTTTCCAAGATATCGACGAAAGTTAATCCATAATACCCCATGGACATGTTTGTCTAGCGCGACAAGTCCGAGAATAACGTCCGAACCACCGTTTCTGAGATATCGACAAAAACGAAAAATGTCGACTCGGCAAGAAAATTTCACGTCAAGGACTAAGTTCATCCATAATACCCCTCAGACATGTTTGTTTACGACGACGAGTCCGAAAATAACGTCCGTTTCACTCTACTATGCATCGTTTCCGAGATATCGACGAAAACGAAAAATGCCGACTTGTCAGAAAAATCCAAGGTCAAGGTCAAAGGTCATCCTTATACCCATCAGACATGTTTGTCTAGGGCAACGAGTCCAAAAATAATGTCCGTTTCGCTCTACGACGCACCATTTCTGAGATATCGCCGAAAACTAAAAATGCCAACTCGGCGAAAAAATTTCAGGTCAAGGTCAAAGTTCATCCAAAACCCCCTCAAGACATGTCTGTCTAGTGCCATGAGGTCGAAAATAACGTCCGTTTCGCTCTACGACGCACCGTTTCTGAGATACCGACGAAAACGAAAAATGCTGACTCGGCAGAAAAATTCAAGGTCAAGGTCAAAGGTCATCCTTAATACCCATCAGACATGTTTGTCTTGTGCCACGAGTCCGAAAATAACGTCCGTTTCGCTCTACGACACACGGTTCCCGAGATATCGACGAAAACGAAAAATGCCGACTCAGCAGAAACATTTGAGGTCAAGGTCAAAGGTCATCCTTAATACCCCTTAGACACGTTTGTCTAGGGCGACGAGTCAGAAAATAACGTCCGTTTCGCTCTTCGATGCACCGTTTCCGAGATATGCAGGAAACCTCAAGGATGACGGGCGAAAACTCTTCTGACCTCTAGGTCAAAGGTCGTTTGACGGATTGATCCCAAAATCAATAGGGTTCTTCCCTGTTGATATATGAACCTCCATGCAAAGTTTTGCAGCCATTGCCTACATACTTTTTGAGTTATCGTGCGGAAACAAAGTCCAAAAAACAACATTGATTTCATCCTCACGGACCTCACGGACCTCGGATGAGGCTGAAAAACAATAGGGTTCTTCCACATAATATGTCTGACCAATGCTGAAAATTTGGCGAAGATACATCTAAGATAAGTTATCGGTCAGAAACCAAAACGGCGGAAAAAAAAGAAAAAAAAAGAAGAAAAAAAATTCTGCTAAAACCATAAAGGCATTTCTTCCGAAATGCCCTAATAAAAAATCAATGTTTGTAAAAAGAACATGAATAAAATATATATAAAAAATGTTCATAGTAAATTATTCATGGTGAATTAAGTAGGTTTTCACTTGATGCAAACTAGAGTAAACGGATATGAATAGACATTTTCATTGGTACTTGTAATAATATGTTCAAACACTGTAGATTTTCAGCTACCAATATAAATTTTGGAAACTAGCAGGCTCAATTCTTGTTTAGATTTCTGGAAAAGAAACACAGAATGAGGCACAAAACTCCTATAAAATTTCGGCCTTTCGCATGTCTATATTTGAATAAAAAAAGGGTAGAAAAAACCCCAAGAATTTGTTGAAAAAATAATCAGACATGCATTTTAAAACACATGTATACTAGACGCCTTAGATCTATGTGAATAATAAGAGGTCTTCTCGAAAGTCTCCTCAACAACAACCAACAACACCAGTCTCGTTGTCAAAACATTTCTCTTGAAGGTACATAATATATGTAGGTCTTGAACAGGGTCTCGAACTTGTGTGATTATATACTGGTACTTATGTAGTGTCGATATGAAGCGTGCATGTTACGTGCAAGGCCAATTTTTATTAAACAACGAATATCACTCTTCACTTCAATCAGGTAGAATAAGTAATGCTAAGCTTACATCACATAAAGTAAGGGTTCTTGATCACACTTAGAAGTAGTGTCCGTCAAAGACAGAGCTGATATATATCTACTCACTTAGCTGAGTGGTATACTGCAAACATATTGTGTCAATATTTTTATCACATGCTAATCGATTTTGGTTGCCATAGCAACGAAATTGGCCGATTGGCGACACATTTTGTGCTCAAATTAGCCTGTTTAACACACATGGCTTGTGAACACTCTACGAGTGGGAGTTTTCAAAGAATGATGATGAAATCGCACAGGGTCGATGAGAAAGACTGTTACACGAAACCTATTGTTTTTCAGAATGATCAAATAAATATTAATTAGTTAATGGACTAACTTATTACGACCATTGAAATACCCACTTTGACATCTGTGATCACTCCAATACCCTGTACTGTGAAAGCAAATGGCACTGCGTTCTTGTTCAGAATGGAGAACTGATGTTTTTGGTGGAAACAGAACAATATTATCGAATAAGTTAACGTAAGTTTTATTAGTTAAGTCTATTATTGACCACAATAAAAATAGTTAAGATGAGAAACATTTATTATTAAGCTCAACAAGTTGAAGGTTTTGTCCAGTATAGATTTCATGGGTGTAACCGAATAAGTTAACATTATTTGAACTAGTTAAGTATATTATTGACCACAATAAAAATAGTTAAGACAATAAATATTAATTATTGGGCTCAGCAAGGTATAGGTTCTGTCCAGTAGAGATTTTATGGCTGTAACTGAATAAGTTAACATTATTTTTGCTAGTTAAGTCTATTATTGACCTCAATAAAAATAGTTAAGACGAGAAACATTTATTATTGATCCAACAAGTTAAAGGATTTGTCCAGTAGAGATTTCTGGGTGTAACCGAATAAGTTAACATTATTTTTACTTGTTAAGTCTATTATTGACCACAATAAAGATAGTCAAAACAAGAAATATTTATCATTGGGCTCAAAAAGTTAAAGGTTTTGTGCACTACAGATTTCATGGTTGTAACCAAATATGTTAACATTATTTTTTTTGCTAGTTAAGTCTATTATTGACCACAACAAATATAATCAAGACGAAAAACATTCCCTCTATATACACTACTCTATTCCTCTACACATGTTCCACTCGGATCAGGAGAGTCCGCCTCCACTGAAAAGAGCAAGTACTGTCTGAGGTTTTGTGGTATGACGTCACAGAGGCGATCGTACGCGGCGTCCGTGGTTAGGGTGGTCCCAGACAGGTTAACGACCACCTCGAGGACGTCACTCGAAACCATACAGCCGACAACCCACGGAAACCTGAATGAATACAGTACAGAGATAATATTGTCTTGTAAATTTGAGAAAAAAATTCTACTGCTTTTTTCAACAAATACCTCTATTTCGTACTTTTGACGAGTACATGTATGCCGCCTGAGAGATTAGAAGTGTTTTAAAGGTAATATTCTCGTTCTATGCATAACCAAACTGGAAACTTCGTTCCACCATCCATAAACAATGTATCATTCACATACATATAAATGCACGTAAACGAATGTGCGACTACTCACCGATGTTGCTGGCCGTCCATCAGGTCATACACCCTCATCACGTTGGCCCAAACTTCGTCAGCATTGCTCTCAGAAGCGAGACTGGTCAGCTCTGACTGGGGAGCATTGAAGTCACATGGACCAGCTGCGGACCCGGTTCTCAGGTCAAGTGACAAGGAGTCCTCTGCTGATAGATTCGGTTAGCTATCACGTGGCAGTAATGGTTATGGTAAGGGGGACACGACGCAAATACGCGCCCAAGATATGTACATGTATAAGCGAATGATGAATATGACTTGGGCAAAACTCAAGACTGCTATTCGGTTACATACTCAAGTTGGATTTCAGAGAGAAGAAGGTGAACACACGTGCTTACTAGTACCTGATAAAATACTTGGGGTTGAAACTGCTGCGCCATCAGATTCTGGGCGTTCCTCGCGCAAATCCAGTACAAAATCTGTCACTGGACTTGCATCCTCCTCCACTGCACTGTTTTGTTGAGCAGTACGATTAGCCAGAACAGTCTCAACTCTTTCCCTCTGATCATACCCAGCGTCATGCTGTCGCGCATCCGGGAAGGCTTGACGGTCGAGCAATGTATGCTGTTCTGCTGCATACCCTGACCCCATGCACTTGGTATTTCTGAGACTCAGCTCCTCCACAGATACATGCTGATAGGTATAGGCTCCTCCTACATCGGATTCTGCTGGATCCCCTGATTTGGTGCATTCAGTATCACCCGGGCTCTCCTCTTCTTCACCCATGACAACTGCTGGAGCGATGCTAGAAACCTCTCGGTTCGTATTTTTCGCTTTATGCTCATTTGGACCACTTTTCCGATCATCCTGTGGATTAAGGTTATATTCAGTGTGTTCCGTCGACAAAATACTCGAGCCTTTACCACTATCTGAATCTCTGGTATGTTCATTATTTGGTTGACCGATCTCAAGTCTTTTTATATCAATATTTTCCGTCAAAGAGATGAGATTTCCATAACTCCCGGCGACTTCAACAAAATTATAGATCGTAAAGTTGTTACGCGATATACCAGTAATATCTTGTATCTTCTGTAGTTTTGGCTCTTCAGTTTCTTGTTGAGGAATCACTGTCACTTTGGTAATTGCCTCTCTTTCACCTCCTGTAGAGGAACTATATCCAGCCTTTGGTTGAATTTCGTCTGCCTCTTCATTTAGATCAACTTCACCTATCAATGTGGTACAGGTGCCATCCGACGACACTTCTCTGTTACTTTGACAACACCATGGAGCGCACATGCAGGATTTTGTGTCCCCATCTTCAGTAGCTCTCCGTTGCTTCATTTTTGTGGTCGGAGTTGTTTCTTCTGTGCATTTTGTAACTCTCTTGGTGTGATCCCGAGAACTAGTAGAGGGATCATTGGGCTGCTCCTCTCCCGCCTCAATGTTAATGACGATCGGTTGACCATTTTCTGGTCAATAAAACCAAACTTTGTTAAGGATTTTATCACACGTTGGGATATGTGGCCGCTATGTTATTCATGGATTGATTGACAAGATGATATTTACCTATCTGCAGTGTTGGGTTATTAATTTAGAAACAGTCCATAATACTCACCATGCTTAACTCGCTTCACGTATACCACGATGCTGACGTATATTACCATGCTGACCACGATCAATGTTGTTGATGCTATCAAGGCTTTTCGTTGCATTGGCAAAGCTGCGAATTCTAACGACGTTTCTGATTCAAAGCCCTGTTGCTCCTGAATCCCATTGGATAGAGACTCTGGTCTTTGCGTCGTTAGCTGGAGTTCGGGATGTTCTGGTGTGGTTGTATAATCTGCGAAACAGGAGCAAAGATCACATCGAAGGACTTTCATGCAAGATGCATTATTACATATGTCATATTCAATTAGTTCTGTTTACTTGATGCATTACCTGGACAGTGCAACATGCATTCTTCATGGGTATCCAACCCTGGATGACAGAGAATCCAACAGGAAGCACAGACATGCGTGTGAGGCTCCAGAAACTCCCCAGGAAGACAGATAGGGTGCGCCATCTTCGAATAGTGCAATAAAATAATGATAATGTTCCTTCGAGGGGTTATCTGCAAAGTGGTGTGTGTACTACATGTATTTGAACACTTGGCCAAGGTGTATAATACTGTATATGTGGGGCACAACCGAGTACTTCAGGTATTATCGCTGTCAAACACTTGATTGCATTGGCCTCTGTAGAGTAGAAAACACATGTATAAGACCAAGGGTCCTGTAGCTCACCGACAAGTGCCAGAATAATGCACTTGCACTTACATCAAATTTCGCCACTGGTGCTGGACAAGAGTCAATAATGATAATTTCAGCGTCAATTACTGAAAACTAGCAGTAATACCAATGTGTACAAGTAGCATATCCATAATGTGATTATTATGATAACCCGAGGTCATCTCAGGTCAAGTTCACGGTCGCGGGAATGTCATTCATATAGGACGACTATATGTTCCTAATACAGACGATTTTGTGTGTACATAAACTTGAGTTTCAACGCTGAAGGTTATCATAGATCAAGTTCAATATCCCCAAAAGAGGCTTCATATAGGACATTCTATGTGTCCAAAGTACGACAATTGAGTTTTGTATCCAAACATAGGCCCAAGGGACCTGTAGCTTACCGGCTAGCCAATAGTAACTTCAAGGTTACAACTATATGTGGCGATTTTGCCCTAAGCACGCGGCAGGTGATTGTAAACATAAAAGCCATTTATGTGGCCTTTCTGTACTTGGCCTTGTTTTGACATGCTCCGTTCGAGCGTGCGTTGCCACGGCGACGTATTGTAATTTACGCTCCAGTAAACTATAACAATGGATCGATTTAACCTCGCGTGCGCCCTGCAGTTTCTGGTGTATTATATATACACTGGAAGCGACTCGTTCGAGGAGATTGTCCAAGATCGAGACTAGGACGCACACGAGGCTCGCCATGAGCTTTGTGTTCCCTGGGTCTGAGTAGTGGGCTCCTAGAGCCCTGGGGACGATTTCCGTGGGGAGGCCCGGGCTGGGAGAGACGAGTTGCTGACTCGGGGGCCTTCGGCCCTGTGGATCGCCAGCTCTCTCCCTTCCCGGGACATGTGACAGAGGCTCTGGCCAGCATGTCGGACTGTACGGGGTTCCGTCCCCGAGGCAGACCGCGGCTCGCCAGGCCCCGCCAGTTAACACCGTGGTGATGAACCAGTTTCTGAACGGTGTCCGTAGGCCTGGGAGTGTCGGGTGGGCTGTTACCTGGTTACCGTTAATGATGAAGTAGTTACCGTGTCCGCCGCGACCTCCGGTGAGCGGCCCTGCCGCGAGGATCCGGAATAGCGGATGCGCGTCCGCAAGGACTCGGATGAGAGAGGACTATCCTCGAGGATCCCGAAGAGCGGACGGTAGTCAATAACTTTACATTGGTGCCGTGACCAGGATCAGTCCGACAGTGTTCCATCGCAGCCTACCGTCACAGTGTTGTCGCCTCCTTAGTCCCTGGGGATCGCCCGCTCCTCAAGGACGTCTCGAAAAAATGACGAGAGCGAAAGAGAAGGCCAAAGATAAGGCCGATGAATCCAAGGGGAGGGATAAGGGTGGAAGTGTCGCGGACCACACCCGGTCACGCGACAGCCCCCGTGAGACGTCTCCGGACGACTCCGGCGGCCGGAAGGAACGCGCGGAAACCTCCGTGGACAAGACCCCGTCCGCGGAGACGACTCCGGCGTCCCTGGCTCCGTCTTCGGACGTAGAGTCGGGCCCCGCGGGGCCGCAGCAGGAGTTGCCGTCAAGGCCGGACCTTGACGTGTTAGGCGCGGTGGGTGGAGCTGGCAACGGCTCTACGCCGCGCCCGCCCGCGCCCAGAACAGATCCGTGGCAATCGGCACCCTTCCATAAGACGCCTTCGAGCGTCCGGAATCGAGCGCCGATGCATGCGGGTCCTTCTGGACGAGCGGACCAGTCTTACCAGATGCCGCACCCGGCCGGGTGGGCTCCCTCGCGGGCCTCTGGCATGGGTTCTGGTCGGTCCGCACCGGGCAGTGTGGTGGATCAGCTCACCGACGCGCTTGGCGAGCTGGCTCCCCTCGGGCGCTATGACCGCGCCCGGTCGCCCCATCAGGGACGATCAGACCGGCGGAACCGCTCCCCTTCTCCGCTGTCACAAGGCAACTCGGGGCCTTTGACGGAGAGGGAGAGGTGGCTGATATCCGAGGCGCTTGTACTGTTCAAGCGGAATCAGCTGCATTCGAGCGTTGACCCGTCGGTCACCCTAAGTCCGGGGATGTCTGGGCCAGTAGCCCCTCCCCAAGTCCTGCCGAGTCCGCAGGCGCCAGTGGCCCCCGCAATGGGACCCGCGCCTGCCCCGCGGCTCGGAGGCACCACGTTGGCGACCGCGTCGACCGTTCCGACGGTTGGAGCGCAAGCCGCGTGGTCGACTTACCCTGGCACGTACAGTGTGTCGGACGGGCAGTGGCAACAGGCGGCTTCGGCCCCAAGCTTTGCCGCCCCTTCTGGAGCCTACCCAGTAGGTTCGATGGGAGCCCCGCCCGCACCTAGCCAGAGTGGGTTTTCAGCGGGAATGATCCCGGCGGCAAACGTGAGCTTCCCTGCTCCTATGTCCGCGGCGTCGATGTTTGCTCCGGCAGACTCCGCCGCAGGCGTGGGAAGCGCGCGGAACTTGCCGCAGTACACGGACGACCCCGGAGCCGGGACCGCACGTCGGGCGCGTAACAAACGCGATGACGGGCCCGACCACTCTTCGTGGCGGAAACGGTTCAACGGGGATAACGCCGACTTGGAGGACTACTTGCTCCAGGTATGGCGTACCGCCGTGTACGAAGGATGGTCCCAGCCTGAGGCTGGACACGTCCTCGCGGGGAGCCTGGAAGGGAAAGCTCTCCGCGTGATGCCGTGTCTGCCGGTAGGAACAGTGACGTTCGGCGAGGTTGCTCGTCAACTTCGCCTGCTGTTCCCGCCGACGACCAATCGGCGGCAGTCTGAACGAGAGTTCAAGGCGCGTATCCGCCAGCCGACTGAGTCCGTGACAGACTATGCGTACGGCTTACGCATACTCGGCCGGAAAGCCTTCCCGGACATGGACTCCAGACGGTTCGAGACGATGCTGATCGATCAGTTCATCGATGGCCAGCCTTACCACCTAGCGTACGGGCTGGCCACCCATGAAAAGCGATCGATGGAGGAGGCGATAGACTCCGCGCTTGCGCTTGAGATGGCTGTCCGTCCTAGACAGTTGCCTCCAGCCTCGGCTCCGGCCCCGGCTGTACCCGCGCAGGTGGCGACTCCTCCTCCGGTCAAGGCATCGCAGGTAACCCCGTGGCAGGACCCGGTCGTCCGGGAACCCGCCAGGGAACCTACCCAGCAGTGGGTTAGTGCGCCGGCACCCTCTACAGGGGCGCCCGCACCTGCGGCACCGGTCGCCGCGCCGCACTCGCCTTCGGACGAGTGCGACATAGAGGAATACGACCTCGGCGCCGCGCAGATGATTGCGCACTGCGCCGGGCTCGAAGCTCCGGGAGCCGCAGAATGTTGCGCGTTCACCTCCGGACCAGCTCAGAACCGTCCCTGCTACTTCTGCGGAAAGCAGGGACACTTTTGGCTGAAGTGTCCGGAGTTGTTGGAACGCCTGCGGTCGCGCGGATACCAGGGAGCTCTCCCTGGCCCGCAACGGAGGAATTCCTTCCGGTCTGGTCCTCCGGGACAGCAGAATCGGAACCCGCGGCAGGGAAACTAGATCCGGACGTGGTGGCGACCAACACTGCGTCCGGGGATAGTTGTTCGGTGGCAAACGATGCCGCCCCACCCGCTGATGAGCAGGACGGACCCCAAGTGGATATGACTTCTCCGGAAGTAGTCCTTGGAGACCAGTCTAGCTCCTCCGCGGCTGAGGCGGATGGCGAGGACTCCGTAGATGAGCCCAGCGCGTGCGAAAGGTATCGCCCGACCTGCGCGCTGGTGAGGGACCCCTGCTGGTACCTGCCCCTGTCCTTCGGACGGGAGCCGGTCCGGTTCCTCATAGACTCAGGCTCGGAGGTGACCCTCGTGGCCGCCGGAACGTTTAGGAAGGAGCCCGCACTCCGCAACCTTGAGTTGCGAGATCCCGGACCATACAAGCTCTACGGAGCGGGAGACAACCGCATCCGTATCCATGGCATCATCGATCTGCCTATTACCCTTGGGGACAAGGTGTATCTGACAGAGGCGATCGTGGCGGATATCGGAGCGGCCGGGATAATTGGGATGAATTTCCTACGGGTCCACCGGGTGATTGCCAACTTTAGCGCTGGCGAGTTCCGGATGGGAGAGGACACACACTTCCTCTTCCGCTCGGGCCCGATGCATTCATTCCAGATGCGGACATCGCGCACTGTAGTAGTGCCGCCGATGAGTGAGATGATCATCGAGACGAGGCCGCGGCGTCCCCGCATGCCCCTCGATGGTCGTCCGTGTATAGTGCAACCCGTGAGCAGTTTCGCCGCAGGAACTGGGCTCGTGCTGGGTGGGGCCCTGGTCATGTCCAACCCCCGCGCGATGCCCATCCTTGTGGTGAATCCTACGGATGCTCCGATTGTACTGAAGCGCGGATGCATAGCAGCTACTGCTATTCCCGCGGCTTCGAGTCGTGTCATCCCCGACGATCCGGTCTGCCGCGCTGCGTGCGCGGCGGCGGCCGCCGGAGATGATCCGTTCACCCTGCCGGACCATTTGGAATCTAGGGTTCCGAAGGACCGGCTGGATGAAGAGCAGCGCCAAGCGCTCCGCAGACTGCTGCGGCAGTATGCGGATGTGTTCATGGGTCCTGATGGTGCGGTTGGCAAGACTGACGTCGCCAAGCACCGCATCGACCTCGTGGACGAGCGTCCTCTCAAGCAGCGTCTTCGTCGGGCAGCAATAGTGCACCAAGAGGTCATAGACCAGGAGGTGCAAAAGATGCTCGACTTGGACATCATCGAACCCAGTGACAGCCCTTGGGCCAGTCCGGTGGTTATGGTGAAGAAGAAGGACGGCTCGTGGAGGTTCTGCGTGGACTATCGGAAACTCAACGATGCCACGCGGAAGGACTCATATCCTCTCCCGCACATTGAGGATACCTTCGATGCCCTGGCCGGGTCGCACTATTTCTGTGCTCTGGATCTGGCCTCCGGGTATTGGCAGGTGGAGATGGAGGAGAGTGATCGGGCGAAGACTGCCTTCGTTACCAAGAACGGGCTCTACCAATTCAAGGTAATGCCGTTCGGGCTCTGTAACGCACCAGCGACGTTCGAGCGCCTCATGGAGATGGTACTCAAAGGGTTCCTCTGGAAGCGATGTATGGTCTACATCGACGATGTCGTCGTGTATGGCCGGTCGTTCGAGGAAACCCTCACCAACCTCCAGATGGTGCTCCATCGCATCCGCGGAGCAGGGCTTAAATTGAAGCCAAGTAAGTGCGAGCTATTCGCGCAGGAAATCCTGTACTTGGGCTTCATGGTAACGGGCACCGGAGTGAGACCAGACCCCGCAAAGGTGGCGGCCGTGCAGAAATGGCCTCCGCCATGTAACGTGGCGGACGTGAGGTCCTTCTTGGGCTTCGCGAGCTACCACCGCAGGTTTATTCGCGGCTTTGCGGAGATCGCGCGTCCCCTTACTATCCTCACGGAAAAGGGCGCCGATTTTGTTTGGTCCGCCGAGCAGGCTAACGCCTTCTCGGGACTCCGGCAGGCCTTGGTAGTGGCCCCGGTGCTGCGGCACCCTCGTCCGGACTGCGAGTTCATCTTGGACACCGACGCGAGTAACTTCGCGCTCGGCGGTGTCCTCTCGCAGATCGTGGACGGGCAAGAGCGGGTAGTAGCTTATGCGAGTGTGGCCTTGAGCCGCTCTCAAATGAACTACTGTACCACTCATCGCGAGTTGCTCGCGGTGGTTACGATGACCAAGCGCTTCCGGCACTATTTGTTGGGACGCCATTTCCGTTTGCGGACTGATCATAGTTCGCTGAGATGGCTCCTCAACTATAGTGAGGCCGATGGCTTGGTGGCGCGGTGGCTCGTCAAACTCCAAGAGTATGACATGCAGATAGAGCACCGCGCTGGTAAGTTGCACGGCAACGCGGACGGCCTGTCCCGTTGTCATAAGTGCAAGAATCCGGGTTGTGCAGGGATGGCACCATTCCAGCAAGCCGCGGATTCGTCCTCAGACTCGGAATTGGACGTTCCGGGGAGACCGCAGGCCGCCGCCCCCTCTAACAACACGGCGGCCGGAGCGTCTAGGGCTCATCTCCGCGCGCGGACCCGCCGATATCGGCGAGGGCGTCCCGCATATGAAGCGGAGGTGCGGCTCAGCTCCAGCGAGTCTTCCTCGAGTCCAGCGGTGTACTCCTCGTGGGTACCCTCGTCCTCTGGAGAGTCTGAGTATGAGCGGTCCTTGCCCCCAGTGGTGATGGCCGCTGCGGCGCAGCCGGACGCGACGGATGAGGAGCCTAATTACTTGGGTGGCTACTCTCCGGCGCAGATAGCTGCGGCGCAGAGAGCTGACAGAGCTCTGGCACCGGTAATCACAGCCCTTGAGGCCGGCCAGAAGCCCTCGAAGGATGAGCGGAAGACCTACAGGGAGGAGACCTTGTCTCTAGTATCTCAGTGGGAACGACTCTCCTTGAGGGATGGCCTCTTATACCGGCGCTATGAGCCACCGACCCCACTGCCTCCAATATGGCAGTTGGTGCTTCCGGCGGAGCTGCGGAAAGAAGTACTCCACCAGTTGCACGACCTCCGGGTGACCGGTCACTTGGGAATCCGGAGGACCGTCCATAGGCTACAACAGCGCTTTCATTGGCCTGGTAGCGGCTTGGACGTGCACCGGTGGTGCGCAGCCTGCCCTCGGTGTCAAGCTCGCAAAGGAGTCCCGACTCCTGGCCGCCACCCCTTAACCACGGTTAAGGCGGGCGCGCCGTTTGATCGGATAGCTCTGGATATACTGGATACCCACCGGGTCACCCCGCGCGGTTTCCGGTACATCCTGGTGATATCCGACTATTTTACCAAGTATACCGACGCCTACCCACTGCGCCGCCAGACTGCGGACGAGGTAGCTCGGTTATTGGTGAATAGATGGGTGGTGTACCATGGGGTACCTAAACAGGTACATTCGGATCAGGGCACGCAATTTGAGAGCAACCTGTTCCGGAACCTAGCACAGATGCTAGGGAGTACCAAGGTGCGTACCACCCCCTATAGGCCCCAGTCTGATGGCCAGGTCGAACGTTTTAATCGATCGGTCCTCAACATGCTGGCGGCCTTTGTGAATGATCGTGCGAATGATTGGGATGACCACCTCCCGTATGTCTTAATGGCGTACAGGTCGTCGGTCCACTCTTCGACCGGAGTTACTCCGCACGCGATGTTGTACGGCCGGGAGTTAAATTTGCCCGTGGATATTATGTATCCAACTGCGGCAGAGACCGGCGCAGTACCCCAGTGCGGTCCGGAGTACGTGGAGTGGATTCGCCGCGCCCTGGCGAACGCCCATGATTTCGCGCGCGCGCGCCTGGACAAGTCTGCCCTCCGGCAGAAGCGAGGCTATGACGCCCATGCTAAGGGTAGGCCAGCTTTTGCGGAAGGCGACAAGGTGCGCTACTATTATCCGCCGCTTAAGCAAGGCAATAAATTTGCTAAGCCGTGGATAGGCCCGTTTACCGTACTGAAACAGGTGACAGATGTGGACTACCGGATCCGGAGGGATTCCGATCCGGACAGGGTTCTGGTTGTCCATATCGATAATCTGAAGAAGTACGAGGGCCCGCTTGTCATGGATCCGCTAATTCAAGATGCGGAACCGGATGATGCTCCCGTATGGGATCCGTCCGGTCAGCATCCGCGGACTCCGGACGAGCGTGTGCGCCGTATGGTGGGCCTCCCGGACCTCTCTGACCCGTCAGATGATGGGCTGGGTGGCTATCAGCCAGATGACGGCGATCCGCAGGTACCCCCACTCCCTCCAGTACCTGCGGATGACGGGCGGCCACGCCGGAAACCACGTGCGCCAGCCCGGTATGGGTGGGAATAACCTTCCGCCCATGCGGATGCGTCTGCGGTACCCGTCTATCATACTACGGACGGGTTTTAGGTCGTTCCGTGAGAGTCCGCACGACTTACCTCCGCGGGTGGCTACTTTGTGGCCATCTTCGGAGTTGAGGTCCGCGGAGACTTTCATGTCGTAACGCCGCCGCTCCGCATCCGCCCTCCTGTAGTTTCTAGCGCCAGGGACGTGCGGATGGCCGGTCCGCACCTTGTGGACGGCTGTCCGGCGTAATCCGTACAACGGTTACGCTGGCCGGACGAATTTACTGATTCGGCCGGACGCCCCTGGTCCCGGGACAACCTCTTATATGGCCAGACTGAGGTTGGGATTTACGTCCGCTACGGGAGAAGCGTCTTCCCACGGATTTGGGGAACTGGCTCTGGACGCGGGGATAGTGTCCGCCGATGAGGACTGATGTCCGCGGTTCGTCCGCGTGACTCGTCCGGCGTCCGCGGCGCTTTAAGATAACGCACTTCGGTGTAGTTATCCCCCGTGAGCCACTACTGTAATTGCGGTTATAGTAGATTAAGGTTTCTTACGGCAGGAAACCGACTATCCATTATGATAATGGAGCGGTTGTTAAGTCCGCGTGTGCGGACCAGCCGCGGCAGCGGGTGACGCTCGTTCTCGTCCGGATCGTACCTTATAATACGCGGTCCGGCCGGAATGACCGGAACCCCGGCCTCCTTCTAAGAAGGGGGTCGTATATTACATGCGCAACACTTGTGGTGGCTTCTAATTCCAATTTCATCTTCATTGGATAAGGGCAATACGCCGTACAATGGTAGACGTCCGGCCTGGACTCCGTCCGCGGGCAGCCCCGGACGTCCGCCGGCTATTGCTTTCACCATCTTTGGGCGCCTCTAGATTGGGCGCCGGTATGAAGGGTTCGCCCCCTAACCAGTGCGGTTATGGACCATGCCGGCTCCGCGTCTAAATCTATTGGCTCCGCGCTCCGGTAGTCGTTTGAGGAGGCTCTGGGCTGGACCGGGCACCGCTCCGCGGCCGGGCAGTACGTCGGGGATGCTAGTGGGCGCTTTGCAAACGCCCATAGGGCGCCCGATTGTCTGTCCGGACGTCATGGGTATGTCCGATCGCCCTGTAAGCGTGCCAGCGGCTATGGGGAGTGATTTTGTTTATTTTCCATCTCATTTATTATTTATGGGAGGATTATAAGCCACAAGTGTGTGCGTGTTTCCCGTGGAAATGCTATTCTTACTCATTTATCCCATATATGAGAAAGTTTAGTGATATATCTTTTCCCTGGTGCAATAGAGAGTAAGAAATCGGGAGATTTCTGCTTTCGCAAGAGGGGTGTAGGAGATTGTGTACATTGTATCGAAGGCTGTATGCCGTGATCTATGAAAAGCATGCAAGCGGTGGTGGATTTATTTTCATTGCTGCTTGAGCGGTGTTAAATTTTTATTTATCGCTGCTGATAGGGTGACATAATCGTAACACCCACAAGTAGTTTGGCTTTTTGATACATTGTATACAATCTTTAACCTGCGAGGGTGATTAACTTCACGTCATTGATCGCCAGTGCGAAAGCTATTGCTAATGACTGCTGTTAATTACTGTAGTATTTTAGCGGGTTCCCCCGGGATGGCTTGTGTACACAAGCCACCCGTATACATGGCATGAAAGGAGTCACCGGGGGGAGATGCGTGTATGGGAATGCGGGAATGTAAAACGTCCTTTTGTCTGTCGATCGGGTAGATGCAGTGAATAGACGTTTCCACGGGAACGCGTCATACGATGCGTGTGCAGTATAACTGCCAACACTTGATGCCTATAATCGATGTAACTCGACACCTTCTCGTCATTCAAGCGCTCGGCACTGGTGGAGACGGATCTGCGGATCTGACTCCCAGTGTTTAGAGCGATTAGAGCGCTTGAAATGTCGGAAAGTAGCGACGGCTGGGGAGGTGATGAAGGGAGGGAAGAGGGGTCTCTTGAGCGCGGTAATTCGTACTCGAGACCCCTGTCTAGGCCCGAGGAGGATGACCGCGAGGACATCCCTCGGGGAGCCTATGTGGGTTCTGAGGAATCCAGCTCCAGCTCCGGTTCTTACTCAGGAACCGAGTCTGAGAGCGAGGTCGCGGAGGACCGCCCCGCAGAGAGTGACTCGGCCACGGCAGGCGCTGAGTTACTCCTAGATCCGTCGTCTTTTTCTCGTATGGAAGAGATGATGGACTGCGGTGGTGCGGGACTTGCTAGTGTGGACATTGAGTTGCATCCGCACCCGGAGATGCTTGCGTCTTTGGGTCCGGATGAGAGTACTCGTGCGGAAACCCGTCCGGATGGCCGTAGCCGTCCGGACACCGGTTCCGCCGAGAACTCCTCGGTGTCCGCACCTGCGGAGTCTGGTCCGCACGACCAGAAGGCCCCTGGGACTTGGGCGGAGCAGGTTGACGCGGCTGAGGAAGCCGCATCCCAAGCGCCGCCTCAGGAACAGGAGTCTGGCTCGAAGGAGACCGAGAACCGAGATGACGGGTTTACATCGCCCGTCTCTAGGCGTACTCGCCGTCGAGCCCGGGAGATTGCTCAAAAGCAGTGGAGAGCCCAGCAAGAGCTGGAAGCCGCTGAACATGGGCAATCTGAGGCCGGATCCGACCCGGACCCGGCCTCCTCGCCTCCAAAGAAGAAAAAGAAGAAGCGGCCGCACCGGAAAAAGAAGTCCGGCGGCCCCTCGCCTCAAGCAGGATCGAAGTCCGGAGGACCTCAGCCACTGGCGCCTAAGCCGGGCGGCCAGAAAGGGTCCTCCGCCAAACCCGGAGTCGCCAAGACGCCTAATCCCTCGGGATCTGGTGCGGGCGGCGCCTCCGCGGGATCCGGCCCAGGCGCGGGAGGTTCCGGTAAGCGGGTGCCTATCAAGGCACCGAAAGGAACCTCCTCTTCTTCTTCCTCCGGTACCAAGAAACCTACCGGAGCTGCGGAGGTGGGGTCTAGTCCAGTGGACAGAGGGCGTCCCGTGCCGAAGGAGGGAGATCTTCGTTTAGAACTCCTCCGGAAGCGCGCGGAGCAAGACGGGGTCCACCTGTCTGACGCCGCACTGGAAGCGGGAGCGCGGGCCTTCGTTGCGCAGCAACGGAGGGCCGCGCCCCCACGCGGGAAGAGTGTGCCCCGACAAACCAGGTCGGAGAATCGTTCGGGGGCGGCCAAAAAGAAGAAACGGTCGTCCTCGGAGCAGCCCTCTATCCAGAGGCTGCGGGCCGAAATGGGCCCCGAACTCCCTGGAGTCCGTCAGGGACACATGTTCCTCCCGCGTTACGGCAGGGATCCGCAGGGACGCCGCACCGCGGCGGCCGGCGCGGCGGCCGACACGCCTTTCACACGGCCTCGTCCACTCACGGACGAGGAGCGTGTCGGATTGCCGCCCGAGCCAGAGGAGGGTGTAATATGCCAACTCTGTCCGAAATCCCTGGACGGGTATGAGGACCCGCACCGTGCGCTCAACCGGGATCGTAGGTACCCTACCTACGACCACTTGAGTCGACACATTGCGGGGTACCACTACCCCTGGATGCAAATGTTCGTTTGCAAGAGGTGCTACTCCGGCACCCCTCAGCAGCGATATTTCGCCAGTTTAGAGGCCCTAAACGATCACCGCTCGGGTGCACACCGCGGTGAGGGACTTCATCTCGTTGGAAATGAAGTGGGGCCTGTATTCAATTATGGATACATACCACCGAGGGTGGCGTCGTTCATGACTACGTCAGGGACGGCGAATCACCGGTTCTATCACTGGGGTCCATGGCGCTTTGCACAGCGCGTCATGGACGATGCCTGGAGGCAGTCTGGCGTTGTGTCCGCGGGCTCGAGCTACACCGCTCGCCTGACGGCTACGATGGGCCAGACCCCGGCGGAGTTCCAGGCGGCGGAAGCCGCCCGGACAGCAGCAGAGGCTGTCCGTGAACCGCCGGTGATCCAGGCCGGTGAAGAACGGCACCGGGTGACCATGATCGTGTCGGAGATGCCGCAGATCGCGGCCAAGACACGAGTGGCTACTCCTAAGCCGCGCCCCCAGCCAAAGACTCAGGGGAAGAGTTCGTCCGCCGGAAAGACTCCGGCCGGGACGACGCCCTTGCAGTCTCCGGGTGCGCTGACGCAGGAGGACTACCCGGGCTTGCTCGAGGTGACGGTACCCGCGGGTCCGTCTGAGGGACGGGTGGTGGCAGACACCTCCGCCTCCTCGAGTACCGCGTCGGCGGTCCCGCCAAGGACTCCACGCGTGACTCCCTCGGTAGCGAGCAGCAGCGGACGTGCGGTACCTCTCACGAGGTCGGCGTCCGCGTCCTCGTTGGTGGTTGAGGGGACGTCCGCAGGGTGGCAAAGCACTGCCTCCCTGGACTTGGACCCCCTCGACGCCACGGCGGACGTACGCCGGAGGCTCGGTCCCACGACCGCCAGCGTCTACGAGACTTTCCGCGAGTCTGTAGGCCAGGCGGTCGGCCATCGTCGCGATGGTATGGACCGGATCCCCGGTGATCCGGCGTTGGTGAACCTGCCGGTGCCTCGAGCCATTCGTGACTTGGGGTCCGCAGGTGTGGCCGCGTTGGTCCGCGCTCGGGAGGAGCACCCCTGGGATCACCCCCAGCGTGGTCGACTCACCCGAGCGGCGGAGTACCTTGTGGCGGAGATGGACAGCTCTCTGGATCGGTTCAGCCGGTGCCGCGCCGAGGCCTCCCGTGTCGCATGCGATCTCGCATACGACCAGGGCCTCATGGAAGGCACCCGGCGGAGCCTAGAGAGCCACCGGACTTTGTCGGCCGTCATTGAGCGGCGCGCGTTCGACCAGGGTCGGACCGCCGCTCTTGCCGAGCAGTCCGGGGCGTCCGCCCCCGCCCCAGAGGTGGCCGCACGGATGGAGCACCTGGAGGCTGAGAATGAGCAGCTACGGCGTCGTCTTGACGAAGCCGAGGCCGCTCGGACTCGCCTAATCCAGGGCGTCGATGACCCCGAGTCGTCCGCCCTGAACCAGGCGGCTCTCCGGCGCGCGGATGCCGCTTTGGAGCTGGCCATCTACCCATACCTAGTCCAGGTGTGGGGAGAGCGGACGGCCGGTCCACAGCGCACCCGCGATACGGTGGAGATGTTCCGCGCCATAGCAGATCTCGGCGCGACATCTCTACCGGCCTCCGTTGTGATGGCTCCGTCAGGACCCGGATTGCAGGGCTCACCACAAAAGCCCGTGCAAGCTCCACCGGGCCTGCCTCATCCGCCCGTGCAGCCGGCTTTCACTCTGCCGGCTCCGCTGCTTCCGCGGCGTAGGGACCCGTCACCGCCGCCAGACCCCAAGACAGGCGGCACGGATGAGGAGCCGATGACGACGGAGGAAGGCTAGGGTACTAGCCTCGTCGCTGCATGTGTGCGGCGGCGTGCCGGAGTCGCTCCCGCGGCTCCGCCCTGCCTCAGACCCGTTCTGCGGATCTGAGGAGCCGGCCGGCAGGGCGGTCGGCAACATTTTAGAGGTACTATCACTTTTGATCACTCGGTGTGTCGTTTTACAAAATTTCTAAATTTAAAGTCTAACCTTAAAGATATTCCAAAGACTCGACACACCGTCCTTTTATAATGGATGACCTTTCAAGGTCATCACACGGTTTTGGACCACCTCGGTCAAAATTTTAGCTTGTTTATGAGGATTTATTCAAAATTGCAAAGCGCGTTATAGTTTACTCCATAAGTCCGGGGGTAGTTCCCCATTCTTCCAAAAGGGACTCTTAAAGTCCTAGTGTTTGCGCCGTGACTTCCGGGCGTTGCCATCGTGCCTTCTTCCGGCCCCCGCCATGCGAAGCCTTCGTCGGGTTTCGAGCATTTTGGGCGCGGGCGGAACATGTTGGGGACCAACATTGTAAGAAGGGGGTAATGTGGCGATTTTGCCCTAAGCACGCGGCAGGTGATTGTAAACATAAAAGCCATTTATGTGGCCTTTCTGTACTTGGCCTTGTTTTGACATGCTCCGTTCGAGCGTGCGTTGCCACGGCGACGTATTGTAATTTACGCTCCAGTAAACTATAACAATGGATCGATTTAACCTCGCGTGCGCCCTGCAGTTTCTGGTGTATTATATATACACTGGAAGCGACTCGTTCGAGGAGATTGTCCAAGATCGAGACTAGGACGCACACGAGGCTCGCCATGAGCTTTGTGTTCCCTGGGTCTGAGTAGTGGGCTCCTAGAGCCCTGGGGACGATTTCCGTGGGGAGGCCCGGGCTGGGAGAGACGAGTTGCTGACTCGGGGGCCTTCGGCCCTGTGGATCGCCAGCTCTCTCCCTTCCCGGGACATGTGACAGAGGCTCTGGCCAGCATGTCGGACTGTACGGGGTTCCGTCCCCGAGGCAGACCGCGGCTCGCCAGGCCCCGCCAGTTAACACCGTGGTGATGAACCAGTTTCTGAACGGTGTCCGTAGGCCTGGGAGTGTCGGGTGGGCTGTTACCTGGTTACCGTTAATGATGAAGTAGTTACCGTGTCCGCCGCGACCTCCGGTGAGCGGCCCTGCCGCGAGGATCCGGAATAGCGGATGCGCGTCCGCAAGGACTCGGATGAGAGAGGACTATCCTCGAGGATCCCGAAGAGCGGACGGTAGTCAATAACTTTACATATATTCAGCATATATCATTTCTTATATGTCCACATTTGATTTCTAAGCTGCAAAGTCGATAATAAGCGAGATAATAGCCATTTTGTGCTTTGACCTTGAGAATTAGGTCAAAAGTCATTTTCAAGGTCATCAGAGTATTCGACATATATCATTTCCTATATGTCCGCAATTGATTCCTAAGCTGTAAAGTCGATAATAACGAGATATTAGTTATTTTGTGATTTGACCTTGAAAATAAGGTCAAAGGTCACATTCAATGTCATAAGATTATTCAGCTAATATCATTTCTTATATGTCCACAATAGATTCCCCCAAGCTGTAAAGTGAATAATAAGCGAGATATTAGCGATTTTGTGCTCTGACCTTGAAAATGAGGTCAAAGGTCAAATTCAAGGTCATCAGAATATTTGGCATATATCATTTCCTATATGGTCACAATAGATTTCTAAGCTGTAAAGTCGATAATAAGCGATATATTAGCCATTTTGTGCTCTGACCTTGAAAATGAGGTCAAAGGTCAATTCAAGGTCATGAGAACATTCAGCATATATCACTTCCTATATGTCCACAATTGATTCCTAAGCTGTAAAGTGAATAATAAGCGAGATATTAGCGATTTTGTGCTCTGACCTTGAAAATGAGGTCAAAGGTCAAATTCAAGGTCATCAGAATATTTGGCATATATCATTTCCTATATGGTCACAATAGATTTCTAAGCTGTAAAGTCGATAATAAGCGATATATTAGCCATTTTGTGCTCTGACCTTGAAAATGAGGTCAAAGGTCAATTCAAGGTCATGAGAACATTCAGCATATATCACTTCCTATATGTCCACAATTGATTCCTAAGCTGTAAAGTGAATAATAAGCGAGATATTAGCGATTTTGTGCTCTGACCTTGAAAATGAGGTCAAAGGTCAAATTCAAGGTCATCAGAATATTCGGCATATATCATTTCCTATATGGTCACAATAGATTTCTAAGCTGTAAAGTCGATAATAAGCGAGATATTAGCCATTTTGTAGTCTGACCTTGAAAATGAGGTCAAAGGTCAAACTCAAGGTCATGAGAATATTCAGCATATATCACTTCCTATATGTCCACAATTGATTCCTAAGCTGTAAAGTGAATAATAAGCGAGATATTAGCGTTTTTGTGCTCTGACCTTGAAAATGAGGTCAAAGGTCAAATTCAAGGTCATCAGAATATTCGGCATATATCATTTCCTATATGGTCACAATAGATTTTTAAGCTGTAAAGTCGATAATAAGCGAGATATTAGCCATTTTGTGCTCTGACCTTGAAAATGAGGTCAAAGGTCAAATTCAAGGTCACGAGAATATTCAGCATATATCACTTCCTATATGTTGACAATTGATTCCTAAGCTGTAAAGTCAATAACAAGTGAGATATTGGCCATTTTTTGCTCTGACCTTGAAAATGAGGTTAAAGGTCAAATTCAAGGTCACGAGAATATTCAGCATATATCATTTCCTATATGTCCACAATTGATTCCGAGTCTCTGATCTCAATATTAAGTGAGATATTAAGAACATTGTGGCCCATTATAAAGCATAGGAGAATTTAACATGGGAAAGTCCTATTTGGATCCCGTAAACAACATCAAAATGGCCGCCACACACAGACCGGAGATTCAAGAGCATCGAAACTTATACATATTATAAAGATACATGAGGGGAACATTTTGAAACTAAAATCTCAAAACTGATCAGACAGTTTTTGAGAAAATAATTTTTAAAGTTGAAAACATGCAAAAACAGCCATTTTTGGCATAAAAATGGCCGCCAAAACTGCATAATCGATTCAATAAAAAAAAATGAAAAAACGTCTGGGGGTATTAACCCAATACATATTCACACAAATTTACGGACAGATTCATCAGCCCGAAAAAAAAGATAAAAAATGTTAACAGATGATGTGGTGGACGACGACGACGACGGACGACGGACGAAAAACCACGACAATAGCTTATGGACGAAAGGAATGAGGTGACTTAGCTAATGTGCGACGATGCGAACGATACACATGTCGTATCGTATTTCCACCTTAAAGCAACTGCCTTCGAATGTATGCAATATTTTTTTTAAAAACCAAATTTTATTTAAACTCGTCTAATACGAGTCAACAACACATGTACACATTGATTTTGACGATTAAAGTCCGTCCGAGTTGTCTTTTTATCCCTTTTAACACACATTTTATACCAGTTTTGTATATAAACAAACGAAGTGTATCCATCAAACGCGAATGTACACAAATGCTAAAATTGGCTTTAAACGCCCACATCGAGTACATTTTTCCAGTTTTCATCTGCATATATCGTGTAGTTATGAGAAAATAACCAGTGATATACGGTGGTGTGCGTGAATCGTTGGTCCATCTTACACTTTTATGCTTGGTTTACATCTGCGTGTGATGAATACAGTTCATGTATTCACATGTGAACCGCCTGTTCGAATGAGCAAAATTTCTCAAAAGACTTGGTTGCAGACACAACATTTGATGTGAGTACATCTCATTGAGTTAATTTCATATGTTTAATATGAAATATAGTTTTAAAAAAAATATCGCCTGCTTTCGAAGGCAGTTGTTTTACATTTGACTTCAGATGACTACGAGTGCTCAAATGTCACGTTCAACCTCATAATATATAGATATTTAGCAAACCTGTTGAAAGTAGAGCTGAGGTTCATTTTATTATGATCAAGTTTATTAGGTGTGACCAAAAGATTTCGTTAGGCTAAATACTTGCTGTCCGGGGAGATTGAGGCTCGTACAACCAATGCAGTGGGAGACACAGTGAAATTTTCTCGCAAGATCATTTTCTTCTCGGAATGTACTGAATACTGAATGAAAAAATCGACCCTAAATTCTGACGTAAACAATTGTGACGGCAAATTTATCATGTTTCACTAACATGCTCACAGACGGATTTCATAGCGAAAGCGAATATGTTTCGTTGACTATCGAATTTGTCCCAAGTGATTCTTATCACCGTGCGTTCCACTTTACATTTTCCACTTCAATGAATACAGTTGCATTTTTCGAATTGTAGACGTGTTTTGTAGGACGCCTTCAATAACCTTCCAGAATAAAATTCGAAGACTCTGTACCTTCGAGACACTCCACGCCAATATGTGCTGTCCCTAGCTGGCATGAAGATAGTATTGTTGATTCTTTTGCACTATATCCCCGTCCATACCAAGCTAATTCTTCCGTCAAATGTGCAGAACGCCATATGTCTTCATGTTTCAGAAGACCACCTCCGATGTCACATACGTAGCTAGGACAATCTTAGTATTGAGTGCCTTCGTATTCATGTTTTGGACATAATGTTTGTCTTGAGAAACATCAAGGATTGTCCAAATATATGTTCAGAGTTCATCACAGAACACATGTACAGTCGCTCAAACTTTTGCTCAATTAAAAACATCTTGAATCTAATATACGGATCTAAACATTCATAATAGTGCAATGATGACAAAAGTGTAAGTTTTGATCTATGGCACTGACATGATACGAGATAAACACTCTGGACATAAGATGTGTTAACCCCTGCATTATGGGACAAACCGCAGTGCTTTTCAAACTCGTCTGAATGATCTAAAATAGGTAATTCTCTGGTGTTGATCATACAATAGCTGATATTCGATCGCGTCCTTCCTTGAATCTAGTAACTATTTCATTGTCCGTCTACTTTGCGAAAATGACTAGGGGGGTGACTCTCCTTATGTCCAGTGTTTGTAAATGGCGAAACATATTGATTTCATTTCATTTCAATATTTATCAACCTACATACTACATACTGTACCACATACTATACCAGAGAAATAAACTCTCACGTAGTCACTGTATCGGAATCCAGACCGCCTGAGAAGCAATGAAGTTTTTTTTTAATACTGTTCTGTTCAGTGTTGAAAATTTGTGCAAAGATATATGACAAACTTATCATTACGGAATCACAGGGTTTTCCTTATTTTCTCGTCTCACATCTGATTCGTCAGTCTGCGACAGGCGTATAATATTGTGAAGTTACGTGATATTGTCCCAAACGAATACTGTTCTCGGACTCAGACAACTGAGACCAATTAGCATGGGGCCGATTGGTAAATATACTCCAGACATTGGACCACCGTACATATGTCACCGTCACGAAAATATAAATGGACCAAACACGCCGTGTTTTTCACGGAAAGAAAGAGCGCTGTCGTTTATACCAGAATGATTTCTTATCAGAAAAAAATTCAGTGTAAAGAAACACAACTTCGCCTAACCTATCATATTACCGTCATATAGCCAAAACAAGCAATGTGGACAGTCATACTTTCGTCGGCAAAATGACCTTTGTTTATGAGCGATTGTTGGCAGCATTGCGAAATATTACCAGCTATTCCTCATAAATATGATGCCAAAAGTAAACATGAAACGAAGAGAGTATAGGATAGGCTCACCTGCAATTCTCTTCTATTGTTCATCAAAACATCCGATTCAGTTTTAAACTGCGAACGTGTTTGAATAGAAGAACTCGGTACTTTCACATAAACCGGTTTCTAAAAACTACTAGTCAAAAGTATTGAACAAACGTGAATAGTTACTGAATTAGAGTAATTATTGAAACTGAGTCTGAAACGAAACCGGAAAACTACATTGTTCTGCTCCGATGTGAATCTACAAATCCAATGTTTAAGTGGCACGAGATCCGAGTCCAAACTCCACAGCCAAAAACTTCACAAGTCGCTGGTATTTTCCGGCTGCTATTTTCCTTTGTGTGAGGGGGAGTTCATAGCGTAATGACCTTACAGCACTAATGATATGGTGAAACCGAAAGTGAAACTCGAACAGGAAAAGGTCTGACCAGATATCGACATAACTTAGGCAATCGATGAACGTACATGAGGGTCACGTTCAAAAATATGGCTCGGTTTTGAATTCCATGTCCCAAGTATGCCGCTAAGCCGAATAAAACTACACAATTTTACCATGTCAATTTCAGATTTCCACACATATATTCACCTCCATTACTGACCTCCATATGATCACATCCAGAAGTCCGATTTACGTATTTTGTACCAGAATTGTTCGAGCAATTAGTTATACCTGATTTCAAGATGTGCTTTATGACTATACTCGGATTTTATATCCATAACCGTATCTTAATGCTCGTCGTTCAGCGATGGCTGAAATTTCACACACTTCGCATACTATATTAGTCTGATCAAGATTGATGTTATCCTACATAATTATGACTGTGTATTACTCATATCCCCCAAGGGTGAGCAGTTATCAACACATAACTACATGTAGGCCTAACTTCGACGTAATAGCGCTCTAAATTAGGGCTTTAAAATAGATATAATGTTATAAAATAGTTATAATGCTTTAAAATAGAGCGTTATAACGCTGTATTACAGCGTTATGTTATAACGCTGTATTACAGCTGTAAAATAAATTTTGTATGCCTCAATCTGGCGAATATGAGCCACCGTACAACTCTCCTTGTCATATTGAGTGTTCGTTTTTGGCCTGGTGCTACGATCCTTTGTCACGCTTAACCTGACGCCAATGAATCGCCCGCAGTCGATGCAAAAAAAACCTGGACTGGGCGGGATGCCAAAATGAATGCTCCATTTGTCATGCTGTAAAGGTCTTGCCGCCAGAACTCCTATACGACTCTTATTGCTCACACACCTTGAGGGTAATGTCTGTTTCAACCGACAGACAAGAACGAAGGCCAACTAATTATTTGTAACCAAAGACATACCGACGTCATCAGGGGTAGACAATGTGTGAATATATAGTTTGCTTCTATTCAATTGCACACCTGAAGGAATTCGAATAAAATGATCGAACATTCCACTGAAACAACTAGACGTCAAGGCCTGAAGATGCCTTGGGGCATTTCGTGTCAGTTCTACTCCTACTTAACATATACCTAAGAGACCGTGTCTAGAACCATGATGACTTTGAAACTGTCCGAGGTCAAAGTTTCAGTGACATACCCCGCCCTTAGGTATCTTTGCGTTTCGCTCTACGACGCACCGTTTCCGAGATACGGCAAACAGGAAGTGCTGAGCCGGCGAAAAAAAATCGACACCGGAAGTCGTCTCGACCCAAAATACCCATAAGCCTAGTTTGTCTAGTGCCAGGAGGCTGGAATTGAGCTCCGTTTTGCTCTACGACGCACCATTTCCGAGACATGGCCAAACAGGAAGTGCCGAGTCAGCGAAAATAAATTCGACACCAAATACCCACTAGTCTAGTTTGTCTAGTGCCAGAAGGCGGAAATTGAGCTCCATTTCGCTCTACGACACACCGTTTCCGAGATACGGCCAAACAGGAAGTGTCGAGTCGGCAAAAAAAAATTCGACACCAGGGGTCGTCTCGACCCAGGATATCCACTAGACTAGTTTGTCTAGTGCCAGAAGGCCGGAATTGAGCTCCGTTTCCCTGTATGACACACCGTTTCCAAGATACAGCCAAACAGGAAGTGCCGAGTCGGCGAAAATAAACCCGACACCAGGGGTCGTCTCGACCGAAAATACCCCCTAGACTAGTTTGTCTAGTACCAGGAGGCCGGAATTGAGCTCCGTTTCACTCTACGACCCACTGTTTCCTAGTTACGGCCAAACAGGAAGTGCCGAGTCGGCGAAAAAAAATCGACACCAGGGGTCGTTTCGACCCAGGATACCCACTAGACTAGGTTTGTCTAGCGCCAGAAGGCCGGAATTGAGCTCCGTTTCCCTGTATGATGCACCGTTTCCGAGATACGGCCAAACAGGAAGTGCTGAATTGGCGAAAAATTCGACACCAGGGGTCGTCTCAACCCAAAATACCCATAAGCCTAGTTTGTCTAATGCCAGGAGGCTGGAGTTGAGCCCGTTTCGCTCTACGACTCACCGTTTCCAAGATACGGCCAAACAGGAAGTGCCAAGTCACTCCGTTTCGCTCTACGACTCACCGTTTCCGAGATATGGCCAAACAGGAAGTGCCGAGTCGGCAAAAAAAATTCGACACCAGGGATCATCTCGACCCAAAATACCCATAAGCCTAGTTTGTCTGGTGCCAGGAGGCCGAAATTGAGCTCCGTTTTACTCTACGACGCACCGTTTCCGAGATAGGCCAAACAGGAAGTGCCGAGTCGGCAAAAAAAAATTCAACACCAGGGGTCGTCTCGACCCAAGATACCCTCTAGACTAGTTTGTCTAGTGCCAGGAGGCCGAAATTAAGCTCCGTTTCGCTCTACGACGCACCGTTTCCGAGATACGGCCAAACAGGAAGTGCCGAGTCGGCAAAAAAAAATTCGACACCAGGGGTCGTCTCGACCCAAGATACCCCCTAGACTACTTTGTCTAGTGCCAGCAGGTCGAAATTGAGCTCCGTTTCGCTCTACGACGCACCGTTTCCGAGATATGCATGAAAGCCTCGAGGATGAATCAGCAAAAATTCTTCCGAGCTCTAGGTAAATGGTCGTTCGACCGATTGATCCCAAAATCGATAAGGTTCTTCCCTGGTGGTATATGAACTCCCATGCAAGAAAAACTTGCCATTGCATGAATACTTTTTGAGTTATCGCTCGGAAACCAAGTCTCTCAATCAATCTTGATTTCATCCTCACGGACCTCACGGACCCCAGAGCCGCCTCCAAAACAATAAGGGTCTTCCATGTAATATTTCTGACCAGTGGTGTAAATTTGGACAAGATCCGTTCAGGCGTTCCCGAGTTATTGATTGGAAACCAAAACGGCGGAAAGTGAAAAAAAAAGAAGAAAAAAGGCCAACCAATTATTTTGTAACCAATGACATACCGACGTCATCAGGGGTAGACAATGTGTGAATATATAGTTTGCTTCTATTGCACACCTGAAGGAATTAGTATACAATGGTCGAACATTCCACTGAAACAAGTCAGAAACTCAAAGGGAAACCGGCTAAGGATGACAAAAGCATTGTACAGGATGCTGTAAGTGGTGACGCTATGAATAGCAATCCAGCCATGCAAAACCAGAAATCTCGGCCTGTGAATGGCGCCAGTGATGCCGGTATGGTTGTGAATGACCTCGATAATTCATGTGCTACAAGTGGCTCAGATGGTACTCTTCTGGGACTTTAGGCAAATATTTGAGCTCTGGGTCTCAACTGATTCCAAACCTTGCCCACTTAAATTAATCGGACTATGATACTGATTTTGTTACTGATGAGAATAGGTTGTCAGATTTGTCTAACAAATACGAATGGGGCACATCTGAACATGAGTCAAGCCTTATGTCAACTAGACGTCAAGGCCTAAAGATGCCTTGGAGGCATTTCGGTGTGATGATTAATTTATAATATCTACTAGATATCAACGAAAATAAAAAATGTCGACTCAGCCAATAAAATTTCAGGTCAAGTTCAAAGTTCATCCGTAATACCCCTTAGACATGTTTGTCTAGGGTGACTAGTCCGAAAATAACGTCCGTTTCGCTCTACGACGCACCGGTTCCGAGATATCGACGAAAAAAAAAATGCCGACTCGGCAAAAAAATTTTGTGTCAAGGTCAAAGTTCATTCATAATACATTTAAGACCTGTTTGCCTAGGACGACGAGTCCAAAAATAACGTCCGTTTCGCTCTACGACGCACCGTTTCCGAGATATCGACGAAAACGAAAAATGACGACTCGGCAAAAAAATTTCGGGTCAAGGTCAAAGTTCATCCATAATTCCCTTAGACATGTTTGTCTAGGCCGACGAGTCCGAAAATAACGTCCGCTTCGCACTACGATGCGCCGTTTCCAAGATATCGACGAAAACGAAAAATGCCGACTCGGCAAAAAAATTTCGGGTCAAGGTCAAAGTTCACCCATAATACCCTTTAGACATCTTTGTCTAGGGCGACGAGTCCGAAAATAACGTCCGTTTCGCTCTACGACGCACCGTTTCCGAGATACAAACGAAAACGAAAAATGCCGACTCGGCAAAAAAATTTCGGGTCAAGGTCAAAGTTCATCCATAATACCCTTAGACATGTCTAAGGCGACGAGTCCGAAAATAACGTCCGTTTCGCTCTACGATGTACCGTTTCCGAGATATGCAGGATGCCTCAAGGATGACTCAGCAAAAAATTATTTTGACCTCTAGGTCAAAGGTCGTTTGAGGTATCGATCCCAAAATCAATAGGGTTCTTCCCTGGTGGTATATAAACCTCCATGCAAAGTTCTGCAACTATTGCCTGAATATTTTTTGAGTTATCGTCCGGAAACCAAGTCTCAAAATCAGCCTTGATTTCATCCTCACGGACCTCGGAGCTAGATCAAAAAAAAAAAATTCCCCTTAGAGATGTTTGTCTAGGGCGACGAGTCCGAAAATAACGTCCGTTTCGCTCTTAGACGCACGGTTTCTGAGATATGCAGAAAGCCTCAAGGATGAATCAGCAAAAAATTATTTTGACCTCTAGGTCAAAGGTCGTTTGACCGATCGATCCCAAAATCAATAGAGTTCTTCCCTGGTGGCATATGAACCTCCATGCAGAGTTCTGCAACTATTGTGTTAATATTTTTCTAGTTATCGTCCGGAAACCAAGTTTCAAAATTAGCCTTGATTTCATCCTCACGGACCTCACGGACCTCGGATCCGGCTCAAAAAGAATAGGGTTCTTCCACATATCATTCCTGACTTGTGGTGAAAATTTGACAAGAATCCGTCAAGGCAATCTAAAGTTATCGTCCGGAAACCAAAACGGCGGAAGAAGAAGAAGAAGAAGAAGAAGAAAAAAAAAATTCTGCTAAAACCATAAAGGCATTTCTGCGAAATGCCTTAATTACGAGAGGCCTAAAACAAGCAAATTTCGAATAGACGCACATGTTACTGTATGCGCGCGGATACGGTACATGTATGTACAGTACCCGGGTAGATAGAGTGTTGATCATGATAGTTATGATGATGTCAGTGACTTGATTAAATTTCAGAGGAGTCAGTAAAAGTAGAGCATGCAACTTTCACATGGGCCGAAGAAGATCCACCGTCACTAGAAAAGTATGCCAGCCTAATCATGTAAATGAAATTGGATATCTGTCGAACAGCATTCCTCGACTGGTACATAACATACTTCTTCACATTATTTACAGCATTGACCTGGAGATTCGCCAGGGTGCGCTGGTGGCGGTAGTCGGGAGTGTAGGCAGTGGCAAGTCCTCATTGTTAGCTGCCATTCTGGGGGAGATGGAAAAAGTCCAGGGCAATGTCAACGTCAAGGTCAGCCGCTGGTGGCAAATTGTCTGCATACTAGTAATATGTGGAGTGTCCACACTTCTATGCAAGTAGAAATTTCTTCTTTTGATGCAAAAAGTCATTTCCCATTCGTACAGGGAGAGGTAGCCTATGTCGCCCAGCAGGCCTGGATCCAGAATGCCACACTGCGTAATAACATCCTCTTTGGGAGGTCGATGGAGAACGGTCTGTACAGCAAGGTCCTGGACAGCTGTGCTCTCCGCACTGATTTACAGATGCTCCCTGGAGGCGACATGACTGAGATAGGAGAGAAGGTCAGAAACATTCCAGTGCAAAACATGTTTGTCTAGGTCGACGAGTCCGAAAATAACGTCCGTTTCGCTCTACGACGCACCATTTCCGAGATATCGACGAAAACGAAAAATGCTGACTCGGCAGAAAATTTCAAGGTCAAGGTCAAAGGTCATCCCTAATACCCTTGAGACATGTTTGTCTAGGTCGACGAGTCCGAAAATGACGTCCGTTTCGCTCTACGACGCACTGTTTCCGAGATATTGACGAAAACGAAAAATGCTGACTCGGCAGAAAAATTCGAGGTCAAGGTCAGAGGTCATCCCTAATACCCTTTAGACATGTTTGTCTAGGTCGACGAGTCTGAAAATAACGTCCGTTTCGCTCTACGACGCACCGTTTCCGAGATATCGAAGAAAACGAAAAATGCCGACTCGGCAAAAAAATTTCGGGTCAAGGTCAAAGGTCATCCATAACCCATGCTGCATCTGAGGGCATGAAACTTCAACTTTTATATGGACAGAATTTTGGATTGTGCCAATGTATATCAAAATGTTAAGGATCAACCCACAAAAGTGGCCACATACTTGACATTCGTTTATCACTTAATGTTGGCATCCTGTCTACAGACATGAGGATTAACCCTTCAACCACCAGTTGTGGTTGCATCGCTGTGGTACTCAGACAAAAAGTGGCAACACTTAACTGATATGGTTACCTGCTATAACACGCGTCAGTATCTGTTCTTCGATGAAAAGCTCCTCTTCTGGATCAGAGGGATACAATCAAGGCACATGTCCTATGGCTCGAAGACCAAGTCACCCATTGAAAAAGCATGAAGCTGAAAGTACTGAGACTCTGGACAATACATGATCTTGTACACGGTGCCAGTTGTTCAATGGCCGGTATATGGACTACCATTGCAAATAAACGACAGAAGCTAATAATAATACAACCAACAGAGAAATACAAGAAGACATGATCGACACGATGAAGCCAGCCGAGTTATATCGCCTGTGTCAGACCAGAAAGGTGTTTTCGAATTGTGTTCGATCTTCCAAAACTTTTAATGGCCACGAGGTCTTTGTTACTGCAGTATACCTGGCATGGAACACGAGATGGACAGTAAATCGGAGGGACATTAAATCGAGTTTTTCCCAATTTTGTATTGGCCAGGAGGACTTTGTTACCACAACAAACCTGACATGGAACATGGAATAGACTTTTAATCGAAGGACAGTTTTTCGTAATTTTGTATCAGCCAGGAGGTCTATGTTGCTGCAATATACCTGGCATGGAACACGAGATAGACATTTAATTGAAGTACAGTAAATCGAGTTTTTCGTAATTTTGTATTGGCCAGGAGGTCTTTGTTACTGCAGTATACCTGGCATGGAACACGAGATAGACAATTAATCAAAGTACAGTAAATCGAGTTTACGTAATTTTGTAATGGCCAGGAGGTCTTTGTTATTGCAGTATACCTGGCATGGAACACGAGATAGACATTTAATTGAAGTACAGTAAATCGAGTTTTTCGTAATTTTGTATTAGCCAGGAGGTCTTTGTTACTGCAGTATACCTGGCATGGAACACGAGATAGACAATTAATCAAAGTACAGTAAATCGAGTTTACGTAATTTTGTAATGGCCAGGAGGTTTTGTTACTGCAGTATAACTGGCACGGAAGACGAGATAGACATTTAATCGAAGGAGAGTAAATCGAGGTTTTCATAAGTTTGTATTGGCAGGGAGGTCTTTGTTACTGCAGTATACATGGCATGGAATACAGAATAGACATTTAATCGAAGGACAGCATATCAAGTTTCTTTGTGATTTTTTATTGGCCAAGAGGTCTTCGTTACTGCTGTATTCCTGGCAATGGATATGAGATATGAGACAGTTAATCGAAGTACAGTAAATTGAATTTTTCATAATTTTGTATTGGATAGGAGGTCTCTGTTACTGCAGTATACATGGCATGGAACCTAAGATAGACAGTTAATCACAGAACAGTAAATTGAGTTTTTCTGATTGTGTATTGGCCAGGAGGTCTTCGTTATTGCAGTATACATGGCATGGAACTTAAGATAGACAGTTAATCGAAGGACAGTAAATCGAGTTTTTCCTAATTTTGTATTAGCAGGGAGGTCTTTGTTACTGCAGTATACATGGCATGAAACACATAATAGACATTTAATCGAAGGACAGCAAATCAAGTTTTTTTTAGATTTTGTACTGGCCAGGAGGTCTTTGTTACTGTAGTATACCTGGCATGGAGCACGAGATAGACAGTTAATCGAAGGACAGTAAATCGAGTTATTCATAATTTGTACTGGCCAGGTGGTCTTTGTTACTGCAGTATACCTGGCATGGAATACGATATAGACATTTAGTCGAAGGAAAGTAGATCAAAATTTTCGTAATTTTGTATTGGCCAAGAGGTCTTTGTTACTGCAGTGTGACTGGCATTGAACAGGAGATAGACATGTAGAATATTTAGACGTGTAGAACACCCACTCCCTACATGACGCAGCACACTAATCACGGCCACTACGCGATCAATACACAATCAATACATGTAAAACCCCATACAACCACCCGGCCCCGATCAATACAGCTCACGTGCACCCGGCACTGCCTGCACTGACATACATGCATATACTTTAACACATGGAAAATTACAGACACCTGCTCCCAGATCACGTGACCAGATATGTCAGAACATGGACATGGAAATTCCACTACTCTCGATGAGATCAGCACATGCCAATCACACGACCCTGTATGCTCAAGACGGAAAAATTCCCCCTACATGTGACTCGGTCCCGCGCAGTTAGATAGAGACATTCAACCTGTACAGACGTGTTTTTTGGAAGTCCACATAATCGAGAATTATAGAAGAAATTGTGTCGGATATTAGTACAGAGACATTTCGTGGATAACAGCACTTGAAGACATTCAAGACTATATTAAATCAACCCAGGGAAGTTACAGAAGACATTGTGAATCTAGTGGGATATTGACAAACAATATTCGGCCCAGGATATCATCAGATTCAGGTGTGTGTGTGTCGGTTCGAATAATTGCGGCATTGGGCTTAATCGCCATAATAAACAGTTACTATTGAAACTGCCGGCCTTTTCATTCACACAACCTGAGGTACGGCCTGTGACAATACTTACCACATTGGCACTGCCGACCAGGATCTGAGCCAGTCTCGGATAATCGACCCCACCGGCAGTGATGGCGATGGCCCCAGGAACACCCCGAGGCAAGCCCCTTGACCCAACGGATGACAAGGTAACGTTCAACCTGAATCCGACCTTCCGGCCCCGGCTCAGTTGCCATGAGCGATACAGTTCCGTTGTCGCAGGAGCGACAACCGACTGGCCTGTTTGACTCCATTGGTGACCAGTCGTCCCTGATATCGTCCTCCCCACCCGACGACCACATCTGAGCATTTCTGGACGAAGACCTGCTATTGCCCCTGCACACTGTGAGTGACATTATTAATGCCCACGCGCAGTCGAACTCGACCACGCCGGCCAGAACGACCTAGAAATTACCAAGTGACTTTTCCGACGAAGACTATACACGTTCACGTCAAAGAGCGAATGTACATGATTGTGCCGACCCAGAATATCCCGTGGTGAATGTCCAGCCTGTAACCATGGATACGTCAATGATTACGCACCCGTCAAGTAACTCTCGGATACGGCAGTGGGTTTGTGACACTGACACTGTTACAGAACTGGTACCGTCGAGCGCACATTCGGCAACTCAACCCTTGGCGCCGTCAATGAAGCCAGAGCAACACGACCCAATACCAATGGTGTACTCTAGTCTACCGACCGAGACAACCGTGGTAGAGTACATTCGATCCAGCCAAACGAGATCAACCACAGGGAGCATCCCAGTGACGACCGCTGTCAAGACCTCAGCGCCTCTACGATCGCCACGACCCAGCGACACGACGACAGAACCTCGCGCCCTCACACGACAAGTGCGACCTCAGCAACCACCATCCACGTCAAGTCGCCGACCTCGCGACCCTGACACACCATCGAAGACAGCCGATCTCTCAGTCAGTCGGATACCCCATAGGATATAGTAATCCACCAGTCAGATATCCTGTCGGAATAAGTGGTGTTCAAAATGGAAAAGCAGCTGTCGGATACCATAACCCTCATGTCGGTTGTGTGAACTCACCAACCGGATATGGTGGCGTTCCGAACAGGATAGCAGATACCAGCTATCACGATGCTCAAATAACTTAGTGTACCATAGTGTGGCCCCTGACGGATCGGTATACTGATGTCCTCCACTGACTGTAATCCCACCCTCATTCGGAATACCGTGGGTGTCACCACAATACAGCCAAACGGCCCCTGTCACACACGCGCTACACGACCACGGCGACGCGCCGGTACCACCCGCCGCCTTGCTCGCTGTCTCTGATAAGACCGCGCCTGTCGCCCCCGCTAAAACGACCCCAACAGCTCCTACTACTATGATCTCAGTTGCTCCGGCTGCCACGACACCGGCTGCCCC
Organism: Terebella lapidaria; assembly: GCA_949152475.1. Taxonomy (NCBI): domain Eukaryota; kingdom Metazoa; phylum Annelida; class Polychaeta; order Terebellida; family Terebellidae; genus Terebella; species Terebella lapidaria. Next base: position 29,537,158 of record OX424565.1, read on the forward strand.
CGTCACGACCACGCTGATTGTGGGGAGTGCCAATATGCCCACGCCCCAGAGACCCACGTCTGAGCCCCAAACGTTAGCAATGGCTAAAACGGCTCAATGGCGTGCGACCTTCAAGGAGGGCAATCTCACCCAGTATGTTCGGAGCTTAGAGCAATTCACTGCGGCCTTCACATATTCTGACCTCAACAAAACGACGACCTTCAGGAGCACACTGTGCGGACGCGCTGAAGCACTCGTCTTGAACATCCCAGTAGAGACACCCTGGGAGGAGTTTCGTCGCCGATGCCGGCAATCCAAGCATGACGACTTCCCATTCCTCAAACGAGAAAGGAGGGAGGACGCAGAACATTATTTGAACGGCTTCAAGCTCTGGCTGAGCAAGTCTTTGATGACGTCACGCCAGAATCTCGACAGCGAACAGTGATTTCACAGTTCATAAACAGCCAACCCAACCCCATTGCCGACAAACTGTGTGTGTTCACTTTTACCAGTTACAGTGACGCACTGACGGCCGTCCTCAAGGCTGAGAGTTGCCAACAACGGACCCACAGAGACCGTTATCATAGCACACGCCGTGCTGACGTCCCAGCGATCGGATAAGCTGGCGATGAACATGTTGACGGTGAACTGTCTTGTGCCATGGGACAAATAAATCACTGGGACACCCCAACCCCTGAACAAATTGCGGCCTATTACGACCCCGATGACAGCGATACCACCGGCTTGCAGGGCACAGGAATGCTGGAAGTTGTCAGTACGTGTCGAAGACAAAACAATGAAAGCAGTTCTCGACTCCGGAGCTCAAATCTCCCTGCCCAATTGATGGACCAATCGACCTACCAATACAGGTCGGAACAAACCATTTGACAGTAACAATTTGTGTGGCTGCCATCCATGATGGCATGATACTCGGCATGAACTTTTTCCGGCAAGCAAATATTGTGGTGAACTATGGTGAAGGGACTATACAGGTCAAGAAAGAAATCCTGTTCGCACATAAAGACATTGAGGCCAATGTTGTACAAATGGCTGTGCGCCGAGCCATCACCATCTCTTCACGCAGCGAAGCTATCATCGAGCTGGTTCCGACCTCAAGAGTTCTGGTTCGCCAACACCCACGAATGATCCAGCGCCAACACCCACGAATGATCCAGTCATTAACGACTTTTCCGGAAGACACCTACCTTGTCATGGGACGACCCTGAATTGTCATTGTATGAAAATGACTGTGGTCAACCCTGCAGATACTGGCGCTTCGACCTTGTCACCATTGCTGTCGCCATCACTATGGCGACCTGCCGCCATACCTACAGGAAATGGTGGATCATGCTGGACTTGCACCGGAGCAGCACCGGCGTTGCGCCAACCTCATCCACCAGTACAAGGACACGTTCATGAGCCAAGACGGACAACTAATACACACTCAAGTTGTCCAACACCGGATCGATACTGGCACCTCGGCCCCGATTCGGCAAAGACAACGACGCGTCCCCCAAGCCCAGCCCAGAAAAAACTATCATTTTAAGGTTATGCCGTTCGGCCTTAGTAACGCACCGGCAACATTTGAATGGCTGATGGAAACCATACTCCGTGGATACTTGTGGACTCGGTGTATGTGTTATCTGGATGACGTCATCGCTTACGGCAGAACATTTGATCAGGCACTCGCAAATCTCGAAGCGGTCCTGGATCGAATAAGATCTGCAGGCTTGAAACTCCAACCCAAAAAGTGTGAACTGTTTCAAAGGGAAATCTTGTACTTGGGGTTCATAGTTAGCAGCCAAGAAATACCTGTCGACCCAAACAAAGTCAAAGTCATTAAAGAATGGACGACCCCATGCAAGATCACCGACGTCATGGCTTTCCTTGGTTTTGCCAACTACCATACGAGGTTTATCAAGGACTACGCTGAAATTGCTGAGCCTCTTGCAGCTCTCACCCGAGGTGAATGCCATTTCACTTGGGGACCGGCCCAACGACGAGATTTCCAATGACTCCGTGACACCCATATCAAGGCGCCCAATCTCGCTCACCTGACTCAGAATCCGGACGACTATTTCATCCTCAACACAGATGCAAGTGGATTTGCAGTGGGAGGTGCCCTCTCCCAACGGGTTAACGGGAAGAGATTCCCATCGGGTTTGCCAGCAAAACCCTGTCCCGAACCCAACGGAACTATTGCACCACATACAGGGAACTAATGGCAGTAGGTGAAATGGTGCAACACTATCGGCATTATCACTGGGGACGGAAATTCCTCCTCCGGACCAACCACAGCTCCTTGAGGTGGCTTAAAAACTATAGCGACGCTGATGGCATGCTCGCCAGGTGGCTCGCTAAGCTGCAACAATACGACTTCAAGATTGAGCATCAACCAGGCAAACTACACAGCAATGCTGACGGCCTGTCACGGTGTCACATTTGTAACACCAAGACTGTCCCGGACGACTCGTCATGCCCCCGACCGACCCAGAAACCAGTTCCGGAGAACTACCAGTTCATCGGATAACTGTTATTCCGGCTAAGACAAGGGCAGACCTCCTGGATAGTGATTCTATGACATCACCAGTCTCGCCCCGACTAATTGCGGCACGTCAAGTTGTTCGAGTCCGTGCCTTGGATACCACACTGGATGGTCAAAAGTGGTTATCGGACTATACGACCCAGGACATTGTCGCTGCACAGCAAGCCGACCCCAGCAACGACAAAACGTCGACAAAACCAGACTCAAGAGAAGTTGCACGCCACAGAGAGGAGGTAAAGACACTTGTTTCCCGCTGGAACCTCCTGGCGCTACAAGACGGAGTACTGGTACAGAACACAAAACCCGACCCCGCTGGACGAATTGTGGTGCAAACCGTGCTTCCTGTCGCACTCAGGACTCAGGTTCTGCACCAACTTCACGACCTGAAAATTGTCGAACATCTCGGCATACAGCATACCATTGAAAGAGTCAGGCACCGTTTCTATTGGCCAGGCTTGACGCTGGACGTCGCCCGCTGGTGTGCCCGTTGCCCACAATGTGTGACCTGTAAGAGTAAACCGACCCCAAAAAGATCGCCCCTGACACAGTTGCCGAGAGGAGCTCTGTTCGACAGGACATTCTTGACACTCATAAAGTCACCGGAAGAGGCCATCGGTATATACTTTTTTCTCGAAGTATACGGATGCCTTTCCGCTACGGCAACATACAGCCAAAAATGTTGCCGACATCTTGGTAAACAGGTGGATAGTTTACCATGGTGTACCAAAGGCTATCCATAGCGACCAAGGTACCGAGTTTGAGTCGTCCCTGTTCCGCAATGTCATACGTCTCCCGGGTGCCAAGAAAATTCGAACAACCCCATATCGACCCAAGAGTGTTGGCCAAGTCGAACGTTTTAATAGGACATTGCTAGACATGCTGAGTGCATTTGTCAAACAACTGGGACTTGCACCTACCATATGTATTAATGGCCTATGGAACATCGGTACACTCGTCCATGGGATGCACCCCGCATCTAATGGTGTATGGACACGAGTGTAATCTAATAGTCAACCTAGTATTTCAGACCTATGACCCCGAACCACTGGCTCCGGGTGGTCCGGAGTATGTGGAGTACCTGCGGCAAGCCATCAGGACCACCTATGGTTTCGCCCAAGACCATCTCGAAAAGGCAGCAATCCGGCAAAAGATGGGTTATGACGCCCATGCAAAACCACGACCCCAGTTTCAACCGGGAGAACTGGTCCGGAACTATTATCTGCCTCTCACGCAGAATAATACGTTCGCTCGGCCTTGGACTGGTCCCTGGAGGATCATCGACCGTGTAACTGAGGTTGATTATCGTATCGCCTTGGTTTCCAACCCTTGGAACAATCGAGTTGTTCATCTGGATGTGTTAAAACCATACGAAGGTGACAACCAACGGCTAACATCTATTCCGACCCTGTACGACCCACACAGTCGTCGAGCAAATCCGAGCCAGAACAGTCGCCCGACCCCATGGGACTTCTCAAGGAGTTTTACTACCCTTGGGAGGTTACAGTACAAGATCGGCATACTGATTCAGACCAAACTGCTGAGTTTGACTCGCCAACGACCCAGAATCGTCAGTCACGACCTCCGACCTCATCTGGCTCAAGCCGACACCGACAGGGAAAAAGATCGCGAAAATCAATTTCGGACACGTCAAAACTTGCACGCAAGCCACGTGGACAAAGGCCCGTGGATTCTACCAACCCTGAAACAAGCGAGGCTGCACCCCTGCCTGCTCGACCCAGTCGGCCCAAACGTCAAGCACGCAGACAGGCCCGATACAGATAACACCGGCCAAGTTATCTGATTAATATCATTGATGACGAAATATGCATGTTCAATGGACTATGATATCATGTCAATCCTCATAAATATTATATTATATTACAATATTCATATATGCATATTACCTTGTTTAACATGTACAAGATGTCAGTGATGCCGTTTGATATATATTCACATTTGATATGATATTATAATTACTATGCTGGTGAATAATTGGTTGCATTATGCTGTGTATTTCGACCCCGTATAACCTGTGTCATTGTTCCGCGTGTTACGCTATGACTAAAAATATCATGTCAAGCTTCCCTCCATATGCCAGCCGAAGAGGATGATTAATGAGTCATGCCGTGAGTAAGGCCATTTAGTTGTCGACGAGGTGGTGGAGTGGCCTATCCTGGAGCACGCACCGACAAGGGCCTTTGCTCGTCCTATGTAACATTCAGGACAACGTCTTTAGCAACGGGGAATCGCCACAGCCCAATCCACTCACACCAAGATGCGGCCTGTCATCAAATTCATCACATAAAAATTCACAGCGCCATGGTATGACCGGCCCAGTTCATTACATCTTCGACCCCCTACAATAATTGTGGCCCCGTCATCTTGTGAACCAGCTGAAAATGAACGGAACGATGTCCGCCCCTGTGAGAGATTGATATTTATATCTCAGCCTTTATTAATTGTGTGTCATCTGTGAAATAACAATTCGACCCCGCTAGTTTATTGTGTGCTAATTTGTGGGAAAAGGAACGATTTATGAACTAGTTCACAAGGTATACAAGAGCGCAGAGAGAAGCTGTTTACATCACCCACACAGAACTTTCCCGTGATAAAGACTATAGTGAGTCGTCGGGCATAAAGAGCCCAGTAAAAACGAACAGTCGAATAGTACAATGTGTGATATCCAGGGGACGGCAGACGGACATATGGAAATCTGGACAGTGTGAGGACCCCCTACTGTCATAATGGACTGACCTAGTAGGCCAACGAAGGATCGCACCCACGTTTCCCTGACGACAGCCCCGCCTTGCAGCATATACGCTTGGAACAATGACACATTGCGTGAAGACGTTTTTCCATACAGATAGAGAGCGCCCCCGGCCCGATTCTAAGAACTGGGATACTGATAGCATCTCGGTGTATGACAGGCAGAGCAAAGCGGCCTGTCAGTCGGCTTCGCGATGGGGTCACTCTATGACAACATCGGCCCAGTTTCTCAGACGCCCTTACTGACGAGAATCTTCGGCTTCAAGTCAGGATCGGCCAACTGGAACACGAAGTGACTAGGTTTGGTCAAGAGAATGGACGACTTCGTACTAAAGCGGCCCAAGCACCATCGACCCCAGCTACATCGGAAGCTTCGGCTCCGTCGACCCCGACTAAGACTATACCGATCACATTCCAGGGGACCATCGTGTTGATCCTGCCAAGGCTTCCCCCAGACAAACAGATTCAGTTAGTGCGCCAGGCGTCACCTGCGGCCCCGCCGCCTCCCACCAGCAAACGTGGACGGGAGCAATAATGGACTTCGACCCCGAATTGTTGGCCCAGTATTATGCTGGCACTGTGGTGACACGGGGGGAGAATCCTGGTCACATAGTAAATATGTATATAGTTAAGGTTAATCTAGAATTTTATTTCAGTATATAGACATTCAGTTATGGTTCCATTTCATTATGAAATGTAGAGGAGTTTTCGTTTTATACCATTTCATATATCATTCCGACTCATTGTTGTGCATGTACTTGTAAATGTATCATCGTAGTGACTGTTGACGGACAGACAGCTGACGTTTATTTTGACGGTTAAGATCTTTTTATTGTATGCAGTGTTTTCTCATTGTCGCGCAGTGTGTGTGTGTTGGGTTTTGACCTCTTAGGACTTCTTTAGCTTTTCATGTTTAGTTTTTGCAACGGTAGGGTTTGGGGAGGGTAATCTCCGAGGGCATAGAAATAATGAAGGGGTGTAATGTAGAATATTTAGCGACTGTAACAGCCCGTCTCTCCCTATACTGCAGTATATCTGTCATGGAACACGAGATAGACAGTTAATCGAAGGACAGTAAATCGAGTTGTTTTTCGTAATTTTGTATTGACCAATACTGCAGTATCGCTGGCACGAAGACTGAATCAGGAAGCACATCCCCAGTCATACAAAGACACAAGCAACTGGCAGTTGATGGTAGATCCCATTAGGGCATTGAATGATCGTTGTGACCCAGCACAGGTAGGCCTGCATTCGGACAGATTGAAGGCTCACCTTGTAAGGGATGCTATCTCGAAGCCACGGATGCCACAGTGGGAATGAACTTGGCACAACAATTACTTGCAAAGATGGGTAGGGGTCGAGCGATGTGTGTTCCCATCGTTGTGTTTGATAGGTATAATTGGTGTTTAGCGAAATACCTGAAGGAGCAAACAGACATACACATACTGGAAGTTCTAATAAAGCACCAATGGCAGGGCTGATTTTTGTTCTGCAGTTTATTCCAAATGCCTATTCACCCCGAAAGTGGTGTACCCGATGTCAGTGAGTGCTGATACATTCAGTGGATGGAATTTATCATGATTGGCAGAAAGAAAAGTGGGAAAATCGTTGCGGCAGCCACCTCTTTTAGCAAATCAGCTGAAAATCAATATTAGTCTTCATATTGCCATATCCTAGCACCCTCTCAAATTTGGTGTAGATATGCTAAACATTTTTCAAGCTATCGATCATACATGATGCCAACGCAGTAATAGTGGGAAGAGCATTGTTGCGGCCATCTTGTTTATGCAAATTAGTTGAATATCAATATAACCTTCATAGTGTCATATTCTAGCGGCCCAACAAGTTAGGTTACGATTTGTCAAAAAGATCGGACACGGTGCCAATCCAGGAAAGTGGGAAATACCTACTTAATCGGATCGTAGCGGCCATCTTGTTTATTCAAATTAGGTGAAAATTGATACTAGCCTCCATCTAGCTGCCTATCAAGTTGGATAGTTATACGTAGAAAAGTTTGCGATGGGACAGTTTGCCAATGCAATAAAAGTGTGAAAATCATTGCGTTGGCCATTTTGTTTCTGCAAATTAGCTGAAAATCATTACCTCCCTTCATACTGTCCTATTCTAGTGGTCAAGTTTGTCAAAAGTGACGACATCGGTTCAACATCGGTTATCGGTCGGTCATAGTAAATCTAGGAAAGAGTGAAAAATGTGCTTCATAGCATCGTAGCGTTCATTATTCGTATTTCTCAAATTAGGTGAAAATCAATACCAGCCTCAAAAATTGGGGTAATAAGACACGTATACCAGCTTTTTTTCGACCTATAACCACCTATACAGTGCCAGCCATGATGGCGTGTTTTCTTGAGAAAAACAGAATCCGAACAAACATTCATATCCAAAACCACGCTAGCGTCATCGGGGAAAAATGTGGTTTCCTGGCCAAACAGTCTCAGTAAATCCAGTTATTTACATGCAGAAGCTACGGTGGCTGATGACACTGTATTTTTAGGTTACCGGACTTATGGTCCGATAACCTATTGGCATGGCGCTGCGTCCGTCGTAGGCGTCGTCGACGTCCTTCTACATTTTTATCTTTAAAGTTTACGATCGAATCTTTCTGAATTTTTGCACAGTAATACCTAATCAAGAGGGGGTTATTTGTTTTTTTGTTTTTATTTTCAAAATGGCTGCTATTTTCGACGAAAAACGGCCAATTTCTGACTTTGGCGGCCATTTTCTCAAAAACTGTTCGGACAGTTTTGAGATTTTTGTGTCAAAACATTGCCCTCATATACCTCTGTGATGCGTATAAGTTTCGTTGCCCCTGAATCGCCGGTCTGCGTGTGGCGGCCATTTGCATGTTCTCGACTGGTCCCACATGGGACTTTCCCATGTTAAATTCTCCTATGCTTTATAATGGGACACATTATGCCTAATATCTCACTTAATATTAAGATTAGAGACTAGGAATCAATTATGGACACATAGGAAATGATATATGCTGATTATTGTCATGACCTTGAATTTGACCTTTGACCTCATTTTCAAGGTCAGAGCACAAAATGGCTATCAATATCTCACTTATTATCGACTTTACAGCTTAGTGATCAATTGTGGACATACAGGAAAAATAATGATATATGCTGAATATTCTCGTGACCTTGATTTTGACCCCTGACCTCATTTCCAAGGTCAGAGCACAAAATGGCCAATATCTCGCTTTTTATCGACTTTACAGCTTAGGAATCAATTGTGGACATATAGGAAATGATATACGCCGAATATTCTGATGACCTTGAATTTGACCTTCTACCTTATTTTCAAGGTCATAGTACAAAATGGCCAATATTTCACTTATTATCAACTTTGCAGCTTAGCAATCAATTGTGCGCATATAGGAAATGATATATGCTGAATATTCTCATGACCTTTAATTTGACCTCTGACCTAATTTTCAAGGTCAGAGCACAAAACGGCTAATATCTCGCTTATTATCGACTTTACAGCTTAGGAATCAATTGTGGACCTATAGGAAATGATACATGCTGAATATTGTCATGACCTTGAATTCGACCTTGGACCTTATTTTCAAGGTCAGAGAACAAAGTGGGTAATATCTCGCTCATTATCGACTTCACAGCTTAGCAATCAATTGTGGACATATAGGGAATGGTGCATGCTGAATATTTGGTGACCTTGAATTTGACCTTGACCTCATTTTCAATTTCAGAGAACAAAAAAAGTTAATATCTCACTTTTTATCGACTTTACAGCTTAGGGGTCAATTTCGAACATGGAAATGATATATGCTGAATATTCTCATGACCTTGAACTTTACCTTTGACCTCATTTTCAAGGTCAGATCACAAAATGGCTAATATCTTACTTAATTTCGACTTTACAGCTTAGGAACCAATTGTGGACATGCTAGATATGATATGGGCTGAATGTTCTCGTGACCTTGAATTGACCAATGACCTTATTTTCAAGGTCATGGGACAAAAGGCTAATATCTAAAATATACATTGTCCGGTATTCTTTCTTAGGCCTTGGGCTAATTTTTAAAATTTATTTCTCGAAGTAATCCTGACTGATACATAATTATTTACTCCAGCCGTGTTATATGCTAACCAAATACTGCCTACACCTGTTTTTATCTTTCTCTTGGTCGTTGAGGGTATATGAATTATTTACGCGGAAATAACGTTATTTCTGCACAAATTATGTCAATTATGAACAAGCCAATGAACAAGTTTTTTTCTTACAGTGTCACTTATCGGCCACTCTAAGAAACTGAACAAAATGGCGTCTGCATTACAATAATCTAATATTGTTCTGTCTGGGTGAATAATATCGCAAGTCCATATACATAGAACCACGTTTGTCGTACAAGGCGTGTGTGATGAGTACACAAGTAAACGTCAGGTATCCAGAGTACCAAAAGTGGTCGCCGCATGAAACAAATGCGTTGGCCAAAATTCTTGCTGTGAGATCGTCAGTCAAATAAACTGATAAAATTGAATGATGTTTGTGCTAAAATATCAGTTCGTGCGCTGAGCGGCAGGTGGAAAAAGGTGCACTGTGCTAAGCGGCACCGGAAGTTAAATTAACTTTGTATTTGATATAGGCCGCCGCTGATGCGGCGACCAACAATTGCACAATATTTTTCGTCCACTGAAATTGCGATTTAAGCTGTCTCACACCTTCTATCCTTATTGAAAGAAGAGGAACAATCATCAAACTTGGGCCGAAAGGGCCTTACATAATACAATAACAAGCCCAAGTATCATACGCTTCGCCATAATACTACTCACCCACTAAATGGATGCGATTTGATCCGTTTGTCATCTTTTTTTAATCCCTATTGAACATAGAAGAAAGCGCATGCTATGATACTTACGCCCTTAGTGACTATACCATCAATGACCTCAAAGAATCTACTGGAAGAATTATTCAGCAAATCAAATCACACATTTGCAAGATTGGAGGGGGGGGGGGGGGAGGGGGGGGGAGTATAAATTCCACTTCGTGTGGAATTTATATTCAAGGGAGGTAAAGAACATGAAAAGGGCTCTGTCTTCTGGGGCTCTCTGAAACTATCCTCATCCAATCAATTCCTTACTCCGCCTTCAATTGACTAGACATCAACTAGACATCAAGGCATAAAGGTGCCATGGAGGCATTTCGTTGTAGAATATCAAATACAAACAAAAACAATCATCCTCACAGCCATTATGACATGGATTGTATGTTTCGGACGCCGAGTCTGAATATAACGTCCAATTCGCTCTACGACGCACCGTTTATCAACGAAAATGAAAAATGCCGCCTGAGCAAAATAAACAGGTCAAGGTGTAGGCTCATCTCATGGAGATGTTTTTTATCTGGAGAGGAGAGGGGGCGAATTAGAAAAAAATGTCTATTTCACTCTACGACGCACTGTTTCCGAGTCCAAAACAACGTTTCCCTTGCTCTACGGGACACCGTTTTAGAGATATTGACGAAAATGAAAATAAATTTCAGGTCAAGGTCCCCCAATACCACTAAGACATGTTTGTTTGGGGCGATGAGTCCGAAAATAACGTCCGTTTCGCTCTACGACGCACAGATTCCGAAATGTACAGCAAGTCTCAAGGATGACTCCACGAAAACTCTTTCAAGCTCTATGTCAAAGGTCGTTTTGACCATATGACCCTATATGGATGAGGTTCTCCCCTGTCGATATGGGCCTCCATGCAAATTTTTGCAGCCAGTTTCAGTTATCGCGGGGAATCACAAAATTTACATCGATTTCATTATTACGGACCTCGGATCCGGCTTCAAAACTATACAACACATCTACATAATATGTCTGACCAATGAATATTTCAAGTCAATCCGTTGAGGCCTTATCCAGTTATCGCGCGGAGGCGAAAACGATTGAAGATTAAAAAAAGAAGAATTCTGACAGAACCATACACTGTCAGGTTAATTAGATCATTATGGCCGTAAGTGGAAGCTACATAAATATACATCGACAACATAAATCCAAGAAAACTTGGTTAACGACAAGAAGGTGGACATTCACATTTGAGTCAATAATTGTCTGCTCCGTAAATGCACTATACAGAACACCGCTAGGTGCACTCTTGAACGTTGTGTACTAGTTGTAAAAAATTAGGCCAAGGGCCAAAGATAGGTTACCGGACAATGTTTATTATTCTAGATGTTAGCCAGGTCACTGGTTAAATTCAAGGTGAAGAGAATATTCAGCATATATAACACTAAGCATATATCATGTCCACAGTTGATTGCTAAGCTGTAAATTCAATAATCAGAGAGATATTAGCAATTTTGTGTTGTGGCCTTGAAAATGAAGGCAAAGGTCAAATTCAAGGTCATCAAAATATTCAGTGTATATCATGTTCTATATGTCCACAATTGATTCCCAAGCCATGCAGTCAATAGAGGAACAAGATAAGAGCCAGTTTGTTCTTGGACCTTGGAAATGAGGTCGGAGGTCAAATTCAAGGTCACGAGAATATTCAGCATATATCATTTCCTATATGTCCACAATTGATTCCTAAGCTGTAAAATCGATAATAAGTGAGATATTAACCATTTCGTCCTGTGACCTTGAAAATGAGGTCAAAGGTCAAATTCAAGGTCATGACAATAGTTTGCATATATCATTTCCTATATGTTCATACCTGATTCCTAAGCTGTAAAGTCGATAACAAGCAAGATATTAGCCATTTTGTCATATAACCTTGAAAATGGGGTCAAAGGTCAAATTTAAGGTCATCATAATATTCAGCATATATCATTTCCTATATGTCCACAATTGATTTCTAAGCTGTAGAGTCGATAATAAGCGAGATATAAGCCATTTTGTCCTATAACCTTGAAAATGGGGTCAAAGGTCAAATTCAAGGTCATCAGAATATTCAGCATATATCATTTCCTATATGTCCACAATTGATTCCTAAGCTGTAGAGTCGATAATAAGCGAGATATAAGCCATTTTGTGCTCTGACCTTGAAACTGAGGTCAGAGGTCAAATTCAAGGTCACAAGAATATTCAGCATATATCATTTCCTATATGTCCACAATTGATTCCTAAGCTGTAGAGTCGATAATAAGCGAGATATAAGCCATTTTGTGCTCTGACCTTGAAACTGAGGTCAGAGGTCAAATTCAAGGTCACGAGAATATTCAGCATATATCTTTTCCTATATGTCCACAATTGATTCCTAGTCTCTAATCTCAATATTTAGTGAGATATTAGGCATAATGTGTCCCATTATAAAGCATAGGAGAATTTAACATGGGAAAGTCCCATTTGGGACGAGTTTAGGCCAAAATGGCCCACTTCGAGCGATTCAAGCGCAACGAAATTTATGGACATCAAAGGAGTACATATGAGGAGTGTTATGTATCAAAAAGAAAAAAAAGTTACTGAACAGAGAAAAATGGCCGCCAAATTCCAAAATCAGGCATTTTTTGTCAAAAACGGTCGCCATTTTGAAAATAATGCGAAAATCAAAAAACTAAAAATATCTCCTTCTTGAAATATTTTCAGTTATTTTTGTGCAAAATTTTAGAAAAATTCGCCTGTAAACAAAAAAAATAAAAATGTGGACGACGACGACGACGACGGACGCAACGCCATGCCAGTAGGTTATCGGACCATAGGTCTGGTAACCTAAAAAAAGGCCTATGTAGTGACTAACATCTTACGCTTTCTTTCTCAGTGGCGTCGGAAGCATTTGAAAAGTGGGAGGGGAGGGGGGTATGTCCGGTTTGGGGTTCTGGGGGCTCTGCGAGCCCCCGAGACAATTTGGAGTTTGGTGTTCTCTCAGGGCATATCTGTCGTGTACCATGGGCCCAGTTCAGTGTTATGTTTGTGGGGGTATCAAGGAATTTGATTTTCCTTTAATTGGGAAATTATCATCTAAAATACGCCCAATGAATTCAAACCACTCTATCTTTTATAATCTTTATAAAAAGTTACTGAGCAGAACAGATGGGCGCGATATAAAATAGGTAGACTGTATGGATTCTATGTCTGTGTTATGACTCTATTCAACTTGAAGCCACACTTTCTGACTCCCCACCGGCTCCGACGCCAGGGATTCTTTATCCGAGAATTTATCGATATGAATTGATTCATAAAAATCATTCGAGATCATACCTCTATAGGGCGAACCCATTGGTATTTAATATTGTATGTTGTTAAGTACAAATGCACCTGGCTTCAGCAATAAAGTTTATTCCAATCAAAGCAAAAGCAATTTAATTTCAGTATACCAGCCAAGGACTTTCAATGGATTTTATGTCAAACGCGTTCGGGTGATTTGCCCAATCGGGTTTGCGGGTTTGGTTTGGTTGATGGCATTCCTTCCAATAAAGGGTATTCTCCTTATATCGGGACTGTCAGATATTTTGATTGATGTGTTTGAGTTTCACATCGTACAATTCACTGAATAAACACACACTTGAAACAAATCAATGGAACAAGGAGATTGTCCATGACCTAGCATGGAATAAGGTTTAAAAAGCTTTGTACCACGTCAAAAACCGTTTGTGCCGTGCTAAAAGAACTTTGATGCCGTGCCTTAAACGTTTCTGTCATGCTAAGATGGTTTACACCATGCTAAGAAGGTTTCTGCCAAGCTAAAAATATTTCCGCCTTGCTGAAAATGTTTCTGCCGTGCTATAAAAGTATATTTCATGCTAGAACGCTTTGTGCAGTGGTAACAAGGTTTATACAGTACAGAAAGTTTCTGCCAAGCTAAGGTTTATGCTACGCTAAGATGGTTCTCGCCATGCTAAAAACGTTTAGGAAGATTTATCTCATGCTAGAAAGATTTATCTCATGCTAGAAAGGTTTGTGCCGTGCTAAATAAGATTATGTCGTGCGATAAAATTTTTTGCCATGCTAGAAGGTTTTTGCCATGCTGTATAAACGTCTCCGCCCGTGCTAAAAACTGGGCGCATTGATTTAAAAACTGGCCGATAATTATTTCTGGAATTCAAGCTTGCCGGATTGGTTCACTTGGCAGGCATAAGGCCACCGCAGGGTATTGAATTGGCAACAGCTGTTGGCCCATACAAATATTTTTTCCCTTTCTGACTCACAATGGGCAAGACTCTCTTTAAAAAATCTCAATATCGTGTATTGCTGAATACACAGACGTGTGAGCATGCCTGATATGCTATATGCATCTACCACTGCGTGTAATATTATATGGAATTTTGTCGGGTCTCCCACTGCGGTCGTGTTATCAATGATAATGGGTCAATTGTGTTCATGACTGTTCCAAATTTGGATCAGAATATTTTATTGATACCACGGAAATAATATTCTGAAAATGACAAACATAGTTGTACGCTTATACTTATCAGATTATACACAAATGGCGGTCATATTTATATAAGATTAAGGGCCAATCAACATAACTGTATAGCCTAATAGTTTCCATAGCAATGTAGCATACATGTAGTTCTATCGAATTTCATGAAAAGAAAAAAAAACACACAAGTAATTCAAATATATGATCTAAACAGGTGCCACGGGATCAATCAGTTTTCGGGCATTATAGTTGAGACAAGAAGACAAGCGATGACATGTATTAAGCTGTACAGGGACATAGCTTATACGGGCGACAGTACTATCGTACTATGAATCATAGTATGATGATAATATAATTGTGACAATTCACCAATGCTATGTTTCTCGAATCAAGTGGGCCAAAGTACGGTGAACCGTTTAAGGTGCGGTATGAGCAAATTAGTGAGTTATGGTATATTTGAGTTGGTGCTAGGGGCCTATCTAAGCAATGACTCGGTGAACCACGGTGTGGATGATATCAACTAATTACCATAGTTCTGAACGGCTGCATGTATGATGAAGGAAACGCCTAGAATGGTTCATTTACTCACCAAAATACGACGCACTGTAGACGGGTATGTTACCAGGGTATCAGATTACGCGGAATCCAGACCAGTCTGTTTGCTAGGATATAACCACCTCACTTGTGACTGAAGCTAATGGGAAAACCCATCAGAGAAAACCTAATTTCCCATCAAACCACCACCACGTATGGAATTCCCATTACGAACTGCGACCTGCGTACTGCGAGCTGCGAGCTATAAACTGATACAGACATGTGACCTGCGAGCTATAACTGCGACCTGCGAGGTGAAAACTGCGACCTGCGAGGTAAAACTGCGACCTGCGAGGTACGAACTGCGACCTGCGAACTCGCATTAGGCCTACAAACTGCAACAAAATACAACATATTGGTAGGTATACATAGGGGGGCCTACTTATTCCGTATTAAACAATGGTTTACTACGGAATAAGCCATATACGATCATTTCTAAAAAATTATCTCGCAGGTCGCAGCTCGCAGGTCGCAGCTCGCGGTTCGTAATGGGAATTCCATACCCACTGTAAAGTTATTGACTACCGTCCGCTCTTCGGGATCCTCGAGGATAGTCCTCTCACCACGAGTCCTTGCGGACGCGCATCCGCTATTCCGGATCCTTGCGGCGGCGCCGCTCACCGGAGGTCGCTGCGGACACGGTAACTACTTCAGCATTAACGGTAACCAGGTAACAGCCCACCCGACACTCCCAGGCCTACGGACACCGTTCAGAAACTGGTTCATCACCACGGTGTTAACTGGCGGGGCATGGCGAGCCGCGGTCTGCCTCGGGGACGGAACCCCGTACAGTCCGACATGCTGGCCAGAGCCTATGTCACACGTCCCGGGAAGGGAGAGAACTGGCGATCCACAGGGCTTACGCCCCCGAGTCAGCAACTTGTCTCTCCCAGCCCGGGCCTCCCCATGGAAATCGTCCCCAGGGCTCTAGGAGCCCACTACTCACAACCAGGGAACGCAAAGCTCATGGCGAGCCTTGCGTGCGTCCTAGTTACTCTCTCTCGGACAATCTCCTCGATCGAGTCGCTTCCAGTGTATATATAATACACCACAAGCTGTAGGACGCACGCGAGGTCTAATCGATCCATTGTTATAGTTTACTGGAGCGTAAATTACAATGCGTCGCTGTGGCAACGCACGCTCGAACGGAGCGTGTCAAAACAAGGCCAAGTACGAAAAGGCCACATAAATGGCATTTATGTTTACAATCACCTGCCGCGTGCTTAGGGCAAAATCGCCACACCACGTTTACATTTGAATTCATAGTTTCGATGTTACATGAATTCCCTCACCATATATTCATTAGCCAATCAAAAAATGTCAAGAATTGCTGCAAAAAGGAGTGATGCGTATCAAGTCCCAGAAAAAAACCCGTCCCACGGGACATAATTTTGGTATGTCGTGGGACTTTTTCCGCGATTCCAAAGGGGGCGTGATCTGTGGCTATGTCGTCGGAACTATGAATTACCCGGCAACGCTACCGGTCATATGTGTGGTAGATGCGGAGCTGAGATGAGTTCCAGTAGCGTCGAAGAATGCGCATTTAAAGTACTAGTAAAATAAAAAATATGATGTTTTGTTATATGAAAGATCTCACTGATCTGAGCCAAATTGTCTTTACGGTATATCAATATCTCTACCCGTTCAAAAGTTACAGCCATTTGAAACTGCCATTCCGGCACTACATTACAGAAGCCACTTGAAAAGTTGTAGCAACTCATAAATATGCAAATTAGAAGCTAATGAGAATTCATGACGTCACGAGGGGAACAAATTTTTATTAGGATATTTCAAGCCATGATATAATGATTCTTATTGAAGGTTGTGACGATATGATTAATGCATATTACTTTGTACCATACATAGTCAATATCCACACAAACTGTACTGTTGCTATGGTTACCAGTCGTTCCCTATAGCCGTAGTTACCCATGGTTGCCATAGCCCTTAACTGCCAAGTAAGTCTATCCACAGACTTTCTGTCGATTATTTATTAAATAAACTATTATAGAGCTCAAGTTGGCACCATTTTTATTGGTGCTTACCTTGTTCTAAGTGGGTTTCTGGCCCTAGCAACCATGGTTGCTATGGGCCATGCCAGGTCACTGGTTACCTTGACAACAACAGAAAAAGTGAAAACACTGATTAGGGCCTATGCATATTAAAATCAGTATAGAATAAGTTTTGATGAATAATCATAACATTAAATGAATGAATAATACATATCAAAGTACCTAATTAAAACAGTTTCCCCCGATGACACCATGAATATCTCGTTTGCATACTAATTAGCTAAATTATTTTGAGAAAACAAATTTGCCGATTCCAGTCTTTGAAGTGCTATAACTTTTGAACGGATTGTGATATTTACATGCCGTAAAAACTATTTTTGAGGTCTTTCATATAAGTTCACATCATATTTTCGCTATACTAGTACTTTAAGACCGCCTGCAGGCGAACGTTTGCTGGAACATCCCCACTGATTCTTGTCAAAGATATTTCATAATCTCCCCAATTAACGTTCTAGAACGTTTTGTGGCGTCAGTGGGTGCAGTATTTGTGTTATCGATCGGTTATGCAACATTGGTGTACACCCACACGCGGCACACTCCACGACATATGGTGGAGAATCCTACACGACATTAATATTGACATGGCTAAGCGCCGAGTGCACTTTGACAATGGAAGTGTGAGATCTGCACTCGGCCCTGATCACGTAGATACCTTGATTACCGTCGACGTTACGGTAGTCGTCAAATGGCCGAAGATGATACGATCGAATTAAAGTTCACCGAGACCTAGGTCATTCTGAGGGTATAAAAACCAAGCGAGTGAAGCCTATCCGGTTCATTGTGTTGCTTCTACCACCGATTACAAAATGGCCGAAGATGATAACGATTCGAATTTAGATTCACCGAGAACATGTTATTCTGAGGGCATGAAAACCAATCGAGTGGGGCCAAATCGGTGCATGATGTTGCTTCTGACACTGATTACAAAATATACTGTATTGTTCACGTTAACTTGTTCTATTGTCTGGACATTTTAAAAAGTTACCATTGTTACCGTAACGTGTAGGCTACTGATGATTGTAGTAACGTGAAAATGAATACACGGAGCTGATTACCGTCTCATAGAGACAATTACTAGACCCAAGATTTGACTTGTAGCTGTGATGCGATTCGCGCGTTGCAGACAATTAGAAATGGTGACAAATTTAATATAATAATATCTTAAAAATGTGGCAAATATGATATCATAATAAACTAGACGTCAAGGCCTGAAGATGCCTTGGGGCATTTCGTGTGAGTTCTATTCCTAGCTAACATATGCCTAAGAGACCGTGTCTAGAACCATGATGACTCTGAAACTGTCCGTGGTCGAAGTTTAAGTGACATACCCCGCCCTTAGGCATCTTTGCGTTTCGCTCTACGACGCACCGTTTCCGAGATACGGCAAAAAAGGAAGTGCTGAGTCGGTGAAAAAAAATTCGACACCAAAAGTCGTCTCGATCCAAGATACCCTCTAGATTAGTTAGTCTATTGCCAGGAGGCCGAAATTAGGCTCCGTTTCGCTGTACGACGCAGCCAAACAGAAAGTGCCGAGTCGGTGAAAAAAAAATTTGACACCAGAAGACGTCTCGGCCCAAGATACTCCCTAGACTAGTTTGTCTAGTACCAGAAGGCCGGAATTGAGCTCCGTTTCGCTCTACGACTCACCGTTTCTGAGATACGGCCAAACAGGAAGTGCCGAGTCGGCAAAAAAAAAGTTCGACAACAGGGGTCGTCTCGACCCGAAATACCCCTAAGCCTAGTTTGTCTAGTGCAAGGAGGCCGAAATTGAGCTCCGTTTCGCTCTACGACGCACCGTTGCCGAGATACGGTCAAACAGGAAGTGCCGAGTCGGCGAAAATAAATTCAACACCAGGGGTCGTCTCGACCCAAAATACCCCCTAGACTAGTTTGTCTAGTACCAGAAGGCCGGAATTGAGCTCCTTTTCGCTCTACGACGCACCGTTTCCGAGATACGGCCAAATAGGAAGTTCCGAGTCGGCGAAAAAAAAATTGACACCAGGTGTCGTCTCGACCCAAAATACCTACTGGACTAGTTTGTCTAGTGCCAGAAGGCCGGAATTGAGCTCCGTTTCGCTCTACGACGCACCGTTTCCGAGATACAGCCAAACAGGAAGTGCCGAGTCGGCAAAAATAAATAAGACACCAGGGGTCGTCTCGACCCAAAATACCCACAAGCCTAGTTTGTCTAGTGCCAGAAGGCCGGAATTGAGCTCCCTTTCGCTCTACGACGCACCGTTTCCGAAATACGGCCCAACAGGAAGTTCTTAATTAGGCAAAAAAAATTTGACACCAGGAGTCGTCTTGACCCAAAATACCCACTAGACTAGTTTATCTAGTGCCAGAAGGCCGGAATTGTGCTCCGTTTCGCTCTACGACGCACTGTTTCCGAGATACGGCCAAACAGGAAGTGCCGAGTCAGCGAAAGTAAATTCGACACCAGGGGTACCAGAAGGCCGCACCGTTTCCGAAATACGGCCCAACAGGAAGTTCTGAGTCGGCAAAAAAAATTTGACACCAGGAGTCGTCTCGACCCAAAATACCCACTAGACTAGTTTATCTAGTGCCAGAAGGCCGGAATTGTGCTCCGTTTCGCTCTACGACGCACTGTTTCCGAGATACGGCCAAACAGGAAGTGCCGAGTCAGCGAAAGTAAATTCGACACCAGGGGTCGTCTTGACCCATAATACCCTCCAGACTAGTTTGTCTAGTGCCAGAAGGCTGGAATTGAGCTCCGTTTCGCTCTACGACGCACCGTTTCCGAGATACGGCAGGTAGGAAGTTCCGAGTCGGCAAAAAAAAAATTGACACCAGGTGTCATCTCGACCCAAAATACCTACTAGACTAGTTTGTCTAGTGCCAGAAGGCCGGAATTGAGCTCCATTTCGCTCTACGACGCACCGTTTCCGAGATACGGCCAAACAGTAAGGGCCGAGTCGGCGAAAAAAAAATTGACACCAGGTGTCGTCTCGACCCAAAATACCTACTAGACTAGTTTGTCTAGTGCCAGATGGCCGGAATTGAGCTCCGTTTCGCTCTACGACGCACCGTTTCCGAGATACGGCCAAACAGGAAGTGCCTAGTCGGCGAAAATAAATTCGACACCAGGGGTCATCTCGACACATAATAACCACTAGACTAGTTTGTCTAGTACCAGAAGGCCGGAATTGAGCTCCGTTTCGCTCTACGATACACCGTTTCCGAGATACGGCCAAACAGGAAGTTCCGAGTTGGCGAAAAAAAATTGACACCAGGGGTCGTCTCAACCCAAGATACCCTCTAGACTAGTTTGTCTAGTGCCAGGAGGCCGAAATTGAGCTCCGTTTCGCTCTACGACGCACCGTTTTCGAGATACGGCCGAACAGGAAGTGATTCGACACCAGGGGTCGTTTCGACCCAAGATACCCCCTAGACTAGTTTGTCTAGTGCCAGAAGGCCGGAATTGAGCTCCGTTTCGCTCTACGACGCACTGTTTCCGAGATATGCAAGAAAGCCTCAAGGATGAATCAGCAAAAATTCTTCCGAGCTCTAGGTCAGAGGTCGTTCGACGGATTGATCCCAAAATCAATAGGGTTCTTCCCTGGTGGTATATGAACTCCCATGCATAGAATACTTGCCATTGCATGAATACTTTTTGAGTTATCGATCGGAAACCAAGTCTCAAAATAAACCTCGATTTCATCCTCACGGACCTCACGGACCCCGGAGCCGCCTCCAAAACAATAGGGGTCTTCCATGTAATATTTCTGACCAGTGGTGTAAATTTGGACAAGATCGGTTTAGGCGTTCCCGAGTTATTGATCGGAAACCAAAACGGCGGAAAGTGAAAAAAAAGAAGAAAAAAAAGAAAAAGAAAAAAAAAAACCAGACAAAACCATAAGGGCATTTCGGGCCGAAATGCCCTAATAAGATGCTTGATGTAGTATTGTCCTTCGTACAATGCAGCACACTCGTCAAGGATGGTGCGATATCCGATAGAAGGTGACTTTCTGACCACAATTATTCTAATTTCTAGTCCAGATATCGATAATGTAGCTCGAAATGAATGTTTTTTTTTTTTGCCGAAATGCCCTTTTTTAAAAAAATAGTTTATTTCCGCAGAGACATGAATGTACATACATGTGCAAATTACAGTGACAAAGGCATGAATCAATATCGGCATACACACGAATTACAGTAGCTCGAGAGCTGAGATCGGAGCCGAGATTGGAGTTTTTGAGAAAGTGACCTGTGCATTCATCTCATCTTGTAAGTGATGCTACATTGAATAGTACAAGCGTCCCCAATTTTCTTCAAAATAGTGAAATTTGGAGTTCTCCTTAGCGTAAAGGGCTTTTTGAGCGATGTTATTTTTCATGATCGTCAGATAGTGGAGGAAGAAAATAGGTTCTTTCTTGCGCTTGCATGTGTAGATGTAATATTTGCCTACAGTGAGGCAATAATTTAGCACTACTGATTCTGGTGACTGGCTGGGAGACCCAATAATTTTTTGCTTAGGGGTTAGTGTGTCTATATGTGAATAGCTTAAGGTGTTCCACCATACGACGAAACTATTCCAGAATCTGCTCACAGGTTCACATGATACCAAATAGTGTAATATTGTGTCTTTCGAAACATTATTGCAGTATAGATAAGAGCATAAATCGTTATCGCATATCTTTCTTGTATATAACCATTCGTTGCAAGGCAAGATACGATGAATGAATCTATATTGAAATGATTGGAGCGGTGTCTCTGAACACGCAATCATTGGTGACTCAAAGATATCTGACCACATGTTAGAATCTATATCAAATATCTTTGTCCATGATGATATGCATTTAGGACAAGCCTGATGTGTTTTTTCTAAGAACATCCAGTAGAATGTTTTAGTGGTAACACTATTTAATTCATATGTTCCATTTTGAACGGAAAACAACACATTATTACACGATTGAGATTCCGCGGGGAATGTTGAGAGGTTTTTCCAGTCCTTAGGAATAGCTGGTTGATACTCATAAGGTCTAAGAACTTACATTTAATATGATATTTCGCAGCTAAACTTACGTGTGAGAGGAAAATAGCATTTGAGTCGATGAGATCTTGGATATATAATATTCCGCTCTGAGCCCATTGTAATCTAAGTATGGGTTTATTCTCGATTTTGATTTTATCATTGCACCAGATAGGCATACTGTGAACTTATTCAGGTGTAAGTGGGGAGCGTTTAGATAAATTCAGGGCATTCCAATCACGTAAGATTTCGTGGTAAAACAAAGGTAGAATTGTCCTTATGGTTTTGTCAGAATTCTTTTTTTTCACTTTTTGGTTTGCAGACGATGCCGTATCTCCGAGAATTTTTCACCAGTTATCACTCATACTACGTAGATAGAAACTATTGTTTTGGAGCCGGCTCCGAGGTCCAGGTAGTCCGTAGGGATGAATTTCTGGAACTTGACACATGAGCTGATATTATATGAGCGAGATATTAGCCATTTTGTGCTTTGACCTTGAAAATAAGTTCAAAATCAAAGTGATCAAAATATTCGGACAATCTCATTTCCTATATGTCCACAAATAATTCCTAAGCTGTAAAGTCGATATTAAGCGAGATATTAGCCATTTTGTGCTCTGGCCTTGAAAATGAGGTCAAAGCTCAAATTCAAGGTGATCAAAATATTCGGCATACATCATTTCCAATATGTCCACAATTGATTCCTAAGCTGTGAAGTTGATAACAAGCGAGATATAAGCCGTTTTGTTCTTTGACCTTGGAAATGAGGTCAAAGGTCAAATTCAAGGTCATCAAAATATTCCGACTATATCATTTCCTAAATGTCCACAATTGATTCCTAAGCTGTATAGTTGATAATAAGCGAGATGTTAGCCATTTTGTGCTCTGACCTTGAAAATAAGGCCAAGGGCAAATTCAAGGTCATCAAAATATTCAGTGTATATCATTTTCTATATGCCCACAATTGGTTCCACGCTATAAAATCAATAGAGAAGCAATATATTAGCATTTTGTCGTTTGACCTTGAAAATGAGGTCAAAGGTCGAATTCAAGGTCATAGCAATATTTAGCACCTATCATTTTCTATATGTTCACAATTAATTCCTAAGCTGTAAAGTCAATAATAAGCGAGATAATAGTTATTTTGCGACTAATATCAGTCATCTTTAAATTTAGGCCAAAGGTCAAATTCAAGGTCACGAGAATAATATGATATATGGTTTCCTATATGTTCATAATTGATTCCTCAGCTGTAAAATCGACAATAAGCGATATATTAGCCATATTGTCCTGTGACCTTGAAAATTAGGTCAAAGGTCCAATTCAAGGTCACGACAATATTCAGAATATATCATTTCATATATGTTCACAATTGATTCCTAAGGTGTTAAGTCGATAAAAAGCGAGATATTAGCCATTTTGTCCTGTGACCTTAAAAATGAGGTCAAAGGTCAAATTCAGAGTGATGAGAATATTCAGCATATATCATTTACTATATGTCCACAATTGATTTCTAATCTCTAATCTCAATATTAAGTGAGATATTTGGAAAAAATGTGCCCCAATTAGTAGGGGACCCGCGCTAAGGTCCCGTGACCACTTTTTCCAGAGGAAGGTTTGTAGGTGGTTTTAGGAAGATACTAATATACTTAATAAAATTAGAGGGTAGCACCCTCCCAAAAGTGTGGGCTAACTCCACCAGAGGGCGTAATCCAAGATGGCCACCACCGAAATAATGAAATCCCATTATTTTCAACAAATGTCATATAAATTCACCCTTTCTACCAGATTTATGTTATTTGCAAGTCAATTGTGATACAGACAAATCAAATAAGCAATAAATTTGATGTTTCATCAATATTTAGTAGTCTGTGAGGCAAAAATTCAAGATGGCCGTCACCAAAATCGTCAAATTTTCATGCGAATGTCGTTTCGGGTTCTCCCTCATGTCAAAATCTGGTGTTTACTACTGATTAATCATTCATATCATACATGTACAGTACTCAATATAAATACTGTTCCCTTATGTATTCAGTGACATACAAAGCAATATCCAAGATGGCGGCCGTTCAAACATGTCAATAATCCATTCAATTTCAGGTGTGTTGGTTGCCAGTGAATGATATCTTCCAGGCAAATGTTGCTTCCAGTCGTATAGCTCCATCGTTGTAACAGACTCCTCATATGTTTTTATACTTACATATTATGGTGAATTATTGCTATTACTTTTAATATTTTGTATTGCAAAATGAATGAATTTGAATGTCATTGTCATTGATATTTGGGTTTTGTATACATTTTCCTTCAGGTACATGTACTGACCAACACAGCCAATGAATTTGGTTCCAGATTAAACGTTTTGCCTACAATAAAACAAATATATAGATGTAAAGCTAGTATGATAAGGTAATATTGACCAAAACTTTACAAAAACAGAAACTGGTAGTCGGCGAAGGTACCAGAAGCATTTCAGCTTCATCAGATTGGGACATCGCTGAACTTACCTGGATAAGTTACTTAAGGGCTAGCTAAGGGAAGTTTGTTTCTCATCGCCTATGTAACCGAGGATTGTCCTGCCATATAATTGCAGTGAAGAAGCATCATGGCGACTCCTCAACGCCAAGACACAAAGAAACGTAAACTTGAAGAGTTAGAAGTGCATAGTTGCATCCTATGTGGTCTGGAGTGTGACGAAGACAGAAGTAGCACTACCGATGAATCCTGGCGTCATCTCAAGTCTCTCGCTCAACGTTGGATTGGTCTGGATCGATTTGAGACTGTACATGAAAGTATTGATTGGGAGAGAGGCCCGACAGGTGTATATTACCACAAGTGGTGCAAACTGATATTGCCAGCGCCCGGAAGCTACAACAAGCAGTAACACGACAAGAAAAAGGCAAGTCCACAACAAATGAAGAGGCTCCTGACAAAACTACGGATGAAGCCACAGATTCAGGCCAAACACGGCTCTCGCGGAATGAAGGCATGATACACTCAAAAGACCTTTGTGTCTGGTGCATGAAACCGGAAGACGAAAAACATCCCCAAAGAAAGGCCTGGCGCCTACTGCAAACTCGAGATGCCTGGCAAGCATTTAAGAATCACACTGTATATCTTTCAGATGCATGCATGCGGGACCGATTACTAGCGGTCATTCACAACACATCTGATCCATTCGCGGCAGAAATCCGGTACCACAGTTCATGCTGGAACCAATACATATACCCTTCGTACACTGCTGAAACTGATGAAAAGAACTTGCACCTTCAAAATGTACGTCTATCCGAAGTCCGAGAAATGTTTTTTTGACATGTACGCACGGTGGTCTTTGAGCAACATGAATTCAGGACACTTCAAGGTCTTCTGATTGACTACAAGAAATACTTGAGAAACTTTGGTTTCGACGTTGGCGAGATCAGGTCAAGCTACATCAAAACGATTCTAGAAGAAGAATTTCAAGACGAGATTGGCTTTCATGACCGATTCCATAGAAATCAAAGCACACTAGTCTATGATACATCAGCTGGAGGAACATATGTGGAAGCTGCAATGTATTCCTGGGGTGTGACCGATGATCAGCTCATCAATAATGTCGCCAAACGAATGAAAAGCATGCTTTCGTCAACACTGGATATGGAGTGGCCCCCACGTGTTGTAGATCTAGAGGGAAACGAAGACTCCACTAATATCCTTTTGAAGTTTCTGACGTGGATGAAGAGCCCCAGTGTACGAGAAGTCAATGAAGAGAACCAAACCCCAGTGACCTCAGCACTTTCTTCCCTACTGCTGTCGTACTTAACTGGAAGTCGAAATTCCAGGCACAATTATCAGTTACTATCCATGGATTGACAAGGAGTCGCGAAATTGTGGAGTTACTCCATAAGTTCGGCCTGGGCATCAGCTACAAAGATGTTTTGCATCTGTATGAAGCTTGGGCTATGCACGATTTGGAGCAAAGCAAGGAATGTCCAAAAGAACTCGCTGAAGGAATGCCAGGCACTGGAATCTTGGACAACGACGACTTCAAAGATGATACCTTAACTGGAGGAAACACATCACATCGCACAAACGTTATGTTCATTCAGCCAGAAGATGTGATGATCGAAGACACAGAACTAGATCAGAAGCTCACTATCGCAAAATCTGAAGAGCTCAGACAGAGATGTTCAGAACAGCACATCATAACACCATACAAAACCATCAGCCGTGGTACTCCAGCAGTTCGTGAGACAACTGACATCACAGTTCGGGAACCTTGTGAACAACGGAGACGGGGAGTAGTAAATACCTTGGTGCGCCTTGATGACCAGGGATCTGCAGTGACGCCAGAAACACAAGCCACTGGTGCATTCGGTGGATTTCAAGCCACAGTCCAGAAAGCCGTTGTGAAAAGCAAGCCATACTACTTTCTTATCTTTCCCAAACCTCCAAATACATCTGTAGTCCATCAGGTTATGCAGAGGATGGTGACTGCAGCAGAGAGCAAGTGCATGCCATTCATCCAACTTGTTGGTGATCAACCAGTGTACACCCTGATCGTTCAACTGAAAGCTGAAAACCCTGGCATGTTTGACCTAATTCTGCCATTCCTAGGTCCTTTCCATACACAATGCTCCTTCATATCCGCAATGAATAAACGCTTTGGAGGGTCAGGGCTATCTGATGTACTTATTGCAGCTGGAGTGATTGCAGAAGGTTCGGTTAACCAGGCGTTGCGCGGAAAACATTACAAAAGGAGCGTCAGGTGCCTGAGGCTGATGTATGAAGTTCTGATCAGACGAATCATTCAGCAGCACATCAACGCAGGGGCAACCCTTACAGAAGAAGTGAGAGACCTCATCAGAACACTCCAAGACCAATCTACAGTCGTAGATGAACGCACAGAAGCCTACACGAAACTTGAGAATCATGCGGAGGTCGTGAAATTTGTTGAAGAAGCATTCGTTTCCATTGAGTCATCTTCAAGTTCCATGGCTAAATTTTGGTTGAGCTTTCTTCAAATGACAGAAATTCTCATGATGAACATCCATGCACTACGTACACAGAATTGGGAGGAGTTCAAGGCCTCTATCCGGATGATGATGCCATGGCTAAAAATTTATGACAACGACAAGTATGGCCGCTGGTTGCTAGAGTTCTGGCTCGAGATAAGCTGCTTGTCTGAGGAAAAGGCGAAGTACATGCAGGGAGGTCTCTTTGCACAATCCATGACACCTGCCTGCCCCTCGACTTGTGGATAGAGATGACGATGAACAAGGGCTCGAAGATGAAAGCTGGATGGCTGAAGATCCTGCGCAATAAGATGTTGTTAACAGACACCCGAAACGTGAACTCTGTGAACCGAGTTAGGACGTCACTCCATGTGCTTACCACTCTCAAAAGCTCTTCCCCAGGTCACACTGAAAACTCAACGAGCCGCCTAATGACTGATGAGCAAGCCATTCAAGATCTAGATGGATGCATCGAAGAGTTCGGTTGTGATCCATTTGACCCCAAGAATCTATCACTGCGAACTCTTCAGTCGGGAGAAGTCGCATCTGATGAGCTTGTGAAAGACTTCAAAACAGCACATGCCGATGGAGAGAAGCAGGTGAAGGACTTTTTCAATGATCGGATGTTCTCAAGCAACACACCCTTCGATGCTACTGTTCACAGAAACTCTCGGAGCTCCTTCAGCAAACCACCAATGACAAGCAAGCCTAAACAGCAGAACAAAACAGATCCCATGGAAAACATAGCAATGTGCTCCATCATATCGCTAGCAGAAACGGGTCCAGAGAAGTTCACTCTGTCAGAAGTGATGACCTACCGTGTCACAGATGAGTGCCTGCCCATTTTCAACATAAATGGCACAATGAAGAAGGTTCAGAAGTCAAAGTATGCTGACAAGCTACACATCGAAATCATCGAACCTCCACTTGATACATGTATCGTACTGGTTGATATGGGGTACGTGTGGCGAAAGGCAACTCCTTTAGCAGAGGATCGTGAAAAAGCTGACGGCACAGCATACACGTGGGGGGACTATGCTGAGAAGATCTTATCTGTTGTACTTTCAAGACACCCTAGAGCGAGAAAGATCATCTTTGTGAATGACCCGTATGACCTGGACATCTCCATCAAAGATAGTGAACACGAAAGGCGTTCTGGCAATCCTTCATTTCCAGCAGGATCTCGAAATGTTTACATGAAACTTGACGACACACTCCCTTCTGGAAAGGACTTCCAAAACATCTTCTGCAATGCAGGAAACAAACAACGCCTACAGAGGTTCCTGAAAGAATACCTCAGCACCCGAGTCCAGATGCGTCCTGACATAGAGTTTGTCTACTCCATGCAACAGAAATGTTACAACCTGAGTAGTGGGGATCCTGTACCTGCCTTCCAATGCGAGCACACTGAGGCAGACACAATTCTCTTCTACATATATTCAGAGATAAGGAAGTCGGGAAACATGGAACCAGTGGTCATTGATGCTGAAGACACCGACGTAGTAGTACTGGCTGCCTATGTAGCCCACAAGATCCCCGGTATCTTGGCGCTCAAGCGAAAGGAAGGCCTGGTAAACTGCAAAACTCTCTGTTCACCAGAAATTGTAGACGTCATCGTCCCTCTGTATGTCCACACTGGAACTGATGTTACATGTGGATTCTTTGGACACGGAAAGAGCACAGTGTATGACAAAGGCACAGCTACATTGGAAGCACGGTCGTTGCTGGCTGAAGTTGGAAAGACAATCCCTGTCACAAAACATGTGGTTGATAATCTTACACAATTCACCATACGTTACATCTACAATGACAAGACCAGCAGTACTCTGGGGGAAGCCAGGGCCAAGAAATGGAAAAACATGAAGCGCAAGTCAACCTTACGTATTCCACCGGATGATGATTCGCACCGCCTGAAAGTTGCACGAGTGAACTACCAGGTGCATATCCTCTTGAACTACCACAGTCCAGAAGCTCCATCGTCTCCTCTAAATCATGGGTGGGTGATTGTGGATGGAAAATGTGTGCCACAACGGTACACCCAGCCATCACTCCCAAGAGAACTCAGCAAACACTTGGTCGACCGGGGAAACGTCACAGAGGGCGGTGGTGAAACGAGTGATTCAGGACTCAGTGATTCAGACGAGGACGATTAATCACCGTTTGTACATAATGTTGCTTTTGTGTAGATGATGTACTGTCAGATAACTTGTAAGACAATATACAACGTAAAAACATGGAAAATGTTTATTGCAAATATACTTCTGTGTGAGTGATTAAAAATTGCAATATGATATGAAATTCATTGGTTGAGATTAATATCAAGAGGTAGATACTGAATTCTTGGATATCAATGAACCATTGTCCATTAGCATGGTAATGCACAACCTATGTTTACCATATGTTTAAAAATGTGACACATTCATTTGCCAAATGATGCACAGGAGGAACTGGTGATAGTAATGGGCAATACCACTTTAGATATCATTCACTGGCAACCAACACACCTGAAATTGAATGGATTATTGACATGTTTGAACGGCCGCCATCTTGGATATTGCTTTGTATGTCACTGAATACATAAGGGAACAGTATTTATATTGAGTACTGTACATGTATGATATGAATGATTAATCAGTAGTAAACACCAGATTTTGACATGAGGGAGCACCCGAAACGACATTCGCATGAAAAATTGACGATTTTGGTGACGGCCATCTTGAATTTTTGCCTCACAGACTACTAAATATTGATGAAACATTAAATTTATTGCTTATTTGATTTGTCTGTATCATAATTGACTTGCAAATAACATAAATCTGGTAGAAAGGGTGAATTTATATGACATTTGTTGAAATTAATGGGATTTCAATATTTCGGTGGCGGCCATCTTGGATTACGCCTCTGGTGGAGTTAGCCCACACTTTTGGGAGGGTGCTACCCTCTAATTTTATTAAGTATATTAGTATCTTCCTAAAACCACCTTCAAACCTTCCTCTGGAAAAAGTGGTCACGGGACCTTAGCGCGGGTCCCCTACTAAATGTAAAGCATAGGAGAGTTTAACATGGGAAAGTCCGCATCATTTGACTGGATATGCACGACAGAACTGAGTGTCCGCGATGCACTCGAGAAAGACGTCGATTGGCTGATGTCTTTAGCCTGTGCTGCTCAAGATAAATCACCGCCTGTGCAGGATCACCAAAGCTTCGCCCAAAATTGTGAACACATATGACTTCGGTCTACTCATTGATATTCTACTAGCTGATCCTTGCACGATCATGACGACTTTTGCATTACCTCGAAGGCCAGCCTGAAGACCAAACTGACAGTCATTGTAAGCCGACATGCTACTTTGCAAGTGGTCAGACCCAATACGATGGAAGAAACTAGTGGTATGCTCAGTGAAAAGTCTTGGCCCAGATCCCTCAGAGGATTACGAATGGTGGTCATAACTTTGCCAAAGCCCATGCTAAAAGACGGGTTGACTCCAGAAATTCTCCATTTGAAGCTCCTGAAAGCAAGCTTCTCAAGAACAGCACGACTATGGGTAGGTTTGCTTGATTCTGCCAGTGATGATCATCTACTTGTACATATGGACCGAAAGGGATGGAAACAGGCTCTTTCACCGCTACGCATTGAAACCAATGTATTTTTAACGGCAGGTCACTGGAACTATGGCAGGTATATCGTGTGGCATCTCCGCGACATAGCTGCAACGATTCCTGATGATGTCCTGGCAACCTTCATGAGGGGAGAACATGTATGTCGCTATGACACTGGTATCTGGAATGCAGTGTTCCTGGATCAGTCTGGTGAATAGACATATATTTGATACAGGAAAACGAAAGGTGGCCACCAGGGCTGGTTGGGAAGACTCTATCCAGTGAACAAGTCGCGTTGAGGACATTGCCACACCATTTCTCCAACACTGTGTCAATTGCAATGGAGCAGATGTGTTTGTCCGGGGATCAGATAAACAAAAACACAAAGAGGAAGGCGGGGAACACAGAATCATCTATCGAGCAGAGCGGGAAAAGTTCGAATCTAGTTGAAAAGAATCACCAACCCAGATAAACAAGAACACAAAGAGGAAGGCGGGGAACACAGAATCATCGATCGAGAAGAGCGGGAAAGGTTCGAATCTAGTTGAAACCCACTGATAAGCAAACCTGGTGAACCACTTCCCAACATTCTGAATGGCAGAGTAGCAAGTGTTGAAGTCAATGCAAACCGATAGCTACTAAGGATAGAACACTTGCTTCCCAGACAGCGTAAAACCACGCATGATATTCCAAAAGCATTGTAGACAAACGGTAAAATAATTTCGAACGGGTTGGAAGATAATAATGAACGGTTGGTGAACGATTTCGAACGGGTGGTGGTCAAGTTTTAACGGCCCGCACATCAAGGCAGGGTGAAAAGTGAGTAAATCTTCAAATAATATCAAATTTATGGACATAACAATTAAATCAGCAGAAAGGGAAGATTATTATGTCATTTGTATGTGGTTGGGGGTTTGAGTCATATTCAAGTCATATTGGGTTTTCTTGGTGATTTCTACGTAATATAGGCCTATAAATCATTTTCATTCCTGCATCTCGGTGATTTTCAAGGCACATGTGGCCCACAATCTATCACTATAACTTAAGTTTGGGTAAAGATGCGAATATTGTGACCAGAAAAAATATTGAGAAGCGATCAATTTGCAACGGTCATTGGTGAGCCCGAACGGGTAATTTTCACAGGCGATCAATTTCGAACTTTTGACAATTATCTTATTTATCATGTACTATGTGTTCAAACAAAAACGGAGTCGATATGGCAGTGTTAAGTGTTCCAATTATAAGATACCATATGACGACATAACAGACGTGTTGGGCTATTTTATACTTGAGTATCATTTCCTAAAAAAACAAAACACCAGAATTATATTGTGTTATTTAGCTGTCAATTCAGTGGAAAGAGAGATTTTACTACAATGCCTGTTACATGAATTACTGCTAGGACAAACCTCGTGTGTGCTACGATAATATGCTATATTTGCATATTAAGGCCTGTATCTCTGTGTGCAGAAACCCATAAGAGAGAGTCTCTTATGGGTTCCTGCTGTTTGTGATGGATTTTTTTTTATTGATTCATAACCATGATGAGTGGTTGTTGAAACAGGCCAAACCACCTGTCCATACCACTCGAAAGTTATTGATCAGATTTTGTACAATGACGCAATATATACAGTCTATTTTAGCCTCTAGATTCTAACCATGAAAATTGACGACTGGATAAAAAAGAAATTGAACCTTCTACGCCTTACTCTTGATTGCATGAATATATTATTATAATTATATTAATATTATATTGTCTTGCTCGTGTCAGACAATTTTCTTAGGGATCAAGCTAAACTGGCGCGCTCAAATAAATTGGTACTAGACCTACTGTTCATAGTATTGATTGCTACTGAATAAATGCGTTGGCAAATTTGTAATATTAGCCTTATCGGGCACTGTCAGTCTTATCAATGATAAAGGCTATTGAACTGATGTTATCATTACATCCATAAGATGTAGCTGTATTTATCTCATGTATTCAATATTTTTCTCGTTTCCTACAGGCGGATGTACTGAGAGAGGGGTTATATTTGGTATGTAAACGTATTATGTCGCAAATAAACCAATAAATCAATGTAGCTTAGTTTCATCAAATGTCATGAAACAAAACCACCATCATGCAAATTCAAACATATTTTCAAACAGTTGCCACTTCCATCAATTTTCGGTAAGATAGAATAAGACAGCAAACAGCTCCATGCGATGACATTAACTAACAACCAACCTATATTGGTGAGGTGAGGGTGCAATGACGATAATACACTTAATACTGATTCAGTTTACTGGGATTCTAGTCGCCCAAAGACATGGTCTAGATTTTAGTGGGAGAGTGTAGGGAAACCTCGATGTGAATGATATCAACTTAGGCCTATTTTGATATGATGATACCATAGTTTTACACTGTGTTAGGCCTATGCATGATAACGGACACGCCTAGAGTGATGCAGTTTACTCACCGAGATACGTCGGATTCCAGGCGAGTACCAGTATAATATTCCCAACCTAGGTTAGTTATCAAATATCACCATCACCTCACTGGAAAGTACCAGTACGAAAAACCCATACATGACAAACATGATGGAAACTTCCGATAAAACCACCATGTCGTGTATTCTCAGCGCCGCCTGTTAGGCGAACGTTTGCCAAGTCATCCCTACTGTTTCTTGTCATAGATATCACATATTAATGTACCGAACCTTCTAGAACGTTTTGAAGCATTCAATGCGCTACTTTGAATTGGTCGGTGATGCAATATTAGTGTTATTGATCGGTTATGCAACATCGGTATACACCCACACGCGGCACACTCCACGACATATGGTGGAGAATCCGACACGACATTAATATTATTGACATTAATAGGTTACATGGGTAAGCGCCGAGTGCTGATCTTCAGCTTTAGAATGAAGTGTCACTTTGGCAATGAAAGTGTGAGATCTGCACTCGGCCCTGAGTTTTCGTAACGTTAGATACCGTACCTAGATTACCGATGATTAATTACGGCAGTCGGCAAATGGCAGGGTATAAAAACTAAGCGAATTAGGCCTCCACATTTCATGATTTTGCTTCTGCCACCAATTACAAAGTGTATTGTATTGTTCACGTTGATTTGTTCTAATTTACACTTCAAAAAGACATTGTTGATCACTGTAACGTGCACGTGATGATTACAATAATGGTAAAATGAATAGACGGAACTGATTACCGTCTCATAGAGAAGCTCGCGTGACAAATACATGTACGTATTGTATCGGCAAGGATGGTGCGATACACGATAGGTGACTTTCTGACTACAATTTAGTCTAGATATCAATAATGTAGTGAACAGCTTTTTTCACAAACCATCTTGTTATAGATAGAGATAATTTCAGTGAAAAACTGGGTGAACCAATCGGGACTCGAATCACCGAAAATCCGCTTACCGAGCGACTGCTCTACCACTTCAGCTACCGAGGCTCCTTAATTTCCCATAAAAATTTTGGTTTATTCTCAAATACTTATTATAATTATTTTGATGAAGAATCGTCTTTTCCCATGTGTGATAGTACAAAACAAGCACATTGCTCGAATGTGTATATTATTGGTATATCGATATGTTGTGTCTTCGAAATTGTTTTTGAAATTATTGAATTTATCCTACGTTTTGTAGGATTAATTGATTTGAAGAAACTTCAGCAAACAGTAATCTAGATAAACGCTTTTGGTCAAATTTACATTCAGTTGCAGCCAAAACAACCTGCTCATCATCGGTTCAATAAGGTATTGAAGTTTGAATAGTGTTACATACTATTAAATGACATGTTTTCTGTATTCATTGAACGTTAATATTGAAATGATTTATAATCCTTCGACGAATGTCATATATATGAAGAATTATATACATATATGAAATTCAGACCTCATTATATTCCTCGTCTGTGAAACTGCTCATTGCGTGTGTCATCTCACGATGTTTGAATAGGGCTAGAGTGCTTAATTCTCAGAAAGTCAAAACAATGGACCTCTATCTGTGAACAGACCCTAAGGTCTTTACACGTTGAAGCTGCGCGTCCGTTTTTCGGGAAAGTGTTTTGGCTCTTCGGAATGAAAACGTTAATAGGCCTAAACTGCGTTTTACCTGGTGGGCTACGCACTTTGTTGTTCTTCACAGTCTGTATTGTTGTGCTGATGATTAGAAGTGGATGGAACAATTGCTCCAGGCTGCCATTAATGGCGTGAGAAATATGCTCAGTGGAAAGTCTTGGCCCAAATCCCTCAGAGGATTACAAATGGTGGTCATAACTTTGCTAAAGCCCATGCTAACAGAGGGGCTGACTCCAGAAAAAAATTCTCTATGAGAAGCTCCTGGAAGGAAGCTCCTCAAGAATAAAACGACCATGGGTAGACCGCTTGATACTACTAGTGATGATCATCTACTTGTACATACGGGCCGAAAGGGATGGAAACAGGCTCCTCCACCTCTCCGCATTGAAACCAACGTGTGTTTACGGCAGGTCACCGGACATATGCCAGGTATATCGTGTGGCATCTCTGCGACATAGCTGCAACGATTCTTGATGATGTCCTGGCAGACTTCATAAGGGGAAAACATGTATGAACGTCATCATAATCTGGTTGATAATTTCACCAAATCCATGTGTGCCATGCAATTAGATCTATTTTCATGTAAATTTTGGGGAATTCATGACGGGTGCCACTAGTGGGGCAGGAAATGCTCACTCTTTCCGGAACACCTGATTTCACCTCCTAATGGCCATTTTTGGGGGTTCATGAGTTTCCCTGTGATTTTTGTTTTCTCTCACTTCGTATGCCTGATACGACTATGAGATTGGACAACAGACCCTGTTTTGTTTGCTCGGAATACTTAACACTGGCTATTGATTCTACGTCTACTACAATGTTCCTGGAACATTTTGGCGAACAGACATATATTTGATACAGGAACGCAAAAGGTGGCCTAGTTGGGAGGATTCTATCCAGTGAACAAGTCGCGTTGTGGACATAGTCACACCATGTGTGCAATGGAGCAGATGCTGTACCACCGGGGATCAGATGTACAAGAACACAAAGAGGAAGGCATGAAACGCAGAGTAGGAAATGACAAAGTCAATACGGATCAAACTGTCAGTATTGGGGGGAAATGGCCACCAAAGTTTCTGCGAATGCATGAAGAAAAGTGTGGTGACGATGGAACGGCTCAAGAAACATGAGAGTATGTGAAATGTGGCGACACGCTTGTACACTACATGGAGAATCTCTACGCACGTCTTCTTCTTGAATCACAGGCACAAGCAATTGAGCTGCCGGAAATGTTCAAGCTATCGGGCATTCTGTTAATTCCGTGACGACTACGGAAATATGCGTAAAGGCAGAAAGTCAGTTCTCTTGTACAAACTGGCCGTACATGAATATTGACAAGTTTACTGGTAGATGGCAATGAGGCATTGCACCATGCAACATGGTCGAAGAGCATCATATTGTGTGCATTCACTGAGCAATTCACAGCTTCCTTTGAAGGAATGTGTGTCACATTCGTGATCTTTGATTGGTATCCTATTGAACGTGATTGACGATCTAAAGACACAACCTTGCAAGAGTATAAACTCAACAGACATCACCAACAGACATCATCATGAAAAGTGAAGAGAACAATAGATCGCTCATGGACATATCTGCAAATCGGGGTATTCATGAGGTCAACTGGTGAAGTGTTTTCAATCAGCAATGTAATTGGGGTTATGCATTGGAGTTAATACATAATAAATCACTAAATCATTAAAATCAATGAAAATTCCTGACAAATAGTGCATGTTTGGCAAAAGTTCAAGTTAAGCTCTAAAAATATCGTAAAGCTCTCACAGTGTTTGCGTTTATTCACAAGATTAAAATATAAAACTTCATTAAACAGTCAGAAACAGTCTTTCAAAATTATTTTTGAAAGTGCTGTGATCCTTTTGATGAGATTACTATATTTAAGACAAATGATAGCAGGACCGGGGCCGCCCATGCTTACCCTCCGTGGGTCTGTTTTTACCCAAACTTAGAAGACCAGCGCGACTCGCTGGCCAATAACAACAAACGGCAGTGATGCGAACGGTGTGGTGAATTTTGTTGTTTCCAGTCAATCAATACTTGAGGATGAGTGAACACAAAAACCATTGACATTGACATCCTAAACTTTATGGTCTGTGCATGACAAACACGCTGCCTGTTGATCAGTTTGCTATGGCAATGACAGCCTCGCTCAGGCTGCGGTAGTAATAAGTAAAATTTCAAATGCAAGGCATCAAGAGGACAACCGTACAGCAAAAAATCGGGGGAAATGCAACGCAAGATATATACACATCATCTAGATTTTAATTATCACTAAACTTCAAACGAAACTACGCATGCATTCAAAATACATGTATGGAGGCAATGATTGCTTGAATTTGCCTCGGGACTTATGAAACGTTATGAAATATCATTGTTGCAAGGCAAGGTTACCATGGGCCTAGGGGACCTGTAGTCATAACCGGGGCCCACGATTCACATTGAAGCATGTGTGATGAATACACAAGTATACAATTTTGAACAGAGTAATGAAATACAAACTAAACCTCAGAAAAAAATATTTAAGTATAAAACTGGTATGAAGGGTTAAATTATACTAAAGCATATAGTGATGATGAAAACAAGTTATGGTAGCCGTGCTAGTCTATGTAAGTATCAATCTATTACCACCAATACAATCAGATTTTGATGATGCCAATAAGAAACGTAAAATACAACATTTTGCAATAGAAACAAAGCCCGACCAAATAGTTTATCCAAAGACACACTGGCGTCATCACACTATATCAGAATTAAACCATAGGTATAGGTGACACTTTCAAACACTAGTTTTCGTACTACTATATAATACTTCTTCAGGTGCACCTATACACTAGTACGAAAGCTAGTGGTTGAATGAACTTATCGAAAGTGTCACCTATACCTATACCTTGCTGGACTATATCATCATCATAACCCTGTTTGTCAAACGTGTTTTCGTACCTAAAGTGTGTCAAACGTAGTTGTTTGTATTGTTCACCTGATGGACAGAGGGCTGTCCCCTGGGATACCATCAAACTAAGAGTTTATGTTTGCGATTGGATATGGAATAACTCACACAGTACATATTCTGCCCTCGCCTTGGTTCATCAGTCGGGACAATCTTTACCAGACGTGATAATGTCCGAAAACGAACCAGCCAATTCGGGGCATGAGCACATTCGTCGATTCATTTGTGGTTGTCCCAATAATTAAATCCGGAAACCTAGTAGTCTTTAGGACTTACTATCGGGAAACCCCGGTGATTCACTACTCGGTGTAGAAATTCTTTGGTTTCATCGACGGTATGATTCAAATTGGTTACAAACGTTTATCGTTACGACTGGCAAACAAGTAAAGCAACTTCCGCCATGTACGTTGTGTTCCGATCACGTTCACGTTCTTCGTACAGAGAAAAATTAGCCCAAGGGGTAAGACAGTTTACCGGACAATTTTTGTTATAGGCATTGCAGGTGACATATGACCTTGAGATTTACCAATTTTCGTGAACTTCAATGTCACCATTAGGTATGGTGTCTATGACTTTATATATGTTCATATAACGAACATGTAAGCTCTATCAACAAGAATTTTGTCTGTAGAGGCCAATTTACACATGTCAGGCCAGGCAAGATTTTGAGATTTGGCCTTTAAGGTCTTTCCAGGTCGAGTTCAAGGTCTCCAAAAGATGTGTGAAATATACATCACTATTTATAAGTTTATACAAAATTCTCAGCTGTATGTGCAAGTGTTTAAACCTCAGTGGCCAATCTACACATTCCACGCTAGACATTTAGCACTCCAGGTCATCCGAGGTCAAGCTCAAGGTCATCATCAGTTGTTCCATATATGACTTCCTATATGCTCATAATGCAAACTTAAGCTTTATCTACAAATTTTTTTTACATTTGTTTTGCATAGAAATGACCCGAAATGGATAGTAAAGCGATTTGGGGCAATTTTTTTTTCGCCCACCCGTCAAAAATTAAAAATGGCCACCACACAGAGACTGGCGATTCGAGGGCAACAAAATTTGTACAGACTATAAGGGTACATAAGGGGAATCTTTTGAAACAAAAATCTCAAACCCGATCAGACAGTTTCGAAAAAAGACAGACAAGGTGTAAATTCGGATATTTTTCAACTCAAAAATGGCTGTTTTGACCTTCCGAGGTCATCCAAGGTCAAATTCAAAGTCACCACACAAGTTGCCATATATGACTTTATCTTCAGGCGTTCTAGGAGTACAGGTCTGGCAGCTCCCATAATGAAGGAAAAAAGTGCCGAAAATTTTCTAAGTCAAAAATTTTTTTCAAAGGGTGAAATTTTTTTTTTGCCTAGAAATGATCTAAGATGGATAGTAATGCGACATGGGCAAAAAAAACTTTTTTCACCGACCCGTCAAAAATTCAAAATGGCCGCCACATGGAGACCGGCGATTCAAGGACAACAAAACTTACACACATCATAAAGGTACATAGGGAGAAGTTTTTGAAACAAAAATCTCAAAACTGATCAGACAGTTTTCGAGAAAAGACAGACAAGGTGCAAATTTGGGCATTTTCGATCCAAAAATGGCTGTTTTGACCTTTCAAGGTCAAATTTAAGGACAGTTTTCGAGAAAACGGCCGCCATTTTGAAAAAAAACTAAAAAATACCTCCTAGGTATCTTTTCCCAAATTTTCAGAAAGATTGGACCGTAAAGATAAAAATGTGGATGGACGACGACGACGGATGGACGACGGACCCAACGTCACGGCAACAGGTTATCAAACCATAGGTCCGGTAACCTAAAAACAAACTTATTTGATCGCAACTCTCAACACACTGTTTACATTTGTCGTATAATTCACACCACCCATCTTCAAGTATCGTTGTAGAGTGGGGTTTAGGCGTATCACCAATCATAGACCTTTCGATATCATCTTCATTTGATGTACCAGAATACTCATGTTTTTTTCCTAATAGACTGAGTACTCGGGTAGTAGAGTAGCTCTCATCTGGTCATCCATTTCCGGATGTTATTTCACTTACTCCATATAAATAAGTAAGCTCGACTCTGTTCCACAAATCAGTTCATGAAGAGTAGCCTTTGTTTCTATTGCAAAATGTTGTATGTTTGTTATTGGAATCATCAAAATTTGGCTGTATTGGTGGTAATAGATCGATACTTACATTCATACCACTGAGCCGGTGTCACTGCTGATGGATGTTAAGTCTGTCCTCGAGGATACCATCAACTCAGTAGCCTTTTGGCTTGTGGTTAGGTACTTATGAATTTGTCATATATCTATTCCGCGGGGTTTGTTTCGGATTTCTAAATTGTTTCCATAGGTTGTTGGGCAGTTGTATACTAATTCCATCAGGTGTACAGTAGAAATAACTACATTTACCACACTGTCTGCCAGTGTGTGTTTTGATAAAGTAATTCGTCGGGCTTTGTTACTATTGCAAAATGTTGAATGTTTGTTATTGGAATCATCAAAATTTGGCTGTATTGCAACTGTGCACCATTATTGCACCATTATTACAACTGTGCACCATTATTGGCAGACCTGTTTTTATACTCATATGAATCAGATTTTATCCAACATTTACAACGAGGAGGTTGTAAGAAACTAACATGTAATTTTAATTTCACTTTTCGATACATAGATGATGTATTGTCGCTAATCCCGAGTTTGGTGATTATTTGGATGTCATATATCCTAAGGAACTTGAAATTAAGGATACTACAGACTCCGCTAATTTTTCCAACTATCTAGACCTGAGGTTGGAGATTGATAATGATTGTCAACTAGATTATATGACAAACGTGATGATTTCAATTTTTCCATAGTCAATTTCCCTTTTCTAAGCAGCAACATTCCTATGTCACCGGCATATGGTGTGTTTGTTTCTCAACTTATACGCTATTCCAGAGCTAGTTGCAAAATATGTCTATCGAAGTGCCAAGTGGGGGTTCATGAGTTTCCCTGTCATTTTTGTTTTCTCTCACTTCGTATGCCTGATATGTCCCCGGACTATGAGATTGGATAACGGACCCTATTTTGTTTGCTCGAATTACTTAATACTGGGTATTGATTCCACGTCTATTGGTGGTAATACAATACTTACTTTATGAGTCTACACAGTCGTAGACTCCTTTTATGATTAATTTGCAATATTTTCAGCTGTCTGAATACGACTGTTTTATGTTTACCTTCTTCCTCTGTGTAATAAACATTGCACGTATTTGGAAGTCGGTGTCATTGAAAAAGCATTCTCATGACTTCATTAGTTTTTGATATCCATATTTCAAGTGTCTAAATTATACATTTACAGAAAGCTTTTAACGTTCAAGTATACCGATTATATGGTAAATTGTACCTCGAGTTTTAAGCACGAATTGCAATATATGCAAACCTAAGGGGTACCTGCTGATGCCATGTGCTTTGGGGCTCTAAAACAGTCTATTATGCCCAATAATTACAAAAAAACGTCATGTCCATTGTCTGCATTATGCAAAAACAAACATGACGAATATTAATGTAACATTATTACGTTTTGGCACAGTAGACTGTTTCTATGGTTTATCTATACCTGAACTGCATGGTGGCCATCCTGGTGGCAAACAGGAACCCCATTGTCACAAAACGGATACCGATTCACGTATCAAATGCTGCACGTTATGATGGTGATGTATCCAATGTATAACTAGAATGCAAGAAATGACTGTTCTTTTGATGTCGAAGCTCAATTTAGGTACAACAAACCAATGGTGATTCAGTCTTCACTTTCGAAAGGCTAGACTCGAGTTTTTTTATTCATCATTCTCCGAGTTTCAATGGTTCGGTATAAATTATGCCAAGAGAATACGTGTAGATTATAATATACGGAATAACTAGTGTTAGTCCACGGTACAGATGGGAACCTGTAGTTTCATTCGACATTAATATTATTTATGCTCAAATTATATATTTTTGTAAATATGGCATATCTCCTCGAACATTCGTTTGATACATACTTTACCATATTACACATGGAGTGCTCAAACTTAACACATATGATAATATAGTTACATATTTGACATCGAGTGATCAAGCTCAATGTTATCATCAGTGTGCCAAAAAAACAAGTGTAAAAGGCTCTTAGATACCAAATTATTGGAGAACAGAGTTTAGAGTTTATTTCGACGATTCATATTTTATTTCGTTTCATGCCCTATGATCAAATATCGACCTGAGCACTTAACAAAACTTGGGTGCAAATGTGGAGGTGCAGCTCGGTCCACATTTACAGGCATACTTCAGTAACGTGTTAAAGGCTATTACTGTAGATACTCGGTAACTGTGGGGTTTTCCCCTGAACGGTCCAATACAAACTGACCAGGAATTGGATCATGAAATAATACGTATATCCAGGCCTGCAGAGAGAGTAAACAATGCGTACTTGCAGGTTTCAGTAAGATTTATTATCCTTTTAACATATGAAAAGTACGAAAGCGCATTAGGGCCACAACAGAGAGCAAAAATTAAACTCGTTATCTCGAAAATAATTTCGTAATCTCGAATTTAAATTCGTTATCTCGAATTTAAATTTCGTTATCTCGAATTCAAAAATTCGATATCTCCATTTTATAACTCGTTATCTTGGGATAAAAAATAAAAAGTCGTTATCACGAATTATAAAGTCGTTATCACGAAATAAAAAGTCGTTATCTC
Organism: Terebella lapidaria; assembly: GCA_949152475.1. NCBI lineage: Eukaryota > Metazoa > Annelida > Polychaeta > Terebellida > Terebellidae > Terebella > Terebella lapidaria. The sequence goes on from OX424565.1 coordinate 29,579,813, forward strand.
GAGATAAAAAGTCATTATCTAGAATTAATAAAAAAAATCGTTATCTCGAAATAAAAAATCGTTATCTCAAAATTAAATTCGTTATCTCAAGGTAAAAAGTCATTAGCTCGACATAAGAAGTCGTTAGCTCGAAAATAGTTTAATTTCGAGATAACGACTTTTCATCTCGAGATAACGAGCTTTTATTTCGAGATTTAAAGTCCAGATAATGACTTTTTCTCTCGAGATAACGAGTTTTTTTTCGAGGTAACGAGTTCCAAACTCGAGATAACGGATTCAATTTCGAGATAACAGGTTTAATTTCGAGATCTTGAGTTTATTTTTTGCTCTCTGTTGTGCCCCTAATGCGCCTTCATAGAAAAGTATATATTTGCACTACATTGTTCGAGATCCACATCAATACAATTGCATATCAAAGAGGGACTTCGGCGCTTCATGGTCAATAAGAAATAACGATATCACGTTCAACATTACATGCGAATGCTGACTAGCACCGGAGATCAATTCTCCTGCACGTACTGGGAAAAAGTGGTGGTATAATGTCCTTGCCAATTACACTTCGTGTCACTGAGCATGTCGATTCGAGTTGGCCATAGAGTTTATAATACAATCTGTGAGCAATGCCAAGTATTCTAAATAATTTGTGATCAATGCGGTATTAAAATATGCATGATTATGCATAAAATGAATATATATCAACATCATAAACGAATGAAGTTGCAACACATACATGTACTATGAACACAAGGTGAATTCATTAGCTCGCAACAAAAAAAGTTCAAATAACTATCTAAATTAATACTGTCTAGCATGTTCTGCTCACTTTACTAACGTACACAATTTTATCTGCAAAAATGTATGGTAATTACCATGAGCTCACTTGATATTGGTGAAAGAACATAATGAGTTATCTTTTTGATAACATGTATCATGTTAATATGAAGGAGCTCAATGTTTGTAGTGTGCTATATCATTGTAAATCACTGGTTATATGGAACTTGGCCTAAAATAACCTCGAGTGGTTAAACTCCAAGATTATGTCATTAAGACAAAATGTTTCTGTTTTGTATAGGAAATAGTGTATCTGTACCTTTTGGCAACATTAACCTTAACCTTGAATGACCTTCCGTGTTAAACTAAGCATTACGTGTAAACCAAACGAGTCAATCGGCCCTTGAATGCAAAATTGGGAGACCATAGTTTAACATCGCTTCGAGGATTTATACTGTTTGATTGAAATTTTTAAAATCAAAATATTATATCATCGGTGAGCTACGGTTGAAATAATTGCCAGGATATACATGTGATATTTCCCTTTTGTTAAGTCCCTTGCTCAAATATCGACCGAAGCAACGGAGCACGTTCTTCAATGCAAATACTTCTGGTGCATACAAATGAAAGCGGAGCATTGGTCCACATTCACACCCTTCAATACAAATACTTCTGGTGCATACATAATGGAAGCGGAGCATTGGTCCACATTCACACCCTTCAATACAAATACTTCTGGTGCATACATAATTGAAGCGGAGCATTGGTCCACATTCACACCATTCAATACAAATACTTCTGGTGCATACATAATTGAAGCGGAGCATTGGTCCACATTCACACCCATACTTAAGTGAAGTGACTCGCTCGAAGAATGCTCAGATATTCCTCGCAATGACGTAACCATATAATACTATACATATAAATAGAATAAACTATGTTCTTGGATAGTACGTGTTGTTTTGTCAAAGATAAATCAACGAGTTTCCGATTTTATTTGTCTGCAAACATATCAAAATCAACATACGAACCCACAACAGCGTCAGAAGCAAAACATTGCTAACTAAACATACTAAACAACTAACTAAACATATCGCATCCAATAAAACATAACGAAATCATGCTATTGTTGAGTAGCACCGGAGATTCATTCTCCTATCCGTGTAAATGAGAGAATATATGCCCATGGCAATTACAGCAGTTAATACTAGCACCATTCACAAGGAATAAACATAACACCACGCTCATTTGGACGGATCAATTTGATCATGTACTTTCTTCCACCACCATATTCTGGAACTGGACGACACACACCATGAGATAAATGAGATCAAGTGTGCGTCTCAGAATGTGGCCCAACAACTTCGATAGCTGAAAAGAAATCAGATACTACTTCAATATATCTCATACATCTCGCATGCAATATGTACCAATTTGTACCCGGTGTCTCTTTAAAAGATAAAACATCAAATATTCTGGATGTGCTGATCGAAAAGAGTTAGGAATACCTGTGTTGACCTCATCCACCCCACTGTCTGAACTTGAAGGTGGGTCAGAATGCAGACTAATTGTCGTCCTTGAAGAGCCATCACTACCAGAACTTGATGTCTCGCTTACTGCCAGAACAGCTTCTAAAACAACACACGTCACACAAGATGCTAGTAGTTTGGATGACTTTTATGTGGGAAGTACTCTGATGGCACTGAGTCAGTATATTTTATAACATCTTAAGATTTTCTATTATGGGAAACCCGCCATAACCGTATACCACCGCCGTATATACCTTGATCAGGATCCACTTCAACTGCAACGTTTTCTGCAGGTGTGTCAGGTACTTCTTCGTTACTCTTCACCTCCTTTCCAAAAGGCATGCGATGTTCCTTGGAGCCATAATTTCGATCGGACTTCATACCCGCATGTAGAATCGAGTTCTTCTGCATGAGAGAAACATTCAACTTTGGACAGTTGTTGGGCTGATACTCGAGTGTTCGTTGCTATCATTTTTTCGCAACACGATGGAACGTGTAGGCTATAAAAATAAGACACTCAGTACTCTTTTTAGGTTCGGTACTTACCGAATCTAAAATACTGTCCGAATCTCCTCTGTAATTCATGGAATGTAGGCCTCCACGAGTGTTGTCTGTTTGGGAAAAACAATTAAAAAATAACTGTGGGTTATTTTACATTATCGAAAAATAAACCGCACTGCCGTCTGGCGCACAGTTCAACTCATGTGATAGGTAGACAATATACCTGTGTATTTTGGTCTTGCGCCTGTTCCCTCTTGATGTACCCCAAATCCACTGGCTGTTGACGGTGCGGAAATAGACGGCAATGTCTGGAACATCACGGGTGGTACTCCATCCATTGGCTCGGGTGCTATCACCCGCTTTTCGGGCAATCCCTCAGAAACCTGTGCGACTTGTGCGGAGTATTCAGTTGGCAGCCTCATGATCTCAGCACCATCGCTGCCTCGAAGTAGACACTCCTTGGCGTCGTCCTACAAATATACAATTATCTCCACTTATGGTTTATTATAATCTCCCATGTCAAGTCGTTACGGGCAGGGGGCGGATTCAAACCTATGGGCCTAAGGATTTGGAAGTTTGGGAGGGGGCGGGGGGATCCATATCACCTACTGGCCCATAGTCTCGAAGCCGGACAGGTGTGGGGTCTGGGGCGAGAATAAGTAGGGCGATGATGATGGAGGCAATAACTGAACTTTACGGGCTATCGTGTTCTGTCAACCATTCTGTCAATGGATAATTATATAACCGAGCAACTCGGAGTGTTTCTTAGTTTTATGGTAAATTCAATCTCTTCATAATTCCATGCTGTTATTTGAGACCAAAAAGACATAATTTCAATTATTTATAAATGTGAAACAAAAGATACTTTCGGGCGTGGCAGGGTCCCAGAAAGTTAGAAACCAAATGCTTTCTTGAGTTTTTTTTTATTACATTATGTATTCAATCTGACGATCAGAGAACTCATGTATCCATAATGCCATGAAGACATTTGAGGACGAAGAGAAGTGGTGAAAATACTTTGGGGCGTTCGGTCTGGGACCCTCGGGCAAAGAAGACAAATGGTATTTTGTTTTGAGTATTGTGTTCTGTCACTAAGTACTGACTCTGACCATTAGAGAACCGATGCATCTATTATTCCATGATGAGTTTTGACACGAAAGAGAAACGACTAAGTTATTGTGAAATGTGTAGCAGAAAATACTTTTGGGTGTGAGGTCTGGGATACGCCTAGAAGCCAAATGTGTTCCTGGTTCTTCTGTACTCAATCTAACCATCATAAAATCGAGGTACTCACAATTTCATGATATGATTTCAGACCCGAGAGAAAATGATGTTACTTTAAAATGTGAAATATCGATGAAAAAATATCAAATTATGTAAAAAAATCTCAAAAAATCTTCCCAGCCAGATATCTGCAGGTGTCACTGAAATGCGAACCATGTCACAGGTAGGCCTAGATTAAGGCCTAGATAGGCCTATATATATCCCTATGATACTATACAGTGTTCCCCTCCTTTTTCCCCCTCATTTATCTCCCCCTTTTTTCATCTCTCTTACTTCCCTCTTTCCTTTATTTCGCCCACAAAAGGGCGGGTTGGGGGGTTGGGGGGGGGGGGGCGTGCGGACCACATGAACCCCACATAAAACCAGCCTTGGTCACAGGGCTGACAAACAGATAGGTGCAACGTACTCCATTGAATGGTGTCTCCTTTGACCTCCCATTCTGTTTTCCACGTTCTTTATTCCCTTTGTTGTTGACCTTTCTCTCGTTCTCCATAGCACCCCCTATATACAGGTTACAACAAGATGGTTTTAATTCCAAACTGAAGTCTTGAATAGGAAAGCTTCAAACGATTAATGAACAGGCATATTTTAGTATTGTCATTTTTTTTGTACCTCTCGGTTGAGCATGGGCCTTCTTCCTGACAATGTTTCCGCCGTCGTCGCTCTGGAAAGCATGTATATTTTCGACACTGCGCGGAGGTTCTGGAGCATGGTTCCCAGTGTTAACTGGATGGTAGATACATCCAATGCAGTGCTGAATTGAGTTTCGTTGCGTTTTCGTTCTCGTTGCGCTTTCGTTCGACCATTGTATGAACTCGCTTGACTCGGGATTGTCTCGAAGAGTCTCAGTCTCTAGATCTGCGACTTGAATTGGTGTGCTTGAACCCCCTTCCCCTGTTGAAATACATTGAGTTGTTACGCAACCATATTATTTATGTACACATGCAGGTAAGAATCGATTTGACAGCTAAATTAGGTATGAGATAGGCCAATGTACAACAAGTGAAATACTTGCTATGAGAAGATGATTCCACAGTTGCTGTTGACCCATTTCCACTACCGTCCATGTGAGATCCTGAAAATATCAACAAGAGGTGGCAGATAGACAACTCCCAGATTATGCTTGAAAGAAGTATATTGAAGCAATCAGTTTGTTGGATGGTTATTGTGGTTGAAACATACGTGAAAGTTGTTTACGTAATACGCCGATTATCACGCCGAGAATAAAAATGACAAGAACGATCAATATGATCAGCATTCCCTCTGTTCTGGTAAGATCTCCTCGGTGTCCGATATTTTGCAGAGGTGTTGTTCCCGTTGTCGTTTCCGTTTTGGTGTCCGCAGATTCTCTTGTAGCGACTGGTTGATGACTTATATGTTTGTAGTACTCTATTGTGTGGGAAGATTTGGTGATGAAGGAAAAATTAGCCCAAAATTAGCCCAAGGCTACGGAAAAATGTACAATGTTAAACTGTCAAAGTTTCAAAAGGGTTTGACCTTTAAAAATGGGGCTGAATATTGTATTTTTTGCTGGCCCAAAATTTGTTTTCAAGACGCATATATTTTTTTTCTGCTGAATGGTGATTTTGATTTCGAACCAACAATAATTTTTCCGCGGCGGAAAATCAAAATGGCCGCCACATGCAGAACGATGATTCCAGGGCAAAGAAACTTATACATATCACAAAGAAACATAAGAGGAATCTCATGCATGATTATGAAAAAAAAACTCCATACATGTACAACTCCCATTTTGAAGGGGTAAATGGATGGCATTTTCTCTCCCCCCCCCCAAAAAAAAAATTGCTTGACAAAAAAAGCAGAATGGCGAATCGAGGACCACGGAACACACCGCAAAGGTACAGAAACAAAAATCAGAAAGCTGATCTGACACCCTAAAAATCTGCACAGCTCTCAAGCATACAATAACTCAGAACTTCTTGACAATATTAGGGCAATAACTTACTAATTGCCAATGCTTGAAAATGCCTTGGAGGCTTTGTGGTAAGCACGATATAAAATATTCACAACATACCGACCCAATTTGGAAGTTTCGATCGAACTTCAATTTCACCCAGCATGCCTAACATTAGTGCCCAGTCTGAATATGTCATACGTTTGTTCTCTGACATAGTGTTTTCAAGACATCAAGAGACAAAATGAGTCCGGGTTATGGGTTCGAATATAATGTTCATACATACCCTTCTACGGTACACAGCCTCTAAAATATTGACTACGAAGATGACGCTTCTGAGAATAACTGTTTCCGAGACTCGCGGGAATCTCAACGATGACTCCGCAAAAATACTCCGGTCAAAGGTCGTTCAACTGATCGACCCAAAATGTATGAGTTCCTTCCCTTATGGTAAATGAACCATACAAAGTTCTATAGCCATTGCCCTGTTACGTTTTAACTCATACTTCGGAAACCAAGTATCAAAATCAAGACTGGATTCGGCTCAACGGAAACATACATGATACTTATAGCTAAACCGATTGGAAAAAAGAAAATTCTACTACATTCTTCTGTTGAAATGTTTCAATAATAGTCACCGTAAACAGTTTATGTACATACCTGGGCAATAAGTCTGCATACAGCCATCTACGTCAAATTCACAGAAAGCGTCGCAACCTTGGCATACCGAATGACGATAGCAAAACTCATTCGACTTGCATACTACATCTGGGCCGCAGACTTGCCCCATTTTGAAGAATCCTGCAAAATGAAAACATGGATGACATTTAAAGAAAACATGTTACAATGACGTTTCGTGGACCACCTTCACGCAGGTCATCGGAGACTGCAATGTCATTGCATTTAATAAAATATTCGAAGACGGATAGATCCTATGAGTTCTACTCCGGAAACCAAGTTCAAGAATCGAATTTGAATTCGTGTCGAAACCCTGACTCCAGCTGGATGCAGTGTTTTCTGTTCAAGCGATCGTATCAAGAAGATTTATCATTATATGTACATAATCCTAACATTTTATTATGGCATTCAAAAATAGGGACACTGAAGATAATTCAAAGTCATAGTAGCAATGTACCATTATATGGTTTTATTCCTGTTCAGATATAGACATTGTGGACATTTGGTGATAAAAAATATGTTGGCGTTAATTGGTAGTGAATAACAGCGACATGTAATCGCGTATTTTGAGCCAGTATTGCAATCGCCTTCTCATGCCGATGAAAAAAATAGCTTCGGCAATTTCCGTAATCGTGACGTCAGTTGAGGCAGAATGTGCTTTGATGGCTGGCCAAAAACGAAAAATACGTAGTTTGGGCGGTCAGCTCAAAGATGGAAAACCACTAAAAAATGCATGAGATTCAAAAGAAAACACGCTAAAACCAGCAAATACTGGACCTCTTGCAGTTCAACAAACCTCCGTTCTGCGTGCATAACTAGTACTGATTCTAAATATTAAGACAAGAAATGCCTTATTCCCGCCACCTCACTAGTTCACTTGAATTGTCAAACATACATCAGGGGAATGAATATACGACATGCAGTTTACCTTGCTGGCTACATGTACTTTCAGGTCTGCCTCAACTGACGTCACACAAAAGGTGTCCCACACTGAAATCGTGATCAAAATCTTCGGCAATTTACGGAAGGAGTGCTTAATTGATTCAATATCACGAAACCCATCGATTATATTTGTAAAATTCGTTCGAAATTATTGAAAACTATTCATAATAAACTAAATTAGAAGCACTTTCATCGGCATGCTACTAGGTCTTTAACGCGGCCTAGAATGGACCATTCCACAGAGCCCACTCGGACCTCATGAATATCTGGCATTACTCGGTAATTTCCGTAGGTCAAACAGACAAATGGCTACTGAGGGCCGAACACGTGCTTCCATGACAGCGTAAAACCACACACGAGATACTGAAGTTGTCTCAAGCAGCATCCGCGCTTAGCCGCGTGCACGCTCAAGCAGTCAGGCGCTCAAGCAGCGATATGGTTATATGCATAAAGACCATTGAGAATGGAAGAATGGGCATATACCAACAAAATGTGACATTTTGCAGATACATTTGTGTTTGTATAATATATTTAGGCCATACGAGTCGAGGCAAAGGCTTACTTTATCCAAACGCGATGTATATATGTGCACATTTATCGTTTGAAGCTATGCACAAAACGGTTGAAATTGATTAAATGGTAATAGATTGAGCTAAGATATACAAATCTCAACAAATCGTGATTTGGGCGAAGTGATTTATTACACTAAAACTACACATATGACATAATACAATGATGATGTAAAACTAGACAAAAATGCACAGAAAATACCCCTCAAAGCCCCTCGCTTCTGATTGGTCCAAGAATGTTTACGTTTTCAGACTTCCGAAATATTTGGCGGGAGTCCCTGTGAAATGGTCCATTCTATACACCAGTGAAATAGTTGCCAGTATATACACTACCCTGTTCTTATGAATGAATAACTCGTTTATAGTATCTCAGAACATATAAATTTTGTCGTTGGAAGATGACAGTCATACTCATGCTGATCTGTGGATTTTTTTCTCTGAATACGTAACAGTGACCCGAATATTTCATCCTGAATTTTTGGTGTCCCTGTTACATCATCAGGGAAATTTCAATGTGTAGTCATGCAGCGTAGAAAATCAATAGCTCTTTCCATTGTCTGTATATACTAAAATGCTGTTTATTTTTGTTTGTATGGTGCGAACCTCGCAAAACAGCCATAAGACCATGGATTGAAATGTTTGACTGATTATGTAACACTAGCCATTATTATGCCGTCGTTTTGTGTACACGTTACATGCCAAGTTTTAAATTTGCTGATGGCATTGTTCGTGTCGGAACATGTATATGATTCGATTCGTTTCAAACCCAAACAAGAGTGAGTATCATGACCTGCGATTAGCGTTTCCACAATGTTTCATTTTAAACACTGCCTCACTAATTTGGACTTGTGATGTAACTTTGGACAAGGCTGTGTTAAATCAATGTTATTGATAGATATCTGCTGTAATAGAATCCAAAGCATACATGTATGAATTCACACTTTTAGATCGTCTACTCTTGCACATCCCAAAATGTCATTTTCTGAATTCTTGAACTATTTCCTCAATGAATAGCCGGGGCAGGTTATTCTTAGCGTGATCTGGTGAAGTATTCATTGGTGTTTTTCAAACACGAGACGATGTTCCCGAAGTATGGGTATTATTTTGCAATTTTCGAGAAAATCTTCATTCCTCTGGTATCAAGTGGATTGAAGCTTTACATAAAGATTGTTTAAGTGAGGATTTATGTTTAAATAAAGGTTTATGCTCAATGCATTATGAATGCTCTTTTACCAAGTTACTAAAGATATTGTTACTCGTAATTTTTTTACACAAGAAATATATAAAAAGGTGAGAGTTGACCAACATTGCGTCATATCAGGTTCTTTATTCATACTTGCAAACCCATCATGGTGTCAATTGTAAGTGAGAATCAAACATACGTTTACTTTCTTCCCACAGATACTTTCCACAACGTTGACATTTAATTTTTGATATTTTTGAGGTAACATCTGAATATCCCGAACAGATATACAGTGGTTTGTGATGTAACATGGACACAAAATATTTCAAATTGTATTCTCATGCACAATCATGAATTCCTATGTTGTTTGAACGTTTAAAAAATGCTCATGACGGCCACTATCTAATTTCCTGCGTATTATTGAAATTTTTCATTTCCATATCTAAGTTTAGGCCCTGTATGTTTACACGTTGTTGTCCAGTTACATGTTGAGAAAATTTGAGTGCAAGTTTTATATTTTATGCTGAGTATTTCAAAATTTAAAAACACCACTGAGTAGCAAAATGATATAGTGCATAGAGCATGACTTTAATTCGTTTGCTTCGGGAGCAGTATTTCAGCAATGTCTTACATTTGCTTTCACAGGAAAAATATTTCCTTCTGGAATTCAGTGCTGTGGATCAGGCACTAACATATAACATGAAAACTTTAACCCAAATTTCATTTCTAATTTCTGGTTAGAGTGTATTTTTTTTACACTTGTGATGTAACTGAAATTTCAGTGACAGCGTGGCCTGTACCATATAGGAATGCCATTTAATTTCATTGTAACGTTTTATGAGAGAGATCACTCTGAAAAAAGACCAATTTGGATGAAATTTCAGTATGCAATATATATATATATATATATATATATATATATATATATATATATATATAACTCACAAAATATTTAAAAAAAAACAGTACGTGTTCTTGGAATAGATCACACGCTACAAGCATTTGACTGTTAGCTGATGACACCTGGCGAAGTACTCGTAAAGCAAACTCCCAAAAAAGGGCCGGTTTGTTTATATGTTCTCATGCGCACAGTAACAGCTCCAATCAACATGGATATTCACATATAGAAGAATGCCCCTAATACAACCATGCAAACCAAAACAGAGACATTTTAAAGTAATACATGTGCATTTGGAGGAGAAACTGGAAGTTTTTCAATATTATAGTACTTTGATCTTGTACCAGTAGAATTTCAACTAGTAGAAAGTATAACATTTGAGATTCTGCTAGTAGGATAAATGTTCTACCAGTTGAATTTCTAGTGGTAGAAGTTATATTGGCATAAAGAAACGCGCCCACAGTATAGGAAATTTAACAAAATGAGGTGTTGTATCATTCGGTGTAACCTGATCACATGTATTAGCTAATTGTGACGTATGCGATAACAGTTTAGTCCGGACTTGTTATGTGTCGAGTAGATGTATTAGGAGTTTAACGCCAGTTCGTCTTTGGATAAACTATTCGGTCGGGTTTTGTTTCTATTGCACAGTATTGTAGTTTACGTTTGTTTTTGGCATCATCAAAATCTGACTGTGTTGGTGGTAATAGATCGATACTTATCTGACTTATATACCACTGAGTCGGTGTCACTGCTGGCGGACGTTAAATCTGTCCCCGATGATACCATCAACTCAATAGCCTTCTGGCTTGTGATCAGGTACTTATGTACTTGTCAGATATCTGTTCCTTGGGTTTGTTTCGGATTTCTAAATTATATTCATAGGTTGTTGGGCAGTTGTATACTAATTCATTCAGGTATACAGTAGAACCAACTACATATTTAACACACTGCCTGTCCCTGATGACGCCAGTGTGTATTTGGATAAACTATTTGGTCGGGCTTTGTTTCTATCGCAAAATGTTGTATTTTACGTTTGTTATTGGTATCAACTGACCTTTTACGGGTAGCATATGTGCGAGGTGTTGACAACGGCCTGCATCTACAGATAGCACACTGGATACAGACGTACGCGTCCCGCCTACACCTGCTCTTTTATTATGCTTAATCCAGATCGAAATCTCAGCACATCCCAAAACTCCAGTTTCTACAAGACTGGTTCGAAATGTTCACTTATAGAAATGTTCTGTTTCACACACTGTTTAGACCCTGAACTATTTGGCTCCTCCCACTAGTTCGAAAGTTTGGTCAGATAGGCCTATACCCCTTTTTATGAGTAAGTGCACTGAGAGCCCATCCGCTCGGTAGTCGATATCATGTACCGTAGTATAGATAAGCTTTTTAGTCATAGTCATAGTACAGGGGTCCACATGAACGGAGTTAGTGTTTTTGTATAGGTTTTTATGTTGTTATCACAACCAGCTATCACATGTTCATGTCCGGTCGCATATCATTGTAATAATAATAATAATAATAATATTTATAATAATAATAATAATGATCGGGGCAAACTAGACGGTTTTTGGCGGACCTGACCCTCTTGGGGTTACAACAGACATTCGTTTTACCCCAAGTGGGTATTTCCTACAAAATATGTCACAGAAGCTTTCCATGTCGGGGCCCCAAAAGTGGCTCTTCAACCTGGTGATGGATATGGGCGGTTGATGGAGCCAAATGACACCCTTGTTTAGACATCAGAAATCGCAAGTCTTTGTCCGTTTGGCTCCAAGCTAACTGGTGTGGCAACTCATGAAGGGATTATTTTGTTTCCTTGACAACTTCTGAAGAGTGTGGCACAGTCTGGGGGGGGGGGGGGGGTTTCACTGTAATCGTTCTTCGTTTTGTATTTACATTTTTTACCGCATCGATCCATCTATCTTTGCTTGAAATGTAGGCCCTCGGATTGTAGCATGAAAAACTATGAATACATTGATGTTACATGAAGAACGATCAGAGGCGCTCTCAAACTGTGCCACAAACTGTCGCCAATTGCAATTTGCATCAACTTCGAACGGGTGAAATGTGTGACTCCAGTAACGCATCTTCATCGGATGAAGTTTTTTTCCGATATCAAAATATTCGCTTTGAGTAAATAATATGTTAATGAATAGTTACACCTAAATTGAAACTCCAACATGCCCCAAAAGTTTATTTGTTAACATGTACAGGGCAAGTATTATTTATCATGCATGCTGGTCGCATTTACGCTATTTGATGTATACAGAAGCAATTCATTGCCATATCTTTAGAATGTTTCCTTCCAGTTGCTTATATTTTGAAGTTCCAATGTCGAAAAAACATATACCTCAAAATTAGATCATAACGTGAAAGCTCTTAGAATACAGAACATTTAATAAACATGTCGCCTAAAATGAGAACCATCATTATTATAACAATAATATGGATGGCCGTGGGTTAATTTTTTTAACTCCAAAGTGCGAATATGCAGAAAATTCCCCTAAATTCCTGTACTAATATATACATTATGCCCACAAGTACGACGGCTACGGTGGCTTCAATATGACATAATAATTTTTTTTCATTTACGATAATAAAAATTTTCTGAGGGACTTTACGGAGAAGGTTTAAAATAATCTAATTGGCGGGGAAAACGTTTACCCCACGAGAAAAACTATTACCCCCATGAGGGGAATGTTTTCCTTGCGAGGAAAATGTATTCCCCACGAAGTAAACTATTTTCCCTGCGAGGGAAATGTTTCCCTCGCGAGGAAAACGTTTACCCCGCGAGAAAAACTATTTCCCCCGTGAGGGAAATGTTTTCCTTGCGAGGAAAATGTATTTCCCGCGAGGTAAACCTGGTTCCATGACTGCCACCATTGCTTGTGCACGACTCTTTGACACTGATAGATTCCCCGTTTAACTCGCGGGAAATGTTTTCCTCGCGAGGGAAACATTTCCCCTGCAGGGAAAATAGTTTTTAACTCGCGGAGGAAATGTTTTTCTCGCGAGGGAAACATTTCCCCTGCAGGGAAAATAGTTTAACTCCCGGGGGAAATGTTTTCCTCGCGAGGGAAACATTTCCCCTGCAGGGAAAATAGTTTACCTCGCGGGGGAAATGTTTTCCTCGCGAGGGAAACATTTCCCCTGCAGGGAAAATAGTTTACCTCGCGGGGGAATGTTTCCCTCACGAGGGAAACATTTCCCCTGCAGGGAAAATAGTTTAACTCGCGGGGGAAATGTTTTTCTCGCGAGGGAAACATTTCCCCTGCAGGGAAAATAGTTTACCTCGCGGGAGAAATGTTTTCCCCGTCAATTAGATTATTTAATATTTTGTTCCCAAAGCCCCCAACAAAATTCTTATTATTCTAGAAAAAAATATTTATTATGTCATATTGGAGCCACTGTAGACGGCCGCTTTGCAAACACTTGTATATGGTGTTCTCAGTACAGGTTCAGTGCAGTATCACCTTTTCGCCGCTTCAGTGTCCCGTCGCTTTTGTGGAATGGCATTAATTGTTTTAAATTGACCGTTCCAGACGCCAAAACGGATTATTATTGCCAAAAGATGAGCTTCATCATGTCTCGCGCATGAAACAAACTTTATCATATACGCCTACCGGTAATCAGTGAGATACAACCTACTAAATTATTTATTTTGCAACTGATTGGCATCATTTCCCTGCTATATCGTGTACTGTCATCTAGTTTCTACGATGTTTTCCGTCTTCGTTCGCACATAATGTACATCAGAAACATGTATACGTAAGTGTCAACCTATTACCACTAATACAATCAGATTTCGATGATACCAATAACAAACCTGGAATACAATATTTTTGAATAGAAACGAAGCCCGACCAAATTCAAATTGGCGTGTATTTCGTGGAATGGGATTCACAGGTAGGCCTAATTATCCATTCCGTATCCCAAAACTGATTATTATAGCAGTATGACGAGATCGCGATTCTCGCGCATGAAATAAACTTTTGATAGATAATCAGTGATATATATAAATACGGAATTATCTCTTCGGCATCCATTTCCTGCTAATCTCGTCTACTGTTATCTAGATTTGAGGATGTAAACAAACCACACACAAACCTTTTACGGCTACCACATGTGCGACGTGTTGAGAAAGATCGATGTCTAAATATAGTGCAGTGGAAAAAACATATAGGCTTATAAGATCATAATTTCAGCATATCCAAACACATCAGTTCCACAAGTCTAGCCTGGGATGCTCACTTGTACAAATATCTGCTTTAATGCACTGTTTACAGCGTGAACTATTCTGTGTTTTCACCACTGGGGCAAAAGTTGGCACACGTTGATATTGTTTAGATCTAACACGCGGCCCTCTTTTTTTATAAGTAAGTGTACTGCGACAGCCTATCGCATTTCTCAACAATCGTTATCATGTATTTATGTACCATGACGTTGATAAGTATGTGAGGCGTAATGGATTGGGGTCGTAATGATGTTGGCCGGGCCCCCTTTTCGTTACAGCTTCCTGTCCCTGTAATATTACGGGTACGTTTTAGACTGTGTCACCTCCCATTCACAGTCGCACGAAGAGGCTAATATTACTGAAAGCCAAAAGGAACATTAAATTTCTTTAGCTTGGAACCTTTGCGGGTTAGTTAAGAAAAAACATTCCTCGTTCAGATCTAAAGTATGGTTTTTCAACAACTATTGAAAGAAAATAAATTTGCTGAAGGCTCCCTTTAATACCAGAAATACATAAGACTTATGTATTTCTGATGATACATAGGACTACTTCCTTATAACACCCCGAATCGTATAATCCAAACGTATATGCGTATGTATTGCTTGATTCCCGCTTTACCAGGCAAGCCTATGTAGGGTATCAAAATGGCAGAAGTTTTATAACCCCAATTTGTTTCATGCTTTTTCGAGGGAACAATTAACCTTTGACACAAATGAGTTATACTTCCAAGAAGTAGATATTGGTGGTTAGGATAATGAGGTCATGTCTGTTTGTTGAGGAGTGTTCTATTACCACTGGTTCTTCGACCACCAGATTCGTTCATGTATAGCCCTACCGTTTAATTGTTGTCCATACCACATGTATATATCCCCCCTATAATTCCAGAAAAAAATCGGTGATAGTATGACCTAGGTCGAATTTTGTATGTATGTGTGGGATTTTTTTTGTAAAGTTTTGTTCCTGTTTTTTCTGGAATATATTTTTGTGTGAAATTATCATGAAGACCTAAATGTGCTTACGGCATACCAGGGTATATGCTGTATCGATTCTGTAAAATATATTTCGTATATAGGCTACATGCACATGTTACAGAGTAATATTTTGGAAGATTAATATAACATTAGTTACATGTACATGTATGTTTGTCCCCTTCTCATTGCACATGCTCGCATCTGCCGATTTTGCGCCCTGGTGGAATGTTTTCGCCGCATCCTCAATATCTGAGAGCTGCAGAACGCACCAAAGAGTATCGGACGGACATCATTGGCTTCTGGGGTCCTAGGTGGACCTCCGACGCCATACTGTTCCCAGCATTCCCTGCATTAAAGCCAGCAGCGATGAGATTCGGCGTGAATCTCGAGCGATGTGGACAGATTTCACTAATTCCTTCGGCCATACAAAACAATGATAAAAAGCCCAAATTCAAGTCTCCATAGCTCCGTCCCAGAACAAGATAAACCTTAGCAGCTTATATACAAAGCTAGCCAATTCATTTCCTGATCTCACTATAGTAAGGAAAATATATGTTGATAAATTGGATTTTTTGCTACAGCTCGAATTCTGAGGGTACCCCCTTAAAACGACTGTTTTTCATGCCTGACAACCCATATATATCGTTCGCCATCAGAGCCGTTCTGTGCGTGCTGTGGTCTTGAAACTCTTTGTGTGAAATGCCAACCAGCCTGGGTCAACAACCAGCCATAGCAAAATATCCCCCACCATTCTGCGGGGGATCAAGGGCATCCCCCGTTTTCAAAATAGGGAATTCTCTGACGGATATGACGCAATATCATTGGTGTTGTCATGCCATGTAACGCGTGCTCCGACGCCTGCTTGTTTCATATCAATCTAGCAAAAATAAATGTTTCTGTCATTTTATGTGAAAAGTATAATTCAAGTTGAAAATTAGAATGAGCAAATGGTAATTGATTGTTTTCTCATAATTTATAGCTCACACACGTTTTCACAAGGAGGACCATACATGTTATAAAAGTGTACATGATGCCACTGATGATATTAAAATATATATGCAAATGACCGGCATATTCACACTGCAACAACAACAATAACAACAACAACAACAACAAAACGAAAACAAAAAACAGGTGTCTGAGGAAAATACCATCAGCTTTTATTAACCTGGAAATAATGGTATATTTTTAATTAGAGAAAGGTAAAGCATATCACCACCCCTCCCCTTCAAAAACACATTTGAGAAGATCAGATGAGAAGATGACATAGGGAGTTTGTGTGAAATTTATCGCCATGAGAGGCCAGGTAGCTACCATAGAACATAAATATATCTTTGGTTTCTGAGACCTTTAAACGGGCCCAACACCTATGGCCAAAACTCGCTTGCTTCACTTCCAATTTCTTTTTACAAACTTTCCGCAATAGAGCATCAATAGGTAGTCCAGTAGAATTTAAACCCAAGAAACTCGAAACTACATCAGAACATAAAAAAGTTTATTGATTTTGGGGCCATCGAGCGGGTCCCAGATCCCCCGCCCCCCCCCCCCCTCTGAATCCACCTCTGACAAAGGTCTACATTATACATAAATATAAAATCAAATATAATTATATATCATCACACTTTTAAAGTGTTGGTTATTGTTCAGTAAAGCTACTATACAGTGGCTGATATATGTCATAGTTTTATTCTTTAGTTTCCATTTATTTACGATATTTTCCAGACGGATGTAATACACGTACTTAATATTAAATACGCTCACTTAATACTAAATATTTAATACTTAATATTAAATACGCGTACTTAATATTAAATTCACGTATTTAATATTAAATATGAGTACTTAATATTAAATACGTACACTTGATATTAAATACACGTACATAATATTAAATACGCGTACTTAATATTGAATATACGCGCACCCAATATTAAAGACTTGTACTTAATATTAAATGCACATACATAATATTAAATATGCGTATATAATATTAAATACACGTACATAATATTAAATACACGTACATAATATTTAATATGCGTATATAATATTGAATACGTGTACTTAATATTAAATATGCACACTTAATATTAAATACACGTACTTAATATTGAATACCCGACAGTTAGATATTTTGTTCTTTTTTGCAGCTTGTCGCTTGATATATACCTTGTTTCACGAGACATACAAAGCAACATAACCACAACCATTTTCACTAATTTAACATTAAGTACGCGTATTTAACATTAAGTACGTGTATTTAATATTAAGTACACATTTATAATTATATACACGTATTTAATATTATATATGTGTATTTAACATTAAGTACGTGCATTTAATTATTTTCTTTTCTTTAGAATGTCTTTTGAAAAAAAAATTATTAAATGAAATCTGAAAGATAAACTATGGCATATATCAGCCACCGTACTACTGGGATAATAGTTATTTTTCATTTAACTGTGTCGAGTTTAAATAACATGGTTTTATATGAAAAGTGTCTGCTTGATAACATATTTTTGAGCTCCCAGAACCTCAGAGTTCCCCCACAAAGCATCTAGAAGTCGTTGGCTTCTGGGGCCCTTGGCGGGCCCAGCTCCACGCCTGTTTATTTTGTCAATCTAGCCAACTGCGCCCCTCTTTCCCCTCTTGTGTTCATGCACAGGTAAATTGACCACTTAAATGACTGAATCTGTATGATTTAACACAATTTTATTATTGCAGATATGTCTCATCGGAATATATTCAGCTGTTTTTTTTCTAATCTGTGTTGAATAAACCTACCCAACTTTCGGACCAATTCCACCCTGCATGGGAAAATGCATTGATTAATTCACGGATCCATTAGTGAAATATTATGAGCGTACATGTACAGTGTAAATGTAAAAATTAGGGTCTGAAATGGATCAGCAATTGAAAATGGCAAGAAATTTCGAAATTTTGACCCTGCATTCAATGTCAAATTCGGACGAAAACTACACCAAGTATGCATTCTTCAAATTCCACGAATGCTACCATAATAGTCTATAAGAAAATTCATCAAGGAAGACAATAAAAATTCAGGCGAATGAAAGACTGAGTGTATTGGTTGAAGTACACACAGGTACAGTGTGTAGGCTACTTGGGATTGGCAAAGTTATCAAAATTATGCAGACAGATTCATACGTTGCACAATGTAGCACAGCATGTAGGCCGAGATTAGTAAATTTCAATGCAAATACATGACATTAGTAATCTTACATGTATAATTGCAACAAATTACAATCATTTTATAATGATCCCGCTATAAATATGCTAAGATCTGACATGTTACAGTATATGTTGAATTAAACATGGTATTACGGTATTCGCTAAGATTTCCTCTTCCACACACACAAGACACACGGAGGTACGGTAGACGCTGGACCCTATTTCATTACAGGTGCTAGGTACCCGCATCCATTACAAGGCCGCTGTAACGAATTGGGGTAGACCCCCAATCTATTACAGCCAGGCCGTAATAAACCCGGGTCTATGACGGGCCCCCTATCCATTACGCGACAGTATGTCTAAGTTATAGTCTGTGTAGAGCTATCTCATACACAAGAACGGAACCTGCATTTACATGTATGCACTATGGTATCACGTGTTATGCTTGATTTGTTTACATGGTGTAATCGAGATTGGAGGTTATCATTTTATTTTATCAATTTCGTTCCGTTTATTTATAGCGTTTGAACTAAGCACTTTTCCTCCTCATCTCACAAACAGCTATCAAGTGCTTGATGGTTTTTTTTGTATTCACAGTGACGATGCCCAGTAACAGAATATTGACAGCAACACTTGGAGGAAACAGTTATAATAATAATAATAATAATAATAATAATAATAATAATAATAGTAGTAATAATAGTAAGAGTAATATAGTGCGAATATCGAATCAAAACAGACAGGGCCTATGACACAGAAAATTCCCCTGATTCTCAAGTGAACGACAATATGTACGTTTGTGACAGGATTTCTCAGTGCAGGTTCAGTGCAGTGATAACTGATATTATCTGTAGCGTGATAATATCCGATAATGTATTATTGTTCGTTTCCGTTCGAATATAATGTATGTTTATCCCTATCCATCGCTTTAATTGTTCGTTGAAAAAATCCAAAACCGCTAATCGTGATACAATGAGCTTCGTCATGCATCGCGCATGAAACCAATATTCCGGTACTTTTGACATCAGAAATACTTCACGATAGATATTTCTAGCGACATATCTATAGTACTGAATTATGTAATAGCAACTGATTGGCATCCGTTTACTGATATTGTGTACTGTTATCTAGATTCTATGATGTAAATAAACCACACCAACCTTTCACGGGTTGTATCACAATCAAATGTAGGCCTCGTGGGAGGTTACTAATTATATATCCAGAACTGGGGCGAAATCCTGCAGAAATCCGCTGAGAAACATGCAGCTATGCACGCAAGCTGTTCTTGCACTGTGAATATAAATGGTATAAATTTGAAGAAAGACAGTTTTGTTTAGGTAATTACATTTATGACGGATTTTCCGTATATACTTATAAACAGAACGTTCAAATCGTCATGTAATTAACTTACCAGTCGCATTTTGATGCAAAGGATCAATCTTTAGAACCAGTCTTATAATTTCACCGTCGACGTCTCCAAGCTTGTGAATCTCATGAGTAAACTGAAAATATATAATTCGTTCTCTTTTGATAACGAGATGGGAAATGCAGAATAATAGGCTTTCTCGTGAAGTAGGTCCCGCTACATTATGACGAGGCTTATTCAGTTAGAATAGTAACACTATTTCAATTCAGTCAACTTCTATATATCTTGGTGGAGGATGGACGGACGGATGGACGGACGGATCACGATACGGCCGGATGGAAATATCATTTCGTTTGGACATATAACATTCTCTGTATACAGGTACAACCCATTTGTTGATGCAGACGGAAAAGGGCCGGAAGGAAAAAGAATGCTAACTGTTGTTCATGATTCAATGCAATCAAATGGGTAAAAAAACTCACCCGCTAAGTCTTGCTGATATCCGGTCACACCATCTTTCCATCATTCAAAGAAATAACGTTTTGCAATTATTGTATTCCGCCAATAACAACAAAATTGAATACGAATTGAAATCCCCAGTGTTAATATCCAAGTTATGCATTTTCGCACCATTGAACGTTATTGCAGTGTTTTCCGTGGTAAAGTGAGCGCGCCTCTTACCGCGTTCGCTTTTATAATGGTTCATGTGAGCAATACACACAAACAAGTTACTAGGGAAACAGAGGTAAACAGGTCCACTAGAAACATGCTCGGTTGGACTATGTGCATAGTAGCCATAACAACAGAATGCTCTCTGGAGTTGAATGACGCCATGTAAATATCGGGAGTTGAGCCGAAGCCATGAGTTGCATGTTAGCCTACTGTTGATTTTGGTTCCACTTGACCGCATTTTGAAAACAGGGTTTTGCAATACATTAATCGGCATCATATACAAGGGGTTATGTATTCACTGTAATTTTCATTCAAGTATTTTCAGTAATTGTGTCCATTCAAGTGTGACCACTTATGTGCATGCCTGGTCGAACTGTAGCGTTATGGGTCGTAATGGCCAGGGGGTGAAATCATGCACTATATAGGATAGTGACCACGGTTTCGTGATTCGCACAGTTAGTAACCCCCCCCCCCCCCCCTCGCGCTCGTGGGAGGTTACTAACTGGGCGAATCACTCAACATGGGTCACTATCCCATACATAATATAGTTATCCAAGGCTACCAATTTGAAACAAATCATACCAGTATTTCGTTTTTTTCACAGACATAGGGCTGGACAGTGAGATTTGAAACGTTGCGTTATTTTAATGTGTATTTAATCTTGTTTAAATGAGTTTAAAATGTTGTGCTCCACGCATTACTCCGCGTCAATATTTCTCATTGCTGGTGTAATACATGTACAGGTTTATTGTACTCTCTGCTTGGTAATAGTTATTACTCAACTCCCGAGTGTTGTAGTATATATATGGGTGTCATACACTAGCGTATTTCATTGTCGCATTTCTGCCAGCAGGCGTGTCAAATACAATACATTAATCGGCATTGCAATACATTAATCGGCATCATATACAAGGGGTTATGTATTCACTGTAATTTTCATTCAAGTATTTTCAGTAATTGTGTCCATTCAAGTGTGACCACTTATGTGCATGCCTGGTCGAACTGTAGCGTTATGGGTCGTAATGGCCAGGGGGTGAAATCATGCACTATATAGGATAGTGACCACGGTTTCGTGATTCGCACAGTTAGTAACCCCCCCCCCCCCTCGCGCTTCGCGCTCGTGGGAGGTTACTAACTGGGCGAATCACTCAACATGGGTCACTATCCCATACATAATATAGTTATCCAAGGCTACCAATTTGAAACAAATCATACCAGTATTTCGTTTTTTTCACAGACATAGGGCTGGACAGTGAGATTTGAAACGTTGCGTTATTTTAATGTGTATTTAATCTTGTTTAAATGAGTTTAAAATGTTGTGCTCCACGCATTACTCCGCGTCAATATTTCTCATTGCTGGTGTAATACATGTACAGGTTTATTGTACTCTCTGCTTGGTAATAGTTATTACTCAACTCCCGAGTGTTGTAGTATATATATGGGTGTCATACACTAGCGTATTTCATTGTCGCATTTCTGCCAGCAGGCGTGTCAAATACAATACATTAATCGGCATTGCAATACATTAATCGGCATCATATACAAGGGGTTATGTATTCACTGTAATTTTCATTCAAGTATTTTCAGTAATTGTGTCCATTCAAGTGTGACCACTTATGTGCATGCCTGGTCGAACTGTAGCGTTATGGGTCGTAATGGCCAGGGGGTGAAATCATGCACTATATAGGATAGTGACCACGGTTTCGTGATTCGCACAGTTAGTAACCCCCCCCCCCCCTCGCGCTTCGCGCTCGTGGGAGGTTACTAACTGGGCGAATCACTCAACATGGGTCACTATCCCATACATAATATAGTTATCCAAGGCTACCAATTTGAAACAAATCATACCAGTATTTCGTTTTTTTCACAGACATAGGGCTGGACAGTGAGATTTGAAACGTTGCGTTATTTTAATGTGTATTTAATCTTGTTTAAATGAGTTTAAAATGTTGTGCTCCACGCATTACTCCGCGTCAATATTTCTCATTGCTGGTGTAATACATGTACAGGTTTATTGTACTCTCTGCTTGGTAATAGTTATTACTCAACTCCCGAGTGTTGTAGTATATATATGGGTGTCATACACTAGCGTATTTCATTGTCGCATTTCTGCCAGCAGGCGTGTCAAACACTTTGCGCATAGTAGATCTACGTGTGTTGAGCTGTATTTGTGTGTTGAGCTGTATCTGTGTGTTGAGTTGTACTTGTGTGTTGAGCTGTATTCGCGTGCTGAGCTGTACTTGTGTGTTGTGCTGTGTGTCTGTCGTATGCTAGACCGGTTGTACTTTGTCACTGATGTGTCCGCGTCGTGCCACTTCCGCTTGGTCGGCTGTGGCGCAGTACTGCTCTGTCGCAGGTCATTGAAATATAACAATTCTATTAGTAACACTCTCATCAATGAATGATAACAATAATGGTCATCAATCCAGATTACTGAACCACAGCGACCTCAATCTAAATTCCGAGATGGAGTCCTCTAATATACTCGATAATGATGACAATATTCTCTCCCAATATAAAATCGACAGTCAATATTATACCACGGAGGAATTAGACAAACAACTTGCGAATAAACATCTAATCAACTATAGTGCTCTACATATTAATATTCAAGGACTTGCGAGTAGTTTTGATAAACTGATCCACTTATTATCCAACTTGGAACAAATGTCTATCTCATTAGATTTTATATTAATTTGTGAAACTTTTGTAAAACCCAACGGAACATTTGATCCGGAACGGAGATTCCACATTGATGGTTACAATTTTATATATAAAAATCGCACAAATTTGACAAAGGGTGGAGTAGCGTTGTACATAAAGGATATATATCAGTTTAAATATAGAGAAGATATATCTATGTTTATTGAGGGAGAATTTGAATGTCTGTTTGTTGAAATTATTAACCAACCACGCAATCTTATTGTAGGTGAAATCTATAGAATACCTAATACATCCGAAACATTATCTTTACAGCGATATGAAGAAACTTTAAACAAAATTAGCCAAACTAAATCATGCGATACCATAATAGGTACTGACCAAAACTTCGACTACATACAAATAAACAACCATAAGACCTCTGCTGAACTTCTGGAAATGACCATAGCAAACGGATTTTTACCAATAATTACGCGGCCAACACGTATCACACACAGCTCGGCAACGCTCATAGATAACATATACATCAAATGTGGCAACTATGGTAATTTATTTTCAGGTATTCTAACCGTTGACATGTCCGATCATCTACCGGTTATCGCTTGTACGACTAGATCCCCGAAAGCATCATCTAAACCAAATTATGTTACGTATAGACGAATCAACGACAATGATATCAATGACATAAATACAGCTCTTAACCATGTTAACAGCATAAACTGGAATAAATTGAATGTACTTGATGTTAACTCAGGTTATGACTACTTTATTAAAGAATTGTTGTTAATAATTAATAAGATATCACCTGAAAAACATAAGTCAATATCACCTAAACAAACACGCAAGGAGCCCTGGATGACTAAGGGGCTCATGAAATCATCTTTTGAAATTGAGAAGCTCTTCAAGAAAACAATAAACAAAAAACCTACTGCCCCCCTAGTGGTGAAATATAAACAGAAACGTAACTTACTCAACCGACTCAAAAGGCGAACAAAAATGATATATTATCAAGAACTTCTGAATAACTGCAAAAACGACTCCGCCAAGACCTGGAAAATTATGAGATCTATTATCAATAAAACTAACGACAAAACAGGCATATCAGACACATTCAAGGTAAACAATGTTGATATAACGGATCCTAAAACAATAGCTGATGGTTTTAGTGATTTTTTCACCCATATAGGACCCTCATTATCAAACAAGATACCAAAACCCTCTAAACCATTCCATCATTATTTAAAAGTTAAACAAGCGGACCCGAAATCGAGTCTCTATCTGAGCCCTACTGATGTAAATGAAGTATCGTTGATTATATCTGAACTGAAACCTAAGCGATCATCTGGTAATGACGGTATCTCTTCCTGGCTCCTAAAACAATTGAACAAATCCATCGTTAATCCACTTGTAATTCTAATAAATAAATCTATTGAAACTGGCATATTCCCTGAATCACTAAAAACAGCAAAAGTAGTGCCTGTCTATAAATCCAAAGATAAAACTGACTTCTCTAATTATCGTCCAATATCCCTATTAGCTTCAATATCTAAAGTGTTCGAAAAAGTTATCTATAAACGTCTTTACCATTACATGACTAAGTTCTTATTTGCTAGTCAGTATGGATTTAGATCCAAGCATTCAACTATACAGGCAATTACTGAACTATGCACACACATTATCAATGCATTAGACAATAAACAGCATACCCTGGCAACATTTCTCGATTTATCTAAAGCATTCGATACTATAGATAACAATATTCTAATTGATAAACTACACTACTACGGCATCCGCGGTATCCCCCTTCAATGGTTCAAAAATTATTTGACTAATAGGAAACATTTTACCCAATATAAAGATAAAAAATCGGATCTAGAATCGGTACAATGTGGTGTTCCTCAGGGTTCAATCTTGGGACCCCTATTGTTCATTATTTATACTAACGATATGCCTAATTCCTTATCTAAAACAAATTGCATTTTATTCGCAGATGATACCACTATCTATTCGTCTGCCCCTAATATCAATACACTTTATAAAAATACAAACACAGATCTTGCGGTGCTAACAGACTGGTTTAGGGCAAATAAGTTGTCACTAAATGTAGGGAAAACAACCTTTATAGTTTTTGACTATAAAAGAAGTCAGCCACAAGACCACACTGAAAACATACGTATTGGTGATAATATCATTAAAAGAGAGAAATATGCAAAAATTTTAGGGTTAATTATTGATGATCAACTAAAATGGGACATTCATCTTAAACATATTAAATCAAAGTTATCGAGTGCTCAATTTGCTATAAAATCAGCCAAAAATACCCTGCAGGTAGGTCACTTAAAAACATTATATTTTTCATTATTTCAACCATATATAGAATATGGCGTTATGTTATGGGGTAACGCCGCTAAACAACTAATCAAACCATTAGAAATAATGCAAAGGAAAGTCATGAGAGCAATCTTCAGCTAAGCTTACAACTCACCGGTAAATCATCTTTTTAAACAGTTGAATATACTCAAAATAGATGACCTCAAAAGATTACATACCTTGAAATTCATGTATAATCAAATTAACCATAATCTTCCCTTGAACCTAAATGAAATCTTTAAACCAGTAAGTTCAATCCATGGCCATGATACACGTCAGAAAAATAATCCATACTTTGACAGTAAAAACTCCTTATTATCTATCCAATCATATTTACATATTGGTCCTAAATTATGACAGGAATTGTCCACTGATATAAAAGAATCTAAGTCGGTTAAGTGCTTCAGCAATCGAGTCAAAAGATTACTCATCAAACAATATTGAATCATATGTTAAAACCACACCTTACTAAAGTGAATCTCACACTTCGGTGCATGTGGCGTCGTTCTGCTGCGCGGCAGCTGACCTGGCGTTCTACTTCGTCGGGCAAGGGTCTGTGACACTGTTTCAACTGGCAGGTGTGAATGAGCTCTTCCATGTTATGACTGTGTTATAATAGTGAATGTGAACGCATGTGAACGAGCTGTACGTGAATGAGTTGTATATGAATGAGCTGTATGTTATTGTATTTGTGTATGTCTATGTGTGTTCATCCATGTGTTCGTGTCTATGTGTAAGATCGTATGTGTTTGTCCACGTGTTCCGTGCTTAGCATAAGTTACTGTCTACGTCTACTTGTCTCGTGATACTGAGTATGATTGCATATGTGTCTACGTATTCTGTCCTTAACGTTTGAGTGTATCGGTTTAGGGTTTTTCTCCCCGTTCTTTGTCCCCCAATAAACGTATGTTTTCCCTTCTGTCCCCCCAATTATTAAGGCATTACAACTCCATGATTTAAGATGTGTTTAATTAATATTCAATACACTGTATAAATTACCTGGAATCACAGCCTAACGGCTCTTGTAATGTCTTGGAATCGTATCCTGTAAATATCACTGTTAATTTTGTGCCATCACATGTACGTTCCCAAATAAATTGATTGATTGATTGAAACTCGGCCCAAATGGGACTTTCCCATGTTAAATTCTCCTATGCTTTATAATGGGACACATTATGCCTAATATCTCACTTGATATTGAGATTAGAGACTAGGAATCAATTGTGGACATATAGGAAATGATATATGCTGAATATTCTCGTGACCTTGAATTTGACCTCTGACCTCAGTTTCAAGGTCAGAGCACAAAATGGCTTATATCTCGCTTATTATCGACTCTACAGCATAGGAATCAATTGTGGACATATAGGAAATAATATATGCTGAATACTCTCGTGACCTTGAATTTGACCTCTGACCTCAGTTTCAAGGTCAGAGCACAAAATGGCTTATATCTCGCTTATTATCGACTCTACAGCTTAGGAATCAATTGTGGACATATAGGAAATGATATATGCTGAATATTCTGATGACCTTGAATTTGAATTTCAACCTCATTTTCAAGGTCACAGGACAAAATGACTAATATCTCGCTTGTTATCGACTTTACAGCTTAGCAATCAATTATTAACATATAGGAAATGATATATGCAGATTATTGTCATGACCTTGAATTTGACCTTTGACTTGATTTTCAAGGTCACAGGACAAACAGGCTAATATCTCACTTATTATCGATTTTACAGCTTAGGAATCAATTGTGGACATATAGGAAATGATATATGCTGAATATTCTCGTGACCTTGAATTTGACCTCTGACCTCATTTTCAAGGTCCAAGGACAAACTGACTCATATCTTGCTCCTCTATTGACTGTATGGCTTGGGAATCAATTGTGGACATGATATAGAAAATGATATACATTGAATATTTTGATGACCTTGAATTTGACCTTTGCCCCTTCATTTTCAAGGCCACAGCACAAAATTGCTAATATCTCTCTGATTATTGAATTTACAGCTTAGCAATCAACTGTGGACATGATATATGCTTAATGTTATATATGCTGAATATTCTCTTGAACTTGAATTCAACCAGTGACTTGGCTAACATCTAAAATATTAAACATTGTCCGGTAACCTATCTTCGGCCCTTGGCCTAATTTTTTTTTGCATACTGTGAATGTATACATTAGACGCCTAATCTTGGTTAGGTGCAAAGGATCTAGAGTGCGCAATTCTAGTTAACATATAGGGCCTAGTCTACATGGGTCTATTGGAAAAATGCATATACAGCTGTAACACCAATGGCTATTTGAATACATTCTTCTCTTAGCTCGCATTTCAACGTACAAGCGGTGTTGATGGTTTGCGGTACTTTTGTGTTGCATTTATTGGCCGCTTGATTGATATATACTAGCTTACATGTAGGAGCTATGCCGCTATGGTGTCCAAAGGACAAGTGCGGTACAATCTATACATTTGGACAATCAGTGAATTATATATATGTCTACATTTACTGGGTACATAGTCCAAACGTATCGAAGCTCTACCAAGCGGAACATATGAGAGTCTATATCCAGGTAAGTTTTCGACACGTAAATGTAGACTGATGCAGAAGAAGGTGGCATTCAATATCATGGGCAATTGGAAATCATCATTGAAGATAAATATATCTAAACACGAACAACTAAACAGGTCTATTATTGACATTTGCCTTCGTTTTAGGAAAATCAGTCAATGTGGAGAGGCGATTCAACACTCTAATGATGAATAGACGGCTACAGCAGGAGGCGTTAAACGTTCTCGAGTTTGTGGAACAACCTATACCAGAGGCACCGTCCGGTGGCGCTGTGGTCAAGGTCAGAATTTGAACTTGATTACAAAACATCAGGTACAATATCAATATCTGGTGTAATTATGTATCAACCTACTAACATCAATACCATACGATTTTGATGATGACAGTAAGAAAACAAAAATGAAACCTCTTTCGGAGTAGAAACAAAACCCGTCCGAATTTTTTTACCACAATTTTAGCATTTGTCAGTGACCTGCAACATGGACGGATGACGTTCTCTATTATTTCAGGTGTCTTTTGCGGGTATATGTCATTCAGATGTCCACATACTGGTTCGGGAATACCATCCGAAATTCACATTTCCTCGTGTATTAGGTACATTATATGTAACCAGTATAGGCGAGTCTCGTCAAACTGACCTCTTTACACTCACGCACCTTGTCGTTGGGTCGTACGCTCACTGTATTGTTGTTATTGCATGTTTTCTAGCACTTAGTGTACTTGAATGTTGCTACAGGACACGAAATCAGCGGAACTATTCATAGCATGGGGCACAAAGCCATGAAAGGTAGTAAACATACAAGTTGTGTTGAAGTGGACTCTTTAGGCCCATAAAAAGACCAATGTCATTCTTTTGTCTGGGTTACAACTAAATGGGTTTCAACTCAACGATAAAAATTATATAAATATACCCATTAAATCATGTCCCATTATTACCCCCCCCCCCACACACACACACAATCAACCCCTCTTCTCGATAAGCGTGTTATCAAAGGTGAACTCGACTGTATTGTTAAATCGTAGAACGACCGGACCTCTGCCCAGGCGACAGGGTCTGCGTGTATCCCTGGGGCATGTGCCAGGACTGTGACAATTGCCGAGCGGGGCTAACATACTGCACCACCATGCACTACGGGTCAGGCCCCGTGGGGTCCTACGTCTATGGGCTCTGGCGAGACGGTGGGTGAGTCGACTACCACGTAGCGCAAACTCACTCTTTCTACTCTTCCGGGTATCGGAAGAGTAGAAAGCGCCGTAGAGCAGATTCATATCTCGATAGGGCGCTATAAAAGTTACCATTTAATAAAGGATATGACGTCCGAATCTCCAGTAAAGTTAGAAAGCAGTACCAGTTAAAGTAGTTGCCTATGTTGTAAATATGAGGTTCGCACCCACGCATTGAACAAATTTAATAAATTGATATCGTTGGCGTATTTTTAATTGATATCAGATGCAAGCAATGGTAGATTTTACCACAGCCTGTTCAGATTGAGCCAATGTGTCATTTTAATAAGGTCACAAGAACTACTCGTGATTTCATCTCGGCCACTTCTGGCCTAATATCTGGGTTAGGGAATGTGCTCCGGATTGCGAGGGAGCGCATTAAGATCGCGATCTGGAATGGGAGGGAAAGCAATAAAAATATCTTATGTCTCTACATCGTAGTACATATTAAGTCGGACCAAAAACCCATAAGAGAGATGGGTTTCTGGCCGGAACAATCATCTGTTTCATCTGTTTGAACAATCCCATACCCCTGATCCCATGTATACAGGGGTGAGTGGAAAACATGTACTTTTAATTTATTGATCGGTTGCACTCTGTGTGGAGGCTGACTGACTGGTATAACTTTGCTTGTAGATACCAGAATTATGTGGTGGTGGACTTGGTGAGATTTCTGGAGAAGGTCCCCAGCGGTCTGCAGATGGACCAAGCAGCCATTCTGACCTGTAGCGGTGTGACGTCACGAAATGCCATCAGGTCTATTGAGGAATCTGTCATGCGTGCTATTGAAGTCAGTGGTGAGCGTCGCCCGTCCATCATAGTTTGAACATATTCGTGAGAAACGAGCACCATACAAGCAACACAACTACCAAAAAAATTCAGAGCAAAATCTCCCTTCCATTAATACATGACACCAAACATTAATGTACAAGCATAGTCATAGTCAACAGGAAATGCAATGCAAGACATGTGTCGCCTCTATGATTCTGCTTGTTGTAGGGCACTGGGAAAGGTAACATCAGTCAAGCTCTACTGCAATTGTATTAAAACAAATCATTCAGACCAATTATAATATCACATATGGTCGGCAATACTCTCTCATCCAAGAACAAGATCGTTCGAAACAATGAACAAGCCATCGCCCAAAGCATTAAATCAGCAACTCCCGTTCCATTCTAAGCTCTCTGGCCGCTCATAGGTCAAAACTATCAAATTACTCACAACATTTTGCGGTTATCCGAAATTGTGAAACCTTATATGAATAATGTAATGGAAAATTGTCAGCGGAAACATGAACAGGATGTTTTCCAGGTTTAGACTATACATAATTACACATAAAAACTTAAATGCATCGTGTGTCTTAAAATTTCGTGATGGGTGCATTAATTATATCTGATTGTGTCAACATATATTCCATATACCTATTATATTCCATATAACATGATTCCATATACGCTTTGAAAAAAAACCTATATTGCTCATAATCGGGGCTAATAAACATAACTTTTGACCCTCCGTTCGCTTGAAGGACTCTAGAATGGATCCTTTTCAGTTTACGTGTACCAAACCAAGTTTAGATATACATGATTCAGAAAGGGCTCCCGATCACACTGATATGGAATGCTTTATTTCTGGATACCGAAACCAGTATATATGCCAGATTATAAGCAATATAGCTTTCCTTTCTTGAGAAATGTATAAATAATATCATGTATACAGTGCCAGTAGTCGAGCGTTTGAATGTGAACCGTGAATGCCATTATTTTGTTGCAGGTAAAGCGTCGGTTGCTCTTATCGGTGTCGGTGGACTGGCTCTCTGGGGGATCCAAATTATTAAAGTTCTACTGCCACCGAAGGTCAAAGTGGTGGCTGTAGACATATCGGTAAAAAACTAAAAAAAATCATATTCTAATGAGGTAGTAGGTGGTTGACATAATATTTGACAAATCGAATTGTCAAAAACCTTGTTGATTTCATTCTGCGGTGACTCTCCGTATTTCTGCGGCGACCACGTATTTCTCACGTTTGATACACTTTAGCCAGATCTAGTCCAATTTTGGGGACATCAGTTTCCAGTTCATGTTTACATTGCTGTGATCACGACAGGACGAGAAGTTAGAAGACGCGGTTTCGGCGGGTGCAGACCTCACTCACAAGTGGGACCCTCATGGTTAGTGAACCACAAACAGATAAACGACATTATATTTGCTCACGCAATCCCCATGTGAATGTGATAATGGGTGTAGTTAGAATGTACATGTATTTCATCGAAACGAGTGTGTGTAAAGAGGTCAATTTTTTGTCAAAATATCTATATTAGTCTGTATTAATTTATTTGCACCCGTTACTACATTCTTCGCGATGTAGGCCTTTCACGTGACAATACGGGTTACGACAAAGCACACATTGGCTTCTCCTGACTTCAATGTTTATCGCTATATAGTACCTGCCATGTCTTTTTATAAACCTATATATATTAATGGCCAGAAAGTGCTGAGAACGCGGCTGCGGGGCTGGTCCGAGCTGCCGGGGACAGATTCGACGGGGTGGTGGACTATGTCGGTCTCAAGGACGTCATAGAGAGAGCGCACCTCGCCCTCAAAATCGTACGACTTGCTCTATATATAGCAGCCATTGTTTACGTTTGGTATTGGGAAAAAAAAACCAAACAATTTTTCAGATCTATTCTTGTGACTGCATATATATGTTTCCTGTTTTTTAATGGCTTTTGGCACAAATATAATGTTATTATTATTGTTGTTGTTATTATTATTATTATTATTATTATTATTATTACAGGGGGGTACGCTGTGTCTGGTCGGCCTGTCTGGTGATGAAATGCCGCCGATGACCCTGAACTCCATACTGCGCAGGAACACATCAATCAAGGGCGTTATTGTTGGGACGCAGCAACAGTGTAGAGAGCTCATCCACCTAGTTCACAACCGCAAGGTATTTCGTCGTGTCTTGAGTACATGTATGTTTGACAAGGGGAAGGTACTTGATCAAAAGCTATAAATCATTGTTTCCTTCCCCCTTTATAAACCCGTTCATCGTGGGGTATCTGCGCCAGTTGCCAGTCCCATACGATTCTTATGGGGTTGGTAGCCCATACATTCGCAATTTTCGGCGGTACCCCCATTACAAAGTTCGGAGATCGGGATAAGCTTAGCAATGAGACGGTAAATGTCAGTCATTTGTTGGGGGGGGGGGGGGGGTATGGCGATGTACGCCGATATATACTAACATATTATGATACAAGTATTTAACATCACTCCAGTTTTAGGAAAATACTGCTCAATAACTTGCACATAAGTACATTTTATTTTGACCGAACAGATCACACCTCCGCCGATCAGTCACGTGACCCTGGATGATGTTCCAATGGTGTTGCGTCGTTTGAAGGACGGCAAACAACGAGGACGAGCCGTCGTCAAGATGTGAAATTATGCTAATTAGCTAGTCAGTACAGTTATGCTCATATCATTGCATATATGTATAAGTTCACACTTCATACGCGAAGGAAATGGCTACGTTATTCTAGTATTTGGGCGGTATGAGATAGGCATACGGGCGTCAGATGTACACGTAGGGAATCGTAGGAATATGTATGTTTTGTTCTGTCAAATAACATGATTGACGAGTGCAATATTATGGGAAATAAAAGCACATGACATATATATGAATGTTTCTTTCCAGTTGGAAAGTGATGTGGACCAATTCATTACAGTGATATTGGCAGTAAGTTATGTATTTTTCCACACCTTTCTGATCAAACGAAGAAAATATCAAACAAAGAAAATATAATCCCCATATACCCCCATATATCCCCATCTATGGTCATAAGGGGTTGAAAACAGGTGTTCCGGAAAGAGTGAGCATTTCTTCACGTGAACATTTCTTCACGTGATTAACTGTAATATGACTGTACTTTGATGATTGGGTCAAATTGAAGAAAAAAAACATTTACCTAAACACACTGATTCGATCTCGTTTACCTGATAAATTTCAGAAGAACAGCGCGTGTACTAAGTTAAGAGTCACGCTATATCTTTCGTGTTGGGAATAGGCCGACCGAACGTTCAATTTCGAGAACTTGTTGTTTAAAATATTTAGACAGATCAGAACCACATAACTTTGTTTGTTGTGTTGTGTCGTTGCATTCCAGAGGAATGATGGCATACCGGAAATATAACTTTGAAGAGGTATTCTGACGAATTCATCAACAGTCACGCACCGACTCAAAACAGTTTCAGATATAAGCCTATTGTTGTTTTCAATGTTTGTCTTTTGATTCGCAATGTATAACACTGTCCTTGCTAGGTCTTCTGGCGAATCGTTTGAGAAAGTTTCACAAGATGTGTGCGTCCAATGAAAGACGCGGACCTCGAATAAAGGGGGATTCCATTAGAGGCCCACGTCTTGTGTTTGATGACCTCAAACGTTCTTTGACATCATTGGTTGCGTGAATAACATGCGTGTATTGTTTCGTCAACTGACAACAGAGCCCAGGAAAATAATAATAAAGCGAGTTAGGACCTGCATGTCATTTCCGGTGACGCTACAACCGCATGCACGAAGCGATTTCATTTGTCATTTAAGACGAGTGACAAACATGACGTATGAGAAATGCCCGGAAGCATGTCGAACCAGCTAGGTTGTGATGCATGTGCCTCTTATTCGCTAAGAAAACGTGCGAAACGGATTATGGTATGTTTTTCAGTAAACGAGTAGTGCGCAGGTGCAAAACAATCACAAACAACGGAAATCATGTCGCGTGGGATGAGAACTCCATTTGGTTCGAACAGTGGGCGTTTATATACAATATCATTCGTATAGCCGAGCCCTTCCATTCCTGGTGATTCATATTGAGACATACTCATTTGTGAAATCGGCATTAACATGAGTAAGCATATATTGAATAACTATACAGAAAAAGTTTAAAATTAACAGCGGAATTGTACTGATTACGACATGCTATACATTTAGGCGAAATTTGGAGGAGACTACAATAAAACATTCAATAGGATCACATGGCACTCATGACACAAACGAAACCATTCAATGATGAGTCGCATACTATGTAAACAGTTCTTATGTGGCAACGGAAAGTTGGTTATTTTCACGAACGCACAAGTGTACCCAAGACCCCCCCCCACCACCACCACTGAAAAAAGGTTGAAGTACGTTCGAAAAAACAGGGTAATCAGATTGAGTTTGGGAAATGTGTATACTAGTATTCAGTGGAGGCCAATGGGCTAACACATTACACAAAAATTCTGGCTTCTAGGCCCCAGGTACATGTAACATGTTGCCAAATTGTGTACGTATTTGCACATGTAGCTCAAATACAACTTAGAAAAAATTATCTGATATTTAACCACGTATCTACATATACCACAACACATGGAAAAGATATGCAAATTTTCAAATGAAAGTTGAAGAAATATGTGAGTCTTCTAGTGGGAGGTTGTTTGATAGCATGACGTGTATACAGAAATATATCTTATGTATTTCTGGTGTATATCAACCCGTAAGGTCCGATGAGTCATGCAATAGAGGATTCATGCCCATTTCGTCCGATGATAACACACCACACATTTAGTGGTTGCTATTGTGAAAGAGATATGTGAGTTTGAGCTCACAAGCAAATTAGGAATGTCGTGAGCTAGAGATTTCTGGATGACTGAAGAATTTGTAATTTTGATTGATTGGTTTTGTGTGGATTATATGCGAAATGTTAGCAAGCAATAATAAATAGACTAGTTATTTTAACGAGGAAGAGATACTGCAAACTGATGTTGCATCCTACTTGTGCGACAAAACGATAACAAGCCTCCCTCATCAAAAATGTTTGAACAACAAAGTTCGTTACTCAGCTTGGGTACTCTATACTTTGAAGAGTGCCGTCCTCACGTCTTGTATATTCGGGTACTTATTCCATTAAACATTTCGATAATAGTTGGACGATTAATTCACCTACTTAGTGGACTACATGTCTGTGTTGTTATCTATTCAGTGTTACAGCCAAGCTACATGTACTAGATAACCCAAGAAGTATTTCCTAGTGATATATAGTGCAGGACCGTGAGTGTCACATCAGTGACTGTTTTGCGCCACTGATGTGGACCCTGGATGCGAGATTGGCAAAAAATGGCAATGATATAGAATGCTCTGCTAGTGAAAGTAGACGCGACTTCACTGTTGAGTGAAAATTATCCAAATGGTTGTTAATGATGTCACAATGCACAAGCAAAAAATGTTTGTTATACGAATATCAATAATGTGTCATCATGTAGAATGCAGTATACATGTACTTATAGGATACGTAATTTTTTGGGTGGTTTTGGTGAAGGTGTCTTCTACAAATAACTAATGTTACGATATCGAGTCTTCGAGTCAAAATATTTCTGTACGTAGATATACATTGGGCCATAGGCTGTACTTAATCGTAATACACAATCATGGGCAGGTTATATATATATATATATATTATCAACAGCAATGATGACTCTGATCTGAGTTAACAGTTCATTTCCGAACGAACGAACGTACGAACGTAACACGATTGATCTATGGCTGAACGGCAAGTGTCTGCACCAAATGCCCTCATGTTTAAGGATGTCCGAGTGGAAACTAACAATTGGCCCCGCACGAGAAGTAGACCATATGACTATTATATGACTGTGAACTTCTCCATCATATGAGCCCTGGACGTGAAAGTTGGCTTGTTATATCTCGTGTTTGCGAAGGAATGTGTACTTGATGTTAGTGACTGGAGCGTGTGATAATGGCTGTGATTAGAGCTGAAGTTGTATGAATGAAATAGCATTGAGTTAATCAGTGGTTTTTACTTCGAATTATGTTTGACGATGGCAAACTATCGTGATATGTTTTTTGATTTGTGGGTCATATGTATATATGTATACATGAAAATTTACAGTCCATTTGGCATCACCCAATAACACCCCGAATCTCATCCGTCGCCAACCTCATTACGAGTTTACAAATTCTACATATGACTTATTCAGATATATATTTACCTAGACATCTCAGCCAATTTATTCGTATGAACATTGACCTAGACATACTGAACCAATTTATTCAAAGCGATAAATTCCGAAATAACATGGATCCGACACATTTGGCATCATGATATAAAGAGACCGCTCCTTTAATTTCTTGAACACATGGTTAAGAAAATGTCGAAAATTTGAAATTCATTTGAGTGTAAATAGATTTATGGAATCTTTCAGTTTGTACTCGTCGCCAAAGAGCACTTGGCCAGGACAAGAGACGTGTTGTATCAAACGATAAATTATGCTCCCATTAACATGATTAAGATGTGATATACATGGAATAATAATATCAAATGCCTTTACTTGACTGAAACCCAAATATATTGAACTCATGCTCTTGTATAAATGTGAACATACAAAACACTACACACAAAAACACTATGTCAGCGAAATGTCATCCACAACAACATCAATCTATTATATATAGGAATTGGATATCAATTTCCAATGTATTTTTTCTTGGGGGGGGGGGGTCAGATATTGGATATGCCACGTTGACTGTAGGTTCACAGCTGCATAGATGTGGCATACCATTCGTTTAATCATGTAGTCGTACCCAATATGAATATTGGTTCTTGTTCTGTACTGCTATGTCAGACGGATCAAATATTATGTTGGTTGTAACATGTTTCAGGAGGTGATTAGTAGTGGGTATATTATTTAACCTAGATTACTTTGAAAGGTGATCGAACGCCGGAGGTTTAGTGACTTATTCACGATGTTTCACCAGGATACATGCCATTATTGGTATTCATGATATGAATCAAGACAGCTTTAAATATCAAACAGTGGAATGATAGTTTCCTTCCACTGTTACACGTAATGTACTCTGTAGCCTTAGTAAAAACTTCAACACATTCATACTTGGTTTCGTTCTGCCAACAAAATTTCAACTTCTTCAATAGAAAGTATGTTTAAGTATGTTTTAAGCAGTGGCATGTATCACGAAGGGACGAAGGCAAAAAACACGGACACGTCACTGGCGTGTGACTTGTTCAGAGGCATGTGCCTCTCTTTCCACGAAAACAGGTAACTTGATACACCCTCTTTCACAAAGTTTTGCGTTCACTGCAATTCTCTATTGTATTTAGGTACTTTTCTGAGATCATAATCTGATTATATATTAGCCACTGTACCCATAATAGGATATATGTGTTATATATGTCTGCTAATCGCAAAATATTGCGAGTACTTTCGATAGTTTTGACCGATGAGTGATCAGACAAAGCGCCCAGGGAATTCCCTTACTCCATGATTCACGCGCTGTCATTGTTTGAACACTGCTCCGAGAGGTATCGTTCTTGAATGAGAACGTATTTCCCGACCATTTGTGATGTTATCACAATTTTTTTTCCTAATTTCACATATGCGTGAGGTTATGCAATGTTCACCTCGTTTATGAAGATGAAAAAACAATATTAGTGTAGGTCTGGATAGATATAATATAATGATAAGATAATACAACCCGAAGGGAAAAGTCTGCCAAAGTTAGGCCTCAAGAGCTATATGCATACGTAAAGAATCCAGAGTTAAGAGCTAGTTACATTGACTGACTAACGTTCTTCAGCCACATGGTGTGGAATTGAATACATCAGATACGTCACAAAGCCACTCAATTGTACACATACACAAATGATGATTGCGTATAGCACAAAATCTCAAACAATATGCGGAGGGGTCAAGATGAGGCGTGGAGGGGAAGCATTGAGAGGTCCCCACCCGTCTTGCTGTGACACCCCTCTTTCCAGAAAACCTGCACACGTCCCTGCAAATGAAATGACCCTCCCACGATATGTGAGTAACCAGTCGGCAGCTAGACTTGCAGGAACATCGTGTCAATGAATCGCACTTGATAGATCAAAATTAGATTATAACTCTATTACGTATTGTCAATATTTACTCTTAACATATGGAAATATTAGGTTTTCACACAAGCTGAGTGCCATTCGCGACAGGTTGACTAACGCCACAAGTCCGCAATGTTCAGAGACCGTCTCAAACACCGTGCCCTTCCCAATATCCAATCAGAATGACATTATCTGTCTTCTAAGTCATTCGTTCATTGAAAAATGTGATTGGAGAAATGAAGCAGGAACAGGCCAACTTCAAGCGAATGTTACTTTTATGAATTTGAGGAAAGTAAACAGACTGGGATTGGAGAAAAAAAGTAAAAAAAAAAAAAAATGTACTATTTTTTTCTCTGTTTATCGTTTTGTTTCATTATATGGGGTTGTGAATTTCCCTCAGGGAACGGGAAGATCTATTTACTCATGTACATATTATTCTTCGTAAATTGATGGTACAGTCTATGACTCAAATTCACAGCTGTGGACTGTATCAAGTTCATGTTCAAAATGATTTATTGTGTAAAAAATGTAACATATTTCTGAATAAATTTGGCTTGACTTGGCTTGAGAAAATTCCGACGGAAGTGAATGAGAGATTTAGGCTTCAAAAATCGACACCGATGTGGCTATAGAGTCTGCTCGTGTTGATCGATAATGACATATGAGCCTCTCTTAGAGCCTCTCGAGAGAGCTTCAATCACTTCAATCAAGCGAGAACGATCGTTTTTTCAATCTGGATGAAGATCGAGATTGATCCTCTCTCGACCAAGCCCAGGCCCTAGTGCGCGACAGTCGGAGTCTGGAAACTCAAGTTATGTGATCCAACCATCTGGAGTACAATGATGGGAGACCTCGACCGATGAAAGCAGAATTAGCAACGCCCGCTGAAAAAAATGGTGTTCTGAAGAAAAGCACAACCTCAAGGCATTGGCAAGATACATCCATGTCCACATGGATACATCTCAAACTGATGACGAACAAGTGGAACAAAACATCACCAAGTCCCGTAAAGACTACCTCCCCGATCTGAAAAGTAGGTTCCGTTTCGCCGGGAATGGACGCATGGCCGAGATGAATAACACAGCATCAACGCCCCTCACCTGTTCCCATGGATTTCGATCTTCAATTACCCATCAATGAACGCTGCAACAGATGCGACTCCATTCCTCACATATTGGCAACCTCCACCCATCGTACACCCTGCTGACCCTCCAATCCACCCTCCGTCCTTCCCTCCACCCCTGAGAGTCAATCGTCCCCACTCTCCGAGTTCCACAGACCGCCGTGGCTGCTCACACTTTGATCAAGTCCCTAAACCTCCTCGTCCCAGCCTGCGAGTTCCACAGACTGCCTCGTGTGCGATGTACAGGGTCACAGAAAGCAATTGTCTTTCGAATCATGTATCCCTACAGAAAAGCATCAAGGGGTGTCAGGTCTGGCGGTTTGCAGGGTAAGGATGAGGCGCAAACTGGTAGTGAAGTTTTGGCCTATTTCCAGGACCACTTGCAAAAACCCTCAACTCTCGATAGGCTCCATGTCCTTGCCCTGGAGCATGTTAAAAGGAAACAAACAGCTTTCGTATGTCTTGTGAATATTGGAAATATGTAATAGATATATCGATATGTATAAATAAATTGGCATTTTACTCAGGTAGAGTCCAAACGGCAGTGTCCCAGACAAATATGTACATACAGTTTCAGTGTACTTGTTTTCGAACCACTCTGTATTATTTTGATCAAACCTACTAGTATTAGCTACAAATGTTGATAAAACCTAGTAGTAATACCTACAAATGTTGATCAAACCTACTAGTATTCTATCCATGTTTGAAGCCGTCAGACCTACGTAATAACAATAACAAGATTGTACATGATCTTGCTTTGGAATTAAATTGCATATGACATTTATATTTGCATATGATAGTTTGATTTGCATATGATGTTTATATCTGATTGATATGTATTATTTTCTTCTATTGTCCATCTCGTATTTCGTTCCGTTTCTTTTCTCACTATTACTTGTTAATGTTGCATCGAGGACACCCTCAGTGATAATTTTCGGTGTGGAAAATCCTCGTAAAATGAGTAAAGTTTACATTTACATATGACACATGTATCTTTATTCAATGCTGCGATTACAGAGACTGAATCGGTGCAAAACCTAAAATGCATAATTTTAGATTGAGGCGGGTCTGTTCGCCAACAACCCTCTCACATTGAGCTAAGTGATAACCTTGTTGAGTTCAACTTGTCCTTGTTGCAGTGAGATTGAGAAAGGAATTCTCGCGAGACACAGCTAACGTGGAGGAGCTAAGATCGGTTGTCCTGTTCTGAATAGGAGCAAAGAGCCTAAAATACCAAGAGCGGGCACTGGTCGTATTTCCGAACTGACCACTCCTCCAGTGGCGATTCAACATATATTTCACAAGATATTGTCCGGCAGTGCCATCGTGAGCAGGTCACTCCTTCTCTGGCGATGTTGGTCTTTTGTTTCATTGTCACAATGTGGTCGAATGTAAGTGCCGCCTCTTGGTATTTTAGGCTCTTTGAATAGGAGCATACAATGGTGGTTTTAAAAAATCAATACATATAATAGACATGAAAATATGATCCTAACGTGAACCACTCAAGGGGAATACCCTGAATATTCGCCAGTCACTCGGGGACAAAAAAAATATGAGTGCTGATTTGAGAAGCGAATAACTTTCAGTTTATATCAACAGTCTGCTTTCATTCACGGTCATAGCTCTTGTATACATGATCGATAACTTCCGAATATCGTGTTGTGATGGGTGAGTCGCGCAACCGTGCATCACGTGGTAATCCTCTGAACGTAGCCCTAGGTTTGGGTCAGAACTTGGCAAGCGCGCTTTGACTTTGCCAGACCTACATCGATGTCGACTTGGTAACACAAGAGCTAAGCTGTCAGCATGGAGCCGTGTCCAGATGATCACTTCTGCGAACCTCACACCCGCATCTGTGCCCACTGCAGCCTTCTGTGCCTCCCGGGATATCAAACGGAGAGTGGATGCAAACACCATTGCTATCGTGAGTGATCAGTTCTATTACTACCATCAGAAATTTTGACAATATAACTGTTGCCAAGTTGCCAAGTATTCGAAATTTCAGTTATCCTCCCCATCTGCAAGTGAAATCACCAATGTCACAGGACATCAATTATTCATAATTCGTTTTATTCTAGAGGTACATTGATGGTTTTATGATTTTGTTATTCCATTTTCAGCATTTTGGGAGAAACTACAGACATTCACAACTACTTTGATCTACTCTGTATATCAAAGCACTACTCAAGCAATTGATCAGATCTCTGGCCACACTACACTTCTATGGGTTGTACTCGCACTGCTCCTCGGTCTGCTGGTGGTTATAATGGTGGCATTGGCGAAGTATTACAAAGGTTAGTTTACTTCAATTCTCCTCGATAGTTTAACTTTAGCCGTAAAGTCAGTACTTGCATGAATGTTCACTCACGTGAAAAGCATACACTTGTGGGGAAAAACATACTCTTGGAACAAATACAGACATGCATAGATAAACATGCTACTTAAGACTGTACACTTGTCCAGATATACCTTTCTGTGTTTTTTTTTCAGTACTTCCAAGCATTCGCTCGGGCAGCACACGCGGAGGCGTTTCGAGGGTG
Organism: Terebella lapidaria; assembly: GCA_949152475.1. Taxonomy (NCBI): domain Eukaryota; kingdom Metazoa; phylum Annelida; class Polychaeta; order Terebellida; family Terebellidae; genus Terebella; species Terebella lapidaria. The sequence goes on from OX424565.1 coordinate 29,621,954, forward strand.
ACAATACGAGAAGCAGCACGTCTCGTGTTCTTTATGAACCTACACGATGCGATGCAACGATCACTGTGGGTGTCCAGGTCCCAAACGACATTGCCATTTTTGGGATCTCGAATGACACAGAGGCGACTGCGACAGTTGCTCCTGACAAACGTCCTAACAACACTAGCGGAGTGCAAACTCGTGACGCTGCAACATATTACGGGCGTTTATCCAGAGACTTACATCACGCAGCGGGTAATGAGGAAACAAACACTGACCAACCACAGCTAGTATATCACGATTTTCATGAAAACGTTTTTTGACAACAGTCTTGTTCTTGTGTCTTAGATCATTTGGGGGGTGGGGGGTTATTAGAATATAAAATAGCATTGTTACATTTTCATTGGAGGTCTCAAGCTCTTCTTACTTTTATAATATATTTTAGGTGTGTTAGAATATTAAATAGTATTGCTACTTTTTCATTGAAGCTATCATAGTCCTCTTGATAGTCTTCTACATTAATTTTATCAGTACTGTGATGTCCGAAACCATATAACCATTTTCAGAGGGAACCGAAAAATTTACAGCCAAATCCGAATCCACTGAGTATAGCTTTAAGTCAGACTTACCAAGTGAGCCGGACAGCGGTGTAAACACAGGTAAGTGTTCCTTGGTGATAATTGAGTGTGAACTCGCAAAAATAGATATCCTGTAAGCCAGAGAATGTCAATGACTTTTCATGAGTTCTAAAAAAAGTTTATTTTAAATCCTTGGATTCGTGTAGATTGTTTTTCAGAACGTTTGAGAACATTAATAAATAAACACTTTTTTCCAACTCAGAAATAGATACGACAAAACTGATGTGATACCTCCAGTTGTTCCTCAAGGACAGTGAACCTCATCTAGATTGTTCGCCATACACGTTCTTCAACAATATTCATTAATTTAGTCAACTTGTGGATTCTATCGGAAATGTGTCCTCCTCAGGCCTTGTTTATTCGGGTATTCATTGATTGCTTTGAACGCACTGATTGGTGGATTGCATTTTGCTCTATTCAGTGCTTGAGCCAAAGCGCATGAGTACTAGATAACCCTGGAAAATTTTGATCTTCATATATATGGGACCATATATGTGAAAGTCGGCACGGGGCGTGTCACTGTTTGTGTATGTACACTTGATGTTGGACCCTGAAAGGCTGAGTGTTGGTTGATTCAACCAGGCACCAAGACGATGATGCGGTCATTCTTCGTCATGTCTAGTAGTGTTGAAAACCCGACAAAAGACTCACTCGTGTATGAAGTGATCAATGGTATAAGCAAATAAACATGTATATTAATACTAGTTCACAGATACTAATGTAGGACTGTCATATCACATGAGACATGATGCGTATCCATCACAGAATACGTACATCATTTGTTCGACGTTCGGCCAACTGGTTAATAATACAATACACTACAATGGTCAGAGATTATACAATACACTACAATGGTAGAAGTCATATACTGACAAGTCTTATAACCAAACATTTTTCGTACACTGCGCCATAAACTGGTTAAATCTGTGATGTATAAAGCTTGTGCTACTTATCATTCAGCTCACCATTTTTGAATCCTGTAGTTAGTTTGAGATCGTTGATCTCTGGCTGAACGTCAATTTCTGCACCACATGACCTCCTGCTCCCGGCGTAAGAAGTGTTCTTGTCCTCACGCGAGAAGTATACCTACTCGTCCGTGTACCGGAGATATCAGAAGTGGTAGTTGGCAGGTATTATGCTGAGTTACGTGGAGGAATGTCATTGATTTACATCGACTTGGTCGTGGGTCACTCATAGTTGAGAGTGGTCTCACTACACCCACTACTGGTCTGGTTTTCTTGTTCGAGGATAAGCTATATTTGTCAGAGTCAGTCAACACTAAAAATAACGCACGCAGCTGTTAAAGCATCTGATATGGTTGTTTTTGTTTGAAAGATATATACTCGTTGCATGTTTATCGAAATGGGTAAAGTTTCCAAAATATATAATTCTAATAGTATTACCCGATATTATCTAAACAGGGTGTCTTGTCTATAACATTCTGTATTGTTTTCATTTTGTACACTACCCAGTTTATATTGAATTCAGGAGTTACACGCAATAATATACAATCAAAGATATTTTGCACGTTTGGCATCATGCTTCTGAACTACTGACTCCTAAATCAAATAGAAATCTCCAAAGGACCGTGAAACCCTCTGTTCTATTAACCTAAGTTAATGTGGATAATACCAATCTGATTTGGAATGTGTACATTCTCACTCACGTTTCAGAGTAACGTCTGCCAAAACATTCGACTCTGTACATCACAACATTCAGTACCAATGTCTCGACGACAAACACTCATACATAATCATCATCTAAAAATGTGTAAAAACCCCTCCCTATTCATATGTTTTCCTCTGGTTTCACTACACATGTATGTGTAATTATTTTGTCTGAAAGAATGGTTACATACTCAGCGAGACCAGACAAAATATACTGACCAAAAAAAGAAACGCAATTTTGAAACTGGGCTATATTTTTTTGTTGCATCATTGTAAATGGTATTTCAAAATATCTGAGCCTTGCGACTGCCCATACAGTGCAAAGGAAAAGTCGCGACACATTTACTCGCTCTGTTGGCGATAAATTACGACGCGACAAAAGTAACGTAGATGGTCGTCTTTGAGCATTTGCAATACTCAGCCACTCCCATTTATGGTGTGATCTCTTAGTACTCACTGGGGTATATAAAAGGCCGGCAAAACTTTAGGCAAATTGTCGATGCAAACGCTACCAACCCTTACAAGTTTGGTGCAGCAATTTGCGTACGGGATGATCTGAGCAAACATGTGTCATCACAAACCGGACCTCCGATTTCATCGTTCACAGAGCCATTGTATGGTGTCTAATAAGCATACTATAGTCAATTGAAATGCAACAAAATGCTCAAAACCTGCAAAACCTGATGGAACGACTCCGGGAGTTGAACGTCGTATGAAGCCGATTACACCTTCGTGACCACTTCCGATCAGCCACAAGGACGCCAGCCGGGAATTAGGACTGGAATTAATCCAGGACTAGCGAAAAGACAGGTTGTAACAGTCTGCAAGAGGGTGACCTTCACACACGTAACCCCACCGAAATGTGATGCCAACGGAGCCAAGGAAAAAGGCTTTACAGCATTGAATGAGAACCTGATATGGTGGAAAATATCAAACTGGTCAAACATGCGCATTTACGAACAGATCCAGACTTCCTATGTACACCGCCGATGGTAGAACACGAATGACGTCGTAAAGGTGACCGGTATGCTCACGCATGCGTACTGCGAGATATAATGGCCCCACGTTATTGTATAGGGGTCGAAATAAGTGTTTATTGTAGGACATGACCTCAGTTCGCCGAGGACAGCCACAACTGAACAAAATTGGTCTTCCTGGGATCCATGGCCACACGAGATAGTAGCAATGACTGACCATGTCATTCTCACTTTTGCAAGATGTGGATTTGTGTGTTCAGTAAAGCTTAACGGGTGTGATGATTCCTCAATATTGCGAATGATTGTCATTGTTTAGATGCTTTACTGTTCATATATTACAAAATGCATGACATTACTATTTATTTATTGAAATTATACAATAATATTGAAAAGTTGCGTTTCTTTTTTTGATCAGTATATGTTTATATAGCATTGCATTTCATGAACAACTGGAAGATGAATGCTTCCTATATGGCTGAAGATGGCGGATTATGAAAAATGTCATGACGTTTTCTGAGTGACAAATCACCATCATGATACAAACAAACTGGTGATGCAATTTTCCGAAATCATACGTTTGAAATTGATGGAAATGTAAACAATCAGTCACTCAAGAATTTTTTGATGACATTTTGCCATTGCGAGTTTTTTTTAGTCAAGAGTGTCGTGCGGCGTTCCATCAAAATAACCACCAACACTTAAACTAACCACCCCACACCATTATTTTGTGCGAATTGATTTATTACACCCCAAGGATTGTATTCATCACAAACGAGTCCTCAACCATGACAAGAGACGTAGGGTTTACACGAAAGTTTACACCTAACTTGTCAGAACATGAGATAGACACAACACCAAAATAACGTTTTCATTACTTACTTATCAGAGGCCCAGATATGTGAATAAATAAGTCGCACTTTGTACTGTTGTATTTGTTGGAGTGTGGAGTTATGAAACCACACTGATTAAAACTATGATATCAGTAAATACCAGTTAATATCCAGTTAGTCTTATATTTCAATATTAATTTCGTATATGTCGTCCAGCTATATATTTGATACTAGTAAGTCACATGGGGTATAACTATATACAATACTGACATATAAATGTTATAACCAATCACTTGTCTCTGACTGGGTCACCCAGTGACACCGATAGTCAGATTGAATTTATAACTATGAGCAATATTGCTACGAAACGAAATATTATCACATATACCTAGAAGATTTTGTAAGGAGTCAAAGCTTAGGCAGTATCGCGCTTTACTCGTGACATTTCTCTAAACAGTGAAACAATAGCTTAATAATAACAAGGCAAAAACATATGGTCTTACTGGACATTATTATCTCACGTAAAACTACCACACAGATTGATACCTACACCCATCACTCTCCTGTGAACGGCAATCCAGGGATGCAAAATTTAATAGAGTGACACATAATTGTTGGCACATAGTCGAATGAGCGAGGTTCATGTGTCGCCTCCGGGTTTATTTGACTCTCCAAACGTCATGACGAGTGGGTGATATATATATATATATATATATTGGCAGCTAGACTTCCAGGAAATCCGTGTCCATGAACCGCTAAGGCTGTAACTGTTGTTAGTAGTTTGATTGAAATGTTCTACAAACGCATACCATTCATGTCTGGACCTGCAAAGACTACGTAATAACAATTGAATGACCAAATCCATACTGCTACGTACCTTTATAGGCTACACGTACCTATATAGGCTTTGTATAATTTTTATTTTATCTATGTATATTCATTTAGAACTCAAGTCTACACGTCCTATATTAAATGCGGAGAGTCGAGTGTGATAGGGTTGTTTGTCATTAGCTTTCTGAAGCCTCGAAGATTATTTGACCAGCTCTAATTGTTGCAGTGAGATCGAGAAGGAATTCTCAGCCAGGATAAACAAGTAGCTAATGTGGAAGTAGAATTCGTTTTGAGCAGCTGTGGATATTTGAATCACATCATATTATACTTGTTCAAAATGGGAACAGGTAATGGTGGCATAAGTCAAAAGTTATATCCTGTGTATATTGAAATATAAAAGCCTGTGTGAGAATATGGCACCAAACGTTAAACACTCCAGGGGAATATCCCCAATAACAGCGGTTACTTACCGACAATTAGAAGTGACTTGCTGGGTTGATGAGCGACTACCTTTTAGTTTAGGTCAGCAATGTGTTTACGTTAACGATGATAATTCAGGTGTGCACGATCTTGTTGTCAAGGGTGAGTCACGCAGTCGGTCGTGCATCATGAGGTCAATATGTCTTGGATATATAAACGGGTAGGTGCGCTCTCACTTTGCCAGAGGTATCTTAGAGAGAGGAGCTGTCAGTATGGAATCGTGTCCCGATGATCACTTCTGTGAGCCTCACACTCGCATTTGTGCTCACTGTAGCCTTTTGTGCTTCCCGGGATATCAAACGGAAAAGGAATGCAAACATCATTGCTACCGTGAGTAATGTCTAACCATGCTATCAATTGAACCATCACCAAATATGACGCACTTTGTGCAGCAGAAACCTGGAGGCGAAATCTCCAATTTTATTTCATATACAGTTTAACAACTAAGCGTCAGGAAATGTAGTAAATGACTTGTGTCGCCTCCTAGCGGTGCGTAGCTCGATTCCAGTGTGGGGAATGGGAAGTTTTTTTCTAGTGATTGTCTCCATCTGGTTGTTGACACTAAAATGTTTAAAACAAATGCTTCGGTAATATTGCAGGACCGGACCAACCCATCCACCCATGGGCCGTTTTAATCGTATTTGAATATGTCGCCTCTTGATGGAGGCGACAATAAATTCGTGGTTCACTTTACTCTTGATGGTGGCATTGATGTGAACACATATACGATATATGTTTCTATTATCATGGTGGCGAGATGAATTAGGGGTCGAATTTGTTGATATTTCTCATAAATCCCTAAATTTACTTTGATAGCTCAAATAGAAAGATAATGTTATTGAACAAGCGGTACGTTACAATACATTTGCATGGATCACTCCCAACACCTATTGATTACTTTTCAGCATTTTGGGAGAAGCTACAGACATTCACAACTACGTTGATCAACTCTGTATATCAAAGCACCACTCAAGCGAAGAATCATATCTTTGTCCACTCCTCACTCTTATGGGTTGTACTCGCACTGCTGCTGTTCGGTCTGCTGGTGGTTATAATGGTGGCATTAGCCAAGTATTGCAAAGGTTAGTTTACTTCAACTCTCGTCGAAAGTTTAACTTTAGCAATAAAGTCAATATTTGCATGAATGTTCACTCACGTTAAAAGCATACACTTGTGGGGAAAAAACATACTCTTGGAACAAATGCGGACATGCATAGATAAGAATGCTAGTTCAGACTGTGCACTTGTCCAGATATAACTATCTGTGTTTTTTTTCAGTATTTCCAAACAGCAGCACATGCGGAGGCGTTTCGGGAGGTAACAATACGGGGAGCTGCACGCCTCGTGTCCTTTATGAACATACACGATGCGATGCAACGATCACTGTGGGTGTCCAGGTCCCAAACGACATTGCCATTCCTGGGATCTCGAATGGCACAGAGGCGAACTTGACAGTTGCTCCTGACAAATGTCCTCACAGCACAAGAAGAGTGCAAACTCGACACGCTGCAACATATTACGGACGTTCATCCACAGACTTAGACCACGCCGCGGGTAATAAAAACACAAACACGGACAAATCACAGCTAGTGTATCACGATTTTGATGAGAAATTCTCTGACAACACTCTTGTATTTTAGACTATTGGGGGTGGGGAGGGGGAGGGGGTATATTAGAATATAAAAAAGCATTGCTACTTTTTAATTGGATCTATCATAGTCTTCTCACTCGCATAGGCTTACAGCAAGTAAGGATCCATACTGCCTTACTTTTACCAGTATTTTGATGTCCGAAATTATATATCCATTTTCAGAGGGAACCGAAAAATGTACAGAAAATTCCGAATTCATTGAGTACCGCTTCAAGTCGGATACACCCTCTGAGCCGGACAGTACTGGAGCCACAGTTAGGGGTCATGATATTGATTGAGTGTAAGCTCACATAGTATAGAGACGTTGTAAGCTAGAGAATGTCAATGTATTTGAAGAATTTTTGAATCTTGAATCCTTAGATTTTTTTGTGGATTTGTACATAACATATGAGAAAATTAATAAATAGGCCTATACTAGTTTTTTTCCAACCCAGGAAGAGATGCGACAAAACTGATGTGATACCTACGGTTGATCCTCAAGGACATCGAGCCTCATCTGGATTGTGCGACACTCATGTTTATCAACAACATTTATTGTCAGCTTGATGCTTTTATTAGAAATGTATCTTCCTCATTCATTCGGTTATTCATTCACTGTCTTGAATGTATTATGGAGTATGCCTGTTGGTATTCGAACTGAGTGATGGGTGGATTTTGCTATCTATTCAGTGCTTGAGCCAAAACGCATTAGTACTGGATAGCCCCGGAAAATTTTGTCATTGTATATTACCCCATGTGACAGTTGGGACGGGCGTGTCACTGGTTGTGTTTAGTACACTTGACGGTGGACCCTGGATGACTTGAGTGTTGGCTGATTCAACCAGGCACCAAGACGATGATGGGGTCATTCTTCGTCATGTCTGGTAGTGATATCGCTTGTCTCTTAATAGTAATTTTTAAAGAGGCTTGATTATGATGAAAACTCGAAAAAAGACTCTCACCTATTTGTGAAGTGATCAATACGTGCTGCATTCTTTCATATCATTTATGCAAATAAATATGCATAACAATACTAGTTCACAAGTCCATCAAGCTGGGTAGGGATGCGCTCCATAGTCCGACGCCTGATGCTATTGTACCTGGCGAGGAGACAGAGGCACGCAGTGTTGAGTCACTTGGTCCCAGCCAGGTGTGTATCGAAGGCCAAGCGACGGACGAGGCACCTAGCGAGGCCATTCAACTGGCGGATGACTTGCTATCCCACGCAACCAATGCAGCTATACACCGCTCGCTTTCGTCACCAGAACTATTTCAGAAGGCTGACTCCTTCCTCGAGGCATGTGAAACGCGACGCCTTTCACATACCCCTGCGAAATACACTGGTCCTGAAAAACCGCATGCCAATGAGACAAGGTCCGTCAAGCGCAAGCCGACCAGCAGTCCGGTGGCGGTGTACGATGTTGGAGGAACCCCACGACCAGCAAAGACTCTCAAAGCGTACTTCTCCCCCTGTGGCCAGCCGGACAATACACCGCTGCAGACAGTCACCTGATACATATGGCGCTTTCAAACAGACCAAAACCCTTACGACCGTTTGTGGACATGGACAATGATTTTCTGTCTTACGTCTTTTTGGCCTTGTTATTGTCACAGCCAGACACCTTATTTAAGATGTCTGTCTCACTTCACGAAGTATAAAATACGTGATTGTCAAAACATTACTCCATTTGCTTTAGGTTCACATACGAATAAACGTAATATTACTGAACTTCAAGAAACCAAACACATACATGTATATCACAGTCATCATGGTTAGTGTACTTACCATCAATGTTCGGGGGTTAAGGCAAAGACGGAGTCGGGCTGCTATCTTTAATTCCGTTAGAAAATGTAAAGCTGATATCACTCTTCTTCAGGAAACATACTTTCAGAACTCAGATAAATTGAAGTGGAGCGATGAATGGGGAGGGGAGCTTTATGCCGTTCAGGGCACCACCCATAGTGGGGGAGTAATGATATTATTGCGTCAAGACTTTGAAGTATCTGACGTAACTGTTTTGGTAAATGAGCCGCGTATATTGGCCATTCAGTTCAATCACGAAAATGACAAATACATTGTCTGTAGCGTATACGCTCCCAACCGACACATGGAAAAAATAATTTTTTTCAGAACGATCTCCGAGAGTTTGAGTAGATATTTGAACGAGGATGAGTATTTTATTTTGGGTGGGGATTTCAATTGCACATTGATGGAAGAGGACGTTTTGTCTGGTGCAAAACACGGCGCCAGTGAGGTCACTGCTTTTAGGAATATGGTCGGATCTTTGGCATTACACAATTTATGGAGGCACCATAATAAAAAAATACGGGACTTTACATGGTCAAATAAGTCTAGAACCGCTATACGGGTGCTTGATTATGTATTCGGCAATGATTTAGTCCTAAATGTTTCGGTGTCTGCCTTTATTGTAGATGTTCCTCTAACTGATCACCGCGGTGTACTTATTAATCTGCATTTCGATAATAAAAAACGCGGACCGGGTTATTGGAAGCATAACGATTCCCTTTTACAAGAAGAGGTATATGTTGAACAAACTATAGCAATTATGAACAAACTTTGTCAAAAGTATGGCGCCTTGCCTGTTACTATTTTATGGGATATATGTAAATTCGAGATAAAACATTTTTCTATATCCTATGGCAAGTACAGAGCCAATAGAAAAAAGGATCGCACAATATATTTGGAAAAACAATTATCGAAAATAAATGTTTTACTTGCGAATGATCCAACGAACGTGCCTCTGCAAAAGGATGCCATGGTCTTATCCCAAGAATTGGATACATTGGCTCTTGAACAAGAAGCCGGGGCTCAAGTGCGCTCCAAAATGACTCTTATTGAGCACGGAGAGAAAAATAAAAAGTATTTTTTGAACAATGAAAAATTTAGGGCGAAGTCAAAATATATATCTTTCCTACATAATTCAGATGGGAAAATAGTTGATACAACGGACCACATATTAGACGAAATCAAAACATTCTACTCGACTTTATATGGAAATGATAGTGACTGCAACCAAGACGGTGATTTTGATGAATTTGTATCAGGAGTCGAGTTTCCCGAACTCACTGAAGATCAAAAATTGCTGTGTGAGGGTCCTGTCACAGAAAGTGAATGTAAACAGGCTCTTGATGGAATGAAATCGAGCTCTAGCCCGGGATCAGATGGATTAACCACATCATGGTATCGTAAATTCTGGCCGAACATAAAGGATACGTTAATTAAAACCTACAATGAGTCCTATGGGTCTGGATTTATGTCTCTGTCCCAGAGAAAAGGGATAATTATTTTACTTCATAAAGGGAAACAATTATCCAGGAATAATCTATCAAACTGGAGACCAATAAGCCTAACCAATACGGATTATAAAATACTGACAAAGACTTTGGGGAATAGACTAAAGAAAGTGGCAAGTGTCATTGTTAATGAGGACCAGTGTGGTTACATTAAGGGCAGACATTCGGGCATCGTTATAAGGACAATAGATGATGTAATAGAATTTACCAATGCTAAAGATATACCGGGTGCTATCATCTCATTGGATTATTCTAAAGCTTTTGATTCTATATCTAAAGATTTCATGTTAAAAGCAATGAAATTATTCGGTTTTGGTCCGTCTTTTTTACACTGGATGAAAATTATCAATTCTGAAACTATTAGTTGTGTATCCTACAATGGATATTTATCGGAGTTTTTCCCGTTACGCTGTGGTATCAGACAGGGGTGTCCACTCTCGCCCCTGTGTTTTATCATAGCGTGTGAAGTATTATCGTGCAAAATTCGCCAATCTCCGTTAATTAAAGGTATTGAAGTTGGAAACCGTACTGGTGGAAAACAATTTATCAAAATAGCTCAATACGCTGACGACACAACCATATTTGTGGGGGATGACGAATCGATATACAGTAGCCTGAATATTGTAAGGCGCTTTTCTAAGTTTTCCGCACTGAAGCTTAATACCAATAAGACGACAGCAATATGGGTAGGCTGCTGGAAATATAGGAGGAAAAATATAGCAAATTTGAATTGGAAACTCTTTCCGGACAACAAAATCAAATTGTTGGGGGTATATTTTAAAACGGAATGTGTGGCACACGAAATAGCTGAAAATATCGATATAAGGTTTGAGAAGTGCGAGTCCATAATTAAATCCCTAATGGGAAGGCATTTGTCCATTTTTGGGAAAATCACAATAGTGAAATCACTTCTAATGTCACAATTTCTATACCTTATGCAGGGAGTTACACTTCCCGCCCCGATTTTGAAGAGGATAAATAATTTCTTCTTCAGTTATATATGGTGCAATAAAAGATATCACCGGGAGGTAGATATCGTAAAGCACAACATGGAATGCTTGAAACGTAATATCATGATAAAGCCACTATCAGAAGGGGGGTTAAATATGATAGATCTATTTGATATGCAGCGAGCATTAAATAAAAAATGGATATCTTTATTACAGAAACCTGGAAATGGAGCATGGCGCATCTTGCCACAATCATTTCTCAACCGCTTTGGGGAAAATCTCTTTGTATTTAAAATGAATGTTGATATCGATCGTTTTAGGGGTCTATCTGGGTGGATGCCTCACTTTTATATAACACTTGTACGTGATTGGTTTTCTATCCAAAATTTGAATAGCAAACATAATATTGAAAATAGTACACAAAGCCTGTGGAATAACAAATTTATCACATTCAAAGGGAATGTTCTCTTCTTTAGAAGATGGATAGAAAATGACATTTTATATGTTAGCGACATGTTATGTAGAGGATGCGTACTATCTTACGATGTCATAGCGAACAAATTAGGTGACAATGGGGTAACCTTGATGGAATATAATGTAATTGTTAATGCCTTACGGTTTGTCGAAAAACGCAAGGTGTACTCTGATAGGGACGACGTAATTTATTTCAACAATAGCCCGCTAAACAAATTGTCTTCCAAATCAATCCGAATGTTTCTAGTAAAGAATAAAACTTTGGATACAGTCACTACTAGCCATTGGAATCTGAGATATAATGAAAATGCTCTAACAGAGTTAACCTGGTGTCTACCATTCACAGTTACTAATGACACCAGTTTATGTACCCTGCAGTGGCGGATATTACATAATATTTATCCAACGCGACAGAGATTGTTCAAAATGAAAGTAACACAAGATCAGTATTGTCAGTATTGTAATGAAATAGAAACGGTTGAACATTTTTTCGCCAATTGTCAATATATACAAGCACTATGGACAGAAGTTGAGAAGGACGTGGCTTTGTTAATGGGTAGGACTTGTGTCAATATTAATGAAAGGGACAGGTTATTGGGCTTTAGGGATGGAAACATGGATGCAGAAGTTTGGAAAAAGGTTAACTATATTACGCTAGTTGCAAAAAAAAGTATTGTGGCATGTAAGTTGAAAACTTCGACTGAGTTAATTTCGAGGTATCAAAGAGAAAAGATGTTATATAAAATACAATAATACATTAGTGATTGATGATTATGTGAAGATACGAATATAATTGGATTGTATATTGTGGTAGGGGATGTATGTATTTGTGGATATTATGGCGTGTGGGACATGGGACAAAGTTGTTTTGCATAACTATCCGTATCACGCATGTATGTGTATTACTTGGGTATATTGGACCTGGTGAAGGGAATTTTGAATGATTGTGTGTATGATATGTTGTGAATTGATTGTGTGTTTGTTTAAAAAAAAAATTGAATAAAAAAAAAAAAAAAAAAAAAAAAAATACTAGTTCACAAAACACTAATGTACACACACTGGACATAAGAATTGTCACCCCCTGCATTATGATACCCACCGCAGTGCTCTTTGAACTCGTCTTATTTGGATCTAATAAATTACAAATTGATACTTCTTTATTGGTATTGATGAAACGATATATGATATTGTTACTGAGTGAAGCTGAATATTATCAACATGTTCATTGCTAAGTAACTATTTTTCGATGTCCGTCTGTTTTGCGAGGACCGGGGGTGAGACTTCTCATGTCCCAGTGCGTGCATGTACTGTCATATTACACGAGACATGATGCATATGCATTACAGAATACGTAATTCATTGGTCCGTACAGGTTAATACCATTTTCTAATATGGCCAGAGAACAGAGATCTAGCAGGTACTACGAAAACACTTCATTTTTCGTAAGCTGTGCCATAAACCGGCTACCGTTTTGATGTATAAGTGATGCTTATCATTCAGTTCATCATTGTTAAATCAATGTGGTTACAGTGAGATTTATGATCTATGGCCGAACGTTAACGTTCTACTCCAGGCGACCTCCTGGTTACCGGATGTCCGGGATATCCAAGGCCAAGTACTTCTTGCACGAGGAGTAGACCTACTAGTCCGTGTACCCGAGATATCATAGTGAAATCAATGACAGCATGCCTAGATCACGTGGAGGAATGCCTCTGATTTACATTGACTGGTTTGTGGGTCACTTATAGTTACGCGTGGTCACACTACACCCATTGCCGGTCTGGTTTTCTTAATCGAGGACACGTTTTTTGGTCAGGTCAGTCAGTACAAACAACAGCTCTCTATTTGATGATTCTGTGATCGCCAATAAGTCATATTGAATTCAGAAATTGCACGCAATACCGTACAATCAAGGATATTTTTCAGGTTTGGCATCATGCTTCTAAACTACTAACTCTTATATTGTCCTAAATTAAATAGAAAACCCCAAGGGACCACCACATCATATACATAATAAGCACCATATACATGTATAACCACCACATATTCTATAAACCCAAGTTAACGCGGATATTACAGTTCCAAATCTGATATGGAATGTGTACATTCTTAATCACGTTCAAAAGTAATGTATGCCAAAACATTCGACTCTGTACATGACAAAACCTCATTCAGTACCATCTGAGCGGCAAACACTCGTGTGTAATTCTTCTCTATTAATATGTAAACACTCACCCTGGTAAATATGCACCCGCCTATTTGTCAAGTCGGTTCACAAGGTTCAACGCTAGTCACAGCATAACTTTGTACTTCCTCTGGTCTCCGGCCAGGCCCCACATAATTTCTCGTACCATGGGGTCAAAATCTGGAACGACCTCCCAGTTAACATTGAGTCAATGAAGTCCTTTTTCAAAACACAGGTCAAGGCACACTCGTTTGCATCACTCGGCCACTCATCGAGCTGAATTTGTGTACATATAGGCTACTTTCACTACTTATGTACTACTTGTACTCTTTCCTGTTTACTTTGTGTGCTTTATTGTTTACATGTTTCATTTTTATAGATATTTTCTATGTATGCATTTTAATGGAACTCTGTCCGTCCAAGTTTTAACATCTTATTCACCTAGTCACCGACCCATGGACCACTCCGGAAATAAGTAGCAATACTAAGTGCTATCCATGGTGTCATTTCTCATCATAACATGTATCAGTCATGTATCTCACCATCTGTACTGTAGCGATCAAATAAAATCAAATTCCATCTGGTTACATTAGTATACACGTATGTGTAATTATTTTGTCTGAAAGAATGGTTACATGCTTAGCGATACCATACACTATATATATATATAATATCGCATTTTGTCAACCACTGAAAGATGAATGCTTACTAAATGGCTAAAGGTGATGGAATTAAAAAAAAATGCCATGATGTTTTCTCAGTTACCAATTACTATCATGGGGAAACAGACTGGCGGTGCAATTTTCTGAAATCATACGCTTGAAAAACGGTGGAAATGTAAATAAACACGCCATTTTATTGTGCCACTGCGAGTTTTTGTGAGGTGTCGTGCAGCGTTAACTAACCAGCACTCACTATTATTTTGCGAACTGATTTATTACACCCTACGGTTTGTACTTGTCCCAAAAGATTGCTCAACCAGGACTAGATACGCATAGATTTTACACGAAAATTTTCACCTCCTCTATCGAAGCATAAAATTGACAGAATACCCCCCCCCCCCCCCAAAAAAATTTTTTTTTGATTACTTACTTATCATAGGCCCAGATATATATGAATAAATGAGTCGCACTTTGTCTGTTGTACTTAATTATTAAAACCGCACACATCAAAGCTATGATATCAGTAACTACATTCATTCTCCAATTGATACCCTATTCTGATGTTCATTTCGTATAAGTCGTCCACCAATATTTTTATACTAACATGTCACATGCAGTATAACTAAAACAATGCATAGACATAAATTGCATACCCAATCACTTGTCTCTAACTGGGTGATACCAATATTCAGATTGAATATATGAGGAATATGCTATCAAATAAAACAACATCACATACCTAAAGTATTTTGTGAGCCGTTCAAGCTTCGGCCAATTCACGTTCTTCTCGTGACATCTCTTTGAACAGTGAAATAATTCAGAAGACAAAACATGGTCATAGACAAGACATTTTTTCTCAATATAAGTTTTTCCAAGTGGTATTCATGTTGGTTTGTTGTTTTTTTTTCAATCCAGGGATGCAAAATTCATGACATGGACAGATAATTGTCAGCACATAGCCGAATGAGTGAGTTTTAATGTGTCGCCTCTGGGTGTAATTGACTCTCCAAAGCCATGATGAGTGGGTGATATACACAGGCTAGACTTGCTGGAAATCCGTGTCCATGAACTGGATTAGGCTGTAACTTCATTGAAATGTTCTACAAACGTATCTTTTTTTGTCTGGACCTGCAACAACCAGGAAATAACAATTAGATGAATAAATCCATACTGCAACGTACCTATATGTGCTACTTTGCTTTGTCTAATTTTATTTGATATGTGTATCTTCATTTAGAGGAATACCTCGAATCAAAGCGTTGGATTAGCGACAATTAATTTTTACTTATCGAGTTGATGAGCAAGTAATTTCTAGTCTATGTCAGGAACTTGCTCACGTATACGATCGATAATGTTGTGTAGACGAGGTAACTAACGTACCGGCCATCTTGTAGTTAAGGGTGAGTCACACACCGTGCATCACGGTAGAGCTCTATAAATTGACAAGCACACTTTCACTTTGCCAGCTGGTCTTCGACTTGACAACAGAGAAGCTGTCGACATGGAGCCGTGTCCTGACGATCATTTCTGTGAGCCTCACACCCACACTTGTGCTCACTGCAGCCTTCTTTGCCTCCCGGATTACCAAACGGAGAGGGAATGCAAACACCATTGCTACCGTGAGTAATGTTTTCCCCTATTTACCAATAGAACTACCAACCAAATATGACGCATTTTAAGCAGCAGAAACCTCGAGGTGAAATCACCAATATTATGTGATATAACATTTCATCTTGTTGGTGGCGTTGTTTTGAACATAAATACAATATATGTTTCTATTTTGATTGTGGCAAGATGAAATGGGCGTAGAATTTGTTGATATTTCACATAAACCCGTAAATGTTAATTGATAGCTCAAATAGAAAGATAATTCTATTGTACAAGCTGTACGTTACAATAAATTTGAATGGATCACTCCGACGTTTATTGATTACTTTTCAGCCTTTTGGGAGAAGCTACAAACATTCACCACTACGTTGATACATTCTGTATATCAAAGCACAACTCAAGCGAAGGATCATATCGCTGCCCACACCTCAATTTTATGGGCTACATTGGTGCTGTCGTCCTTCGCTGCGCTGTTCGTGATAGTGTTAGCACTGATCAAGTACTACAGAGGTAAGTTTGCCTTCTACTTCTTGTTTCGACTTCAAAACCAGATCATAAGAAGGAATTATGAGACAGCATGCGCCTCGAATGGATACGTGTATTAAATTGTTACACATGGTTTTGTCATTGAAACACTTATGTTTTCCACATATTTACCAGTCTTTGGAAACATTTGCTCGGGCACCACACAAGGGATCGTTTCGGGCGGCAACAATACCAGGATATGTGACCCTCGTGTTTACTACGACCCTACACAATGCGATGCTACCAACAACATGGGCGTACAAGTCTCAAATTGTGTCGCCATTCCTGGGAACTCACTTGACCAAGGGGCGACCTTGACAATTACTCCAGACACACGTCATCACAACACAAGAGTAGTGCAACATCTAGACGCCCCACCGTGTCGTGGGCGTTCATCTACTGACTTATGTCACGCACCAGGTAACATAATATGTTATGTCGTGCGAATACATCGGCCCATTACCCCTCAAGATTTTGAGGATGTTTACAGGAAACTCCACTTTGAACTTTGAATGCTATTCGGGGTAGTCCATATAAGCACATGATTGCCATAGGGCTCCTTCAATCCTCCAATTTTACATACCACATTTATGCAGAAATATCATGAATATCTGATAATACATTATATCCTGGATTATTCACTCTCTCTACTTTCTAGAGGACACTGACAAATTGACTGATAATTCCGATACCATCGACTTCTGCTTCAAGTCAGACGTGCCCTCTGAGGCAGACAGCGGTGTAACCACAGGTAAATGTTTCATGATAATAATAACTGAGATGAGTTAACTGATTAGAGAAGAATTTTGGTTCATTTAAGTGTTGCGCAACATGTGAGCTAACAATAATGAACAAACTATTTTTTTTCACCCAGGAATAGATGCGACAAAACTGATATGACACCACCCTGGGGCAACAAGGACATCGAGCCTCATATAGATTGTTTGATTTACACTTACACTTCCAACAACAACATTGCTCCTCAGTTTGCGGAAAATATTTGAAACATGTCGTCTCTGAGTGTTGTTAGTCGGGTATTCACTCAATGCCGTGGACACACGTTCCGATACTGTCTGGATTATTGGAATATTCGAAATAAAACAATATGCAGGAGATAACCCAAAGAATATTTGAAAACTGTATATAGGATCTTGTACATGCCATGACGGGTCTGTCGCTTTTTGTCAGTGGACCGTGGAAGAGGGCGTGTTGACTGATTTATCAGGTACACATCTTCTACTAATAATGGTGAGGATAATGTGGCTTGATTGTAACCATATAGATATATATATAGAAGGGAAAGAGAACCCCACAGTTGCCTCCTGTTGATGAATGAAACATTCAAATGGTTGTTGCTGATATCAGGATGTATGATCAAATAAATTAGTAGTTGTTATTTGTTCAGTGTTATCTTATCATTTGACATGATGCATATGCATTATAGGATACGTATCGGTTGTTGGTTGGTACTCATTGAATGAATACCAACCAACACCCGATAATAATTGGTTCATCTCACTGGAGAGGTACAATGGTCTTGCGAGATGCAATTATTACCATAGCCTGACTTGAAGCCGATAATGCCCGATATATACCTTAGGATGATTTGGTTTGATTGCAAACAGCCCAATATATAGAGTGGTCCATATACTTTCTCGGATGAAGTATACTATGAACAACAACAGTGAAAACTTCAGGCCCTGGACGCGAAAGTTGGCCCATGTCATGCCGGATATGAGGAATGCTGATCGATTTGTGGTGACTTGACCGTGGAGTACTACTCATAGCTGCGAGTGGTTTCTTACCACTTTGATTACACAAATACTAACAGGTTGTTGTTTATCGATGATACAAACACCTTGATAGACATTGATTGAAGTACTCTCACTGAACAATCACTAAACACTACTTAACTGTGGCCCCTGGCTATGTGCACATAGGTTTATAAGTAATAGTATGTATACTATTACTGACCTGGAGAGAATGTTCAAATACTTTGTAAGACGTTAAAATACTTAAAAATTAACATAACATAAATCGTGAATTATTCAGTACTATTCATGTACTTTACTTATCCCAATACTTGACGTTTTGAGGTTCGTCTCGGATTTCTTAGTTGTTTAATAGGTTGTTGGGCAGTGTGATAAGTTGTTGCCCTTTATGACGCCAGTATGGATCTGGGAGTAAAATTTTGGTAAAGCTTTGCTTCCATCCCACGAATTTTGTAGTTTTATGTTCGTTATTGACGTCATAAAAATCTGGTTTGCAATAGGTTGATACTTACATTTATATGACCGAGCTGGTGTCACTATTGTGGATACTAAATATGTCTTCGGGGATACCATAAACTCTAAATTGGGTACCTGATAATGTGAAGTAATGTGCATAATAATAATAAAGATTGGGATTTGTTCGACTTTGGTCGCATTTACCCCACCATTCCGACCACCATCATGCGGGGATTTCGAATAGTTAAACTATATAAGGAAAAGCCTGTATTTCATTTTATTATTTTTTTTTTTATACATAATTGATATACATATTTGAATTTTCATTATACATAATTGATAAAGCTTTGTATTTAGGTGATGTGTTATGAACACACGAATATGAACACAGCCGAATAGTTGACTCTTCACTTTGACCAGGCAATAACATACTGTCATTGTCACTGTTGAGAAAAAAACATTAACCCTTTCACTGCCAAAAACTGTTTCAGACCTTGTATTCCATTGCCAAGTTATTTTGAAGAAATTGTGAAGTTTATATTAAAATGAAATATTTATTGTGAAACAGTTTCCATTATAATAAAATATAAAGTGGGTTTGTTCTAAGTACAATGTATAGAATTTAATTTTCAAAATTTCACTATTGGGACATTAATTGTATCCCCCGAACAAAGTTCGGCGGATACCAGGATTTGGCTTCGTCGTCCGCGTCCGCGTCCGCGTCCGCGTCCGCAGAGATTTTCTTGTGAACGCGCTACAGGCCGCAATTCTCATCCGATCACCATTATTTTTTGCAGGCACATATATAATGGTAAGATCCCGACACCAATCGATTTTGGTTGCCGTGGCAACTGAATTGGTCGTTTGGGGACACATTTTGCATTGAAAACAGCCTGTTTGAGACACATGGCTTGTGAACGCGCTATAGGCCGCAATTCTCACCCGATCACCATTATTTTTCGCAGGCACATATATTATGGTAAGTTCCCGACACCAATCGATTTTGGTTGCCGTGGCAACTGAATTGGTCGTTTGGGGACACATTTTGCATTGAAAACAGCCTGTTTGAGACACATGGCTTGTGAACGCTCTACAGATGGCAATTTTTGACGAATCTCGATAATATTTGGAAATGTTGTTGGGAAGGGCTGTCACACGAAACCAATCGTTTTTTAGAATGATCATATACATATTAATATGTTAACAGCCTAACTTATTACAGAATTTTGAAATATCCATTTTGACATGTACGATCATTCCAATAGCCTGTACAGTGGAAGGTAATGACACTGGTTTCTTGTTCAGAATGGAGAACTGAAGTTTTCAGTGAAAACAGGACAATATTACTGAATAAGTTAACATTAGTTCTATTAGTTAAGTCTATTATTGTCCACAATAAAAATAGTTAAGACGAGAAACGTTTATTATTAAGCTCAACAAGGTAAAGGTTTTGTCCAGTACAAATTTCATGGGTGTAACTGAATAAGTTAACATTATTTTTAATAGTTAAGTCTATTATTGACCACAATAAAAATAGTTAAGACAAGAAATATTTATTATTAACCTCAACAAGGTAAATGTTTTGTCCAGTACAAATTTCATTGGTGTAACTGAATAAGTTAACATTATTTTCACTAGTTAAGTCTATTATTGACCACAATAAAAATAGTTAAGTCTATTATTGACCACAATAAAAATAGTTAAGATGAGAAATATTTATTATTAAGCTCAACAAGGTGAAAGTATGTCCAGTACAGATTTCATGGGTGTACTGAATAAGTTAACATTATTTTTACTAGTTTAGTCTATTATTGACTACGATAAAAATAGTTAAGACAAGAAATATTTATCATTGGGCTCAACAAGGTAAAGATTCTGTCCAGTAGACATTTTATGTCTGTAACCAAATAAGTTAACATTTTTTTTGCTAGTTAAGTCTATTATTGACCTCAATAAAAATAGTTAGCTCAACAAGGTTAAGGTTTTGTCCGGTAGAAATTTCTGGGTGTAACCGAATAAGTTAACTTTATTTTTACATGTTAAGTCTATTATTGACGACAATGAAAATAGTTAAGACAAAAAATATTTATTATTGGGCTCAACAAGGTGAAGGCTTTGTCCAGTAGAGATTTTATGGCTGTGACCAAATAAGTCAACATTATTTTTTTGCTAGTTAAGTCTATTATTGATCACAATAGCTTTTTATGAAAACATTGATCAACTTTTACTTTGAATTTCAACTTGAGACCATGTTTGGCTCAAATTATGAGTTAAAATATAACTTATGGTGAAAAATTCGATTTGGCTCCAATTTTGTCATCTTGAAATGCAGTTTTGGTCAACTTTTACTTTGAATTTCAACTTGAAAGCATGTTTGGCACATTTTATGAGTCGAAATATAACTTATGGTGAAAAGTTCGATTTGGCTCCATTTTCGTCATCTTGAAATGCAGTTTTGGTCAATTTTTAGTTTGAATTTCAACTTGAAACCAAGTTTGGCACATATTATGAGTTAAAATATAACTTATGATGAAACGTTCGATCTGGCTCCAATTTCTTCATCTTGAAATGCAGTTTTGGTAAACTTTTAGCTTGAATTTCAACTTGAAACCAAGTTTGGCACATATTATGAGTTAAAATATAACTTATGACGAAAAGTTCTATCTGGCTCCAATTTCGTCATCTTGAAATGCAGTTTTGGTCAACTTTTACATTGAATTTCAACTTAATACCAAGTTTGGCACATATTATGTATGAGTTGAAATATAACTCATGGCGAAAAGTTTGATCTGGGTCCAATTTCATCATCTTAAAATGCAGTTTTGGTAAACGTTTAGTTTGAATTTCAACTTGAAATCAAGTTGGGCAGGTATTATGAGTTAAAATATAGCTCATGACGAAAAGTTTGATCTGGCTCCAATTTTGTCATCTTGAAATGCAGTTTTGATTACCTTTTACTTTGAATTTCAACTTGAAACCATGTTTGGCACATACATGTATTATGGATCGAAATATAACTTATGGTGAGAAGTTCAATCTAGCTCCAATTTTGTCAACTTGAAATGCATTTTTGGTCAAATTTTACTTTGAATTTCAACTTGGAACCAAGTTTGTAAAATATTCTGAGTTGAAATATAAATAGGTGAAAAGGTTGATCTATCTGTATTTTCGTTATTTTATCAAACATGTCCAATGGAAATTCATATAAAGAGATTTCAGTGGTGATTTTGAATTCGACCTTCAATAACCTTGGAAAATCAGTGCAGCAATTTTGGTGGGGAAAAGAAAACAGTTGTGACTTGAGATTTAACATTTCTCTGGTAATCTTTTTTAGCCCTTACTCTAGTTTTTCACAATTGACAGTGATATATTTGGGGCAACAGAGATGATAGGGCTACGGGGGATACACCCAAGCGGTCGTAGGCGACCGGAAGCGTCTAGTTAAATGTTAATTTATCATGTTTCAAATTGCACTGATATCCCCTAATTTTGGTCGACTAAAGTCGCCTCCGGCAGTGAACCCCCCTGTTGACTAAAGTCGCCTCCGGCAGTGAAAGGGTTAAACATAGGAACATAATGATAAGAACAACAACAAATATGCTGGGTCATTGAATGAAGCCAAATTCACGTGTAATATCCTGTCATAATATCAGTGTAACTTGGCTAAGTAACTTGGCTAAGTAAGTGACACCCATGCAAGGATATTGGCACATCATGACGATACCATGAAAATCATAATGTCCACAGAAGTATAATTCACAGTTAACATCATGACCTGCTTGAGTTCAAAGGAGGTACGGTGTTGATGAAAAAAACACTATACATATAGTATATCCATCCTCTACGGCAGCGTATTTAAGAGATGGAGGAAGATGTTATTTTACACTCTACATACAGATTCAGAACTCGTTCGTGTGAATTATTGATGTGTACATGCAGAATATTAACTTGTATTTAGTTATTGTGTTGATACGAATATGAACACAGCCGAATAGTCGACTCTTCACTTTGACTAGACAATAACATACTGTCATTGTCACTGTTGAGAAAATATTAAAGATAGAAATATAATGATAAAAACAACGAAGATTATGTTGGGACATTGAATGAAGCCAAATTCACTTATGCTATCCTGACATAATATCAGTGACGCCAACCAGAAAGTAAGCACTTGGCGAATCATTGGCGCGTGATCATTGTTCATTCCAGTTGATGTAAATGCGTCGTAGACTATGTCAGAAAGACTGTGAAAGATACAAAAGTACAAGTATAATAATTTGTTTCCATCCAAAAAGGAATTTATCTCTTGCATTACCTTCGTTTTTGACACTGAGCTATTGATGACGGGTCGATATTTACATATAAACTCATCTCTTACATTAGACCCATAATCAGAAACTGGTAGAATCTCCATTATGTTGGTTTAACGTCAATTTCCTGCTGTTCATTCATGAATTCGATTGCAAGTGGTCTGGTGTTTCAGACGCGATATCTGCGATGTGGGCAACGCTAATCTTTATTTACAATATGCATGTTCTGATTTATTGTATGGGAATATAACATGACAGACATTCCAAGATTTTCTATCCGAGCACATGTGTTGACTCATTCAACACATGGGAGTAATATTTACATCTGAGAGAATGCTATTTTGAAGAACAGGAAATGATGAATGAACGCATGTTGACGGATGAAGAATCCATTGTTTCGATTTTGAAGATGATATGTTACCTTACGTATATAAATGCAACCTATGGCTAAATATGTGACACCCATGCAGGGAAATTGGCACATCAATGTTATTTATTAAGCTTCACCATGACACATTCGAAAACGTTATGACAATACCATGAAAATCATAATGTCCACAGTATAATTCACAGTTAACATCATGACCTGCTTGAGTTCAAAGGAGGTACGGTGTTGATGAAAAACCACTATACCTATTTCATATCAATACTCAACGGCAGCGTATTTAAGAGATGGGGGAAGATGTTATTTTTCACTCTACATACAGATTCAGAACTCAGTCGTTTACTGATGTGTACATGCAGAGTATCAACTCATACGTACAAAATACTAACTTCTTTCGTACATATAATTTATGTACGAAAACGTGTGTATTATAATATATAGGCACGCGCTGGGGGTATAGACAACACCTATGTTAATATAATTCCGTTGTTGTGTAGATTATTATTATTACAATACACATGTACATTAAGCAGTGCGGGGCGGTGATTTCTCACTGGTAGTTATTCTCACATCACAAGAAGTACCAAGCTTTGATCCCATGCTATGCTAGCCAAATATTGCTCTCCTTTCCATTATGAGAAAATAAGCACCGAGAGTATACCAAGGATATCAAATAGACGAATAGTTCTTCTTTTTTGATACGTGCTAATTTATGTTGTCATGAAACTTGGATATGTCAGAGGTCACCAAACGTTCTGCCCCAAATACACATTTTATTGCGAAACTGGACAACAGTGGATTTCTGTAAACAAGAGCACGATGAATTTGTGTAAATGGTCAAATTTGTCATCAGGCATTTCATTTTGCAAAGTTTCCCTCACGGATATACATATAACATCGAGTATGTTTACTAGTTATTTGGTGGAATGTAATGTCGTACACCCTGCTTACACTCAGCAGGCCATAATGTGTGTTTGTCATCAAGTGAATTGGTCATTGCTATGATAGAACGGATATTCAGGTTGTCTTGGTAACATGTTTCGGTGGTGAATAACTCATGAGGGATACGATAACTCATGGCAAACTGCAGTGAAAACACTAGCCCTGCTGCACTCAAACAATGATGGTAAAGGGGTTTCGAGGGTTTGCTGGCGACATATTTCATGAGGGGAATTGCAATGAAGTATGTTGTAAACTCTATGAGGATATTCTAACAGTTTTTATGTTAGTGACAGAAAATATTGTCAATATTCTCAGCGGGGGTATTATACATTGAATATCTGGTAACGCATATTCCTTCCGCAAATGGCAATGACTAAGTATTTGATCAAACGATAACTTAGGAAGTTATTACGACGCTAATTGCTCACTAACAAATATTACCGAGTATTATTTTATTTGATCAAGGTGCTCACCTGTGGCAAGGCTGGAACGTGAAAATCGAATTAGTTTTCTCCTAATGAATATGACCCAAATATCATGCTGCGTAGATGATGGTGCACTCATATTTGGATGTAATCATTGCCTGCAAAATCACTGTATGACGAACAAAAAATGGGGGTTATGTAATTCTTAGCCATGCACAACATCGTCACTTACGGCTGTTGTTGTTGAGAATCAGCCTTGATGGTCTTTTCTTTGTCTCAAGCCTATGTCACAGCCACTACGTACAATTTGCGCATATTACACTATGAAAATTGGTCATACTTGGATATACGTGGTAAAGTTTGGGTTTTTACGTGAAATTTTGACAGATGTATCACGAATTAACCACGTTAAAACCACGCGTGGATGCCCAAACGTTATGATGTATCCCATGGCATAACGTACACAGTATATGTTCAACATCAGATGTAATAACAGCCTTGGTGGCTCAGTTGGTAATGTGCACTACAGCTGAAGTTGATAGTTTGCAAGGTACCCGGTTCGAATCCACCTTTTGCATATAATATTTTGTGTGTGTGTATTTTGTGTATTTACATCCGAGACCTTTTGTAGCCTACTTACCTGTCGTATATCCTTTGTTTGTCACTTGTGTACAAAGATTTGACCAGTCAACATCGTTCATGAAATATCTGACATTTTCTACATGTTTGGATGTATATGTCTACTTGGAACCTACACAGAAGTAAGTGTATAGTATTCTGTTTAGGATAATGTCTCTATTGTAGTATTTTGTCTGTATGTTCTTGTAAATGTGGTGAATAGAATTAGGTCGGAAAATACCACGAATGTTTGAATATTTTCATGGCTGACATATACTGTACTTAGTAAAATTCAGTAAGCCGTATCTGAATATCATACAAGTAAATTCAAGTATGTTGAATTTCATCACGTACAAGGCATTATAGCGTTTATATAACATGGCTCATAGTGGGTTTCTTTTGTTTGTAGATTTTGAAACCTCACCTCGTATGGTCTCAATGAATTGATGAATAAACGATTGAAGGTGTGAGTTTTTTCAACTGTGTAGCATCACAACGACATACACGTAACTGCTATCTTGCCAGATCGTCTGCAGTCACACCACGGCAGAAGTATGAATAAACCACGCAAAAAACACGTATGTGTACGAAAAAGCCAAATCTGGCCACAAACCGGCTGAAATTTCCACGCATGAAACACTGAAAACCACGAATGAATTGCATAACATCCACGTAAAGAACGAATGAATCGTCCATCAATCAAGTATAAATGACGGATGGATCGCGTATGTATCACCTTTTTTAGAAAGTATTTTAAGCCTATATCACACAGCCACTACGTACAACTTGCACATATTACACCAATGAATTTTGGAAGTATGATCGGTGATAAATTCCAATAAAATATTCGTGAATAAGGCGTCGCCGGGGATAAACCCAATTATCGCCCATTTCTAACAACGTCAATAACTGCTGAAATAATATGTCTTGTGTCAAATAGCTTCAGCGACAGTACAAAGCAGGCATACGTGTGTCAAAATTCATTAGAATAACAGGCCGTCTGCCGGCAATTTTGCTAGAGCAAGGCTTTATTCGAAGTGCCGTTTTTTTCAGTGCCTCTTCGAAGCTTGGATATGTTGTGGAATTGGACAATTTTTATCTTTTACAACAGTTTTTGTATATCTTCATCGTGTATGGATACTATAATACACTAAAGACATCATTTATATACTTAAAATCACCATATTAAATGCACCCCCATGTTAAAAGATAGGGAGGTGCTTATCCCCAGTCCGAATAAATTCATTGGAATTTGTCATCGATCAGTACTTACGCTTTCCAGCCCTACTCAGTGGCACATGCGAGCCTGTGACACGGCCAGCGTAAACATACCGAAGGGACCAGTTCGTTATTTTGTGCACGCACTTGAACAAATACGGACGGAGAAAAAATATAAAGATGTTGAACCATGTGTTGAAGTAATGTGTTTGCTTTTTAACAACAACCATATATCCTGCTATATAGCTGAAGAATCATATCCCATCGTTGAAAAAATTAGCCCAAGGGCTAAGTGACATATGACCTTGAGATTTACCAATTGAGGTAATCTTTGTGAACTTCAATGTCACCATTAGGTGTGCTGCATATGACTTTATTATGTTATTAATACAAACATATTAGTTCTATCAACAAGTGTTTTGTCTGCAGAGGCCAATTTACACATGTCAGGTAAGGCAAGATATCTTTTGAGGTTAAGTTCAAGGTCACCAAATGATGTGCCATATATACATGACTTCTTATAAGCTTATACACAATCCTAACCTGTATGTGCAAGTGTTCCCAAGCTAGGTAACGACTTCCTTGAAGACACTTGTGGGATAGAAGCGATATTATTGGCGTTATTGTTGTGATGTACACAGCTAAGTAATTGTAAAAGATTACAGTAGTGGTGGTAAACCGTCTCAGTCTGTTAGATTGGCTTATAGATTTCGTCAAGTAATAGAAAGGAGCATTGACAATGAATTTGTTTGTTACATCATTCAGCAAAATTTGAGTAGTATTTTGTGAGTTACAGGTCTTCAACAGCAAGACATTTTGTGGTTTGCACATGACGTGCATGAACTTTTCCCCTGATACCAGTCCCAGCCATAGCCAAAGATGTCCATATCAGGCTGGTACACTGCCAGTAGAGCTTTCATGTTTACCGGATGTTGGTCCTGGTATTTCTTCAATATTGCATCATAATTATCGTTTTCTACCCTAAAAATTGAGTTCTGATGACCGACTATTACCAGTATAGTTTTTCCAACACCGATCGGCTTATTCAAAGCTATGTATCCTGATATAAATTTTCCTGCTTGAGGATAAAAAAATATTTCATCTTAGCACTACATGTATGTCGCCTTGAACATTTACTTCAATCAACTTTTGTCAGTTCTTGACAATGAAGTCAGACATCGACTGTTAGTAAACATCGATGCTATTCATGGTAGAATGCGTGACGCACCATCTGCTTATCGAACGCAGCATGGTACAGAAACTTGTCTCCTAAAGATCAAGAATGACCTCTTGTGTGAAATGACGACAATAAATACTTGCTTGCGGTAATGGTAGACCGCATCACTGCATTTGACATTGTGAATGTGCAAATTATGCTATATGACGTTGAGCATCGTTGAGCACTTGAGCGCTGTTACATAGGCATGCTATATCAAGCTATGACTCAAATTCGGCGATGTCTAACGGAGGATGCAACGGCGACACTGGTCTGGAATCTCGTCACACCCAAATCAAACCATGTAAATGGGTTGTTGTATCTACTACCGGACATGCTTTAGCACAAATTGCAATTGATACAAAACAATATCGCACGACGTTTGATTAAGAAGGTGAGGAACTGCAAACACGTTTCGTCAATTGTCTAGCAGTCCAAATGGTTGCCGATTGAATATACGATTATTCTACTGACATTTGAAAGACTACTTGGGCAAGCACTAGCATACCTCGAGCAGCTCTCGGATATATGCTTGTCTACTCAAACCCTAAAATTGGCTGCTGGTGAATGATCCGGTCAAATATTGCCCATTTTGATAATCTTTTTCCCCTAAAATTGGCTTCTGATGACCCGGTCGAATTTGGCCCATTTGGCCAGCCATACACTACATTTTGCAGTGTCAAAGCCAATCGGAACCATTTTACTCGATCATTATCTCCCAAAAATCGGTGTACAGGTGTCAATTTACTAGAAAAAAATTCAGCTCTCAAAAAGTGATGTGCGCCATTTTTTTTTTGGTTTTTCATGTTCCCTAACCAGAACCATAATACTTTTTTTTGGCCTAACATATCACTTAATATTTTGTATGTACAAACTTGTAATTCAGATCTGAATGTGCGAAATAAAATAAGATTTCCATCCATGTCCTGAACATGCTGTATACATAAACTAAAGTTTTTCCCCCTTTATAATATTTATATTTGGGGGCTTTTGTCCAACGTTTACTTATATACCTGCATGAGTATCACATATTTAGCTATTGTTCATCTATATACGTTTGATTACATTCAACACCAAAAAGGGAACAATAAAATGACTTGGTAATAGAATTTCATTGCATTTGTTTTGTGATTATTTATGTAGCATTATTCATATTTACATAGTACAAACTTATTGACCTTTGTTTTGATGAATGCATAAATAACATACCCACGAAGGAAGGGAATCGAATTTCACTCATAAACATTAGCTTTTGATTGATTTTTCTGTTGTATACATCGTAATGGTGGCGTTTAGAGTAAGAGTACAATTATCTGTTTATTGGATATTTTTACAATACACAGCCCCACATTTCCACACATTGTAGGCAACATTGAACTATTTTTTCAAATACAGATTGAAAATATACTGATGACAATCCGAAGGCTATTCCCCTCCTCTGAGCTATATCATGACAAAAACTCTTATAAAGTCATTATCAATTATATTGATTTTTTATATTTCGCTATTATGGATATGAAAGATCAGGTATGAGAAGCATATTACAACAATCAGAGATTGCAGACCCTCGCCCCTTCAGATTTAGTTACTAAAATTAAAGATGATGACCCTTCCATATTCGACCTTGACAATCATAGGCGATTTTGGTCGTACGACCATTGATCATGTAGCAAATGGTCTGGCAGTGGCCATAGAAAACTACAAAAATCATGGAGAAATATACATTAAGTAGAGTTCTTGTGATTTTTCTGTTTTGACCATATTCTCGACCACAACCTGAATTCGTCTGAACTCCCAAACTTCGCAGATCTCCTTCAGATCTATACTGCATATTATGTTCAATATTCTATTGAATATTGTCAGTGGTTTTGAAAATACTACTACTAGCTAATGGACCTTATGGTTTCAGCTAATGGCTAATGGGGAACTTTGACCGTACGACCATCGGTCATACAGCAAATGATTGGGAATCGACTATAAAAAATACAGGATTAATAGGAAAAATTAATCATGGATATAAGCAGAGCTATTGCAACTTTCCGCGATTTTGATCTTCTTTGTGACCTTGACCTTGTCCTGCAATATTGAGCTGTAAAATTTCAGTGTTATTACCATCATCAAGGCACGTTTTCAGAACCGAGAACAGTTTTAAAAGATTAAAAGCTGCCTTCATAATATGGTTTTGAATCTCAGAACACCCAAAAGTTGCAAAATCGTGATCCCCCAAATTTTCGACTTGGGCGATAATGGGGAGTTTCGGACCTAAGACCATCGGTGGTACACCATACGATCGGAAATTGGCCAACACCAAAACAAAAAAAATATTTTGGAAAATTAATATTGATTAGAACCGGAGTTATTGCCAATTACGTGATTTTCACCTTTTAGGTTGCCATGGTAACCACGGTGAAACCGCTTCATCCCTAAAACTTTCAGGTCGATTGGACCATTCATTTTCGAGCTATGCACGCGGACAGACAAACAAGCAAACTGACAGACAGGCTCAAATGCAATACCCTCTCCCCCTATCAGAGCGAGAGTAACAATCGACTATAAAAGGAGGTTCTCCCAAGGTTCAAAGGTTCTAGAACCTTGGAAGGTTCTAAGAACCGAGGAGGTTCTAAGAAACTAAAATGTAATTTTAATTTCACTTTCCGATACATAGATGATGTATTGTCACTAAATAATCCCAAGTTTGGTGATTATTTGGATGTCATATATCCGAAGGAACTTGAAATTAAGGATACTACAGACTCCGCTATTTTTTCCAACTATCTAGACCTGAGGTTGGAGATTGATAATGATTTTAACCTGTCAACTAGATTATATGACAAACGTGATGATTTCAAATTTTCCATAGTCAATTTCCCTTTTTTAAGCAGCAACATTCCTATGTCACCGGCACATGGTATGTTTGTTTCTCAACTTATACGCTATTTTAGAGCTAGTTGCAAATATGAGGACTTTGTCTATCGAAGTGCCCAGCTATAAACTGCTGCGACAAGGATATGTTTTACCAAGACTTATAGCTGCGTTTAAGAATTTATATGGACGTCATCATGATCTGGTGGATAAATACAGCAAATCCATGTCTGCCATGCAACTAGATCTTTTTTCATGTTAATTTTGGGGAATTCATGACGGGTGCCACTAGTGGGGCAGGAAATGCTCACTCTTTCCGGAACACCTGTCAATTTTGTTTTCTCTCACTTCATATGCCTGATATGACTTTCTGTCCCCGGATTATGGGATTGGATAACGGACCCTGTTTTGTTTGCTCGGAATACTTAATACTGGGTATTGATTCCACGTCTATTGTAACATTTCACAAACATTATGTTGAGTGACGTGGTGCTACCGTGAGCTTCTTGGCTGTATCATTTGTCCATGTTTCTGGCAACATAGTGCTATGAAATAGTGGTTGAATAGTGTAGGCTGTGTGGTCATCTAGCATCTGCGCTGATGCAGTTCAAAAGCACTGGAGTCGGAAGTTTATTCCCACGATGGCAGCTGATCTATACAGAGTATCTGATCACCGAAATAGAGTCATTTCGGCCGTTGCTACACATGACCTATGCCGCAATTAACACGATCACCAAGTTGTACGTTCACAATTTTTCAATAGTTTGCCACCTTGGGATTTCAAAAGTAAACCGGCTGAGGGCTTTCAGAACTCAACATAATCAATTATGGCACCCATACCTGGCCAAGGCATTCAATCGAAGAATGATGTAGAATCAACATGTTTTCGCTATGTATTTTCTCAGAAAACGACAATCTTCATATTTGAAAAAATGACAATTTGAAAAAATGACAATAGTTTTATGCTGATAGGACGTCGTTAAGCTACTGAGGATTATATCAGATTCGTCACACCTTCATATGTTGTACTACGCCAGCTACTGTTCTTGTGACAGAATGGGGCAATTCCTATGTTCCAGTTGAAGATCCGTCATAGTTTTCTCGAATAACTTGCTTCAGAGGTAATATATGAAAGAGAAAATAGCAGTAGATTTTTATTCAAACTCCATCATATCATGTGCATTACGATAATAAGAGCGTTTAGGGTGGGTATCGCCTAGCATTCGTGAATATCTTTAATTTTGTACTGATTCATTTTATATCTATTCTATAGCATCGCCATATAAATATAAATTTATCTCAAAATGAGATAAATTTGAACACACCTCATGTAAGCCTCATCAATGTTATATTTTATTCAGTTACGCAATGAATGTGGACAGATGAACGTCAATGATAGATAACAAGGTAGATTCCATTCATTTACATGCCTCGTGGGGAAATTTTCGGGATGGCGATATGATATAGATCACCAACCGAAACTTAATTTTTTGATGATATTCATATATACGGTAGTTTTACCAGATTTTTATCAAGCAAATCGGTAAGAGCATGTGACTTTCAAAACATATTGCCTAATGGCATGGAGTGTTGGCCGACCAAGTTCTTTTGTTTAGAATTCAGCGCACCAGTGTACTGAAGACCGAAGCGTTTAGAAGACCTCATTGTCTAATCATCCATAGGTGTGTTATTTGTTCAGAAATAGGTCCTCGCCCACGGATGTGGGCTACAAATATGTAGCGTCCAAACACTGATCATAGTGCGTTCAATACTTATGGCCCACGCACAGCAACACTTATGAACTGAATGTTTCGAATATTACAAAAAACAGCATTAACAAAAACATGATTTGACCCCTTAACAAAAGAACTAGGTCGCTCAATGCTCAATGACATTTGGCAGGGTGATAATTTCTCAGTCGCTGCAGTGGTCGGTGCACATGAGCTGATTATGTGCTGATAAGAAGCATCTGCATGAACTTGCTTGTATATTGTACATCATTTTTCACATCATGTGCAGTAAACTTCAGGAATCGGTTCGTGATCACGAATCATATGAACTTATTGTTCCATTGTTGTAACGCTAGGGCACAATAAAGTGGTTCGAGCCGTGGTGTTGGCACTGCAGTGCTGGCTTTCTAACACTCTTTGGCGAACTTTTTATCACAATTTGTCTCGACTCACTCATTTGCAGTGTTGACAAATGTACGTGTGTCCTAGTCAGCTTATATTAGTAATATATCTGAAAAATATATTATCTGAAAAATATGCTATTGTCTATGGACCACTGGTTCCTGGCCATATATCAGGGATAAGCATTCAGAAACACCTTGAACAGAAGCCAGGAAGAGAATCATATAAGAACTTATAATGTAAGTATCAATCTATTACCACCAATACAACTAGATTTTGATGGTGCTAATAGGAAATGTACATTTTGAAATAGACACAAACCCTACCAAATATTTTATCCAAAGATACACTGGCGTCACCAGGGGCAGACAGTTTGATAAATGTAGTTGTATCTACTGTACACCTGCTGGAAGTCCACAACTACCCAACAATATATGTAAAGAATTTAGATATCCGAAACAAATCCCCATGTAATAGATACATAACAAATACATAAGTACCTAATCACAAACCGAAAGGCCACTGAGTTTATGGTATCCTCGGGAAGAAAGTCCACCAGCAGTGACACCGGCTCAGTGGTATGAATGTTTTAGAGTATCAATCTACATGTATTACCACCATTACAACCAGATTTAGATGGCACCAATAGCAAAATACAATATTTTGACATAGGAACAAAGCCCAACCAAATAGTTTATCCAAAGATTCACTGGCGTTGTCAGGTGTAGACAGTGTGATAAATGTTCACATTACTTTCGCCTGAATGACATGATTCTTTTGGCAGACATGCACATGCGAATTTATTGCTCGCCTACTGATTGTCAGTTACATATCTGAACATAGTGATTATTTGAACATGGTGATTCCATTTCCTATCAAACAAGAATTTGTATTTACTTCATCATAATTGCTTGCAATAAGCATGGTAAGTAATTGTTGATCCTGCTATAGTTATCAAAATGTTACTTATGCTATCTATTATCCAATATGAAAAATATTTTTTGACACACGTGGATCTACGTGGCGTAAAGGTGGGCATCAATTTTTTTCTCGGTCAGGGTGATGAAATATAGGCGAATTTGATTGAAGAGTCAGGGCAGCTGGATGATGGCTGATACACACCAACAGTGTGATTTATCATCATAGCATAGTATCCGTCACTTTGTCTGTTATCATTACTCAGCTGTGTACACGACAATAATAACGCTGGGGGGGGGGGGGGGGGTAGATGGGGGGTATGGGGTGACAATGATGTGCTGAACAACGCCTATTTCTGACAACGATTCGGAATAACAGAGTAATACCCCTTTAAGTCGAGAATTATCATAGTGAACATGATCATGAATATTCAGAAAAATTTGGACTCATTTGAAACATTGTTCAGTGAAACCATTGTGAACGAGTTCGTAAAAGAAGGTGACATGTTATATTCATACAACATGCACCTGCTTCAAAGACTTATTTCCGGTGTTCCATCTCAGAAAGCAGTTCAAACAGCAAGATAACTAGATAATTATATTTTCAGAAGTTGCCACTCGTATTTCATCAGGACAGGAATGGGCACTGGCCGGTTTATTGTAAATAGTGTACAGTGTACACAGTGCGATCCGGAAGTGAATTATGATTCAATCCTCAGATGGAAACTGTGGATCAGGATATGAGAGCCTTGAATAAGCTTATTGGTGTTGAAGAAGAGACCTTGCTACCAGTTGGTGTTCAAAACTTTCTATTCAGGCTAGAAAACTAAAAGGAATACAATAATGAAGGAATACCAGGACAAAAAACCGAAGAACATGGGCCCCCAGAAGCCCAAGCTACTTCCTGGTGTAATTTATATTGAAAACACTTATTCCTCTCTCTTTTCCGTTCTTTCTTTTTTCTTTTTCCTTCTTTTTTCTGGGCGGGGGGGGGGGGGGGGGGAGGCGGGGGCATTCTGTTCTACATTCTGTTCTACAACAAGTTTCATCTTTCAATGACTCAATAAAGTATAGCTTATCTTTTCTAAAAATGAGTGCCATATTCCTCCATGTCTTGAACATATATATACTCTGTTTTGTTCGTTTAGATTATTAATATTTGGGGGATCGTATTCAGGACCATTGTTTCAATGGTTTCAGTAGCGTTAGGGTACCTTTGATCGGCCCGGTACCTAATGATCGGACATTTAAATCAATGTTAAAATATGTTACAAATTCATGGGGAAATAAATGGTTGTTTAAAAAAAGAGCCTTGTTTTGAATATATAGTTAATTGTTTGTTCACCACGGGGCGCAATTCGATTGCCAGGGGGCGGTTTAGGGCTTCTGTAATTTGCAGACTCTAGGACAATCTTAATGGAGGCCATAACATATAATTTTTTCCGAGAAGTGGATTTTTTCATTATTGGTACGTTGAATCAATCATCTAGAACTAATATTGCTTGCGCGGTTGATCAACCTAAGTATCCTTCATCATAAGAGACATATTGTACAAGCAAAACCTAAATGTGTATTTTAAATAATAGTCATAATGTTCACAGGGGTCAACCATAATGTTTAGAGGTCAACCCATTTATTGGCATATAATGCTCAGTTATTATGTTTTGTTCTGTTTTACTTCCACTTATTCCTAGGCAATATATAATAATGAGGAATATTGAAACTCCCAATTAATTTAAAATCCGAACCATGGTTGAATAATTGAGCGATAGGCGGGCTGGTCCTTGACAAAATTTAATAGATCTTGCGTCAATAAATGTTTGGGAGTTATGTCACAACATGCCCATGTTGTTGACATGTTAGGAAACTTTTTAATTACAATACCGGTACTAATCATGGTTACTGATTCTTAGTAATATACTAGAAATCTCGTATCAATTTAATCACGAACGTTGATATGAGAACGTTGAATATGAAAAAAAAAACGAATTTGATCATAGTAAAACCTCTATTTGTGTATATTATATCTGATAGTATAAATATTGTTTGATGTCATGTTTTTTTTCTAAAATATTATTGAAAACATAACTCTGAGAACAGAGTTGTACAACATTTATTACAATCCTTGCTAAATACAAAACCGCAGTTCACATTTGTGGATTTTTAACATGGCCGACCATTTTGCCCATTTGTTGCTGTGCGGTGTTGTACAATTGTAACGATTTTACCAATGAAAATTGTCTTTGAGATGCAGTTGAATTTGCACGATCTGATTATGCGATAATTTCTCATAAAAAAATGCGTTCATTCGAATTGGAATTATATCAAGAAAATGACCATATATGCCCGCAAAGACGGCCGATCATAGGTCCCGGCATAGTTATCCAAGCCTAACCAATTACTAGGTATTGGTTAGCCCAACTCGCCATGATATTTATAGAGGTTTTAAATCAAAGAACGCGCAGTTGAAGAAATGCACGTACAAAGCTACGAATACTTTTAAATAATACCTGACACTGTATTGTACGATTCTACATAGAGACTTTAAGCACCTCACTCATACTTTGCTTGTTTTAGAACATTTCACATCAGATACAACAATTTATTCCACAAACTGCCATTTTCAGTCCCGGAAATCGGCCACGCAAGGAAACACCGACCACATGTATTTCACCACATACGCGGTAGATAATCAACTCGCATGATCGTACGATAACATAGCTGGACCCTACCAAGTGCAAGAGCACTGGCACCACGTTGTTGCACCTTTATTAAATCGACTCAAGGATGGTCTTACTGGCGCGTTTCTGCGTCACTCACAGCAGCTATATAAAGATTTAGCTGCCAGTCAATCACCACAGCTTCAACATGGATATGAAACCACTGTACCAACAAGCGACCGAAAATTGCAGTCTTCCGCGGGACCTGCATGAGTGGCAAGGACGTTTGCTCCAGCGATGTGTGGATGGGAGCGACACCCTTGGGATATATCCGACTGGTTCTGGGAAGAGCCTTGTGTATGGGGTTTTTCCTGCAGTAATGAATATGGTAAGTTTTACGTTCAATTGTTCGATATTGTGAGGTTTTCTTTTGGGCATAACCTCATTTTAGGACACTTCATTACCTTTTGTAGAAGGAACCACACAAGAAGCACATAGCTTTGGTCATAAGCCCGCTGAAGGCTCTAATGAGAGATCAAGCTTTGTTTTGGACAGCCCATAGCATCTCGGCCGCGATCATCACAGCTGAAAGCGACATGACGCCTGACACCATAGACAGTAGGTCGATCAGTTATCCATACACATTATTTGTGTGGAATATACTCTTATCACCTTTTGTATAGTTGTGTCGTCCAAATGTGATTCCGTTAATTTCAGGTATAACAAGCGGGAAGCAACAACGGGATTTTGCATCACCGGAAGCTATTGTGTCGCGCAGATGGTTTGAATGGTTGAAGGACATGCGTCACGCCATTGCCTTGGTTGTTTGCGACGAGGTCCACTGTGTTCCATTGTGGTAAGCTTTGGGTATATGGGGAGCAATTAATACCAAACTACATAATAAATTAAGTACATGTAATGGGTACAATAAAATGTTTGTGTGTTTGTTAGTAATTCATGACTTCAATACGCGTGTCATTGTCATGATTCCATTTCACATCTCATGTTGCAGGGGTGAAACATTTAGAGGCACCTACATGCGGCTGGAGGAGGTGCGTAGTGTCGTCCGCTGCCCTTGGCTGCTACTCACCGCTACTTGCACCCCCGCAATGCTGACGGTCATCAAGTCGACCCTCGCTTTCCCCGACCTTTACGTCGTTGGGATGCTCCCGGACAGGCCGAACGTTTTCTTGGACGTCACCAAGAAGAAAAGTTTCAAGGACTTGGCCTGGATCGTCGAGGACGTGCGGGCAAACTCATCTAGCTGCCAAAAAGTGCTCATCTACTGTCCCACTACGAACATGGTGAGCAATGTGCACATGTGGCTGGTTGGGTCGTTGGGCGACAAGGCTTGGGTTGATGGCAACCGCGGTTTTGGCAACCGTATCGTCAACCAATTCCATCGAAGCCTGACGCCGGACATGACTGATGACATCCTAGTAGCGTTCACCGGCCAAACGAACCTGCGGATTTTGGTGTCAACCATTGCGTTTGGGATGGGCATAGACATACGCGATGTCGATGTCGTGGTCCACTGGGGACTGAGCCAGAGCGTGGCACACTACTGGCAGGAGGTGGGCAGGTGTGCCCGACGCGGTCAGCCCGGACAAGCCACCCTGCATGCAGTGCGGATGCAGAGTGAGGACCCCGATTGGACCACCATGGTGAAGGACCATGTGAAACAGGGGTCGTGCTTCCGCATAAAGATTTTGAAGACGTTCATTATGGACGGAATCGACACCTCCATCCTAGACAAATTGAACTCACGTTCAGCTTGTGGTCTCCAATGTGATTCGTGCGTGTGTGAATTCTGTATGTGTTGCAGTTACTGTAGGTCGACATGCCCTTGTCGCAATTAATTGTAATTCATTGTATATGTTCATGATGACATGTGATGTCCACCTTCCAATCATGGGAAGTGTACATATAATCCCCATTCATTGTATATATTGTCATCCATACATATTTCATATTATGTGCATTAAACATAATCATAAATGATATCTTTGATGGTTCACTGGTAAAATACTGTTTTGGGGGATGGGGATGTCACCACTCTGTGTTGACTAAACTAAAAACAGTAATTGTACAATAGTCAGCCACGTGTGTAAGGGATTAACAGCAATGATTCATGTAGTAGCAGAGTACATCTACCAGAAACTACACCCATTGTGCTGTCCAGTACTCCGCTGGAAGCCAGCTGATGCAGGGTAACCTGGGTACCTGATATTATCAATTGATCATGCTTCACACTTGTGGTTCCTGGCTCTGCTAACAGTGCCAGGAATTTGTCTTTGTGGACCATAATTAGTGATAATACCAGTCTAGTGATAAAAGCAGGATTATACAGCATGAACCCACAGATGGTAATGGTTAGGAATTACATTTCATTCATCTAAAGTATTAAAGTATTCATGTAAAGTATTCATGAATACAAATACTTTGCTGAAGTATTCGAATACGAATACTATGAATTTTTTTGCAGAGTATTCGAATATGAATACGAATACAGAAAAAAGTGCATTCGAATGTATTCGAATACAAATACTGAATACGATTACCCCATGTCTGGATGTATTATACTGTGTATTATTTGGGCATTAGTCAGAGTACGTATTTATTTTCGTCCCAAATTGAGGATCTGTCCTGCAGATATGTCAATTAAATTAATGTCAATCGTATAAGCTCAATCAAACATTTCTGTTTATATAGATCAAAATTGAAATTTAGTATGCTTACCTGAATGACATTGTGGTGACCACGCCCATTGCAGGAGCTCTCCAACCACACATTTGCCAAAGGCTGTGTGACCTCCCAGTGACACCATCTTACACGTATACTACTTCATATTATATTGTAATTCTTGGCTGCTGGAAAATTAATCGAGTAATTTATGTTCTCTTCAATAGGAAATACATTTTCATTAGCGAATACTGCATTGATTTATCGGGGAATTACGACGTTTCAGCATTAAAACCAGTGTTTTGCAAATAAAGTACCACCTGAAATTGGTGCTTTCTAAGTACCAGCCTCTGTTTCGCTTCATTGACATTATACTGAATGTAAACAGATTTTCCAAATGGTGTTGTGATAAATAATGTTTTTAACCCATTGCTCTGCCACTGAGCTACCACCTTTGAGCCTTAAGTTTCGGCAAAGTGGGGGAGAATCGAACTCCCATCTCTGGGTGTGAGTTTCGTATGTTATTAGTTGTGGGTGATGAGTGGGTGATTAGTTGTGGTGTGAGCATTGGGAAATGTATTCGTGTTTTGATACTTTGATTTGTTCCATCCAGTGTTCTGCCAATGAACTACCACCTTGGTGCCCTATTTTTCGGCAAGGTGGGGGAGATTCGAACTCCCATCTCTGGATGTGGTGTTTTGTATGCTATGTGTGTGCTTGCAGTGCATTTCTCAACCACCAGTTTCTTTTGTTTGTCTTGTGACGTCCAATTTCCTGGCATATCGCTGGAGCCTTATTTTCAAGTCCCGTATTTTTGGCAATCGTCTTACGACCGTGTGGGCTGGGAATGTTGCATGGGCTCGTCCGGGAATGTAGGCAAACAGGGACTCGGCACGGTACGTGTTCACGAAATTGTTGACGTCCTTCATCTTCAGCTTGTTAGATGAAGACCGGTAAACCTGAGGACTGTCGCCGACACTCTCCTGGAAGACACGGTCCAGGTCTTGTCCTGCTGGTCCAACGAGCATTGCAGCCCTCTGAACTACTGCCGGTGTGTACACTCCGTGGGAATGCTTCAGAGTGTCTGTGTGAAAAAGCACTAGTGCAACCCTGATTTTGAACACGAAATATATTACGTCAGCATTTTCATGAATTACAGTGATCTTCTATT
The DNA here is from genome assembly GCA_949152475.1 of Terebella lapidaria. Lineage (NCBI taxonomy): Eukaryota > Metazoa > Annelida > Polychaeta > Terebellida > Terebellidae > Terebella > Terebella lapidaria. Next base: position 29,662,471 of record OX424565.1, read on the forward strand.
ATATGCTTCATGCAACTGACATGTTACCTACCTCTGAATTCCTTGTTGAAGAACTCATTTACCCTGTCCATGGGGATGTTCTTTCCCGCACCTCCATGTAAGTTGACCGTCCGGTTGTGAACGATTTGGTGGCCAATTTCCTTCGGGATCCAACCATTGATTCCTGCAACATATTGTGGCATGTGTACTTCAAAAACATGAATGTCTACTGATGTGGACAATGTGGATTTGGACAGTGTTGCATACATTACTGAAAATTGAACAAAATATCTGCAACCAACAGAAAATATCTATGTATCCGTTAACTCACCTGCCATCATCCTGTGGGTCACAGCCAAGTACTTATAGTGGTTATGCACCCAAAAGTATGTCATGTGCACTCTCCACTGGGCCATGATGGCTGCTCCGTCTGCTTCCCTGATGGCGTCCCTGTGTGCGGCGTCCATCAAACCGCGCCACACCATGTCAACCGTGTATTGTTGAAGGTGGTCCTCCTGCAAACCTGCGCAGGTGTTGCTGCAGTACCACTGCACATCTGAATGGTTCCAAAATCTAATTTAGAACACCAATTTTGGGTACACAATTTGATAGGTTGCTATCCGCAAAGTTATAATTTGGTACCTTCATTTTCAGGAGCTTTGTCGATGCAATCCACGTGGAACTTAGTCCCCAATGGACACGACTCGGCTGCACACTTGACCATGGCGACCCCAGGACGCACCCGATTGCATGTGCAAAACACGGATTGACCAGACTCCTATGCCATGTAAATTAATTTGTATTAAATGAAAGCTTTACAATGGTGACATGTATTGAAGTCATCAGCGACATCAAATTAACAAAGGAAAGATGTGGGACAACAGTAAGTCATCAACCTTATTGTTTTATGAAGTCATTACGAACCTTGCAATCAGCACAACAGTACCAGTCTTCGTCGTCTGGAGGTGGGTTCCTGGTGGTAAACCCCACACAGCGCGAGTGGTACCACCTCTTCATATGGCAGGACAAATTGGAGCACTGCACCATTTGTTGGTTGTTCCTTTCTGTAAGACGTTATGGTATACCAATATTATAGGATGAAGCTAAAACCTTTCTGTACACCAAACCTCCATGTATTCGATGTCACTGTCATTATGATGCATAAGTTTCAAACAACAAGTAACCTTTGCCACAGAAGCACCACACTCCAGGAGATGAGTTCCGCTGGCCTTCCGTAGCACCCCCTTCATCATCATCTGTGTCCTCATCGTCGGAGCACTCCCCGTAGTATTCTTCAATTTCTTCTTTGGAAACCACAGCATCCACGACGTCGGCGACGTCCAACATTGTAGGTGCTGACCATATCTTGTTCACTGGAATGAAAACTCCAATCAACATTTTCAATAGATCAAGTACTAGTAGTAATTCATGTATGTATGTAGTTATGGTAATGCTCAGTATAACTTCATGGCGATTTGATCACTGCAAGTAGGTACAGTCTGCTTACCAATCTGGCGTGCAATACTGTGGACATCCGCAGGTGCACCGACCAGGTCCTGCGACGGCTGCGAGTCCAGATCGGCCATGCCCATCAAGTCTGTAGCCATCACAAGGACCAGTCCCGTGGTGACAAACTTCACCAAATCCTCGTGATGGTTGAAGTCATCGGACATAACCTTCGCTGTGACTCCCCGGTGGCTGTACTCGTTCCGCAGTTGGAACAACGTTCCCCTGTCTGCTGCGGACAAATGCTTGTAGCACCTGTTGAAAAGGTCCTGTTGGAAAAACAAATTAGAATAATGTGTCCCAAGACGTTCACAACCGCATCCAGGCAAACATTTAGAGTCTGCATGTCAAGTGATATGACAGTGTATTGGGAGACTATTAACCTGCAGCATGATACCACGGTGGTGGAAATCCTGGGGTACCGGAACAAGACCTTCGAGCCTGTCCCAGGGGTTGCGATGTGCGTTCCGGGCGTTCTGGGCATCACACAATCTCTCATGGGCCCCTTCGTCGGAATGGCAAGGTGTTGGCCTGGGTCCGAAAGGGGTGCTGGGAACATACTTGTGCAGTTGCTCCGCAATCGTGATGGCTCCTTCGGTGGTGCTGGGGTTTGCATCGATGATGCCAATGTTGAACTGTGTAGAGGAGAAGGAGCATGATTTTCTTTCTAGTTTGATTCTTCGTGACAAAGTTGTGTCCAAGGTGATTGACAATGTGTGATATGATTGCACATAATTCTGGCCACTCACCACTAGACTCTGTTGCGCCGATTGTTCCGAGTATCGGTGCGCAATGTGCCTATCCTGCGTCATGGACTGAAAGGGCTTGAGCCAATCAACCAGGATCCTGGAGACAATGGCGATCATGCGCACCCGAAGAGCAGTGTAGTCATCCACTGACGGCAGGATGTCCTGCAGAGGGATATCTTCTGCCTGTAATATAAATGTTCTCCCACTGATTTGTCTGATATTGCAGCACATTTTGCAATAATTGAGATGTTGAGAGACAGACACACAGACAGACGAGGAAACACACAGAGAGACGGACATGTTACATGAGTGCTATATGTAGCACTCATTTATACAACTAGACGTTGTAATCAGCGGCGCTGTACAAAGGATACTATGTATAAGCCTCTGTGAAATACGTTTTAAGGTCAGTTTTAAATTTACGAAATTCTAGGAAATTTTATACCATATACAAAGGCAATGCATTTTTGACACTCTATATATATTTGTTTTTCCTTGGCGGGGGGGGGGGGGGGGGGGGAGCAAGGTTATTTATTTTTCACTGACAAAAAAAAAACATTGCTCATTACCTTCATGACCGCAGTGCTGTCCTCTACGGGTGGTACTTCCACCCGATCTGCCACGGCATAAGCGTTGGCCCAGATGTGAGACTTGTCCCCGCTGCCTTTGCTGTGGTGTCGCCTCTCCTGGTTAATTTGTGTGTTGTCCCACACGATTGCAATACCTGTTAGGGATATATGTTTGGTATACTCGTATTGTATAAAACCAGGGTACATTCATTAACAATTTCAAGAAACACTGTTGAATGTGTTCAAAAATATTACAGTACTGTTATGTCGAATATTGAAAAATGTGAAATGTTCAATGCAATAGTAATTATTTGCATGTTTATCTATCCCCAAAAGCTTTTTCATGTGCTAGGACAATGCAACACTGGAGTCACAAGCCCTACCTACCCTTTATGACCTCAAATTAGTAGCGTTGTACGTATATACCTGGCACAACATCAGGGAGTTTGGGGCACACAGGAAACCCCTCCAGGTCCACTGACTCTGCCTCGGAGTTTGAGCCCATATCAGACTCTCCAGAGGGTCGCCAGCTACTGTCCGATTCCCAGTGGAAGGGACCTTCCTGTGACCTCTCCTGATTCACAGCATCTTGACGTGTACTGTGCTGTAGCAAATAATTTTTACAGATATTTGTACTTTCAATAGATAATGGAGAACCACATGTGAATTACAGTATGACTAAATCCCTCACCAATAACTAGTTCGTTTATTTTCCATGTAAACCTGCAGTACAAGATACTTGCCTCGATTTCCGTTTTGAAGTCAAGAAGTTTCGACTTCACTTCTACTCCGATGCGGTCACAGTTTTTACGCGCAGTTGCCATCCCTTGACACAGCCCCATATTTGAAAGACATCTGAAAAGCTGTTGTCGACGCAAAATAGAACCACCAATTTTCAGACTGATGAGAAATAATTCAACAATGCATAACAGAAAATGAAAACATTGCGTTTGTATCATTGACTTGAAAAAAGCTAATACTTGCCTTCCCTGATGCACCGTGTCGGAACATTTGCAATCCAATGGCAGCCAGCAGAAAAGAGAATTTCCGTGGTTTGCGATGAAACAGGGCGATGCTGAACATGACTCCAAGGCGGCACTGCGTTGAGTTTCTGAAAATATATGCTTCTGTATTACGCATATGGATAGTCATCTTGTACATATGGTCTATATATAATTCTATCATCTTGCAACCACAGAAAATAGAATACCACATTTTATTCAGAAATGCTATGAGCTTACCCAGTACATCCAGAACCAAGGGCTTTCTCCAGGCAATCGTAGGTGACAGGAGCTGATTCTTGCACCTCATCCAAAGTGTCGGACCAATTGAAATTGGTCAAGTTCGCTTTGGTGAGTGGCAGAAACTTGCTCGACTTGCCGAAACGATCCATCTCTTTATGGATTGTTCTACCTTTGAAGGAGTAAATGTTTGCCCCGCTTCGCCATCCTCCTCTTCTTCCTGGGCGGGCTCCTCTCCGGAGCTTCTGTTTTAAAGGAGGGTTAAATATTACAGACCTGTTGTGATATGGCTACATTTAAGTGCAAACATCCCCGACATACATTTATAAGATATAACATACACTTTCATTGAGGTAAAAGTTTCATTTTCCCCTTAAAAATCAATTAATAAGTATTCCTGACGTCATGACCTTCATTGTAGGTAATTAAGCATGTTGGAATCTAGTCATTTTATTTCTTCTAACCTTTGACATCTCGGCCCAGCTGGTCGTAGCACCGTCCACAAACGTAACCCACGGTCAAAGGGACCTCCACATGTTGTTGCAGCAGCACGTCTTGCACCTGTAGCTCTGACTCCCTCACTCTGGCAGCCAGAGTATACCGCTTCATTCCTCGCTTGAGAGATGTTCTGCACTTCAGACACTTGTGTATGAATCCCATGTTGGAACTGACGTCGGTGATGGGTAACAACCCACCTTATATACACGTGTGAGTGATTCCAAATCTCCCGCCATTTGGCCCATCCCATATGAAGATATTTCTCTTGAGACCTATAGTACCAGGGGGCGGATATTCATCATTGCATCAATAGGGGGTTATCCCCTTGGAAATGGCCATGCAACTCCTAATAGCTGGTCAGATATATGAGAAGTTTTTTAATATCATGTTAAATGTATTTGTAACATATTTGAAATTGAAATTAATCTAAATGTAAATATGACTGTTACTGTAATAAATGAAACCACATCATGTGCCCACTATATTGGTCAAATCCATCCATTGCATAGGAAACGCAGGTTTCAAGTTCTGAATATGTATGACTATTAGATATTACCCCCCACCCCACCACACCCATTGAAAGGTTCGAGATCCGCTGTTTTGGACAACAACGTGGTGCAAGTGCTCTTGCACTTGGTAGGGTCCAGCTATGTTATCGTACGATCATGCGAGTTGATTATCTACCGCGTATGTGGTGAAATACATGTGGTCGGTGTTTCCTTGCGTGGCCGATTTCCGGGACTGAAAATGGCAGTTTGTGGAATAAATTGTTGTATCTGAAGTGAAATGTTCTAAAACAAGCAAAGTATGAGTGAGGTGCTTAAAGTCTCTATGTAGAATCGTACAATACAGTGTCAGGTATTATTTAAAAGTATTCGTAGCTTTGTACGTGCATTTCTTCAACTGCGCGTTCTTTGATTTAAAACCTCTATAAATATCATGGCGAGTTGGGCTAACCAATACCTAGTAATTGGTTAGGCTTGGATAACTAGTCCCGGCATAGTTACCATACTCTTTGGAGAAGGGAATCGAATTTTACTCATGAACATTAGCTTTTGTCTGATATACTGTTATATACATAGTAATGGTGGTGTTTAGCACAGAGACACGTTTAATTGTTTTGTGGGTATTTGACGACATAAAGACCCACCTTTCCACATAATGTGACAAAATTAAGTTACTTTTTTCAAACAGAGATTGAGAATATATGATAATTATCCAAAGAATACTGTTCTTCTGTTAATTATATCATGACAAGAGCTCTTCTGTGAGCTATATTAGACAACTAGACGCTTCCGGTCGCCTACGACCGCTTGGGTGTATCCCCCGTAGCCCTATCATCTCTGTTGCCCCAAATATATCACTGTCAAGTGTGAAAAACTAGAGCAAGGGCTAAAAAAGATTACCAGAGAAATGTTAAATCTCAAGTCACAACTGTTTTCTTTTCCCCACCAAAATTGCTGCACTGATCTTCCGAGGTTATTGAAGGTCGAATTCAAAATCACCACTGAAATCTCTTTATATGAATTTCCATTTCGACTTGTTTGATAAAATAATGAAAATACAGATAGATAAATCTTTTCACCTATTTATATTTCAACTCAGAATATTTTACTTACTTGGTTCCAAGTTGAAATTCAAAGTAAAAGTTGACCAAAACTGCATTTCAAGATGACGAAATTGGAGCCAGATCGAACTTCTCACCATAAGTTATATTTCGACTCATAATACATGTACATGTATGTGCCAAACATGGTTTCAAGTTGACATTCAAAGTAAAAGTTAACCAAAACTGCATTTCAAGATGACAAAATTGGAGCCATATCGAACTTTTCGTCATAAGTTATATTTTAACTCATAATACCTGCCCAACTTGGTTTCAAGTTGAAATTCAAACTAAAAGTTGACCAAAACTGCATTTCAAGATGACGAAATTGGAGCCAGATCAAACTTTTCGCCATGAGTTATATTTCAACTCATAATATGTGCCAAACTTGGTATTAAGTTGAAATTCAATGTAAAAGTTGACCAAAACTGCATTTAAAGATGAAGAAATTGGAGCCAGATAGAACTTTTCGTCATAAGTTATATTTTAACTCATAATATGTGCCAAGCTTGGTTTCAAGTTGAAATTCAAGCTAAAAGTTTACCAAAACTGCATTTCAAGATGAAGAAATTGGAGCCAGATCGAACTTTTCATCATAAGTTATATTTTAACTCATAATATGTGCCAAATTTGGTTTCAAGTCAAACTAAAAATTGACCAAAACTGCATTTCAAGATGACGAAATTGGAGCCAGATCGAACTTTTCACTATGAGTTATATTTCGACTCATAATATGTGCCAAACATGCTTTCAAGTTGAAATTCAAAGTAAAAGTTGACCAAAACTGCATTTCAAGATGACAAAATTGGACCCAGATCAAACTTTTCGCCATGAGTTATATTTTAGCTCATAATACCTGCCCAACTTGGTTTCAAGTTGAAATTCAAACTAAAAGTTGACCAAAACTGCATTTCAAGATGACGAAATTGGGACCAGATCAAACTTTTCGCCATGAGTTATATTTCAACTCATAATATGTGCCAAACTTGGTATTAAGTTGAAATTCAATGTAAAAGTTGACCAAAACTGCATTTCAAGATGAAGAAATTGGAGCCAGATAGAACTTTTCGTCATAAGTTATATTTTAACTCATAATATGTGTCAAGCTTGGTTTCAAGTTGAAATTCAAGCTAAAAATTGACCAAAACTGCATTTCAAGATGACGAAATTGGAGCCAGATCGAACTTTTCACTATGAGTTATATTTCGACTCATAATATGTGCCAAACATGCTTTCAAGTTGAAATTCAAAGTAAAAGTTGACCGAAACTGCATTTCAAGATGAAGAAATTGGAGCCAGATCGAATTTTTCACCATAAGTTATATTTTAACTCATAATTTGTGCCAAACATGGTCTCAAGTTGAAATTCAAAGTAAAAGTTGATCAATGTTTTCATGAAAAGCTATTGTGATCAATAATAGACTTAACTACAAGAAATAATGTTAACTTATTTGGTCACAGCCATAAAATCTCTACTGGACAAAGCCTTCACCTTGTTGAGCCCAATAATAAATATTTTTTGTCTTAACTATTTTCATTATGGTCAATAATAGACTTAACATGTAAAAATGATGTTAACTTATTTGGTTACACCCAGAAATTTCTACCGGACAAAACCTTAACCTTGTTGAGCTCAATAATAATTGTTTCTCATCTTAACTATTTTTATTGAGGCCAATAATAGACTTAACTAGCAAAAAAAATGTTAACTTATTTGGTTACAGACATATAATGTCTACTGGACAGAATCGTTACCTTGTTGAGCCCAATAATAAATATTTCTTGTCTTAACTATTTTTATTGTGGTCAATAATAGACTTAACTATTGAAAATAATGTTAACTTATTCGGTTACACCAATGAAATTTGTACTGGACAAAACATTTACCTTGTTGAGCTTAATAATAAATATTTCTCCTCTTAACTATTTTTATTGTGGTCAATAATAGACTTAACTATTTTTATTGTGGTCAATAATAGACTTAACTAGTGAAAATAATGTTAACTTATTCGGTTACACCAATGAAATTTGTACTGAACAAAACATTTACCTTGTTGAGGTTAATAATAAATATTACTTGTCTTAACTATTTTTGTTGTGGTCAATAATAGACTTAACTATTAAAAATAATATTAACTTATTCAGTTACACCCATGAAATCTGTACTGGACAAATCATTTACCTTGTTGAGCTTAATAATAAACGTTTCTCGTCTTAACTATTTTTATTGTGGACAATAATAGACTTAACTATTAAAACCAATGTTAACTTATTCAGTAATATTGTCCTGTTTTCACTGAAAACATCAGTTCTCCATTCTGAACAAGATACCAGGGTCATTACCTTCCATTGTACAGGCTATTGGAATGATCTCACATGTCAAAATGGATATTTCCAAATTCTGTAATAAGTTAGGCTGTTAACATATTAATATTTATATGATCATTCTAAAAAAACGATTGCTTTCGTGTGACAGCCCTTCCCAACAAAACTTCCAAATATTATCGAGATTCGTCAAAAATTGCCATCAGTAGAGCGCTCACAAGCCATGTGTCTCAAACAGGCTGTTTTCAATGCAAAATGTGTCCCCAAACGACCAATTCAGTTGCCACGGCAACCAAAATCGATTGGTGTCGGGATCTTACCATAATATATGTGCCTGTGAAAAATAATGGTGATCGGGTGAGAATTGCGGCCTGTAGCGCGTTCACAAGCCATGTGTCTCAAACAGGCTGTTTTCAATGCAAAATGTGTCCCCAAACGACCAATTCAGTTCACAAGAAAATCTCTGCGGACGCGGAGGCGGACGACGAAGCCAAATCCATAGTATCCGCCGAACTTTGTTCGGGGGATACAATTATCCACAATATTGAATTTGCATTACACTTTTTTTGGATGTGAAAGATCGATCGGGTATGAGACGTGTAATAGAACAGCCGTTATCATATCAATATCTGCCACATGTCACGGGTTGAATAGTTTCATGTCTATAGGATACATGATTATTTGTATCCCCTTCTGTTATGAGTTCTGTTTTCAGCGATTTGTTTGTCAATTGAATGATATGCGTACTAACACACAGATAACACGAGGATCGCACTATACTTCTGCGGGTATCTCTCCAAGAACTGTTGAGAGTTCATTGTGTCAGATGAATGAACAAAAAACTCATCCAAGTGTGCAAGCACGCTACTTGATCCTGGCTGGGTTGCTTTCAGCTGCAGTTGGCTACACTGTGTTGGCAATGCAGAGTGACGTCAATAGCTTCAATGGAGGGGGTAGCTCCAATGCAGGTCAGGCTTTTCGAAGTGTAAGGATGGAGTAATCTTTATATTAAACTGGACGAACTATGAAACCGTGTCATTGGAAAATTGATGAAAGGAAAAGTTAAAATTCTCTAACAGTTCACAACCATAGTGTTTAGTGACGTGGTGCTACCTAAGCTTGTTGGTTGTATCATTAGTCCATGTTTCAGGCAATATAGTTCTACGAAATAGTGTTTGAATGGTGTGGGTTGTGTGGTCATCTCGCATCTGAGCTCAATAAGTCTAAAACACTAGAATCGACGTATATATCTACGATGGCAGCCGATCTATGCAGAGTATCTGATCACCCAAGTTGAGTCATTTCGGTCATTACTACACATCAGCTATGCCGTAGTAATTAACAAGATCCCCAAGTTGTACTTCCACATTTTCTTGCTGAGGTCTTTGTAACTCGATAGAATCAATTATGTCTCTCATACGTGGTCAATAATGTAGAATCAACCTATATTTGATTTGTATTTGTTTCATGTGGTGAAATATAGCAACTGCGGTAAAATATATCAACTGCTTTTAAAATTGTTTTCATCAGATTCCTCACCCCCTTATATGATGTACTATGCTAGCTACTCTTCCTGTGACAGACTGGTGCAATACTGCATTCCTTTGTTCCCGCTCAAGGTCATTCGTAGTTCTTCATAGATCATTTATATAAAATAATATAACTGTAGATTTTTATTCATACTCCAATATACCAGGTACATTGCAATAATACAGCATTTGGGGTGAGCATCGCCTAGCATTTGGGAATATCTAAACTTTGTACTGATTCATGTTCAGTATTATAACATCGCCATGTAAACACCAAATTATCCCACATTTTGAACATAGATGCTGTAACCTGGTCAATGAATAGTTTTGGCAACACAGTTATAAGTTGTTCAATTATGCAATGTTCAAAATGTTATGTTATGTTCAGAATGCAGACAGTCGAACATCACTGATAGATAACAAGGTACATCTTTCACTCTTTTACATTCTCGTGGTGAAACTTTAGGGATGGTGTGGCGACATGATATAAATCACTAACTGAAGAAAATTAAAGAAAATAAAAGTATTTTTTTTTTAGTATGATCATATATATATATTTAGTTTTACCAGATTTCACCAAGCAAACTCAGGAAATTTATCGGTAAAAGCATGTGGCATTCATAACACCCTGCCAAAAGGCATAGAGCGTTGACCGAGCAAGCTCTTTTGTTCAGGGTTCAGATCATGTTGTTATCAACGCTGTAAGTTTCTGGAAGTTGATGCTGACACATGGTAAGAACTTTTTTCTGTGAAATAGTGACCATATTTTCGCAGAACAGGATTCGATGCAACGTTCGAAACACCAATGTACAAACTGGTGCTGTCCAATTATCCATAGGAGTCTGATTTGTCCAGAAGTAGGTCGTTGCCCACGGATGTGGGCCACAAATATGTAGTGTTCAAACATTGATCGCAATGCTCGATACTTATTGCCAACGTACAGCAATACTCTATGAACTGGATGTTTCAAATATTACCAAAAAAAATATTTTACTCACCATGTGTCAGCATCAGTATTCAGATTGGCCTCACAGCATCGACAACAACGCTCTATGTCATTTGGGAGGGTGATAATGTCTCAATCGCAGCAGCGGTCAGTGCACATGAGCTGATTACCCTGTGTGTGTTACGGTGACAGTGATTCTACTGAAGCGAATTAGCGTTCTGATAATCCAGAAAATCGTTCAGATATTGAACTCAATGGGGATCATGTCACATATTCGAAATAGAAATAGATATTCGAAATAGATAAGGTCAGAAATCATGCAGGTATTGAGAACAACGTGCAACAGTATGGTTTGTTGGAAAATGGGAATTCCTAGGCGATGCCCAAACTTAAAATTACTCACGTTTGTTTATTTTATTATTTTACAGAACTTGATGAAATACAATATAAACTCAATGATAAAAATGTGGAAGAATACAATGGTGATATAAAATACACCAACATTGAGGACTCGAGTGAAGATGTCCCAGAGATAATCATCAGGAATTCAAATGACACAGAAATGACACATATCCAGAAATCACTGGATGATGATGAAATCCAGTCTACGCGAATGTCACGCCTCAAAGTCGCATGCGATGTATATCCTGACGTCAAACTTCCAAGAGCCCGAAATTATCTTGTGGCGGATCATCACAACAAGAGCCTGGGATGTCTGCTCACTAAAGGAGGGTCAAAGACGTGGCTACAGTACATGGTCCATTCTAAAAACGGCACCGTGATCTGGAAGATCAGGGACAACGATTATCTGAAAAAGTATGGACTCCAAATTATGATTGGTCATTCCATCGATACCCTAGGAAGCAAGTACAGAAATTACATAAAATACATAATCGTGAGACATCCGCTTCAAAGGTTTGTTTCTGGATATTATGATGCGTACCATGTTAGAAGACCAGGAAGCAATGTGACTTTCACAGAATTTGCCAACCGCATTGCATCAGGTGAACTGAAGGACAGCATTCCGCCCTGGACGGTTTACTGGAAGCAGTGTACATTATGCAATCCGAAAGTGGAATATGATTTCATCCTCAAGCAGGAAACTTTAGATCGGGATACAACAGCTTTGAATAAGCTTATCGGTATTCCAGATATCTCGGTACTAGTCGGTCATCAGAACCCTCTCTATAGGCAAGGAACCTATAAGTATGATGCAATACTGAAGGAATACCAGGACAAACATCCGGAAAATATGAAGGCTCTACTGTCAAGGTACAAGCCTGATATGGACATGTTTGGCTATGACTGGGACTGGAATCAGGGAAAAAGTTCATGCACACCATGTAAAAATCACAACATCACTTGTTGTTGAACATCTGTAATTGGCCACATGATTGCTGTATTCAATTCAAGTCAATTGTTTGTTGGATATTCAAACAAATAAATTAATTGCAAATACACCCTTTTATTACTTGGGGAAATCTACAATTTTATTAAGTATGTTGATTGGTTTGTGTGTTTGTATTCCGTGTTTAATCGCACTGTGGAGGGCACAATAGAGTGGAGTGGGTAAAGACGTAGGAGCTTGTTGATAAAAGTGCTTTTTATTTAGTTTATTATGAATAGTTTTCAGTGAATTCTAACGAATTTTACAAATCCAATCAATAGATTTCTAGCTATTGAATAAAAAAATCAAAAATCAAAACCCTTCCCTAAATTGGCGAAGAATCTGATTGCAATTTTAGTTTGGATCACGTGATGGGTGACGTCAGTTGGGGCAGAAGGTATCTGTGGCCAGCGAAGTAAACTGCATGTCACATAATATTATTCATCCCCCCTGGTGTAAGTTTGACAATTCAAGTGAATGCACGAAGATGCCGGCAATACGACATTTCTTGACAAGGTAAGGTAAACTGCATGTCACATTTCCATTCCCCTGGTGTAAGTTTGACGATTCGAGTCAATGGAGAAGATACGACAATTCGTGTCATGACATTTAAAATCAGTACTAATTCACCGGAACGGAGGTTGCAGGATGTCCAATGTTGGCAGCTTTTAGCGTGTTTTCAGTCGAATCATATGCAGCTTGAGAGGTATTTTCATCTTTGATCTGGGCGCCAAATTACGTATTTCACATGGCTAGCCATGGAAGCCCATTCTGCCTCAACTGACGTAACAGTCACGAAAATTGCGGAAGCTATTTCTTTCATCAGCTGGAGAGAATGTTTGTAATACTGGCTTAATATACTCGAATGTATGTCATTAGTTACCAATTAACCCGAACATCTACATGTATGTAATCAACAAATTTCCACAATATCTTGTATCTAAACAGGAATAAAACCATATAATGGTACCTTGCTACTATGTCTTTAAGGCACTCGCCTCGTGACCAGCAAGTTGGTGGTTCGTGCCGCAGGTGCTATTGTGTTATCTGCCTAACATTCTTGGGAAAGGTGTTTATCACATGCAATGTGTCTCGATTCACTCACTCGTATAATTGAGTACCCGATTTGAAGTGTTGGCAAATGTACGTGTGTCCTAGTCCAGCTTGCATTGGTAATGGCAGTAATAAGTCTCATAAGACAAATATATGATTGTCTATGGAGTCCATGGAGTGATTCCTCCATGGACTACAGTATTTTGTGGGTAATCGTTGTGAAGTGCTTTGAGCGGAACCCTGGAAAAGCTCCAAATATGAAGTCCTCATTATAATAATGTAAGTATCAATCTATTACCACCAATACAACAAGCTTGTGGTGATACCAATAGAACATCTAGAATACAACATTTTGAAATAGAAACAAAGTCCCATCGTATAGTTTATCCAAATATACACTGGCATCAGGGACACATAGTGTAATAACTGTAATTGTTTCTACTGTGCACCGGATGGCAGTCTACAACTGCCCAACATCCTCAGCCCCTGGAATAGATACATGACAAGTACACAAATACACAAATCACAAGCTGAAAGGTTTATGGTATATTCCACCAGTAGTGACACCGGCTCAGACGTATGAATGTAATGTAAGTATCAATCTATCACCACCAAAACAGTCAGATTTTGGTGATACCAATAACAAACGTAAAATGCAACATTTTGCAATAGAAACAGAGCCCGACCAAATAGTTTATCAATCTTTTACCACCAATACATGTACAATTAGATTTTGATGATGACAATAGAAAACGTAAAATACAACATTTTGAAATAGAAACGAAGCCCCACTAAATAGTTTATCCAAAGAAACACTGGGGTCACCATGGGCAGACAGTGTGATGAATGTTTACATTATTTCGTCTGAATTTCTCGATTTTTTTCCGCAGACATGCACACGCAAATTTCTGACAAGCCCATTGTTTGTCAGGGACATATATAAAAAGGACGTCGTTACATAAAAACACCAACCATTACCTATCTCAATAATGATAAACTAAAACAGTTATTCCATTTCCTATCGATCCGGAACTGGTATTTACAATATGATAATAGTCAGCATTCCTACTAGCTTGGCTAGTGGGATGTCCCTTTGGCTCACTTGGTAGAGGGTTGGACTACCGTTCGTCGGGTCCTGGGCTCGAATCCCCTCTCGGGCAAGTGGAATTTTTTCGACCCTATAATATTGGCGCCCAATTGGGGACTTGCCCAAATCTCAGGGACGATATTTCCGAAGCGGGATCAGTAAGTGCCGGGTCCCCTTGGGGTTCGCCCAATTTGATAGTCAGCATTCCTACTAGCTTGGCTAGTGAGATATTCCTTTAGTTCACTTGGTAGAGTGTTGGACTACCGTTCGTCGAGTATAGAGGCATTGGAGCACTAGTAAAGTGCAAACATGATGTGAGTTTATATGATAGATCTCATTGATCTGAGCAAAATAGTCTTCACGGCATGTGAATATCACAATGCGTTCAAAAGTTAAAGCACGTTGAAGACTGAAATCGGCAAAACTGCTTCTTCAAAATCATTAAGCTTATTATTATGCAAATGAAATATTCATGACGTCACGGGGGAAGTTGTTTCAATTAGGTACTTTGATACGTATTTTTCATTCATTTAGTGTTATGATTATTCATGAAAACTTATTCCATTCAGTGTTCAATATGAATAATCATTGTTTTCACTTTCTAAGTTGTTGTCAAGGCAACCAGTGATCGGTATGGCCCTTAGCAACCTGATTGCTAGGGTGAGAAACCCACTTAGAATTGGGTATGCACAAATGAAAACGGTGCCGACTCGAGCACTATATTAATTTAATTCATAAATAATCGACAGAAAGTCTACTGATAGCTTGACGTTGCAGTTAACAGGCATGGCAACCATGGGTAACTAGGGTTCTGAGGAAAGACTGGTAACCACAGCAACAGTACAGTTTGTGTGGATATTGACTATTTGTGGTACATAACAATATGCACTAGCCAGATCGTCAGAACCTTCAATTAGAATCATTTTCTCATGGCCTATAATATCCTGATTAAGTTTGATCCCCTCATGACGTCGTGAATTCTCATTAACATCTAATTAATGAGTTGCTGAAACTTTTCTGTAATGTAGTGCCGGAATGGCAGTTTCAAATGGCTGTAACTTTTGAACAGATAGTGATATTGACATACCGTGAAAGAGATCCACTTCCAGAGAGTCATGCAACATCTAGATCTGCTGGAACACAGTTGAATGCAGCCTCCAGGAGCTCCGGTCCACGAACACTTGTGATTCCTAGTCCGCCTCTGAATTTTGTAACCCTAGTAGATGCTCGGCAGTAATTGTGATCATTTTTGACATGCAATATGTCCACAGATCTATCGTTATGGCTAGAAGTATCATGTGCCCCCCCCCCCCCCCCATTTGTTGATTTGAGCAACTGTTGTTGTGTTGTCTGACCTCAAATGTGTGTGGATCTTCGAACCGTCCTCGGTCAAGGCTTTTATTGCAAAGCTCGTCACCATGGGCTCGAGGGAATTCATATGCATGGAGCTTTCCTGGAGGTTCCATAGACCCTGAGTCCGGACCCATGCAGCTACCACATCCCATCATTTTTTGCATGCACCTGTCGTTATTACTAGAGCTAGGGAACGGTGTTACTATAGCCCTGCCGTACATGGTGAATCCACCACCTCAGATGCCTGTAATATAGAGGCCCGGGTGGACGGCTAAAATGGAAGCGCTTATTTACTACTCAGAAGTGCGACGACTGGTTTTTAGAAGATTGGTGAACTCCCGGGGGGGCCGAACTCAAGCCGAAGGGCATGAAACAGTATTGATATAGTCTTTTGTGCCACTTGAATCTCAGGTATTTCGGGTGGAACTCGAACATGCATCTTTAAGGTCTATTGTGACCATCCAATCTGACCTGTGGATCAGGGACATGAGCATGGGCATTCCCTCCATTTCGAAATGTTCGAATTTCACAAACGTGTTCAGAGGTTTCAGATTGAGAATCATTCGAAAGGACCAATTTTTCTTCGGTCTGGAAAACACATGTCCAATAAATTGATTCTGAGATTTGGGAACAACCTCGATTGATCCTTCCTGCCTTGTTATGATTTTGCATGAACCGTGAGAGGACATTGAGACGTCTGTTATAGTTAATCAGTACATTTTTCTAGCCCGCTAACGTTATGAACTGTTCAGCAAGTTCGAGAAGCTTTTTGTGTTGTTTACGTTTACTCGAACAAGCTTTCAGCTCCAAGTTAACCCACAGCTTGCCCGAGGGTCCCATGACTGATACGAGATCATCACAGCAGATGACTTTGCCACCGCATGCCACCCGTCATAGGGGCCTCCGCCAGAGTCTCTCATAACTGGGGCTCGACCACAAGAAACAGTTCAAACACCTTGTTCCGATAGAGACTTGTCTCAGAAACACACAAAAAAAGATTTCAGACACAGGAATAAACCACAAATGGGTAAATTATGTAAGTTTTGTTTGTATATATCTTCCGATGGCGTCTGCAGCCATGAAAGTCAAATCTCAACGGGGCGTATGGGGGGCATATCCGGTTCAACTTCACTTTAAAATGACTTCCTGTGCATGTGCGTGCAAATGCTAGATATAAGCAATTCTTACGAAATTGAATTTGTTACTTTTGGAAGAATAATATAGAATAATATATTTGGACGTTTTTGTTCTGTGTTTATTTTTATACATAAATGAGGACATCTTTACCTACTTTTCATTTGTGTACAGATGAAATATTTTCAACAATAAACTGAACTGAATAAACTGAACATAAAATTATACCTATCGACTTCGTGATCTTATTGTATTGGTTTTTTTCCATTTGCTTTTTTTGTTCAGCATTCTCCCACATTTACATAGTATACCACTATTGACTCTGTTTCGATGAAAACATTACCCTCTGTAAAATGGAATCGACTTTCACTCGACTTTCAAGGCTAGCTTATGTGCATTATATACATCTCAATTGTGGTATGTTTCGAGCGAGAGGTACATTGAACTGTTTGTTTGCTTTTTTTTCTCAGATATTAACGCCCACATTTCTTCTCACTGAATACAATGTGAAACTATTTTTTTTCGAATGCATATTGTCATATATTAAAAATAGTCAAAAGAAGTTTTTTTACGATTGATCCGCTGAGATATCCCATGTGAAGATCGATTTGCTATGCAGAACATAATAACAAAATCACTATAATAACCATTATCCTCCACAAATGATAGTTTAATGTTTATTGAATTCATATTAGGAAGGTCTCCTTTTCTGCTGGGATTTGTGAGTTTTGTTTTCAACGAATAGACGTGGAATCAATACCCAGTATTAAGTATTCCGAGCAAACAAAACAGGGTCTGTTATCCAATCTCATAGTCCGGGGACAGAAAGTCATATCAGGCATACGAAGTGAGAGAAAACAAAAATGAAAGGGAAACTCATGAACCCCCAAAAATGGCCATTAGGAGGTGAAATCAGGTGTTCCGGAAAGAGTGAGCATTTCCTGCCCCACTAGTGAATGCTTGAAGTCACTGTGAACTGTTTTTTTCGACTGAACGATATGCAAATTAACACACAGAAAACTCGAAAATAACACTACACTTCTGCGAGTATCTTATAAAACTGCTGATGGTTCATTGTGCCAGATGAATGCACAAAAGACTCGCCCAAGTGGTCAAACACGCCACGTATCTATTTGTCTAGATACCGTGGAAACCGGCAATGTATGCAGGCCGATCATTCTCCATTCACTGTTTTCATGCACGATTAACGGCAATTTTCTGAGTATCTGTTGTCAACTGTGCATATTTCCTATATATTCCCAACTATCTTGAGATGTACTTTCAAGTTTGACGAACAAGAATGCTAAATTTGGCTGATTTTAAAATTGATTCCAACTTTTAAAGGCGACATATGTTAGTGCTTTGAAATAGTGATCATCTCGGCCCTGATCTGATACTTCTCAAATGCATTGAAATAGAAATTTATACCCAGGTTTGGAGATGATCTATGCAGAGCATCTATACGCCCAAGTTGAGCAATGTCGGCCGCTGCTACACACGACATATGCTTTAGTTGACAAGATCCCCAAACTCTACATCCACAGTTTTTCAGTAGTTCGCCTACTTCAGATTTTCAATAGTAAACCTGTTGTGGTTTCACAAGGTCAAAAGAACCAATTATGGCTGAAATACGTGGTGAACGTGTTCGAGCAAAGAGTGCTGTAGTGTATATTTGATATAATAGTGTCAAAATATAGCATCAAAGGAACAACGGACATGCCCTATCATGACTCACGCGCCCTACCAAGAACGCATGTGTGCCCTAAAGCATCGTGCAGAGGCCACAAATTCAACAGAACGTGGTGAAATGGTCACAAGTGTCATTCGATTTCAAGAATATGAATAGCGCATGGAATATTATGCCTATTCCGCCACATCTTTGATTATTTTTGATGAAATATGTTTAGAATTTATGAGCCTATGTGTTCACTAAATCACCACGACGTGACATTCTCCCGATCTCTTGAATCAGTGGGTAATTTCTCTATTCATAGGCTTTGAAACATTTGCGACTGAGAGTTGTTTGTTATCAATAAATGATAATGAACCACTGTGCCACTTTTGCCACTGTGAAAGAAATCTTGTGGACATACAATACTCAAAAACGCTAATAATCACATGGCACATATAAATTTATCAGTTACTGAAATGAGACACACAATATTAGGCTGAGCGTTATGACGTCATGAGTGGAACATGAAAGATTCTGACGACCTGAATTGTGTATACTATTGTGTACTCTGAATGGTCAATATCCACACTGTTGTTATTGTTACTAGTCCTTCTCAAGAGCCGTAGTTACCCATGGCTGCCATGGCCGCTAACTACTGAGTCAAGCTATCTACAGACTCTCTGTTGATTATTCATTACATTGATAGAGTGATCGAGTCGACCCCGTTTTTATAGGTCCGGTAACCTATTGGCATGGCGTTGCGTCCGTCGTCCGTCGTCGTCCGTCGTCGTCGTCCACATTTTTATCTTTTTTGTTTACAAGCGAATTTTTCTGAAATTTTGCACAAAAATACTTAAAAATAATTCAAGAAGGAGGTATTTTTAAGTTTTTTGATTTTCGCATTTTTCTCAAAATGGCGGCCGTTTTCGACGAAAAATGCCTGATTTTGGACTTCGGTGGCCATTTTCTCAAAATCTGTTCAGTAACTTTTTTTCTTTTTGATACATAACACTATTCATATGTACTCCTATGATGTCTATAAATTTTGTTGCGCTTGAATCGCTCGAAGTGGGCCATTTTAATAAATAATAATAATAATACAATGATTTGTATAGCGCTTACTTATATACATTTCTAAGCGCTGAACAAAGAATAAGACAAGAAAACAAATAATAATTAATTAAAATCATTATAAAACGAAAATCTACGATATGAAGAATGACCTTAACAAATATGTTTTAAGTTTTGATTTAAAAACATTTATAGAACTTGAGTCCCTGATAGCTCTAGGTAGTTCATTCCACGATTTAGCAGCAGATACTCTGAAGGACTTGTCGCCGTGTTTAGAGCGTGAAGATGGGACAGTGAGTAGACTAGTGTCATCAGTAGATCGGAGGCTTCTTGTGGCACGTGAGCTGTGGAGGACAAACATGGAGCGCATGTAGCCCGGGGCCGAGTTTGTGTTCAGTGCTTTGAAAACAAGCAAAAGAACTTTGAAATCATAAAGGACTGGCGTAATATGGTCACGACGTCCAGTGTGAGTTATTAGTCTGGCTGCAGCATTTTGGGCTACCTGGAGTCTATGTAAAGCATTGTTCGACAACCCGCAGAGTAGAGCGTTACAATAGTCGAGTCGACTAGTGACCAGCGATATGACAGCGGATACTCATGCTTCTTTGTCGAGATAGTGTCTAATCTGCCTTATTGATTCCATGTGGAGATACATAGACTGTGTGACTCTTGTAATGTGATTGCCGATAGAAAGCAAGGCATCCAGAGTTACTCCGGGCCTATGGACGTGCCTATGGAATATAACCCAATAATGTGTTGAGGGCTCAGTTCCGTTTTGTCGGCATTTAACTTGAGTCTGCTGTACGTCATCCACTGACTGATTTCACCAAGACAGTCTTGGAGTCGATGTTTAGCTGAAATTATAGTCTACCAAACTTAGGTCCAAAAGGCCCATAAGGTAGACATTTGGGTGTCAAAGCTGAATTTTTGCACAGTGACTCTGGAGACCTATATATATAGATAACCCACAAAAAAGTCCCCATCAATCCCATGGGGGGTTTTCCCAAAAATCCAAGATGGCTGCCATTTATACGCGAAATAGCTTAAAATTGACCTAGCGAGTTACCTACTGCACTTACGTTTGTGATTTTAGTGTCTACCCCCATGTTTTCTGACCCAAGGAATCTGATGGCGATATTGCTGAGTCTCTGTGATGGTTGGTTGTTTCAAATTCCAATATGGCTGCCGCGAAAATTAGGCTTTGAGTGGACTTAGCATCAAACTCAACATAAAGTTGGGTATCATCTGCGTATGCATGGTAACATATGTCATACTTCTCAATGATGCGTTGCATAGGGATCATATATACCAAGAACAAAAACGGTCCTAAAACAGAACCTTGTGGAACCCCAGTGGTTAGAGCCATGTCGGTAGATGTAGAGTCATTTATGATAACCTGTTTAGTTCGTCCAGTCAGATACGATTTAAACCACCCAAGGGCCGTTCCGTTTATTCCAACAAGACAATGCAACCTTTCGAGTAATATACGATGATCCACCGCGTCCACGATCCAAAGCATTGTTGATATCATCAGTGACTTTTACCAAGGCTGTTTCAGTGGAATGACCTTGTTGATATGCCGACTGATAGGGATCAAACAGGTTGTACTGTCGGATGTGTGCGGCAATGATAGTCCAAAGAAACGGATGCAAATCGTGCTTAGTCCAACTGTTACATATAAACAGTTCATATCCATGCTGGCCATCCTGAAAAGTGTTTTGACCAATTTTTGAGAGTCAGTAGACGTTGTATCCACAGAAAATTAGCAATATATCAGGAGCTGATCAACTTGATGTCAGCAGCCAATACAGGTGGCCCAAACTCGTCCCAAATGGGACTTTCCCATGTTAAATTCTCCTATGCTTTATAATGGGACACATTATGCCTAATATCTCACCTAATATTGAGATTAGAGACTAGGAATCAATTGTGGACATATAGGAAATGATATATGCTGAATAGTCTCGTGACCTTGAATTTGACCTCTGACCTCAGTTTCAAGGTCAGAGCACAAAATGGCCTATATCTCACTTATTATCGACTCAACAGCTTAGGAATCAATTGTGGACATATAGGAAATGATATATGCTGAATAGTCTCGTGACCTTGAATTTGACCTCTGACCTCAGTTTCAAGGTCAGAGCACAAAATGGCCTATATCTCACTTATTATCGACTCTACAGCTTAGGAATCAATTGTGGACATATAGGAAATGATATATGCTGAATATTCTGATGACCTTGAATTTGGCCTTGACCCCATTTTCAAGGTCATAGGACAAAATGGCTTATTTTTTATTTTTTTTATTTATTTTATTCAACCCCCATGATTGGGGAAGTACATAAAAATACAATAAAACCATTCATACAAAACACACATTCATCAGGATAATGTATACATGCAGGCAGTCTAAGGAGACGGTAGACCCCTAAAAATTAGGCACTTTAGTACAACATTCACATCAATATGACTTGGTTAAAGGTTTTGCAAGGTGGTATTCTTCCGAGTAAGGTTTCATAAAATTTTCACTGAGAAGGACAGTACGTAATCATGGTAATGAGTCCACTAATCCAATGTTTACATCATGATGTGGGATATATTTGGTTCTACGGAGAGCACACTCTATGAAGGCGAGTGCCCAGACAGAACAACTTTACTCAGTAAAGTGCCAGGAATGACAACACCTTGTAGGTATAAGGAATAAAAATATGAGCAGAGAGTTCTAGTTGGTGACTTTACACTAAACAATCTATTCCACAATGATAACACATTATGTGATATGACATCTTTATACCCAAGGCATGTAATAAGCTAGTTGATCTGGCTGACTTACTTAGGCCTAGGCTTTGTTTAATAATATTACCCTGACATGTTTCCATTTTCTTAATTTTAATTTACACCAACATGAATAGACTCAGATCCATATGTTAATACCGGTAGGCACAATGATTTCCACATGTATGACTTCACATCACAGTCTAGACCTGGGTAGGAAAATCCACAGTCTCGCAAGGAATGAAAGGCTCTGTAACATTTTTGAATGCGATTACTAACATGAGAGTTAAATTTACAATTACTATTAAATGTTACACCTAGAATATCCACAGATGAAACACTATCTATAACATGACATCCCAGGTTGTCATCCCAGGTTCCTCCTTGAATAAATTATTTCCAACTACCATACATTTAGTTTTTTTGATGCCAAAGTTAAAACGCCACTTTCTTGCATAATCTACACATCTATCAATTAAAACCTGAAGATCGGGGACTGTAGCACTAAGTACCGTAATGTCATCGGCATAGGCAAAAGATGTATAGTTATCACCTCCTATAGACACACCACAGTTTGTATGCTGCAATTCTTCAAGTAATTCATCTATGAAAATATTAAACAGCTGTGGCGATAAAATACTGCCTTGCTTATTATCGACTCTACAGCTTATGAATCAATGGTGGACATATAGGAAATGATATATGCTGAATATTCTGATGACTTTAAATTTGACCTTTGACCCCATTCTCAAGGTCACAGGACAAAATGACTAATATCTCGCTTATCATCGACTCTACAGCTTATGAATCAATTCTGGACATATAGGAAATGATATATTCTGAATATTATCATGACCTTGAATTTGACCTTTGACCTCATTTTCAAGGTCACGGGACAAAATTGCTAATATCGTGCTTATTATCGACTTTACTGCTCAGGAATCAATTGTCAACATATAAGAAATGATATATATTCTGAATATTATTGTGACCTTGAATTTGACCTTTGACCTAAGGTCACAGGACAAAATGGCTAATATTTTGCTTCTCTATTGACTCTACATGTTAGGAATCAATTGTGAACAGTTTTCAACGTCAAAGAACAAAATGGCTAATATCTTGCTTCTCTATTGACTTTATAGCTTGGGAACCAATTGTGGACATATAGAAAATGATATGCACTCTATATTTTGATAACCTTCAATTTGACCTTGACCTTATTTTCAAGGTCAGAGCACAAAATGGCTAATGTCTCACTTATTGTCGATTTTACAGCTTAGGAATCCATAGTGAACATATAGGAAATGATATTTGCTGAATATTTCAGTGACATTGAGTTCGACCTTTGACCTCATTTTCAAGGTCAGAGAACAAAATGGCTAATAGCTCGCTCATTATCGACTTTACAGCTTAATGATGAACTGCGAACAGGAAATGATATATGCTGAATATTCTCATGACCTTGAACTTGATTTTTTACCTGGCTAACATCTAAAATATTAAGCATATATTGTCCGGTAACCTATCTTTGGTCCTTGGCCTAATTTTATTCGTGGCATACCCTGTTCTAAGTGAGTTTTCTGGTCCTAGCAACCATGGTTGTTGGCCACACCAGGTCACTCGTTACCTTGACAACAACAGAGGAAGGTAATAGGTAGTTAGGTGGTAGGTGATTTATTCCGAGAACATACAATTGACATTACAATGTATGTTTACAGTTTATGAAAGGCAAATCATGTGAGCATTCCCGTAGTCCCCCTCAAAGACATGAATATATGTAACCTGTTTTGACAAATAATATTAAATTATAACAATATTTCCAACTTATGATAAACAGGACGAGCGGGTTAGTAAAAAAAAAGAGAAAAAAGAGACAAAGAACAAGCAAACAAAGATAAACCTAACAAGCTGAAAGCTAAAAAATCCAAACCTATTACAACAGACTGAAATAATATGTGAAATTAATTAATATAAACAACAAAAATGAGCCCACAACCAAGCCCACCCACTTGAACACTAATAACACCCCAACATGACGTAATATACAAACAGGAATACAACATCAAGAGGATCTATGTACAAATCAATGAACACAAAACATGCTCTACGAATAATTAAAATGCATGTCAGATTATTACAAATATGTAGTAAAAGTTCATACCACCACCACCCTCTCCTCCCTCCCCCCCCCCCCTCCCCCCACTAAACTCACACAATTCCATAATCATGATAATCAAAATGCATCTAAGATTATTTCAAATCCATAGTATAAATTTTGACTCATAGCAATTGGCATCTGCATTTCATTCGTCTCATGGGTGTGATAACAGGTGAGTATTGCCCGCCACTTGATTCCCGTTTACAAAACTCGTTCACACCGTTTTTTGCTGATATTTTTTGCGGTGCTAGATCGTATCATATTATAACTTGGCATAGCTTACCTTGGGACCAAACGGCAATTTTCTGCAAACTTTCAGATTTCTACCCATGAAACTGATAAAGTTAGTTATCTACTCCAATGATAAATTCCTCCTGAAAACATTTCGTCTGTATGTCAACAGATACTGTTTATTTTGAGCGCGTGACGGAAGAGTCTATTCAGATGTTTTACGCAGGGAGCGCAGGTTATGGATGGGACCGTCGCGGCATGTATTTTATACATCTACAGCAGCGCACCCCCCCCCCCCCCCCCCCTAGTACCTAACTTGAACTTGTCGACATGAATTACGTAATGAACAAGGCAATATGGCAGCGCCCTACAGCAGTGAAATTCCTCGCTTAAATCGAAAATTTGTGTTCTGAAAGAAACATGTAGCGTTTCGGAAGCCAGGTTTTTGCAAATCTATTGCCGTTTTCATCATATACATGTAACATACAGTTAAATGTATCGTTTGAAGTAATTTGAAAGTAATCTGAAACAGAGGCAAAAAAAGGTGTAAACGAGTTAGAAAAATCAGAGTATAGGCTGCTAGCGGCGATTTGCCATCATTTGACTGATGGCGGTTACACCGCACAGTTACTCACTCACATGGAAAAGGAAAATAGCGGTAGATTGTTGTTTACACCTTGATATACCAAGCGTATATTGCAATAAAAACAACATTGAAGTGATTGATGTTTGTTTATTGTATTTTTACAGAACTTCATGAATTACAATACAAATCCATTAACAAAAATATCGACGAAGACAATGTTGATATACGCTACACCAACATTGAGGATTCCAGTGAGGATGCCACAGAGATAATCATCAGGAATTCAAATGACACGGAATCATCACATATTCCCAAACCATTGGATGAAGATGAAATCCAGTCTACGCGAATGTCACGCCTCAAATATATATGCAATACCAACCCTGACGTCAAGCATTCAGAAGCCAAAAACTATCTGGTAGCGGATCATCGCCGTAAAAGCCTTGGATGTCTGATCCCAAAGGCAGGATCAGTTACGTGGAATCAGTACATGCTCCGTTCCAAAAATGGCTCTATACATCAGAATTTTAGGAACAACACTATTATGAAATAGTATGGACTCGAAAATGTGAGAGGTTCTTTCAACGATACCATGGTGAACAAGTTCAAGAAGTATATGAAGTATGTAATTGTACGGCACCCGCTTCAAAGACTTGTTTCCGGATACTATCAGGTGATTCATGTTGGAAATCAGTTCAAGCAGCCAAATAAGAAGACAATGACTTTCGCAGAATTTGCCAATCGCATTGCATCAGGTGAACTGAAGGACAGGAACGCACACTGGGTGGTGTACTGGAAGGAGTGTACAGTTTGTGATCCTAAAGTAAAGTATGATTTCATCCTCAAGCAGGAAACTTTAGATGAGGATACGAGCGCTTTGAATAAGCTAATTGGTGTTGAAGACGATATTCTGGTTCGAAGTGGTCATGAGAACCCTCGCTTTAGGCTAGGAAAATATAAGTATGACGCAATTTTAAAGAAGTACCAGGACAAACATCCGAAAAACATGAAGGCTCTTCTGGCAGTGTACCAGCCTGATATGGATATCTTCGGCTATGAGTGGGATTGGGATCAGGGGAAAAGTTCTTGCACGCCATGTGAAAACCACAAAATGTCTTGTTGCTGAAGACCTGCAATTGGCCACGGAATTGCTGCTCAATAAATTCAATCGAATTTATCACCAATATTGCTTTTTATAACTTCTATGGCTAATTTTCATTACGAAATCTATCAAGGCTGACACAATTGCACTGCCAACAGTGTTGTTTACCGTCACAGCATATTACTGCTGCGTATCTTTAATTACTGAGATGTGTAAATGACAAGTAAGCGTCAGGAAATATAGTAAAAGACATGGGTCGCCTCTCAACATTGCACAGTTTGACTCAAATGTAGGGCACCGGGAAAAGTGGATTCTTAGATATGTTTTATAGAGTTATTTTCAATTTTTTCACACCATTCAGAAACAATCCCAGTATCACAAATGCTAGGCAATGATGATCATCTATCTCTGTCATAAACATAATCTTCCAAAACATTTCTTTAGCAATGACATGGTGCGTACAGGGGGTATCATGATAAAATAACAATTTCATTCATCAAGACAAATAACTTTATTCATCAAGACAAATGAAGGTTTGATTTTTTTTTCTTTTCTTTTTTTTCGTCAAGTTGTCTTCCAACTAGCTGGTTTGGTCTTGCAACAAAGTTCTGATCATTTGTTCTTATATAGCCTGTCACCCTGGACGCAAATCCACAAGATTCGACCGATATCTCTGGACCTACTGTAAGCTCATATCATGATACCGGTCACACACCCGTTCGAAACACCATTCAGGGTAGATGGATAAAGCTACAATTTTTCCATACTTGAATCAGCTAGTGTTTAATATCGTGAATATCTTACCCAAATTCCTGTAAGATAAGAGCACAAGCCGCAATGCACTGAATAAAGATTTCTTTGATTTTGTGATTGTCGACTCGGGAGACAACTTTGAACCATGAATTGCTTATGTCAGTGATGATTAATTGGACGCAGTAAGCATCGACATTATTACCACCATATAATTGATATGTTTTGTGTGATTTGATTATAATGCATTGACAATGACGAAGCCAAAATGTTGAGTGCATCGGTCCGACAACTTCGTTACCTGACACAAATCGCACTGGAGCCAATAGTGTCGGATTGGAAAGGTATGAATTTTATAAGTCGTTGCAAATCCCGTAAAATATTGAGAGGATATCTTACCAGTTTATGAAATCTTACTTGTTGCGAGGATGCCATAAACTCAGCAGCCTTTTTGGCTTGTAATTGGGTACTTATGTACTTGTCATACGCCTATTGTGTGGGTTCATTTCGGATTTCTAAATTGTCATATTTACAGGGTGTTGGGCAGCTGTGTACTACTTCCATCTGGTGAACAATAGAATAACCTATATTTCATAAATTCTCTGCCCCTTATGACTACATGGTGTCGAAATTCAGAACGAATAGTGTATCGATAATTTGTAATAACTAGATATTTAAAAAAAATATTTACAACGCTATATTAATATGTACTGCTAATTTGTCATATTTTCTCTGGAATGTATGCATTGGAAATTGTTATTTCATGAAAAGGCACAGTGACTGATCCTACTGTTATTGACATTTTTTGGCAGTTCACAATACCAGACCTTATCAGATTATAAGATTAGTACGACTGCCTACATGAAAGCTTCATATTTCATGCCGTTGTTCACCTGTACAAATAGTTTGGATTATCATATAATTCTGTTCCCACTCTGTAGGCTCTGTGATATTGAATATGCCTGAACAGAATAAGAACTTAGGAGCATTGGATTACATGGAACTCACGTCGTGTTTGAAAAACCCAAATGATGGTTCATTGAGAGAGGCAATTCTATCATTCTTCCAAGCGAATTACAATGAAACAGTCATGCAAAAAATGTGATAATACTTTTCATTACAGGAGAATATGCTATTAAATAACTTCACACTTGAAGTAACTGCCCTCGAAACCACTCGATATTTTTAACTACATTTCATACTAAATAGATTCTATGCTAAATTAACTGAATGAGACGTAGTCACATCAAATGTAATGACTATAACTTTGGACAATTTTGCTCATTTGAAAAGGCGGTTCACGCATAAATACAGGAACTGTATCCATCACACGCAGATGTAAACAAAGCATAGAAGTGTAAGATGGACTGAAAATTCCACGTATATCATGGTCTATCACTGATTATTTTTTCATAACTACACTATATATGCAGATACGAACTGGAAAATGTAGTCGATGACGACTTTTAAGCGCTTTTGGGTATTTGTTTACATTCGGGTTTGATATAGATAGATAGATAGATAGATAGATAGGTATCACGATCCGTCCTTATGTCATGCATTTCTGTCCTTTTATTGCAGGCAATTGTGACTTTCGTACATGTTGTGTCCGAATGTCACATTTGAGTGTCATAATGTCCCATTTGTGTCTTTTTGCTGCAGTCCGATTGTCACATCTTGTCCTTTTGTCTTAGTTGAGTGCCCTTTTGTTGCAAAATGTCCGATTGTCCCTTTCGCCGTCTACCTGTGACAAAAATACATCATGCTTAGTGGATAGATCGTAGATCACTGCAAATAGATACATGCTACACATGATAGATAGATAGATAGTTCAGTTTGCTAGTCCTAATGTCACATAGCATTACACTTTTGCTACACATGATGGATAGATAGTTTTGTTTGCTAGTACCAATGTCACAAAGCATTGCTACACATGATAGATAGATAGTTCTGTTACCAGTACTATTTTTACCAGTACCTTTTGCTACGTGAATCTGGAATTCATAATATCAACGTTCGCCAGATACCTCTGGTGGGAGGTATACATATGTGAGGATCACGCTTGTATAGTGAAAATTGACCAAAATAGGAAAAAGCTTTTTTTTGGACAAAAACAGTGTTTGGTTTTCTTCATGTGCCGTAAAACTGAATTATACACATTATGAAGAAAAAGCAAATTATTGACAACAATACTCTGGGAAGAAAATGTGTCGATTGGACTAGAAACAGCTGCAATTTTGAACAGAAATGTGTAAAATTTGTGTATGTTTTGCATTTTGTCACTACCATGCAGCAACAAAATTGTGGTGAAAATATGAGAACATTCACAGGAATTATTTAATATTTACAAATTGAAATGTGACAAAAAGCCATAAAAACATGGCAAAATAACACGTATTTCTAAAGGTTTGAAAAAATATATTATATGTCAATTTTGTCTACAAGAAAACTTGAAACTCTCAGATATGCTAGACTATGTTTGTTTCGTAATTATGCACATTTTTGGACTTGTAAAGTCAACTGGAAATTTTCGAAACCTCAATTTCAGCAACCGTGTCTCCAGGGTATAACATTGGCTGCACCTTCTGACAAGACCCAAATATCTCGAAATTTCAAACCAATTTTTTAAAGTTGGAATCAATTTTAAAATCAGCCAAATTTAGCATTCTTGTTTGTCACGCGAACTTGAAAGTACATCTCGAGATAGTGAGGAATATACAGGAAATATGCACAGTTCGACAACAGATACTTAGAAAATTGCCGTTAATCGTGCATGAAAACAGTGGATATAGAATGATCGGCCTGTTTATATTGTCGGTTGCCACAGTATCTAGACAAATACCAATGACGTCATGGAACTGTGTATAGAACTCGCCCGCAAGGCGGGCCGCTTTGAGGAAAAATTGATGCGAGATTGACTGGCACGAATTTGAATCTTGATTTGGCAACTCAATTTAGGCACGTAATAGGCCCAAATTTGTACGATTTCTAATTCTATAGACAAAATAAAGCTACCGCAGAATGAATAAATTTTGTCAATTCTAAAAGTGATTATAGCTTTAAACTGTTTGTTGTACTATTTTTTGATAAATTCTTTGAAGGGTCATTCACACAAAATTTGGTCCTGGAGAGTAAAATTGAAGAAGTTATTTTTAGGACATGTACATAGTTGCAACACTCATGCAAGACCCCACCAATGGAGTTTTATAGCTAATTTTTGTTGTGTGAAATGAATGACACCTAGGCTATTAGCTATTGAAAAGTTGTTTCGATTATACTTTAATTTTAGGAGATATAGTTCTATCTATCACCATGTAACATTATGCCAAAAATACCATCGATCCATATCGCGTTATAGATAGATAGATAGATATATTTTTGTCTCCACACATACAACAACGATAACATTAACCATTACGCAGTAAATATATACATATTAATCATTAGTGGGAAACATGGAATCCGAATTAGCCGTAGCTGTCTTGTATTTGGACCCAATAACTAGTATATATTGTATATAGAAATAATTATACATTTTGTAAAATACACAGCGAAACGAAAATGCATGTGAGAATGAATTCAGCAGGCATGCCCAACCTGAAATAGCGACACCGGTTCATAATTGGATAGGTGATAAACAAGGTACCAGTAATAGACCAGTAATAAATTAGAAAACAATAATAAATATATCCACCAATGATTTCATGTCAATTTGAACCAATCTGACATCGCGACACTACAGAGGGAGCAAACTAGAGTGACGAGTAAATATGAATTTTCAGTGACCGAGGAGCTGGACTTCCAAATACATGTTCATGTATTGGTATCAATAATAAATCCAAGGTACCAATAATAAATCAAAAATCAATAATGAATATATCAATGAATCATTCCATGTTAATTTGAATCAAGGGTAGCAACTTGAGCAACGTTCATTTGTACATGTGACCACTATTGAATACATGGAGACATGTGGTATTTCAATTGCTTTTTAAATTTGGCTCTTGGTTATAGGTACAGATTGATTGAGCTATAGAATTCCATATGACTGGGAATTTGTAGAGAGGTAACCTGTTGGCAAAGTCAGAGGAACACCGTTTGATACATAATTCATTTGACTGTCGAGTTGTATAAGATTTTTGAATTTCATAGTTGTATCTAAATGTATTGGAGAATGATATTGGAAGTTAAGCTGTTGTGAAATCATGCATGGACATGCCTACTTCATATTTGTACTGACCTGTAATCTTAAGGATGTTAGACATTTTGAATAGTGGTTCGGTATGACAATTATATTTGGCGTTATTTATGGTTCTTATATATATCCAATTTTGATGGATACAATTCAATTGTTTATATACAAAACCGGTACAAAATGTGTATTAAAACGGATTAAAAGACAACTCGGACAATTGTAATCGTCAAAATGATTGAGTACACCTTTTGTTATCTTGTATTGGATGTGTTGCACAAAAATTTTGTTGTGAAAGAAAATATTGCATACCTTCGAAGGCAGTAGCTTTAAACCTATTACCAAAAGTCTGGAATCACAAATATATATGCACAAATAATATATTGTTGTGTCTGATTGTGAATGGATACTTCTTTTCTAGAGTAACGAGTCATTAACAGATTTTGAACTATTTTTCATGTTCTGGAAAGATTTGTGCGTTCTCAATTCATTATTTTAGAGAACAGATAAATTCTAGTGAAACATTGTGCGTTTTAATGCGAAAACTGTGTTCACTGGCGCATATTGATATCCACCGACACCAGTCATCAACGTTAGGGATCTCGCTGTTGTAAAGCGTGCAGAATGGTTTCAGATTCTTCAGAAGGATATTGACATATTGTAATGTTCATGTCGATCGAGATTCCAAGGCTGTATTCAGAATGAAGGAGGACTGACATATTGAACATTAGTTTGTGAGTTCGTCGTTTTGTGCAGTCTCACGATTTCTGTTAGGTTCTAACAATATGCCTTTGCTCAACTATCATTGCTATTATTTCTGTTAGGTTCTAACAATATGCCTTTGCTCAACTATCATTGCTATTAAATATCGAGATTTCAAGGCTGTGTTCAGAATGAAGGAGGACTGACATGTTGAACATTACGTTTGTGGGTTTATCATTTTGTGCATTCTCACGATTTCTGTCAGGTTCTAACAATATGTAGCAAGTATATGATCATATATATTGTGTGTTGTCGCGAAAGCATGATTATTTCGAAACCAGATAAAAGTGATTCCAGACTTTTGGTAATAGGTATATATACTAACAAATAAGCTCGGTCTTATGTTGAAGTGATAGTAACAATTGTTATTGCGAGATGACCTCAAAACTCACCACTCAAGAAGTACCGTTTATTTTTAATTCGTACACAAATAACTCGATATATCCACAGGTAAATGCTCCTTCCATTTGGATGCGTATACACAGA
This sequence comes from Terebella lapidaria, assembly GCA_949152475.1. NCBI lineage: Eukaryota > Metazoa > Annelida > Polychaeta > Terebellida > Terebellidae > Terebella > Terebella lapidaria. Next base: position 29,695,218 of record OX424565.1, read on the forward strand.
TCATAATCAAATATAGGAGTTTAGACCTTAGGCTATCACAACACTGATCAGGCAGCACGGATAGGGGCAGAGGGTAATGTAATTGGGTCTGTCCGTTTGTATGTCTGTTTGTTTGTCTGTCTGTCTGTCCGCGCGCATAACTCAAAAACAAATGGTCCGATCTACCTGAAATTCATAGGAATGAAGCGGTATCACCGTGGCTCGGTCCTCCTCATTTTTTGTCAGAATCGAATAAAAAGTGTTGCCATGGCAACGAAAAATGTGAAAATCACATATTTGGCTATAACTCTAGTTCTAATCAGTATTAATTTTTCAAACTAATTTTGTAGTTTTCTCTGGCCAATTCCCGATCCTATGGTGTACGACCGATGGTCGTACGACGAAAAGTCTCCATTATCGCCCAATGTCGAAAAATTGGGGGTCACGATTTCGGTTATTTTTGGCCAGCGACGTTTCAGTGCAAATTTCTGTGCTCAAAGGCAAACGGTCCGATCGATTTGAAATTTATAGGGCTGGAGAGCTATGATAGTGGCTCAATCCATTTCCAATTTTGCCAAAATCGGGTGAAAACGGTTGCCATGGCAACGGAAAAAAAGAAAATCACATAATTGGCTCTAACTCCGGTTCTCCTTGATATTAATGTTTCCAACTATTTTTGTATTTTTCTTTGGTCAATTCCCGATCGTTTGGTGTACGATTGATGGTCGTACGACGAAAAGTCTCCATAATCGCCCAATGTCGAAAAATTGGGGGTCACGAATTCGGTTATTTTTGGCCAGCAACGTTTCAGTGCAAATGTCTACGCTCATAACTCGAAGGCACACGGTCCGATCGATTTGAAATTTACAAGCCTGGAGTGTTATGGTAGTAGCTCAGTCCCTGTCAAATGTTGCCAAAATCGGGTGAAAACGGTTGCCATGGCAACGGAAAAAATAAAATCACATAATTGGCTCTAACTCCGGTTCCACTTGATAATAATTTTTCCAACTATATTTGTATTTTTCTTTGGCCAATTCCCGATCGTTTGGTCTACGATTGATGGTCGTACGACGAAAAGTCTCCATTATCGCCCAATGTCGAAAAACTGGGGGTCACAATTTCGGTTATTTTTGGCCAGCGACGTTTCAGTGCAAATGTCTGCGCTCATAACTCAAAGGCAAATGGTCCGATCGATTTGAAATTTATAAGGCTGGAGTGCTATGGTAGTGGCTCAGCCCCTTTCAAATTTTGCCAAAATCGGGTGAAAACGGTTGCCATGGCAACGGAAAAAAGAAAATCACATAATTGGCTTTAACTCCGGTTCTCCTTGATATTAATGTTTCCAACTATTTTTGTATTTTTCTTTGGTCAATTCCCGATCGTTTGGTGTACGATCGATGGTCGTACGACGAAAAGTCTCCATAATCGCCCGATGTCGAAAAATTGGGGGTCACGAATTCGGTTATTGTTGGCCAGCGACGTTTCAGTGCAAATGTCTGCGCTCATAACTCGAAGACACACGGTCCGATCGATTTGAAATTTACAAGCCTGGAGTGTTATGGTAGTAGCTCAGTCCCTGTCAAGTGTTGCCAAAATCGGGTGAAAACGGTTGCCATGGCAACGGAAAAAATAAAATCACATAATTGGCTCTAACTCCGGTTCTACTTGATATTAATTTTTCCAGCTATTTTTGTATTTTTCTTTGGCCAATTCCCGATCGTGTGGTCTACGATTGATGGTCGTACGACGAAAAGTCTCCATTATCGCCCAATGTCGAAAAACTGGGGGTCACGATTTCGGTTATTTTTAGCCAGCGACGTTTCAGTGCAAGTGTCTGCGCTCATAACTCAAAGACAAACGGTCCGATCGATTTGAAATTTATAAGGCTGGAGTGCTATGGTAGTGGCTCAGTCCCTTTCAAATTTTGCCAAAATCGGGTGAAAACGGTTGCCATGGAAACGGAAAAAAGAAAATCACATAATTGGCTATAACTCCGGTTCTAATCAATATTACATTTTCAACCTATTTTTGTATTTTTCTTTGGCCAATTCCCAATCGTATGGCGTACAATCGATGGTCTTAAGACAAAAACTCAATTATCGCCTCAGGTCGAAAATTTGGGGTCACGATTCTATGACTTGTAAGTGTTCTGAGATTCGAGACCATATTGTGAAGCCAGTTATCAATTTATTTAAACCGTTTTCGTTCATAAAATGTGCCTTGATAATATAAACATTACGGTGAAATTTTACAGTTTAATATTGAACTATGAGGCCAAGGTCACAGAAGAGGTCAAAATCGAAAAGTTGCAATAACTCCGTTTATATACATGATTAATTTTCCCTAATATTTTTGTATTTTTCTGTGATCAATTCTCCATCATTTGCTATATGACCAATGGTCGTACGATCAAAATTCCCCATTATCGCCCAAGGTTGAGAATGTAAGGGTCATCAGCTGAAATTACCGATTCATAATATTACAAGTAGTAATAATTCAGAAAACACTGAAGATATTCAATAGAATATTTTACGCAATATAAATCTGGGTGAGTCATTCATTCAAGAATTCATTCTGTGGTCGAGAATGTGGTCAAAATAGAGAAATCGCAGGAACTCTACTTTTATCAATGATTAATTCTCCCATGATTTTTCTATGGCTAATTACCGACCATTTGATATATGACCAATTGTCGTATGACCATAATCCCTGATTATCGCCCACATTGAAAATACAAAGGTTATTAGCTTCAATTTTAGTGACTAAATATGAAGGGCGAGGGTCTGCAATCTCTGATTGTCTCGTTTCTAATGTACACCTGATGCAATTATGCAAATGAACAATGATGACATCACTGAAGTCAATCAAACAAAATGAGCACATTCAAACCAGTACTGCATAATATTAAAAACATGGACATAATTTTCGTTACAGGAAATGACTCAAGTCTTTGATAGCTAATTATGATGTTCGACTGATATGCAATTATAGTAATTGATGAGGTCCAAGAAAATGCATACTGGTTGAAAAAATGTAATAAAAATGACAATATCTTTTCTGTTGAGTAATAACTTACATGATCAGGAAAGCTGTTTTCCGTGATGTGAGTACATAAAAGTCATACATTCTGGTTAGGCTCCAATGTGTTATATTGTTTCCTCAACACCATACCAACCTCTTGGGTATATCGTGGTAATTGTGAATTATATTTACATGGGCATTATGATATGTATGTCATGATGTTCTCGAATGTATGACAGGGAATATTATTCTAAGTGATTTATATCCTAGGTTGAAGATTGATTAAAATTCTAACCTGTCGTTTGTATATAACATGTATATGGCATATGAGATGATTTCACTTTTTAGGCTACCGGACCTATGGTCCGATAACCTATTGGAATGGCGTTGCGTCCGTCGTCCTTCTTTTTCAAGGTCAAAGAATAAAATGGCTCATATCTCGCTTTTTATCGACTTTACAACTTGAGAATCAATTGTAGACAGATAGGAAATGATATATCCTGAATATTGTCATGACATCGAATTTCATCTTTTGACCTCATTATCAAGGTCAGAGCACAGAATGGCTAATATCTCGCTTATTATCAACTATACAGATTAGGAATCCATTGTGGACATATAGGAAATGGTATATCCTGAATACTGTCGTGATCTTGAATTTGAATTTTGACCTCATTTTCAAGGACAACTTGGACAACTTAAGCTTCTATTGTGGAGATACATCAAATAATATATACTGAATATTCAGATGACCTTCAATTTTCAAGGTCACAGGACATAATGGCTAATCATGCTAATATCTCTCTTATTACTGTATTTACAGGTTAGTAATCAATTGTGAACATCATATACATGTATGATGAATACTCTCGTGATTTTAATTTCGACCGTGACCTTATTTTCAAGGCCACAGGACAAAATAGCTATTATATATTGTCCGGTAACTTATCTTAGCCCTTGGGCTAATTTTTTCTATAGTCAATGTTCCTTCTCTAAAAAAAATCATTCATATGTCACCAGCTTATCTAGATTATTTTCATTTATGTACAAATCATTACATTCAACTCGGGAACAGGGAACAATACATTTATATCTGCCGACTTGGTAATATAATTATATTTTCATTGCATTTGATTTGTTATGTTTTTTTGTCATTTGTTTAGCATTATTTCACATTTACATACTATACAAACAATGATGTTTTTTCTATGAATGCTCGGTTATCATACCCTCCGAAGAATAGAATCAAATTCCAATCTCAGTAGCCTTTTGGCTTGTGATTTGGTACTCATGTACTTGTCATAAATCTATTCCACGGTGTTTGTTTGAGATTTCTAAATTATGTTCACATGTTGTTGGGCAGTTGTATGCTAATTCCATCAGGTGTACAGTACAAACCACTACATTTACCACACTGTCTGCCTTGATGACGCCAGTGTGTCTTTGGATAAAGTATTTGGTCGGGCTTTGTTTCTATTGCAAAAAATATTGTATTCTACGTTCATTTTTGGCATCATCAAAATTTGGTTGTATTGGTGGTAATAGATTGATACTTACATCATATATATACAGCTATACACATCGTAACAGTGGTATATTTAGAGCTAGACGCACATTGAACTGTTTTGTTGATATTTCTGTGATATAAAGCTCTACATTCCACACACTGAAGACAACCGAAATTGCAAGTATACCTCATTAATCCTATAAAAGGAAATTACAATGCTATGAAACATGGCAACTATCAATGATACGTATTGAATGCAAAATATCGATCTAGTATGCGAAAAATGATACGATAATTACTATCATAGTCAATATCCTGCAAATGTCAAATACAATGCTATGTAAAATTGAATTTTGATTGTATTTCACAATTATGGATGCAGAATAACGATCTAGTATGCTCAAAATGATACGATAATTTCTATCATTGTCAATATCTTCAACTGTTCCAGTTTTTAGATTTTACACTCTCTCGAAACCTCTTATGATTTCGGAGTTTTGTTTTCAGCGAATGCTTTCAGTGATGAGCTCACTGTAAATTGTTCTGTCCACTGAACGATACGCAAACTGACACACGAAAACACGAGTATACCACTATACTTCTGCGAGGACTGTTGAGCGTTCATTGTGTCAGATGAATAAACAAAAGACTCGCCCAAGTGGACAAACACGCTACTTGATCCTGGCTGTGTTGCTCTTAGCTGCAGCTGGCTACCTCGTGGTGGTAATGCAGAGTGACGACAATAGCTTCACCGAAGACGGTAGCTTCAATGCAGGTCAGATTTTTCGAAGTGATGTATTTGTGTTTAGTTGGAGTCAATTTTAAAATCAGCCAAATTTAGCATTCTTGTTTGTAGCTTCAATGCAGGTCAGATTTTTCGAAGTGATGTATTTGTGTTTAGTTGGAGTCAATTTTAAAATCAGCCAAATTTAGCATTCTTGTTTGTCACACAAACTTGAAAGTACATCTCGAAATATATAGGAAATATGCACAGTTCGACAACCGATACTCAGAATATTGCCGTTATCCGTGCATGAAAACGGTGGATCGACCTGTCTACATTGTCGGTTGCCACAGTATCTCGACAAATACCAATGACGTCATGAGACTGTGTGTCGAACTCGCCTGCTAGGCGGGCCGCTTTGAGGAATAAAAAATGATGCGAAATAGACTGGCCCCGAATACGTGGCTTATTTCTGCCAAAATTAGATTATTTGCGTTAAAACATGTTTCAGATATAAATATTTTAAATACACACGTAAATGTTCACTTCGTGAAGCAAACGTTTCCTACACGAAGCAATAGTTTCCTACGCAGAGCAAATGTTTCTTACACGAAGCAAATTGTTTCCTACACAGAGCAGAATAATGTTTTCTTCAAGTAAATAGTTTGCTTGGCGTAGCAAATGTTTCTTTCGCGGAGCAAACGTTATCTACACAAAGCAAATAGTTTACTACGTGGAGCAAATGTTTTTTTCACGAAGCAAATAGTTTACCACGTGGAGCAATTGTCCTTTAATTTTCAACTTCTTTTACGAAGAGGAAACTTTTCAGTTCATGTATAAAAGGTTTCTTAGGCGTAGAAAATATTGATTTTTTTTTATTAGAAAAAGGATATTGTCAATTTCTTTTATTTAATGATAAAATAACTATACTGTTGATGACTGAACAAATATTTAACTAGACGCCAAGGCCTGAAGATGCCTTGGGGCATTTTGTGTGAGTTGTATTCCTACCTAACATATACCTAAGAGACCACGTCTAGAACCATGATGACTCTGAACTGTCCGTGGTCAAAGTTCAAGTGACATACCCCGCCCTTAGGCATCTTGGCGTTTCGCTCTACGACGGACCATTTCTGAGATACAGCAAACAGGAAGTGCTGAGTCGGCGAAAAAACAAATCGACACCAGAAGTCGTCTCGACCCAAGATACCCTCTAGACTAGTTTGTCTAGTACCAGAAGGCCGGAATTGAGCTCCGTTTCGCTCTACGACTCACCGTTTCCGAGATACGACCAAACAGGAAGTCCCGAGTCGGAGAAAATAAATTCGACACCAGGGCTTGTCTCGACCCAAAATACCCATAAGCCTAGTTTGTCTAGTGCCAGGAGGCCAGAATTGAGCTCCGTTTCCATGTATGATGCACCGTTTCCGAGATACGGCCAAACAGGAAGTGCCGATTCAGCGAAAAAAAAAATCGACACCAGGGGTCGTCTCGACCCAAAATACCCACTAGACTAGTTTGTCTAGTGCCAGAAGGCCGAAATTGAGCTCCGTTTCGCTCTACGACGCACAGTTTCCGAGATATGGCCAAACAGGAAGTGCCGATTCAGCGAAAAAAAAAAGGCCTGGCAGGGGTCGTCTCGACCCAAAATACCCACTAGACTAGTTTGTCTAGGGCCAGGAGGCCGAAATTGAGCTCCGTTTCGCTCTACGACGCACAGTTTCTGAGATACGGCCAAACAGGAAGTGCCGAGTCGGCGAAAATAAATTCGACACCAGGGGTCGTCTCGACCCAAGATACCGACTAGACTAGTTTGTCTAGTGCCAAAAGGCCGGAATTGAGCTCCGTTTCGCTCTACGACGCACCGTTTCTGAGATACGGCCAAACAGGAAGTGCCGAGTCGGCGGGAGAAAAATCGACTTAGGGTTTAGGGTTTAGGGTTCGGATTAGGATTAGTGTTCTTCCTTGGTGGTATATGAACTCCCATGCAAAGAATACTTGCCATTGCATGAATACTTTTTGAGTTATCGCTCGGAACCCAAGTCTCAAAATCAACCTTGATTTCATCCTCACGGACCTCACAAACCCCGGAGCCGCCTCCAAAACAATAGGGGTCTTCCATGTAATATTTCGGACCAGTGGTGTAAATTTGGACAAGATCCGTTCAGGCGTTCCCGAGTTATTGATCGGAAACCAAAACGGCGGAAAGTGAAAAAAAAAGAAGAAGAAAAAAAAAACCCAGACAAAACCATAAGGGCATTTCGGGCCGAAATGCCCTAATAAAAGAATATAGCACTGTACCTTCAAACTGACGCCATGATCTCTTGTCTCTTAGACTCATCATGTGATCTCTGGAAAAAGCATGGCATGTGCAGAAATACTGACTGAACCCCGACGACACCTTTTTTGGAACTTTAAACGCGGAACTTTAAACTTAGAACTCGTTTTCGGGTGCCCCAAATAAATGTCATTATTTTCGGGTGCCCCAAATAAATGTCATTCGAGATTGAAGTAAGAAAGAAAAAAAAGTTGAACTTTGTAAAGTTTCACAAGCATTGCGTAGATTGATACTATGCTATCGAGGGCTTCTTGGTTTTACCATTTGTACATGCTACAGGCGAAAAGTTGAGCAATGTGGGCCCTGCTACACATGCATCCCTAAGTAAAGAATAGATTGGATGGCTCGAAAAGCCACACTGTCAAGTGAAGTCTTGGGAGATGGGCCTGTGATCGGCTCATGGTACCAATCAGAAATCTTAATTTTTTTGCTTACAGTCAGCATATTTGATCACCAGTTCTGGACAAAAATTTAGCGCTTTAAAGGGTCTTGCAAGAACCCAACACATGGTCGTTTCTCAGAGGGAGTCAGCCCCAAGATCGACCTGTGCTATCTTACACGTATTACCACGAGAGCTTTACAGCCAAAAATACCAGCACTCTGACAATTACAGTACCTTCCAGCTACAGCGACTGTAAACAACAAAACACTCCGAGGGTAGTGCTGTGAAGTGGTGCACGGACAGTGTAGGCTTGTAATCATTTCACATATGAACTGATACATCTCATTAAGTCCAAAAATCGAACTTACATACCGAAGATGGCAGCTTATCTATGCAAAGTATATGATCTCCCAAGATGAGCTATATCAGCCGCTGGTACACATGAGCTATACCTTAGAAGACAAGATCCCCAAGTTGTACGTGTGCAATTTGTCATTTCAATAATAAACCTACTATCGTCTTTAGCATTAATTATGGCTCTCACACCCTATTATGATAAGGGCGTTCAATCAAAGAATAATGCAGAATGACATTTGTTCCATATGTATTTGTTTGGGGGAAGATAGTGTGTATTATGCCAGCTATTCTTTGGTGGCAGATTGGTGTAATATTGTATTCCCACCATTCGGTTCAAGCTCCATTTTCATTTTCTCAGAAAACTTTCTCATAGGTCATATATGAAAAAGAATATATCAGTAGGTTGTTATTTGTACCACAATGTAACATGAGCATTGCAATAGTAACAGCAACAATATAATTGATGTTTGTTTATGTAACCTTTACAGAACTTGATGAATTACAAGATAAATCCAAAGCCAAAAATATCGACGAAGACAATGGTGATATCCAATACACCAACATGGAGGATTCCAGTCAGGATGCCCCAGAAATGATCATGAGGAATTCAGATGACACAGAATCATCACATATTCCCAAATCATTGGATGATGATGAAATCCAGTCCACGCGAATGTCACGCCTCAGAGATGCATGCAATAAAAATCCTGGCGTCAAACTTTCAAAAGCCAGAAATTATCTTGTGGCGGATGATCGGAACAAAAGCCTTGGATGTCTGATCCCAAAGGCAGGGTCAAAGTCGTGGCTACAGTACATGGTCCATTCTAAAAACGGCACCGTGATCTGGAAGATCAGGGACAACGATTATCTAAAAAATTATGGACTCCAAATTATGACCTCTCTTTCCATTGACAAAATTGTAAATAATTTCAGAAACTACGTAAAGTATTTAATCGTAAGACACCCGCTTCAAAGACTTGTTTCTGGATACTATGAGGTGTTTCATGTTAGAAAACAATTCAATCGTAACAATATAACTTTCGCGGATTTTGCTAATCGCGTCCCATCAGGTGAACTGAAGGACGGGAGTGGGCACTGGGCGGTTTACTCTAAGCAGTGTACAATGTGCAATCCGAAATTAGAGTATGACATCATCCTCAAGCAGGAAACTTTGGATCAGGATACAAGAGCTTTGAATAAGCTAATCGGTCTTCCAGATATCTCGGTACTAGTCGGTCATCAGAACCCTCAATTTAGGCAAGGAAACTATAAGTATGATGCAATTCTGAAGGAATACCAGGATAAACATCCAACGAACATGAAGGCTCTACTGGCAGTGTACCAGCCGGATATGGACATCTTTGGTTATGACTGGGATTGGGATCAGGGAAAAAGTTCATGCACGCCATGTGAAAACCACAAAATGTCTTGTTGTTGAGATCTGTAATTCGAACTCAGGAAAACGGCTGATCAGTAAACTATATAAACTCTATACTGTATGTCAAATTATAGCAACTGCCTTTGAAACATTTTTGTGGTAACTGTACACCGCTAAGTTACTTATCGATTACGTCACATTATTCACCCCTTCATGTGTATATCTTGGAATATATGGTGCATTATGCCAGATACTCTTCTTGTGGCAGATAGGTGTAATATTGTATTCCCACGTTTCGGTTTAAGCTCCATTTTCATTTTCTCAACAAACTTTTTCATAGGTCATATATGAAAAAGAATTTATCAGTAGGTTGTTATTTGTACCCCCAATATACCATGTACATTGCAATAGCAACAGCAATAGAATAATAGATGTTTGTTTATTTTACCTTTACAGAACTTGATGAATTAAAATATAAATTCAAAGCCAAAAATATCGACTAAGACAATGGTGATATTCAATACACCAACATTGAGGATTCTAGTGGGAATGCCCCAGAAATGATCATGAGGAATTCAGATGACACAGAATCATCACATATCCCCCAATCATTGGATGATGATGAAATCCAGTCTACACGAATGTCACGCCTCAAAAATGCATGCAACAGAAACCCTGGTGTCAAACTTTCAAAAGCCAGAAATTATCTTGTGGGGGATGATCGGAACAAAAGCCTGGGATGTATGATCCCAAAGGCATGGTCGAAGATGTGCCTACAGTACATGGTCCATTCCAATAATGGCACTGTAATTTCGAGGATCATTGACAACGATTATCTAAGAATTTATGGACTCCAAATTATGACCTCTCATTCCATCGATAAAATTGTAAACAATTTTAGAGGTTACGTGAAGTATTTGATCGTAAGACACCCGCGTCAAAGACTTGTTTCTGGATACTATGAGGTGGTCCATGTTAGAAAACAGTTCAATCGTCACAATGGGACGGGAGTGGGCACTGGGTGGTTTACTTTAGGCAGTGTACAATATGCAATCCGAAATTAGAGTATGATATCATCCTCAAGCAGGAAACTTTGGATCAGGATACAAGAGCTTTGAATAAGCTAATCGGTGTTCCATATATTCGGGTACTAGTCGGTCATCAGAACCCTCAATTTAGGCAAGAAAACTGTAAGTATGATGCAATATTGAAGAAATACCAGGACAAACATCCGAATAACACGAAGGCTCTACTGGCAGTGTACCAGCCTGGTATGGACATCATTGGCTATGACTTGGATTGGGATCAGGGAAAAAGTTCATGCACGCCATGTGAAAACCACAAAATGTCTTGTTGTTAAAGACCAATAATTGAAACTGAGAAAAATAGCTGACCAGTAAACAAACGTTCGTGAGAGCTGTGCAAAAAATGGTGAATTATCATGTGAAATAAGCCCAAAATTGAATGCACAATACAACCATAAGACATGTGACAGTGGATAGCATCAACGAAAGTCGGTCTGGGTGTAAAACTGTGGGAATTTCTCCTCAGAAAGGAGACTTTGTGCTTGTGATTTTGAACAGCTGAGCAATAATATCCACGCTGACATTTCCCATACAAATTGACAAATGGGATGTGAACAATATCGATTTGTATATGATGTGAACAAAATATTCGCGTCCAGAAATTTCGTTTTTCAATTAAAAACGCGAAAATTGCGAATATTTTTGGAGGCGAAAAATTAAGGGGTTTACAATGTGTTTGCAGCACGCCTGTCCGAAATTCGTCAAATCGTGGAGTACTGGGAGGACGAGGGGTGGGGGAGGGGGAGTTGGTGGCTACCGACATAATACTCAACCGACACCAACTTCAACGCTCCAACATCACCAATCATGTGGTTGTATTTCAACGGTGGTTTGGAGGTGTTCACATTGGGTTCAAGAGATTTGATATAATCAAATAGGTCACAAAAGATGTCATCCAATCCTCTTTGACGATTGATGTTTGCTCACGAGGTACTGGATTAAGGTGGTACCCTACCTTTGGACCTGGTCAGAGGAGCTGAAATTTGAATTTCATTTGATTTTCAGACTTTTAACATGTTTAAAAAAAATCATCAATATGACATTGTGCATGCGAAAACAGAAAGTTGGGAACACAATTTCTATTCTGTATGGAATTATGGGTAATTTTACTCGAAAAATACCACCAAAAGATGACATTTTTGACCATTTTCACTAAAATCAATATCTAATAAAATCATGTGAATAAATTCCTCTGCCATTTTGTTTATTTATCAACAAACCGCTGTGTTTGTTTTTGAAACAAAAAGTATGGGGGTCACCATGCTAGTTTATTTGTTAGAGATTGTTAAGTCAGAGTGAATTCATACAAATTTTCAGCAAATTTAGGTGAAGCCTCTTATTCTTGCTTCATATGAATGCCTTTAGAGGAAAAATTAGCATGGTGACCCCCATTTTTTTGTATGAAAAACATACACAGAAGTTTGTTGATACATAAACAAATTTTCAGTAAAATCTATTCACAAGCTTTCATTGAATATTGATTATAAGTAAAATGGCAAAAAAGAACCCATTCTGCTGGTATTTTGGGGGTGAAATTACCCTTAATTCCACATTAGAGAGAATACTTGATCCCAACTTACTGTTTTCGATTGCACAATGTCATACTGATGATTCTTTAAAAGTCTGAAATCATCAAACGAATTTCACATTTTAGCCCCTCTGCTTGGATCGAAAGGGGGCGAACATCCTTAAACACGACCTACACCTCCCCTCCATCCATGCAACCTAGTCAGGTACCAACGCCCTTCCACCTAGCTTGGCCCACATACGAAAATGTAACTACCACAAGCCACTTATGGACACACATCAACAGATCATGAATAGTTACCCATCCTCCATCAATATCTCAAACGATACCCCCGTGTAAAGGACCCCCGAATTTTGTGACACAGGCTCAGTCAACCTAAGGTGCAGCCAATATGAAAATATGACTCCCAGCACCAGGCGGTTCTGGTCAGAGATACACCCTAGAGAATATCTCTATCCGGTCTTCTCCCCTCCACCCAACAAAGGCATTGATTGCACCCAGATATCGACACCTGCCCGGAATCAATCAGCAACGAACTATCCACTCCCACCTCCAACCTTCCAGCCCACCTCATTACAACGACCACAATAACTGGGAGGTAACCACATAATCTTCACGACCTGGCGTGGTCAGTGTCACAGTATATCAAATATCATGGCAAGTATATCAAATATCATGGCAAGTTGAAAATCTCCTAAATTATGACAAGGAGACATACTGTGAAAAATCCCCACGACAAGACGTCATATCATGAAAAACATATTCATATGATGTCTTACTCTGGGAAACGGTAAGACATGTTCACATTATATTTTTTCATGGTAAGATGCAGTGTTGTGATAATTTTCATGGTTACACGTCTTGTCAAGATGGTTTCTTGCTTTTCACAACATGGCAGTGTGCCATGATATTTATGACGATGAAGCAACTGGTAGGTTGTGAAAGAATTATGTGGTTACGTGGACGATCAATTAACGCTTTCATACATCATACGATGAAAACGATGAAGCGCAAGATGTATATGGGTGTTTTGGTGCGTGTGTGTGAGTGGGTGTATATAGGTGGATGTGTGTTTAGGTGTGTGAGTTTAGTTTGGGTGTTTTCAGGTGTGTGCTTGTGTATTGGGGGTGGTATGTATGGGGGATGCGGGTGAAAACAGTGGATAAACGTACGATATTACAATTTTAAGAGAATCGTTGCTTATCACAGAGATATGACAAGAATAGATGCATCCACGAATATGAGCAATTTCATTCATTTTGAATAAACAGATGATGGGATCCAATGTAGATTCAGATGGTTGTATTATTTTCTTATTGTCACTCTCTGTCTGATTGTGTTGACATTGTAACGATTTGCATAAGGGTTTGTGGATAACATTTTTATTGTTTATGATGATGAATGCCTTTGTATACACTGGTTCTATACAGTGGGCACGTTTCGTTGAGTTTATTTCACACTATTCGCACTTTGATAACGTCGTCAAGGCTGAACATTTTTAAAAATAAGATTGTGAATACAGAGAAAACGCTACGATATATCCCCATATATATGATCGACTGTTCTACGAGTCGGCAATTAAACCATGTTGATGTATGTTCACACACGGAACTCGACTTCTGATGTCTACTAGGGTAGTTTCACCAGTCCGTCTATTCTCATCGTCGTACTCCAATAGTCGGAGTCGTTAAGGGACCGCGCATAAAACCGCAAAATTGTCATTTCCAATGCACGGTTAGACTGCCTGGGAAATGTTTCGGACCAATGTTGGTATATATATGTTGCCCGATGCGTACGGTGTATATACATATATACTAGTACATGGAGTACGTTCTCACTACCTGTATCTTGTATGGCATCGTATTGTCACTGCGCCTGGAGAATGAAATGCATGAGTAGTACTCGTTTTGATAGTCACGATTGTCCTATTGCTCATTGTGCCTACAGAAGATTATATCGCACAGCTGGTGAGGATCGATGGAATTCATCTCTTACACACATTATATACTTTCTCGTGCACAATAGGCTCAAGCCAATGTATACCTATTATTTGTTTTGATTATTTTCTGGAGAATACAACACGAGTGTTATAAATTGTTGGTTTGTGGACCCCGCAGAACATGTTCGCTTCAATTATTATATTCGTCTCTGGTTTTGACCTAAAAATATGCGATAATTTTGGCGGATATCCATGTAAATTGATGGAATTGTTGTAGTCAAAAGTTTTGATTTATGAAATCAGTCTATAGTGCACGTAGGCTGAATAATCCAGTGTAGATATAATTGATACTTATAAAAGATAGGGAAATATATATCCATAACTTGAATGCAGTAAACAAATGCAGACTCATTGACATGTTTTGACTTTGTAAAAGTCATTTTGAATATATTGTAACGGGTTCTTCACCCTTCTGTGACGTCTTGATGAACCGGTTTTCTAGGGAGGTGGGTGAGTTGTTATTTAACCGGAGCTGAAACGGTAAAACTCCGGGAAACTGCTACTGCTGTACGGTTGAACTCCGGCTAGAAGTCTCTGAAGGTTGGTAGCGTGGTCTGGAATGGACCTCTTAACCGTTGTCCGACTGCCAATCTGCAACTGTTCTTGTAAAGTAAGAATCCGGAGGCGTTTCCGTCTCCGGGTACTGCAACTGCTCCGTCGGAATACCGCTTTACTGCAACAGCTCCGTCGTTTTCCGCCTTACTGTAACTGTGACTGCACCTGGAAAAGAGAATCCGGGAACGTTGCCGTTTCCGAATACTGCAACCGCTCTGCCAGGTTACGCCTCACTGCAAACTGCTCCGGTTGGCTCCGCCTCACCGCAACCTGCGACTGCACCTGAAATGGAGAATCTCGGAAGTGTTCTCACTTCCGGTTACCGCAACCGCTCCGTCAGGTACTGCCTCTGCTACTCCGTCGTCCGGTACCGCCTCTGCAACTGCTTCGTCGTTCCCGTCTCTGCAACTGCTCCGTCCGGTACCGCCTCCGTAGTTGCTCCGTTGAATTCCACCTCCGTCTCCGTCTCCTTCCTTGGTGATCTGGGTTCTTGGATCACCCTAAGACGTCGTTACAACTTTGTACAATATTGTAACGGTTTTGGGGGTGTTCCCAAAAGTTTCCCCTAGGTAATTCTAGCAGTATTTGGTGATATTACGGTTAAATAACCGTTTATTGAATTGTATATGTGTTTAAAGGTTCATTCGGTTCCGTATTGGTGATATTTAGAAGGTTTTCCGTCTTGGAACTTAGTATATTTTTGATGTTGGTAAAGCCGGAGACGGAGCCGGAGACGGAGACGGAACCGGAGACGGAGTCGGAACAATGGAGTACAAAAACGTAATGACGTTATTTCCGGAAGGTCATGTGATCAGCCTCGTTTTCGGTTTAAAAGGTGACGTGTCAGCCACTGATTGGTTCTAGAGTGTTTTTAGAAATTACGGAAAAATCAGTGTTTTGGCGGACTATGACGTCTCAATAGGTTGGTCACGTGACGTGGGTCTCAGGTCTATAAAAGCCCCCGCTTCACAGCGGACGGCGGAGTTGGTGTCCTGACGTCGACCCGTGCAGACCCCTTCTCCCATAGCAGAGTACTCCCTTGCTCCGGCTTAGGTCATACCGGATGATAGCAGTTATGTCTTCCGACTGTACACTTAGAAAATAAACATGAAAACTTCAACCGAGTTGTTTTTCCGTGTTTGTTAGGGAACTGGAATTTATGATAAAGTTAGTTCACCGGAAAAGAAAGTAATACGGAGAAAAGGGAGATAAGTCCACAGTCGGTTAAGACAAAGTTGTAACGACGTCTTAGGGTGATCCAAGAACCCAAATCACCAAGGAAGGAGTAGGAGACGGAGGTGGAATTCAACGGAGCGACTACGGAGGTGGTACCGGACGGAGCAGTTGCAGAGACGGGAACGACGAAGCAGTTGCAGAGGCGGTACCTGAAGACGGAGTAGCAGAGGCAGTACCTGACGGAGCGGTTGCGGTAACCGGAAGTGAGAACACTTCCGAGATTCTCCATTTCAGGTGCAGTCGCAGGTGGCGGTGAGGCGGAGCCAACCGGAGCAGTTTGCAGTGAGGCGGAACCTGGCAGAGCGGTTGCAGTATTCAGAAATGGCAATGTTCCCGGATTCTCTATTCCAGGTGCAGTCGCAGTTGCAGTAAGGCGAAAACGACGGAGCTGTTGCAGTAAAGCGGTATCCCGACGGAGCAGTTGCAGTACCCGGAGACGGAAACGCCTCTGGATTCTTACTTTACAGGTGCAGTTGCAGATTAGCAGTCAGACAACGGTTAAGAGGTCCATTCCAGACCACGCTACCAACCTTCAGAGACTTCTAGCCGGAGTGCAACCGTACAGCAGTAGCAGTTTCCCGGAATTTTATCGTTACAGCTCCGGTTAAATAACAACTCACCCACCTCCCAAGAAAACCGGTTTATCAAGACGTCACAGAAGGGTGAAGAACCCGTTACAATATATTCATGCCGAATACATCATGCACATAGTGAGGGGAACTATATTAAACCTGATAACTCAACGACTGCAGCCTTGTTCATATCTTAAGAGAATCTATAACAATAACGGTTAATATTAATGTAATTAACACCAACAAAAAGTGTATGATGCCAATGAAAAACCAATGAAAATGGAACACTTAGCAGAATCAAAGCCCAATCAAACATGTCACTCCAGAAATACACTGGAGTCATCAGGGAAAACAGTGTGTAATGTGTATCCTGGTCCCTCATACTCTTACACCTGATCGAATTATAGACTAGCATACAGTTGTTCAATAACTTATGAAAACTAATCCATAACAAACCCATCAATTAAGTGTATGATAAGTCCATAAGTACCGAATCTCAAGCCAAAACGCCACTGACTTGATGCCGTTAGACTGTTTCGGGGTGCATGTGGGGGCCTACATGCTTTTAAAGGCATCAACAGATGAACTACAGTTACCGTCTATTACTATACATATTCGCACACTCAGTGTATGAAATAAATATCCAAACACATTTGCAGTGAACAGTGTCAATGCAGTGAGACATGAGTTTTTGACACGGTCCCGTTCCAGTGATTGACTCGGAGTCGTACCTACGACTATAAAATAGTCGTGCTGGTGAAACTACCTTAATATACCGTTATGTAACGAGCTGCTATCATTGACATAATGCAATCTTGTCAGGCATGATACCAGGCACAAGTAGACCTATGCATGTTCGAAGATTAAATGACTGCCAAAAAAGAAGACATGTTTACGATTATGTGAAAACATCACAACATTATGACATATATTATATTCAGGATATATTCAGCAACCTACAGCAAAAACAACAACATACAAAATGGACTGGAGTGGAGACATTTTGACAGTTAGCGGCATCACCCGATCGAGAGGTGGTGGCATCATGTTCAAAGCTGGACTAATTAAGGATTGAGGAGTTGAGGATTGACTAATTGAGGAGTAATTAAGGAGATAGAATAAATTAAGATAACGGGAAAATTGGAGCCAGTTTTTTTCGGCTGCACTCGGCGTTTGCTCCAAAGAGAGTAGATATAATAATAATAATGTCAAGTTTTTATATAGCGCTTTTTCAGGAACCTGCTCAAAGCACTTGAAAATTATTACCCCCGATATATGGCCAGGAACCACTTTCCGACTCCCTGGGGTCCATAGACAATCACCTATGTAAGTAAGTATCAATCTATTACCACCAATACAGCCACATTTTGATGATTCCAATAACAAACATAAAACACAACATTTTGCAATAGAAACAAAGCCCGACCAATTACTATATCAAAAGACACACTGGCGTCATCAGGGGCAGACAGTGTGGTAAATGTAGTTGTTTCTACTGTACACATGATGGAATTAGTATACAACTGCCCAACAACCTATGAAAATAATTTAGAAATCCGAAACAAACCCCATGGTATAGATATATGACATGTACATAAGTACCTAATCACAAGCCAAAAGGCTACTGAGTTGATGGTATCCTCAGGGAAAGACTTAACGTCCACCAGCAGTGACACCGGCTCAGTGGTATGAATGTAAGTATCAATCTATTACCACCAATACAGCCAAATTTTGATGATTCCAATAACAAACATAAAACACAACATTTTGCAATAGAAACAAAGCCCGACCAATTACTATATCAAAAGACACACTGGCGTCATCAGGGGCAGACGGTGTGGTAAATGTAGTTGTTTCTACTGTACACATGATGGAATTAGTATACAACTGCCCAACAACCTATGAAAATAATTTAGAAATCCGAAACAAACCCCATGGTATAGATATATGACATGTACATGAGTACCTAATCACAAGCCAAAAGGCTACTGAGTTGATGGTATCCTCAGGGACAGACTTAACGTCCACCAGCAGTGACACCGGCTCAGTGGTATGAATGTAAGTATCAATCTATTACCACCAATACAGCCAAATTTTGATGATTCCAATAACAAACATAAAACACAACATTTTGCAATAGAAACAAAGCCCGACCAATTACTATATCAAAAGACACACTGGCGTCATCAGGGGCAGACGGTGTGGTAAATGTAGTTGTTTCTACTGTACACATGATGGAATTAGTATACAACTGCCCAACAACCTATGAAAATAATTTAGAAATCCGAAACAAACCCCATGGTATAGATATATGACATGTACATGAGTACCTAATCACAAGCCAAAAGGCTACTGAGTTGATGGTATCCTCGGGGACAGACTTAACGTCCACCAGCAGTGACACCGGCTCAGTGGTATGAGTGTGAAATAATACGCTGTTACTGAGGCGATATACACGATATCATGCCGAGCGTCAGCGAGGCGTGATGATCGTGTATATCGCCGAGGGGTGACAGTGTATTATTTGTCATACATACCATGTAAAACCGACTGTTTTTATTGCCAAAAACGACCAGAACCTCCCCAAATAATGTGGAATGGTCCTCATATCGCCCCTAGAGCGGGATATGAACAATGGACTCGCCCGTCTCGCTTCACTTCAGCAAGGCCTGTACATGTGAGACATACGTCCGCTCCACACGTAAGAGCAATACATAACCTAGACCAGGTGGCGCCAGTGTTACCTGGTATCGACACCATTTTTATGTTCTATATCCTGGCTATGACAAGGGAATGAATTTCGTTTGTTGACACAACTCCTAGTAATGTCATACAAGGCTATAAACGTTCAATTTGTCGTGCGCCTTCTACATGCAAATGATAGATTGAATACATCTAGACTGATCATTGATTGGATATTTCAAACACACACCCGTATCATTGAAAATTATACTTATATCACATACTCTCCTGTCGTCAAATGGATATGGGTTCAGTATGAACACCACAAACATATTGCAACATGGTATCTATATAGTTCTGCCTCGACCCACAGTGTGAGCCGTCAACCGAATTAACTTTCGGCAATGATGACAATGACTCAAGCAAACAAACACGTGTTGTTGTTGTTGTTGTTTTGGCATACACAGTTTGTACACTTGTAGTTGTCGTTGGCTGGTTCCACGCATGAAGGCGCAATATCGCCTCGTGGGATTTGTCATATAACACACTCTCTCTAGGTATGTATATAGTCGCATAGATCTAGCCTTCAGGACACTAGAAGCAGGAGAAAATTGGAACATAAATGAAACCCACTAATTCTTCACATTAAAGGTCTGTATTAACACCAAAAAAAAAGCTCATGTACTTGAAAAATCGGGAAGTTGGTTTTTCGGACACATTTCCAAAATGGCCACCATCGGCCTTCCGGTAAAATTTACTTCGGAACCGATTGTCCCATAATCATTGTAATACCACTTTTTCAACTATTTAGAAATTCCTAAACGCATTTCTGACATTATTTTTGCAATCTGAGGTAGCTTTGACATTGTTTACTATTTCTGAGATTGATGAAGGTTTTCCCAGAATCATTTCCAAAATGGCGGCCGTCGGTCCTCTGTTAAAATTCACTTTGCAACCGATTGTCCCATCATCATGTGTAATACCACTTTTTCAACTATTTAGAACTTCCTAAACGCCTTTCTGACATTATTTTTGCAATCTGAGGTAGCTTTGACATTATATTCTATTCCTGAGATTAATGAAGGTTTTTTCGGAATCATTTCCAAAATGGCGGCCGTCGGTCTTCCGGTAAAGCCTAATTCAGAACCCATTGTCCCATAATCGTGTGTAATACCACTTTTTCAACTATTTAGAACTTCCTAAACGCATTTCTGACATTATTTTTTGCAATCTGAGGTAGCTTTGACATTATATTCTATAGTCGGGCATGTACGGGGGGTCCCTTTGCACCCCCCCCCCCATGATCCTCCAAAACCAACTTTTTTCTCAAGGTTTTTTAATACTAAAAAACATTACATATGTCTCCGGTTGCGCATCCATTGCAAAAATTGGTTTTCGGGCCATTTTTCAAAATGGCCGCCCCACGAAATCTCAAATTTTGAGATTGCTTCACTTTAGGCTGCATGGGTCTACAAATAAAATCTTTGTTACCTTTTGCTGCTTATTGTAGGGGCCTGATACATTGTACATGAGAAAACAGTGGTTAAATGAATATTTATAACATGAATATGTCCATAAATCCAAGATGGCCGCCAAATTTAGATAATTTTTCACTAAAATGTCCATAACTTCGGACTCAGTCAACCTAGGATGTTCATTTTGGGGTCTATACCTAGGTTTTCATATACAGCGAATCCATTTAGACCAAAATAAATACAATCAAGCTATTTCTTTTGATGCATGTACACCTGCACACATGGTACACGCTACATATTCATTTAGATATCTCTCGAACATAGCCCCCTTGACACCCCTATGGTCTCAATTGTGGATCTTGCTTGGATATTTTTGATAAAGACTTTTACTGATTTGCAATCCCACTAAATCCTTGAACAAATAGAGCTTGATTTGGTTAGTTTTGTTAATTAACATAAATCCAAGATGCCTGCTAAAAACACCCCAAAAATTCAAGGTCGTAACTAATTGTGCTATAAAGATGTGTGATACTTACTTTTGAGGGTATTTTGGTATGTAGATTCCATTTTTGGTGTTATTCTAGCTATATAATATCAATTTAAAATGATAACAGCATCTCATTGAGATGGAAAGCAAATAAGAACACATTGTTATTCGAATTTATTCATACACTTATGAATTACGCATTACTCACAAACATGCCTGGGATACATTTTATATCACAAACAGAGAACAATAATATAGATATCTTCATTGGCAATCTTTACACATGAACATGATGGAACATGAAACTATGATATTGGTAATGCTATGTTGGATGAACTGACATATCTTCACCATTGCCCTGCATTCTCTTGTAGTACAACAACGTTGTCTTGAGCTGTCCGACATCATACCCCTCAACATCCTCTATCTCCTCAGTTCTGGAAAATTCTACATCACTTTTGTCACAACAGTCTCATTCATTGATCTAGCTTAGACACACCTTCGTGTATGGGTTGCCACACTCCTGGAGCAGAACAGTTGCTGTACAAGTGCATCACTGGTGTGTCCAGTGACAACTACTCAGTACATCCCTTGGTACAACAATTCGTCAAATTCATATGGGAAAGATGTCATGCAGTAGCTGAGAGTGTGCATACCAAATAGCTGCAGGCACTTTGATCCTAGGTTAGCACATGTTGCTTTTATATCCAGCAATGATCCGTCGCACCCTTCCATACACGCATTGCAGCTCTGCCAGACACAAGCAATGGCCAAGCAGCATAAACTCAACATCCTCTCCATACTTGTAGTACCAAGGGGTGTACTGAGTAGTTGTCACTGGACACACCAGTGATGCACTTGTACAGCAACTGTTCTGCTCCAGGAGTGTGGCAACCCATACACGAAGGTGTGTCTAAGCTAGATCAATGAATGAGACTGTTGTGACAAAAGTGATGTAGAATTTTCCAGAACTGAGGAGATAGAGGATGTTGAGGGGTATGATGTCGGACAGCTCAAGACAACGTTGTACTACAAGAGAATGCAGGGCAATGGTGAAGATATGTCAATTCATCCAACATAGCATTACCAATATCATAGTTTCATGTTCCATCATGTTCATGTGTAAAGATTGCCAATGAAGATATCTATATTATTGTTCTCTGTTTGTGATATAAAATGTATCCCAAGCATGTTTGTGAGTAATGCGTAATTCATAAGTGTATGAATAAATTCGGATAACAATGTGTTCTTACTTGCTTTCCATCTCAATGAGATGCTGTTATCATTTTAAATTGATATTATATAGCTAGAATAACACCAAAAATGGAATCTACATACCAAAATACCCTCAAAAGTAAGTATCACACATCTTTATAGCACAATTAGTTACGAACTTGAATTTTCGGGGTGTTTTTAGCAGGCATCTTGGATTTATGTTAATTAACAAAACTAACCAAATCAAGCTTTATTTGTTCAAGGATTTAGTGGGATTGCAAATCAGTAAAAGTCTTTATCAAAAATATCCAAGCAAGATCCACAATTGAGACCATAGGGGTGTCAAGGGGGCTATGTTCGAGAGATATCTAAATGAATATGTAGCGTGTACCATGTGTGCAGGTGTACATGCATCAAAAGAAATAGCTTGATTGTATTTATTTTGGTCTAAATGGATTCGCTGTATATGAAAACCTAGGTATAGACCCCAAAATGAACATCCTAGGTTGACTGAGTCCGAAGTTATGGACATTTTAGTGAAAAATTATCTAAATTTGGCGGCCATCTTGGATTTATGGACATATTCATGTTATAAATATTTATTTAACCACTGTTTTCTCATGTACAATGTATCAGGCCCCTACAATAAGCAGCAAAAGGTAACAAAGATTTTATTTTGTAGACCGATGCAGCCTAAAGTGAAGGAATCTCAAAATTCGAGATTTTGCGGGGCGGCCACTTTGAAAAATGGCCCGAAAACCAATTTTTGCAATGGATGCGCAACCGGAGACATATGTAATGTTTTTTAGTATTAAAAAACCTTGAGAAAAAAGTTGGTTTTGGAGGATCATGGGGGGGGGGGGGGTGCAAAGGGACCCCCCGTACATGCCCGACTACTATTCCTGAGATTAATGAAGGCTTTTTCGGAATCATTTTCAAAATGGCGGCCGTCGGTCTTCCAATAAAATTTACTTCGGAACCGATTGTCCCATAATCATGTGTAATACCACTTTTTCAACTTTTTAGAACTTCCTAAACGCATTTCTGACAATATTTTTGCAATCTGAGGTAGCTTTGACATTATTTTCTATTTCTGAGATTAATGAAGGTTTTTTCAGAATCATTTCCGAAATGGTGGCCGTCGGTCTTCCGGAAAAACTTAATTCAGAACCGATTGTCCCATAATAATCATGTGTAATATCACTTTTTCAACTAGTTTGAACCTCAGAGACCCATTTCTGACATTATTTTCACAATCTGAGTTAATAGACGTGGAATCAATACCCATTATTAAGTATTCCGAGCAAACAAAACAGGGTCCGTTATCCAATCTCATAGTCCGGGGACAGAAAGTCTTATCAGGCATACGAAGTGAGAGAAAACAAAAATGACAGGGAAACTCATGAACCCCCAAAAATGGCCATTAGGAGGTGAAATCAGATGTTCCTGAAAGAGTGAGCATTTCCTGCCCCACTAGTGGCACCCGTCATGAATTCCCCAAAATTAACATGAAAATAGATTTAGTTAACTTTGACATCATTTTCAATTTCTGAGATTAATGAAGGTTTTTTCCGACTCATTCCCAAAATGGCCGCCATCGGACTCGCAGTGAAATTTACTTCGGAACCGATTGTCCCATAATCATGTGTAATACACTTTTTCAACTATTTGAACCTCAGAAACCCATTTCTGACATCATTTTTGCAATCTGAGTTATCTCTGACATCATTTTCAATTTTGGAAATTAATGAAGGTTTTTCGAACTCATTTTCAAAATGACCGCCATTGGCCTTGCAATGAAATTTACTTCGAAATCGATTGTCACATTATCATGTGTAATACCACTTTTTCAACTATTTTGAATCTCCTAAGTTCATTTTGGACACTAATTTTGCAATTTCGGACTCATTTCCAAAATGGCCACCGTCGGCCTTCCAGTAAAATTTACTTTGGAACAGATTGTCCGATAATCATGTGTAATACCACTTTTTCAACTATTTTGAATTGTGTAATACCACTTTTTCATCTATTTCGAACTTCCTAAACCCATTTCTGAGATCCCACTTCAGAAATCAGTTTATATGTGATTTGCTGCTGCTGGTTCGTTAAGACTGGACGACATCATGCGCAAGGAAAACCCTTATACTGAGTCGTATCCATCAACATCAGGCGTCAGATTAACTAACATCGCTTTGTAATTCATTCCTGTTTCGCTGGAAATTTTCCTCTCCAAATTGATCTCTTCGGTCAGGGCATCCACTCTCATTGCTTCACTGGGTGAAGCGATCATGCCAGCTGCACATTCACAATCTCTTCTAGCATAGTTTCAGTTTGGTCTTGCCCTTCAACTTAATCACGACTTCGTATCACGGTACTTGAAGCAGCTGCTGTTGTACCAAACACAAATGTTAACCTTTAGACAAGCAGCAAGTTTGGTACAATCTTTGAGTTTGTTGGTGACAATGTGGACCACAACCAAATCACCATAGATGGTCACAACACCATCCATGCAATGGGTGTCATGACTGTATGCACTCTGGCAGTGATGCACGTGGAGAAAATTTCGCGGAAGACCCGAGTTACCAAGGAAGATGTTTAATCTGTATCAAATATTCGCATCAAATCACTCCCTGCACCTTGCACAGGTCTGTCCAAAATGATGTTCCCCAGTCTGAAACCCTCAGATCCAGGAAAGGTTGAAGGAGCCCGGCTGCTATGGAGCATGTCACCAATGTTCAGCAAGGAAAGGCCATTCTGGTCAGGGTTCATGCAAACTGTTTATGTAAGAGAACATCAGGAGGTCGCTTCGTTCGAATACCTCCCCATCATCGACCTAGACCCAACCAACATGACCTGCATCTTCTCCACCCTGGGCTACATTCAAGACCTGGCAACAAGGTACAAAGTTCCATCAGTGGTGACATTTGACGAGCCGTTACTCTGGAAGGCAAATCAAATATTGGAGAGTGAGCCTTCAACAAGCAATCTACGTCGAATAAGCTTGGGGGATTCGTACTCTCATGAAAGGTCTTTGAGCAATTGGCCATTGTATGGTTGGTTCTGGATTTCCAGAGGTAATTGAAACTGTATATGTAAAGAATACTGTTTCTCATATTCTCACAGGCAAAGCTTATGATCGTGCCAACCTTCTGGTCCTCGCAGCTGTTAACATCATCATACTTTCTGCAGCTTTGGACATCACGGTACACCAGCCACCTGAGGAACACTCAGGTGAATCAGAGCAAGACATAAGCTTCCCAGTCCAGAAGACCGACGATGTATCTTCTGAGAGTGGTGATATTTTGAAGCTTGCATCGAGTTTGTTCGAACAGCTGCAGTCCAATGATATTTCACCAGCGGAATTGTCGAAATGTGATTTCGTCTCTGAACAAGGTTGATATCATCTACCTGATGTCTAATCAGGTGATGTGAACATAGCCCAGTTCACACTCGATCGGCTCGTACATACAAGTAAGCTGGAAATCGCATTGCATCAAGGGATATAAAGCACCGAGAAGAGCGGTAATGCAAGCAAACTCAAACTATATCCACCAGAAACTCGCAACGAAATCAAATGCCCAAGCATTTGTTTGGGCATACAAGTGCAGATATATAACTGTTATGTTTTCTTCGTTCGATCAGAAAGTTATGGAAAAATCCATAACTTTCTGCCAATATCACTTTAAGACATGAAATGTGTTCATATTCACCAGCATTGTTCGAAAGTCCTTACATTCTGCACTCAGTTGATAAATCTTCCCTGGTGAATGCCATTGCCCGACAAGTCACAGCAGAGCATGACCATGCCACACCACCTGAAAACATCAAATTACTTATCGATGGGGGAGCGTTTCTTCACAGAGTTACCTGGCCAAAAGGAGTCACATATTCTTCATTCTTCTCACTCTACCTCCAGTATCTCCAAAAGCGTTATCCCAGTGGTTCAGTTGTGGTGTTTGATAGGTATGAAAAAGCTTCAACAAAGGACAACATACATGGCAGAAGATACAAAGATGCAGCGACCGATATCGACGTGAAACATTCACACAAGTGTGACACAGATCGTGAGAAGTTCTTAGCTAATTATCTCAACAAAAGTAGGTTCATCCAAGGACTTGCAAACACCCTACATCCATACTTCGAAGTCAGTCTTGTAGAAGGTGATGCCGATTATACTATTGCCACCACAGCCCTCCAGTTGGCAGATAATGAGCCAATGATCGTAGTGGCAGATGATATTGATGTGCCAATTCTACTTCTCTATCATGCATCACCACAACAGCAGAATGAGATATATTTCAGACCAGAATTGAAATGGACGGCAGTAAAGGCAGTGCGCTGCTGGGCCATCCGGAAGACTCAATCACTTGTTCTTCTTGCTGCATCAGGACGTGATACAACAAGTCATGTCCATGGAACTGGCAGAGTCCAGCTCTTCACCACAGTCCAGCTCTTTAGTACTAACGCAGTGATGTCTGATATTGTCAAAATCTTCATGGAACCAAATGCATCTCCCGACATAGTGAGAAACGCAGGAAATCGCCTCCTGTGTGAGTTATATCGAGACAACCACGTCGGATCCCTGGACAAACTCCGGTTCATGCACTTCATCCAGGAAGCCACAACAAGTGTTTTATACGTGGATCCAAAAAGCTTACCTCCAACCTCTACAGCAGCTGCTCACCACAGCGAGCGAATCTACGTCCTACTTGGTTATGTCCTAACCAAGTTCAGGAATGGTTAGGACATAATCTGGACCCTGTTGATTGGGGATGGGTATTGCAAAACAACTCATACATTCCCAAGATGCGTCACAAGCCCCTGCCCACGAGAGCTGATTGAAGCTATTTACTGTGGGTGCAAAACAGGCTGCACAAATGGTTCCTGTAAGTGCAGAAAACTTGGCCTGTCCTGCACAGTTGTCTGCCTGGAATGTAAAGGTTACTGCTGTATTGGAGAAAATGTTGACATTAGTGATAACTGAGAAGTTCAGTAGGCCCATAATAAAAGGTTGTTTCAAAATGTGTCATGAGATGAGATGTTTCATGTGACAACTGGAAGATAAAATATATTCAGGATTATGTCTTCATTGTTATCGTGTATGTGTCAATGTAAAAAGACTGATTTCGGTGGACAATTTATTTTGCGGATTCAGTAGTAGGGAAGAAACTGCCAAATTACATCTTGCGTCAAATTAACTGAATATATGTAGAAATGTTTACAGTCTCTAAAACAGCCAAACAATGTGCAGGTCATATTTGCCATTTCTAATAGCCACCAATTTTAGTTGTTTCACGACAGTTTATCGATTTTTGAAAATCAAAACTACTTTAGATTGGGAAACTAATGTCAGAATCGGATTTGTGAGGTTCAAAATAGTTGAAAAAATGGTAACACACTTAATTATTGGATGATCGGTTCCGAAGTAAATTTTACTGCAAGGCCGACGGCGGCCATTTCGGAAATGAGTCCTAAAAACCTTCAATAATCTCAGAAATTGAAATCATGTCAACGCTACCTCAGATTGCAAATATAATGTCAGAAATGTGTTGAGTAAGTTAAAAAATTGTTGAAAAAATGGTATTACACACGATTATGGGACAATCGGTTCTGAAGTAAATTTCACGGGAAGGGAGATGGCGGCCATTTTGGAAATGATTTCGAAAAACCTTCATCTCAGAAATTGAAAATAATGTCAAAGCTACCTCAAATTGCAAAAATAATATCAGAAATGCATTTAGCAATCTCAAAATAGTTGAAGAAGTGGTATTTCACAAAACTATGGGATATTCGGATCTGAAATAAATTTTACCAGAAGACCGACGGCAGCCATTTTAGAAATGAGTCCGAAAACCCTTCATTGATCTCAAAAATTGAAAATAATGTCTTAGCTACCTCAGATTGCAAATATAATGTCAAAAATGGTTTTAGGAAGTTCAAAATAGATGAAAAAGTGGTATTACACATGATTATGGGACAATCGGTTCTGAATTGAATTTTATCAGAAGGCCGATGGCGGCCATTTTGGAAATGAGTCCGAAAAACCTTCAATAATCTCAGAAAATGAAAACAATGTCATAGGTACCTCAGATTGCAAATGTAATGTCAGAAATGGGTTTAGGAAGTTCAAAATAGTTGAAAAAGTGGTATCACACACGATTATGGGACAATCGGTTGTGAAGTAAATTTTACCGGAAGGCTGACAGCGGCCATTTTGGAAATGAGTTCGAAAAACCTTCATTAATCTAAAAAATTGACAATAATGTCCAAGCTACCTCAGGTTTCAAAAATAATGTCAGAAATGGGTTTAGGAAGTTCAAAATAGTTGAAAAAATGGTATTACACATGATTATGGGACAATCGGTTCTGAATTAAATTTAACCGGAAGACCGACGGTGGCCATTTTGGAAATGAGTCCGAAAAACCTACCTCCCGATTTTTTAAGTACATGAGCGTTTTTATGGTGGTAATCGAGACCCTAAATGTAACGAATTAGTGAGTTTCATTTATGTTCCAATTTTTTCTTGGTGAGGACCTAAATCTATGGGACTAATATGTAAGTATCAATCTATTACCACCAATACAGCCAAATTTCGATGATTCCAATAACAAACATAAAACACAACATTTTGCAATAGAAACAAAGCCCGACCAATTACTATATCAAAAGACACACTGGCGTCATCAGGGGCAGACAGTGTGGTAAATGTAGTTGTTTCTACTGTACCCATGATGGAATTAGTATACAACTGCCCAACAACCTATGAAAATAATTTAGAAATCCGAAACAAACCCCATGGTATAGATATATGACATGTACATAAGTACCTAATCACAAGCCAAAAGGCTGATCACACAATAGTGACTTGAGAAACAAATTTTATGATCTTTTATCGATTAGCGATCTGACCCAAGTTATAGATGAGCCCACTAGAATAACCTCTCAAAGTGCCACGCTCCTCGATTTGATCATAACGGACTCACCCCGTTGTATTACATCTCACAGAGTGCTTCCGCCAATTTCTGACAGTGATCACAACGTGGTTCTTTGCCAAACGAATTTTTTGTATTGCACAGACAAGCCATATATTCGAAAGGTCTATGATTATCGTAATGCAAATTTTGATGCATTGAACAGTGATATCGTGAATTCACCTATGTGCACGTTGATTGCTGCCGTTGATGACATCGACGACGCTGTGAGTATATGTTATTCGATTTTAGAAGAAAATGTACAGAAACATATTCCGACTAAGTCTATCTTGATAAGACCAAAGGATAAACCTTGGGTAACAGGTAAAATTTAAAAGAACCAGGCAACTCACTGATGAAACTCGATGGAAGGACAGCCGGCGTCTAGCTAAGAAAGCCATGAACAACGCTAGGAAAATTTATTTCAATAAACTTTACAATCATCTAGAAAACCCAAATACAGCACCCAAAAAATATTGGCAAATAGCTAAATCTTTATATGGTGACAAAAAGTCTAATAGCATACCGACATTAGTTGATAACTGCCAACAAATTACCAAAGCCTCTGAAAAATGCGAATTGCTTAACCACTACTTCGTTTCGCAAACAAAATTAACAATTCCAAACAATCATCAACTACCTTATCTACCCGTACAAACTGACAACTTAATAAGTGACCTAATAGTAGAAGAAGGGAACGTCAGGAAATTACTGAGCAAACTTGATGTTAACAAGGCAAATGGTCCTGATAACGTAAGTAATACTATTCTAAAACACTGTGCTGATTCGCTTGCGTTACCATTGACCATGATATTTAATAAATCTTTCAGAGAAGGCAAAGTACCACAACAATGGAAAATGTCAAACGTCACTCCTGTGTTCAAAAAAGGTGATCGTTCTCTTACATCTAACTACAGACAAGTTTCGCTATTTTAACATGTGTATCAAAGGTACAAGAAAAATTGTTATTTGATAAAATATATAACCACTGCGTCAACAATAATTTACTTACTTGGAGAAATTCAGGTTTTAAGAAGTTGGACTCAGCGATTAACCAGCTATTATATATCACACATCAAATGAATACAGATTTAGACAAAGGGGATGAAATATGTTTAATATTTTTAGATGTGAGCAAGGCATTTGATAAAGTTTGGCACGACGGATTATTGCAAAAATTATAGTCTTTTGGGATTTGTGGCCCTTTGTTGCAATGGATAATATCTTATCTCTCAAATCGGAAACAAAGAGTTGTAATTAATGGTCAAACGTCCGAGTGGCTTGACACACAAGCCGGTGTTACACCAGGCTCTATTTTGGGTCCATTATTATTTTTGGTCTTTATAAACGATATAATAAAAAACATTGATTCTGAAATATATTTATTTGCCGATGATACATTTCTTTATAAAACCCTTAAACCCAATAGAAACAATTTTGAGGAACTAAACAAAGATTTGCAAAAGCTCCAAGCATGGTCGGAACAGTGGCTAGTAACCTTTATTGCTGAGAAAACGGAACAATTGAAAATAAGTCGTAAAAAGGAGATTGCAAAAGACCCTCCCTTGATTTTACATAACACGCCGATTAAACGAGTCGAAACGCATAAACATCTTGGAATCACCTTTAATAGAAATGGAACATGGACGGATCATATTGTTAGTATAAAAACCAAAGCCTCTAGGTGTGCAGGTTTCTTACGCCATATCCAAAATACTGTTCCCAGATCGTGTTTGGAAATATTGTACAAATCCTTCGTACGCCCAATATTGGAGTATGGTGATGTAATTTTCGACTCATCACCCCAAATATATTTGAACGAATTAGAAAAAATTCAAAGACATTGTGCAATTATCACGACTGGAGCATACAAACATACATCACATGAGGCTCTATTGCAAGAAGTTGGTTGGGAGCCATTGTCACTGCGTCGTCGTTGTCATCGTCTGCACATGATGTATAAGATTCAGAACAATCTGGTACCTGTGTATTTATCTCAGTTGTGTCCCTCGACCGTGGGAGAAGTTGTCTCATATAACATGTATAATTTACGAACTAAATCTGATGTGAGAAATTTCCCGGGACGGACTACTAGATTTATGAGTTCGTACTTTCCCACTACCATTAGTGATTGGAATGCCATGAGTGATGAACTTAAATGCGCCCCTACTCTTAAATCATTCAAAACCAAGTTAAAGGGATTATCCACCTATAAGTCCAACAAATTATTTTCCCATGGCAGTAAATACGGTAGAATTAACCAAACACGCCTACGTCTTCGTTTGAGCGCTCTTAACGCGCATAGACATCGGTATAACTTTATTGATAATTCGATATGCCCAAATTGTCATTTTGAGAGAGAGGACGTTTCTCATTTTTTGCTAGATTGTCCAAATTATGTAGACGCAAGAAGAATCATGACTGTAGAGCTCGTCCGTCTGTTAGCACCGGGTGTACACCATTCTCTAATAATCCCAGACGATAACGAGGAGACGAATTACTTCGCCACTGCCTTATTAACGGTTTTGCCAATATTTCATTCGATGATAACATAACACTGTTCCAAATAGTTCAGAAATTTATCTGTTCTTTTACCCGTTTTTAGCTTATCGAACCAAAATCGAAAAGCTATTATCGTGGCTCTTCGTCCGTCGTCCGTCGTCGTCCCCATCGTCTGTTGACATTTCTTATCTTATCTTATCTTATCTGTGTGTGGGCTTTGGTGCTCTTGGGTCACCGTTCTGCGTGTGGCGGCCGTTTCGGCTCTTTGACGGGTCAACTGAAAAAAAAAAAAAAAAAAATCAAGTCACTATTAGTTTTTGTGCCGTTTCCGGCAGAGGGAATGAAATAACTGTCTGATCGGATTCGGGATTTTTATTTTAGCACATGCCAATTAGGGTCCTTAACAGGGATTGGTACATTCAATGTCCGGGGTTTTTTTTTAATTACCGGACCATTGGTCCTTTGGCCTATTGGCTAGCCGGTAAACTACAGGCCCCTTCGGCCTATATTTGAATGATCGCAAACATATGTTTTGTATCAGGTATATTCATATCAATATTGTACTGTCCCTTTCTAATTGTACATATTTGTTTCTGCACTTGCACCTATTGTACAGAGCACGGAGGAGACCCCCCTCGTGGCATCTGCTGTGGGGAATCCTCCTTAAACAAATAAAGTTTACATTACATTACATCATCGGGGACATCATCGGGTATCATCGGGGACAGACTTAACGTCCACCAGCAGTGACACCGGCTCAGTGGTATGAATGTAAGTATCAATCTATTACCACCAATACAGCCAAATTTTGATGATTCCAATAACAAACATAAAACACAACATTTTGCAATAGAAACAAAGCCCGACCAATTACTATATCAAAAGACACACTGGCGTCATCAGGGGCAGACAGTGTGGTAAATGTAGTTGTTTCTACTGTACACATGATGGAATTAGTATACAACTGCCCAACAACCTATGAAAATAATTTAGAAATCCGAAACAAACCCCATGGTATAGATATATGACATGTACATAAGTACCTAATCACAAGCCAAAAGGCTACTGAGTTGATGGTATCCTCGGGGACAGACTTAACGTCCACCAGCAGTGACACCGGCTCAGTGGTATGAATGTAAGTATCAATCTATTACCACCAATACAGCCAATTTTTGATGATTCCAATAACAAACATAAAACACAACATTTTGCAATAGAAACAAAGCCCGACCAATTACTATATCAAAAGACACACTGGCGTCATCAGGGGCAGACAGTGTGGTAAGTGTAGATGTTTCTACTGTACACATGATGGAATTAGTATACAACTGCCCAACAACCTATGAAAATAATTTAGAAATCCGAAACAAACCCCATGGTATAGATATATGACATGTACATAAGTACCTAATCACAAGCCTAATAATATAATTTAGTTCGGTATTTATTCTAGTCATAAAACAGTAAGTAAATATTTTTTCCTTATTTTCTCTGTCATGATCATGATAACAGCAAGGCAATGATATGTTTGCCACAATGTGGCAGTTTGTATCAGATTTCATATTGGATCCAACACATCTACTGTTTCGGCACCGGCTAGGACGGCGCCATATAACAACAATCAGCCAAGTCGTATTGCACGAAACCCAAAGGCTCCTGATGGTCATCAAACACTATCTGCAAACGAATTGGCAACTCGGAGGATGGCTGCCTTGAGACAGGCAAGAACTGCCCTTGTTTCCGATAACCTTGTTCGCTTCGACAATATGTTCTGGCTCGGATACATGTAAAATACATATTCATACAAATGACATCATTTACAGACAGCCATCCAGGCATTGATATTGGAAGAGGCTAGGAATCTTC
Source organism: Terebella lapidaria (assembly GCA_949152475.1). Taxonomy (NCBI): domain Eukaryota; kingdom Metazoa; phylum Annelida; class Polychaeta; order Terebellida; family Terebellidae; genus Terebella; species Terebella lapidaria. The sequence continues at coordinate 29,729,078 of OX424565.1, forward strand.
TGCATTCAATCAGTACCCACACCCCCAGTCTGGTCGCAGGATAGCTGGGATCTAGACCGTCAGCTGAGTTCCCTGCCTGTGTTGCTGTTCCCGTCGCCGCAATATTATGACTGCTGCATTCCTGTGGATCATACGAAGATGAATACTGGTTCTGCCGCCCAATCTACTAGGACAGAGTTTATCATTGATACCTGATTTGTTGGACTCATGTCTCAGGCCACTTGACGTGACAGGAGTCGTAAATAACAGTTGTCATTCTCATAATACACTAACATTTCAAAACAGCCACCGAAACCTCGTCTATCTCTTTAAATACTATTAGGCCAGCTGTAAGAACAATCTCGAATACCAGTTCATGGAAGTAGTAAGAGACTAACTTACCCGGTGGTTGAGATTAACATGTTCAAACCGAAGTGTGTCTAAAAATGGAAATAATACGAGCTACAATGCCATACACCGCAAGGAAGAAAAGATCAAGACAGAGCCTGGAACGTGAACTAGTTGATCTAGTATCAAGCATAAAAAAATATCCTACCAAATTATCATCAAATGATTTGCTACAAAAACCAACACTTGTGGATGAGCTGGAATTTATCAGAAAAGAAAAACTCAAGCGGGTTATCATTCTGTCTGAATCCCAATGTATGGTCGAGGGAGAACAACTCTCAAAATATTCTGCAAATTTGGAGAATAATATGTCCATGAATGTAGGTATCAATCTATTACCACAAATACAGTAAATTTTGATGATGCCAATAACAAACGTAGAATACAAAATTTTGCAATAGAAACAAAGCCCGACCAAATAGTTTATCCAAACACACACTGGCGTCATCAGGGGCAGACAGTGTGTTAAATGAAGTTGTTTCTACTTACACCTGATGGAATTAGTATACAACTGCCCAACAATCTATGAAAATATTTTAGAAATCCGAAACAAACCCCATGGAACAGATATATGACAAGTACCTAAGTAATCAATCAATAGCCAGAAGGCTACTGAGTTGATGGTATCCTCGGGGACAGATTTAACGTCCGCCAGCAGTGACACCGACTCCGTGGTATGAATGTAGGTATCAATCTATTACCACAAATACAGTAGATTTTGATGATGTCAATAACAAACGTAAAATACAACATTTTGCAATAGAAACAAAGCCCGACCAAATAGTTTATCCAAACACACACTGGCGTCATCAGGGGCAGACATTGTGTTAAATGAAGTTGTTTCTACTGTACACCTGATGGAATTAGTATACAACTGCCCAACAACCTAGGAAAATATTTTAGAAATCCGAAACAAATCCAAGACAGAGCCTGGACTTATCAATAAAGTGAAGGTCAAAGGGAGAACAATTGAATCCCTGAAATCATATTGAAAAAAACGCAACAGTTCTACGGAAGATTATATTTCGTAAAAGAAAAAAATGAATATCAACATGCTATATAAGCTTATAACTAAATTAAGTGATTCACAGAGGAGTACTTGTGAAGGAAATATAGCAAATTGCGAACTGAAAGAAGTACTGAAAAATCTGAAACCTGGAAGACACCCAGCATGGATTGGGCATTTCCTTGTGAGATCAATAAGAGAATCATTCGCGGGGGGTCTATAAATCAGAAAAGGTAAGGGATGTTGTTACGTGTACTCCAAAAAGTGACAAACCAAGTGAATGTTTGGAAAAATTGGGGCCCTATTTCCCTCCTGAATACCGATTATAAAATATTGAAAATTGTCCTAAAAAATCGCATGAAAAAAATTCAACTGAAATTGTTAGTATAAATGCAATTATATTTAGTTTTACTCATGTCACCAAACATACCATTTTAGACAATATCGTTGATATTGCTGCTGTATATAATGACAAAACTAGGTGAGTGTGTTTTCCAGCACACGGGAAAGTCGAGTTTGAACTGGCGGAAGAGTACAAGAGAGCACGAGACCGAAGGTCGAGTGCTTTCTGGTGTTCTTCCGCCAGTTCAAACGAGATCTTTCCCGTGTGCTGGAAAACACACGAAACAGGTTTTGTTTTTATCACATGTAGTCAGGAGGAATGTTGACCATATAGCACTCAGGGTGGAAATGTAGTACAGACTTTTTCTATCGATTGATATGGCTTCATAATGGTCTAAGACAACCTTTTTCAGAGGGTGTGTAAAATTTTCTCCCGGGCTAACTTTTCTATGGTCTTTTTCAAAATGGCCGACATCGAAAATTAGGTATTTTAGGAAAAAAACAAAATTATCCTCCTGGCATGATGCTTTTGGTCTATTAAGGTGACATTTAGTTATATGGAGATATATTCTTCATAACAATACTAATAATACCGATTCAAACGTCCCGAAATTGGAGAAAATCCAAGATGGCCGCCAAATTCTCGCCATTTTTACACAAATGCTCATAACTTCCTGCCAAATTGAGATAGGAAGCCAATTTTGGTGTCTAACCCTGGGTTTTGGGGTATGAGGATTCCAAATAAATAACCAGTTTCATGATTGGATGGTTCGAAGATGCTCAGAATCCAAGATGGCTGCCAAACGATAGCTCGCTTTCGCAGCAAATAAGTACCAATAACCGTCACATATTCAAAATAAGAAGGCAATTTTGGTGGCCAGTCCTGGGGTTTGGGGTATGAGGGTGCTACCTGAAGAAATAATTTTGTGTGTAGATGGTGATTGGCCAGTTTAAAGGTATCCAACTGTCCAAAAGCCAAGATAAGGACTAATTGATAAAACACATGCAAACAAACCTGTTTAATAGCACTCACTCGCACTTCAAAATAAACAGTACCACTACCACGCATACTTTTTTTCCGAGCAATCAAACCCAAGTATATTATATCAGGCATATCAATACCAGGTATATTATATTAGGCATTCAAAACCATGTAACAGCTGCCAGAATGTTTGATCAGATAGTAAAAAAACTCTTGAAATTGATGATCACTTCACCATCAAATCAAATTGGCAAGGTCTGTGACTACTTTGTTTCAATAGAGTTTCTACGAGGAGATTGGCCTCACATTGGTACTTACATTCACTGCCTTTTCTGAGTATAAAATCGCCTAAGCTGGACATATAACTTGATGAGGAAGTTGTTGACGTTATTAACAAATATATCAACACAGAGGACGTTGATTAGACGAGATACAGCAAGTTACATGACATTATAAATGATGTTCAGCTGCATTCCAAGAATTATACAAAGTCATGCAAGAAGGGTATTAGGACCCACAGGTTCAGGTTATCCCGTCCACCTTCTTGTCAGACCTTCATGTGCCATCCCAGCAGACACTGATCCAGATGAGTGAAAAAACGCTGCTGAAGAACAACATTATAGCCTCCACGAGAATGGTTGTACATAAACATAAACACAAAGACTGATGGGTAAGTCAGTACAAATCAAAACCCTTTGAAAGCCTGGAATCCTAATGTTGACTGACAATATGTTGTTGATGCATATGCCTGCATTCGATATATTGTGTCATATTATTGCAACAAGAAGCAGAGTGAAGATGGTCAGCTCCTTCATGAAGAACCGTGCAGAGCACAATATGCTGGGATAAGACAGACGATAAGCTACAATGACTAGGCAAAACATACCTGACCAACAGGGAGATGAGTGTCATGGAAGCTATTTACAAGGCCACAGGCACACCTCTCAAAAACTGTAGTCGGGATGTTGTTTGGATACTTGCAGATCCGACAAGTACCAGACTGATACTTCCATTTTTACTGCTGGGCCACTGAGATTCAGACATTGATTACGTGTGGCTACACTGTATATCTGTACTAGACAGGTACATGTACATGTACTATGCACGCCCTCCTGTATATATTCTCAAAGACCTGTCTGGTTGAAATTGTATCCCTCTTCAATGTTGATAGTAAACCAGGTAGAGATTATGAACCATCTGAAGAAAATTCTACCCACAACAACGACAACCGGTCCAATGTTCCATTTGCTTCATTGAAGTTGGCTGGGAATAAATGATAGATCTGAAGACGGAAATCTTTCAGTAAAGCTTGCACATCTGTAGGGACAGTGAGAAATATATCAGAATCTCATGGTTCTTTATCTTCACCACTTTGAAATGGATTTAAATGAGTGGGAGCATTTCCTACTATGGCAAAAGGACAAGCATCAGCAACATTACCAGAGAAAAGCAAGCGCTATTTGGAAATAAGATCAAAGAGGTTGAAGTAGCCATGAAGAGATCCGACAAAATCATCTTGCAGAAGATGCCTTGGCACACATTGCCCCAGCAAGTGGCGGCTGAACACTTGGAAACAAAAGCCAACCTAGATGACGCTTACCTCGAGGACATTCAGTCTGGAAGACCTGCCAGATTGAGTGGCCTGCCTCGGAGCTCCAACACCAAGATGGGCTCAGTTGTCAGTACAGCACAGCATCTTGGCAATCCCATAGAATCAGGCTCAAGTTCTCATGCAGTGCATGAACAATATGCAAGGGAAAGTCTTCATTCATACTCGCTAGTGGTGCATCGATAAGATGAATGGGAAATGTCTGAGGACTTTCAAAATATTGGTAAAGGAAAGTTTTATATCATCAAATCTCGGATGTGTGGCTTCAACTGGCAAGGAAGCTTGCTGAATTTCATCAGAGGTCGTCTGGAAACAAAAGTTCTTCATTATTCTGGCAGTCAGTGATTTTATCCACTGCCGCATGTAAGAGGACAAATACTGAGACCCAGCTGCCCTTGCAGAGCCTTGGGACGACTTCAAGGTTACTACTTTGACCGACATAATGAGACAAAAAAATGACAAATCGTTTTCGGAGATGTTGAATCATAGAGCTCTGAAAATTAGGAGATGCTTAAAGATCACAGATCCAAGCAGATGTACTTCATGTGTTTCCTTTCCAGAAAGTTGCTGCTGCACACAATGTAAAGATGACTGATTCTTTGAACAGACAGAAATCGAAGATTGTGGCTGTGAATGTTATCGAGAATATATCTGGCTTGAAGAAGAATACAACACCTATCACATTGTAGAGGACGGTCTGGTGAGTGGCGTCATGGGGACGGTCTTGAGGATCATCGAAGGATCCAAACCTCTACGCCGACCACAATGTGTGTGTGTGTTAGATTTGACAATGACCAATTTGGCATCAATGCCAAGTGGTTGATTCTGTTGATTTTGTGCGAGTGGGTGCTATTAGACGGGTTCGTTTACATGTTTCACATTAATTAATGGTTATCTTCGCCTTTGAACACCTATAAATTGGCCAGTCACCATCTACACACAAGAGTATTTCTTCAAGTAGCACCCTCATACCCCAAAGCTCAGGACTGACCACCAGAGTTGGCTTGTTATCTTGATATATATGACGGTCATTGGTGCTTATTTGCGAAATCGGGCTAAAATTTGGCAGCCATCTTGGATTCTGAGCAGTTTCAAACCATCCAAACACAAAATTGGTTATATATTTGAAATCCTCATACCCCAAAACCCAGGGTTAGACACCAAAATTGGCTTCCTATCTCAATTTGGCAGGAAGTTATGAACATTTGTGTAAAAATGGCGAGAATTTGGCGGCCATCTTGGATTTTTTTCCATTTTCGGGGTGTTTGAATCGGTATTATTAGTATTGTTATGAAGAATATATCTCCATATAACTAAATGTCACCTTAATAGACCAAAAGCATCATGCCAGGAGGATAATTTTGTTTTTTTTCCTAAAATACCAAATTTTCGATGTCGGCCATTTTGAAAAAGGCTATGAAAAAGTTAGCCCGGGAGAAAATTTTACACACCCTCCGAAAAAGGTTGACTTAGACCATTATGAAGCCATATCAATCGACAGAAAAAGTCTGTACTACGTTTCCACCCTGTGTGAAATTTCCTCCTGACTAATGCTATGAATTGATGATTCTGAAATATTTGAAAACCCAACCCTTGTAAATTAAAGTGAAATTGTACCAAAGATTGCAAGAACTTCTTACAATTTTTTATTGTACTCAAGGACCCATTCTACTGATGAGTAAAAGACCCGTAAACGGGGGTTCATGGGTTTCCCTGTCATTTTTGTTTTCTCTCACTTCGTATGCCTGATATGACTTTCTGTCCCCGGACTATGAGATTGGATAACGGACCCTGTTTTGTTTGCTCGGAATACTTGATACTGGGTATTGGTTCCACGTCTATTGCTAGGAAACGATATAAACAATGCAGATCACCGGGTCGTCAAATCCTTTATATTATAACGTCATAGTGGTTGTACGTTTTCTGCATGATTATATGTTACTAAGGCTGAATCGCGTGAAGTTACATTGTCACGTCATAGAACACTCGTGCTTTCATTGTTGTTTCACATTAGGAAAAGTGCATGTGAATTATGTGAAATTTGAAGCAAAAATGTGAAGAAAAAATAGTGCAAACATGATGTTTCCGACAAAGGTTATCACACTGTCGGAAATCACTGTGTTCCTACTGTTTATAGTTTAAGATAAATTCATAGCATGTGATAAATCGTGATTCAGCTAGTATGTTACGTGCTGTATGACAGCACACAGGCACGGAGGAAGCATGTCAGCGTCGATGATGATGCGATGATAATGAGGTAGGATTGGAGGAAGAGGGTGAGAGGACAAGAGTGTGGACAAGCGTCGTGATTTGTTCAAATATGCATTCGTCTAGTTTCAGTAACTTGATATTGTTGAGAAGTATTTTTGAGAAATATAATCATGTAATTTTATTGAAGAGTTTATGTTGAGAAGTATCACTTGTGTGAACACCCATCCTGTTAGGCGCAACATCAGGACATTATGGTTTCAGAGTAATTATTCACATTGGATCATATCCAAATGTGGTCATCTTAGAGGAGACAAGATCCTTGTGAAAATGCAGATTCCAGTCCTACTGGATGGACTTGGTCGGAGACGTGAAAAACATGATGAAGACATGCGACAGATGTCAGCTGGTCACTACACCCAGTCCTAGTGAATACAGCAGAAGCTTTTCAACAGGTACATGTGCATTACTTTTTTATGAGCAGAGAAATTCGGATAAAAAAATAAGTAATTTTGCGAATGAACGTAGACATAAGTCTTACATACAACTTACATGCAATTCAAGTTGCTGACGTCAGTTTGCATATGACTCATCATAGATAGAATTTGATATAAAAGAATCACTACCAAAGAAGAGAAACGGGAACTTGTACATTTGCGTCATGGTCTGTCATTATACGGAGTGACCAGAGGCTAAGCATTACGGCGCTACCAGACAAGACCGCCAACTTCCTGCACGAGCTGTGTTTGAGGTAAAACATGGAAATAACAAAGCTATGATAGACAAAACATGCAGGTGCTAGTAGGTAGCTGGTTTGAGCCGCGGCGCTGGCGCTGATGTGTTGGCTGTCTAACACCTTTGGGCAAGGTGTGCACCACAATGTGTCTCGATTCACTCAGTCGTAAAATTGAGTAACCGATTGGCAGTGTTGGCAATTGAACGTGTGTCCTAGTCACCTTGTGCCAATAACGGCAGCAGCTAGTCTCTGACAAATAGGTGATTGTCTATGAACCCCAGGGAGTCGGAAAGTGGTTCCTGGCCATATATCGGGGTAATAATTGTGAAACGCTTTGAGTAGGTTCCTGAAAAAGCGCTATATAAAAACTTCACATTATTATTCTCGGGCCGGGTATATGTGATTGTCGTTGACCTCACCCTATGTAATTAATGACTCTCCTATATTCAGCATACATTTGTGTGGGTGGGTGAGTGTGGGTTCATATTCTGTGAAACTGATATAGAAACATTGCTAATACTAATGTGTCAACAACAGTTATTAAATGACAATTGAAAACGCTGTTTTAAATTAGTTTTCATGTGAAATGCGCAAGTGCGAGACAGAAATTCCACGACAGCAACCGGGTACTACAGATATGCACTATGCTGGAAACGGAGCAGTGTCCCCCACAAGTCAGGTTAATATTATGCACACATTCATTTCTAGCCTGTCGTGTATGTGCCCAATGAAACTCTTGTACATAATAACGTTGATTAAGATAAATTTAATTTACCCATTGCTTTTTATTTCATTTAAATTCTGAAGCTTTGCCAAAGCTGGTTTCCGTAATTATGTAGATAAACGGTCAGCGGAACCCTGGAGACAATGCTCCTGAAGCAGACCGTGAGAACTGGTACCGAGGAGGTCTTTCAGCAGAGTATGCTTGTTTACAGAACGAGCAGGCATGTCACAATCAAGCATTCAGCATTCTTTTTTGGTGTACCGTAGGTAAGTAATTCTGAACATGAAATACAAATACATCATGAGCATCACCTTCCAATTTATTAGTGAATAATTAAGAATATAAGAAAATATCATCAGTGGCAATAGTCCAGCAGAGTCTCTCAGTGCATATACATGTATGTACCATATTACCGTTTGACTCCCACAGCGAATGCAAATTGTCAGAGGACGTCGTTCAGGAAAGTCAGCAAAGTGGTGAAGTTGAACAGCAACCGTAACCAGGGGCAGGATACGTCCGGACAGTCACAAGCAGTGCATGAGCAACACTCACGGCAGCGTGAACAAGGACAGTTCTAATGACGACGATGATGATGTAATGCAGAACACAGTCATTTTACGATAAACTATAAACTAATACATGTACGTAACCACTATTGTAGCCTTTCATGATTTTGGATTGATTTAATATCGTGGCGTTATAGTGCTTTACAGCATGATGACATCTTCATTGATTATAAACACAATATACCATGTCACAGTTTTAGTGAATGCTGTGTGTAAATGGACTCAATATCGAGAGAATTTCTGACGTCACAATGTATAACCCTTTTATTCATAGATTGTATGTGTTATTTTAGCCTGTAGTTACCTGTTCGCTCATATATAATAAAAATATATTCAATGCTCAGTTACCTGTACATTTCTTGGTTGTAAATGTTATGCCTCTCACACTGTTTTTGTAAACTCCGCCCATGGATTCGGTCCTTGAATATGTATTGCTCTGTTTGTCGGTATCCATTTCTGCTTTATACATATTCAAATATTGCTGCATACATGTAAATGATACTAGAGAGTAAACATGGTGTTTCAGCACTCACGTCATGTTCAATGAAAGTTCTATCACAAAAACAAACCCATTGAATGTTAAATGAAAATACAGTGATACAACATTTAGAAATAAGATTTGTCGAATTATATGTAAGTATTATGAGCCCAGGACATGGGTGCCTAGGCATGGGAGTCCCAGGACGTCTATATCCAAGAAAGGATATCAGGACGTCGGTACCTAGGATTAGAAATCCCACCCGGATCACTATTTCTAAACTAGGATGTGCAATCTAAATCCGGCGGATCATTGTTCCTAGTAGTGAATGTCCACTGGATTACCATTTCTAGGAATGGTAGTCCTGCGGACTTGAATTACTGGGATCCCCATTCAATTCACACCGGTCTGGTATCACGAACAGACAGTGTAACTTACCTATTGTAGGCTGACGATACACAACTGTACATCACATTTGAAAAAAAGTACCACACACATTGTCTGCGCTGAAAAACTATGCCTATGAGATAGAGAAGTGGATGCCGGGAAGAAACTTCAACTAAACGGCATCAGGCCCGTACGCGTACCCCCCCCCCCCCCCCCTGAAAAGTAACCCTCTGAAAACTGATCTCAATATTGTAATATCGTAATATGATGTATGAATAAGAGATGAGAATAAATGGACCATGTTTAGCATTACAAGTGTGATTGTGTGACAAGTGCTTTTTTACGCTACCATACCTATTGTCTGATAACCTATTGGCATGGCGTTGTTTCCGTCGTCTGCGTCGTCTGCGTCAGCGTCGTCCTTACACAATTTTATCTTTAAAGTTTACAGGTGAATCTTTATGAAATTTGGCACAAAAATGCCTAAAAATATTTTGAAAAGGAGGTATTTTTTTATTTTTTTATTTTTGTATTTTTGTATTTTTTTTTCAAAATGGCGGCCATTTTCGAAGAAAAACGGCTGATTTCTGACTTTGGCGGCCATTTCCTCAAAAACTGTTTAGACAGTTCAGATGTTTGTTTCCCTCATATACCTCTGTGATGTGTATAAGTTTGGTTGCCCCTGAATCGCCGGTCTGCATGTAGCGGCCATTTTCATTTTCTCGACTGGTCCCAAATGGGACTTTCTCATGTTAAATTCTCCTATGCTTTATAATGGGGCACATTTTCTCAAATATTTCACTTAATATTAAAATTAGAGATTAGGAACCAATTGTGGACATATAGGAAAAGATATATGCTGAATATTCTCATGACATTGAATTTGACCTTTGACCTCATTTTTAAGGTTACAGGACAAAATGACTAATATCTCGCTTATTGTCGACTTTACAGCTTAGGAATCATTTGTGAACATATAGAAAATGATATATGCTGAATATTTTGGTGACCTGAATTTGACCTTTGACCTCATTTTCAAAGTCAGAGAACAAAGCTTTACAGCTTAGAAATCAATTGTGGACATATAGGAAATGATATATGCTGAATATTCTCGTGACCTTGAATTTGACATTTGACCTCAGTTTCAAGGTTAGAGCGCAAAATGGCTATTATCTCGCTTATTATTGACTTTACGGCTTAGGATCAATTGTGGACATATAGGAAATGATATATGCCGAATGTTCTGATGACCATGAATTTGACCTTTGACCTCATTTCAAGGTCACAGGACAAAATGGCTAATATCTCACTTATTATCGATTCTACACCTTAGGGATAAATTGTGGACATATAGGAAATGATATAAACTGAATATTCTCGTGAATTTGACCACTGACTCACTTTCAAGGTCGAGAGCACAAAATGGCTAATATCTCGCTTATTATCGATTTTACAGCTTAGGAATCAGTTGTGGACATACTATAAACAGGATAAATGATATATGCTGGATATTCTCGTGACCTTGAATTGACCAACAACCTTGCTTTTGAGGTCATGGGACAAAAGGCTAATATCTTAAATATATATTCTCCGGTAACCTTTCTTAGCCCTTGGGCTAATTTTACAAATATTGCTACGCTCGCTTCGCTTTTTCAATGCAATATTAAGCCTTCTTATTTTTTTGTTAACCCCCTTCCCCCCCCCCCCCCCCCCCTGCAGAAATCCTAGCTACGGGCCTGGGCATTGAAACATACATTTTCAAGTTCTGGTCCAATGTCATAGCTGCTCAGCATTTTGAATGGTATCCGGGTCTTCATTGCACAAAAAAGCCGGTCTTCATTTGTTCTGCATAATACAGGTCAAATGCGAATATTCCAGAAAGACTAGTGCATTCTACAGAATGCAGAAAGACTACAGAAAGACTAGTGCATTCATTCGTAGCACAAGCCTACTCTTCGAAGTTCCTCGTTATCAACTGAGAAGACTCCAACGGATACAAAACAGCGCTGCATGGATTGTGACATGAACAAAATGCAACAAGTCACGTTCATCTTTGAAGGACTCCACTGGCTACTGTCAAAGATCGCATCGATTACAAAATCCCTTGTGTTCTACAAGACTCTACATGATCAGGGCCCACAGTACCTTGATGAGCTGGTCTCGCTGTTCGTCCCAGCCCACAGCCTCCGCTCTTAAAGCTGTAACTATGCTATATAAAGAGATACCGTACAATCCCTTCGAGCTTTTGAGACATCCCCTGAACCTTTCGTGCTGACTGGTGACGTAAGTAGGTGCCTTTGGCCTAGGCCGACCAGGGGGATATTCGGCCGTATAAAAGGAGGGGGTGACTGGCCTACAGTGTGGCATAATCAATAGACCAAGGAGGCATACACATCGTCCTCAATGTCCGTATGTAATGCATTTCATTATGTGTATATCTATATTTCAGCGCTTAGAGCATATTGGTTGAATGTAGGGTGTAAAAAGATGGGTGACATCTCTGACCGAATATTTTGACATCATATAACATTGATAGCGTCACCCTCGATAGTCTGTCCAATTGTACATGTACATACTAGTTTACATGTATGCACATATTGGCATGTAATCTAGGTTGGTAATATAGCATACAATGACTGAGCACTGCTCAACAACATACGAGTACAAAATTTACCAGGTCACACAGCCTGTTTGTATGTCGTGTACAAATATGTATGATAACTTTACTGTGGATGTGGCTACATTACTGGGAGATATATATGCACGTGAATTACTGGAAACCATACAAATTCGTCACACCAATAGATAATATGTGCATTACGGCTAGGAGGGAAATATGTAGCCCTAATTATATGAGCAATTGTATGCACGTATGGATATTATGCAATTATACTTTGCAGTTTGTGTGTTCTCTGACATATGTGCTGTGGGGAACATGTCAAATGATTATCGACACATACTGCAAGAATGGCTTTATACCACTTCACCGTTACAGCCGACTGCCTCTGGCCTCAGTCGTGGGCGACCTGACTCGCGCTAGTGCATAGACCCGCCCACATGCAAAGCAAAACAAACAACGCGTGGTTCTGTGGTTTTACGTTCGGTTTATCCGGCGGAGGAAGATCGTGGTCGTTATCATAATATTTTTTTACCTGGTCGTTTATCTATTTATAACATACTTACAGCTTTATTAAGGTCAGTTTCTCTTGGAATCCCGCACGAGCAGAACAGCAATGGATGGACATAATGTGCCGCTTCCCGTGTATGGAACAGTCCACAAGCCTGAACACCTTGAAGAAAAACCTGGAGACTTTAAATTTTCAGACTGACTGGAGCTCGTCTTTGATTTATATTAGCCAAGCATCAATGATATTGAATTTTGATAGTATTCTATTATAATGGATGTGAAAGATTGACCGGGTATGGCGAAAATAAACATGCGATAATCAGTAATCAGTATCATAAACAATATCTTTGACATATCCATATATTACTGGTTGCAGTTTTTAGTTTCGTGTTTATTGAAATAATTATGGAAGTCTCTCTCCAGCTGGTATGATTTCTGTTATTGTTTCAAACTGATGTTTTCTATGATAGGCTGAAGTAGCACACAGACAACAGGAGGATTACAATATTCCATACCATATTTTCACGAGAAGTCGTGACCATACCCTGTCTCAGATGAATGAACGGCATACTCGCCCAATTGTGCAAGCACGCTACTTGGTTTTGGCTGGGTTGCTTTTAGCTGCCACTGGCTACATCATTGTGATAATGCAGAGTGACGTCAATAGCTTCAATTTCATGGGCAGCTTCACTGGCACTGCAGGTCAGGGTTTTTGAAATGTAAAGCGGCGGTCAGACAGTCCTGCTGTGTCCCCAAGTTTAGACCACCATGACAAACCTTGAGACACTGAGGGACGTACTTTGGACGTACCGTGCCGACACCCTGGGATACTTTGGAGATTTCGTGATGAAATGGAATAAGTCGTGATGCATCGGCAAACTCCCTGGTGGTAATAAAATGTTCAAACCCATCCAGGCTCATCGTCACACACTGGGCAATATCCGAAAACCGTGGTGGTCCTCATGGACTCCCTCTTGGCATTCCATAGGCTGCCTAGGGTCTACCGTGACCGTGAAGCCTTCCTGACTACCGGGGACAACCGGTCTGCCAAGGAGGCATGCTGATAGAACTTGATGACACCTGCAGCAATCCGGGTAATACCTGGGTGACACCATTGGAACTGGGAAAATACCGTGAAATTACGGGAGTAAACATTGACGGACACAACGGGGGTACACCTTGGCACACCATAGTCCATATATATATGTCCGGGAATATGTGACCGCAAATAATTGTTCTGCCAATGTCATCCCGGAAGTCCCCGGTATACCAGGGATCATTGAGAAATATACTCCCAGTTGAACCGAGGCCCACAACGGGACTGCCCGACTGCTGCGTAAGAATGAAATATTTCTACCTGTTGCTAATAAGGATTGATTGCATGTGGTCGTCATGAACCTGGCATTGACCAGCTGTCCGTTCACTTATAATGTAAATATAAAGGTAACAAATTCATGAATTTACACACTTCCAATCAACGTGAAACTTTGCCTTTCTGATTGTTAGCCATCAAGGATTACTAACCGAGACTCTGTTTCTTATTACCCTCGCCCCGATAGGGGCAGAGGGTATTGCAATTGGGTCTGTCCGTTTGTATGTTTGTTTGTTTGTTACTTGACGAAATTAAATTTCGTCAAGTATGTTGGTCAGTTGAGTTTGTCTGTTTGTCTGTTTGTCTGTTTGTTTGTTTGTTTGTTTGTATGTGTGCACTCTACAGGTCACAATTTTAGTCGTATCGTCATGAAACTTCACCAGGAGGTGGACAATCAATTTCGGACCAAGTGGTAAACTTTTCGGAGGTCAAGGTCAAAAACTGAGGTCAAGGTCAAGCAAAAGGTCAAAATCGAAAAATTGCGATAACTTCGCTTGTAATTAAAATTATTTTTTCTTATTATTTTTATATTTTTCTATGGTCAATTCTGCATCATATGATGCATGCCCGATGGTCGTACGACCAAAAATCCCGATTTTCGGTCCGGGTCGAAAATTTGAGGGTCTTGATTTTATGGTTTCATGTCTCGCAACTTCAACCCCATATTGCGAGGCCAGGTTCTGATATGTGTTATTGATTTTTACTCAAGAGTTGTGCCTTATCAAATTGAACAAATCTGTGGAGTTTCTTAACTCAAGGTCAAAAATTAAGGTCAAGGTCATGTAAAAGGTCAAAATCGAAAAATCGCAATAACTCCACTTTCGATCAACATTAATTTTTATCAGTATTTTTTTATTTTTGTATGGTCAATTCGGCGTCAAATGGTGTATGTGCGATGGTCGTACGACCAAAACTCCCGATTATCGGCCGATGCCGAAAATCTGGGGGTCATGTGCAAGTTGCATAGTGGTAGCCCTAATGTAGTGGCCGCAAAATTACCTAACATAAGTTGCCAATTTATAGGAAATATGAAATGTTTTATGCAGATTTGAATACACAAATATGAAATGTGGACTTTTCTTGCTCTAATTCTCCAATTGAGTTGACTGTGAAAGTTGGTTATCAATATTAGTTTGGGTTATAAAGTTACAGTTATTTTGGGATCGATTTCTTCGTGCAGTCATGCCGACATGCATGCGGTCATACATGCACAGTAAAAGTTGTTCTCCATGGGGAAGGGAATACGGCAACAAGTTGTATGATGGCTCGGTGGCCGAGTGGTTACAGTGCTCGCTCTCTAGCACGTAGGCTTTTGACTCTGCGGGTTCGAATCTACCTGCTGGTAAATATTTTTTTTGCTCTTTGTTTTTTTTAGAATATCCAGTACCATTATAATCCATTATAGTGGTTATCCAAGAACTTTTTGCAATGTGTTATGATATATTATGAATATACACTGTTGAATGATCATTTGTTACGAATATGGGCATTATGGCTTGCGAAAATTGTCGTCGCCTCTGTCATATAATACCAGTATGGCATACAAAAACGGCCATCACGATCTGCTTGAATTCATTAGATGGTTCTCCAAAGATGCAGCATCATGATATGAAAGTTACCAAGTTGTAGTAACGAACATTAATAGCAATACTATATTTTATGATTTTTTTTATATTAACATCTTCAAAATTTTGTGCTGTTAGCAGTATATACTATGTTGATGCACACATCGATTGGATGTTTTAAATGAGTCAGTCTCAAATGGCTGGGTTTTGCTCAGGAAACGTCATAAAGTTTCAATATGTATGTCTGCTCAGGAGTTGTGCATTATTATACGTGGATTTTTCTAACTCGTTTACACTGTTTTTCGCTAATATTTTTGTGATGCTAAATGCTATCGTTCTATATCTTGGCATACTATACCTGGGAGTCAAACGGCAATTTTCTACCAAATTTCAGACAGCTCATGCGAAAATTGAAAAAAAGTTGGCAATCTACCTCAATGTTAAATTTCAGCCCAAAACGGGATCTTGAGAATATGAGCATATTCGAGGAATTGGTCCTTTTTACATCCATCAGGATTCGAAATATTCTTGTTAGTTTGAACGAGATGATACACTGGGGTGTATTCTACACAAACATGTTGATTTTGAAACATTGCTCCTCTACAAAACTGAGCAAATGCACAAAATTGTGTGCGGGTCCAGAAAATAAATAATAGAGCTAAATTTAAAATTGGGGTAGATTGCCAATTTTCGCGATAGCTGTCTGAAATTTGGTAGAAAATTGCCGTTTGACTCCCAGGTGAAGTATGCCAAGTTATAGACCGATAGCGTTTAGCATCACAAAAATATTAGCGAAAAACAGTGTAAACGAGTTAGAAAAATCAGAGTATAATTCCAACAAATTTTTGAAAATTCAGAATTCAGGGACAAGTGTTAAGGCCAAGGTCACTGTGTAAATGAAGCAACTCTTGTCTAATTTCTAAAATTGTGAATTCTACTGCTGGGTGATGATCAGGAGGTGTCTTAAATGTGTCAATTTCTAATGCTAGGAGTTGTTCAGTAAATCGTTTCAATGAGTAAATTCTGTGTAAATGTTTTAAATGTAAACAAATGTGTAAATAATTTCGTCAAGTGTTGGCCTATGGCCGATTTTTTGTATGTTTGTCTGTCCGCGCGCATATCTCAAAGGAGAATGGTCCGATCAACATGAAACTTATAGGGATGAAGCGGTATCTCAGTGGCTCGGTCCTCCTCGAATCTGGTCAAAATCGGACAAAAACTGTTGCCATGGCAACGGAAAATGTAAAAATCAATAATTGACCATAACTCCGGTTCTATTCAAGATAAATTTTTCTAACTAATTTTGTATTTTTCTATGGCCAATTCCTGATCATTTGATATATGGCCCGTGGTCGTACGACCAAAACTCTCCATTATCGCCCGATGTCGAAAAATTGGGGGTCACGGTTTCGATTTTTTTTTGGCCAGCGACGTTTCAGTGCAAATGTCTGCGCTCATAACTCAAAGGCAAACGGCCCGATCGATTTGAAATTTATAGGGCAAAAGTGCTATGGTGCTGGCTCAGTCCCTTCAAATTTTTGCCAAAATCGGATGAAAACGGTTGCCATGGCAACGGAAAAAAAAATCACATAATTGGCTCTAACTCCGGTTCTACCTGATATTAATTTTTCCAACTATTTTTATATTGTTCTTTGGCCAATTCCCGATCGTTTGGTGTACGACCGATCCTCGGTCTCCATTATCGCCTGATGTCGAAAAATTGGGGGTCACGATTTCGGTTATTTTTGGCCAGCGACGTTTCAAATGTCTGCGCTCATAACTCAAAGGCCATGGCAACTGATAGATTTGAAATGTATAGGGCTGGAGTGCTATGAAAGTGGCTCAATCCCTTTCAAATTTTGCCAAAATCGGCTGAAAACGGTTGCCATGGCAACTGAAAAAATAAAATCACATAATTGACTATAACTCCGGTTCTAATCAATATTAAATGTTCAACCTATTTTTGTATTTTTCTTTGGCCAATTCCCAATCGTATGGCGTACAACCGATGGTCTTAAGACCAAAACTCTCAATTATCGCCTAATTTTAGTGACTAAATCTGAAGGGCGAGGGTCTGCAATCTCTGATTGTCTCGTTTTCATATGTCATTTTCCGACCTATTTCTCAGTCTACGAAATACACTCACAACAGGGCGAGCGGAAGGATTATGCTGTGCAGCAAATAGCTAGCGAGGCCAGTAAAACTCACAGGTGATATGTACTCGGGTGCACCGAGGTGTTTGGGATTATGAATGTTCAGCTCATTGTATTCATCTCACAGAAAGTATAGCCCTAGATATTCTCATAATTTTGACGACAACTATGAATAAGTATATGCAACAGCCAGTGCTTGTCAAGCAGAACACTCGAATCTTCGTTTTGGTGAAATGTATAAAATGATTTATCTAATCATCAAATTGCATAGCTTTCGTGATATCATTTATGAAACCATGTCTCGGTTCATCATCCATGAGTATATGTGTGTGTGTGTGTGCTAGCCAAGTTTTAGGTCAGGGGATTGTATTGTTTTGGTGATTTTGTTACCTTTACTTTCACATTATAATTCAATGGAAAAGTGCCTCAATGCAGTCACCGGTAACTTATGTGCAATCACACCTTAAACTAAACGAATGTCATTCAAGATTGCGGAAAGGTATAGCAGGAAGCAGTCGATTTGTATAACATAGGAATGTGTCAGATGACACTTAAGTAGTGATTGGAGGGAATATTGTACATGCCACCAGCGTATTCAGTATTAATTGTTCGAATGAAAAAAAATGTTAGCTATACACTGTATAACACCATAAAGCTATGTGTTTTGGAGGTTTTCGCTTGACAGTAAAATAGCGTTAACTTCGCACCGTTAATGTGCACCACTCACTTGAATATTGCAAAATCTGAGATTCCGCCGCTACAGCAGGATACCTGAGTTGCAATGTGAGTGTATTTCTTGGGATCAATACTTTGTGATATGTGATGCAGGATGTACCAAATTATATTTTTAGTAAAATTCATGAATTTGGCAATATGAATACTAGTGTTCATCTCTATCAAATCATATTATAATAACCTTCTACCCGGCATATAGAAATATAGCAAGTTTTAGGCCTCTATATTGAGCAGATGTGTTAAGTTTTGAAGTAGACCGAAACTGGCAGAACCAATATTCAGTCCGGTTGCCCCTAAAATGCTTGATGTGTGTTTATCATATTTTTACAGAACTTGGTGAATTACGTTACAACTTCTTTGACAAAAATATCGACGAGGACAATTATGGCGTACGATACACCAACCTTGAGGATTCCAGTGAAGATGCCCAAGATATAATCAACAGGAATTCAGATGGTGCGGAATCATCACATAACCCCGATTCATTGCTTGATAATGATATCCAGTCCACGCGAATGTCACGGCGCAAGGATGTGTGTGATGAAAACCCCGACGTCCAGCAGTCAAAAATTAGGAATTATCTTGTGGCGGATCATCACAACAAGAGCCTTGGATGTCTGATCCCAAAGGCAGGGTCAAGGACATGGCTACAGTACATGGTCCGTTCTAAAAACGGCGACAAATTCTGGAGTGCCAGGGACAATAATTATTTGAAAATATATGGTCTCGAAATTGTGAATGTTCATTTTAACAATACCATTGTAAACAAGTTCAGAAACTACCTGAAGTATGTAATCGTCCGACACCCGCTTCAAAGACTTGTTTCCGGATACTATGAGGTAGTCCATGTTAGAAAGTGGTTCACACACACAGGTAATAAGACAATGACTTTTGAAGAATTCGCCAATCGCATAGCATCAGGTGAACTGAGGGACATAAATGGACACTGGGTAGTTTACTGGAAGCGGTGTACAGTGTGTGATCCAAAAGTGAAGTATGATTTCATCCTCAAGCAGGAAACTTTAGACCAAGATACAAAAGCTTTGAATAAGCTGATCGGTGTTGGAGAAGAAATCCTGGTAATAGTTGGTCATCAGAACCCACTCTTTAGGCTAGAAAACTATAAGTATGATGCAATATTGAAGAAATACCAGGACAAGCATCCGGAAAACATGAAGGCTCTACTGGCAGTGTACCAGCCTGATATGGACATCTTTGGTTATGACTGGGACTGGGATCAGGGAAAAAGTTCATGCACCCCATGTGAAAACCACAAAATGTCTTGTTGTTGAAGACCTGCAATTCACACAATTACTACTCCATTTTTGCTGAATATTATGTAACAAACAAATTTATTACCAATGCTCCTTTTTATTACTTGGCGAAATCTATCAGTCCCAGCAAAGTATATCAAGGCCGATGCGAGTACAACCTAACAGTGAGGTTTACCCTCTACAGAATACTGCCGATTATCTTTTATAATTACTTAGCTGTGTACATGACAAAACAATAGGGCCAATTATTTCGCCTCTTCCACACAAATGCTATCAGGGAAGTTGGTTATCTAGCTTTGAAAATTGACAATCAGACCCCTATAATCAGACAGTTCTGCTATCTCACGCCATTCTTCTGGGAAGAATTTTTGGATGGTGTTTACAACCCCTCAAGTCGATATTCGTTTCCGACACTGATATCAATTTGGCTGAATCAATCTGCCAAACCAATCCCTGGGCATTTCGTTACTCCGACTGTGAGGTAACTGACCAACTTGTTGACCAAAAAGATTTACACTGTCAAATATAGCCGGTGACTCTATTTCAAACCATTCAACTAATGATGAATGTACTTTCATTTCGTTTGTCTCACATCAGACATCTGTGAGGATGGCCCTACCCTAAAAGATCACCATTAGTTTTACCGTATATGACTCCCTTTATGCTCATAACACAAACATAGGCCCTATCTACAAGAGGCCAATTTACATATTTCAGGTCAAGTCAGGTGCAACTTCGAGAGTCAGCCTTCAATGTCATCTGGGTCAAACTTCAAGGTCACCGAACGATGTGCTATATATGACTTCCCTTATGCTTATATTACAATCATAAGCTATATCTACAATCATATTTAGCCATCAGGGTCGTCTGAGCTCATCCTCAAAATCATCAAAAGAAAGAAGGAGCCATATAACTTCTTATATGCTTATCATACAAACCTGCGTTTTAAGAAACAAAATCTCAAAACGGATCAGACAGTTCTTAGGAATTTGGCCATCCAAGTCCAATACTGAGTGCTTTTTGTCGAAATGGCCGCATTTCTGGAAATTTTTGTAGGTATTTTTGAAACGTGATTTCAGAAAGATTTGCCCATAAACTTTAAAGATACAAATGTGGATAGCTTGATGGATATTCCCACGAATAGATCCTCGTGGGATCATACCATGTTAAATTTAGTCCCAAAAACAGAGTTTGTACAGATTTGTGTCTTTTTATCCCACAAGTCTTTGCTTTTAGTCCTGTAATGTTTACATTCATGAGGGCGGACGGCTAGAAGGACGACGGATGCAACATAATGAAAATAGGTTATTGAAATATATGTCCGGTAACCTAAATAATTCACTGAACAAATCTCGAGAAAATGGCCCAAAGTCCAAGTGTTTTTGAACAAAAAAATGTTCGTTTCGACTTTTCAAGGACACCAAAGGTCAAATCCAAGGTCACCACACAACTTAAGTAACTTCCCGTTCGGAAGTACTAATATTTTAGCTCTATCTTCAAGCATTCTACAGGAACAGTTGTGGCAGTTCCCATTATGAAGGAAAAAGTCTGGCTGGAAATGGCTCACAATGAAAACTAACGTGATTTGGGACCAAAAGTAAATGTTTGCAACATGTCAAAATGGTCGTCAAGTACAGGCCAATGATTCGAGGGCAATGAAATTTATACAATTCACAAAGTAACGTAGGGGAAACAGTTTGTAACAAAATAAGTGATCATAAAGATTTTGAGAAAATGGACGCTAAAGTCCAAAATTGGCTGTTTTTCATTGAAATGACCAGAAATACCTGTCTTGAAATATTTCAGGCATTTTCGTGCTAAATTTCATAAAGATGCTACTGTGAGCTTTGAGGATCAAGTAGGTAATAGGTAACATAAAAAATTCCAGTGGTGGAGCTCTCAACAGTATGTTATTGGTAAAAACTATAAGAAACCCACATTTTTTTTATAAACAATATTTATTGATTAATCAACAGGGCATAGCCCTATATTAAGATTGCTCAATAAGCACACCGCCACCAACATTGAATACATAATATATTTAAAGAGGATATATAATGTATATATATAATACAGTCCGCCACCATCATGACAAAAATAATTTATGTACAAGATCACTGCTGTTGGACATAACATTATGCAGCATAAAATTATGTAATCAAACAGATAAAGTTCTACTCATATATCCTAAAATTGAACCACAAAGGAATCAAAGGAACAATATGTACATATTTACAACCCATGCTCGAGTGATCGCGTTACCCCTACATCGGCCTACTAACCCCTCCCTCACTGCAAACTACTAGTAATCAGCACCCCTTGACGTACAAGTGAGAACAAAGCGGGTAAGTATGTAGAAATTATGAAAATAAGTCATCACAACAACATTTAACTAAAACGTTTAGTGTTCACTATATATGAATGAACTGCCAATGCGATTTCTTTGTTTACATCTTCTGACAAGCAATCGTCACCGAACAATAATGTTTCAATATCTATGGGTGCAAATTCATTAAGTTCAGTTAATAACAATTTACGTTCTTGAATATACAGGGGACAGTGCATGAAATAGTGCAAAGGATCTTCATTATAGTATCCACAGGGACACGCAGGACTGTTTACCACATGCAAATTATAGGCCTAATACAGATGCCCATTCAGCTTGCTACAGCCGATACGTAAGCGAGCATGATGGATGTTCGCAAATCGTTCTCCAACTGAGTACCACTTGCGCTTTATTTTAGTAATTTGAGATTTTACTGCTGTTGTAAAAATTGAAAACGAAGACGAATTCCTCACGCTTTGAGGTAGCTCATTCCATAGTATTATAGTTGAAGGGAAAAAGGATTTAGCGAAATTTTCCGTGCGTGTACGGATTTGTGATATATATGTCTGAACTCGAGCGAAGATTGTACGTAGTACGATCAAGGACTGACGTGGGCATTATGACAGACAAATATTCAGGGGTCATATCATTGATAATTTTGTAAAACCAACATAATTTGTGCGCATAACGTCTTTAAGACAAAGTACTGAGACCCGTGTCTTCGTATAAATTAACAATATCAGATTTTGCCGTGGCTCCAGTTATAATGCGCAATGCACGAAATTGAACTCGGTCAAGTTTTGCTAAATCGCAATCGTAAGTTCCAGACCATACAACATCGCAATATTTTAGGATTGGTCTCACAAAAGATATATAAAAACGTTCAAGGGAGTTTCTGTCTAACTTGAATTTAAAAGATTGCAATAAATCCAGCCGTTTCATGCATTTTTTTTTTTATATTTTCATCAATGTGATAATTCCATCGTAAATCTGCCGATAAAATGAGCCCCAAATGTTTGTGCGTTTGACTCGGTCTTGTTTGGATTGAATGTAACTAGCCATTGATCGGCCCAACTACTGATCGCCTGCAGATCTTTATTCAGTTGTTCTGCGGCTGAGTGTCTGTTAATAACAGTGGTAAATAAACAAGTATCATCCGCATACAGTCGAATTTTCGTGAACTTTACAACATCTGTGAGGTCATTTTTAAAAATTAAAAAAAGTAGTGGACCCAAAATTGACCCTTGAAGTACACCGGCATTAATTTCACCCCATACTGAAACATGACCATTGACACAAACTCGTTGAATTCGATTTGATAAATAATCCTGGACCCATAAATTTATTTGTTGTAATTACCCTCGCCCCCGTGGGGGGGGGGGGGATATTGCAATTGGGTCTGTCTTTTTTCTTGTCTGTCTGTCCGCGCGCATAACTCGAAAATAAATGGTTCGATCGATGTGATATTTATCTGAATGAAGCGGTATGTCAGTGGCTCAGTCCTTCTCAAATTTTGTCAAAATCGGATAAAAACGGTTGAAAAAGTGAAAATCACATCATTAGCTCTAACTACATTTCGACTTGAAACTTTTCCAACTATGTTTGTATTTTTCTCTGGCCTATTCCCGATCATATGGTGTACGACCTACGGTCGTAAGACGAAAACTCTCCATTATCGCCCAATGTCCAAAAATTGGGGGTCACGATTCCGGTTATTTTTTGCCAGCGACCTTTCAGTGCAAATGTCTGCGCTCACAACTCGAAGGCAAACGGTCCGATCGATCCGAAATTTATAAGGCTGGAGTGCGATGGTAGTGGCGCGATCCCGCTCGATTTTCTCAAAATCAGATAAAAACGGTTGCCATGGCAACAGGGAAAAAGTCACATAATTGGCTATAACTCCGGTTCTAATCAATATTTAATTTTCAACCTATTTTTTGTATTTTCCTTTAGCCAATTCCCGATCGTATGGCATTCAACCGATGGTCTTAAGACCAAAACTCTCAATTATCGCCCAAGGTCGATAATTTGGGGGTCACGATTTTATTACTTTTGAGTGTTCTAAGATTCGAGACCATATAGTGAAGCCAGTTATCAATCTGTTTGAACCGTTTTCGTTCATGAGACGTGCCTTGATAATAGAAACATTACGGTGACATTTTACAGCTCAATATCGAACGACAAGGTCACAGAAGAGGTCAAAATCGAAAAGTTGCAATAACTCCGTTTATATTCATGAATAGTTTTCCCTCATAAGTTTGTATTTTTCAGTGGTCCATTCTCCATCATTTGCTGTATGACCAATGGTCGTACAATCAAAATTCCCTATTATCGCCCAAGGCCGAAAATGTAAGGGTCATCAGCTGAAATTACCGATTCGTAATATTTCAATTAGTAATAATTCAGAAACCATTGGAGATATTCAATAGAATATTTTACGCAGTATAAATCTGAGTGAGCCTGCAAATTTTGGAAGATCAGTGTCAAGGATTCAGGCCGTGGTCGAGAATATGGCCTAGATAGAGAAATCGCAGGAACTCTACTTTTCTTAATGATTAATCCTCCCATGAATTTTGTATCTTTCTATGGCCAATTCTTGACCATTTGATATATGACCAATTGTTGTATGACCAAGATCCCCGATTATCGCCCACGTTGAAAATGCAAAGGTTATCAGCTTTAATTTTAGTGACTGAATCTGAAGGGCGAGGGTCTGCTTTTCTGATTTCCTCGTTTTCTTTAAAATTTAAGCAGCGATTTTGTTGCCAGTCGCGGGTCTTATACGTGAAAAATCATGTAGTTTTCGCGAGCCTGCAGGAGCTTTTCCCTTGATCAGAATACATCCTCATCAGATGAAAAAATAACTAGGCCCTACGTGTTCACCAACACAAAGGCAATATTCGTGAATATTTAAATCTGGAAAAAAATGCTGAATAAATAACAAGAAATAAAAAATATATATATTAAATTTTATGACCAAGTGGATATCAATACACTGTTCTTTTCTTTGGAGTTAAGTGTAATCATACATCTATAAATGTATAGTGTTTGAATATTTTTTATGTTTATGTTTTACCCATGCAGGTATATGAACAAACTTGCAACGAAGAGCCTAGTATTTATATTCAGAATGAACATAGCAGGATTCCTTCATCCAATGCCAAAGTCCATTATCGGAAAAAAAATTCAACCTCATGAACTCCCATACATGGCCATATGAAGGTGGAATCGAGTATTCCAGAAAGAGTGAGCATGCGCATATGTAGCACCCGTCATGTATTCCAAATAGGTATACACAGACAGATCTTGTTGCATACGTGTCACAGATTAGGTGTACTTATCACCCAGATTGTGATGACGTCCTTAGAATTTCCTAAACACGGTATACGTATAGGTAATCATAGGTAATTGTTGCAGCAGTTTGGAGAGCTTTTGCAATTAACTCATGAGTATATGGCGTCTGATTTGTTAGATTAAAAAAACCATATTATGATGGCGACATAGAACTGTAGCTGCTTGGAAGAAAAAAATTGGCTGGGAAAAATAATCACGTTTGACATATAACTTATTTGACAATTTAGATTATTTATAAGTCTTATGATCCGAGTTGAATAATCTAAGGAGTCTGTTGTAGGATGTCAATGGGAATGATCTTCACTAAGATACACTCGAGAACGTCATGACACTCAAGAAAAAATCATAATGGGCATATACGTAAAGTAGCTCAGTGGATAAGGCGCTGGTCTCGTAAGGCAAAGGTCATTGGTACGAGACTCAAGCTGGACCACTGACTTATTTCGCTAACATCCTTGTGCAAGGTGTGCACCAGCAATTGTTTATCTCTACCCAGGATCAAATGGCTACCGGTCATCAATAAGATGCTTTCGTGTAGCAGTGTAGTTGTGGCAGCTGTGTAGTCATTCTAGACTGGGGTAAAGTGTACAGCGCCCTTGCTCAGAAATACGTTCTATGAAGGAGCGCTTAATAAATGTCAACTTTACTTACCTACATTCAAATATGTAGATGGTTGACACGGCCCTGGTACATGGATACTGTAAATATTTGTAGTAATTAGTGTTTCGTCCTATCAGTGCTTCCTCCAGCAATATTCGAATGTATGAAATGACACGAACTGACAGAACTAGACACGTTGGACCTCTTGTTACATAGACAATGTATAAATTCCGCCAAGTAAAAATCTCCTCTTTATTGCTCTATTCCTGGCGTGTACAATTGTTTTGCTCTACGTTGTTTTGCTCTACCCTGGTGGGCAGAGTTTTGTTTTTCTCATTTACAGGTGGTCGCGCCTCGCTGACAGCTGTGTGAATAAAAGCCCGACGCATGAGAGGACTCACCAGACACGCTAGACATCGCGCCGAGATGAACACGAGACGTTGACCACCTCATCCGCACACGTGGGAACTGCCTGGAACACTTACTGTAATTTTCTGTATATATTGTTTTCCGTCGTCGTTGATTTGGATTTTGGTTCGTATATGTTCTTGTATATCAGTTTTCGTATATTAAATTTATAAAACTTACTTACGTCTTTGTTGTTTCTGTGCAAGCGTGTAAGTCTCCGACCCAGTTAAATTCTATTTCGTAACACTCTTTTCAAACAAAACAAAATATGTGTTTGAAATGAATGTTTGCATGTCCAGGAATGAGTGTAGTGGTCAGCCTATCGATGGCGATGTTCATTGGTTCTGACACATTCTTATCTTAGAAGAATAGTTGTTGTTCTTGAGTTTGAGATGAACTGTTGCAGATATAACAATATTTAGCGGCTTTTATTCTGCCACATTTCTTAAACCTATTTTGGAAATGTTTCTTGAAACTTTCTTGGAAAAGTAAAAAGATTACTATACCATGCAGCTTTTCAGGACAACCATTTTCTACACAGAGTAAATACTTTAGCTGCAGGGAAACAATAGTTCACTCCATGGACCTAATAAATAGCCTCCTACGTGAAAATATTTCGCATAGATCGGCAACTAGACAGTGCTACACCTAGGAAACAATAATTTAACACAAAAAATGAATTTGTTTTTATATGGGGAATTTCTATTCCTTGGCGGAAATCCTTTATTGTATGTTTAGTTATAACATTTGTTTGCATACATTGTATCTTTTATAGAATTGCGAGAAATATGACAGAATAAGCCACCATACACGTACATACAACAATTGATGTTCATAGCCTTTGTCGAATACAAGACGTGTTCCTGGGTTCACGAAACACGTTCACGGGCATTTAATTCCCCATCTAATTTGAGCAAATGGTGCGGCCTATCATCACGTATGGATGTCATCGTTACGTGATAATATCCATACATATCACCAGTGATGCTGCAGAAAGTCGAGATTTCCCAAGATGATCCGTGTTCCCACACAGGGTCGAATACAATCAGTGAATGGGCGACTTTCGCCCCCGAAGCAGATAGTGATATCATAGCAACACATCTTTCCGAATCACCAAACCAAAACCACAAATTTGTTCGTTAGAATTTCCTGTCAAATATAACAAGTACAACTGGTCCTGGATAGGATTGAGTTTGCGCAGCTGAAATCTCGGTGACGAGGAACGCGTGGAGTGTATGGTGCGCGACATTCAGTTGCTGAATCGTCATGTCCGCTACCAAAAACCGGGGGCGTTCTAGTTCTAACGACCCATCACTTTTCGGACTACGGCCTTGAAGGCGGCTGTACCTCGGCCAGGGACTTCAGCCCTGCAGGCGGCTGGAGACTCGACTCCCGCCCTGAGTTCGCCCACAGGAGCGATACCCAAACGACGGACTGTGGAGAGGCCAACAGCGCCGAATGTTACAGACTATAGAGTACGGGAGGGACTCGTGCCACCCCCGGACGAGTACACGCCTCTACCGAGCCCGACCTACGGTTGCTATGGATTCAGTTGAAACCTCAGACCCGGTCGTTACTACGGAAGCGGCCAAGGAAATGGACTCTGTGGTCAACGAACCGTCCTCAGAGATGGTCTCCCAAGCTCCGGACTCTTCGTCGCCAATGGAGTGCGATCAACCACCGCCGCTCCAAGCTATCGAAGACGAACCCATGCCACAACAGCGTCAGACGTCTGATTTTGAACCGGGTTCGCCAATGGAACCGTCCTGCAGACTTATTAATTTCGGGCCGCCTCCTCCCTACCTGGATTATGAGGAGGAGATGATGCCGCCCTCGACCACCCTCGTCACTCGGGCCAACGACCCTGACCAACCCCGTCAGCGGATGGAGGTCCTGGAGGACCCGGAACAGTTACCTCGTGACATCGAAATCAACTTCGGACTCCATGGATCTGGTGAGTTCGGGGCGGACTACCAGTTGCTTCGCCAACATGGGCAGCGACTCAATGAACGGGCCACAAGTCCATCCCAGAGTCAACCCGGAGTTTGCCGAACTTTACCAAGACGATGACACTCGTCGTTTTCCTTCCGAACTCACATCAGGCCCATTGGTGGGAGCAAATCACTTGTGCCGCGATGGACGTGGACCCTTTGCTCCTGGCTGAGGACGCCGAACATCATCTTCCGTCGATGGCGCTAGCCAGTGCGGACGATCTGGCTCAGCAGCACTTCCATGCCATACGTCGGGGCTACATTCTTGCCATGGACGCACACATCCGTCAGGCGGAATACGACACCATGTCCATCGGATTCGGGATGAGGTCGCTACACGAGCGACAGACCCCGACTGCCCCGCACCCTCTCCTGGAGGGGAACCGACGACTCCAAGAGGAGCTCCGCACTGCGGAACAAGCAAACACGGACCTGCGGGAGGAGATACAACAACTCCGAGCCTGTCTTACGACGACACCGTCCTCGCCACCGGAGTCTCCTGAAATTCCAGACAAACTGTGGACGACCATCGTGTCGGTTCTTCCGCATCTGCCGGCTGACGAACAGCGACGGCTGATGCAACAGGCATCGCCAGCCGCTCGGCCTCCAGCGTCAAGGCGACGCGACCGTCCCACGGACTAGAGTTTCAGGTGTGCATAAATTCGGAATTGCACATTTGAACCTCAGACCACAGCACCAGAATAGCTGTGCCCTGTGAGAGTCGTACTTTGCATATATATGTCGTATTATTCATATCATATGATGCACATGTGTATTTCGAACTGAACTAATCCCGTTTAATTTCAGGAAAATCGGACTTTAAATTTTCCGTTCTACTAGAGAACGTAGAGGACTGTTGTTTCATTCCAATAATATACATATATGTGATTCGGTTTAATCTGTGATCTATGTGTTTAATTTAGGTGTTTCATTTTCACCTGTCGTTGTCGTAAATGTATTTGTCCAATGTGTTCATATCATCTTAGTGACTGTTGACTGACTGACTGATGACTTTATTTTGACAGTTAGAACTTTTATTGTAATCATTGCTTTACCGTTGTCTCGCGCGGTGAATGTGTTTCCCCTTTAGGACCTCTAGCTTATCATGTTTAGATTTTTGGACAGTCAGGTTTCGGGGAGGGTAAATTCCGAGGGGGAAATTTTACGAAGGGGTGTTATGTAGAATATTTACGACAGCTATCAGCCTGAAACCCCTCCCTTACACATTCTCCCACTCGACATACATGACACAGACTCATCACATGACTTCATACTTACCTTACGTCACCAGCACACAACGTCCTAGCACTGCACCTCATGTAAACAACTCTACTCACGATGACACACCCCTCATTCCCTCCAATCACCACATTTCCAGACACTTAACTACGCCCACCCAGACATGACATCAGATTCAACGAATCACATGAACTCCTGTCCCTCGATGCGGGAAAATTACAGACACTAAAGCCGCCCTGCGCTTTCCCGGACACTAGGTCAGTTTCATAGGTTGAAGAGTTGTAAAAAAGTGGCATGATGATGAAGATGATTTAATTGAGAGGTACAAACGAAGAATATTGTGAACTAAGAAGCTATATAAAAGATGGTTAATATCGGACTATATTGTGGGATTACGTGTGAGTGAGTGGCCATGATCTACATCGGACTTATCATCCTAATAAACCTCGGATTATTGTTGAAAGATACGTCGGACTCCTGTCTTGTGTATAACGCACGACCTACATCGTACTATACGATCCTGTCAGCGTAATAGCCGCCAGGAGACATGCTATTCCGTCACATTACTAATTTTGGTTTACCTCGCCTTGTCAAACATTGCTTGCAAATTATCCCAGAAGACAATATTATTGTGCCTGGCGGACGATAGATCGTGCAAAGAAAGTACACGGCGTTGTGGGACCGAACCTCCAGCCACATTGATTCAATGTATGGCGACTGAAGGTCGCAGTGTTCCTTGGCAACAAGATTGTTTGACACCCACGCAGCAACCCCACCGCCCGGGGCATTGTTCGGTCGATCTCTGCGAAAAATTGGGTGGAAACCCGCGATCGAGAAATCACTGTCTGACTGATTGGCAGTTAGCGATGTTTCAGAAACAATTATAACGTCATCATGGTCATATTCATTACCAAGTTGCAGGGAGATATGCTGTAGTTTCTCCTTATCACATTTAATACTCTGAATGTTAATTAGGCATACGCTAATACCAGAGCGTGACCCATTCTGGTTTAAGTTCTATAGGATTAAGTTCTATATCATTAGATTTAACACAAATAAATGTGATTACATAGATAATATAGAGATTATTTTCAAACACGATATTGTTTGTATGCATTATAACAACGATGCTGAAGGGACCGAATACTCGCGTTCGTGCATTACCAGTGATACGTGCGTTACCGGTCAACGGAATATCAACTTCACAAAATCTGCATTTGTTATTTACGAGCAGATGAACTCCTGGCAGGTGTTCCTGTGAAGTAATCTGTTATCGAAGTTGATTGGCGTTGTTGTTTCTGTTGCTGTTTCACGTCAGGACCAGGCGGTGAGATTTCTTTGCCCTCGCTGTCACGCTGAGTTGGTGCTTTCTGAGCAGTCTTAGGAGTGGAGGAGCTGACCTTAATGACTTGATCTGCCCGGTTCAGTAGGTCAGGCAATGACACTGATTCATCTCGGTCGATGGCATGTGTCAAGAGCTCCCCCGCCAGCTTGATCACACCCGAGGTGGAAGTAACAGACGAGTGTTCTGGTGCTCGTTTTCTGTCACGAAGAGACATGAGTATAGCTCTCCCAGGATGTTCTTCCCCGGCCATTGGTCCTGTGGTTGCTTGGCTGTTTCACTGGGGGGTAAACCAGGCGCCCAGAAGAAGTTACGGGTGGCCTCAACGATGAGTCGGTCACCAGAGTTGAGCGACTTGTCCTTGAACTCGGGACAGGAATCAAACTTTAGTTCGAGTAGACGTGACATCGTGTCCACCTTGATTTCTTCCCAGGGATCGCAGTTGTTCACGTCAAGGCTGTCACCGAGCCGCATCGCGCGAGGGTGCTGTCTGCTTCGACGATGCGTTCAGCAATGTTGGGGCGGTTCAGGGCCATGGCCTTCTGGAATTGATAACAGTGTTCTGTGGATCGAAACAAACGTCATCATAGTCTATGATAGTCGGGAAGAAGTTTGACAAGGGGTTGCGTTCTTCTCTGAATATTTCCAAGTTATGGTTGAAGTGATTTTGGGGGCAGACCCTGGTGTCATGGCCTTCAAGGCATTTTTGGCAGTTTGATGGTTGACCATCGTAGTAGACTGTGATTCTTATGTCAATTTTGCGATCAGGATTAGTTGGATCAGTAATTGGAAACAAACTGTAGTGAGGAAGCTGTTTTGGACACATAGCAAAATCTGTTCCCATTCAATAACTGGTGACTGTTATCATCTTTCGGCTTGGCCTTAGCCTTCGACACCTTGGAGGATCGATCAGCCCATGTGTCTACCCAGGCAGCAATCTGTTCATCAGTAACACAAAATGGGATACCATGAATGGATACACGTGTATTCTTTGCCCCAAGGCCCCGAGTGCTATTGGCTAGGTCCACAAGTTCGAATTCGCTGTCCCCAATTTGGACCGTAACCATAGAGAGGACATGTTGCTTCGTGGCCAGATCTTTACAGTAGATGATATAAAGAGGATCAGAGATGGACACCTTCTGGACAGAGAGTATGTCGGCCGGCAACAGATCCACGCCTCCTTGACGTTTCACCTGGGCTGTGATGATGAGGAACAGCTCGAGCTCCGAGATGAACGGCATGTGCTTGCAGGGCAAGCCGACCCACAGCAATCTTGGAGTGCGCTGTCCATGTTATCGCTGGAGGACCAGTAGTTCACTAGTGCGTGACGCCATTGATCGTGGGGTATTATGCTTGATGTGGTTCCTAATCTACGAGTGTAGGCGATAAGCTACGACGTGATCACTGACCGCTGGTGGGGGTGAAAAGCTTTATCTAGATATGGGTCACAATCACACAACAAGCTCTGCAAGTGGGCGATATTACGAGATGGGAACACAATCAGTCACAATTATCACTATATATTGTCACAAGAATGAATGTACAAATACCCGTTCAACAACAGTTTGCAATGAAGTCCAACAGATCAGTGTAGATATCCGATCTAACATATAAACTTGTATAATTTCTCAGAGACTTAGATTGTTGTTATTGCATGTATGCCGCCATGTGGGTACCAGGCTAGTTACATGGGTACCAGGCTCGTTTTACTTATATAACGCGCTGGCGTTTCGGACGTAAGGCATAAAAATTAGAACACTGTTCTATTTTTTAGAAAGCGGGTCGCTAGAACGGAACATGTGTGCACACTCCCCTTTTGGAGAGCTGAAACGGACAACACAAAACAGTTCCGTAAAACGGTCGCGCGGCGTTTGCTGGCGGTCTATCGCGATATCCGTAGGACAATACGTGAGTAACTTCGCGCATTCGTGAAACGTTCTCCCGGCGTATCTACGTACGTATTACTGTTGTCTTCCGTGACGATAGTGAGCTATATCGGGACTTCATTTGCATAAAAGCCACGCCCAACAATTATGCAATGATTCGGCGATTTTACCTCACGGACTGCCGTGAGTTTGTTTATCACGGTTACCACGGATATACCGGCTATGTGAGGAGAGGACATCAGCTAGTGACATTCATGTTAACTTCTTCAGTAATAGTAACCGATTTTGCACAAAACCATCAGCTGTATACTTGTACCCCCATTTGGTGTCATTTGTTTCCAAATTGCCACCAAAAGAAATTATCACATACCTCAAACTGGGCATTTCACATATTTTGAATAAGATAATTATGAACGAATTATTGTTTATTCAATATTTTCGAAAAACAATAACTTTCGTGTGTGAGCATTGCTCAACATGCCTGTTCAATATCGCAAAGAGACCTGTAAAATACCGCCCTTAGAGTATTCACAAGCCATTAGTGGAAACAGCTGATTTCCTCACGATATATGGCCCCAATCGGCCATCTTAGTACGTGTAGCTATGGCAACCCAACTTGATAGTGTGTCGTGATCGTACCACAAGGCATGCCCACATAAAATAATATCATAATCAGGTCAGGTTTGCATCCTGTAGAGTGTTCACAAGAAAATCTATACGGCGGAAGCAGATCCGACGACAGTGGTACGACGAATGCAAGTCCATGGTATCCGCCAAACGTTGTTTGGGAGATACAATTAGCTTTATCGGAAGTTTCTTTATCTAATATCGTTACAAAATATTCACGCCAGGTCTCATAGCATCAGGTTAGCAGCAATCTGGGTAGTTTGCCTGCGACATTCGTAAATGTTTTTCGGGATTAATGCGGGACCTCAGATGGAACTGTGCCGACCACGTGCATGCCAATCACACAGTGCAATGAGATTACATCGACAGGAGGACAATCCTTCCATCAGCAACAATTTTCCCATCAGTATTAGAGGCTAAACTCATATATTATAACATGGCATTGCTGTGACAGAAACATCTTTCCGTAATCATCTCTCCGTGACAGAAACATCTTTCCGTAATCTTTTAATCTGGCCAGGTGGAAAAGGGTGGAAAACGTTAATTGAAACTAACCAATCACATGCGCGTATTTGATCGATCGATATGCAAAGAAAACCCTGGCGCTAATCAGTCAAGCAGACTGCAACACAAGCAGAAAGTTGTTGACATGGAAAAAAAACCGGGTTTGTTCATTTCCATTGAAGATTGAAAGAAACCACTCGTGTCTTAGATTACAATAGAGATCGCTCTGGATTTTTGTCACGTAACAGACATCGAGCCAAACACAGTTTTATCCCTTAATTTGAACATGATCTGTGTATAGGCATCCAAATGGAAGGTGCAGTACCTGTGCATAAATCGCGTTTTTGTGTGAACGAATTACAAATGTTACTTAATAACATATTCGATCCCCTGTACTGAAAGGTATAATCAATTTTTTATACAAATGCGAAGAGCTGTTCGAATTGAAGTTTTCCTCCGAATTCAAACCAGCTTTGTGTTATAGCACTGGTGAGAACGGGTGGTTCAATAAAATTGAAAGATCTACAGAAAACTATGCTCTTAGCTGCTAATAAATGATATCATTGCCTCACAATGATTATTATTTCGTTATTCAAACAGACGTGAGTTTCGTGTAATCCTATGCTCCTGAGTTCTTATTCTGTGCAGGCATATTCAATATCACAGAGCCTGATGAACTACAGCTAAGTAGAATTTTCTACCATTCTTTTTCGAGTTACCTAAAGCTGGGAACACAACTATATGATAATAGTGACCAAGGCCCCTGAAGACTGATTT
The DNA here is from genome assembly GCA_949152475.1 of Terebella lapidaria. Classification (NCBI taxonomy): domain Eukaryota; kingdom Metazoa; phylum Annelida; class Polychaeta; order Terebellida; family Terebellidae; genus Terebella; species Terebella lapidaria. The sequence goes on from OX424565.1 coordinate 29,763,783, forward strand.
GACTTGTTATCATTTTACACATCTAAACAATTATAAAAGCGGTGTTATGCTATGAGGCATGCTGTGATGGTTAACCAGACTGTTGATAGGGCAATTGTATCAGCCTTGGTGGATTTCGCCAAGTAATAAAAAAAGAAGTATTGATAATAAATTCGATTGAATTTATTGAGCAGCAATTCTGTGGTCCTTCACAGATTTTCAACAACAATACAATTTGTGGTTCTCACAAGGCGTGCATGAACTTTTCCCCTGATCCCAATCCCAGTCATAGCCGAAGATATCCATATCAGGCTGATACACTGCCAGTAGAGCCTTCATGTTTTCCGGATGCTTGTCCTGGTATTTCTTCAATATTGCATCATACTTATAGCTTCCTAAGCTAAAGAGAGGATTCTGATGATCAACGTGAACCGACATATCTTCGTCAACACCAACTAGTTTATTCAAAGCTTTTGTATCCTGATCTAAAGTTTCCTGCTTGAGGATGAAATCGTACTCTATTTTCGGATCACACACTGTACACAACTTCCAGTAAACCACCCAGTGTGTGTTCCTGTCTTTCATTTCACCTGATACAATGCGATTAGCAAATTCTGCGAAAGTCATTGTCTTGTTATTTGGCTGCCTGAACTGCTTTCCAACATGAATCACCTGATAGTATCCAGAAACAAGTCTTTGTAGCGGGTGCCGTACAATTACATACTTCTTGTACTTCTTGAACTTGTTCACAATGGTATCATTGAAAGAACTTATCACATTTTCGAGTCCATAGTTTTTCATAACAGTGTTGTTCCTGAAATTCTGAGGTATAGAGCCATTTTTGGAACGGATCATGTACTGATTCCACGTAACTGACCCAGCCTTTGGGATCAGACATCCCAGGCTTTTGTTGCGATGATCCGCCACAAAGTAGTTGTTGGTTGTTGAATGCTTGACGTCAGGGTTTTTATTACATGCATCTTTTAGGCGTGACATTCGCGTAGACTGGATTTCATCTTCATCCAATGATTCGGGAATATGTGATGATTCTGTGTCATTTGAATTCCTGATGATTAGCTCTGTGGCATTTTCACTGGAATCCTCAATATCGGTGTATTTTATATCACCACGGTCTTCGTCGATATTTTTGTCTATGAATTTGTATTGTAATTCATCAAGTTCTGTAAAAAAAAAATGAAATGACAAATATCAGCAATGTACCTGATATATTGAGGGTATAAATAAGAATGTACGGCTATTTTCAGTTAAGAAAATGAAAGAAATAATAAAATGGAGCCTGAACTGATTTGTAGTAATTCAGTATGACACCAGTTTGTCACAAAAAGGAGTAGCTGGTGTAAGCCGCCATATTTTCCCAGATAAACACATGAAAGAGTAAAGAATAAGGCATAATCTATATGTAGCTTAGTGATGTACAGGTAGTATGAAATTGTGTTGCAGTATGAAGGTTTTCGAAAAAGATACATATCAAATATACACTGATTCTACTTCAATCGAACATCTTCACCGGGTGTGCCATAATTGGTTCTTTTGAGCTTGTGAAACCACAACACGTTTATTTTGAAATCTGAAATAGGCGAACTGTTGAAAATTGAGGATGTACAACTTGATGATCTTGTCAACTAAGGCACAGTACATGCGTAGCAGCGGCTGGCATGGCTCAACTTGGGTTAACAGATACCTTGCATCAGTTTCCATATTGGGTATAAACTTCGATGTTTTGACTAAATGAGAAGTAACATCTCAAAGGGTTTTGTCGGAAAAAGTGTGTCACACCAACTAAGAAATTTCAGGTACAAGTCTACCACATGACAGACATTTCAGTTTGGCCAGTGCACATGAGTGTACTCAAAACTAATTTGATTTTTAATATTTTACAGGGTGAAATCAAAATCATTTTAATTATGACTAGATCTAAACATAGTACCAAGGGTGCTGTAGCTTACCGGTAGATCATCAGAATTGCACAGAGTATTGTTACACTGATCTTCAACTCAATTGACAAAACGTGTTCCTAAATGGTGCCGAACACACGCTTTCCATATGGACTATGATAGAAAATCGAGAATGATACATTTTGAAAGTTTTTTTTTCCATTAGTGACATATATTTTTTGGCACAACAAATATTATCCAGATGCCAGATGACTGAAATAATGGTTATATGGCCATTGCATAAGAACTGAATAAAATACTTAAGCTTTATCTTGAAGTGTTCTGGGAGTTTACTCCATACAGCTCCCATTATGAAAGACAAAGTGAATGAAACTTTCTAGGTCCAAAAAAACACTTTTCAATGGAGAAAACGAATATTGTTTTGCTTGGAAAATTGGCTTGTCACAAATAATGACTTGATTTTGGACAAAACAATTCCGCCAACCCATCCAAATATCAAAATGGCCGTCACATGCAGACACGCGATGCAAGAGCAATAAAACTCCTACACACAACAAAGGAACATAAGGGAAATTTCATGTGCGATTTTGGAAAAAAAATATTCTGAACAGATTTTGGGAAAATGGCTGCCAAAGCCAATAATTGAGCGATAGTTTTCAAGTCCCCGAAAATTGTCGAAATCGGATTTTTTTTTGGCTAGAAATCACTCGAAAGGAGCAATGACTTGATTTGGGACAAATATTGTTTGCTGACTCGTTAACAAATAAAAATGGCAGTCCCACATAAACCGTCGAAGGCAACTGAACATATACACATCACAAAGATACATAAGGAAAATCTTGTGCATGATTTTTAAAAAAATGTCTGAATAGATTCTGCGAAAATGGTCACCAAAGACAAATATCATCGTCTTTCTTTTTTTTTAATAAAGGTCGTTTTGACCTTCCGAGTTCATCGAACGTCGAATTCAAGGTCACCACTCAAGCAGCAAAAATGATTTCCCATTTTTGTTGAAAATGGCTCAAAATGAATAGTGACTTCATTTAGGACAAAAAAATTAACGTAATCAAATATCTACCGTGGTAATACTACGTGTTGACCAGAAAGGTATGCTTAGATACGTAGTCGGTGCGAAGTACCATTCCGCCAAACTGCTCGGAGTTGAGATGATTACACAGCCTATACCATTCATACACTATTTCACAGCACTATGTCGCCTTCAACAATGATAAATTGTACAACCAACACACCCACGTTAGCACCACATCACTCAACGCGATGCTTGTGAAATTTTACAAAACGGAGTTCAACTTCCATTTTTCCTTCCTACAATCTCCAGTGACACGGTTTCATAATTCAATTTAAAATTAACTGTTGAGGCCATGCACAATTAAGCCCTAGGCGTTGCATGAGTCTTGGCAGTCTGATCTTGTTACTGTTTTACATTATAACTAATATATTATAATTTTGTTTTCGTTATTTTCTGTTTCTTCGTTGTGATGTTTTTTTTTGTTATCGCATATGCTACTACATAAGAAATTTGTAAGAACATATAAAGTATGCTTAAGACTGTCGAAAAAACTGTATTCTATTCTACTGTACACTACTTTCTCTTTACACTTGGACAATACTGACCTGTATTGAATCTACCCACGGTGAATCTATTGACCTCACTCTGTCTTACCACCACGATGTGGCTAGCTGCAGCTAAAATCAATCCAGCCAAGATAAGGTAGCGTGTTTGCACACTAAGGCGTATCTTTTGTTCATTCATTTGACACAATTTACGGTCACCAGTTCTTGGGAAAATGCTCGTAATAGTGTTATAGTGTTAGAAGTATAGTGCTATCCTCGTATTTTCTGTGTGTTAGTTTGCATATAGTTCAATCGACAGAACAGTTCACCATCACAGAATGCATTCGTGGAAAATAAAACTCCGAAATCATAAAAGGTTACGGGAGAGTCTAAAATCTATAAACTGTAACCAGTAACATGTGTTTAACATACTGATGATGATAGTAATTATTGTTTTATGTTTCGCATACCAGATGGTTATTTCAATAATAGTGAAATACAATTGAAATTCAATATCATTAATAGTGTTCTCGAGACCTTGAGTGTGATAGACGTGGAATCAATACCCAGTATCAAGTATTCCGAGCAAACAAAACAGGGTCCGTTATCCAATCTCATAGTCCGGGGACAGAAAGTCATATCAGGCATACGAAGTGAGAGAAAACAAAAATGACAGGGAAACTCATGAACCCCCGTAAATGGCCATCAGGAGGTGAAATCAGGTGTTCCGGAAAGAGTGAGCATTTCCTGCCCCACTAGTGGCACCCGTCATGAATTCCCCAAAATTAACATGAAAATAGATCTAGTTGCATGGCAGACATGGATTTGCTGTATTTATCAACCAGATCATGATGACGTCCATAGAATTTCTTAAACGCAGCGATAAGTCTTGGTAAAACATATCCTTGTCGTAGCAGTTTAGAGACTAGCTGGGCACTTCGATAGACAAAGTCCTCATATTTGCAACTAGCTCTGGAATAGCGTATAAGTTGAGAAACAAACACACCATATGCCGGTGACATAGGAATGTTGCTGCTTAGAAAAGGGAAATTGACTATGGAAAAATTGAAATCATCACGTTTGTCATATAATCTAGTTGACAGGTTAGAATCATTATCAATCTCCAACCTCAGGTCTAGATAGTTGGAAAAATTAGCGGATTCTGTAGTATCCTTAATTTCAAGTTCCTTAGGATATATGATATCCAAATAATCACCAAACTTGGGATTATTTAGCGACAATACATCATCTATGTATCGGAAAGTGAAATTAAAATTACATGTTAGTTTCTTAGAACCTCCTCTTTGTAAATGTTGGATAAAATCTGATTCATATGAGTATAAAAACAGGTCTGCCAATAATGGTGCACAGTTTGTACCCATGGGAATACCAATAGTTTGTTGAAATATTCGACCACCAAATTTCATGGTCAGAGCTCAGGATGGCGCTCTTAACAGCTTAGAAATCAATTGTGGACATGTTGGAGATGGTGTATGCTGAATATTCTTGTGACCTTGAAGTTAACTGACCATCGGTCCGATCACCTATTGGCTAGCCGGTAAGCTACATGGTCCCTTGGGCCTATGTTTTACAGAATGGGAGGCATTTAGATATATCTTTTTATATGCCTTTTTGAGTCTATATATTGGCATATTATTACATTTTCGTTCCCAAACCTGGTAGTAGCAATAGATTATAGTGCCCCTCCCCCGTCTCCTGATCTTAGCCCGAGCGACAGAATTCACCTCTCCCGTCCTGTGTTACTTATGCATCACTTGTATTTCAGAAGTTCAAAATGGATAATTTTTCAGTTGTATTTGTAAATTTTATTTATAGGATTTAATCAATAGATTAATATATGAATATATAGGTTGAGTAATATTGAGAAATACCAGTTACTAAGTTTTGTATTAAATATATCTTGTGCACATTACAGGCCAGAAGGAAGACAGTACCATTTTGTACTATTTTTGGTCTGCCCAATAGTTTGTCATCTCCAACTTATGTATATGCTATTTGTGTAAAAATTTATTGTCAAAGTTGGGAAAATAAAGTCATAATAAAGTCATAAAAGTCATAGTTGACTTTCCATTAATGGCTCAAAGAAGAGTTCCAATCAGTATACAACTCAAAAGAGAAAAAAATACAACATTCTTCTGATTATTCTCATTAATCTGTATTCGACTCAAATAATTTGAGGTATCTCAAAAATATCCTAATATCCTATCAAAAACGTAATGCCTGTCATACCAATTTTTCGACTTTTCAGCAAACATTTGAACATCCACTGTGCACTCAAATTTGAAGATATTGGACTGTATTTATGAGTACTTATGTGGAATATTTATACCCAGCCATAAACTGAGTTTCAACACGCTACGTGCAAAGTCAATGACGTCATGACGTGAAACGGCAATTTTTGAAATGGGGCTATATATCGGAAAGTATTTGTCGTACAGAGAAGAGGATTGTACCACTGCAAAGCTCGTTCAAATCTGATTCAGCGGAGCACTGTCCGATACTTTTCCGCCACGATATATTTTCCACTATGACGTCATAAACGTAACGCCTGTCATGCCGATTTTTCGACTTTTCAGCAAACTTTCGAACATCCACAGTGTTTTTCAAATTTAAAGATATTGGACTGTAATCATGACGACATAATGTGGAATATCAATACCCAGCAAATACCTAGTTTCAACACGTTACGTGCAACGACAATGACGTCATGACGCCAATCTTCAATTTTTGATATAAGGTTGTATCTCGGTAAGTATTTATCCTAGAGTGGAACGGATTACATCGTCGGAAAGCTCGTTCAATTCTGCGTTTCGTATGTTGAACCGCTAAATGTGAAAGCGACGCTAAATATGAAACCTAACGGTAAATGTGAAAACACACTAACGCTAAATGTGAAACCCAACGGTAAATGTAAAAACCAAGGCAAATGTGATAAAATATATGTTATACGTGTGGTTCTTTTCCGTCATGACAATTTTTTCGGAACGTAATTCTGAAAACGTATGTGGAATATTAATACCCAGCCAGTAACCAAATTTCAACACGCTACATATTCTGTCAATGACGTTATAACGTCAAACGTCAATTTTCAAAATACGGTTGTATCTCGGTAAGCATCTATTCTTGAATGGAACGGATTACACCATTGGAAAGCTCGTTCAATTCTGCTCAAGGCAGGTCCTGTGTGATACTCTCCCGTATTGATTATTTTTCAGGATGACGTCACAAACGTAATTCCCGTATTGCCAGTGTGGCAAAATTTCATCGTTCTATGAAAAGCTGTTCATTCCACACTCAATTCTGCTGCGAATTGTCATTATAGAAACTAGCTAGTACCACAATGTTCCTCGCAAATATCCCAACAAACAATGTATTAGACCTAAGACCTATGACATATGGCCTTTACAAGCATTTTTAGGTTACCGGCCCTTTGGTCCGATAAAATATTGGCACCGCGTTGCGTCCATCGTCATCGTCCTTCTACATTTTTATCTTTAGAGTTTACAGTCGAATCTTTCTGAAATTTTGAACTAAAACACCTGAAAACATTTTGAGAGTGAGGTATTTTTTAGTTATTTATCTATTTTTTTTTGCATTTTTTTTCAAAATACCGGCCATTTTTCGGCGTTTTCTCAAAATCTGTTCAGTAACTTTTTTTTTCTTATTGATGCATATCACTTCTTATATATGCCCCTGTGACGCGCATAAGTTTCGTAATCCTTGAATTGCTCGAAGTGGGCCATTTTTGCCAAAACTCGGCCCAAACAGGACTTTCCCATGTTAAATTATCCTATGCTTTATAACGGGACACGTTATGCTTGATATCTTACTTAATATTGAGATTAGAGACTCCGAATCAATTGTGGACATATAGGAGATGATATATGCTGAATATTCTCGTGACCTTGAATTTCACCTTTTACCTCATTTTCAAGATCACAAGACAAAATAGCTAATATCTCACTTATTATCGACTTTACAGCTCAGGAATCAATCGTGAACATATAGGAAATGATATATTCCGAATATTGTCTTGACCTTGAATTTGACCTTTGACCTAATTTTCAAGGTCACAGGACAGAATACCTAACATCTCGCTTATTATCGACTTTACAGCTTGGGAATCAATTATGAACATATAGGAAATGATATATGCTGAATATTCTCGCGACCTTGAACTTGACCATTGATCTGATTTTCAAAGTCAAAGGTCAAAATGGCTAATATCTCACTTATTATCGATTTTACAGCTTAGGAATCAATTGTGAACATATAGAAAATGATATATGCTGAATTTTGCTATGACCTTGAATTGGACCTTTCGACCCATTTTCAAGCTCAAAGGACAAAATGGCTAATATCTTGCTCCTCTATCAACTTAATAGCTTGGGAACCAATTGTGGACATTGTGAAAATGAAAAAACTGAATATTTTGATAACCTTGAATTTTACCTTGAACTCATTTTGGATGTCAGAGCACAAAATGGATAATATCTCTCTTATTATCGACATAACAGCTTAGGAATCCATATTGGACATATAAGAAATGATATATGCTGAATAATTTGCTGACCTTGAATTGGACCTTTAACCTCATTTTCCAGGTCAGAGAACAAAATGGCTGATATATCGTTCATTATCGACTTTACAGCTTAGAAATTAATTGTGAACATAGAGGAAATGATGTATGCTGAATATTGTCATGATTTCGAACTTGACCTCATTTTCAATGTCAGATCACAAAATGGCTAATATCTCACTCATTATCGACTTTACAGAATGACTTTATTAGGCTACTGGACCTTTGGTCCGATAACCCATTGCCGTGGCGATGTGTACGTCGTCCGTCGACGTCCGTTGTCGTCGTCTGTCATCCGTCTACATTTTTATCTTCAAAGTTTATAATAAAATCTTTCTGAAACTTTCCCAAATAATTTTGCCTGAAAATATTTCGAGAGAGGTATTTTTTATTTTTTTATTTTTGCAATTATTTCAAAATGGCGGCCATTTTTGTCTGATCAGATTTGAGATTTTTGTTTCAAAAGATTCCCTTCATATACTTCTGTGACGTGTATAACTTTCGTTGCCATTGGATTGCTGGTCTGCGTGTAGCAGCCATTTTCAATTTTTTTTCGTCGGGTCCCAAATGGCACTTTCCCATGTTAAATTCTCCTATGATTTATACTGAAAAACATTTCCCCTCATATCTCACTTAATATTGATATTGGAGATTATGAATCTCGTTTACAGCTTCACAGCTTAGGAATTGTGGACTTATTGGAAATGATACATGCTGAATATTGTCATGAACTTGAATTTGACCTTTGACCCCATTTTGAAGGTCAGATCACACAATATAATGATATCTCACACATTATCGACTTTACAGCTTTGGAATTAATTGTGGACATGCTAGAAATGATATGGGCTGAATTTTCTCGTGACCTTAAATTGACCAATGTTCTAAACTTCAAGGGCATGGGACAAAAGGCTAACACCTAAAATATACATTGTCCGGTAACCTTTCTTGGCCCTTGGCCTTATTTTTGTATTACCTACAAAGAGATAATTTACAGTCTAAATAATTTCTTGCTCAAAGTCAGTGTTGAAGAATAGTCAATCCCCATCCTCCACCCCCGATTTCGACAATTTTTTGCTTCTAAGCCAATGCCGTCTTGTCTGTGTGTGTGTTTATTTGTTAGCACTCTACAGGTCAAAATTGTGATCATAAAGTCCTGAAAATTTTTCAGAAGATGTACAATCAGTACTTGGCCAAGTGTTTAACTTCTGGGAGGTCAAGGTAAAAAATTGAGGTCAAGGTCAAGCAAAAGGTCAAAATCGCAATAACTCCGTTTCTAATCAGTGTTATTTTCTCTGAATGTTTTTCTATGGTCAATTCCGCATCATGCGGTGCATGTCCGATGGTCGAATGACCAAAACTTTTGATTTTTGGTCCGGGTCGGAAAATATGGATGTTACGAGTTTAGGTTTTTTTCTTTTTGTTTGATTATGCACACTTGACAGGTCACAATTCTCATCCCAATGAAACATAAGATGGGCAATCACTTTGTGACCAAGTGATTCACTTTTGGGAGGACAAGGTCGAAAAATAGAGTCAAGGTCAAGTAAAAGGTAAAATTCGAAAAATCGCAATAACTCCGTTTCTGATCAATATTGTTTTTTTCAAGTATTTTCATATTTTTTTTATGGTCAATTCCGCGTCATATGCTGCATGTCAAAATTAGAGGATCATGATTTAATGGTTTCATGTCTCGCAACATTCAAACCCATTTTGTGGAGCCAGGTTTGTTCTTGATTCTTACTCAGGAGTTGTGCCTTAACAAATTGAACAAATCTGTGGAGTTTCATAATTCAAGGTCAAAAATTAAGGTCAAGGTCATGTAAAAGGTCAAAATCGAAAAATGAACTTGAATTTGACCTTTGGCCTCATTTTCAAGGTCAGATCACAAAATGGCTAATATCTCACACATTATCGATTTTACAGCTTTGGAATTAATTGTGGACATGCTAGAAACGATATGGGCTGAATTTTCTCGTGACCTTAATGACCAATGTTCTTATTTTCAAAGGCATGGGACAAAATGCTAATACCTAAAACATACATTGTCCGGTAACCTTTCTTAGCCCTTGTCCTTATTTTTGTATTACATACAAAGAGATAATTCACAGTCTAAATAATTTCTTGCTCAAAGTCGGTGTTGACGAATAGTCAATCCCCATCCTCCACCCCCGATTTCGATAAGTTTTTGCTTCTAAGCCAATGCCGTCTTGTCTGTGTGTGTTTATTTGTTAGCACTCTACAGGTCAAAATTGTGATCATAAAGTCCTGAAAATTTCTCAGAAGGTGTACAATCAGTACTTGGCCAAGTGATTAACTTTTGGGAGGTCAAGGTAAAAAATTGAGGTCAAGGTCAAGCAAAAGGTCAAAATCGCAATAGCTCCGTTTCTAATCAGTGTTATATTTTCATGTCGCGGAATTGACCATATATTGTTGTATGGTCAATTCCGCAACATGCGGTGCATGTCTGATGGCCGAACAACCAAAACTTTCGATTTTTGGTCCGGGTCGGAAAATATGGATGTCACGAATTTAGGTTTCGAATTTAGTTTTTTTCTTGTTTGTTTGATTATGCATGCTTTACAGGTCACAATTCTCATCCCAATGGAACATAAGATCGGCAATCACTTTGTGACCAAGTGATTCACTTTTGGGAGGTCAAGGTCGAAAAATAGAGTCAATGTCAAGTAAAAGGTAAAATTCGAAAAATCGCAATAACTCCGTTTCTGATCAATATTGTTTTTTCCAAGTATTTTCATATTTTTCTATGGTCAATTCTGCGTCATATGCTGCATGTCAAAATTAGAGGATCATGATTTTATGGTTTCATGTCTCGCAACATTCAAACCCATTTTATGGAGCCAGGTTTGTTCTTGATTTTTACTCAGGAGTTGTGCCTTAACAAATTGAACAAATCTGTGGAGTATCATAATTCAAGCTCGGAAATTAAGGTCAAGGTCATGTAAAAGGTCAAAATCGAAAAATCGCAATAACTTCGTTTCCAAACAATATTACTTTTAGTATGTATTTTCGTATTCTTCTATGATTAATTCTGCGTCATATGATGCATGTCCGATGGTCCAGGTCGAAAATCTGAGGGTAATGATTTTATGGTTTCATGTCTCGTGACATTCGAACCCATATTGTGGCACCAGGTTCTAATATTTGTTCTCGATTTTTTTACTCAGGAGATGTGCCTTATCAAATTGAACAAATCCGTGGAGTTTCATAACGCAGGGTCAAAAATTAAGGTCAAGGTGAAGTAAAAAGTCAAAATCGAAAAATCGCAATAACTCCGTTTCTGATTAATTATTTTTTCATAGTAGTTTTGCATTTTTTTATAGTCAATTCTGCGTCATATGATGCAAGTCCGATGGTCGATCGACCAAAACGTCCAATTATCCGATCTTCGCCGTAGGTGGGAAATCCGGGGGTCATTTGGGAGTTGCATATTGGTAGCCCTAGAGTAGTGGCCGCAAAGTAGGATTTTTATAGGAGATATAAAATGTTTCATGCAGATTTGAATATACAAATATGAGATGTGGATTTTTCTTGCCATAATTCTCCAGTTGATGTGACTGTGAAAATTGGTTATCAATACAAATTCGGGTTATAAAGTTACTGTTGTTTGGGATCGATTTCTTTGTGCAGTCACGCCGAGATGCATGCGGTCATACATGTACAGTAATAGTTGTTTTCATCGGGAAGGAAAATATGGCAAGCTGTCTCGCTGCCTAACGCATAGGCTTTTAATTCTTCGAGTTCGAATCTGCCTGCTGGTAAATATTTTTTTTGCTCCTTTTTAGGTTACCGGACCTTTGGTCCGCTAACCTATTGGCATGGCGTTGCGTCCGGCGTCGTCCACATTTTTATCTTTTTTGTTTACGGACCAATGTTTCTGAAATTTTGCACAAAAATGCACAAAAATAATTCAAGAAGGAGGTATTTTTTAGTTTTTTGATTTTCGCAATTTTTTCAAAATGGCGGCCGTTTTTGTCGAAAATCGGCCAATTTTGGACTTTGGCGGCCATTTTCTCAAAATCTGTTCAGTAACTTTTTTTCTTTTTGATACATAACACTCCTCATAGGTACTCCTATGATGTCTATAAATTTCGTCGCGATTGAATTGCTCAAAGTGGGCCATTTTGGCCCAAATGGGACTTTCCCATGTTAAATTCTCCTATGCTTTATAATGGGACACATTAAGCCTAATATCTCACTTAATATTGAGATTAGAGACTAGGAATCAATTGTGGACATATAGGAAATGATATATGCTGAATATTCTCGTGACCTTGAATTTGACCTCTGACCTTGGTTTCAAGGTCATAGCGGCCATTCTCGTCGAAAATGGCTAATTTTGGACTTTGATGGTCGTTTTCTCAAAATCTGTTCAGTAACTTTTTTTTCTTATTGATGCATAACACTCCTCGTATGTACTTCTGTGACATGTATAAATTTCGTTGCGCTTGAATCACTCGAACTGGGCCATTTTGGGCCCAAACTCGGCCCAGATGTGACTTTCCCATGTCAAATTTTCCCATGCTTTATAATGGGACACATTAAGCCTAATATCTCACTTAATATTGAGATTAGAGACTAGGAATCAATTGTGGACATATAGGAAATGATATATGCTGAATATTCTCGTGACCTTGAATTTGACCTTTGACCTCATTTTCAAGGTCACAGGACAAAATGGCTAATATCTCGCTTATTATCGACTTTACAGCTTAGGACCCCATTGTGAACATATAGGAAATGATATATGCTGAATATTCTCGTGACCTTGAATTTGACCTTTGGCCTCATTTTCAAGGTCACAAGACAAAATGGCTAATATCTCGCTTATTATCGACTTTACAGCTTAGGAATCAATTGTGAACATATAGGAAATGATATATGCTGAATATTCTCGTGACCTTGAATTTGACCTTTGACCTCATTTCCAAGGTCACAGGACAAAATGGCTAATATCTCGCTTATTATCAAATTTACAGCTTAGGGGTCCATAGTGAACATATAGGAAATGATGTATGCTGAATATTTTGGTGATCTAGAATTTGACCTTTGATCTCATTTTCAAGGTCAGAGAACAAAATGGCTAATATGTCGCTTATTATCATCTTTACATCTGCCCCTGTGTCTTTGGATAAACTATTTGTTCGGGCTTTGTTTCTATTGCAAAATGTTGTATTTTACCTTTCTTATTGGCATCATCAAAATTTGATTGTATTGGTGGTAATAGATTGATACTTACATTTATACCACTGAGTCGGTGTCACTGCTGGCGGACGTTAAATCTGTCCCCGAGGATACCATCAACTCAGTAGCCTTCGGGCTTGTGATTGGGTACTTTTGTACTTGTCATGTATCTATTCCATGGGGTTAGATTCGGATTCCTAAATTATTTTCATAGGTTGTTGGGCAGTTGTATACTAATTCCATCTGGTGTACAGTAGAAACAACTACATTTAACACATTGTCTGCCCCTGAAGATGCCAGTGTGTCTTTGGATAAATTATTTGGTCGGGCTTTGTTTGTTTCTATTGCAAAATGTAATATTTTACGTTTCTTATTGGCATCATCAAAATCTGATTGTATTGGTGGTAATAGATTGGTACTTACATTTACAGCATAGGAATCAATTGCGAATATAGAGGAATGATATATACTGAATATTTTCATAACCTTGAACTTGAACTTTGACCTCATTTTTAAGGTCACATCACAGAATGGCTAATGTCTCACTTATTATCGACTTTACAGCTTAGGAATTTATTGTGGACATACTAGAAGTGATATATTTGTTGAAAATTTCATGGCCTTGAATTTATCAGTGACTTTATTTTCAAGGTCACTGGACAAAAGGCTAATATCTAAAATGTATATTGTCCGGTAACCTTTCTTAGCCCTTGGGCTAATTTTTAAAGAATATCCAGTAACATACAATCCGGGTAATACCTGGGTGACACCATTGGAAACTGGGACAATACCGTGAACTTACGTGGGTAAACATTGTCGGACACACCTTGGCACACCATAGTCCATATATATGTCCGGGAGTATGTGACTGCAAATAATTGTTTTGCCAAAGTCATCCCGGAAGTCCCCGGTATACCAGGGATCATTGAGAAATATACTCCGAGATGAACCGAAGCCCACAACGGGACTGTCCGACTGCTGCTTGAGAATGAAATATTTCTACCTGTTGCTATTAAACTGAACGAATGTCATTGAAGATCGCGGAAAGGTATAGCAGGAAGCAGTCATTTTGTATAACATAGGAATGTGTCAGATGACACTTAAGTAGTGATTGGAGGGAATATTGTACATGTCACCAACCCATTCAGTATTTCTTGTTCGAATGAAAAAAAATGTTAGCTATACACTGTATAACACCATAAAGCTATGCGTTTTGGAAGTTTTTGCTTGACAGTAAAATAGCGTTAACTTTGCACCGTAAATGTGCACCACCCACTTGAATATTGCAAAATCTGAGATTCTGGCGCTACAGCAGGATACCTAAGTTGCAGTGTGAGTGTATTTTTTGGGATCAATACTTTGTGATATGTGATGCAGGATGTACCAAATTATATTTCTAGTAATATTCATGAATTTGGCAATATGAATACTAGTGTTCATCTTAATCAAATCATATTATAACCTTCTACCCGACATGTAGAAATATAGCAAGTTTTAGGCCTCTACATTGAGCAGATGTGTTAAATTTTGAAGTAGACCGAAACTGGCAGAACCAATATTCAGTCCGGTTGCCCCTAAAATTCTTGATGTGTGTTTATCATATTTTCACAGAACTTGGTGAATTACGTTACAAGTTCTTTGACAAAAATATCGACGAGGACAATTATGGCGTACGATACACCAACCTTGAGGATTCCAGTGAAGATGCCCAAGATATAATCAAGAGGAATTCAGATGGTGTGGAATCATCACATAACCCCGATTCATTGCTTGATAATGATATCCAGTCCGCGCGAATGTCACGGCACAAGGATGTGTGTGATGAAAACCCCGACGTCCAGCAGTCAAAAATTAGGAATTATCTTGTGGCGGATCATCACAACAAGAGCCTTGGATGTCTGATCCCAAAGGCAGGGTCAAGGACATGGCTACAGTACATGGTCCGTTCTAAAAACGGCAACAAATTTTGGAGTGCCAGGGACAATAATTATTTGAAAATATATGGACTCGAAATTGTGAACGTTCATCTTAACAATACCATTGTAAACAAGTTCAGAAACTACCTGAAGTATGTCATCGTACGACACCCGCTTCAAAGGCTTGTTTCCGGATACTATGAGGTGATCCATGTTAGAAAGTGGTTCACACACACAGGTAATAAGACAATGACTTTTGAAGAATTCGCCAATCGCATAGCATCAGGTGAACTGAGGGACATAAATGGACACTGGGTAGTTTACTGGAAGCGGTGTACAGTGTGTGATCCACAAGTGAAGTATGATTTCATCCTCAAGCAGGAAACTTTAGACCAGGATACAAAAGCTTTGAATAAGCTAATTGGTGTTGAAGAAGATATCTCGGTACCAGTTGGTCACCAGAACTCGCTTTTTAGTCTGGAGAATTATAAGTATGATGCAATATTGAAGAAATACCAGGACAAATATCCGGAAAACATGAAGGCTCTACTGGCAGTGTACCAGCCTGATATGGATATCTTCGGCTATGAGTGGGATTGGGATCAGGGCAAAAGTTCATGCACGCCATGTGAAAACCACAAAATGTCTTGTTGTTAAAGACCTATAATTGGAACTGCATAATATGCATGTAAATTATCGAAAATCCGTCGAGACTTCACATCACAGTTATTGAAGACTTTCTCCTGCTATTGAAACAATCAGTCGAAATCGCAAATCAATTTGTCCCGTTCATTGCACTGTCTGAATATGGTATGTTTTATGGGATTGTCGCTATGACCTTGGCCACACGAAAAGCCATGTTGGTCGGAGTTTATACTTCCAGTTCAATGCGATTTCGGGTTTTGTGATTCGGGGAACTAGCTATGGTGCGACACATTTTTAGTATCATTTCAGTTCAAACAGCATATGAATAACTTTGTTATAATCAAATATGTTGATGAAAAATAACCCCTAAAACACGACCTAAAAAGGCGGCATTATGAACGTATCACTTTACACTTGCCGTTTTTCCAATATTGCCAATAAATATCTGGGAATAATCCCATTGAGATGAAGAAAGATTTAGAGCAATATGTGAAATAATAATTTTGTGGGTTACTGGAGAAATCACCTAAATTGAGCAAAACTGACCACGTGGCATTGTTTGTCCCCAGAATGACTGTATGACGTCATCAAAACGTCATTTACGCATGTATGCACAACGAGACTGTCCAGGACTATTCCAGAAAGAGTGAGCATGCCCATATGTAGCACCCGCCATGTATTCCGAATATTTGTATACAGACAAGTCATGTTGCGTACGCGTCACAGATTTAATTTACTTATCAGCCAGATTGTGATGTCGTCCATAGAATTTCCTAAACGCAGGCATAAGTCTAGGTAAATATATGTAATCGTTACAGCAGTTTGAAGAGCTTGGAACTACGTTGAACAAATCCTCAAGTCGGCAACTAACTCATGAATATATACATGTATAGCGTCTGAGTTGTTAGACGAACCATATTATGATGGCGACAAAGAACTGTTGCTGCTTGGAAAAAAGAACTTGGCTAGGGAAAAACCATCACGTTTGTCATACAACTCATTCAAGAATATTCATCAGTGTTGTGATCCAAATAGTTGGAATAATCTAAGGAGTCTGTTGTAAGATGTAAATGGGAATAATCTCCCCTATGGTACATTCGAGAACGTCATGACACGCCAAGAACATCATAATGTGCATAGAAATAAATGAAGGACTGCATGAAATGTTCAAAGTCGGTTTGATGTTGAGGAAATGTCATGATACTTAGTTATTCATGTACTGCGGCTGAGAATTTAGGACATGATATCATAGAATCATAGAAAAGAATATTAATTTCACAAATTAAACTCTTTTCAACCAAGAATGTGATCGTGTTGTAAGGAACAATTTTATAGCTATAAATTTGAATGTCCACCTTGATCCTCACATTTCCGAGATTTTATACGTGTTTTTGTTCTGTACGTAAAAGTTATTGATATGTATGTACCAGATCAAACAATATTACTTACGGAAAAAAAACAAGACACTGGGTTCGTTTAATTTGTACGGATCACAAACGTCATCCCAAACAGGATCAGATTTATGATCCGTACACTGAAAAAAACAACTCTGCTCCCAAAATCTGATCAACCATTATTGCTGGGCAATATCATTATTAAAATAAAAATATTATATATTCTATATATTATATCCATCTTCCAGAAGAGGTATGCACATTTCACATTTGACCACATTGGATCAGCATTTGGGATCAGAGAAATATATTCAATATAAAGCGCAATTACGCGAGCGTAATAACAGCGTAATTACTCTCTAATTTACAATGTTAATACACTGTATCAGAGCGTTATAACGCTGTATTAGAGCATAATTACGCTGTAAATTAGAGCGCTCTGATACAGCGTATTAACGTAATAGAGTGTTATAACGCTGTATTAGAGCGTTATAACGCTGTGATAGAGCACTATAACGCTGTAATAGAGCGTAATAACAGCGTAATTACGCTCTAATTTACAATGTTAATACACTGTATCAGAGCGTAATTACGCTGTAAATTAGAGCGTTATTATGCTGTAAATTAGAGCATATTACACTGTATTAGAGCGTTATAACGCTGTATTAGAGCGTTAAAACTTTGTAAAGAAAAATATGCATTCCTGCATTTCACATATGACCACATTGGATCAGCATTTGGGATCAGAGAAATCTCCCACGGTGATTTTTCTGATCCCAAATGTTTGGGATCATGATCCTGATCCGTACCATATTTTGCAGGATCGGGTTTGTGATCTGAGATCAGATTTGTAATCTGTAAAAACGAAACGCACCCTGTATAAATACAAACTGAAGCTAATTGTTGGCATTCACATCAATGCATATTTCGCAGTGTAGGGTGGTGTGTCTTCACCGGTAGTTATTCATATATTCAATATTCTGTCACATTAAATCTAGGAGGGCATCACAAGGAACAGCAAGCTTAGTTCCCACTTATGCTGAGAAAATTTTGCTCTTCTTTCCATAATGACAAATAAACAAGGGAGGTACACCAAGGAGATCAAACGGAAGAAAACATAATCTCTTTTTGTCACGTATTTTTCTATGTTGTTGTAAAACATTGTGACTTTGGAGTGGGTATCTCAGTGGATAAGGCGCTGGTTTCGTAACGCAAAGGTCATTGATTCGAGACTCAGGCTGTACCACTGTGTTATTTCGTTAACATTCTTATGCTACGGAAGCTCTAATTTAGAGCGTTATTACGCTCTAAATTAAACCGTTCAACGCTGTATCATCTTTCCATTGTCGTGATTTGTAATAAACATATCTAGAACAGAGTAATTTAGAGATTTCCCTACATATGATTGAGCTGTGAACCAGCAGGTCCGATACAAGTCTCTGATACAGCGTAAAAACGCTTAAATTACAGCGTAATAAAGCTGTGAATTACAGCGTTATAATGCTCTAATACAGCGTAATAACGCTGTAATTAGAGCGTAATTACCCTGTAAATTGAAGCGTAATTACGCTATAAATGACAGCGTTATTATGCTGTAAATTACAGCGTTAAAACGCTCTAATACAGCGTATTAACGTAATAGAGTGTTATAACGCTGTATTAGAGCGTTATAACGCTGTGATAGAGCGCTATAACGCTGTAATAGAGCGTAATAACAGCGTAATTGCGCTCTAATTTACAATGTTAATACACTGTATCAGAGCGTTATAACGCTGTATTAGAGCGTAATTACGCTGTAAATTAGAGCACTCTAATACAGCGTATTAACGTAATAGAGTGTTATAACGCTGTATTAGAGCGTTATAACGCTGTGATAGAGCGCTATAACGCTGTAATAGAGCGTAATAACAGCATAATTACGCTCTAATTTACAATGTTAATACACTGTATCAGAGCGTTATAACGCTGTATTAGAGCGTAATTACGCTGTAAATTAGAGCGTTATTACGCTGTAAATTAGAGCATATTACACTGTATTAGAGCGTTATAACGCTGTATTAGAGCGTTAGAACTTTGTAAAGAAAAATATGCATTCCTGCATCTGGCGAATATGAGCCATCGTATTAGGCAAGGTCGGCACCACTAATTGTCTATCTCTACCCAGGATTAAATGGGTACTGGTCATTCAATAGGATGCTATAGTGTAGCGCCGGATTGTGGCAGCTGTGTAGTCATTCTAGACTGGGGTAAAGTGTACAGTGCCTTGCGTAGAACTACGTTCAATAAAGGAGCGCTTGTTAAATGTTAACTTCACCTTCTTACTTCCAAATATGTAGATGGTTGAAACGGCCCTGGTACATGGCATCCATACATGTTCTGTAAATATTTGTAATCATTTTAGTGCTTCATTTTATCAATGCTTCCTCCAGCAATATTTTACAGAATATGTTTAGTAATGCTAGGTGTAATGTGCAGACGGCTTGGCCTTCAGATGGTCATAATGCGGTACTAAATGTGGTATTAAACGGAATGGACATTTGTATGATAGATTTTTACATTCGTCAGGGTGACACGTCATGTTTGGATAGTGAATAACTCATGAGGGGAACAGTAATTCATAGCAAACTGCAGAGAGAACAGTAACTCTGAATTCACGCAATTATGGTGAAAGGTTTCGAGGGTTTGCTAGGGACACGTGTCATGGGGGAAATTGCACTGGAGTATGTTGTGAACTTTATCACGGTAACAAAGTATCAAACAGTGTTATGTTGATGACCGAACAACTTGAGAGTATTCTCGGTGGAAATATCATGCATTAACTCATTGACACCTGCGAATATTTCGACCACTTTTGAAATAACCAAGTAATTGATGAAACGGTAACGTTGAAGATATCGCTTGGTCAATGTCTCTCACTCAAACGCAATCGAGTATCAGCTGTTTGATCATGATGCTCACCTTGGAACCATACAATCAAATTAGTAATGGTTTCTTATGCAAATGCATAGGAAAATAAGTATGTTAAAGTACTTTGACAAACTGTTGAACGTTGATCCAGACAGACTACTGGGTAAAGTGTTTGCGTGGAACTATCTTCATCCATATCGTGGCACATGGGGGTATGACGTCAAGAGCATCCTTGATGAAACCGGTTTTACTCGTCTGTATGAAAACATTGTTGAGTGGAATACAGGTTGTATCGGGGATGTCAGTGATAAATTGGTTGAGCAGTTCTTATCTTCTTGGAAACATGACATTGATACGTCCCCGAAATTGGAACTGTATCGACATATCAAAAGTAGCTTGGGACTCGAGTTATACGTTTCGTGTCACTTCCTGAGTTCTCAGCAAAGACGGGTGCTTGCCATGTGCAGATCCGGAACTTTGCCCATATATACGTATCGAGACTGGGCGCTGGCGTGGATTACCGCGAGATCAGAGACTCTGTATATATTGTGATGAACAATGTGTAGAGGATATGCAACACTTTATCCTGGACTGTCCAAACTACCAGGGACTTCGTAACGAACTTTTTTGTGATATCAATACGTCAGATTTGGCAACCATATTTTCGGACAGTAGTCATTTGAAGACAATAACGCAATACATTACTCGCTCAATAAAATTAAGACATTGATCATTCTTTAACTAATGTAAACAATTTTGTTGTACTTTGTATTGTTATTATGTTGTAGGTGCCTCATAGGCCAAGGTGGCCGGGCATACATATGTGTGGCACTCTAATAAATAATATACATACATACATACATATGTATCCAAGAGACTGATTGGGAACCAGGTGAGGTTCACTATGATGAATCGAAGAAAAAAAAAGAAGGCTGATTACTATAATATAATTACATATTGTAGAAAATAATGGTAATAAATCCATCATTTCCGTTCTTCTGATACAACTTTCATGGTTGGCAGTACGACGGTACATATATCCACGTATGGATTAATTACCCCCGAAATCCTTTGTGTCACGAATAAAAGCGCCACGTCCGATTACTTTAACAAACTGGAGTTATGCATTTTCTGTACTAGCTCAACATTGTCGCTCACAAAGAGTCATTGTTGGTTGTTGCATTTGATAATCAGCGATAATGGACGTTTATTTACCAACAATTGTTACAAATAATTCACGCCAAGTCCCACAGCATCAAGTGCGCATTTAGTTGCGTGGTTTGGATCTCCCGAGAACAATGCGGGATACATGAAGTCATATATATAATGTTTATGTGATTTTAGTTTAAAGTTAAAATTAGCCAAAGATGAAGTGAGTGATTTGTAGAGGAACTACAACGATCTACGCGGAGAATCTCAAGTAAATGTACATAGAATACGCTTGTGGATGAAGCTTACATTATGGTATAAGATTAACATGATTAATGGGCCGGTTTCAAGGTACGCAATTTAAGAATTTCATGAATACATATCCGTATATATATGAGAGGCACAAGGAAACAGACGATTCAAGATTCGTGTTATATTTATATATATTTAGCACTAGTTGCTCGGAGCTTGAAATAGTTTTAAATACAACTAGTCCCTTTCAGATAAACCTCCCCCCCACCCCGATCTGTACAATGGAATTCCCAATGTCCACAAATGTGTAATACACAACTAACATGACATATCTGTTTGAGTTGTTCAAAGTAGGTACAGTCTTAAGGATATACCATAAAACATTCTACGGTAGCGTGCACAAAATACAGTGGAGAAGAATAGTTTCCTTTTCATTTACGGATTCGAGTTCAAATTTGTTTTACTGATGTGTATATAAAATATGAGCTCTTACGTACGGGAAGGTACCTCCTGTGTCAGATCAATTTTCGTGTATACTAATATCGTGTGATTAAATATATCGCACGTTTATCAATTACTGAATAAGGAACACAACTAGGGTATAGACAATACTTTTATTGATATAAATACAGCTGCCTACCATTGCAAACTCAATTTGTAGATGATTGATATGAGTGTTAAAACTGTACAACCTATTACCAAAAGTCTGGAATCACTTCTATCTGGTTTTAAAATAATTATGCTTTTGCGATAACACACATATAAATATGGTTCAGATACTTGCTACAGATGTTTGAGACAAGCATACAGGCGAAAAATGATATTTATTAGTAATAAAAGTTAAGCAAATGCATTTGTTAGAAGCTAACAGTAATCATGATAATGCACAAAACGACAAACTCGCAAATGGGATGTTCAACATGGCGGTCCTCCTTCACTATGAAGACAGCCTTGGAATCTGGATGGATATGAACATTACAATTTATGAATATCCTTCTGAAGAATCTGAAACCATTCTGCCCAGATTGCAACAGTGGGAGCCCTAACGTTGATGACTAGTGGTCGATGCATATCAATATGCACCAGTGAAAGCAGTTTTTGCATTAAAGAGCACACTTTTTCACTAGCTAATGAGAACTTATCTGCTCTCCAAAATAATGGATTACAAACACATGAATTCTTTCAAAACATCAAAAAAATTATTATTTGTTTGTTAGTATTGTAAAAAGTAAGCATATACTTCACACTTACACACAACAATCTAATATCTGTGCACATATATTTGTGATTCCAGACTTTTGGTAATAGGTGTACTGGTTATTTATCTGTGCGTATACCAAATGAAACAATATTATATACAGAAAATAAAACAAATATAGTTAATCCGTGGCATTAGCATGAATGCCCAGAGCAGGGTGGGTTTTTACTGGTAAATTCATATTTTCAATATTCTGCCATAAATCTAGGATGACATCATACGAAATACGATGCCTTCTGCCCACATATTAAAGTTGCAGAAAATTTGCTGTTCTTCCTGCAGGTACACCATAAGCACCGGGGGTGTACCAAGTAGATAAAATCGACAAGTATTCCATATTTATTGGGAAAGTGTTATTTTTTCGTCCAAATCTTATTTTACACGTCACAGAATTTCCTGTTCAGAATAAACATGTTATGTGTAGAGTCTGTATAAAATTTTCTGCGACTGCATTGTTGTATACCTTCAAATATATGGATGGTTGCAATGAATATTTAATTATAATATTTAATATATAATTCAATATATTAGATATTTACCTTCCTGTGAATATTTGAATTAATTTATTTTTCATTGCACTGATGCCTCCTCAATCAACATAATATCGAGTATGGTCATTAACTGGTTTGATGGGTGTGCAGCCGACTTGGCCTCAGATACATAGTGTGTTTCGCATTGAACGAATTGATGATCTGTATGATATATATTTCTTTATTTGTCAGGGTGACATGTGCCGATAGTGAATAACGCATGACCGGAACAGTAATTCATAACAAACTGCAGGGAGAACAGTAACTCTGCACTCAACCACTGATGGTGGATGGGTTTTGCGGGTTCTGTAGCGACGCGTTTCAAGGGGAAATTGCACTGAAGTATGTTGTAAATTGTACCCCGATATCAAACAGTTTTATGTTTATGACCAAACAAATTGACAGTAATCTCGGTTGGGGTATCTTATGTTGAGTCACAAACATCGACGGGTATTTTGTCTGCAAACTGCCATATCGAATGTTTGATCAAACGGGTAACTTTGGAAGGTATCACGAGGCTAATGTCTCTCAACCAAACAGAAACGATTTGATCATGGTGCTCGTCTTTGCTACATCTGCAAATCAAATAATCAAATTAATTGTTACTTGATCCTTCTAAGTATCCTATAGAATGATTAGAAACCAGGTGACTTTCACAGTGATAATATAAATCGAAGAAAAGAAGATATAATTAACAACATAGGTTGTTGGGCAGTTGTATACTAATTCCATCAGGTGTACAGTAGAAACAACTGCATTTAACACACTGTCTGCCCCTGATGACACCAGTGTGTGTTTGGATAAACTATTTGGTCGGGCTTTGTTTCTATTGCAAAATGTTGTACTTTACGTTTGTTATTGGCATCATCAAAATCTACTGTATTTGTGGTAATAGATTGATACCTACATACATACGTTTCGTAGAAAACCACTTATGATACATTATTTATTCTTATATTTTTAAGCAACTGTGTGATAGACAATACGGTGGTGTGTACATGCACATCAATGGAGGGAATCTTTTCCCCCAAATACATTGTGTGACATCAATGGGTCCATGTCGAACTATTGTAAAAAGCGGGAGTTATGCAACGCATATACTCGTGAAACATCGTGACTTACAAAAAGTCACGACTGTGGTTGAGAATCGGCGGTAATGAACATTTCTTTATATATTGTCGTTACACATAATTCACGCCAGGTCCCGTACCACAGAGTGCCCAATGAGCTACGGGGTTTGCCTGGGACATTCGTGTGTGTTCCCCGAGAAGATTATAGATCCTCAGAAGGCATTTTACAGACCACGCGCATGTAATGAAGATTACTTTGACAAGGAGCATTGTATCCATCAGGAATTGTATTAAGCTAAAAACTATATCTGAACGTATTCTGTGTACAGCCATTCCCATGGTAAAATAGGGATGTGTGCTTTCCAAAGTCCTCTGTATATATCAATTACCGTATGCGAAAGGGAAGTCAATGGCATATCAGCAAAGGTTTGTTTATTGGTAGGTAATTGTGATACTATTTATTCAGGGAAGACATTTCTTGGGTACTGGGAGCTACATGCGATGTCAATGGCAGGCGAAATCATTAAAGGGGAAGCGAACCAAAAACACTTATTCATGAAAGATCTTTTTAATGAAAATAACCCACGAATTTGCAAACCTGTTCGTTGTCATGGTAATTATAACCCTGTTTAAGCCCATAGCAACCAGGTTGCTATGAGTAATAGCTATCCCGTGTGTTAAGATACATGAATTTTTACCCGGCATATTTAACGTGGAAAGTGTTACAATAAATAATCAAACAAATCAGACCGTACTGTTTTCATTATAAGTAAGATATTGACCACAGGAGTATGGTTACAATGACAACGAAAATGTTTACAGATTCGTGGGTTATTTGCATTATACTCAACGACTAATAATATGTTTACAATTAGAGTAATAAAAATCTAATTAAATGAAACCCAATAGATGACGTCACGATTAACTAATGAGCACCTCAAGGACTCCCAGAGGAGCAAAACAAACATGGGCATAACTAGAACTAACCAAGATATTATAGTTCTGTAAAACCATCAGATTTCTTGAACAAAACTCTTTCATGCTATCAAATAAGTGTTTTTGCTTCGCTTGCCCTTTACCCTGTACATTTTCAAAACAACTTTTACGATTACATGTATGATTTTGAATTCCAGTTTCCCTCTGATTCAAACCAGCTTTGCAGTACATTTCTGGTGAAAACTCACATCAAACCAGAAATTAGTATGTTAGAATGTCCAGTTAAAAATTAGTGGCAATTATGTGGTTAATCGCATGTCTTCAAAACAAGATAATACGTGGTTTTCATATGGCGTGCATGATGAGCTTTTTCCCTGATCCCAATCCCAGTCATAGCCAAAGATGTTCATATCAGGCTGGTACACTGCCAATAGAGCCTTTCATGCTATCAAATAAGTGTTTTTGCTTCGCTTGCCCTTTACCATGTACATTTTCAAAACAACTTTTACGATTACATGTATGATTTTGAATTCCAGTTTCCCTCTGATTCAAACCAGCTTTGCAGTACATTTCTTGTGAAAACTCACAACAAACCAGAAATTAGTATGTTAGAATTTCCAGTTAAAAATTAGTGGCAATTATGTGGTTAACCGCATATCTTCAACAACAAGATATTACGTGGTTTTCACATGGCGTGCATGAGCTTTTTCCCTGATCCCAATCCCAGTCATAGCCGAAGATATCCATATCAGGCTGGTACACTGCCAATAGAGCCTTCATGTTTTCCGGCTGTTTGTCCTGGTATTCCTTCAATATTGCATCATACTTATAGTTCTCAAGACTAAAAAGCGAGTTTTGGTGTCCAACTGGTACCGAGATCTCTTCTTCAACACCGATTAGCTTATTCAAAGCTTTTGTATCCTGGTCTAACGTTTCCTGCTTGAGGATGAAATCATAATCTACTTTCGGATCGCACACTGTACATCGATTCCAGTAAACCACCCAGTGCACGTTCATGTCTTGCAATTCACCTGATGCAATGCGATTGGCGAATTCCTCGAAAGTCAATGTCTTGTTACCTGGTTGAGTGAACCTTTTTCTAACATGGATCACCTCATAGTATCCGGAAACAAGTCTTTGAAGTGGGTGTCGTACGACAACATACTTCACGTAATTTCTGAACTTTTTAACAATAGTATCGTTGAAATGAACTTTCACAATTTCGAGCCCATACTTTTGTAAAACATTGTTGTTCCTGACGTTCTGAATTTCAGTGCCGTTTTTGGAATGGACCATGTACTGAAGCCATGTCTTTGACCCTGCCTTTGGGATCAGACATCCCACGCTTTTGCGGTGATGGTCCGCTATGAGATAATTTCGCGTGTTTGACCATTGTATGTCAGGATTCTTATAGCACACTTCCTTGCGACGTGACATACGCGTAGACTGGATTTGATCATCATCCAATGGTTTGCGTTCTCCTTTACCCTGTACATTTTCAAAACAACTTTTACGATTACATGTATGATTTTGAATTCCAGTTTCCCTCTGATTCAAACCAGCTTTGCAGTACATTTCTTGTGAAAACTCACATCAAACCAGAAATTAGTATGTTAGAATTTCCAGTTAAGAATTAGTGGCAATTATGTGGTTAATCGCATGTCTTCAACAACAAGATAATACTTGGTTTTCACATGGCGTGCATGAGCTTTTTCCCTGATCCCAATCCCAGTCATAGCCAAAGATGTCCATATCAGGCTGGTACACTGCCAATAGAGCCTTCATGTTTTCCGGCTGTTTGTCCTGGTATTCCTTCAATATTGCATCATACTTATAGTTCTCAAGACTAAAAAGCGAGTTTTGGTGTCCAACTGGTACCGAGATCTCTTCTTCAACACCGATTAGCTTATTCAAAGCTTTTGTATCCTGGTCTAACGTTTCCTGCTTGAGGATGAAATCATAATCTACTTTCGGATCGCACACTGTACATCGATTCCAGTAAACCACCCAGTGCACGTTCATGTCTTGCAATTCACCTGATGCAATGCGATTGGCGAATTCCTCGAAAGTCAATGTCTTGTTACCTGGTTGAGTGAATCTTTTTCTAACATGGATCACCTCATAGTATCCGGAAACAAGTCTTTGAAGTGGGTGTCGTACGACAACATACTTCACGTAATTTCTGAACTTTTTAACAATAGTATCGTTGAAATGAACTTTCACAATTTCGAGCCCATACTTTTGTAAAACATTGTTGTTCCTGACGTTCTGAATTTCAGTGCCGTTTTTGGAATGGACCATGTACTGAAGCCATGTCTTTGACCCTGCCTTTGGGATCAGACATCCCACGCTTTTGCGGTGATGGTCCGCTATGAGATAATTTCGCGTGTTTGACCATTGTATGTCAGGATTCTTATAGCACACTTCCTTGCGACGTGACATACGCGTAGACTGGATTTGATCATCATCCAATGGTTTGCGTTCTCCTTTACCCTGTACATTTTCAAAACAACTTTTACGATTACATGTATGATTTTGAATTCCAGTTTCCCTCTGATTCAAACCAGCTTTGCAGTACATTTCTGGTGAAAACTCACATCAAACCAGAAATTAGTATGTTAGAATTTCCAGTTAAGAATTAGTGGCAATTATGTGGTTAATCGCATGTCTTCAACAACAAGATAATACTTGGTTTTCACATGGCGTGCATGAGCTTTTTCCCTGATCCCAATCCCAGTCATAGCCAAAGATGTCCATATCAGGCTGGTACACTGCCAGTAGAGCCTTCATGTTTTCCGGCTGTTTGTCCTGGTATTCCTTCAATATTGCATCATACTGATAATTCTCAAAACTAAAAAGCGAGTTCTGGTGACCAACTGGTACCGAGATCTCTTCTTCAACACCAATAAGCTTATTCAAAGCTT
Organism: Terebella lapidaria; assembly: GCA_949152475.1. Lineage (NCBI taxonomy): Eukaryota > Metazoa > Annelida > Polychaeta > Terebellida > Terebellidae > Terebella > Terebella lapidaria. Next base: position 29,792,039 of record OX424565.1, read on the forward strand.
TTGTATCCTGATCTAAAGTTTCCTGCTTGAGGATGAAATCATAACCTACTTTCGGATCGCACATTGTACAACGATTCCAGTAAACCACCCAGTGCACGTTCATGTCCTGCAGTTCACCTGATGCAATGCGATTAGCGAATTCCTCGAAATTCAATGTCTTATTACCTATTTGAGTGAACCTTTTTCTAACATGGATCACCTCAAAGTATCCGGAAACAAGTCTTTGAAGTGGGTGTCGTACGACAACATACTTCACGTAATTTCTGAACTTTTTAACAATAGTATCGTTGAAATGAACTTTCACAATTTCGAGCCCATACTTTTGTAAAACATTGTTGTTCCTGACGTTCTGAATTTCAGTGCCGTTTTTGGAACGGACCATGTACTGAAGCCATGTCTTTGACCCTGCCTTTGGGATCAGACATCCCACACTTTTGCGATGATGGTCCGCTATGAGATAATTTCGCGTGTTTGACCATTGTATGTCAGGATTCTTATAGCACACTTCCTTGCGACGTGACATACGCGTAGACTGGATTTGATCATCATCCAATGGTTTGGGTTCTCCTTTACCCTGTACATTTTCAAAACAACTTTTACGATTACATGTATGATTTTGAATTCCAGTTTCCCTCTGATTCAAACCAGCTTTGCAGTACATTTCTGGTGAAAACTCACATCAAACCAGAAATTAGTATGTTAGAATTTCCAGTTAAGAATTAGTGGCAATTATGTGGTTAACCGCATATCTTCAACAACAAGATATTACGTGGTTTTCACATGGCGTGCATGAGCTTTTTCCCTGATCCCAATCCCAGTCATAGCCAAAGATGTCCATATCAGGCTGGTACACTGCCAGTAGAGCCTTCATGTTTTCCGGCTGTTTGTCCTGGTATTCCTTCAATATTGCATCATACTTATAATTCTCAAAACTAAAAAGCGAGTTCTGGTGTCCAACTGGTACCGAGATCTCTTCTTCAACACCGATTAGCTTATTCAAAGCTTTTGTATCCTGGTCTAACGTTTCCTGCTTGAGGATGAAATCATAATCTACTTTCGGATCGCACACTGTACATCGATTCCAGTAAACCACCCAGTGCACGTTCATGTCTTGCAATTCACCTGATGCAATGCGATTGGCGAATTCCTCGAAAGTCAATGTCTTGTTACCTGGTTGAGTGAATCTTTTTCTAACATGGATCACCTCATAGTATCCGGAAACAAGTCTTTGAAGTGGGTGTCGTACGACAACATACTTCACGTAATTTCGAAACTTTTTAACAATAGTATCATTGAAATGAACTTTCACAATTTCGAGCCCATACTTTTGTAAAACATTGTTGTTCCTGACGTTCTGAATTTCAGTGCCATTTTTGGAACGGACCATGTACTGAAGCCATGTCTTTGACCCTGCCTTTGGGATCAGACATCCCACGCTTTTGCGGTGATGGTCCGCTATGAGATAATTTCGGGTGTTTGACCATTGTATGTCAGGATTCTCATAGCACACTTCCTTGCGACGTGACATTCGCGTAGACTGGATTTGATCATCATCCAATGGATTGGGAATATGTGATGCATTCCTGATGATTATCCCTGTGGCATCCTCACTGGAATCCTCAATGTCAGTGTTTAGTATGTCGCCATTGTCTTCATCGATAGTTTTGTCAACGATATGTATTTCATCATGTTCTGTCAAAATGAAACAAAAAACTATCATTTTATCGCTGGTATTATTTTAATGCACCTAGTATAGAGGGGTACAACTATCAATCTATTGCCTATTTTCCCCCATAAGACCAGAAAAAACCAAACCAAAAAGTTCTGTAAACAATGACAAAATTTTGCTGAGAAAAATAATGAAATGACTATTACTAATCAGAGCATATCAAAACGACAGTGCTTCCTTTTTTCACAATTGGTTGATACTCCATTCGTTTTAGTATGAGCAGTATTTAATCATTAAACTGACCTGCAATGAAGCTGCCTATTTGGGTTAAGCTATTGACGGCACCTTGCATTACCACCACTATATAGACTGCTGCAGCTAAAAGCAACCCAGTCAGGAGCAAGTAGCGTGTTTGCACATTAAGGCGAATCCTCTGGTAATTCATCCGACAAAATGTACGGTACGACTTCTTGGGAAGATGCCCGCAGACATATATTGCACTATAATATAATCCTATGCGTCAGTTTGCAGATCGTAAGCTCCAGATGATAATTAGTAACCTGAACCTATCATAGAAAACAGCAGCTTAAAAAGTCATGAATCATAACAGATGGGATTCATTTCCATCATCATTTAAATGAATACGAACCTAAATCTGTAAATAAAACATTTGGATGTGTGGTGGATATTGATTATTGTATTTTTCATGGGTTTTCCTTCATACCAAAATCAATCTTGCCCATCCATAATAGCGACGAACAGTCATAATTCAATATATTATAAATTCATAGTTGTGGGCTGAAATGCTCAAAGGTAAGCGCCAGGGACCAACTCTTTCAACTATTGTCGATATGTAATATAATCTGTATTTAAAACATTAATTTAATGTTACCTACTGTGTGGAACCGTGGTCTTCATACATATGATGTAAAGATATATCAAACACAAGCAAATATTGAATTGAATTCGATTCATGCATATTATTCCATTATAGCATTTATAATTGAATAGATTCATTACAATCTATGGTTATGTTTCCGCATATGGCTATGCTCATAATGTACGTCGGTATTTTACGAAGCATGCAAATGGCTATATCGAGTCAGGGTATGAAATCAATGGGATCAATATCAATATGATTGATAGCTATAGGTTAAAATGAATTAATTAGTAAATGTTACCAGATCGATACCCAATACTGAGAGGTCGATTTTAAGGTGTGGGTGGAAGTATAAATGGGCGTGTGAAAGCTAAAAGCACCCGTTTGAAATTTAAAGCTTTTGATGAGTATGTATTATGAGGAAGAAACACATTTGAAATCCTGCCTTCGAATCTTTTGATACTTTCACATTGAGTATTGACATTGAAATACTTTCACATTGAAATAACGTTTGAATGAAGAAAAAAAAAACAGTGCCCGTACGTTACACCCTTGGGTCTTTATTATCAAAGATGACAATATACGTGATTTAATGCAGACTTTGAAATGGGAAGAGGAATTTCCAGTAGAGCATTGACATATTTATGTATGAGTAATGGTCAGGTAGATGTGCAATGGGTATGTTCATTGATTACGGGGAAGTTGAAAGTTAATAATTTTCTATGAATTTTGATATGTTCATATATAAGATCGTTCTTTTTGTATTCATGTGCAATGTGAAAAACCTGTAGCTGCCGGTATCTTATTCCTACCACATTTATTATACATGTAGCTTCTGTTGGAAACAATTGTTCTGGACAGGATTAATAATTACGTCCAGGAAACAATAGGACATGAAATCGGAGTTGTGATCGATGTCTGATTACGCCTTCACTATGGATAACAAACTTAACTTCACGATGCAGTTTTTAATGTGCCAAAACTCTTTGGAATGACAGACACCCTGCAGTTAGTTTTGATGGACGTGCGCTTACTCGACGTGCCGTTGTTTCTGTGTCCATTCGAAGCTCGGCTAGGCCGTGGAACTGGTCGATTTTGTATATCTTATAATAGCTTTCGCATATCTGCATCGTGTATACATACTACAAAACGCAACAGGCCTCGTTTATATGCCCGAGGCCATCCTGTGTCACTTAGCCTTAATATAAAAGACAAGGAGGCGTAGAAGGTACTTTTAAAAAAACGCAAATAAATTCATAGAAATGTCTCACTGATCAATACTTTCACTTTAAATCCCTTTTGCTGTGAATAGCATATCTTCGAGTTGCATATTAAACAATTGTTTCATGAAGGAAACTCTTTGTTCAATGATGACATCTATTCTACATACTACTTAAAACTTAATTGCCACCAAAAAAAAAACCACCGTATTTATTCTTGTCCAAACCCGTCATGAAACAAATCATATATTCTCGAGATCACAAGACACGTTTATGTTAGTGCACGTGGATCGGATTCCCCGCCTAATTTGAACAAATGATGCGGCCTATCATCGCGTCTGATTGTCATCAGGGTGATGCAGCGAGCCAAGATTTCCCAGGGTGAGTCCGGGTCCCACACGGGGCCGAGTATAATCAGTGAATGGGTGACTTCCGCCGCACTGGTTCACTGCTCCTCATATCAAAGCGGTTGGGATCATGTCAAAATCAATGTTGAGATGAAATTGTAGGCAATCATTGAATGCAGTATATGAAGGTCATAATTTGTAGAGATACCAGTCTGAATTGCTGGCAGCTCGAAGAAGAGTTCTACACAAAACTACTCCGAATTTCAACAGTTCAAATGTATTATTATAAGGTTCCGCGTCAATACATGGCTGGTATATATTTTTTTCATTTAGCAAATGTATACCTACAAAAATGAATGTATGGGATACCAATAGTGTAGAAAGTAAAATTTCGGTATCGCCCCCTACTAGGTGAGATATTATGGTTAGCGGTGATGGATATAAATGACATGATGTGAGTATCACTACTAAAATTTGCCCCCGGAAACCCCCATGATATACATCTATACTAATCTACACCGATGCGGGTCTCCATAAATAAGAATATCTTTCCGTACCCGAACATCCTGCCATTTCCGCGACCCAAACATGATTTATCAGGCGAAATAATCTCTCTGTAAGCCATTTTATTGTTACATGATAGTGTCGGATGTAGGCACGGCTGCCATTTAGGACAGTCAAGTTCAGCACTCAAATAATTTCTGCACTCAGCCAAGTTGGTGTTGTCCAGATTTATTGGCCAATATGTTAGAAAGAGATATGGACACTTGTAAAATCAGTTCATCCAGGAACAAATCCTAGTTTTGTTATGGCATAGAACGGGCAAATGAGTCCGTCACCCAGTTACATATACGGGTTTTGATTTGGGCATTTTCTCTGGTTGATGTAATTTCCATCTTATCAGTATATGTGCAATACAAATGCCTTCACAAACGCATCCCCTCTCTCACCATACACACATATTTACAAATGCACTTTCTGATATATAGATAATGTATATTGTCACTAAATAATCCCAAGTTTGGTGATTATTTGGATGTCAAAATTCCTACGGAAAACTTGAAATTTCTTCCAGCTACCAGATCTAATTTTGGATAATGATAACATACCTATGTCGCTTGCATTGATCAGTGGAGTTCCCAGCTAGCCTCCAATCTGCTGTGACAAGGATATGTTGAAACAAGACTAATAGCTGATTTCAAGAAGTTCTATGGACGTCTTCACGATCTGGTGGATAAATACACCATACATAATATGCCGAATGAATATGCGGCAGAAAATCTCAGAAAATTATGCCACATGTGGAGCAGGATTTGCCTACGCTTTTCTGATTTCACCTCCTTAATAGATATGAGGATTCATGAAATCTCAATATTTCCCGATCTACCTGACACTGAATATAAGACACCTGACACTGCAGAACTATCTGCAAAGTTCTAATAAAGTATTGTGCAAGTCTACGTTATCTAGATATTGTTGTCCAAACCCGTCATGAAACAAAACATATATTCTCGAGATCACAAGACACGTTTATGTTAGTGCACGTGGATCGGATTCCCCGCCTAATTTGAACAAATGATGCGTTCTATCATCGCGTCTGATTGTCATCAGGGTGATGCAGCGAGCCAAGATTTCCCAGGGTGAGTCCGGGTCCCACACGGGGCCGAGTATAATCAGTGAATGGGTGACTTCCGCCGCACTGGTTCACTGCTCCTCATATCAAAGCGGTTGGGATCATGTCAAAATCAATGTTGAGATGAAATTGTAGGCAATCATTGAATGCACAATATGAAGGTAATAATTTGTAGAGATACCAGTCTGAATTGTTGGCAGCTCGAAGAAGAGTTCTACACAAAACTACTCCGAATTTCAACAGTTCAAATGTGTTAATATAAGGTTTCGCGTCAATACATGGCTGGTATATATTTTTTCATTTAGCTCATGTATACCTACAAAAATGAATGTATGGTATACCAATAGTGTAGAAAGTGAAATTTCGGTATCGCCCCCTGCTAGGTGAGATTTTATGGTTAGCGGTGATGGATATAAATGACATGATGTGAGTATTACTACTAAAATTTGCCCCCGGAAACCCCCATGATATACATCTATACTAATCTACACCGATGCGGGTCTCCATAAATAAGAATATCTTTCCGTACCCGAACATCCTGCCATTTCCGCGACCCAAACATGATTTATCAGGCGAAATAATCTCTCTGTAAGCCATTTTATTGTTACATGATAGTGTCGGATGTAGGCACGGCTGCCATTTAGGACAGTCAAGTTCAGCACTCAAATAATTTCTGCACTCATCCAGGTTGGTGTTGTCCAGATTTATTGGCCAATGTGTTAGAGAGAGATATGGACACTTGTAAAATCAGTTAATCCTGGACCAAATCCTAGTTTTGTTATGACATAGAACAGACAAATGAAACCGTCAAACGATTACATATATGGGTTTTGATTGTAAATGTGCAATACACATAACCTCACAATATTGGTTACATCCTCTGTCTCTACACACGCACTTACGCACGCACTTACAATTACATTTTCCGATATATAGAATGATGGTGTATTGTCATTGAATAATTCGAAGTTTGGTGATTATTTGGATGACATATATCCTGAAGAAAACTTGAAATTAAAGATACCACCGACTCCTCGAATTATTCTATTTATCAAAGCTAAAATTAGAGATTGACAGCAACATCCCTATGTCGCCTGCATAATGTGTGTGTTACACAAATCATACGCTATTGGAGAGCTAGATGCGTGGATGAGGACATTGGTCAGCGGAGTTCCAAGCTCGTCTCCAATCTGCTGCGACAAGGATATGTTGAAACAAGACTAATAGCTGATTTCAAGAAATTCTATGGACGTCTTCAAAGTCTGATGGATAAATACTCCACACATAATTGCCGGCTGACGAATATGCGGCAGAACTCTCAGAATATCATGCCACATGTGGAGCATGAATTGCCTACTCTTTCCTGATTTCACCTTCTTCATATATCTCAATATCTCCCGATTTACCTGACACTGAACATAAGAGATTGGATAACGGACGTGGTTATGTTCGGTAGGAATACAAGCCTGGATAAATGTTCCATGTCTATTCTAACAATTACTATAATATATATATATAGAACACTACTTGAATAGATTCCAAAGTTGAAACAACACACGACGATATTAAGCGCAAAACCACCGTATTTCCATTTGGATTCATATTGATCAGTCCATAATTTGCCGTATTGATTTGTTATGACGTCACGTTGTTAATTTCACCGATCAGAACACGCGAAAGTAGGTCTAGGTAATTTGACTCATGTGCAGCCTCGTGCACAGGCCTACGACTTGTTTTCAATCACAACTGCAAGCAGCAATCATGGAGAAGGAGGAAAATGGAAGTGGATAAAAAGATTACAAACATTCTGGATAACGCACACAGTACTGAAACGAAATTACAGACTAAGGTATACATGTGTCTATTTGATTTTGAGGAGTATTGGGCAGCGAAGGGGCACGATTTTGACACAAATGACTGGCTTTTGTTACCGGAGTACAATTAAATAAATCTCAAGTAGAACTAGATCTAAATTGTTTGTCTCAGTCATTGAGTTTACTTGTAGATATGCCTACATGGAAAGGGAAGTCCTGATCTTGACAAAGCAATCACTTTTCCAAGACGTTTGGAAGATCTGATATTGCTATGAATAGGCCTACACAAAAATTCGACGCAAATATATAATAAAACAATTATGAATTTTATGTGTCGGTCAATATGATTGTTTGCAGACCTGTAAGTTCCTAATATTGACTTCGGCTTCGCTTCGGTCAATATTGGAATATTCCGTCAATATTCGGTCAATATTCGCTTCCAGGTCTGCAAACAAACATATTGACCTCGACAAAACTCCATAATTGTTAAATATCTGCACAATTCTAATAAAGTATTGTGCAAGTCAACCAGTATCTAGATATTGTTGACCGTAACCTTTGTGTAATAAAACGCATGTTCTCGAGTTCACAAAATACGTTTATGTTAGTTCACGAGGATCGTTGTTCTCCACCTAATTTGAGCAAATGGTGCCGCCTATCATCACGTCTAGATGTCATCCGAGTGATGCAGCGAGCCAAGATTTCCCAGGATGATCCCGGGTCCCACACGGGGCCGAGGACAATCAGTTAATGGGCGGCTTCCGCCCCATCGGTTCACTGCTGTCATATCAAAGCGGTTGTGATCATATCAAAGTCAATGTTGAGATGAAATTGTAAGGCAATTATTGAATGCACAATATGACGGTCATAATTTGTAGAGAAACGAGCTTGAATTACTGGAAGCTCGACGAACATTTATGCTCGCATATGCTCCGAATTTCAACAGTTCAAATGCAATACTATAATCTTCCGAGTAAATACATGGATGATGTATTCTTGCATATGGCGCATGTATACCTACAAAAATGAATGTGTGGGATACCAATAGTGTAGATTTTGGTATCGGCTGCTGCTAGGTCAGATTTTATGATTAGCCATAATGGAAAAAAACATCATAACATTACGTGAGTATTTATCTGTTTTACCGCAAAATTTGCCCCCGGAAACCGCCATGATATACATCTATACTAATCTACACTGATGCGGGTCCCCATAAATAAGAATATCTTTACGTACCCGAACATCCTGCCATTTCCGCGACCACTAACATGATTTATCAGGCGAAATAATCTCTCTGTAAGCCATTTTATTGTTACATGATAGTGTCGGATGAAGGCACGGCCGCCATTCAGGGCAGTCAAGTTCAGCACTCAAATAATTTCTGCACTCAACCAGGTTGGTGTTGTCCAGATTTATTGGCTAATATGTTAGAGACAGAGATATGGACACTTGTAAAATCAGTTAATCCAGGAACGAATCCTAGTTTTGTTATGACATGGAACGGGCAAACGAGCTGCACCCAATTAGATATACGTTTTGATTCGGGCATTTTCTCTGGTTGATGTAATTTCCATCTTATCAGTAATGTGCAATACAAATGCCTTCACAATATTATCCCCTCTCTCGCCCACTACACGCATTTACGAATACACTTTCTGATATATAGATAATGTATATTGTCAGTAAACAATCCCAAGTTTGGTGATTATTTGGATGTCATATTTTCTCAGGAAAACTTGAAATTCTTCCAAGTACTAGATCCAAATTTGGAGATTGATAACATTCCTATGTCGCCTGCCTAATGTGTGTGTTACACAACTCATACTCTATTCCAGAGCTAGTTGCAGATACGAGGACATTGATCCCCGTAGTTCCCAGCTCGCCTCTAAACTGCTGCGACACGGATATGTTGAACAAGATTAATAGCTGATTTAAAAAAAATAACATATTGCACTACATGTACTGGAAACAACCACTCTTTCCTGATATCACCGTCTTGATGGCCTTATATGGAGGTTCATGGAATCCCTAATATTTCCCGATGTTGCTTTACACTGAACTTGAGAGATATATTATTGAGAGATATATTCTATACTACAAAAGTACCTGCTTAAAAATGTGTCTAAAAATAAATCTAATTTCAAATCCATTCTAACAGTATAATCAATATTGTATGTTTGATGTATATGTTTAGTATATTGCATTGAAAAAAGTTCTGGTCTGAAGTAATGATATGTTGAAAATAATAAATGATAGGCCTCTCTTCAATAGAGTTCTTCAATGACATAAAAAAGTACGACCCATTTCTTTTATGGTTCACATTTTAATTTGGAATCCCAATTTATGGCTTCAATATTGCACACGATGGACATTTTCTAATTTCGGTATTGCAGTCAAACAATAAAAAAATCTGAATTGACATCCGTGTGGGTTGAAGACGTGAATAATTTACAAATATATTAATGCATAACTCACACAAGAAGCGTACTCATGGAGATGATGCAGAATATCATTGGGTTTTTTCTACCAATTATATGTAGTTGAAATCTCAGCTCTGATGAATGCAGGTGAAATTCTCATAATTCATTGCATAAAATCTAATACATATTAGCGTGCCGTTTCGTTCCAAACTACATATTTACATTCCAGACGGAAAGTCGGAAGGACCATGGCTGTGGCCATGTTATCCCGAATGTACACAGTTTTCTAGTAATCGCGATACAGCTATGAATTGCGCATGCATTTTCTTTATATTGTATGCACATTCTATGGAGTCAATTTTGATTGACTATCAATTTTCATGGGAATGAGTATTTTTTTCACAATTTATTTGTTTGGATAGTATCGGGTTTAGAAATAATTATTCTCAGAGCAGATAGGTATATCGAGATATTTCTACGGTGATCAGAGAATGTCTACACAGAGTAAATCGTTCGCTCTGATATATGGAATGTTTAGCCGAACAAATGGAAAAGTATTTACTCAGAATACGGAACGAAAAATTTGCTACTTTAATAAAAAAAAAAGAATGCGGACAGACCTCCGAGGTATCAGGTCATGTAATACTAGTTGCACCAGGTGCAGTAGTAATAATGATTTTTCCTACAATTTCCTACAATGACTGACTGACCTCTGTGAGGCCATTGTAGTTATAAATGTTTGCCAGGGTTGTTTCTCATTCCAATATTGTATCATTTCAGGTATCATTTCAGACTGAGACATGAAGTTTCCAGCAATCAAATTCTTTGTTTTCAAAAATACGTTTATTCATAGTTTGCATTTCCACAATCACTTGGAACAGAAAAAAAATCACTAAAATCATAGATCTGAATGATACGATCTATATTGAAACATCCCGGTGTCTTCCCCAAGTTGGAATGTTTAACATACCAATATATAGATGCAGATAATTCATTACATTTCACACAAAAATTACGAATTGACATACGCATACGTCAAGAAAAGCAAGTTGGATACATTCATGATCCAAATTGCAGAAACGTCTGCAACAAACAAATACACACAGATAAATCTTTATATCTGTTGAGCACAGAGAAGTATAGACAACTCCAAGCAGATGTGACCAAACAATAACGCAGCTCTTCTTTGCATCAGGAGAAATGTTTAAAATCAAACGCACCACATGTTTCATCACAATACATCATACACGACCCCAGCACAAAGAATATAATACCAGCACCCATAATGGCGATAATAATTTATTTGGCAACCTAAAAATCAGTACAGCTACATCTCGTAAAATAAAGTCAAAATTCAATAACAAAGTCAACTCGCAATTATCGTCGAACTCGTGAGATCCGCTAGCGACTCGTTTTCTTCCGAGAAGGGAACTACCCTTTGGCGTGTGACGTCATAGCTACGACTGTCATTTCGTGCGGAATGTGAAGCGAAGCGCGCGCTTGGAGCAACGATATCACCGAAGGCTTTCATGAATGTGATGTAGGGGTGGTCACCTTGGGTAGGTGTCATGTAGGCCCAGAGGCTCGAGAACATACGGAAAGGGGCTAGGAACAGGTGAGAGAGATCGTGTGGGAAAGCCGCGTAGGAGGACGCCTTGATCCCGTTGACGAGTAACGTGCCATCCGATGTCAATGGAACGTAAGCACCTACGGGGTGGAAAAAGGATCGTGTTATCGATATGATTATAATTTTGACAGACCCAACTGAGAAAAACAATAGTTAGTACTAATATGCGCCTTATTTATTGCGGTTAAGGTCCGAGTTACTAATAGAACTTGGTTGATACCTTTGTGAGCCTCCAGATCTATGGAAACGATCTGTTTCGGAATCATTTTGTTTCCATTCTTGACTAAAAGATATTGTCCAATATTCACATCAGCCGCGAACCTGAAAGACAAACTTTACAGAATTAGGAACAACCAAATTTACAATCTCATTTTTTTAACGTTATAAAATGGCCAAACATTTCTACAATTCATCACTGTACCACTCACATCGGAGCTGCGAGATCAGAGACGTTGCTTGGCGAGGCAAAGACGAGATGTGACCTTGAGAGGAGCAGGAACTCTCCACTGTCCAGTGTCAGGCGGTAGTAACTTCCCAGAACTTCCGGGTCGAAGGTCAGGAAGCCCAGTACTTCGGTCCCATGCACGGAGCCATCGTCCGAAGCTTATTAAATGAAGACAGCATTAAGCATCTCGTTATAATCGGGCATTATAAACTCTGTCTAAGACACTGGGAGTTAGAAAGACGGTGATATTTTCTGCTGTTATTTCACTAGTAATGTGGAATTTGAATTCTTGAACTACACCAAGTTTCCAATCGCAGAGTAACTTTACATGAACAAACTCCAAATTATCATGACACGATAATCTTGAACAGAGACAACTTCTTTCAGGCTCAACAAAATGAGAATTAACAACAACAAATCCTCGTGAATAACTAAATGCGGCCACACATATCATAACGCCATACCTGTGAGTATCTCCTCCCCTATGCTTAGGTCCTTCATCCTGATGACGTCACCGTTGCCTAGCGTGACATGAGCAGATCCGGGGAAGCACACGCTGTCAGTCACGTGGCACTGTACGCAGCAATGTATGGAGGCATCGTCGCCCGCCACGAGGCAGTAACACTCACACGGGTTCCGCTTCATCAAGGGTATCTAGAGGGACAAAATAAGTACATTTGAAATTTGGAAATGAATCTTGGTGACTGGTGATTGCGATAGATTAATAGTTGTATTTGTTATTGATTTGTGATGTGAGAGAATGACTTTGGTCGATTTAGTTAAATACATTTGCTTGCTGTGCATACATGAATTGACAAACGAAATTACACCATAAAACCATACAGTGATACAAAAATGCCAACTGGTGTCCTTTTGAACGAGTAAACTTCCAATAGCAATGACAATTTATATTACTTGAAACGAGAGCCTGTCCACAGCCCTCGCATCAAATGCACTTTTTTCAATCATTCCAACCGCTTTCACGAGCGACTTATTTATAATAATGTATATCATTAATTACGCGCTTTATTCATACAAAAGACGTATAAACTAACTCTTGTCCAATGTAGTATTTAATTCCTCTTCCTGGTTGCAGGGATATCAAATAGTATAATAATAAGAGTGACAATGATGACATGTAAGACGTTAAACAGCAATTAGTGGATACTACATGTAGTGGGCGTACGATCAAACCCGTAATGAATGTGGAAGAATGAATGGGTGGTAGTAAATCCTAAACGCCGCGCAATTGACAATCGCAGCCGAATATATACACCAGCGCTGAATCGAATCTTCAACCACACAACAGCAAAAATTGAAGCTCAGCCTATTAAAAAGTTGCAGATTTGTCACGAGCGAAATGCCAGCTGGTCAGTGATAACTACACCGCTATGTTCAACATAGTATCTGCCCATTAGGTCCAAATGATATTTGACGAGTTTCCCATACAGGACCAGTGCGGAAAACTAATTGTAACAATTGATCGACTAGTGGGTGTTGTAGTTCGAATGTGGGTTTGCCGGTCAGCCTTGTTTTGGTGGCAAAAAATTGTTGCTTAATAACTCACCCCTGATCGCCTGACTTCCATGATGCGTCCGCCCTCATCGTGGTAGAAGAACGGCTTTCCGCCTGAAAAAAAATGACCAACAATATTGGAATTCAATAGTAGTTCATTCAATGTTTTATGCATTCTGAAAAAATAATTGATGGAAAGTTAATAAAAAGCCCAAACTATGATAATTTCGTATAACCACTGATGTTTATCAATAGCGTATTCAAAAGCGTTTCTTGATGTAATAGTTTCATATTTCACCCTATTCAATAGGAAATATTTCCTGGTGTCATTATGTCATCGTTAAGATTACGAGCTCACTTTGTCAATGTCACAGATCTGTGAGGTGCCGACGCACGATTATGACCATATTACGTAAAATAGCGATGTAACACCGACGTATATATGTAACAATAAAGTATCAACGCCTATTGTGTCTATGAGTCATGAATTCCATAGAATGCCAGGGTGTGTCTGATCTGTCAATGTACGTAATTAGACACGAAATAATATTGTGCGGCAAAACACTGGATACCTGATTCTAACAGAGCGACCTCCCACGTTGAACAAATATGGTGATTACTGACACCATCCCACATGTGCCATCGATTCTCATCAATGATATACAACAATACTACCGATGAATTATTATTATGATTTAGCTAATATTTCACAATTGGTAGTAAACAGCATCCTAAGTTTCATTCTCATATATCTCTGTCATTGTCTAGACATTCCAATGTTCTCCCAACTTAGTGATCCTTATTCTCCTGAGTTAGATTTTGTTCACATAAACTGCGCGTGAGCTCCACAACTGAATATAAAACAAACCTTCCAGGATAAATGAAGTCTAATGATGTGGTGCAATGCATAAACCAACAGCTATGACCGATTGCAAATTCATAAGATCTACAATTCGTTTTCCATTAAACACTGACTGAACAATCCAATAATACATGTATTATGTTATCTATTTCACGTATATATTCAATGTGTTACCGATGTGTTTATAGTAGTTACAATTTTCTGTAGGAAACAGATGAGTTTGAAAAAAGTATATAACGGAACAAAAGTGTCAACTTATAATTTCGCTTCACAGAACAATAATGATTAACATTAAAACGTGATTCATAGTTCCGACAACATAGCAACCGGCCACGCCCCCTTTAGCAATCGCGGAAAAGGTCCCACAAAATATCACAGTTCTCTCGCATGGGCCAGTTTGTTTGTGGGACTTGATACACATCACTGCGTTTTGAAACAATATTTGACGCTCTTTGATTGGCTAGAAGATATGGACGTATGAATATTCATGTATCATCGGAACTATGAATTGTATACATTATGATTCAGCACATACCGTGTGATGATCGTAAGCTGTGACATAAGTGATCCCCCAGGTACAGTGTCCAGCTAAGCATCAGCAGTTGCTGCACAAAACTTTCCACTTTCATATTAATAACTCCTTCTGTATTCGCTGCACTTGCAATATATAATACACCCGTCAAAATATTTGCAACTGTCTCTCCTCCTATATATTGACTATGGTATACAAGTACATATACTACAAGTATATCGAGTTTCTCACACAGGCTGTGAAACACCGGGTCCGAACAAGTTATGATCAGCGCTGAACATTTCATGATTTTATATACCATCATGGTAGTGTAGTAAACCCACAGGTTCCGTATCCCAGGCAACAGGACTCATGCACCCACCCACACAGTGACACCCCCACAAATTCTACATCGCCCCGTCTCCCCCATTCACGACGGATTCCCATCTATGGGAGTGATAAAAGTGCTCTCTGGCACACATTCCAATGACACACGGATTTCGTTTTTATACCGAGGAGAAGATGCATCATTTTTTTCGGCAGTGGCATTTGTGAATTCGATACCTGTGCTGTGATATGTTGAGTCGCACTTTGAAGTAGAGAGACAGTGTGTCCTTGCAGAGGGAGGTTCCGAGGGGGGGGGGGGGGCTTTGTGTGGTGCTGAGTTGTTGAAGACACTTGCATGTCACTAAACCTTGTAATCTTGTTCCGCCGTACCTTTTCCCTCTCCACCCCCGCACAACGATCGTTTGTAGATCTAATCCCCGTCTGGGTGACTAACGCACCCCCTCTACACCGTACCGCTTCCGAGAAATCAATCAATAGTTCCCGCTAGTTTAGGAACAACACGGGGAACATTGAGCCAGATTGCAGTCGCATGGGTTAAGCGCACATTAACCCGGCTTAGGTGCGAAGTGGTCCTTGGGATGATTTCCATGGGACTCAATGGGGTCACCCGGTGCAGACGCGGGGCCGGCGACTTAACGGCACCGAGTTCCAAATTCGGCCTCTAATTACCGAATTTACTGTTGTCGGGTCATCTTAACTATTTCTCGGGAAAATCGTCCTCTGATTTGCCGGCGCTTGCACTGTCTGGGATTCCGTCGAGTGGAAATTTATCCCCCGGAGATGTATTTATTATCTTCAATGGGCGATAATTAATACAGTCTGGTGATATTTTCCCTGAAAACGAAGGGATATGTTGACGCGCTCATCCTCTCTACAGAGGCGCTGGTTTTCCGTGGTTAGAGACGGCGAAATTCTATTAGTTGGTATTTTACCTTGTTCTGTGTATAACTGTAAGTTCGCTGGAGCATACTAAGTAGACGAACAGGCGGAAGACGAGACTTTCATTGGAAATGGCGGGAATTGGAATTATGCAATTAGCAACGTAACGCCTTCTAAATTTGTGTCTAATGTTGACAGAACCTTCGCTCATTATATCTACACAGCAAGGAAAAAAGCTACCCTTTACCCCAATCAGAAAACCAACGACATTCGCTTTATAAATTTGATTATTTGTTACAGAGACCTAACTGATAGTAATTGAGCAGATGTACCAAATAGAACAAATAATGGTGAATGACATTAGTAAATGATTATTCCGTATATAAAGCTATTATTGCTAATATCAATAAATTATTCCTTCTTATATAAAAACCGACTATTATTTTGCTTTAATTAAAAAAATGACGCGGGAAGTGTGTCCTTAACGTAAAGGTGACACGATCTATCAATGGCCTCTCTCGGACATCAATCGATCAGCATATTCTACTGTATGGAAAACACATGGAATCAATATTACAATCAATATATATCCAAAGTCGAGTCCAATTCCCTGCAAAGTCAGGGAAATTTGTGGAGCTTTTAAGGTACACTCGTGCGATCTTCGTGAGTGGAGTAAATTTAAACAGTGTTGGACAATATTGAACAGCGACATTGAACGGGTACTGATCGTATTGATCGTGAATAAAAACCATCACTAATTTGGTATTGCATTTGCACACCAGCTACTGCTTGTTCGTATTTGTGTACTACCACATTACTGATAGGGGCATACATGTATTTGTAGTTTTTCGCTTTAATTTAATTTGCATAAAGTGTGTTTTCAGTAACTTTTGTTATTTGCACCTGACTGATTGCCCACTGAGGACCCATTTCAAGCAAAAATAATTTTGTTTGCTTTTTGCCATATTTTTTTTTCTGTTTCTCACACGGTGTTTTGTCACTACCATCACACAGAAATTAGATCATTAGTTCTATTATTTTTCAATATTCAAAGCGCGGAAAGTCCCTACTTTGCTCTGCGCATTCGCCGAAGGGTTTGCTGTTACGGCGGTGGGTTACCTGTTTCAAATACTTCAATTTCACAATCGGAATAAGCTATTGTATTCGGTCATAGCTAGTTATTGGCATTAGGACTATATTAGGTCACTCAAGTCAGTGCACATTTGGAATTCCATACTTTATATTAATAATTTGTCTTGATATTGATATAAATATTCTCCAATGACAAAGGCGAGTATGCCTGTGAATTATCCTGATTAGAGTGAGTGCGACGTGTCACTATAAAAAGTTGACGCATTGCTTTGATGAAGAGTCTCAAATCACGAAACAACAGCTCATAGTGCTATGGTTTTGACCTTGATCTCCAGACACGTCGTCTGGACAGGACATAAAGGATGAAAACAAAAACTTGTGACTATCATATCATTTTAAAAAATATAATAACACATGACACTCGATGCGATGTGGGCTTGAATAGCGGACCAACGATGAAAATGTCATCGCTTGATATGTGAGCACCGCCCCTGTCTGGGGCCAGCTGCATGGTATACGTTGTTTCCCGGGATGGTGTCGATATTCTAGCGAGGAAACAACATGAGGCCGACATCACGGTCACGAAAGTACCTTCAGAACTTGCGAGGGGGGTGGGGCCGTCATGAAGAGACCTTTAGCAACACGAGCTTCCATATATTAATAACTTTCTCCCCTCCAGTTGTAACGTGATCGCATATGCTACGTGTTTTACGATGTTTTTAACATAAATTACAACGTGGTCATGACTGTAGTTGTTTATGCCCTTTCATTGTCGTGTAGTATGAATGATACGGATTAAATTCGTGATCACCATGAATACAATTATAAAATTACAGTCAATGTACTTCATTTCCAAGTGCACTAATATAGCAATGACACTTTGCTGAGACAGTTTTTGCTGCTTTTTATTCGAATGTAAATGTTTTCAAATCTATTCTCCTACCTAATCCGTCCAACCCAACTTTTTTGCTGCAGACCAAATACAGTATGACAATTAACGATTGTCTAATTTTGTGCATTGACACGACAGTGACTAATATGTTGTAGTATTGTGTTCAAATCATTACTTTATTTTGAAAAAAAAGCTAGGAATCAGGAACGCAGTGGTTTTAAATTCCAACTTATATATGACCAGGAGCTTGTAAACAGTCACGAAAAAGTAACAACACGCGCATTAGGATATGAATTAATAACCAAATAGTGTGTCCATTCGTTAATACGTATATTTATACGTGTCTACTAAATGTTTGTTGTTTTGCAACACTACATAAGTGACTTTTCTACGGAAATATATTTCCCGGAAATCACGTAAAAGCGACATTTTTTTAATACTCACGTTTCAGAACGCGGAAAGCGTCTGATTGATCTAAATATCCATGAAAGACCAAGAGAAAGGTGACAAAGCACCTATACTTGTTCATCGTATCCTTCACCATCTATCCCAGCGTTTTTACGAATGACAAACTCAAAACCGGACCTGCTTCCAGTTTCCATAAAACCTTCGATACAGTGGTAGAATAGTTTCCCAGTGGTGGTTATCTAAACATCACTGAACACGGAAATGTCCCAGTCGGCGAGCCGGACATGAGAGTAAGTGACAACGGGAGATGTCATTGTAGACCGCCATCCACACGAGTGGGAGACCCTACCACCGGGGGGACAAACAGCGAATTGAGTGGGAGACAAGACCCCCAAACTCCACCCTTCAGCCATTCCAACAGGCAGATTACACCCGCCCCCTCTCCACAGTTTTTCTTGCAACTTCGCCATCCCAAAGCCCGCAGCAAAACCATCACTACTGGATTCTCGGGATTTCACAAATACTGGAAGTACGCCACTTGTATAGGATTTCCGTAACAGGTGTCCGCAGGGTTTCGCGGAACATGACATCGATTATGAGTGAATAGGGGCAGGGATTACTATCCTATGGGGTTAGGCGGGTCAGTGAGGTTACGAAAATAATGGTAAGATAATAACGCTTGGGTCAAATGTCGGCTAGTGTGATGTATAGGCGCTATCACCGTCAAAAAATGCGTATAAAGAATTGAGTGGGTGTGAATGCGTAATATCGGAGTGACTTCTCGCCTTTTCACCTATAGCTCGCATGGAGACTTTGCCCACTTGATGGACCATGCAGTAATTGCCATCGATAAATACTTGCAAAGCGAAATTCCTTGGAGGAAATCTAGAGTCGTTCTTCTGGGACCTGCATCCAATATTGTAATTGATGTAATAGATATAGCGTTCGAGTGGAGAGTATACTTTGCTCATAAAACATGGGTTTTTGTGAAAGTAATTGCACGCATTCATTCTTAAACTATAAGGTTTGAAGTTTGGACTCTTCAGCCATTACAAGTGTTGTGTACGTAGCGTCCTGTTGCTATGTAACATATTGCTAACAGTATGGTCTTGAAAGTTGGGAATAGAGACCCGAATTGGTTCTTATTGTTGGCAAATACATTTTCTTGATTAGCTAGTGGCCTATTGTCTTTCAAGAGACATTTAGAATGCTGAATGAGTCTTAGGCAATGTGTCGCAACATACCGGTAGATTTATTGCTGTTGCGAGGGAATGGTGGCAAAAGTTAATTTTGTGACGTAACTGTTTACTCCAGAGAAAAATGCAAGCCGGGATACACTATATTGTTTACTAGTATGCATTTCTGCATTTCCACATCGTTGTTTTGTTCTATATTCGCTAACATTTAGCACACAAATGTAATTTACGACACAAATGTAATTTAGTCAGTGGGCGTTAAATCAATTTTGCTTTTACAAATGTCAATGTGCAATCCTACTACGCAGGTAAGCACTATGCAAGATTTCATTTCAATATATATATATATATATATATATATATATTTTTGGTGCACCTATGTATCGCCCGACAGGAAAGTGGAATGTGCATGGAGTGAACTAATACCAGCTGGTCACGTCCGCCCGCATATGTCATCTGCAACACTTCTTGTATGGGACAGAATTCACTCCACTTATTTAGAAGCATTGCACTAAATCCGACTTACTGAGGCGAGTGTTACCTCACAAAATGGTTGATGCTGGTTGCTAGCTAGTTTTTCTACTTAGCTGGTAAAATTCGTTATAAATTTCAGTTGACCACTGCACTGAATTTCGGTTTCCATTTGCCTAAATTTGAAATGACCTTAATACAGAACGAAGTGCTCCGGGAGAAGTGGACTATTATTGCCTCAGTTAATGTGCCAGCATTATATTTTAGAATGATACTGAATATTGAATGTCACTCGAGAGAAGTTTTGGGATAAGTTCACACGAATTTATATGTGTATTCTCATTCGACATCGATCTCTGAAAAGCAAAAGAAAATGAAAAGAGAAATCTATAGGAATTGAAAAACAAAAAAGGAAAAGACTGTGCATGATAAGGTTTTATAACTTTATCCTTACCTAGAATACTAGAGAAGACAAGTTTCATCTAGGTCTAGTAACGCATGTCCCATTTCTTCTCCAAGTCGAGAGACAACATACTAGGCAACATAGTCGTTGATGAGATATGCTTGGGATCAGATCTGTGACAACTCGTTTGTAATAAGACGAATGTTCACCACTGAGCAACTAACTACGGAAGCGTATTGCTATCAAGGGTGTAAAAAATATTATCTCGTATGTACGACTTATATCTCGTACGTACGACTTAATAACCCGTACGTACGACTTAACAACTCGTACATACGACTTATTAACTCGTACGTACGACTTGTTAACCTGTACGCACGACTTAGTATCTCGTACGTACGACTTATTAACTCCTACGTATGACTTATTAACCCATACAGATGACTTATTAACTCATACGTACGAGTTAGTAAGTCGTACTTATGAGATACTAAGTCATACGTATGAGTTATTAAGTCGTTCATACGAGTTAATAAGTCGTACATACGACTTAATAAGTCGTATGTATGAGATATAACTCATACGTACGAGATAAGGAATTTTACGCACTTTATAACAATACGCTTCCGTAGTGAAACGTATTGTTATCAAGTGTGTGAAAAAATGTATCTCGTACGTATGACTTATATCTCGTATGTACGACTTATTAACTTGTATGTACGAGTTAATAAGTCATACGTATGACTTAATAAGTCGTACGTATGACTTAATAAGTCGTACATATGACTTAATAAGTCGTACGTATGACTTAATAAGTCGTCCATACGACTCCATGCGATATCCATATGACTCCGTGCGTTTCCCGTGCGACTCCCACACGATGTTCAAACATCATGTTGGATGAGCCACACGACTTCCATTGTAACATCATTCGCAACCTCAAAAACGCTATAAAAGTTCAGGATTCATGATATGTATGGGTTAATCCACCCTAATGTGCCTCGTTTTATCAGATCAAGCAATGTCTCACGGGAGTCGTGTGGCATTCGTGTTAGTCGTGTGGGTGTCGCACGGCATGTGTATAGTATGCATGGGAGTCTCACTGGTGTCGTATGGAGTTCGCGTAGAGTCGGTGGAAGTCTGGTGACTTGCGGGAACGATTCGTATGGAAGTTGCATGACATTCGTGTAATAATTGTGAAGTGAGACTGTGTCGACTAAAACATGAGAGATTCGTGTTGAATTCGCCTAGCCACATGAAAATTTCTAAAACACATGGTCCCGTGGCATTCACATAAAAATTCGTATAGATGAGAACGGGGCATAACACGAATGTTCACCACCGAGCATCTAACAGTGACACCCGGTGAATGACTACAAATGGAGTACAAACATATCTACATGACAACTGTTAGACTCATTGTGATGTGACATCCGATCCATTCCATAAACTTCCTAACTGTCCCGTTTTATTGTGTAAGATGTCAACTACCTGAAGTATGCTTCATAAAATACAGTCTAACGAGCAAAGCGGGTGCACTGTGTTTCATATATACTACACATACTGTTAATCATATCGATATGCTTTTACGACGATGAGGCCGTAAACTGTGTTGGAAACAACAGCAGATCCAATACCAGTTGATGGATTGAAATTGGCAGGTAATGGTACCGTGAAATTTGGTAACTCAAGTACTGTGTTACATTAAATTGAAAGAGTAGACAATTATTTAAAATGATTAAATGTTTTTCATTATAATTCGTTAATAATCTTTGCAATGTATTGACCACTATTTTGATTAATTTGTTTTTAGTATTCAGAAGTGCCCCCAATACGACGGAATTAAATAGACTATCAAATCAGCTTGATGTGAAAATGGCATTTTGAACAGGAAGTGCCCAGTCACTGAGTTATAGACAAGAACTATTTGTTACTTATTTGTGCCGTATTCGACAATCAGCTGTGCAAAAATATAAAGACAATTGTATAACGAATTTATGGACAAAATCGGTAGAATTAGTGTTGTAAGAGGTACTTCTTTGAACAAGACACTCATGTATGATTTTGAAACATGTATCATTCTCTCGAGGTATTGATTGCTAGATTACGTATACATAAATTTGAGACAAGTCACAAAACAGTTTGCAACCACCTCTTGGGTACAAATCAAATACGGACGTGACATTGGTATAGCATATCATCTTGCTCAAATCATGTCAATGCCACTGTTCAACATGATATTTTATGTTATAGTATATGATTCTGTAGGAAACTAAACAGTAAACATACCGGCTACTAGCTGGTTCATGATGACCAATTCGCAAATAAAAAAGCAGTAGTTCTGTATATGGGTTTTATGTGGGCGTATCTGTAATAGAATTTTGACACTACGAAATCTACTCAATAACTGTGTCATGCATACAGACAGGATTATTAATTGAATTTGCGCTGTTTTCTGAACAAACTATTGAGGAGTAGTTACGGTGATGATCACCCTGAGGTGACCTGTTCAATCAAGATGAGTGATGTGACAGACTGGTTGTTCAAGATAACACTGGTGGTCTTTCATGTGCGAAATGCTACATAGAAGCGTATGATTCCAGTATGGCTGTAATCATAAGTGTACCGTTAGTGATAACGTTAGTTGTTTCATTGTATTTGGTAAGTGTGTGAACACCATACGCATGATATCATGGGTTATAACACTACGTGCTCAAACAAGTAATCTACCATCAACCGGTTTTGTTCACGAGAACACACAAATTCTACTTGATTCCACTAGGTAAGTGATATAGTACGATGTATAGATTTCACGCTGAGAGTTTCGATGCCCAGTACTTGGAAAACACAACAAATGTGCACCTCTTAGAAGTACATGCAAAACAATAAAAGCAATTTGTAATGAAAACTCAGATATGAGTAAGTCCCACCCACTTAAATAGACATGGCCGTTCCCATTTGAACTCATCTGCTCACCATTTTGTAGTTGCTACTTACATCGTGGTGACCAAAAACAAAATCATTCACAGGCTGTCTTAGCAAGTAACATTCAGTTTTGTCTCGCTGATTCCGTTATTAGATACCTGTATCCTGTAACTTAGAGTGCCATTGTACAGCAATGGCACTCCAAGTTCACGGTTTCATGTTATACCTTAGCTGACATCGGTTTCGAGTATCCTTTCAAGGTATGAAGTTTCCTTTTATATATTAAATATCACTGTCACCTCTCAATGCAGGATAAACATAATATGGCATTATCGTAGATAATTTTTGTCTGTGTTCCAATTAGCCAGAGATATATGATATACTAAATTACTTACTGCTTTATTACTGTGGGAAGTGTATTGGAAAATATATGTAAACTAAATTGGATGTGCACGAACAGGTAATGGAACCACCAGAACGTATAAGAGGGTAATTAGGAAATATTTTTTTGCAGAAACAAAAACATTCGTGCTCACACATTTAAATGTCATTTCATTAGATCTTGAACTGGGACAAGTAAGATAAAACTTTTTGTGCAAGTCTTCTTCCAAATGATGGGTGACATTTGTGTGGCAGGGAATGTGTGTAGAAAACCCAGTCAACCCATTTATGAATTCCTGACATGGAATTATCGTTATTGGGTAACGGATTCAGCTTCAATTACTTCAAGAGTTTCATACTTGTTCGTAATTTCAATGTCCATTGCAGATTATGTAAACAAAAAGCATATGATATTATTTTAACTTTCAGTCATTTAAGACGACAATAATTCGATCATCAGACAATTACACCAGCAGCAATGCATTATATCAAGATGCTGCTTGAAAATTATGTGAAAATTACTTCACAGCATCAGTAGCTAGCTGACAGCAAATTGATCGTAATCATCCTTCTCAGTAGAGGCTTACGGGGATGCCACATCTTCGTCAGCATCCCTTTCAATTACTGGACTATTAGTGGGATCCCGGACATGTTGTGCATTACCTTACAAATGATTCAGTCAAAACTGCATAGGCGCTTCATAGCAAATGAAATGCTTATTTGTATAATCAAATTGCATCGAGATTGGAAGGATCTTTATTGGTAAACAAATTCGGTGAATATATACAATAGTACATTGTGTAGGCCTGGCAGCATCTGTGAATCTTTAGAACTCACCTGAAATATGGGGCATGAAAGGTCACATTATTTTATACGAGCATTGAAATTGTTTATAAAATCATCAAACATAGCATCGGGAAATTAACGAAACTAATTTAGTTACGGAAATAGATGATGGAGAGCATGATGTGATAAGAGTCACTCAGTATATAGTCTACATTTTAACCTAGTTGATTTTCTCATTATTGACCCTCAATCTAGAAATTACAGCTATATCGTTGGCATCAAGTATGTGCTTTCTGGCAAAATGATTACCAAATTATATGCTTGACTGAAGAATTCATAATACGCACTGTGAGATGAAGTTTAGAATGTTTTATGTCGAATCCCATTTTCATTCTGAGAATTCGCGCCAGTCTTCCAGTGAGACACAATGTGGGTATTCTTCATATACCGATGTCACAATGAGCCTAGAGAGTACCATTTTCTAGGTTGAGGAAACTAGCGGAGAATACGATATCTAAGCCACATACATCATGTCTTACTCTTGTGTATCTCTTACATCCTAACGTGCCAGGAGAAGAACAATGTAGATAGAGATGTACCAATATTGTACCAAGTTTTGCAACACAAAACAAATGATTTTCTTTAAGAATATTTCCCCCAGAAATCGTATACAAGCTTTTTTTTTAATACTCACGTTTCAGAACGCGAAAAGCGTCTGACTGATCTAAATATCCATGAAAGACCAAAAGAAAGGTGACAAAGCACCTACACTTGTTCATCGTATCCTATCTATCCCAGCGTTTTTACGACTGACAAACTCAAAACCGGACCTGCTTCCAGTTTCCATAAAACCTTCGATACAGTGGTAGAATAGTTTCCCAGTGGTGGTTATCTAAACATCACTGAACACGGAAATGTCCCAGTCGGCAAGCCGGACATGAGAGTAAGTGACATCGGGAGATGTCATTGGAGACCGCCATCCACACGAGAGGGAGACCCTACCACCGGGGGACAAACAGCGAATTGCATGGGAGACAAGACCGCCAAACTCCACCCTTCAGCCATTCCAACAGGCAGATTACACCCACCCCCTCCCCACAGTTTTCCTTGCAACTTCGCCAGCCCAAAGCCGGCAGCAAAACCATCACTACTGGATTCTCGGGATTTCACGAATACTGGAAGCACGCCACTTGTATAGGATTTCCGTAACAGTTGTCCGCAGGGTTTCGGCGGAACATGACATCGATTATGAGTGAATAGGGGCAAGGATTACTATCCTGTGGGGTTAGGCGGGTCAGTGAGGTTACGAAAATAATGGTAAGATAATAACGCTTGGGTCAAATGTCGGCAGGTGTGATGTATAGGCGTTATCACCGTCAAAAAATGCGTATAAAGAATTGAGTGGGTGTGAATGCGTAATATCGGAGTGACTTCTCGCCTTTTCACCTATAGCTCGCATGGAGACTTTGCCCACTTGATGGACCATGCAGTAATTGCCACCGATAAATACTTGCAAAGCGAAATTCCTTGGAGGAAATCTAGAGTCGTTCTTCTGGGACCTGCATCCAATATTGTAATTGATGTAATAGATATAGCGTTCAAGTGGAGAGTGCACTCTGTAAAACAGCCCTACTCTTTGACACGGATGTATGGTGAACTAACAACAGCCCGAAAGCATTGCTCATAAAACATGGCTTCTGTGAAAGTAATTTCAGGCATTCATTTTCAAACTAAAGGGTTTGAAGTTTAGCCATTACAAGTGTTGTGTACGTAGCGTCCTGTTGCTAACATATTGCTAACATTATGGTCTTGAAAGTTGGGAATAGAGAGCCGAATTGGTTCTTATTGTTGGCAAATACATATTCTTGATTAGCTAGTGGCCGTTTTTTTCAGAGAAATTTAGAATGCTGAATGAGTCTTAGGCAATGTGTGGCAACATAGATTTATTGCTGTTGCGAGGGAATGGTGGCAAAAGTTAATTTTGTGACGTAACTGTTTACTCCAGAGGAAAATGCAAGCCGGAATGTACTACATAGTTCACTGGTAACAATTTCTGCACTTCCGCTTCGTTTTTTGTTCTATATTCACTAACATTTAGCACACAAATGTAATTTAGTCAGTGGGCGTTAAATCAATTTTGCTTTTACAAATGTCAGTTTGCAATCCTACCGCGCAGGTAAGCACTATACAAGATTTCATTTCAAAATTTTTTTGGTGCACCTATATATCGCTATATATCGCCCCGAAGGAAAGTGGAATGTGCATGGAGTGAACTAATACCAGCTGGTCACGTACGCCCGCATATGTCATCTGAAACACTTCCTGTATGGGACAGAATTCACTCCGCTTATTTAGGAGCAATGCACGAAATCCAGCTTACTGAGTGTTACCTCGCACAGTGGTTGATGCTGGTAATTAGCTAGTTTCTCTACTTAGCTGGTAAAATTCTTTATACATGTCAGTTGACCACTGCACTGAATTTCGGTTTCCATTTGCCTGAATTTGAAATGACCTCAATATAGAACAAAGTGCTCCAGGAGAAGTGGACTATTATTGCCTCAGTTTATGTGCCAGTATTATATTTTAGAATGATACTAAATATTGAATAGACGTAGAATCAATACCCAGTATTAAGTATTCCGAGCGAACAAAACAGGGTCCGTTATCCAATCTCATAGTCCGGGGACAGAAAGTCATATCAGGCATACGAAGTTAGAGAAAACAAAAATGACTCATGAACCCCCGAAAATGCCCGTTAGGAGGTGAAATCAGGTGTTCCAGAAAGAGTGAGCATTTCCTGCCCCACTAGTGGCACCCGTCATGAATTCCCCAAACTTAACATGAAAATAGATCTAGTTGCATGGCAGTCATGGATTTGGTGTATTTATGAACCCGATTATGATGACGTCCATCAATTTATTAAAGGCAGCTCGAAGTCTCGGTAAAATATATCCTTGTCGCAACAGTTTAGTACGGAAGTGCAGTGCTGCCACATAAGAAAAAAAAAATAAGTCGTTTGAACGAGATAATAAGTCGATTTAATGAGATAATTAAGTCGTTTTATTGACATAATAAGTTGATTTAAAGAGTTAATGAGTCGTTTTAACGAGATAAATAAGTCGTTTTAACGAGATAATAAGTCGTTTTAACGAGATAATATCTCGTTAAATCGACTTATTATCTCGTTGAATCGACTCGTTATTTTTCTCCCTTGGAGCGCAGTGCTGTTTCAGGGGGAAAGATAATAAGTCGTTTTAACGAGATATTAAGTCGTTTTAACGAGATAATAAGTCGATCTAACGAGATAGTTAAATCGATTTAACGAGATGTTAAGTCGTTAAATCAATTTATTATCTCGATAAATCGACTTAATATCTCGTTAAAACGACTTAATATTTTTTCCCTGTGGCAGCACAGCGCTCCAAGGAAGACAAAGAAAAAAAATATTAAGTCGTTTTAACGAGATATTAAGTCGATTTAAAGAAAAAAAATATTAAGTCATTTTACCGAGATATTAGGTCGATTCAACGAGATAATAAGTGGATATAACGAGATAATCAAGTCGATTTAACGAGATAATTAAGTCGATTTAACGAGATGATATCTCGTTAAAACGACTTAAATTTTTTTCTCATGTGGCAGTACGGCGCTTCCGTAGTTTAGAGACTAGCTGGGCAGTTTGATGAACAAAGTTCTCATATTTGCAACCAGCTCTGGAATAGCGTATAAGTTGAGGAACAAACACAGCATATGCTGGTGACACAGGCATGTTGCTGCTTAGAAAAGGGAAATTGACCATGGAAGAATTGAAATCATCACGTTTGTCATATAATCTAGTTGACAGGTTTGAATCATTATCAATCTCCAACCTCAGGTCTAGATAGTTGGAAAAATTAGCGGAGTTTGTAGTATCCTTAATTTCAAGTTCCTTGGGATATATGACATTCAAATAATCACCAAACTTGGGATCATTCACAACAATACATCGTCTATGTATCGGAAAGTGAAATTGAAATTATAAATTAGTTTCTTAGAACCTCCGGAAAAGTTATGGGATAAGTTCATACTAATTTATATGTGTAATCTCATTCGCCATCAATCTCTGAAAAGCAAAAAAAAAAGAAAATGAAAAAAAATGAGTAGGCCTACTATTATTACAAGAGAAAATTATAGGAATTGATCAACAAAATGGAAAAGACTGCACATGATCAGGTTTTGTAACTTTATCCTTACCTAGAATACTAGAGAAGACAAGTTTCTAGTAACGCATCTCTTCTCCAAGTCGAAAGACAACATATTGGGCACTCTAATCGCTGACGAGATATGCTTGGGATCAGATCTGTGACAACTCGTTTGTAACACGAATGTTCACCACTAAGCAACTAACAGTGACACCCGGTGAATGACTAAAAATGGATTACACACATATCTACATGACAACTGTAAGACTCAATGTGATGTGACAGCCGATCCATTCCATAAACTGTCCCGTTTTAATATGTAGGATGTCAACTACCAGAAGCATGCTTCATAAAGTAGAGTCTAATGGAAGCAATTGGCCGAGCAAATCGGGTGTGTTATTACCCCGTTCACTGTGTTTCATAATATATATACCACACATACGGTTAATCACTTCGATATACTTTGACGAAGATGAGACCCTAAACTGTGTTGGAAACAACAAAAGAAGATCCTATACCAGTTGATGGATTCAACTTAACAGGTAATGATACCGTGGAATTTGTGTCCTCAAGTACTCAAGTTACATTAGACAGTTATTCAAAATGATTAGGTTATGTTTATCATTTCAATTCATTCATAATTTTCGAAATGTATTGACCACAATTTTGATGGATTGGTTTTTAGTATTCAGAAGTGCCCCATTACGACGGAACTAAATAGACTAACAAAACAACTTGATGCGAAAATGACATCTCAAACAGGAAGTGCCCAGTCACTGAGTTACAGACCAAAATTACTAACTAATTACTTATTTGTGCCGTATTCGTCAATCAGATGTATTTATTATGACAAGTGAATAACGAATTTATGGACACAATCGGTAGAATTAGAATTGTAATAGGTACTTGTTTGAACAAGACACTCATGTATGATTTTTAAAGAGCATGTGTCACTAAAAATTGGGTATTGGTTTTTAGGTGTATGTGAAAGCACAACTTGAACTGAACAAAACAGTCTTTACAACATATTTATATCATGATTTCGTTCAAAGTTATGGCACTTCAAACATTTACATATTCACAGAATTTGACAACAGAATCTGACAACTAATTAATATGCAAATGAGATGTGTGACGTCATTGACAGACTGGTTTTTAATTAGGTGTCTTAACATGACGAAATGGAGCTTTTTATGTTCACATTTGGTCACCAACACCCATCAGAAATATTGTCCAGTAGGAATAGTCAGTGAGTGCATGCCAATTTTGGTTGCCATGGCAACCAATAGGCTGATTGCTAGGCTAATATTAACGTCAAAACACGAAATGAAAGTATGAAACCAACACAAATAACGAGATAATGACAATATCTAGTGGAATTAATAAACAAATTGTTCAACTACACACCATAGCAACCGATACAGGCCTGAGAAATCACCAATGTTTAAAGCCATTGCAAGTGAATGGATACCATTACCACTGGTTTCCAATGCCTTTATTGGTTGCTAAGTGTTGTGTTCAAACATTTTGCTGATATATTCCACAATATATTGTCATTATCCATTGTCTGAAATAGTTTCATTCCTGTATGTCCTGTTTTTAATTAGATATTGACCTTAGCAACCAGCCGGCCAATGGTTGCCATGGTAACCAAAAATTTCATGAAATCACTGACTATTTTAACCATGAAACATAAAAAGTGGGTTCTGGTGAACAATTATGAAAAGAAACATTCTCATTATTCCATTTTGAAATGTCTAATTAAAAACCAGTATGTCGATGACATCACACATCTCATTTGCATAATAATTAGCTGTCAGATTCTGTTGTCAGATTCTGTGAATATGTAAATGTTTGAAGTGCCATAACTTTGGAAGAAATCATGATATCAATATGCTGTAAAGACCGTTTTATTCAGTTCAAATTGTGCTTTCACATACACAGAAAAACCCAATACCCAATTTTCGTGACACATGCTGTTTAAATATGTATCATTCTCTCGAGGTAATGGTTGCAAGATTCTGTATGCATCAATTTGAAACAAGTCACAAAACATTTTACAACCACCTCTTTGTTACAAATCAAGTATGGACGTGATAATGGTATAACATATCAAACTGCTCAAATCATGTCAATGCCGCAATAATATCTCATCATCATGTGAGATCACACAGACATACGACAGCTGTTCAATATGATATTTTATGATATAGTATATGATTTTGTAGGAAACTGTAAACATACCCGCTACTAGTTGGTTCATGATGACCAATTCGCAAAAAAAAAACCAGTAGTTCTGTATATGGGTTTTGGGTGGGCGTATCTGTAATAGAATATCGACACTACTTAATAACTGTGTCATGCATACAGACAGGATTATTAATTGAATTTGGGCTGTTTTCTGAACAAACTATTGAGGAGTAGTTACAATGATGATCACCCTGAGGTGACCTGTTCAATCAAGATGAGTGATGGGACAGACTGGTTGTTCAAGATAACACTGTTGGTCTTTCATGTGCGAAATAATACATAGAAGTGTATGATTGCAGTATGGCAGTAATCATAAGGGTACCGTTAGTGATAACGTTAGTTGTTCCATTGTATTTGGTAAGTGTGTGAACACCATACGCATGATATCATAGGTTATAACACTACGGGCTCAAACAAGTGATCTACCATCAACCGGTTTTGTTCACAAGAACACACAAGTTCTACTTGGATTTTCACTAGGTAAGTGATTTAGTACGATGTATAGATTCCACGCTGAGACTTTCGCTGCCCAGAACTTGGGAAACACCACAAATGTGCACTTCTGAGAAGTACATGCAAAACGAGACAATCAGAGATTGCAGACACTCTCCCTTCAGATTTAGTCACTAAAATTAGGCGATAATTGAGAGTTTTGGTCTTAAGACCATCGGTTGTACGCCATACGATTGGGAATTGGCCAAAGAAAAATACAAAAATAGGTTGAACATTTAATATTGATTAGAACCGGAGTTATAGTCAATTATGTGATTTTATTTTTTCAGTTGCCATGGCAACCGTTTTCACCCGATTTTGGCAAAATTTGAAAGGGACTGAGCCATTACCATAGCACTCCAGCCCTATAAATTTCAAATCTATCGAACCGTTTGCCTTTGAGTTATGAGCGCAGACATTTGCACTGAAACGTCGCTGGCCAAAAATAACCGAAATCGTGACCCCCAATTTTTCGACATCCGACGATAATGGAGAGTTTTCGTCGTACGACCATCGGTCGTACACCAAACGATCGGGAATTGGCCAAAGAAAAATACAAAAATAGTTGGAAAAATTAATATCAAATAGAACTGGAGTTAGAGCCAATTATGTGATTTTCTTTTTCTCCGTTGCCATGGCAACCGTTTTCATCCGATTTTGGCAAAATTTTGAAGGGTCTGAGCCAGCATCATAGCACTCTAGTTCTATAAATTTCAAATCGATCGGACCGTTTGCCTTTGAGTTATGAGCACAGACATTTGCACTGAAACGTCGCTGGCCAAAAATAACTGAAACCGTGACCCCCAATTTTTCGACATCGGGCGATAATGGAGAGTTTTCGTCGTACGACCATCGGTCGTTCACCATACGATCGGGAAATGGCCAAAGAAAAATACAAAAATAGTTGGAAAAATTGATATCGAGTAGAACCGGAGTTAAAGCCAATTATGTGATTTTCTTTTTTCCGTTGCCATGGCAACCGTTTTCATCCGATTTTGGCGAAATTCTGAAGGGAATGAGCCAGCACCATAGCACTCTTGCCCTATAAATTTCAAACCGATCGGGTCGTTTGCCTTTGAGTTATGAGCGCAGACATTTGCACTGAAACGTCGCTGGCCAAAAAAAATTGAAACCGTGACCCCCAATTTTTCGACATCGGGCGATAATGGAGAGTTTTGGTTGTACGACCACGGGCCATATATCAGATGATCAGGAATTGGCCATAGAAAAATACAAAATTAGTTAGAAAAATTTATCTTGAATAGAACCGGAGTTATGGTCAATTATTGATTTTTACATTTTCCGTTGCCATGGCAACAGTTTTTGTCCGATTTTGACCGAGCCACTGAGATACCGCTTCATCTCTATAAGTTTCATGTTGACCATGGACCATTCTCCTTTGAGATATGCGCGCGGACAGACAGACAGACAGACAGACAGACAAACAAACAGACATACAAACGGACAGACCCAATTGCAATACCCTCTGCCCCTATCGGGGCGAGGGTAACAATAAGAACAATTTGTAATGGATACAACTCAGATATGAGTAAGTTCCACCCACCTAACTAGACATGGCCGTTCCCATTTGAACTCCTCTGCTCACCATTTTGTAGTTGCTACTCACATCGTGGTGACCAAAAACAAAATCGTTCACGGACTGTTCAGCAATCCAAATTCAGTTTTGTCTCGCTGATTCTGTTATTAGATATTTGTATACCATTTATCAATCTGAATATGATTGAAATGTACGAAGACAACGAAGGCACCTCCCAGTTCACGGTTTCATGTTATACCTTAGCTGACATCGGTGTCGAGTATCCTTTCAAGGTATGAAGTTTCCTTTTATACATTAAATATCGCTGTCACCCCTCAATGCAAGATAAACATAATGCCATTGTCGTAGATAATTTTTGTCTGTGTTCCAATTAGTCAGAGATATATGATATACTAAATTTCTTACTGCTCTATTACTGTGGGAAGTGTATTAGAAAATATATGTAAACTAAATTGGGTGTGCACAAACAGGTAATGGAACCACCAGAACGTATAAGACGGTAATTAGGAAATGTTTTTTGCAGAAACAAAATCATTCATGCTCACACATTTAAATGTCATTTCATTCGATCTTGAACTGGGACAGGTAAGATGAAACATTTTTTTTTGCAAGCCTTCTTCAATATGATGGATGACACTTGTGTGGCAGGGAATGTGTGTAGAAAACGCAGTCAACCCATTTATGAATTTCTGACATGGAATTATCGATATTGGGTAACGGATTCAGCTTCAATTACTTCAAGAGTTTCATACTTGTTCGTAATTTCAATGTCCATTGCAGAATATGTAAACAAAAAGCATATGATATTATTTTAACTTTCAGTCGTCTAAGGCGACAATAATTTGATCATCAGACAATTATACCAGCAGCAATGAATTAAATCAAGATGCTGCTTGAAAATTATGTGAAAATTACTTCACAGCATCAGTTGCTAGTAGCTGACAGCAAACTGGTCGTAATTATTCTTCTCAATAGAGGCTTACGGGGATGCCACATCTTCGTCAGCATCCCCTGTCAATTACAAGATTATTAGTGGGATCGCGGAGATGTTGTGCATTACCTTACAAATGATTCAGTCAAAACTGCAAAGCCACTTCATGTCAAATGAAACGGTTATTTTGTATGATCAAATTGCATTGAGATTGGAGGGATCTTTATCGGTAAACAATTTCGTTGAATATATACAATAGTACATTGTGTAGGCCTAGCAGCATCTGTGAATCTTTGGAATTCAACTGAATTATGGGGCACACATATTGGGCACATATACGAACTAAGAAAAATCATCAAACAAAGCAACGGGAATTTAACGAAACCAATATAGCTACGGAAAATAGACGATGGAGAACATGATATGATAAGAGTCACTCTGTATATACATTTAACCTAGTTGAATTCCTCATTATTGAATCTTGTTCAATCTAAGAATTACAGATATATCGTTGTTATTAAGTATGTGCTCTCTGGCAGAAACGATTGTCATATTATATGCTTCACTGAAGAATTCATAATACGCACTGTGAGATAAAGTTTAGAAAATTGTATGTACTGTAGAATCCCAAGTTTATACTGAGAATACGCTCAGGTCCTCCAGTGCGACAATGTGGGTCTTCTTCATATACCGATGTCACAATGGGCCTAGAGATTACCATTTTCTAGGGTAAGGAAAATAGCGGAGAACACGATAACTAAGCCACATACATCATGTCTTAGTCGTGTGTATCTCTCACATCCTAACGTGCCAGGAGAAGAACAATGTAGATG
This sequence comes from Terebella lapidaria, assembly GCA_949152475.1. Classification (NCBI taxonomy): domain Eukaryota; kingdom Metazoa; phylum Annelida; class Polychaeta; order Terebellida; family Terebellidae; genus Terebella; species Terebella lapidaria. The sequence goes on from OX424565.1 coordinate 29,827,008, forward strand.
TAGAAAAATTCATCACCTGTCCACAGCTTATAAGTGTCTTCCTGACTACGGCTTGTATTTAGTTGATTGGAGAACATGGATCTTGGTTAATAGTACCACCAGGAATCTATTCAGGTATGGTATTTGTAGGAGTCGGTTCGGCACAGTGAACCAGAGATTAGCCCTCGGAATTATGTCATGTTTTCAAATGATGCATTATTCAGAAGCGTGTGCTCTTCAGCAATTTTGGGTCCAAATATCAAGCCACGTTATCATTCGCATTCGAGTGAATACATAGCGGCTTTGTTGCTTTGTAACATACCGCCCATATTAAGTGACTTAAAAGCTGGACATTGAGAGCGAATCACGGACTTGGTTCTGATTTTGTCTGGAATGATCTAAACTTGGTAGGCAATAGCAAAGATTTTCCATACCAAGATAGTCCACTCCCCTGGCAGTCAGACTGAAGAATTACTACTTTGTCGTTTTTATGAAGGAATATTTTCGACCAAAACGTCATTTTATGAATGAAAACCGCCGTCACTATTGGAAAAAAAATCCGACTTTCAGTCTCACCGCCAGGATCGACACAATCTTGGTATAGAAAATCTTTGGCGATAGTGATCTGGTTGTTCCCCCTCGTAACTGTGTGTCTCAGGCAATGTTTCGCGATATAGACTCATTGCTGCTAGAAGGGAAAAGTGACAGAAGTTACTTTTGTTGCAGAAGATGTCACGGAACAAATATGATATATTATTTCTGGACTTCCATGTTTTTCTTCTATATGCGTGCATTCATCACACACATTTCATTCAGTCGGTGAATGTTGAATAAATTTTGCTTCTACAAATATCAGTTCTCAAATCCTTCTGCCAAAAAGTTAAATATTATGCAAGTGTTTCAAAATATATTTTCTTGTACCTGTATGTCACCCCACCTGTATGCCACCCCATTGCTAATGCAAAGTGCAATATACATAAAACGAATGAAAACCAGCTGGCTACGTCCGCCCGAATATGTCATACATAAAGCACTTCCTGCATCAAGCAGAATGCAAAGGAAAGGCAAAAAAATCATGTTGAGGAGAATGGTAACACCCACGGTTCGTTCTAGTTACTGGATAGTTTCTCAATTGACTTCTGCATTTCCTTTTCCATTTTGCTAACACTTAAAAGACTTTAAAATAGGACAAAGTGCTCCCTCAAAGGGGCTACATTGCGTGAAATATCATGCAACAAATGTACATATATTGACCACTAATGCTAATGCGCCAGAAATTTATTTTTAAACAATGCTTCTGATACTGAATGTCACTCGAGAAACTTATAGACTAACGCCATGCCGATTTATATATATATAGTCTCATTCACAATTTGTTTCTGAAAGGCAGAAATTTCAACAAAAATAAGTGAGTACTGTTATCGTTGGAAAATACTACTGGAATTGAAATTAATGTGTATGAACATGTTTGTTATCTTCATACATTTCACGTTGGTCAAGTGACGCATGACCTCCTCAGTTATCCTCCTCATTGGTGGATTTTCTGAAGTCTGTGGCGTGTATTGTCTTCTGTGTGTTATTGATGGCTGGATTTTTGCAAGGGAAGCATCATTGGAATAGCACATGAAAACAAGACTCATATTGTGTGTGATGTTTGTGTACTGCTTTCTCAGAACTTCTTTGGCAGTCTGACTTTTGTTAGTTTTAAAGTTTAAACGAGAAGATCTTGAGTGGTAAAACCGAAGGTCACATCTGGTCTCAAATGGGTTATTTGTAAATTGCACACGTAACGGCTGTAGATATAGCTTACGTTTATATGAATCGTATATCAGTTGATATCATATGTTTCAGTTGACGTCATATGACTTTGAGTGGTAAATCCAGAGGTCACATCTGACTTGAACCGCATAAAATTGTACAAAACGGTAAAACACATATAGAAAATCATATATTGCGGATCTTTTGGTACTCTTGAAGTTGACCTCGGATGACCTTGAGTGGTAAATCTCAAAGTCACGTCCATACAGAAGTGTTAGACTTGATCTCCCTTGCATAAAATTAAACGACTGCAGATAGCGCTTAGGTTGATACCATGAGCAAATAGAATTACGTGGCAGATCTTTTGGTGACCTTGAACTTGAGCTAAAATCACATTGAGTGGTAATTGTAAAGGTAACATTCGATGTGAATAATGTAAATTGACCAATGCAGCGTTGTCAGCGAAGCTTGGGTTTTTAATAGGAGACAGTCACATTAGGTGGTTCTTTTAGCAACCTTAGATTTGACCTACAGTGAATTTGATATGTCATAACAGCCATTTAACTCAAAAAGTCGTACATCTAACACCATACATTTCTAATGTATACATTTGCTAATTCTTTATTATACATTTGCTAATTCTTTATAATTAGAGTATCTTCTCAATTCAAAAATCCCATTCAACCTGAAAGTTAGTTCGCGTTATACAGGACATTCAATAATAATGTACTGGAATATGTGCCATTGATAGGAAGGACTGTCACATTGTGATAATCGACTGCAATATTTATAATCATCACTGTAAAATGAAGAATGGAATATATTCCGTACAAAATCCAAATACTCCTTGAGATTGAACAGGGTGCTTGAGTTTGCCTCAAAAAAACAAAAAAATTAAAGTTATTAACCCATTTCACAGTGAACTGGAGCAACACCAATTCGTTGGATAAAGGAGAAATAGCGGAGCACGCAATAGCAAAGCCACATATATCATGGAATATCGTGTACCTCGTACATCCGAAAGTGCCAAGTAAAGAACAATGTAGATAGAGGAAGATGCATCAACTGCCCACCACCTATACATGTAAGTGTTACCGTGCGCACGGCTTGTGTTTAGAGAACACATTCTTATGTTAACTAGGCTTGCATGTCAGCTGCTTGGTTTCATACATGGCAATAATACCAGAAATTAACCTGGTCACAATCATGTCATCATTTCCGAATACTCTCAAATGATGCATTGTTCAGATGCGTGTACTCATTCGATATATTTCCACAAGGACATGAATATTCATGAATATTATTCAGATGCGTGTACTCAATCGATATATTTCCACAAGGACATGAATCTTCATGAATATTAGTCAGATGTGTGCACTCATTCGATGTATTTCCACCAAGGAAGGAATAGGTATTCATCACCAAGATTATCGGCTTATTACATTACCTTTCACTTTGAAGAGACAATAATCATGCGATAAGATATACATAGGTTAGACAAGCATTCATATTAGTGATCCATGCGACACTCACGCCCAACAACAATTTGAGCCATTCATATAATCATAATGTTTCGGTTTTATTGAGCCCTGATGTTTCTAGCATTGGATCACTCAGTTTTTTTTCTGATGATGTTGTGACGTCAAATAGTGTGTAAAGCATTTGTCGGCATGAATGCGGAATGTCGGGAGTGACTCCTCTGCTCTTCGCCGATAGTTCGCGCGAAGACTTCGCCCACTTGAAGGATCATGGAGTAATTGCAATCGCTAAACATTTGCAGAGCGAAATTCCTTGGAGGTAATCTAGTCATTCTTCTGGGACGTGCATCCAATATTGTAATTGATGTAATAGATATAGCGTTCAAGTGGAGAGTACAATTTGCAAAACTGCCTTACACCTTGACACGATTTATAGTGAATTATAGCCCGAAAGCATTGTTCTTGAGTTGTTCTCTATGGTTTGAAGCTCTATGGTTTGAGGCTGAAAAAGTGCGACATATTCAATGTTAATGACTTTGGAATAAACACGTGGGCAACATCATACAAACAAATGTGCGCATACAGGAAGACAGATTTGGCTGTTCTAATGTGCTGTACATAGTGTCATGTTCCTATGTAACATACTGCCAATAACAGATGACCTTAAAACGAAGACATTGAGTCCTATCTCGGACTTGGGTATGATTGTCTGGTATGATCTATAGCCTACCTGGTACGCAATAGTGGTCCCATTCAGAATAGTATTGTGTGTCTCAGGCAATGTGTCGCGATATAGATGTATTGCTGCTAGAGGGGAATTGTGACAAAAGCTACCTTTGTTCTAGAAGCTGTTAACTTTTAAAGCAGTAGTTTTTACTAGTAGTGTTGATTCATTTCTGGACTTCCATTTAGAATTATGTGTTCCATCTAAATACACGCATTTAGCACACGAATTTGATTTAGTCAGTGGGCGTTAAATTAACTTTGTTTCTACAAATGTCTATGCGCAAATGTTTTGCTACTTCAAACGTGAGCACAATGCAAGAAATTATTTGAACAAAAAGTCGTACCTATATATCGCCTTACAGCTAATGCAGAGAGTGGAATATGTGCAAAACCAACTGGTTATGTCCGGCTATATACGCCATTCATAACACTCCATGTATCGAACAGAATTCACACTACTCCTTCAACGGAACGGCAGAAACAACTTGCTGAAGAGAATGGTACCTCCCACGGTTATTGCTAGTTGCTAGATATCTTTTTCACCTAGCAGGTAAGTTCTTTCATAAATTTAAATTGACTCCTGCGTTGAAGTTTGCATTTATTATTGTTATTATTTTAAATGACTTTAATATATAACAAAGTGCTCCAGAAAAAAGTGGGCTATATTGCCTCAAGTATTGTGAATAAATTGGACATTATATTACCTGTGTTTATGTGCCACTATTTAATTTTGATATGATGCTTTTGATAATAATGCAATGAAAATTATAGGATAAGTCCATCGCAATCTATTTGTGAAATCGTGTGAGTACTATTGTCGCATGAGAAAACAATACTTCATTGAAAAAAATGGTAGTATGATCAGTTTTGGCAGCTTTATACTTACCTTAAATATTAGAAGGTGATAAGTTTTATCACCTGAATTCATTAATATTTCGGATATTTAGAAACTATAGTACAGTATGAGTCATAATTGGAGAATGTGTGCAAACTATATAATAAAATTATGAGAAATACGGAAGGGTATTGTATGAAAATAATGATGTTGTCAGACTACGTGTATTACGCTCTACCTACCATGTTCATGTACTGGTGAGAACAGTCACTGAGATAATGAGAATTATTCATCATTTATGGAAAGTAGTGACGTATGTCCTGTTGAGAATAGCCCTGTTGTCAATGATGAGTTTCTCCGGGTTTTCGGGGGTCTCACAATGAAGCCTGAATGATATCAAAGTACGTCTATCGTCTTCTCCATCATCACTGCGTGGAATCCTGTTGCAGCAACCATACTCAATCCCAGTTTGTTGCCCTCTCTGGGCCTTGGGTAACATACCTGGCGCCACTGACACCCGATGAATGACTACAAATGGATTTCACACATATGAAAATTGTCTGACTTAATGTGATGTGACATCCGATCCAATCCATAAATTTTGTCCCGTTTCGGGACGGAAAACAATCATACTTATATCCATGTATACAGGATGTCGAACAGCAGGAGTATGCATCGTAAAATATTATCTAATCAAATTAATTGGCCAAACAAAGTACGCCTCATATTACCTGGTTCAGTGCGTTTCATAATCATCCACACATACAGCTAATCACATCGATATATCAACTATTACGAAGACGATGCCCTAAACTGGTGATAACGATAATAGCAGATCAAACGGCGGTGAAATTAGAGGGTAACGATAATACCCATATATCGTGACATTTGCGAGGTGAAATATTGTGTTACATTAGCTGATCGAAAGAGTGGACATATTCAACTATGACATTATTAGCGTATTGATGTTTGATGGATGAAAAGTGTTTATAGAGTACAGGCAATTGCCACCAATTCTAGTGAGAGGCAAATGTATGAAAAAAGTGTATTCAAAATTAAATGCATGTATCGTGACGTTGAGTGTTGATCATTGGCTTGCGAAGGGAGAATAAAGTCGTCTTTTTCAAAGGTTTGTCATACTTGTGAGTGTTTCAAAGTCTGTGTTACTGGAAACTCAAAGACCTATATACCTAATTAACTGAATTTATCAGTAATTTGACATACTACCATCAAGTGAAAATTGAAGTGGTGTATCAAGGTTTATCGAATCACTGTGACGTATGAAGTAAATCAGCACCAACCATATCACACATATCGTATAACACATATCTGTATGATGTAGGTAAAATGAACGAAATTACCGATGAACAATTGTGGTAAGCTACAATATCAGAGCATTATGAAAGTATGAAATATGTATGCCAACCGGTCACCAACAATAAGACAAAATACAATAAATCGATAAATGCTAATTATACCTAATACTAGTAAATGAAGTTCCTATTAAATGATATACAGACACAAACAAATTACCCATTTATACCATATTTTTTAGATGTAGGTGTTTATTTGCGTGACTCATTATTACATGTACATAAAACATTATCCATGTATCATTCGTCTTTCGGAGTTATTGATTTGAGACAGTCACTAAAAGTTTGCAACGACCTATTTGGTATATATCAAATATGCATGTAATCAGAAACCCATATGAGATTTCTCATGGGTTTCTGATGTAATGTTGGTATAGTGTATCACCTTGCTCAACTTATGTCGAAGCCACGGTAATATCTCACCATAATGTGAGTTACGAAAATATCAATTGTGAAATCACGCAGACATACGACAGCCATTCAACAAGTTATGTTGTAGTATACATGTTTTTGCAGGCCACTGTGATCATACCCTCACTAGCTGGTTCATGATGATCAATGTGTAAAAATGTGCGAATTGAACTTATTAGAGGCCATTCCAATAGTCATGTATATATGAGTTTTGTGTGGGCGTATCTGTCATAGAAATTGCCATTCGGTGCTATCAACTAAATAACGGTGTCATGCATGCAGGCAGGATTATTGATTGAATTGACGCTGTTTTCTGAACAAGCCATTGACAAGCAGTTACAATTGCCGTCACCTTGGGGTGGGTTGTTTTGCCAGGATGAGTGATGGGGCAGGCTGCTTGTTAAAGATAACATTGGTGGCCTGTCATGGTCGAAATGCAACATATAAGGGTATCGCTGCTGTTAGGCAGTAATGAAAAAAATAACAGTAGTGATATTGTTCCGATGTAATTGGTAAAGGTATTCATACCCCAAATTACACCATACTCATAGGCTGAAGGTTTATGCATCCCCAATGGTGTGTTCTAGGGCACTCTCCTTGGTACAGTTCCATGGCATTGGAGAGTTTCTGAATGCTTGATCTGGGGCAGATCTAGGGTTCTGAAAGATGGCCAATATGTGAAATGTTGCAAAGCGAGGTGGTGAGGGCTGAAGGTCTTATAAGCAAGCTGACGGGTTATGCATGCCCACTGGTGTGTTTTAGAGGTTTTCTTTGGTCCATTCTCCATTTCCCTGAAGAAGTTTTGCATGGCTGATTCGGGGCAGATCTAGGATTTTGAGGGAAGGCCTAGTTGTAAAATGTTGCTAAGGCAGTCCCTTCAGGGTCTGGGGCCCTTTAGCGGGCCCAAGAAGCTGGAGGTATTCGCTTGCCTAATACAGAATTCCAGAGTTCTCCTGAGTCTAATTATCAAGCATTACTTTACACCCATAAATGCATGATCACTGTAATTGAAATAAAATATGACATAAAATATTACTTGGATTGGGAAGCCACCAAAGGATTCTGTGTATTTGCCCATTCAGTGCTCTCGATTCATTTACAGAAGGTGAATGCCATAGAGTGCTTTCACAGTAAACAATTGGGTTGGCTGTAGAGCGAATGCACTGCTCGCGACATGGGGCCCCAAAAGCCAAAGCTACTTTCCGGTGTAACTTATCTTGTAAACACTCCCTGCCCTCTCTTTCCCTCTTCTCCTCCTTTCTTTTGTTTCTCTGTTTCCTCCCTTTTTCTGGGGTTGGGGGGAACAGATACAATTACGGCTAAAACATTATATTGTAATGAATCCACATGTAAAATGTAGCTGCTTCAGGAAATTATGTAGATTTCCTGCCAGTATCTGGTTTGCAGGCTGGGATTTCCAGAATCTTTATTGCACTGGTATCCTCGAGTGCGACTGTCAGACGTTCATCTGTCGCAGATCTTTTGGTCACCTTGAACTTGACCTAAAATCACATTGAGTGGTAATTGTCAAGGTAACATTCGATGTGAAGAATGTAAATTGACCAATGCAGCGTTGTCAGCGAAGCACGGGTTTTTATTATGAGACTGTCACATTAGGTGGTTCTTTTGGCAACCTTAGATTTGACCTTTAATGAGTTTGCTATATCATAACAGCCATTCAACTCATAAAGTTTTACTTCTGACACCATACATTTCTAATGTATACATTTGCTAATTCTTTATTATACATATTATACATTTGCTAATTCTTTATTATTTGTACTAGATTATTTTCTCAATTAAAAAATCCCATTCAAACTCAAAGTTATACATGACATTCAATAATATTGGGCAGGAATATGTGCCATTGACCGGAAAAACTGTCACATTGTGATAAACGACTGCAATATTTATAATCAGCAATGTAAAATAAAGAATTGAATATATTCCTTACAAAATCCAAATACTCCTTGAGATTGAACAGGCTGTTTGAGTTTGCCCCCCAAAAAACGAAAACAAAACAAGTTATTAACCCATTTGACAGTAAACTGAAGCAACACCAATTCGCTGGATAAAGGAGAAATAGCGGAGCATGCAATAGCAAAGCCACATATATCATGGAATACCGTGTACCTCGTACATCCGAAAGTGCCAAGTAAGAACAATGTAGATCTGATTGTATTGGTGGTAATAGATTGATACTTACATTCAGATGCATGTACTTATTCGATATATTTCCACAAGGACATGAATATTCATGAATATCATTCAGATGCGGGCACTCAATCGATATATTTCCACAAGGACATGAATATTCATGAATATTAGTCAGATGCGTGCACTCATTCGATGTATTTCCAACAAGGAAGGAATAGGTATTCATCACCAAGATTATCAGCTTATTATAGTACAGTTCACTTTGAAGAGACAATAATCATGTGATATGATATACATAGGTTAGACAAGCATTCATTTCATATTTAGTGATCCATACGACACTCACGCTCAACAACAATTTGAGTCATTAATATGATCATAATTTCTCGGTTTTATTGAGCCCTGATGTTTCTAGCATTGGATCACTCAATCGCTAAACACTTGCAGAGCGAAATTCGTTGGAGGTAATCTAGAGTCATTCTTCTGGGACGTGCATCCAATATTGTAATTGATGTAATAGTTATAGCGTTCAAGTGGAGAGTACACTTTGCTAAACTGCCTTACACCTTGACACGGATGCATAGTGAATTACAGCTCGAAAGCATTGTTCTTGAGTTGTTCTCTATGGTTTGAAGCTCTATGGTTTGAGGCTGAGAAAATGCGACATATCCAGTGTTATTAATTTGGAATATCCACGTGGGCAACATCATACAAACAAATGTGCGCGTACAGGAAGACAGATTTGGCTGTTCTAATGTGCTGTACATAGTGTCATGTTCCTATGTAACATACTGCCAATAACAGATGACCTTAAAACGAAGACATTGAGTCCTATCTCGGACTTGGGTATGATTGTCTGGTATGATCTATAGCCTACCTGGTCTACAATAGTGGTCCCATTCAGAATAGTATTGTGTGTCTCAGGCAATGTGTCGCGATATAAGATGTATTGCTGCTAGTAAATGTAACAAAAGCTACCTTTGTTTAGAAGCTGTTAACTTTTAAAGCAGAAATAACGTAAGCCAGTCACAATATCATGAATATACTAGTAGCGTTGATTCATTTCTGGACTTCCATTTAGAATTATGTGTTCCATCTAAATACACGCATTTAGCACACGAATTTCATTTAGTCAGTGGGCGTTAAATTAATTTTGTTTCTACAAATGTATATGCGCAAATGTTTTGCTACTTCAAACGTGAGCACAATGCAAGAAATTATTTGAACAAAAAGTCGTACCTATATATCGTCTTACAGCTAATGCAGAGAGTGGAATATGTGCAAAACCAACTGGTTATGTCCAGCTACAAACGACATTCATAACACTCCATGTATCGAACAGAATTCACACTACTCCTTCAACGGAAAGGCAAAAACAACTTGCTGAAAAGAATGGTACCTCCCACGGTTTTTGCTAGTTGCTAGATATCTTTTTCACCTAGCAGGTAAGTTCTTTCATAAATTTAAATTGACTCCTGCGTTGAAGTTTGCATTTATTATTGTTATTATTTTAAATGACTTTAATATATAACAAAGTGCTCCAGAAAAAAGTGGGCTATATTGCCTTAAGTATTGTGAATAAATTGGACATTATATTACCTGTGTTTATGTGCCACTATTTAATTTTGATATGATGCTTTTGATAATAATGTAATGAAAATTATAGGATAAGTCCATCGCAATCTATTTGTGAAATCGTGTGAGTACTATTGTTGCAGGAGAAAACAATACTTCATTGGGAAAAAAATGGTAGTATGATCAGTTTTGGTAGCTTTATACTTACCTTAAATATTAGAAGGTGATAAGTTTTATCACCTGAATTTATTAATATTTCGGATATTTAGAAACTAAAGTACAGTATGAGTCATAATTGGAGAATGTGTGCAAACTATATAATAAAGTTATGAGAAATACGGAAGGGTATTGTATGAAAATAATGATGTTGTCAGGCTACGTGTATTAAACTCTACCTACCAAGTTCATGTACTGGAATGTGAGAACAGTGACTGAGATAATGAGAATTATTCATCATTTATGGAAAGTAGTGACGTATGTCCTGTTGAGAATAGCCCTGTTGTCAATGATGAGTTTCTCCGGGTTTTCCGGGGTCTCACAATAAAGCCTGAATGATATCAAAGTACGTCTATCGTCTTTTCCATCACCACTGCGTGGAATCCTGTTGCAGCAACCATACTCAATCCCAGTTTGTTGCCCTCTCTGGGCCTTGGGTAACATACCTGGCGCCACTGACACCCGATGAATGACTACAAATGCATTTCACACATATGAAAATTGTCTGACTTAATGTGATGTGACATCCGATCCAATCCATAAAATTTGTCCCGTTTCAGGATCGAAAACAATCATACTTATATCCATGTATAGAGGATGTCGAACAGCAGGAGTATGCATCGTAAAATATTATCTAATCAAAATAATTGGCCAAACAAAGCACGCGTCATATTACCTGGTTCAATGCGTTTCATAATCATCCACACATACAGCTAATCACATGATATATCATCACTATTACGAACATGATGCCCTATAAACTGGTGATAACGATAATAGCAGATCAAACGGCGGTGAAATTAGAGGGTAACGATAATACCCGTATACCGTGACATTTGCGAGGTGAAATATTGTGTTACATTAGCAGATCGAAAGATTGGACATATTCAATTATGACATTATTAACGCATTGATGTTTGATGGATGAAAAGTGTTTATAGAGTATAGGCATTTGGCACGAATACTAGTGAGAGGCAAATGTATGAAAAAAGTGTATTCAAAATTAAATGCATATATATTGACGTTGAGTGTATATAACAGTTGATCATTGGTTTGCGGAGGGAGAATAAAGTCGCCTTTTTCACAGGTTTGTCATACTCCTGAGTGCTTCAAATTTTGTGTTACTGTATGGGGGTTTGTTTCAGATTTCTGAATTATTTTCATAGGTTGTTGGGCAGTTGTATACTAATTCCATCAGGTGTACAGTAGAAACAACTACATTTAACACACTGTCTGCCCCTGATGACGCCAGTGTGTCTTTGGATAAACTATTTGGGCGGGCTTTGTTTCTATTGCAAATTGTTGTATTTTACGTTTGTTATTGGTATCATCAAAATCTACTGTATTTGTGGTAATAGATTGATACCTACATTCATACCACTGAGTCGGTGTCGCTGCTGGCGGACGTGAAATCTGTCCCCGAGGATACCATCAACTCAGTAGCCTTCTGGCTATTGATTAGGTACTTATGTACTTGTCATATATCTGTTCCATGGGGTTTGTTTCGGATTTCTAAAATATTTGCATAGTTGTTGGGCAGTTGTATACTAATTCCATCAGGTGTACAGTAGAAACAACTACATTTAACACAATGTCTGCCCCTGATGACGCCAGTGTGTCTTTGGATAAACTATTTGGTCGGGCTTTGTTTCTATTGCAAATTGTTGTACTTTACGTTTGTTATTGGCATCATCAAAATCTACTGTATTTGTGGTAATAGATTGATACTCACATTCATACCACTGAGTCGGTGTCACTGCTGGCGGACGTTAAATCTGTCCCCGAGGATACCATCAACTCAGTAGCCTTCTGGCTATTGATTAGGTACTTATGTACTTGTCATATATCTGTTCCATGGGGTTTGTTTCGGATTTCTAAAATATTTTCATAGTTGTTGGGCAGTTGTATGCTAATTCCATCAGGTGTACAGTAGAAACAACTACATTTAACACACTGTCTGCCCCTGATGACGCCAGTGTGTCTTTGGATAAACTATTTGGTCGGGCTTTGTTTCTATTGCAAATTGTTGTATTTTACGTTTGTTTGTGGCATCATCAAAATCTGACTATTGGTGGTAATAGATTGATACTTACACATACCTCACTAACTGAATTTATCAGTTACTTGGCAGATTACCATCAAGTGCAAACTGAAGTGGTGTATCAAGGTTTATCGAATCAGTGTGACGTATAGAGTAGATCACCACCAACCATATCACACATATCGTATAACACATATCTGTATGATGTGGGTAAAATGAACGAATTTACTGATATACAGACACAAACAAATTACCTATATGTACCATATTTTTAGATGTTGTAAAAGCACCGACTTGTAAAAGCAGGTATTTGTTTGAACTCTCAACTGCATAACTCATTATTATACTTACATAAAACATTATCCCTGTATCTTTCGTCCTAGTCTGCGGAGTAATTAGTATGCATGTGATGAGAAACTCATATGAGATTACTTATGGGTTTCTGATGTAACATTGATATAGTTTATCACCATGCTCAAATTATGTCGAAGCCACGGTGATAGTCCACCGAAATGTGAATGACGAAAATATCAATTGCGAAATCACACAAACATACGACAGCCATTCAACAAGCTATGTTGTAGTATATATGTTTTTGCAGGCCACTGTAATGATACACTAAAAAGCTGGCTCATGGTGATCATTGTGTAAAAATGGGCGAATTGAACTTATTAGAGGCCATTCCAATAGTCATGTATATATGAGTTTTGTGTGGGAGTATCTGTCATAGAAATTGCCATTCGGTGCTATCATCTAAATAACGGTGTCATGCATGCAGGCAGGATTATTAATTGAATTCACGCTGTTCTTAGAACAAGCGACATGTATTGACAAGCAATTACAATTGCCATCACCTTGGGGTGGGCTGTTTTGTCAGGATGAGTGATGTGGCAGGCTGCTTGTTCAAGATAACATTGGTGGCCTGTCATGGTCGAAATGCAACATAGAAGGGTATCGCTGCTGTATGGCAGTAATGAAAAGGATAACAGTAGTGATCTTGTTCCGATGTAATTGGTAAATGTATTCATACCACAAATTACCCATACTCATAGTCTGAAGGTTTATGCATCCCCTATGGTGTGTTCTAGGGCACTCTCCTTGGTACAATTCCATGGCATTGGAGAGTTTATGAATGCTTGATCTGGGGCGGATCTAGGGTTCTGAAAGAGGGCCAATATGTGAAATGTCGCAAAGCGAGGTGGTGAAAGCTGAAGGCTTATGCATGCCCACTGGTGTGCTTTAGAGGTTTTCTTTGGTCCATTTTCCATTCACCTAAAGAGTTTTTGCATGGCTGATTCGGGGCAGATCTAGGATTTTGAGGGAAGGCCTAGTTGTAAAATGTTGCTAAGGCAGCCCCTTCAGGGTCTGGGGCCCTTTAGCGGGCCCAAGAAGCTGGAGGTATTCGCTTGCCTAATACAGAATTCCAGAGTTCTCCTGAGTCTAATTATCAAGCATTACTTTACACCCATAAATGCATGATCACTGTAATTGAAATAAAATATGACATAAAATATTACTTGGATTGGGAAGCCACCAAAGGATTCTGTGTATTTGCCCATTCAGTGCTCTCGATTCATTTACAGAAAGTGAATGCCATAAAGTGCTTCCACAGTAAACAATTGGGTTGGCTGTAGAGCGAATGCACTGCTCGCGACATGGGGCCCCAATAGCCAAAGCTACTTTCCGGTGTAACATACCTTGTAAACACTTCCTGCCCTCTCTTTCCCCCTTTCCCTTCTTTCTTTTGTTTCTCTGTTTCCATCCTTTTTCTGGGGGTGGGGGAAACAGATATAATTACGGCTAAAACATTATATTGTAACGAATCCGCGTGTAAATGTAGCTGCTTCAGGAAATTATGTAGATTTCATGCCAGTATCTGGTTTGCAGGCTGGGATTTCAAGAATCTTTATTGCACTGGTATCCTCGAGTGCGACTGTCAGGCGTTCATCTGTAACATACTGATTTGTTAAGAAAGGTATCATTTTACCATCCCAGTGCAATGATGCGAACCTTGGAGGCCGCCAGTTTCCGTGGCAAGATTGGGCTATTTGCTGCACTACCTGACGTCTTGCTTTATCAGTCATCGAACACGAAGTACACACTTTGGAAGTATCCCCGCCAGATTCCTCGATGATTGTTTTTGTGAAAACAGCCTGCTGTATTGGGGTCAGCTTCATTCTCGGGGCAAGAGAGACAAGTTTCTTGGATTGAAGAATGTTAGGTGGTATGAGTCTCAAGGGTGGCCAGATTCATCGTTGAAGCTCTCACTGCTACCCCACTCAAGGTTATTTTGGCTTCCAAGGCATTCATTTCTGCTGTGCCCTCTCACGTCCCGCTTGTTCCATCATCTTTCGTTTGTGTGTTCTATGTTGTCTTGCCAACTTTACCATAATGATCCGCATATAGGCACATGCGCCTATATGCGATTTATTACATATTTCCCGTTGCGGTTGAAAAATAAATCTCACCTAGAATCGCATGTGCCTATTTTCGAATATAGGCGCACCCCAATATTCACTTATAGTCACACCCCCAAAGGCCTCCAAATCACCCAGATTTAGGCCTCATTTCTATATTAAAACAAAGTATATTTACATTTTTACTGCCAAGTAAATATCAAACGGTTATTTGAAACCAGTTTATCATGTGATATCATAGTGTGGCGGCGAAGCAACTCCACGAGAAGTAGGTGACTACCAGGACTACGTAATACAATATTCGGGTTCCCGTCTATGTTGGTCATGTAGTGCTTTTCAAACCGGCTTTTAGTGTTGGAATTCATGTTTTTTCAGGCTCCGTCTGGTCGTAGAGGACCGGGTCGTTCCTCCAGATGATGTGATTTAAATCGATAGCGACACCGACAAGAGTGACGATGACACTGATTAAACATGCGCAGTTGTAATTAGAGCAGGATATAACATTTGTATTATCCTGCATGTATTATTTGCATGTATATGAAGCAGTACCCGAATAATACACGTTTTTAAAATATTTTATTTCATGTTTCACAATATTCGAAAACGGGCGTAGGGAGCAAATCATCCAATCATTTAGGTAAGTTTATCATCTAGGGATATAATATCTGCGCTGAAATACTTGCTTCATACCAGAAGCTAACACTTCGTCTTTTGTATAAAAGTATATGTCCAAGGCAATTTCATGTCCACCAGCTCTCCTGGACCAATACACTCTGTCGCCTGCCATATACGCCGTAACCTGAATATGATTATAGAACACATATAGATCCATCAGTTATGAACATAGATTCTATAGGTTACATTGATTGAACATACTAGTAAGCTGATAAGGTGAAATACTTGCAGGTTACATAAATTAACCGTTTAGGCTATTTGACATTGATTGCAAGGTCAGGTATGCCCTGATATTGGTTGCCGTTCGTCGGGAAAACAAATTGTGTAAATTATAAGTGAATAATTACCTCGTAGGCTACTCTATACAATTAGTTTATGGGGGCATACTTTGTCCTAGCTGTTCTGCAGCCATTTGGAAACTAATTTCGAATGTTCAGCTGCGACATGTACCGTATACATACCGTCGTTGGCTTTGGAATCAAACACCCTAACAGCGCGTCTGTAGCTCGACATACATGTATATTGATGAGCGCCAGTTCCACCTGCATATTTCCAGGAGGAATGCTTCTGTACTCATGTACCCGCGATTGGTACTGTGTAACACAGCAACAGACATGTTTTCGAAATCGCGGTCCATTCCATGCACATGCTTTTTGTTTTTCCAATGACATGCGCCTATGTGAATATTGGTTTTCGGCGGGGAAAATATAAAGTGTCTCACTCATAGGCGCATGCGCCTATATCCGATCATGCTATATTCACCTAGAGGCACATGCGCCTAAATGCTGATCAATATGGTACATCGACACTTCTGGAGCTGGAAGAACGATCAGTTTCCATGGACTGATAAAAATCGGAGATCTTATGGATACTTGATCATGTTCTCAGCTGAAACAGGCCAGAGCTGGAAAGTTCAGGACAGCTCATCCTGACGAGTTTGCACTTCTGCACGCACTGGGGGCAACCCCCGGCGTTTATGAGGTATTGCCCGTATAGCTTTGCATTGCTGATGTGAAGTTCCAGATTTTGTTCACAAGTTTTACGCTCAGCAATCATTGAAATGTTCGCTTTCCCATAAAAAGGTCAATCTTGGATATAAACCGACTTTTTACAGTCCCATTTTCAGGTCTCACTTGAATCTTCTTGTATGTGGAAAATAAGGCAGCGAAGGACTTGTTAAGCAGTCGGTTAACGAGAACCAATGACTGATCTTGGAATCGTCATTACTGATGCACTGACCGAGACAGAATATTTCGGATGGCTGGTGAGTCTGATGTGTAACCACTTAAAATTTATCCGGTGGTTTCGAGTTCGATGACCCCAAGCCAGTGGAGTCTCCAGAATTGATACAACATCGGGAAAATCAGTAGACATTGCAGAGACATCGTCAACCAAACACATTTCAGAGGACACAATTAAAGGCAACTCATCACGAACCGCCCAGTCCAACAAGTTATTTATTCAGACCTTATAACTGGATTTCTACCAGTTCCATACATTTGGGATGATAATAGAATCTACACTACAATGAATAGACGTGGAATCAATACCCAGTATCAAGTATTCCGAGCAAACAAAACAGGGTCCGTTATCCAATCTCATAGTCCGGGGACAGAAAGTCATATCAGGCATACGAAGTGAGAGAAAACAAAAATGACAGGGAAACTCATGAACCCCCGTAAATGGCCATCAGGAGGTGAAATCAGGTGTTCCGGAAAGAGTGAGCATTTCCTGCCCCACTAGTGGCACCCGTCATGAATTCCCCAAAATTAACATGAAAATAGATCTAGTTGCATGGCAGACATGGATTTGCTGTATTTATCAACCAGATCATGATGACGTCCATAGAATTTCTTAAACGCAGCGATAAGTCTTGGTAAAACATATCCTTGTCGTAGCAGTTTAGAGACTAGCTGGGCACTTCGATAGACAAAGTCCTCATATTTGCAACTAGCTCTAGAATAGCGTATAAGTTGAGAAACAAACACACCATATGCCGGTGACATAGGAATGTTGCTGCTTAGAAAAGGGAAATTGACTATGGAAAAATTGAAATCATCACGTTTGTCATATAATCTAGTTGACAGGTTAGAATCATTATCAATCTCCAACCTCAGGTCTAGATAGTTGGAAAAATTAGCGGATTCTGTAGTATCCTTAATTTCAAGTTCCTTAGGATATATGATATCCAAATAATCACCAAACTTGGGATTATTTAGCGACAATACATCATCTATGTATCGGAAAGTGAAATTAAAATTACATGTTAGTTTCTTAGAACCTCCTCTTTGTAAATGTTGGATAAAATCTGATTCATATGAGTATAAAAACAGGTCTGCCAATAATGGTGCACAGTTTGTACCCATGGGAATACCAATAGTTTGTTGAAATATTCGACCACCAAATTCCACAAAAATATTATCAATCAGAAAATTAACCATATTTACCACATCTATTTCAGTATATTTGTATGGGGCATCAGAGTCGCCTTTAACAAAATAAGCGGTATTATATTTAACTACAATATAGTGGTACCGACGTTGTCCCTTTTTAGAGAAAAATGAATTATTGATTAGTTTTTTAAGCTGAGATTTCAGTTCAGAATGAGGTATAGTTGTGTACAAAGTGGAGAAATCAAATGTTTTGATAGACGTTACTTTTGAAAGTGTGTGCGCATGTAGATATTCCAATAAAGATATGGAATTTTTTAATATCCACATTTGGTTTATACCACTTCTAGAATAGATGGTTTCAGAGTACTTTTGGAGACCCTGTTTAATTTTAGACAATATAGTAGTTAATATTTTAGAAAGGGCTTTGGTAGAACATGATGCTGAACCTGAAATATATCTTTGTTTGTGTGGATTTTTGTGCAACTTTGGGATTTACAAATTTATAATATTTACAAATTTTTAAAAATAATATTTGATATACATTTTACGTTTGTTATTGGAATCATCAAAATTTGGTTGTATTGGTGGTATTGATACTTACAATTAGATAAAGCCTTGCTGTATCCAAATATCATAGTATGAAATGTTTCCATGACAACCAAAAAAGTAATCTATATACCTGGCCTGTTGTCCGGCAACCACCCAGAAAGAACACCCAAAGATTAGTTCTCTAGACATCAGCAATGTCTTTTTAGTTATGATTTGATGTCAGTGGCAAAGGATAGTTATCATACGCAATATATTCACACTATTCGACATTATAGTCGATATACCCGTAGAAATGTGCCCGAAATCACTGGTGGATCCCCTTAATATGGTCACATCTTGATGACAGTTTTTATCAATAGGAACAAAATAACAGATTGATCACATACCATTGGTAACATACTAACATGTGTTTACCCTAGGCATCATCAAAATCTAGTTGCACTCGCGTTGATAGGTTTATGCATGCATGTCTATGCTACACACAGTATGAATCAGGACATGCCAAGTCTTTCTGGAACACCTGATTTCACCTCCGGGGGCTTATGAATTTTCTTGACAGTTTCCGACTTTGCCTGACATTCATTGCACATCGGTTCTCATTGTCTGTAATGTTTTATAATCACCAGTGGTCCCATTGCATATCGACCAACTTTGTGATAAAACGCTTATGATATTATTCTAACATTCAATTATAAACACCATTATATCAGCGCATCACTTATCGTGACAACTCCATCGTCAGAATAATTCCTAAGCAGTACTGGATTAACTTGCTGCCATAAAATTATGTCAAAATTTGGTTCTCGGCATCAGTGGGTAATAGCCATGATATTCATCATAATTTTCCACTCCAACATGAACACTGGCTTGCCTTAATTAAATCCCACGTCTTCAGCAGCATCCTCTTGTCACCCAGTGGGTTATAAGTGGGAATGCGGGGATACTTTCATTAGCTCAGATATGATTTAGCCAGTAAAGCATGGACATTTCATGTCAAATGAAACAGTAATCTGTGTAATTGAATAGTTTCATCATAATCAACTACTAATAGAATGTGTCTGTTATTAGTAAACACTCCCGGTGAATGTAAACGTATGATGAATTTTGCTGACCTGGCAGCACGTATAGATGTCTGGAAGGCACAGGTGTGAAAACATGAACACAACGGAAATAGACGAGGGCAAAGCGCAGTAGATCACGGATCTCACACTCAGTTTGTTACGTAGTATTATTTAAAATCGAGACTATCCTGAAAAATATAAGCTTCATATTATATCAACGGAAAATAAACAGAATCATATGCCTGATAATATATGATACCTGGTACAAAAACCTGAACGAGAATAAATTGACTAACATGAAACGATGTGATCTGTACTATTATCTATATCTAGTTTTATACCCTTCACAATCAAATTTCATTCAACCTAGAAGCTATAGGTTCTATTCAATATTTTTGACACCACAAATAAGGTTTTCGTCGAAAATAATTGTCAGATTTCAATATATACTTGACTGCAATATTTGCCATCAGTAGTGAGAAGTGAAGCTTGGAATTATCTATACAAATTTCAAGTAGTTCTTCCATGGGCTCCCAGAATACGTTTCGACTAACCCCGGTCTAAGCGTAGATAAAAACCAAAGAGTGAAGCGAGTCTTCTTTGTTAACAGATTTAGCAGTATTGCCAGGGCACCAACTTGCTGGGTATATGGAAATAGCAGAGCACACAATAGCAAAGTCGCATACATCATGGCATATTCTTGTATCTCTTACACCCGAAAGTGCCAAGAAAAGAACAATGTAGATAGAGTAAGATGTATCACCTGCTCACAACATATACGTGTCTTTCTGTGCACAGCTTGTATTTGTCTGACTGGAGGAAAGGGATCTTGCTTTATAGAACCACGATGAATCCATTCAAGTGTAGTGTTTGTGGCGATTAGTTCGTGACAACATCAGAGATTAACCTTGTCATAATCGTATCAGTATTTCCTGCTATCTTCAAGTGATGCATTATTCAGATGCGTGTGCTCACGCGATGTATTTATACCACGGCTCGGGAATGTATTTATCACCAAGATAATCAGCTTATTACCCAGTGTTTCCACGGAAGACGCACTGAGAAGTAAATTGTAAATCAGCCAAAATAAAAACACTAACCTTTGTATCCCGTGATAAATGTATTCCATGCCCAACAACAGATTGTTGATACACCTTATTGAAGTAGTTATTTAATACGAATATCCTCACATAACTTAATAAACAAGTGATATTATCACACATCAGTTATAAAACAACTGGTATTTTGTGAATGGAATCACAAGCATCAAAATTTACCCAAATTCTCTCTGAAGTCAATTTGTTCAACAATTAGGTTTTTCTACTGCAGAAATTTCGTTATATATTTAATCAGAAATATGATCATTATTTGACCACTTACTTAAACTTAGAAGACGACGGACCTTAAGTCGGTAATCTCGAACATTTCCAGTATGATGGAAATGAATAGGGCAAATAATCGAGGTGGAAAGCAGCGTCTGGAAGTCTCGTATATGAAACAACAGGGCAATTAAATGCAACGCTTGTCCATGTGACAGGATATGCATGAGTGTTCCTCCACATGAATGTCAAAAGGCATCAGAGTAGTTCTACATCACCCGAACTGAACTCTGTACATAACAATATGGTATTAGATAGTTATTAGTCGGATTGATATTCAAATATTTAAATTTGTTGCTTGAGAGCAAAAGATATACCACCTATATTCTTCAAGTAATATAATGAGTTGTGTGCTATCAATTAATTAAATTCGACCACTTCATGTGCGTGGTCCTTTGCTGTTCGGGAACATGGAATATCATGTTCTCATGTTGAAGCACATTCTCGATTTGGTTGGATCTCGACACAGCGATTGATCATGGATGGTCTCGCTATGGCCAAAAGCTTATCATGTACATGTCCGTTCTTGATAGAATTCCTCATAGATAGCCTATGTATATATTGGTATACAATAACCCCTTCGAATGAAACCTACCCTTCTGCCACAAAATTGAGGTCTTATTCAGGGGGAGTATTATTATTTGGCTTCATTTACATGTTAAAGTCATCCTAACGCCATAGGAAACAGTTGTACAGAGGGGTAAGTCTGTATAGATGTGGGTCTCGTCTGAGGTATATTGACATATTCCCAATACCATATTTTGATGAATGCTCGAATACTTCATACTTGGATATTGTGTCCATGTTTAATACTCAATGCGAACTTGTCTTCTTTTGCAACATCATTTTGTGAAAACACAGGTTAATCGAACTCGTCAGTGGAAATCATTGCGGCGGGAAGATCGTGTACAAGTCGCATACATGAAACAACGGGACGACCGAATGCAACGGTGCAGACAATGATCTGGATGGATGGACATCAATGTTTCTCCACAGGAAATGTCACCAGGCATCAGAATTATTGTACATCTTCGTGTGTGATCGCTATACACAATAACCGCAGTCCGAATACAAAATCAGACTATGTCAGTTATAGAATCAGTTCCACTAGGAACATACCATAATTTCCTACAAGTTACTTCAGAAATGAGTGTACGATAGATTTGTTTCGGTGTCTTTTGTGCACGTTTGAGTGTTTAGTTTTTCAAATTAATAGTCGTTTCTTATTAAAGATATTAAAGTAAGCATATTCCGAACAAAAGCGACTGTTGTGGTTCGTGAGTCTTCATAATAAAACACAACGCACTTTCGCCACAGACGTATCAAATGAAATCGCACTGCTATTTATTCCTATCACATTTTATATGTTAGCTAGCTCTCTACGATTGGCTGGTAATTAATTAGAAGACTAAATCACATATAGTAATTATCAGGGTGGAATTTTATTTCTGGCAAAATCGATCATCATCAAACCGTGACCTCCAAGAGAAATAGTAGACTTTCGCCCATTTATAATTTGCCCAATAATACTAGCATTTTTACAGTTTCGAGAGGTATATTATGTTGAGCGAGATTGATGGCTACATAGAAAAGTCATTGACGTCATCGTGATCTTGATAAAGATGCAACAACAAAGCCTATCCTAACAAATGACTTTCCAAATTTGGTGTTATATGAATGCTTCTATTAATTTCATCGACACATGGCTTGAAATACACTGAATGTTCTTTGACCTTAGCTTTGGAATTTTAACTCATGATAAATAGCATACAGATTTGGCCTCAGACGAGTTCTCAAATGGGGTGTTATTCTACCGTAAAGTGAACCAGAAGTCGTTCCCGTGGATATTGGAGTTATATAGTGATTATTGTTTGTGAATAAGCAAATCACGATATTGTTGTGTAAGTACTGTATGTTCAAATGCGAAATCAGGCAGAATCTGGTCGATGGCGACCTCCGGTGGTCATATGTCAAGGCCGTGTGTGTAGGAAATGGAGCCCATAGGAAGTATTAGGTTTCACAACCGAGTCAAGTCATGCGCAACCACAGCCGAGTTAAGTCATAGAGATAGATCCACCATGAAGTATATCCCATTCATACACACATATATATACTCCATTTATATTATCAATTTTTGCAAGTTAAAATACTTCATTGTTGAAACAACGGTTTCCGAGTACGCTGTCCAAAACAAGACCGAACCCTTATCCACACCCTAGACTACTCGATAAGGTGTGCATTGTACAACCACTAAGATCTGACATACATGGATGAAAACTTCGAAACAGCCGACTAATGCATAATTTCATTTCTGGTACATCCGATGCAAACTAAGGTAGAATTCTTCTTTGTCGCGATCACATAAATGAACGATATGTAGGCTCTAGTGTAGTGTTTTCCGCAATTGATTATCAGAGCATTCTCCGAACGTGATGCCGATTAATGCTCTTCATATATGAAAGGTTAAGTGTCATAAAGGAAACATCAAAGCTTGGTGCCAAAAATACGAGAGGACAGTACTTGAGAACTCCCAATATATTGACATCCAGCTGGGGCCTGGTGGTTGCTATTTTTATGATAATCGCGCCCAGGTTTCTATCACGCATTTTTTCATTACGGGTATATGTGGTTTGATTTTATTATTAGTAGTTTGTAAGTAAGTATCAATTCATTACCACCACCAATGTTGATAAATGCGCGGAGTCAGTATAGGTTTCAGGCACTTTTGATCACGCTGCGACGGCTCAGGTAAGTATTGTACAGGTAATCTACAAAAGACCAAAAACAAGACCACAGCACCAAAGACACACACAAAAATACCAGCAATGCCATATCAATGTCATCCGAAAGTCAAAGTATAAATTCCAATTATTGTATAATTAAACTGATACAAATACCACATAACTATAATGAACAACAAGAAAACAAATATATATGTATCAGACTTACAACAATGTGCCAGCTTCCCCTACTTCCGCACAATATCAAAGAAATGTCGATCAAGTGTCCCTTCAAGTGTCTCTTCAAAATGTCTTGCTCATACAAACTCTACTTTGTTCAATGCACATGCTTATATAACCAAATTGTACAGGCGAGGAATACTAGTAAAAACCAGAATGCAGAGGTGAGTACAAAATTATATCTCAAAGACCCAAAACTAACCAGAAAGAGTAGTAAGTGAGCTCACTTGAGCTCTACATGGAGGAGACTTTGCAACACGGTATGTATTCAGTAACACTAAGAGGTGGATGTAAAACCTATTAACTTGACAATAAAGATTTGTGCTTATATTTGCCTGTGCAAATGTAACACTCCCCTCCGTTGAAGAACCACATTTCAACAACAAAATTACATAATTACTCATCAAACAATTCCACTTCGAAACAAGCAACACAAAAAATACACAGTATACAAAGAAATATCTTATTGTGAATGTGAATATTCACCGCATACAAGATTAACTTTATAACTAACTCTGTTCCAACATAACTAGCTTACTTATGGGTCGCACAAGCGACGTTGATTTTGTTTTTACAGTGCAACTCCTGACAAGGTTGTCCCTGCCAGCTTTAACCTCGGACACTACAGCAAGTGGCCACAGATACCGTGGAGTATTTTCATCCACAATCAATACTAAATCACCTACTTTAACATTTGTTTGTCTATCCAACCATTTGTGACGTTTCTGTAACTCAGACAGGTATTCTTTAACCCATCTCCTCCAAAACTGATCAGCTAAATATTGAACATATTTCCAACGTCTGCGATACATGTCACTAGAATCAAACACACCTGGAGGAGGATCTGATCCAGAACTGAACAGTAACAGATGATTAGGCGTTAAAGCCTGTAAATCACTTGATTCACCACTGACCTTTGTGATAGGTCTACTATTTACAATGGATTCTACTTCTGTGAACAACGTTACAAGAACATCATCAGTGAGCCTGTTATTAACATCATTTAACAATGACGACAACACCTTTCGTATAGTGCGAATAAGTCTTTCCCATACCCCACCCATGTGGGGAGCATGAGGTGGATTGAATGACCAATCAATACCCCTACGAACACTGTAATCCGTAACTTTATGTTTGTCCATTTCTTTCAGACCTTTGGCTAATTCAGCGTTAGCTCCAACAAAATTTGTACCATTATCCGACCATACTTTAATTGGAGAACCTCTACGACCAACAAAACGTCGGAAGGCATTCAAGAAAGAATCCGTATCTAGATTATCCAACTTCTCAAGATGAACAGCTCTCGTGGAGAGACAGGTGAAAATACACCCATAACGTTTGACCTCTGATCGATTAAGCTTGACTAGGAAAGGGCCAAAACAATCCAAACCAACGTAAGAAAAGCAAGGTTTGCCAGGTTCCAACCTCTCAGACGGGAGATCCGCCATTTGTTGATAACATGATTTAGAAAATAATTTCTTACACAAGAAACACCCATATCTCACAGATTTGATGATAGATCTAGCCTTTGTAATCCAGTACTTTCTTCGAAGCAAACTCAATACCCATTCCGTACCTAAGTGAGCAATTTCATGACATTCAGGAACAATAAGTCTGGCGATGGCATGACCATGAGGAATGATGAAAGGATGCGTTCGTTTGTTACTCAACAAGGCATGTCTGAGTCTACCTCCAACACAAATGATACCGTCAGAATTTAGCTCGGGAAGAAGACTTCTGATGATACTCCGACGATGGATGTTCTCTCCGGCTTTAAGCCTATCAAGTTCTTTACAGTAACATGTCTGTAACAGCAATATGTAAGATTGGACATGGAAGATACAACGCTGAGCATTGATCGTTTTGTGACAACATCAGAACAATTTACAGCACACTCAAAACACAAACTGTCACTACCGACATCCCATTTTACACCTAGGGCTTTACTTTTTGACTGAAAGTTTAAATCCTTGACTTCCTTAGCCCTGTCATAGATTGGAATCTGTGACAACACCTCAACGTCATTAGACACAAACTTCGTGAGATTGAAACCACCTCTCTGTAACACCATCTTCGTTCGTGTAGCTGCGTCAAGAGCTCTGTCTGTGGTCGGCATGGATATCAAACAATCATCGACATAGAAGCATTTCTGAATGATGTTGGATACTACATCACCCACATCAGGATTGTCATCCAAGATTTTCCTCAAGGCGTAAGTAGAACTACTCGCACACCATATCCCACCAAATACATGACGTGTCATACGATAATGGACGATCTCGCCATTTTCATCATACCAGAGGAAACGAAGAGCATTCCTGTCAGACTTGGGAATCAGCACCTGATAATACATGGCCTCTATGTCAGCCATGACTGCACATGGGTGTTGCCGAAAGCTTAGTAGCACATGGAGTAATTTGTTGTTAAGATCAGGACCTTGGAAACATTTGTCGTTCAGGGATTCACCCTTGTACTTGGAGGCACAGTCATAGACTATACGGAGTTTGTCAGGTTTCTTATCACTTATCACAGCATGATGAGGCAGATACCACACTTTGCTATTCGTCTGAACCTCACTAACAGGAACAATTTCAGCATAACTCTGATCCAACAACTTGGACACCTCTCCCTGATATCTCTCGGTCAACCCCTTCCTTTTCAGAGATGCTGTGAGAGAGTTCAACCTCGACAAAGCAACAGCGTAATTATTGGGAATATCAACATCTGGTTTCCATGGAATTGGAATCTCATAGTGACCGTCAACAATACTAGTTTCAGCATCCCATAACTTTACCACACGCTTGTCTTCCTGCGACCAGGATTTTTCATCACTGTAGGAATTATCATGCTCAATATTCCACAAGTTTTTGACATCATCATCGACCTTGGAAGTTGTAATGAAATGAGACACAGCAGTTTTACTAACGGACCCACCAGACGACACGGGACCATTCAGCGACCAGCCTAGAAGAGTTTTAACGGCAAACGGTTCCCCAGGGAGGCCACGCCTAGCACTCAAAGGGAAAAGGGTTTCTGCGTGATCTTGGCCGATAAGGATATCTACACATGGCGATACGTTGTGAATGGGTAAGTCATTCAGGTGAGCATAACCAGATGCACTGCAACTGGGCACTTTTACAGGTATACGTTCTACAACATACACGTTTGATAGCTTCACCTCACTGGACTTGTCAACTGACATTAAATTCAGATTTACACAAGTAGTGTTCTCATTACGATTACTGTCAGCCAGAGTACTCAGCGTGTACTGTATTGGAGTACCTTTGATATTCAAGGCATTGACTAAGCGATGTGTACAAAAAGTACTAGTCGAAGCGTTATCAAGCAAAGCAGCAGTGTTGAATCTACCGTTGACAATTACTTCAACTAACGGCACATGCACGTCAGTTGCAGGTTTACTACTGGCATTAACAGTTTCTACCTGATTCACACTTGCGTCATTGACATTTTGAACATTTTCCTCAGCACGCTGATTTACTCGTGAGTTTACATGAATGAACTTAGTATGTTTCTGACCACAGCCAGGCACGCTACATACCGTAGGCTTTTTACAGTTACGAGTTACATGATTCGACATCAAACAATTGTGACAAAGATTATGAGAAATTACTACCTTCAGCCTATCAGGAGGGATCATAGCCTTGAACTTGTCACACGCAAACAAACGATGAAGCTCCCCGCACAATACGCAGGGGTCGGGAGGTTTCTGGCTTGAACCGACGCTGGATACCAACGATGATGGAGATGACTTGAACTTGGAATCTCGTGATGGTCGCGTGTCGCGCGTTGATGAACCGTAGACTGGATCTGTTGCCTCGGCTGCTTGTCTGACGACGAACTCCACGAACTTTGTGAAGTTTGGATATTCGTCCGTCTCGCGTTTCTGCTCCAGTGCATGGCGTTTCCACCTGTTCCAGACGTACGGAATTAGACGATTACCGACCTCGAGGATGAAGGATTGTGTGTCAATCTCGTGCAGCTTCTTCAAACTGGACAATGTAGTGTGGCAGTTGGTGAGATCATCGGCTAGACGTTGCAGGTCGTCAGCTGATCGTGCTTGTTTTCCCGACTTCAGGCTCTTGATGAGTCGATCAACGATTATGTGGTTGTCACCGAACCTACGTGTGAGAATTGCGCGAGCCTCGTCGTAGCCCCTCTCTCCACCGATGATGGAACAGTAGCGAATAGCGTCCTTCTCCTTGCCTGTCGTGTACTGCATGAGCCGCGATAGCTTGATTCGTGGATCTTCAGTGGCACGATGTACATGCTCATCAAAGACGGCGAAGAAACTGTGGAACTTCAAGGGGTCTCCGTCGAAGACGTCAAGCTCAAGTTTGGGAAGATTCATTAACGTGACGACCTCTTCGCGACTGATAGCGCCATCGTCCTTCTCTCTAAGTGCAGCGGCTTCGGCAGTTTTCTCAGCAATATACT
Organism: Terebella lapidaria; assembly: GCA_949152475.1. Taxonomy (NCBI): domain Eukaryota; kingdom Metazoa; phylum Annelida; class Polychaeta; order Terebellida; family Terebellidae; genus Terebella; species Terebella lapidaria. The sequence continues at coordinate 29,855,446 of OX424565.1, forward strand.
GTTTGATGGACTTGAGAGAGGCAACGTAATTACTCTGGACATCGTAGAAATACTGCTCACTGCTGTCTAACTCAGCTTCGTCGTCTAGAGATGCGTGATACTTCTCATGTGCTTCCTCAAAATCGGCGAACTTCTGTTTCACAACTGGAGTACGGCGTTTAACTTCATGATGGTCATTTTCAGCTATAAATCGTTCAATAGTGTTGATTTCCCTGGTCAAAGCAGACTTTCTTGCTTTGCGAGCGGCCTTGTCGTCGTCTTGTGGCATGTTGACTCATGAACACGTGCATAACCAAATATGCAGTCACATTGTTATTACTGTTGATAAATGCGCGGAGTCAGTATAGGTTTCAGGCACTTTTATTCACGCTGCGACGGCTCAGGTAAGTATTGTACAGGTAATCTACAAAAGACCAAAAACAAGACCACAGCACCAAAGACACACACAAAAATACCAGCAATGCCATATCAATGTCATCCGAAAGTCAAAGTATTTATTTACATTAAGCGACTCGACACAACTGCCATTTAAAAGATTTATTGGACTAGGTGTGGTGCGATAGGAACAAACATGGAATGAAATGACTTGAATACATATGACGAATTAAGGTAGAAGACCGCCTTAATTGTCAGACCACACACATGAATCGTTTGACATAAACACAGAAACAATCTTTGAACATACTACAACTACAATTATCCGACGAACAACCGTCCGTAAGTATTTAAGCCTAGGAAGCAAGCTACAAAACCAACTAGCTTCCGAACATCAAGATTAGAGAAATAACATGAGTATTTACAAGGTAAGGATTGAACCAATCAATTCATCTTGCGAACACGGACGGCATGACTTGAATACATATGACGAATTAAGGCAGAAGACCACCTTAATTGTCAGACCACACACACGAATCGTTAGACATAAACAATCATTGAACATATTACAACTAAAATTGTCGGGCGAACACCGTCCGTAGTATCTGAGGATAGGAAGCAAGCTACAAAACCAACTAGCTTCCGAACATCAAGATTAGGGAAATAATATGAGTATTTACAAGGTAAAGCATTTGAACCAATCAATTTATCTTGCGAACACAGGCGGGACTCAAACAGATATGACAAAATAAACTAGAACCCATACCCATTGTAAGAACAACACATGGATACACGGAGACATTTTTGAACAGACTACAACTACAATTATCGACAAACAACGGTCCGAAAGTACCTAGACTAAGGAGCAAGCTAGAAGACCAACTTGCTTCTGGACGGAGAGCTGACCCTAATGGTATGAGTATTTGCAAGGTGCAAAACATGGAACAAATCTATTCATATGAAGCAATGACTGAAGGATATGACAATGACTCGAGGTAGGTATTAATGGTGGTGGTTGGGGTAGGTGGAGGTAACAAAATCATAAAAGTTTTTCCTTCAGATTTCCTTCATTTTGGTTGGGCGGAACCGGAAGTTAGGATATGAGGAGATAAACAGTGCATGATGGGAACCGTACTTTCATGTATATATAGCGAATTTAAATTTGAGCACCACACCAGCGTCCATATGTAAATAAAGAGCTTTATTGCATGCATAAAGCATTATTTATTTACATTAAGCGACTCGACACAACTGCCATTTAAAAGATTTATTGGACTAGGTGTGGTGCGATAGGAACAAACATGGAATGAAATGACTTGAATACATATGACGAATTAAGGTAGAAGACCGCCTTAATTGTCAGACCACACACATGAATCGTTTGACATAAACACAGAAACAATCTTTGAACATACTACAACTACAATTATCGGACGAACAACCGTCCGTAAGTATTTAAGCCTAGGAAGCAAGCTACAAAACCAACTAGCTTCCGAACATCAAGATTAGAGAAATAACATGAGTATTTACAAGGTAAGGATTGAACCAATCAATTCATCTTGCGAACACGGACGGCAAACAGAACGATGGAGTGATGCGGCGGAAACAGAACGATGGAGTGATGCGGCAAGATGAGACCTGGACAAGGCACAAGAACAAGATTTAGGCGTAGACCAAAGTAGGTTTTATGTATGATTGATAAGCTGACGATTTCCAACGACCAACCAAGGCAATGTGGGATCTGGACTGACCACTGACAGCCAGGTCCGTAGTTTTGCCAATCCGGAAAGAATGAGTATTGAAGAGGGAAGGGTCGTACCCAGCGTAGGACAGGTGGGTGTGGAGCCAGGTTTGGAGTGTACGGCGTTTCACAGGGAGTCCAGACTTATGAATAAATGCAGGACCAGAGAATGGCCCGCGGCGTGCTTTGTATTTCAACCAGGCCCGAACTGGACATGAAGCGTCGTTGGTGGCACGAAGAGCCAGGCGATAAGGACTGCTTTTGGAGTGTTTGAAGGAAGTGAAGGTGATGATTAACATTTTTTCAGACTGATCACTGGAGACAAGAAACTGATTCTCTTGTAGTGAATGAGCTGAGCTGGTAACATGACATGTTTCACTGACTCGCAAGGCGGCGTGGTACATAATAGTAAACATAGCCGTGATCAGACACCGGTCATACTTGGGCTGTTGATGTCTCTTAACAGATGCCAGGAGTTGGAGTAGAATGTTGAGAGTGATTGGTTTTCTGGTAGCAGGAGCTGGATCTGTTTTGGAATATGCAGAGAGCAACTTGCTGATAAGGAATGATCTGGTGGGGTTGGAGTGACCAGAAAGTTCGTGCATGAAGCCAATGGCTGAAAGGTGTGATCGAATGGAAGAGGCTTTCAGATGGTTGTCATGGAGATGGACAGCGTACATAGCAATGTGATGGACGGTCGCAGGTATTTGCGCATGTACCTGTTTCTTCAAAAACCTTTTGAAGGCACGCCACGACCGCTTGTACGTGAGTTGAGCAGATGGAGACAGGGAAGACAAGGCGTCCATCTTCACTCGATGCCGAAGTGCTCTGGTAGTAGATGCATGGGTATTGGCGTGGGGGTCGGATCCATCCGGTAACGTTGGAACATCTCGGAGGTGACCTTGAAACGGGAAATGGCATCGGGTAAATGGTTAGAGATACCAGGAATATGAGTAGCTTTAAGACTTATGTTATGGCGAACGAGAATTAAGACAAGAGCCCTAACTATCGTCATGGCATGTTTGTTTTTGCTGGTTTGACGGTTGATGATGTCTTTGACAGCCTGATTGTCTGTACTGAACAGTATGTTGCTGTTTTGGATGTGGGAACCGAAGAGGGCCATCATGACGTATATGGGATAGAGTTCCAGAACGGTTATGTGGAATGAAGCCCAATTTGGTGGATATGGACATTGGATCCACTGATGATGGAAACAGGCTCCAAAACCTTGATGGCTAGCATCTGAAGCCATACCAATAGCATCAGAATGGGTGATGTTCAATGCTCGGAAATATGTAACCCCGTTGTATTGATTCATGAAATGCAACCATGTGGCTAGGTCATCCTTCACTTCCCGAGACAAACGAATGAAGTAATGAGGCTGTTGATGAGGCTTCAGCAAATCAATAAGGCGTCGCAAGAATGGTCGGGCGGGGATAACAGCCGCGGCAAAGTTAAGTTTCCCAATCAGAGATTCGAGTTGTCTCCTGGTTATCTTTTTCTGAAGAAGGGTGTGAGCGAGAACATCTCGATATTCTGTCAATTTATCCAAGGGAAGGCGGGCCAATTGGTTGACACTGTCAAGCTCGATTCCCAGAAAGGTGGTGTTTGTTGATGGAAGGGTAGTCTTTTTTGATGAGAGAGGAACTCCAATGTCTGTACACAGTTCAATGAAGGCTTGAAGATTGTAGTTGCACGATTGGAAGTCAGATGAGAAGAAAATGAAATCATCAATGTAATGTAAGCAACGTCCAGCACCAGTGGGAGTGCAATGCTCGAAAATTGCTTGAAGTGCTGTAGAAAACTTCTCAAAAATGCTGCATGAGCTGGCACAACCCTGCGGTAGACATTTATCAAAGTAAAACTGTTGATCAAATTGCAGGCCGAGTTTGGGATGATCAAAAGGGTGAATAGGGATGAGACGGTAAGCATCTGAGATGTCGGTTTTTGCAGACATAGCGCCTTTAGGAAGCTGAAGCAGGATCTTGATGGCATCACGGATGGAAGAGTACTGAACTGTTTTGCAGCTGTCAGGAATACCGTCATTGATTGAGGTGCCATCATAAGGATGTGAAAGGTTGTGAATGAGTCTGAATTTTCCAGGTTCTGATTTTGGTACGACAGTCAGTGGAGAAACATGAAAATTTGGAAATGGTGGCAGATCAAATGGACCTTCCATTCTTCCTGCAGAAATCTCAACTGAAAGTTTTTCCCTGATCACGTCACGATACTGATGTGTTGACTTGGGATTTGGAACTAAATGGTTAGTGATTGGGTCGGGATGGTGGAGGGGAAACCCAAAAGTGAAACCAGTGACAAGATATTGAGATATCGTTTCATCGTATCTGGCAGATGCCAGATGATACTGGAGGCGGTCTGGGTGAATTGGAGTGATGATTGATGAGTTAGGGTTTGGATGGATGGGTCCCGCCTGACTTTGCGGATGGTCTGGCTTGAAGTTCTTGGGCGGGTTTTCCGGCAGTGGAGGGTTTCGGAACAGGAGTGGTGGAGGTTGACGAACACATTCGGTAGACTGGATGTCTCCCTTGGCATCGAGGGCATTTGTGCTGAAACTGGCATCCCATGCCGTTGTCACATCGCTCACTACGGTTGTGGAACCGGACGCAGTAACCTTTGGGGATGGAATGACCTTCGGAAGTCTTGAGCATGTTGGGGGCGGAGCGAAAGGACGTGGTTTGTTGTTTTTGTTGGGGACGAAAAAGCTGGCGTTGATAGGGTCCATACGAGATGAGAAGATCGCTCCGAACTGTGGACCAGGAACAGGGTACAAATTCGCGATCAGAGCGAAAGTGACGGTCATACGCTTGCCAGTCGTACCCCATCTTGTTGAGGTCGAAGATTTGTTTCTTGTAGGCGAGGAGCTCGGTGACCAAAGTGGACATAGATGAAGATGAGCGAGCTGTGTGCATATATATGGAGATGTAGGTGTCGAAAGCCAGTTGCCAGAGTTCGAGAGTTAAGTCTATTTTTGGTTTGTTTTTGATGAGTTTGGTGGAGTTATTGGCACCCTGACGGAGGACGAATTCTGGGGATGATTTTGTGAGGTACTGTGGAATCAGGAGGGCTAGGTCAATATAGCGGTTTTGCATGATCTTGTTTCTCAGCTTCGAGGAAACGTTGGCACCCAGTGAACAGCCGAACGAAATGGTGGGATGGGAGATTAATGGAGTATCATCTGAATCTGAAGCAGAAGAACTCTCACCAGAGGACGTTGAGGAGGTACTGGTAGAGCGGGACCTGCGGTGTTTCCAGGACTTCCGACTTCTAGACTTGCGATGTTTCCTGGAGGAGCCTGCGGAGGAGCTGCGGTGTTTGCGACGCTTCGAGGAGCAGACTGGAGAACTTTCCAAAGAATCCATTGAAGACTGATCTGAAGGGACGTTCTTGGAAGATTTCCTTGGAGGAGATCTGGATCTCTCTGGAGAAGCTTCCTCTGAGCTGGAAGGTGGATCACTGGGAGGACTGGAGCGCAGGCGTGGCCTTGAACGAGCCTCTGCTGCCAACTTAGCGCGCAATGCGCGAGCCTTCTGCAGGATGTTCTCTGCTGAGCTGGTGGAGGGCTGATCATCAGGTTCCTGTGATTTTTTAGGTCGCCCCATGTTGACTGGAGAAAAATTGGGAGAAAAGAAATGAATGGATTACTAAAAAGTATTGTAATGGGGTATATAGATAGGCGAAAAATTCTGAACTGTAGAGAGTGAACTGGGGAATGTATCGATAATATATGCAAAAGAACCCAATTACTGAACGTTTAGGTTCAGAAAAAATATGGGAGGAGGTGCATTACCAGATGGAAAATATTGCATAGCACTGGTACCATAGGACTAGTATTGAATAGCCATTAAGTGTAAAAAGGTTGGTGCATAACACCGGAATGAAATAAAATTAGTCCATAGGACTGGAAATAATGGAAAGGTAGTGCACAGCACTGGAACAAGTGCAAAGCACTGGTGTTAAATGGAGAATAGTGCATAGCACTGGTGTAAGGTAGGAGGTAGTGCATAGCACTGGAAATAAGGTAATGATAGTGCATAGCACTGGAAAAATGGATGGAAGTGCATAGCACTGGAATTGGATAAGCAAAAAAGGAATCTGACATACCGAACGTTTTCCAGAAATTGAGGGAGGAGGAGGAAGCTACCGGAATTTCCTGTTCATGAACAGGATCCCGTGCCTAATGCGGGCAGCGTAGTGGCACAAATGTTCACTGTTGACGTGTATGCCGTCGTCAGACCAGTCCTCCACTGGGCGGCTTGAAAATCCCTTTATTTTGTTGTGATAGAATAGTTTTTCGTTGGTGATGGACTTGCTGAGATAGTTGTTGAAGATTTTTGCATTCTCACGAAAAACATCCTGGCTGCACAAAAGTTTTCCCGAACGAGGGATCACACTGTTAATAGCGCAAGCTTTCACAGAGTCTGATGTGCTGAGTGCTTGCAAGAAATCCAATAATTTTGTGGCCAATTGTAAACACTGATTGGCATCAACGTCGACTAAGTTGGCCAAATCGTTCGAACCTATGTCCAGTAGCACAATGCACGAGTGCAGTGTTTGTGTGACGGGGAGGATTTCCCGAATCTTCAAGTCATCTATAAGATTCACACGATCACAGAACGAGTAGATCCCATGGAATTGGTTATCCACTTCTAGGAAAACAGAGCCTCGGGCGGCCGAAATTGGCGAAATGATGTTGGACGGATAACAGTACCTTTTCTCCGTCAGATAGCAAGAAAATCGTCTGATAAACGAGTGACCAATCAGCAAGCAATCCATGAATTCAATTCCTAGTTCTCTGAGTAACAACAATGTTCAAGAATGGCTGCTAAAGCGATAACAAAATCATAAAAGTTTTTCCTTCAGATTTCCTTCATTTTGGTTGGGCGGAACCGGAAGTTAGGATATGAGGAGATAAACAGTGCATGATGGGAACCGTACTTTCATGTATATATAGCGAATTTAAATTTGAGCACCACACCAGCGTCCATATGTAAATAAAGAGCTTTATTGCATGCATAAAGCATTATAAATGCCAATTATTGTATAATTAAACTGATACAAATACCACATAACTATAATGAACAACAAGAAAACAAATATATATGTATCAGACTTACAACAATGTGCCAGCTTCCCCTACTTCCGCACAATATCAAAGAAATGTCGATCAAGTGTCCCTTCAAGTGTCTCTTCAAAATGTCTTGCTCATACAAACTCTACTTTGTTCAATGCACATGCTTATATAACCAAATTGTACAGGCGAGGAATACTAGTAAAAACCAGAATGCAGAGGTGAGTACAAAATTATATCTCAAAGACCCAAAACTAACCAGAAAGAGTAGTAAGTGAGCTCACTTGAGCTCTACATGGAGGAGACTTTGCAACACGGTATGTATTCAGTAACACTAAGAGGTGGATGTAAAACCTATTAACTTGACAATAAAGATTTGTGCTTATATTTGCCTGTGCAAATGTAACAACCAATACAGTCAGATTTTGATGATGACAATAACAAACGTACAATACAACATTTTGCAATAGAAACAAAGCCCAACTAAATATTAGTATATTATAGTGGTATAATATACTACTATAACAATATGCAAATATTAGTAGTATATTACTAATAATACAATGGAACCAGAAAGGAAGTTTAACATCATCAGGGGTAATACAGGTATTTATTTGGAATAGCATGAGAAATGAAAAAATTAGCCCAAGGGCTAAGAAAGGTTACCGGACAATTATGTAATAGATATTAAGCCTTTTGTCACATGACCTTGAAAATAAAGTCATTGGTCAATTCGAGGTCACAAAATTTTCTGCATATACCATTTGGAGTTTGATCACAATTGATTCCCAAGCTGTAAAGTTGATGATAAGTCAGATATTAGCCATTTGTGATCTGACCTTGAAAAGGAGGTTAAAAATCAAGTTTAAGATCATAAGTATATTCGACATATATCATTTCCTCTATGTTCGAAGTTGATTCCTAAGCTGTAAAGTCTATAATAAGCGAGATATTAGTCATTTTGTCCTGTGACTTTGAAATTTAGATCAAAGCTCAAATTCCAGGTCTCCAGAATATTCAGCATATATCATATCCTATATGTTCACTACGGATTCCTAAGCTGTGAAGTTGATAATAAATGAGATATTAGCCATTTTGTTTTCTGACCTTGAAAATAAGGTCAATGTCGAATTCAAGGTCATCAAAATATTCATTGTGTCGCCGTGTGGTTCGTAGAAATATTTATTAAACTCGGACCCAGTTGATGTATGATGGTGACTTTATTTACAGATGGAATGTACAGGTGGCTGGATAGGTGAGCTGGAACAATATAGAAGCTGGTGTCAATAACGTGTTATATAATATCCCAGACATTAGCTTGATGCTACTGGCCATAATACAACTAACATAGCTAACTAAACTACCTACGTTATGAATAGGGAAAACAGAAGTGATTACAGCGGAATACTAATGAATATATACTGAATGAATGATGAATACAAATGTGCACATACCTGGAACAATATAGAAGCTGGTGTCAATAACGTGTTATATAATATCCCCGACATTAACTTGATGCTACTGGCGGGTCAAACTTGGCGCGCACAGTTTATATATGGCCACAAACGTGACGTAACAAAAATGCATTACTCAGTAACTTTGGCGGGAGGGCTAACAAAGGAAAATATAAAATATGGAACACAATTATACAGGACCCTGACATGTATACAATATGGCTCTGCCACAAGTGTCTATCATTTTCTATATGTCCACCATTGGTTCCCAAGCTATAAAGTCAATAGAGAAGCAAGATGTTTGCCATTTTGTCCTTTGACCTTGAAAATGAGGTCAAGGGTCGAATTCAAGTTCATGACAATATTCAGCATATATCATTTTCTATAAGTTCACATTTGATTCCTAAGCTGTAAAGTCGATAATAAGTGAGATATTAGTCATTTTGTCCTGTGACCTTGAAATTTAGGTCAAAGTTCAGACTTAAGGTCACGAGAATAATTTGTATATTTCATTTCCTGTATGTTCATAATTGATTCCTAAGCTGTAAAATCGATAATAATCGAGATATAAGCAATTTTGTCGTGTGACCTTGAAAATTAGGTCAAGGTCAAATTCAAGGTCACAATAGTATTCAGAATTTATCATTTCCTATATGTTGACAAATTGATTCCTAAGCTGTAAAGTCGATAATAAGCGAGATATTAGCCATTATGTCCTGTGCCCGTGAAAATGAGGTCAAAGGTCAAGTTCAAGGTCATGAGTTTATTCAGCATATATCATTTCCTATATGTCCACAATTGATTCTTAATCTCTAATCTCAATATTAGGTGAGATATTTGGAAAAATGTTCCCTATTATAAAGCATAGGAGTATTTAACATGGGAAAGTTCCATTTGGGCCAACTTTTGGCCCAAAATGGCCCACTTCGAGCGATTCAAGGGCAACGAAACTTTTACATATCACAGGGGTACATATGAGGTGTGTTATGCATCAGAAAAATAGTTACCGAACAAATTTTGAGAAAACAACCGTCAAAATCCAAAATAGGTCAAAGGTCAGATTCAAGGTGGCGAGAATAATACTCAGCATATATCATTTCCTATATGTCCACAATTCAGTCCTAATCTATAATCTCACTATTAAGTGAGATATTTGGAAAAATGTGTCCCATTATAAAGCATAGGGGAATTTAACATGGGAAAGTCCCATTTGAGCTATTCAAGGGCAACGAAACTTATACACCTCAAATGGGTACATATGAGGAGTGTTATGCATCAATATTAGGAAGAAAAAAATGACTGAACAGATTTTGAGAAAATGACCGTCAAAGTCCAAAAAGGGCCATTTTTCAGCAAAACTGGCCGCCATTTTGAAAATCAAAATACTAAAAAAATATCCCCTCTTGAAATATTTTTAGGCATTTTTGTGCAAAATTTCAGAAAGATTCGACCATAAACTTTGAAGATAAAATTGTTTACGGGCGACGGACGCAACACCATGGCAATAGGTTATCGGACCTTAAGTCCGGTAACCTAAAATACGTTAACATATTAGCGACTGTATTCTGGAGCGCCAATGGCTCGAAACCTTAAGATTTATAGTACCTAAAGTTATAGAGCACTCGAATATCTATACAATAACAACCGGAATTGTATTATGGAGCATTCGTTTCATGATACAGTTTCCAAATTGTTTATCATAATCATCTCCTGGTCAGTATCTCGGACACAACATTTGTCGCCAGATTGAAAAATTTTTTCACCGTCAGTTTTGTATACGTCAGACAAGTCGTCAGTTCTCGCAGCTATACATCCAAATTTGTCATTGTTTGCATCATCGCATTCAGCTGTATCATGTACGAGACTTACAGCTGTTTCTTTTCTCGTCAATTACTTTCAGTGGTACTTTCACTTCCGGAAATAAATTATTTTGATTCTTCGGCATAGGGAATTTCACCTCAGGCTATACTGCTTGTAAGGACATAGAATACAACCATGATGTACATAGCCATATCAGAAAGATAGTTTGCCGATTTTCCTTGTGTATGCACCACATCTATTCTGCGAAGAACACAAAATAATCGTGTTGTGTGTAGATGAGACTTTCTCGTCCAATTAAATTGTTCTTGCCAATGCTTGGTATACCTGAATGTCAAACACGCGTATGCCATGTTTCATTTAACTATGTCATTGCATCTACTTTACTGGAATACCTACGTCTACATGACAGATAATGGCGATTGGTTTAGATAAACCTCTGTTCCACATGTTAACAATGTTTGACCAATAGCAATGATAAAACATATACATGGTCATTTACCACAATTCTCATTTGATCTTTTAGCATTTTTGATCATGCACCAGATATCATAATGAAATATCACCAGGGCACATGATTTCACACCTGCAGGGCCCAATGTTGTGTTCATGAGGTTTTTGATTTTGTATGTCATTGAATGCTGTTCATGCCGACTCCTGATATTTATCTCGGACCCCGGTCCAGGCTGTAAGTAGATTTCTGTATTGTTTGCCAGAGAATTTCTTGTGCTCAGGGTAATGACACTGGGGCGTTGCGTCCGTCGTCCGTCCGTCCGTTCGATTACATTTTTATCTTTAAAAATTACTATCGAATTTTTCTTAAAGTTTGCACAAAAATGCCTAAAAATATTTCAAGAGGGAGGTATTTATTTAGTTTTTTTATTTGGTCCGATAACCTATTGCCATGGCGTTGCGTCCGTCGTCCGTCCGTCCACATTTTTATCCTAAGATACCTTAAAATAATTCGAGAAAGAGGTATTCTTCTTTTTTTTTTAAATGGTGGCCGTTTTCGTCGGAAAACGGTCAATTTCGAAATTTGGTGGCCATTTTCTCGAAAACTGTCTCATCAGATTCAAGATATTTATTTCAAAAGATTCCCCTTATGTACCTCTGTGATGTGTATAAGTTTGGTTGCCCTTGAATCACCAGTCTGCGTATGGTGGCCATTTTGAACTTTTGACGGGTCGACAATTTTTTTTTCGGCCCAAATCACTTTAGTATCCATTTTGGGCCATTTCTAGGCCAAAAAAAAGTCACCCTTTGAAGAAGGTTTTGAACTGTACTTTATTCCTTCATAATGGGAGCTGCCAGAACCGTACTCATAGAATGCTTTAAGATAGAGCTTAGAAATTGGCACTTTCAAATGGGAAGTCATATGCGGCTATTTGTGTGGTGAAAAGGTCAAAACAGCCTATATGCGAGCATATAATGGCCTTCACAAAAAAGCGAAATGCTTTTAGTGTGCCACAGTGCCAAGAAGCAATGCTAGCATCGAGCGATGCTCGCATACACAATGCTAGCATCAATGTAAGAATCGATCTATTACCACCAATACAAATACAAAAAGCAGATGCTAGATCAGGCGAAGTTGGGCTAACACGTGTTAAATGCCAGGTTACTCGTTTTGCGAAATCGGTACTCTAATTGTGACATTGCAGTTCACAAAGATGACCTTGATTGGTAATCTCAAGATCATATGTCACCTGCCATGCTTAAAACCGAAAGTCCGGTAACCTATCTTAGCCCTTGAGCTATTTTAAGGTCACGGGACGAAAGGCTAAGATCTGAAATCTATTATTGTCCGTTAACATTTCTTAGCCCTTGGGCTAATTTTCATACACTCTGATCGTGCATGGTTGGGACCTAAACCCACCTGCATTAATGTTATAATGTTTTCTCGGTGTCGAATTCACAGCTGTTTGGTTTTCTTTCAAAAAGGTACAAAGATGTGGACAGTATTCAATTTTTTTCGCCCGGTACAATCAGCCATTGACGTTCGTTACACAAAGCACAATGATTAGCCACCGTAAATATTATGAGTACTCCGAACCCTGTCACATCAATTCTCCGGAATAATGCATATTCAACCCATCACTGTAACACCTCGTTCGCACGATAGTGCGAAATTAGGTAATTGTCCGGGTCAGTCTGCATCAAATGGGATTTTGAAATGTAACCGGAAAGACACCCTGCTGTTCATTTAGTGAACCAGAAATGCATTTTGTCTACGCCCACATAAATACATTGTGTTTGAAATACGGCTTATCGCTTCCCACACGGCATGAATATTTCATTGACATAATTAACTTAGTACAAATAATGTCCCAATAATCTGCGTGCAGACCTTTAATGTCTGGCTCAAATCCATACCATGTGATGTATTCAAGCTGAGTACAGAAGAAACACTTGTTGGTAATCGTTTAAACCTTACATTTGTACTAGATTGACGATGAAGTGGTCAAATCTGATATAATACTCAGGAGAATGAACTGTTAGATGAAGACCACAACACAAAACTGTGATACCAGGGTCTCCTTGGTGGACTTACATTTTCCATCGGGGCACGCCCCTAATGCTCTACGATCAGCAATGTGATGTCAAACTATATCACAAACTGATAAATTAAAAAAGTATGAAAAATTCAACATTAAACAATGGATGTTGTATCATGAAATGGAGCTGTAGGCGAACTGTCATTCATGGAAAGGTCGAAATAAGAGTTTTACTGGGGCGTGTTACTCTTTTTCATTTGAGTTCCTTGTAACAATAACCTCGTTTCACGGATTTATTCGAGATGATAAGTTTACAGAGATCGAGAGAAATTGTTTTACTTGACTCCGTTGAAACAAAAAAACAACGGCGAAGAGAGAATATCATTTTCTCATGAACATCATCCACTACAAGATTTATTTGGGCAATAAATAATTGGTTTCGAGCGAAATGTAATCGAACTGCAATTTTTGATTGGATCCCGGTCAAGGCTACATTGTATGTTGTGGGGGGCAAAACCATCACTCCGCCGTGTCACCTGGAAAGGAGATGCAAAACGATATTTAATGGATTAATTTTGCTTTATCTGGGGGAGGGTGAAGGGGGGACTCATATCAATTGAGAACAACAAGGATAAAAAAATAACATTTAGTTGGCTCAACTTGACCAATTGTAGTGCTTTTCATCATAGGTTTGAGCTCATATTCTGCGAGATCATATTCTGAAAGTTTATTGGATGGCCGTTCATGCAACCTACATAATCTCTATTACATTTAACACATTATCGACTATTTTTGTTCAAGGATGAAATACACGGCAAATTTGTGTCATTCATTTCGTCGCCAGTATATATTTATAACTATTTATCACCCATGAACAAAGTCTCATGTTAGACAATGGCGGGACTGGGGGAGTTGCATTCTTCGCAAACTGAACATGTTTCTTCCATATACGGTGATATAACGTATACAACTGAAGAAGGCAAAATAGTATAAAACAAATTCCCACACGTAAAGTTGAACTACTCCTACGCATGTTCATAGGGGATGCAGCTAGGATGGTTCTGTGAATGTGACCACTGTGTTTCATCGTGATTTTCATTGTGCTTATTTATGGCAAAAATCTTATTTCAAGGAGCCATGCCCGTGACGCAGATGCCCGGACACGTAATATTATCACACAGCAATATCCCACAGACATATATATCCCACATCTGACCAAGATCCCAAGGCGTCCCGAGCCATAACTTCTCCACGGTGTTAGGGATCACAGCTGAACATAAAAGGACAATGTGGACTTGTACATGATGTCGCGTATATTGCTCTAAACGATAAAGTCTGTAAAATTTATCACTACCAGAGATCCGTTTTCAGGCCCGAACACGTAATTTGATAATCATTGTTATTCATGGCTGCTTTCATGATCGTAACTCAATTAAGTAGCGCAGGAACCAGACCGCGAGCGTTGATACAGTTTACTTCCAATTGCAGTGCATCATGAAAACCTGAACGTTTTAGGACATTATTGTGCAATAATTTGAGGACACTTTTTCTTACTGCAGATATGCATCTCCTCTTGAAGCACACTTACCAACCCCGAACTGAAAATAGTGGGTGTCGATTAATTAATGGATAAGCATCATGGTTAATTGTCCGTAGTTTCAATGCATTCAATTAACGTGCCACTCGGTATTATGATATTGCCTGTATGCACAAAGTTAAGAGATATCCAGTGACATGCTGCTTCGTATCCTAATATACCACTTTTGCTTCCCATATTTCTTCCGAAATCAACACCAAGGAAACAAGAATGAACAGGTAACTAGTGAACGCTTTTTAGACTTATAGAATATGAAAATGTAAAGTTCTTTAAGTGTAATATATAGATTGGCTAATCGTTACATTTTTTCCCTCAAGATTTGCTAGTAAATCAGATATTTGTTCTGAAAATATTCTGCAGTCTTTAAAAACACGTTCTCAATGTTTAAAAGCAACATTATCTCGCTAAGGTGTAACAACCATGAATGAGAATGGCCAAAATCAACGACGATGGTCGAATAAATTTATGACAGTCTGTGTTGAACGCAGAACTCCTACCTATGCAAATTCTGAAGGTATTTGGACTAGGTCAATTCATAACATCGGTTTCGTTTGACTAAGTTACCCATGATTAATTGGAACAGAAGCAAGACTGATAACAGCTCAGAATATATTGACGCTATTCTTATACTTTCGTGGAACTGTCTTGAACACTATGAGGAATAATATCATAGAAGTGGACACTACAAAAAAAACGTCAAATTTGAACCACTTCAAACTATTGGAACCGAATGTATTTTCCGATACACACGTCCAGAGTCACATCATTTTTGTAATACCAGACATATCACAGACTGACATTAAAACATGTAGTAAGATGGAATGGTGCCTGATAAAAGCCCAGTCATTGTCATGAAATTACGTGCATCAGTCACAATCTAGGTCTCAATAACTGGAATTCTCAAGTGTAATTCACTGGTATTTCCAACACCCAGCTTTGATGCTTCCTTTATGATACTCCACCTTTCATTTATGATGAACATTAATCTGGGTCATGACGTTTCGAGAACATTTTCAAGATGGTGTTATCAAAAATCCGTGGTATGGACGTATGCCAGAGTTAAAATGTAAGAATCAATCTATTACCACCAATATAGCCAAATTTTGATGATACCAATAACAAACATAAAATACAACATTTTGCAATAGAAACAAAGCCCGACCAAATACACTGGCGTCGTCAGGGGCAGACAGTGTGGTAAATGAAGTTGTTTCTACTGTACATCTGATGTACAAGAACATGAACAACAAAGATTTACACAAGAAACTCACAGACACGAATGTTGCACTGCCTGATTATTTCCATAATAAAGAGCACGGTTATGAATGAATGAATGAATAACGTTTATTTCACATCGCATAAAATCAAATCACATATACAGTGCAAAATTATACAAACATGTATAGTGACACAAGCTCGATGAGCTTCTTTGCGGTGATATGAAAATATCAACCACAATGCCAGCGTTCTGATGTCACATTTTCACGTTCTGAATCTCTGAAATGTAATAATCGATTGTGAGGTGAATGCTACATCAGGTACGCAAGAGAGACAACTACGCACATAATCTTCCACTAATGAGACCATTGTGAATATTGATATTGATCTGATATGTTTCTGTTCCAAAAAATTGTTTAGTGTATTGGTTCATCAGAAATCAATTCACTTGTTAACAGGAAGATATCAGGTATTATTCGGATTTCGATTTCCCATGCTTTTGCTCGATGAAAAACCTATATGGCAAAGCTTTTGAATCTATGGTGGCGTCTACGTATCTACCATGGATTTGTACCCTCAGACTGATTTCTTTGAGCACAATAAAAGGTGTCCTTTACACGGAAACATTCGATTAGCAGCTCCCAGTATACAATGTATCTGTAATTATCGTCCGCGTGCCATTACTTCTAGTAACAGATGCGAAAGCAGAAATCAGCTGTATCAAAAAGATCACTATGTTGCTGTACATACTAGTAGCCGTTCAATGATTCATTGCGTAAACATCACTTCTGTCACTTGTATGTTTTTGTGCCCTGGCTCAAGTCCTTGGTGTGTTTTATTGGTTATCAAGGCGGATGATTTGGATTCGTGTCTATTTTCTAAATCTTGTGTTATGTTCACAGCATATAATCAGAAATATTTCACACAAATGAGATAAAATATTCATAGGTGAATTTATTCACGAAAGATACATCTGGAATGAAAAGGCAGGAAGCACCATATAAATATCAGAGATCATGTCTTGATAATGAAGTTTCCTTGTTACAATTATTGTCCCTTTCTTCAGTTTGACGCAGATTGGAGTATGGAGGAGGCGAAATCAGGTGTAATTCAAGTGCAGGACTTAATTATTATCGGATTGAAAGAACAACGTGGTTGTACTTTTTTTTATTATAGTGGCATGACATTATATATAATGGCATAACATTATCACTTCGTATGCCTGATTTGAAATATTTGTTTCAGATTCAAGATATTTGTTTCAAAAGATTCCCCTTATGTACCTCCGTGATGTGTATAAGTTTGGTTGCCCTTGATCACCGGTCTGCGTATGGCGGCCATTTTGAACTTTTGACGGGTCGACAAATTTTTTTTGCCCAAATCGCGTTAGTATCCATTTTGGGCCATTTCTTGGCCAAAAAAAAAGTCACCCTTTGAAAAAGGTTTTGGACTGCACTTTATTCCTTCATAGTGGGAGCTGCCAGAACCGTACTCATAGAACGCTCTAAGATGGAGCTTAGAAATTGGCACTTTTAAATGGGAAGTCATATATGGCTATTTGTGTGGTGAAAAGGTCAAAACAGCCTATATGCGAGCATATAATGGCCTTCACAAAAAAGCGAAATGCTTTTAGTGTACCACAGTGCCAAGAAGCAATGCTAGCATCGAGCGATGCTCGCATACACAATGCTAGCATCAAATAACACGATGCTAGATCAGTCGAAGTTGGGCTAACACGTGTTAAATGCCAGGTTACTCGTTTTGCGAAATCAGTACTCTAATTGTGACATTGCAGTTCACAAAGATGTCCTTGATTGGTAAATCTCAAGGTCACATGTCACCTGCCATGCTTAAAACCAAAATTGTCCGGTAACCTATCTTAGCCCTTGAGCTATTTTTTTAAGGTCACGGGACGAAAGGCTAAGATCTGAAATATATATTGTCCGTTAACATTTCTTAGCCCTTGGGCTAATTTTCATTCACTCTGATCGTGCATGGTTGGGACCTAAACCCACCTGCATTAATGTTATAATGTTTCTCGGTGTCGAATTCACACCTGTTTGTTTTTCTTTCAAAAAGGTACAAGGATGTGGACAGTATTTAATTTTTTTCGCCCGGTACAATCAGCCATTGACTTTCGTTACACAAAGCACGAAGATTAGCCACCGTAAATATTATGAGTACTCCGAACCCTGTCACATCACTTGTCCGGAATAATGCATATTCAACCCATCACTGTAACACCTCGTTTCCACGATAGTGCAAAATTAGGTAATTGTCCGGGTCAGTCTGCATCAAATGGGATTTTGAAAGGTAACCGGAAAGACACCCTGCTGTTCATTTAGTGAACCAGAAATGCATTTTGTCTACGCCCACTAAAAACATTGTATTTGAAATACGGCTTATCGCTTCCCACACGGCATGAATATTTCATTGACATAATTAACTTAGTACAAATAATGTCCCAATAATCTGCGTGCAGACCTTTAATGTCTGGCTCAAATCCATACCATGTGATGTATTCAAGCTGAGTACAGAAGAAACACTTGTTGGTAATCGGTTGAAACTTACATTTGTACTAGATTGACGATGAAGTAGTCAACTCTGATATAGTACTCAGGATAATGAACTGTTAGATGACGATCTCAACACAAAACTGTGACACCAGGGTCTCCTTGATGGACTTACATTTTCCATCAGGGCACGCCCCTAATGCTCTCTACGATCAGCAATGTAATGTCAAACTATATAACAAACTGATAAATTATAAAAGTATAACAAATTCAACATTGAACAATATATGCTGTATCATGGAAAGGAGCTGTAGGCGAAATGTCATTCAAGGAAAGGTCTAAATAAGAGTTTTACTTGGGCGTGTTACTCTTTTTCATTTGAGTTCCTTGTAACAATAACCTTGCTTCGCGGGTTTATTCGAGATGATGAGTTTAGAGAGATCGAGAGAAATTGATTTACTTGACTGGGTTGGAACAAAAAAAAAGGCGAAAAGAGAATGACGATATGTTTTCCTCATGAACATCATCCACTACAAGATTTATTTGGGCAATAAATAATTGGTTTCGAGTGAAATGTTATCGCACTGCAATTTTCGATTGGAGCCCGGTCAAGGCTATATTGTATGTTGTGGGGGCAAAACCATCACTCCGCGGTGTCACCTGGAAAGGAGATGCAAAACGATATTTAATGGATTAAGTTTGCTTTATCTGGGGGAGGGTGAAGGGGAGACTCATATCAATTGAGAACAACAAGGATAAAAAAATAACATTTAGTTGGCTCAACTTGACAAATTGTAGTGCTTTTCATCATAGGTTTGAGCTCATATTCTGTGAGCTCATATTCTGAACGTTCATTGGACGGCCGTTCATGCAACCTACATAATTTCTATTACATTTAACACTACATCGACTAGGATGTTCAAGGATGAAATACACGGCAAATTTGTGTCATTCGTTTTGTCCCCAGTATATATTTACAACCATGACCCTGTGATATTACCCTGAAAAAAGTCTCATGTTAGACAATGGCGGGAGTGGGGGAGTTGCATGCTCTGCAAACTTAACATGTTACTTCCATATACGGTCTCTGATATAACGTATACAACTGAAGAAGGCAGAATAGTATAAAACATATTCCCACACGTTAAGTTGAACTACTCCTACACATGTTCACAGGGGATGCAGCTAGGATGGTACTGTGAATGTTACCACTGTGTTTCATCGTGATTTTCATTGTGGTTAATTATGGCAAAAATCTTATTTCAAGGAGCCATGCCCGTGACGCAGATGCCCGGACACGTAATATTACCACACAGCAATATCCCATAGACATACCTTCCTCTGACCAAGATCCCAAGGCGTCCCGGGCCATAACTTCTTCACGATGTTAGGGATCAAAGCAGAATATAAAAGGACAATGTGGATTTGTACAGGATGTCGCGTATATTGCTCTGAACGATAAAGTCTGCTAAAGTTTATCACTAGCGGAGATCCGTTTTCAGGCCCGGACACGTAATTTGATAATCATTGTTATTCATGGCTGCTTTCATGAACGTAATTCAATTAAGTGGTGCACGAACCATACCGCGAGCGTTGATGCAGTTTACTTCCAATTGCAGTGTATCATGAAAACCTGAACGTTTTAGGACATTATTGTGCAATAATTTGAAGACACTTTTTCTTACTGCAGACATGCATCTCCTCTTGAAGCACACTTACCAACCCCGAAATGAAAATCGTGGGTGTCGATTAATTAATGGATAAGCATTATGGTTAATTGTCCGTAGTTTTAATGCATTCAATTAACGTGCCACTCGGTATTATGATATTGCCTGTATGCACAAAGTTAAGAGATATCCAGTGACATGCTGCTTCGTATCCCAATATACCACTTTTGTTTCCCATATTTCTTTCGAAATCAACACCAAGGAAACAGACAAGAATGAATAGGTAACTAGTGAGCGCTTTTTCGATTTATGAAAATGTAAAGTTCTTTAAGTGTAATATGTAGATTGGCTAATTGTTATATTTTCGCCAGTAAATCAAAATTTGTTTATGGATAATAGACATAACGATTGTATAATTTAGGTTATAGATTGTAATTTCATGGCCATGTTTTGAACGATTCTAAGCAAATCAATCGGACATTGGTTTTCCGGTATTTCCAGTATTTTTTTTGTGGTTGTTGTGAATGCCTTGTTAATCTGAATGATGGACAGCTATTGATACCAATATTACGTGGATAATAGCAACCTGTATATATATTGTTAACAAGCGGGGTTATTGGCAATTTTCCTTTCACAAATAGAAGACTAATTATCGTAAAAGTGTATCATGGTTGATCGATTATGTAACCGCTGGACTAAATGAGCTTAGAAGCGATGAAATGATATGAACCAAGTTTTATGTTTCCTCTCCCATTTGGCTGATTACTCTAATCAGACTTTGTTTTATAATCCATTCTGTCGTTACTTCATGTCACAATGACCTGAAATTCAGTACGTCGCATTCCATGAGATATATAAAGGACGACATCATCAATCCATTTTAGCACGAGAAGTGATTCATAAAAATTTTCGAAAGTGATTAGTTGTAATTGTGCATACGCAATGTGTATGTCTTTGTGATCCATGTATCTTCATTTTTAGGTAGCAACGGAAAAGTCGTCGGATGACTTAAGGCGGTTACACACCGAAGCCGCGCGACCGTTTTACGGAACCGTTTTGTGCTGTCCGTTTTTTAACGCCGCGCAAACTATGATAGAACTCAGCTTTCCAAAGGGGAGTGTGCACATAGGTTCCGTTGTAGCGCTCCGCTTTTTAAAAAATAGAACAGTGTTCTAATTTTTACGCCTTACGTCCGAAACGCCAGCGCATTATATGAATAAAAAATGCATTTAGAGGTTAAAATATCGCTATATATGTTCATCAATTATCTACATATATGCAGAGATCACTGCCTGGTATGTCTGCCAGATCACGGGCTGTTTATTGTGATATATGTGGACTGCAACTGCATGTACAATATCATGCAGAGGCAATGGTCCAGTTACTTAAGAGTCTTCATGACAATAATTGTTGCTCCTTTTGATATGTCATGCATAACCAAAGTTGTGTTTGGGGTTTCCCATAGCTATTGCTGAATCCCATATGTAATTTGCTAATAATTGCATTATTTCTCTGGAATACAATATGACTACCAAAAGTGGTCACTCTGACATCTTGGATCTTATTCGTGTGACAAAACAATGCTTTTTCACAAATGAAGGCTACCTTGACGCCTCATTTTATTGTACGTGGAAATCCACACGAATGCCTTTCTATTTCATACATCATAATGAGAAAAACGACAACACATAGGCTCTCCTTCACGGTTGCATATAGGCCTATATATATTTTGTGGTAAACAATATCAAACAATGTAAAAATCACTTTAAACTTCGTCAAATTGCTCTTTTGAAATGTCAAAATGGTTCTGTATTTGTCAGGGTATTCTTCCAGTTTCCGCACTAGCCTATATTCACCAAGGTGGTTTAGTGGATGGATACAAAGGACTTATCAGTATGCACAGAGCCCAAAATTGGTGTCTTCTTGTAACTCTATTGGCATTCTCATCATCCTTTTGTTATTAGAAAATACTTGAAATAGCCTATGACCGCGTGCTAAAATTGCAGGCGGAGGACGTACATATTTCTTTACGGACATGAGTCAAGTTCTAAAAACAAACGTCAGTACTCGGTGTGTACAGAAAAAACGGTACCGCTCCTAAATTGACACGGCCGTCAAGAAACGTTGACATCGCCGTAAACGGTCGCGCGGCTTCGGTGTGTAACCGCCTTTAGTGGCATTACATTGTGCCCGTTCACCGTTCGTCCATCATCACTGCCACCTGTCCGTCCACATATGTATCTTCTTTGTATCTAAAAAAATACAGTCAAACTTTGACAGAACTTCGCACAATAAAGGAACTTCGAGAGATTCAAGAGATTTGATTTTTAAAACTTTCTTGATTATTTTGGTATAAAAGTATGAATGCACACCAACAAACAGTCTAAAGGCGGTTACACACCGAAGCCGCTCGACCGTTTTACGGAACCGTTTTGTGCTGTCAGTTTTTTAACGCCGCGCAAACTATGATAGAACTCAGCTTTCCAAAGGGGAGTGTGTACACAGGTTCCGTTCTAGCGCTCCGCTTTTTTAAAAATAGAACAGTGTTCTAATTTTTACGCCTTACGTCCGAAACGCCAGCGCATTATATGAATCAAAAATGCATTTAGAGGTTAAAATATCGCTATATGTTCATAAATTATCTACATATATGCAGAGATCACTGCCTGGTATGTCTTGAAAGATCACGGGTTGTTTTTTGTGATATATGTGGACTGCAACTGCATGTACAATCTCATGCAAAGGCAATGGCTAATTTACTTAAGAGTCTTCATAACAATAATTGTTGCTCTTTTTGATATGTCATGCATAAACAAAGTTGTGTTTAGGGTTTCCCATAGCTATTGCTGAATCCTATATATAATTTGCTAACAATTGCATTATTTTTCTGGAATACAATATGACTACTAAAAGCGGTCATTCAGCCATCTTGGATCTTATAGCGTGGCAAAAACAAAGCTTTTCACAAATGAAGGCTACCTTGACGCCTCATTTTATTTACATGAAAATCCACACCAAAAGCTTTCTATTTCATACATCATAATGAGAAAGACGACAACACATAGGCCATCCTTCACGGTTGCAAATAGGCCTATATATATTTTGCGGTAAACAATAACAAACATTGTAAAAATCACATTACACTTCGTCAAACTGCTCTTTTGAAATGCCAGAATAGTTCTGTATTTGTCTGGGTATTCTTCCAGTTCCCGCACCAGCCTATATTCACCAAGGTGGTTTAGTGGATAGATACAAAGGACTCATCAGGATGCACAGACCCCAAAATTGGTGTCTTCTTGTAACTCTATTGTAACTCTATGTTACGGACATGACTTAAGTGCTAAAAACAAACGTCAGTACTCGGTATGTACAGAAAAAACGGTACCGTTCCTAAACTCACACGTCCTTCAAGAAACGTTGACGTCGCCGTAAACGGTCGCGCGGCTTCGGTGTGTAACCGCCTTAATTCACAATCCGATAACGTATCCATGGCCACATTTAACAAAATCACTGGAAATGGTTAAATCTGAGTGATATTATCAGTGAAAGCCATGTGAACATCACATACACCCAGACAGTTTAGTGTCAGGTGGGTTCAAGAATTGTGAGCATCTCCTGTCTCACATATCCTGGTATAAATTTCCAAAATAACGATAGATAAATTTAGATAATATATGATAGTTAAAAAATTCCAAATCTTTATTGGAATATCTACATGCTCACACACTTTCAAAAGTAACGTCTATCAAAACATTTGATTTCTCCACTTTGTACTCAACTATACCTCATTCTGAACTGAAGTCTCAGCTTAAAAAACTAATCAATAATTCATGTTTCTCTAAAAAGGGACAACGTCGGTACCACTATATTGTAGTTAAATATAATACCGCTTATTTTGTTAAAGGCGACTCTGATGCCCCATACAAATATACTGAAATAGATGTGGTAAATATGGTTAATTTTCTGATTGATAATATTTTTGTGGAATTCGGTGGTCGAATATTTCAACAAACTATTGGTATTCCCATGGGTACAAACTGTGCACCATTTTTGGCAAACCTGTTTTTATACTCATATGAATTAGATTTTATCCAACATTTACAAGGAGGAGGTTCTAAGAAACTAACATGTAATTTTATTTTCACTTTCCGATACATAGAAGATGTATTGTCGCTAAATAATCCCAAGTTTGGTGATTATTTGGATGTCATATATACTAAGGAACTTGAAATTAAAGATACTACAGACTCCGCTAATTTTTCCAACTATCTAGACCTGAGGTTGGAGATTGATAATGATTCTAACCTGTCAACTAGATTATATGACAAACGTGATGATTTCAATTTTTCCATAGTCAATTTCCCTTTTCTAAGCAGCAACATTCCTATGTCACCGGCATATGGTGTGTTTGTTTCTCAACTTATACGCTATTCCAGAGCTAGTTGCAAATATGAGGACTTTGTCTATCGAAGTGCCCAGCTAGTCTCTAAACTGCTGCGACAAGGATATGTTTTACCAAGACTTATAGCTGCGTTTAAGATATTCTATGGACGTCATCATGATCTGGTTGATAAATACAGCAAATCCATGTCTGCCATGCAACTAGATCTATTTTCATGTTAATTTTGGGGAATTCATGACGGGTGCCACTAGTGGGGCAGGAAATGCTCACTCATTCCGGAACACCTGATTTCACCTCCTAATGGCCATTTTTGGGGGTTCATGAGTTTCCCTTTTTGTTTTCTCTCACTTCGTATGCCTGATATGACTTTCTGTCCCCGGACTATGAGATTGGATAACGGACCCTGTTTTGTTTGCTCGGAATACTTAATACTGGGTATTGATTCCACGTCTATAGTGACATATATTGCATGGGGGCGTAGCATTGTAATATTAAATAAACATTATTGCACCAGTCATTCCGAATCATGTACTAATAGTTTGAACGAAAGGTTGTAGTATCACAAGAGACCTACTGTAGTTATACTGAATTTCATAAAAAATATCTCATTAACCACGTATGGATGTAAGTATCAATCTATTACCAAGGATCATCTATAATAGGATGTCCAACTCTGCTCAATGTGTACGTAAACAAGGGCCCATGGGGCGCCGTACTCACCGAAGATGGGTACATATGGGTACATTATGACGGGCTCCAGTATGTATTATTGTACCCATTATGACGTGATGCAGCCTATCATAATGTACCCCTATGCAAGCTTACAGAAATACAAATTACAAAATAGGACCACGTTTCCTGTAGCATACCAGTTTGGGATAATAGAAAAGTATATACTTTACAACATTTTGTCAGTACGTATGTTTTATCGCAGTTGCAACTGTTTTTCACTAATTGGTATATTTATATTAATCACATAATCCACCAATTTTCGGTATGTTTAGAATAATGGAAAAGAATATACGTTATAACATTTTGTCATACGTATGTTTTATCGCAGTTGCAACTATTTTTCACTAACTGGTAACTATTTATATTCATCACATAATCCACAAATTTCCGGTATACTTCTTTTTTTGGGACACACTCTATCTCGTCAGCATACATCCACAGTCACTCAATTCAAAGTTATATTTGAAAGATCTTTATTTGTTAAGCACACATACATTGGGATACGTGGTATAATATATACAAGTACTGCTAATTAAGCTATAAATACTTAAATATGCACCTGACAATACTCTACTGAGTTACAACACAATTATACAATTGTATACACAAATATACTGTACATTTCTGCTGAAAAGTATTTTGTACATGTTGAAGTCTCAAGACATGTAATACTCTGGAAAATGTACTACAACTACTGCACGAATCTCATGTTAGAACAGAGGACCATGAAATGTGGTCAAAATCCCACAGATTGTCCAAATCTGGTTGATGCAAGAAGCCACACTGAGTGGAAGAACACCATCAAAAATATGATATTCTTTGATCCTTCTGATTGCCCGTTCAACGTAGATACGAAGTCTTGCGATTTCATGTGTCAGCTGCACTTCCTCTCAGAAAACTTTCCTTTCTGGCCTAAGAAGGGTGGAATCACAAGACGCGATTTCTTTCTTGACGAAAGATCCTGAATAAGAAATCCTTTGTCCGCCATGACGTCGTCGATGGGTTCTAGTAAATCCACGATTCCAGATCTTGATGTTATTTCTTTGTCAGAAATGCAGCCAGAATACAAAGAACTGATGAAAGTAACCATTTCACAAGGTGATATGCCTATCAGGCCTTTAAATGTGGTGTGACGTTTATAATTGGAGAATCCGAGTTTAAGACGTTGGAACTCGGCGTCAGCACCTTTAACTCTGTGCAGTCCAATATAACCCTAGTTTTGGGGTATGTGGACCTGAAACACTCTGGCATGTTTGTGTTTATGACAGGAGGACTATAAAATAATATAATATAACTATAATAGGCAATATTACTAAGGATCCTAACATGAAATACATATAATTCGTCCATGTAATAAGAATCCTGCTCACAGATTATTGTGATATTCCAAATCTCACTGTCAAGTCCTGCTCATTGAATCCCTGTTTGATTCTGCATAGAAACATGAAAAACTGGTCGATCAAAGGCAAGGATTCCTGGAAAACACTACCGGCAGTGTTCATGCGCTGGAAATGTCTCTAGATCTGACTCCATATGATCATATTTTGGGCAGTTGGTTGCAGTGCCACAAATACTCCTTTGATCGTTTTATAATCCTTGAATCCAGTGTAGAAATTTATCATATCAGGATCCGAAAAAGATCTTGCCCGCCTCTTTGTTCAATAAACTCAGCAATGTTATCTCAGCTGACCTGCAATATTCGTGACTGACAAGTTACCTACACAATATTTCAGTCAATGAAATGCATGGTGTTGTTAATAACTTGTTATTGTACTCTAGATCCAAATTTCATCCTTTCAATCATCAAATTATATTATATTCTGATATTAACAATAACATAGTACGCGTACATTATCGCTTTGTAACCGGAAAATATAACATGGCATTGCTGTGACGGAAACGTCTTTCCGTAATCTGAAACGGCCAGCAGCGGTTTCTAATCGAGTACAAAGATCGAGGTGGGAAACGTAATACTAAATAAAATCACATGCGCGTATTTGATCGATCGATATATGCAAATGAGCCGTGGCGCTACTTAGCCAAGCAGACTGCAACAACAACGGAAAGTTGTTGAAATGGAAAATAAACCGGGTTTGTTGATCATTTTCATTAAAGATTGGAAGAAACCAACACGTTAGGATGCCATGTTATAATCGGGATAAAACTGTGTTTGGTTCGATGTCTGTGACTAACAAAAATCCCTCGGGATCCCCGTTGTGATCACTCGGGATCTCCGTTGAGCCAAACACAGTTTTATCCCTCAAACAGCAGCCACCGTATCTCGCCTAAATATTCGGCACGCTTCAAATACTTAGAACATGTTCGTTCGGTAGATGCGTTGCTATGCAACATCGTAAACATGCACACGATCTGAGAAACCCGCGCATGCTATTGGCTGACTTCGAAATTTGCATAATTTATGTACATACAAAGTTCTGCTGTGTCATGGTAAACCCGCAGATGCTATTCGCTAACTGCGTAATTTGCATAATTTATGTACATACAAAGTATTGATGTGTCTTCCAGCACTCGATAAATCAATACGGTGGTGAATCAATCTTGACAGGTTGTTAGACAAAAACGAACACATTCATTTGAATAATATGTCTATGATTTGGCCGCAAATTTGTGGTTGTCCGTCGGGCGACTGCTTGTATTTTCTCACTTGCCCTCACCCAATTATCACTTGCCCCGGGAGGTCGGAAGGTCCTTAGTGTGGCGCCCTGCGTTCGCCCATCTCAGAACACGGCTGTCACGTCTATCATCTCCCTCCCTCCGATCTTAGATACATGTTGGCGACTGGCGTTGTGTGCTGAATTTGTCCGACTCGACAATTAAATTTGCAACTACGTCAACATTGATGCACGAAGAAGTTCCAAAGTTGGCATATCGATAGAGGGAGCAGAAAGGGCCAGAACGTGCCCCAAATGGAAAAAATCCGTCCCCATACAACAAAACGTGCCACGTTTGTGACATACATACATCCAAACATACACACACGGTCGATCCCATATACTCACCTTCGGTGAGTAAAAAACGTGATTACGTAAAATGACAAAATCTCATTTGAGCGTGTCAAAACGGTGACAGGTGCTCGAAATTGAGTTTTTCATACGGCTTATCACTTCGCTCGAAGTGAGAACATACAGGATCGGACCCTGGGATTTAGTTATCTGGGAGGGTGATCTGGGAGGGTACGCGTGTGGGGTGGAGCCCCATTGTCATCCACAGTGTGTCTTTCTTCCCGCTCGCGAAAATATTTTTGATGTGGTCCAAGCACGTGCATGTCTGTATGCGTGTTTTTGAGCACATCCACGTCGATAATTTGAAAAGTTTCCATTCCATCCCTTCAAAAATTCAGGATTGAGAAGCAATATCCCGTTTCCAAGGAAATCGGATGAAAACTGTCAGTACGAGAACCATTTTGATATCATTGCAATACTCAACTTTCACTAAATTTGGAGGTGAATGTTCTGTCTCATAACTCTGAAATAAATCTACCTTTCACCTGAAAAATACCACATCAGACCTTGCTGTCTATTATGTGGGGTTTTTTTTAATGAGGGGCCAATTTTACTGTCACCATGAGTGGGTCGGTTCTACATGCCTTTTCGGTGGCAGTAGAATGGCGTTTCAGGATTTTGAACGGTTGTCATGGCAACAAAAATCAAGTGATTTCCATGGAAACTAAATATTTTCAGGCCGAGAGTAGGGAGTTCAAGTCACGTGACGTAATTACGTGAAAATACCGATTTTGTTTTTTGTCAAGCAAACACACTGTGTTCAAACTGTAATTACTTCAGTATTTATCAACATATTCAAATAATAAAATTATCGTTGAAATCAGTATTGTTTTCTCTTTCTTCTGGTGTTTAATTTGTGTGAATAGCTCAAACTGTTACTGTGCAAGGAATGTGTGAACTTCAAAGTACGGGGTCGAAGTCGTGACGTTTTGCGCTCGCTGGAATTGGGCACGTTTTTTGCGGCCGCTGGTGTTTACACACATTGTATCGATCGTTTTCTCGACGGGAAAAACTGTCAGAAATCACTAAAAAGAGACATGATCAGACTCGGAAACACCTCGAGAATATTCGGGAATTTCCGCGATATCTCTATGACAACCACGAGCGACGCTATCTTGGAAAATGGCTGAAAATCTGCAAAATAACACCCAAAAAGGTAAGAAATCAAACTTGCGGAACACCAGTAGGAAAGTATAAATGCTAGTCATCATAATGGTACAGTTATTTAGCTAGTAGAGCCAAATTCACCACTAGAAAAAAACGAAAACGAAAGTAGTGTAATTTCAGACGCGCGCAAGCTGAGGACGTTTTGTCAAAACGCCATATTATCGCCCACACAGGCCGACTAGGAAAATGCCACTCGGGCTGACGCTTTCAATTTCAAGTGATAGTGTTGTGAATTTGATTCTAATATATCTAGTCTACTGTGACATTTTAGCGAAATTAAAGCTTTGTGGGACTATTTATCTCCGAATCTGGCTAGTGATGATAGTAGTGCTTTGCCTGATCCGACATTGTTGTATTTGTGTGGGGGAATAGTGGGGAAGGGGGGTAAATCTTGCTGGCCTGCGCCTAGGGGGGGAGAGTGCTGCCCAATTTTTTTGTTGTGTTGATTCTTGATTCAGGATTCTGATGCAAATATTGACACGCAAAAAATGTATTGATGATTAATTTGTCTGAAATGATTTTCTTTCTTATCTCACAGGGTCAGAGCCATTACTGACTGTCGGAGGTTTGGTCACAGTCCGAAAAACAGTTGCCACTAATTTGGAATGTGCCGAACAGATAAAAAAACTTCATCTTCAATTCCAGGAATGTGACTCTGAAAGACTTCGAAAAAAAATTCACGATGTTATTTTTGTTGTGGACAAACTAAAAAATCAAAAGAAACATGCTTAGTTACAGCGAAAACTGTCAGCAGTTTTTCACCCACCTGTTTGTACAGCCACATTAAGGAACACTAACGAAAACATAACTCCAGAAACAAAGCAAGCAGTGAAGCGAAACAGGAATGAAGAACAATTTAGTGACATAGATCAGATTTTAGATCTACAGAAGGAGGTTGATATTCTCGAGGCCAAGTACAAAATTTCAAACAATGTGCTACAAGAAATGGAGAAGGACTGCAGAGCATGGCATGAAAAATACGAAAAGCAACGTACACAAAACAAGGAGATTGCTGAAAAGTTGGCTACAATGAAATCAAAGCTGTCACAATATTGCCCAAGAAATGTGAATAAACGAATCAAAAGACTTCAGGACAATGTCAGAGTGCTCCGAGCTGAACTGAAAAATTCGAAGCACAGGATTGTTAACCACCAAGGAATAATCAACAAAAAAGCTGAGGATATCACAAGTCTTCGCAGGGAAAAACTCCATTTGTTGAAACAAAAATCCTACTTGAAAAAGTGTCTCCAGAAAGCAATAACCAAGGAATCAGACTCTGTTGAAAAAAACAATGCATTGATTTTGAGGTATGAAGAGGAAATCAGGCGATGCAAAAAACAAATCCGGGACCTTGAGCAACTGAACAGTTTAATGGAAGGTGATATAGTGCAGACATTTCATGACGGGAAATACACAAATGAAGTTAGACAAACAATCATGACGTTGCTGACCGATTGCAATGTCAGCATGAACAAAGTTAACAGTGTGATCCGTACTGTTCTGCAGAACTTGGTGGGCAAAATACCACAGTCTTTGCCCAGTAAAGGAGTGTTGAGCAGACTTATGGTAGAGGCAAAGATGGTTGCCAACCAACAGCTGGCGAATACTCTTCTCTCGGGAGTTGACCCAACCAGCATGGTCGGCAATTGCCTGCACCAAGACGCAACCTCGAAATTCCATTCACACTATCAAGGGTTTCAAGCAAGTTTGTCATCCGGTAAGTATATTCAGATCATGAATAAGTGGTTTATTATTTTGCAATATGGTCGGTAGCTTGTTTGGTCAATATTTTGTATATTGAGTGGAATATATTCGATACAACTTTTATATCAAAATATATGTTACTAGTTATTTTATTTCACCAGGTGAAACGGTAACCCTTGGACTGTCAGAAATGCCGAGCGGCAAAACAGATGCGTTACTGCAGGTAAACATGGATTAAAATTATATGATAAATGGTACAAGAATTGCAACTTTGGTAATCATCGGTACATAATATGTGTAGTAATAATAAATAGTTTGTATAATAACAACTTTCCTGTAAAATGTATAACAATAAAATATACATGTTTAAATTATCAACAAATTGCACAACAAGACATCTAAACCCAATGATAATCACACTATTATGTGTGAAAGTATATGTATAACAACATCATGTATAATGATCACAGACATTATACACGTAAATTGGAGGTAATAATATCACATGTATGGGGAAATAGTAAACCTCTCTCTCATATTCCTAATATACCTTTCTATCACAGATATCATTTACCAATATCATGTAAATCATCATGTTTATAATATATATCTATATGTACAATACAGGACTTCAAAGACACCATCGATGAAATCGCAGACAGCGTTTCTGGGTCATCTGAAGAGAAGCAACAGCACGCTGCTAAGCTTCTGTCGTCGTTCACAGCCACTATGTCAGACCAGGGACCCACATGCGCAACATTCAACGATGCCCTCACTCAACTTAGAAGTTCCGTTCTACCTACATCAGTTGAAAACTGGAGTAACCTGGATTCTGGTGTTCAGCAAAAGCTTTCTGAAATGTGTAATTTTTTCTGTAAGTTGCATCTTGTTGGAAACATGGCACCCGAGGCGGACAAGTGTCTGAAGCTCTTCGAAAGTGAAGCTGCAGTCGGTCGGAATCCCCATTCGTTCAAATCATCTGAAAGTGGTGCAGCCCGCCTTACCCGAACGAGCTGCAAAGCTTTCACAAAACGTGGCAGTGATAAAGCTGGTGTTGCCAGTGCCTGGGAAGCGTACCTGCGGGAAAAAGGAATCAAAAACAAGTTGGTCACGTATATTGGCAATCGATTGAATATTTTGTTCTACAATGCAGGAGCAGTGTACTACCACCGTGATCATATCACTGACTTCCTGGATCGCTGGCTCGAGCCTAATGAACTGCTACAGTCAGTACATTTTGATGTTGAACAAAAAGTGTATGTGGCTGGTCTGCGTGCTTTAGGCATTATTGACAAGAAAATTACTGGACCCTTTTGGCGACTGTGTGAACGTTTGGAGAAGTGGGCTCAGGATTCAACCCCGTTATTGGAGGAATCATGTCTCTTCTCTGAGGACCTTGAAACACGAGATGAGATATACAAGTCTTTGTATCAAGAATCTGATGATGTGATGTTGAACTGCTACACACAAATGGCCTTGGAACTTGTTCTAAATGGATTACTTATTCTGTTGGAGAGACAAGCCAAAGATCAACTTCCAGGAGGCAAATATTGGACCCCAAATGAAGACCAGAAGTTGAAAGCCACCAATGTTCCCAAACACAACATCATTTCTGAAAGGGATATGGGCTCACTTGACTTATTAATTCGCATGAAACCACATGCATCTACATTGTGCATTGAGGCACACATTATGTGGCTAAATAACAAAACAAGCCAGTGGCTCACAATGCGAAAGGATCAGGATACCATACTCGACCAAGCAAGGAGAAATGCTGTCAGTCTTAAGAAATTATATGCGGATAAGCTACGGTCTTTGAAGATTGCCAAACTGGAAGCCTTGAAAGCAAAACAGAAGAAGAAAGAGGAAAAACAGAAGAAAGCCTATGATCAAAATGTGGACCTAACAAACAAAGTGGCCGACCTCGGAGGTGTGTGGACTTCTGATGATGATATAACACGCAAAATAACAGCGCTCACTCCAAAAGAAGCCATGGAAGCTATCTCAACACAACTCAGATTTCACCGATTTGTTCTCCATTCTGCCGGCCCACGTGAACTTTTCAATAAGAGTAAAGGCGGCAAGGCGTATTCACTCAATGAACTTACCGATAATATACGGGAAGTGCTTCAACTCAACCCAGTATCTTCAACAGCACGCACGAACACAAATGCTCTGCAGATGCGGAGTTTAGATGACATTCGCACACATGTTCAAGACAAAAAAGCAGCACTCACAAAGACACTTGTGGAGTCGAGACGTAAACGAGTCATCAAAAGACAACAGGAGGACATGGACAAGTATGTGAATGAACCAGACCTGTTAGTGGGAAAAACCATCAACCACTTATGTTCTGATCCAGAATCGAACAGCTCCTCTTGGTACAAGGCTACAGTATTGAGAATTGCAGACAAAGCTGTAAAATCACCAAAGCATACTGAATATATTGTTGTGTATGAAGAAGATCCCACTGACGAGTGGTCAATGCCTCTCCTTATTGATTTATCTAAAGGAGACTTGTATTTGCTTGATACCTGAAAATTTCATTTGTTGGTATTTACGTGATTGAAATGATTTTATGTGATATGTACCTGGAAATGTTTCTGTAAATGCGATATGACCATGCACATGTTATCACGATGATCATTTCATATGCTAGTTATTTATTTTATTTATTATTTATTTGTTTGTTTATACACATACATGTGACAGTCATTTGTTATAGCACCCTGTTTTATCATGTTAATTATACCCAGTTGTATTTTGTCAAATTTGCGATTCGTACCCATTACGATTATGTATAAATAGGATGTATGAAGCTTGAGTTGAAAATGCTATACATGTTAGGTGAGGCTGCTTGTACTGTGCTCTCATTGTGTACAACTTTTCAATAACTACAACAACAATTAATTTAATGTGCAACAAATCATATTTAATTCTATCCTGTAAAATACAGTATGGTACCCGTTCCGCATTGTTGCTACCGCTTGTCAGTTTTTGATTTCTCGTGTATGCGTTTGTGTGACGCAGTGTCATTTCAATCCACATTTTTGGCGGCCATCTTGGATTTTGAGACAATATGTTCTATTTTGACACATTGGCACATCAATATTTCATATTTATTATGTATTATCTCTCACAATTACTTCATTATCATTGATTCTAGCAAGTTACATGTGTTTAAGTGCGAACATGTTCCATCATTGAATATACTATTCTGTATGTTATGATCGGTCGGCCATCTTGGATTTTGGCGGCCATTTTGTATTTTTCACACTAACAAAATGATGATATACAGTATTTTACATTAAATAATTAGGTATGGATTGTTGTTTTATCTGAATTATCTTATTGGTAAAAAAATTAGCTGCCTTGTTGTACTTTGAATGACGTCATGTTATCGCGTCAAATTTGGTGTTTTTGGATATGTTTGATTTGTCGGCCATCTTGGATTTTGGCAGCCATTTTGAAATTTTAAATCATGACATTTTTCCCCATATGTTATTACAAATAGTTCCATAAACAATTAGTTGAAAGAATTATGCAAATCGGTTATGTTTGAGGGAAGATATGGTTGTTTTTCTATTATTTATTGCCTATATGTTGAAAAAAATGGTGCCGCTACAACAGTGTTATATATATTGTGTAATATTCCCGTTAATCCACTTGAGGTTCGCACATTCAAATGCTCATAACTCCAGTTGCATTCATCCGATTTTCATGAAATAAAAAGTTTATTGAACCAGAAGACTATATCTATCTGTTTATATACACTAGATAGTTATATTGAAGTAATTAAAAAATGACATGAACTCCCTACCGAGAGGTTATTCCTCCCATTGCTGAAATTTAACGACGATTGGATTGAACGCTTTCGAGTTACAGCCTTCGATTCACACACACAAACATAAAAACAGACACTCACAAATCCCGACCCCAATACCACATCATCGGCAACGCGAACGTTGAATATTGTTGAATAAATGTAGGCCATACCCCCAATCAATGCAATCAGCTATCATTCATTTCAATATATGATTCACAACTCTGCTCATATTCATTACAAATCGATGTCACATTCTGATTTTTTTAGCGCCCGGCAGTGTTTCAACACGCTCAAATCAGATTTACGTCATATTACGGAATCACGCCTTTTTAGGCAGAGTTGGATATCCTATTATAGAGGATCCTTGCTATTACCACAAATACAACTAGATCTTGACGATGCCAATAGCAAACGTAAAATATAATAGTCCAGTTGCCAGACAACGAACCTAGAAATTGTTGAAACAGCAAGGTTTTTTTTATTGATTTGCATTCATATGTGTCTCCTGGAGATTTTGAGCTTTGTTGGCACTGAGCCAACTTTGGGGAAATTTTTTTATTCGCTAATTAGCATAATAACCACTACATATGGATAATTAGCATAACCAAAATATGACTTTTTTTAGTAATAGGCTTAGAATCAAGTGTGATAGCACTTTTCTACACAAGTCTGACCCAAGGAATTAATTTTTGGTGATTTTTTTATGATCCAAGGTCAAGGTCACCGTATAAAATCGAGGTCAAGGTCAGTTTTCACACAAAATTGTCAAAATTCCCGGTTTTGGGGGATATGGACATTTATCCCACCAGTTGATTTTTTGCTTTTTCATGTCTGTGTATAGTTCGCATTGTTGGAATGATAATTGTTACCTGTGATGGTGTTTTGATTACTTATGTGTGATAAACCATTGAGCAATGTTCACTCTGAGCAAAGTCAAACGGAAGTTTCCTACCGAATTTATCTATCGCAGAATTTGAAAAAGTTGGCATTCTTTCCCAATATTAATTTTAGTTCCATCATTGAATTTATCGATTCGCTTGGAGGTATTGCTTGCTTTTGTACAAAATCAATATGTTACAACCGTATGTGTTTTTTGTTCCAAAACTACAACAATACTCCCAACTCTGGTAAATGTAAATATGACCATTTACTGGAATATGATCAGATTTCTGTGATGATGTTTGGGCTGAAATTCATATTTGGGTCAATAGTTAATTTTTGTTATAGAGGTAAGAGATTCGTTAAAAAAGTGTCATTTGACTGCAAGATGAAGTATGCCAAGTTATAATACAATATCGTCAAGCATCTCAAAAATATCTGTGAAAAAAACGATGTAAATGAGTTAGAATAAATATCAGAAAATATCGTTTTGTAAACAAACATGGCTTCAGATTCACAACATTTATCTTCAACTACGCAATAATGACATCAAACAGTGCAACTGCCAGTAATATATAAAGTCAATTCATGACCCATCAAGCATTCACTACATTTTTTAAATAATGAGGTCAACACAGGGTGAACCATTCGACAGAAAATATTCATTTTACATTGGACGTAGCATTGAAACAAATTACCACGATTTTAGCGTTCACGGTAGTAATACAAACAGTACGAATTGACTGCTTCTGTGGACTCATAACTTCATGTCCATTACTGTGATCAGCTACGGCTGTAAAATTGTACAAGAAAACTTACTATCCAACTTATCATCTCCCAGCATGCCGAGATTATTCTACTAGACAAATTCATTATTGTGTTGATGCTCATCCACACTGTTCACCACCGCCTTATCTTTTTTGTGAACACTTTATAACAATCGTCACCTGCAGCAAAAATATGTGGTTCGGCTCAGTTCTGATGGTGACAACCGCAGCTGGTATCCTAGCAGGCCTTGTCCTTTGCTCAGCAGCCGCAACTGATGGCCCTCATCAACAGTGGTGGTCCAGGTGGGCCTCTTCTTATACAATGCCATCTGTCATTTCCCAACCATTTTCCATGTTCCTAACCATATTCTTCGAACGCATTTTGTCAGCTGCCGACTATAGCAGCATATGAAAATGAGCACAGCACCCATGAAGAGACAAGTTGTCATATGTCCGTGGTTGAGAGACTTGTGTCATTGAAGTATCAATCCGTTACCCATATGACACCTGCAAAAAAACTTCTGTCCAACAACAGCTTCTGTTCACTGTCATCATCTAGCAGCTGCAGAGTCTTCAGCTCCTTCAGGAATGAAACCTTGCTTTGGTAAATGGATACTACACAATATCACAACAAGTCGCATGGGAACAAGCAGCTGTTTGCCCAAGTTGGCATATGTGACGTTGGCATCGAGTCCGTTCCTACTTCTTCATCGGAACATCAACTCTGTAGATCACATCACACACGTCCAATAACTAGAAGCAATGACATATCAGTGTAGTCGATGAGAACTCCGACCACCTGACAGAGAGAATCAACGGCTTGAGACACTAGCTTCATCATGCAAGAAGATGTTTGATTTTGGAGAAAGGCGACTCTCATAACTGTTCGACATTACAGGTGAGGACAATGCAACAGAAGCAACATCGGACCAGTTAGGGAGCACGTTTTTGCAGTGCCGTATTGACAACCGATTGATACCTCAACAAATAAAAAAATTGTGATAATATGTATGTCGAGAGAAGGGGAAGCCGCTAAGGATTGTGTCACTAACTCGGCCAGACAAGAACTTGTACCTTCATAGACTCATCTATGCTGCTATGCTAGGCACTTGAAATTGTGTCCTCTAGATGTCAGAATAAAAGGTTATATTTGGGAAATGGAAGATGAGATTTTATCTCATTGTATCAACAGAGGCCCATCTGGACCATATTGCATATGCACAGTGAACTGGTTCGTGATGTTCGCTTTTACGTTGTCCCAAAAAGAGAAGATGGTAGTGAACAGTGAGGATGAGCAATTGATCAAGCAGTGATGGACATGAACTTATGAGTAAACATTATAGTGAGATTCTATCGTTTGTGTGCACCAAATATTGACAAGAATTATAGAAGACTACGAACAGCAACTCTGTAGATCACATCAATGCCACATGTCAAGCCAACGCCACGATGAAGGCTATTTGAATATTGGTCAACGATATATTGCACATCAGTTATTGATGAACCATCTCAAAGTTAATTCAAAAGGCATTCATGTAGCAGTATTACATGAATACAGAAGTGAATCAGTGAAATCTAGTAAAGCAAGAAAATAGCCATATCCCCTTAATCCAGAAGTTTTGACAATTTTGTGTGAAAACTGATCTTGATCTTATGTGGTGACATTGACCATGGATCACGAAAGTTTCACCAGAAATGAATTCCTCGGGTCAGACTTGTGTAGAAAAGTGCTATCACACTTGATTCTAGGCCTATTACTAAAAAAGTTATATTTTGATTATGCTAATTATCCATATCTGGCGGTTAGTATACTAATTAACCCCTTCACTGCGTATAGCCCGAGAAGGTCTCGGGCACTAACGTCAATTCCAGTGTGCGTATAGCCCGAGAAGGTCTCGGGCTCTGAACAATGTGTGATAAGTCAGTGTGGAGTGTGAAGATCGTTATGATGTTTCACATAAGTTTGGCGAACATGCATGGGCACTCTAAGATAACGCAGTGAGCACTATTCGGCCAGTCATCACAAACTTATATGTTCCTCTTTAGATTGATTTCTGCAAAAGAGAAGAGAACTAGCGTGTATTTTGTCTACATGCAAATTTTGATTTATATATATAAATGTATGGATATGCACAGATGCGATTTGCAATATTTATATGCTGTTCATTTTGACAGTTATGGTTGCAACATGCTGCTCAGCAATCGTGAACTATTTAAGTTAGCTCTTGCATAATATATCTGATCAGGTCAATGGAAATGGAGATATAACTTTGTGTCTGATGGGAATAATTTAGTGTCGTGTAAAAAGCATGTTTTGTTTGTTAAAATGTGATCGTTGCCATGGTAACCTGCTACATAGCAAACAAATTTTATTGGCGTTGCTGCTGTATTGGTGAGAATAAAGTTGAGTACCAAATATATATAATTTTCACATTAATATTCCAATTCTTTGTTGAAAAATTCAAAATATCTGAACTATATCATATTTTGCTATTTTTCCTCCGCACAGGCGATTTCACTGAGACCCGCAGTAAAGGGGTTAACGAATAAAAAAATTTCCCCAAAGTTGGCGCAGTGCCAACAAAGCTCAAAATCATCTGGAGACACATATGAATGCATATCAATCAAAAAAACTTGCTGTTTCAACAATTTCTAGGTTCACTGTGGAAGGGATATAACCCGCAACTCGACTATAAAGAGTTTCCAATAGAAACAAAACCGGATCCATCAGCTTATCCAAAGACACACTGTCGTCATCAGGGGCAGAGAGTGTGTGAAATGTAGTTTCTGCATCAACGTGTTTGTTCTGCATATGCTTCTGCAGCAATGTGTATATTATACAATTTGGTTTATGAATATTTAACTAAATATTTAACTAAATGGTTTATGAATATTTAACTAAATGTACCCAGTCAGAATACTTTAGCGGTATGATTTTGAGTCCCGTCGTGTCCTTTGAAATGAAATTAGCACCTACTGTCGCTCACGACTTTCTATATATTATACATTATTACATAGGCACTATTTACTTTCATATGAAGTTTTTGATATGTTAATTTACAGGATGACAGCAACATGAATATGTCATTTTCACTGACAACTAGTATATATTTGTGGCGTCATCTGATGCCAGAAAACAAAAAACTCAAATACTAAAGTATATTCTGTTGTCATTCTTGCTAACTGCCTAAAACTCACACTATTACTTCCAATCTCTCAACACTAGTTCTCAGTGAGTACAAAGCTTTGAATTGTGTTTATTTTTGACAATTTTTCAAGTATGTGTATCTGGGTCGAGAGGGTCCACGAGGACAAGCAAATTCCGAGAATTCCAGGCTCAATCATGTCACTCTGCTTATAGATACAGAATCAGCATTGGACCACCTCATTTTCTTTATGTGCCTGTTTAGCTCAGTGATTCATCAAACTGAACAAATTCGTTTCATTTATTCCGCTATTGATTTTCCTACTTTTTGTATAATATTTTGAGTAGAATATCAAGTTATTTATGTTGTACTAGACACTCTGTTTTAGAGCTGATAGTTCTGTTCTTCATAATTCAACTGACACGACAATCTGTTTACCCAAACACGGAAATACAAAACTCTCATCCCATGCTGACACCCACTTATGTGTTCTGTCATCCTGATTCAGTGATTATGGGAGCAGTACTACGCAGGTTAATTTGTCTGGTTTATAATTAAGTATGCATGTACATATAGTACACCATTTGTATAATGCGCATGACCCAGAGCTGACGTTTGATTGTGCAATTATTATGTGTCATACACAGGCTGCAAACAAGGAGAAAGACAGAATCACTCGTCCAGAATAAAACAGTTCCAATCCATAATTGTACCACCCTGTTAAATCATTTTTCTCTCAAAAATTAGGTAACTTTCAAGGACCGTGTGATATTGAAAAGTAGCCGAAAAGACGCCAAGCTGTTCGATTAGCGATTCATTATCAGAAACACATTTTGAAACACAACCTTTGGGCTAATTAAAATGTTGTCTTTGTTGACTAGTAAAACGTGTACCTCCCTACATCTGAGCCCGTGTTGTTGAATTAGCACAGTGAATACTGAAATAAGTACAATTCTCACCTATCAGGTATATGTACCGGTATATCTAATATACATATAATATTTATACGGGGGAATTACCTTGAATGGACTGGTTCCTCGATAAGACCACATCACTATTCGCCTGCTTAGACAACTCACATTGGGATTGGTCAGTTTTGGGAGTACATACAGCTTGTCCTGAACTGGTGACGCCTCAGAGGGTTAAGGTATGCAGGTATGGCACACAGTCTGAGACTGAATCCATTGACAGATTTTACAAAGATTTTGAAGTGGTCTAACCCGAGTGATACTGAAGTATCAAAGTCAAAGACATTTGGACATCACAGACATCCACTCAGCTGAGTGTGAAAATAGATGAGGTGCCCAAGAACAGTGAGCATCTCCTGCCCCGCTTCTCCTGGTATAAATTTCCAAAATGATGATAGATAAATAGAATAGATAATTGTAATAGTGATATATATATTGCTTGGGGCTGTAGCATCTTATTACAATACATAAATGTGCACCTATACTGATGTATGAATGATACCTAATTTCGGAAGCAATCAGTGGTCCATGTTAGGTACAGCCAGATAGGTTGACTATGATAAACACTATTGCACCATTTCTTCCGAATCACGGAGTAATAGCAGAACCTATATGTGCCTGTATTGTAAGACATATGGTAGTGACATAAAGGATCCACTTAATTTACATTAAATTTCGATAAACATATTCTGAATCAGTGTGTTTTCCAATATAATTATTGCCTTGAATAATTAAATTCAGGAAAGTTCTACCAAGTGCACCCAGTCATAATACTTTGACGATATATTTTTTGCTTCGTGGTACCCTTTGAAATGAGATTAGATATTTCAGTCGCCTACGCCCGTCTGTATAGTATACATTTCATAGGGACTATTTACTGTCAGGTGGAAGTTTTAAGAGACTTGTTGATGTACATGATGAAAGCCAAAGTTAAAGGCAACGTGAATATGTTATTTTCACTGGCAACAAGCACATCTCTGTCGCGTCATATGTCACGATGAAACAAAAATTCAAATAGGAAAGTATATAATCTTGTCTTTCTCGTTTTTTGCTGGTTGCATAAACTTGTACTATTTCTCCCGACATCTTAACTCCTCCAAACATCTCAAGTAGAGTACAAAGTTTAGAATTGTGGTTTTATTTAACTGAAAATAAATGGAGCAAACAAAGAAAAACAAGTACTAGTACACTATTCAACACCATGTTTACAATGAAATTACGATTTCTTATGTCATTATTTGCAGTGATGGATGTCAAATATGTGTAAGTGTTATAATATTAATGTGGCATTGCTTATCTTTTGCGGTATCTACTGTCTATATATTTACTTGTAGAGTTTGAAATAATTGAGGCAAATGACCATTGTAGCCATATATGGACCATCCAATGATCACTGAAAACTGAATGGCTCAGTGAACATAGTGTCGTAGTGAACTTTTGCCAACACAAAGTTCTCATTTGTGGTCTCATCATCGCTGATGCCTTTACGAGGGTGATTTTGAGAATTCCCCGTTCAAAACATTTTCCCATTCATATAGATAGGAAATCAATATCGGACTACATCATTTACTGTGGTCCAGTATTGCACCACAGTAACCGGAATGAACAAATTCGTTGCATTTATTCTGCTAATATTTTGGCTACTTTCAGTATAACATTCTAAGTAGAATATTAAGTAACATACTTCACATAATTGTTTCAGATTCGTGGGTCTTGCAAAAAAAACACAATGCCTAGTGCTCATTATACATCAAACTGGCACGACACGCTGCTCATCCATACACGGAAATACACAAATAACATCCTATGTTAACACCCACTGAAATGTTCTCTCATGATGATTCAATAATTATAGGGGAAATACTATGCAGGTTAATTTGTCTGGCCTATTCATAACCCAGTGTGCTTGGTTCATATAATATGCATTCATATAATATGCACGACCTGGGGCTCCCGTGGTTCGATTGCACAACTGTTATATTGTATGCAGACTGTAAACAAGTCGATCAGCTGAATCACGCGCCCGAAATACAGATCCAACCCATAATTGTGATACCTTGATGACAGTTTTTTGACAGTGACATATTG
The DNA here is from genome assembly GCA_949152475.1 of Terebella lapidaria. Classification (NCBI taxonomy): domain Eukaryota; kingdom Metazoa; phylum Annelida; class Polychaeta; order Terebellida; family Terebellidae; genus Terebella; species Terebella lapidaria. Next base: position 29,898,112 of record OX424565.1, read on the forward strand.
AAACGAACCTTGTCTCACGAAGTGATTTGAGGACAACAAGTGCGAGGTCGGAATCCATTGCTTCATCTGATTCCATTTGCACAAAAAGAGGGTAAGACCATATCGTTTATAGACATCATCTACATTTGTGCTCAAAATGGTTGTTACATGTGTTTTAAATTTGCGAGACAGGTAGAAATTCCTTAATTTCCCAGAATATCGTGTTATGTGTTTGTTGAGTGTATATATGGAAACTTTGATATTTCGTTTATGTAACTCTGCAACATGATTTCCATGGTGAATGAAAGATAGTTTACTTCGTGCTCATGTGCGTGTACCATTAAAATAAGTGATTTTGTCACGTAATGGATAATGAAATAAAAACATCCATAACTCAATGAGATCTTTCAATTGCAAATCCAAACTTTCAGATCAGGCACAATATGCCAACTGCCAACTGTTCTTTTCGGGTATGCCCACCACGTGCTGCTATAATGTCCGCTAGGCGGCGTGGCATGCTCTCTACTAGAGTAGTAAGTTTCTGGATAGGAATTTGGTCCCGTCCCTCAAAGCCTGGTCCAAATCTCGCAAGTTTGCAGGTTGAACATTCCTACGCCTTACAGCACGACACAACTCACCCGAAGGTGCTCTATTGGGTTCCTATCCGGGCTGACGGAGGGTTGGAGCATGACCAGAACTTCACGCAGTTGCAGACATTCTTACACAATGCAAGCTATATGAGCTGGTGCATTTTCTTGTTGGAGTCTGCAATTGTTCTGGAACAACCCCTCGTCACATTGTGATCCAGGATGACTAACGGACTGACAGCACTTGCACAGAGGGCCCCTCATATATGCACCGAACCTCCACCTGCTGCTCCGTTCAACTGAATAGCCTCGGAGTCGACCATCAACGGAGTAGAGCATGAACCTGGATGTTTCGGTGAAGATTTGTGATTCCAGTGAGCCACCGTCAATTTCTGGTACCTTTGTGCCCACTGAGGTCTGTTGTCCCGATGTCTCACACTTCGTCGTAGCTTCCTGACCATCCTCATCGCGCGATACCCACTTTCCTGACCATCCTCCTCGCGCGATACCCACTTTTCAGCTACCGACGATTCACGTTCTGGAAACGTTCTAGAAATCCAGATCAAACGTCTTGCGTGGAGTTCGGCTGCGATCGACCTGGATGACATTGTGCGGTTCTGGCAGGCAATAGTAACTTTTCTGCGGTCACCTCTGTCTGAGGTGATATCAGACCTCACAATTCCGGTTGCTGCACGTCTCCGGAGCACTCTCTACTTGGTGCAGCCCAGCATCACGATATACAAACATAATTTGATTTCTCAAGGCAATACAAGTAGGTCCCGACATCGCGTATTTGACAAATTCGAAGTATCCAAAGATCAGAAACACGAGCAGGATAACAGGCCTTTAATATCCGACCTTTGACGCTCATTTTGACATACCTCATACCCCTTAATTAAACCTAAAAAATGATCAGATACTTTTCTCAAATTTTGCTCAGGAATAGAACAATACTAGAAGAGTGTAACTCCCAACGTTAAAGATGTTCGAACCATTTCAAGGGTGAAAAACGGGTCCGAATATTGAGAAAATGCACTGGATCAAGCATGTAACAACCACTTTGAGCATGAGTGTATATCACATGAACGAAGCATTAAATTATGTGATGATTTATGTGGGCAGTAGCTAATTGGTTTCCAGTCCAATGTAGTATATGTAGTTTGTGATTGAATTATGGTCGAGGCATGTGTATTTTGTAAGGAGAAATAACCAATTGACGGTTTCACCTTCCTGTATTGAGAAGGAGATGCAAAGCCTTATTTTCAGTAAATTGTGCTCGAATCAACCTTTCTCGGGGGGGGGGGGGGGGGGTCGTGTAAATAAGAACAGTGATAAGGAACTAATAACATTTACTGAGCTCAAATTTCTAACTTGCAGTGTTTTTCATCATGCTGTTTGTCTCATGTTCTGTGAAGTTTCAGATTTTTAAACATCAGCGATTATTCATGTTCAGGTAAGAAATATTCGGAAACATTAGTACAAACTAATTTCCAAATAGAAAACTCCTGACATTTAGTAAGAGTTCGGCCTTGACACTGTCAAGCCATGACTGGTGATGAATAATATACTGATCTAATCTAGAATAACGCCATTTTTGTGGTCACCAGTGTCTAATATGACGCCAGTGTGTGTTTGAATAAACTATTTGGTCGGGCTTTGTTTCTATTGCAAAATGTTGTATTTTACGTTTGTTATTGTCATCATCAAAATCTACTGTATTTGTGGTAATAGATTGATACCTACATTGACTACCATGCTGTATTAATTTTTTGAATATCACCTATGTACCAATTCTAATGTCAATGTTTCCAATTGCAATTTCATGTCTGGTATAACATAGTGAAACGACTGATGAAGGTCTTCAAACAAACACTGTGAAATAAAACGATTTCCCGCACACAATTATGAAATATTTGTTGACCTGTTCACAGGTGAGGCAGCAAGGTTGATGTGGATGCTGCCAAATTTCATCCTGTGTTCTTCATTGTGACTATTCATGGCAAAAAGCTTGTTTCAAAGAGCCATACCCGTGACGCAGATGCCCGGACACGTAATATCGCCACACCATATCCCGCATCTGACCAAGATCCCAGACAGTCTCCGAGTCATAACTTCTCCAAGTTGTTAGGGATCAGAGCCGTACATAAAAGGAACATGTAAACTTGTACATGATGTCTCATATTGCTCTAAAGGATAGAGTCTATAAAATGTATCACTAGGGAAGGATCATTCACACGCCCTGAATCGTGATTTGCAACAATATGTTATTCACGAGTGTTTTCCATTTCTATTAACATGATTAAGTGATGCATGGACAAGCGGTGAATCTTTGTGTCGTTTACTTGCATTCTATCACGAACAACCTCAACGTGCAATACATTGTGAAAATTATCCTTACTGCAGACATTAATCTTCTCTTGAATCATATTTGTTATCACCAAACTACTGACTGACTTGGTAACCTTTTAGACTTCGAATAGCATGGACAGTTTCCATGAATACTAAGCATGATGAACAATTTCCCATATCTTTGGTACATTCAATTAACGTGCCATTCAGTTACATGGTAATACATGTATGGACAAATTTGAAAGTTATGGAGCGACTTGCCACGGATGAATATGAAAAAGTGATATTTGTTATATACATGTACATTTAACTGATTGAAGTGAACACTGTCTTTGAAGTGTATCACCCTAACGAACACATTAATAGTTTTGAGGAAACAAAACCTTTTTCTCAAAATATTCTGCAATCAGACTGTCACATTAAATCCTAATGTTTGAGAGTAACTTGAACTTATTGCACTCAGGTGCAATAACCTTGAATGAGACAGTCAAAATCGATCATGATGTTTGAGTACATTGTATTAGTCCGTGATGAACGCAGAACATCCACATGTGCAATATCTAATCGTGGTATTTGAAATCGGCCGCTTAATAACTTCGTCGGATTCATGTGACTACAAAGTATTCATAATGTACCGCTATGTGAGTAGGATTTATAACAGCTCAAAACGTGTGTAATTTCGTATAATATCATGAACATTTTTTTACCGGACAATGAACGTCAACTATAAACCGTTCAAGGTGATCAGAACCAAGTCTGCTATCTAATCTCGATATCACGGCAACGTGATTGTCGTGACATCAGAATATTACAGACTCACTTCGAAACAATACCGAGATGAGATAGTTCCTGATAAAGAATCCAGTGTCATTGTCATAAAAATATGACCATCAGGCAAAAATCTGGGTCTCAATATACTGGGAGCTCTCGAGTGTAACCCACTCGTATTTTCGACACCAAGCTTTGATGTTTCTTTTATGATACTCCGCCTTTCATTTATGATAAACATTAATCTGCGTCACGTTTCGAGAATATTTTCTCAGAATGTTGTCATGAATTCGTGGTATGGGCTTATGTAAGAGTTACAGCGATGTGTACAAAATACGTTTATGTTGAACATGTGTTACACAGCTTGATTATCTTCATAAAGGGCACGACCATGTTAACACGTCAATGTCCTGATTCCACATTTTCATATTCTAGATTTCAACCGATGTTCCAACCGATTGTTGGGCAGTTATTCACCCCTAATTTACCATTGTACATATTGATATTCTTTTTTGTTGGGCTCTTGTTTTTTGTCTCAAAAGTTGTATGCAATATTTTCATCAGAAATGCTTTGATCGGAAGCAATCAGGTTGATCGGAAGCAATCAAACATTTCTGAATCGGATTGGTGAATAGTTCATGGCATATCTGCATGGATGTATCTGAACAACGCTTTGGCGACAATCGTACCTTCGCGTCGTACGTCAGTTAGTGTTCATCATCTTCCAGACGGTGCAGTCCTTCCCCATCTGTTGATCACAGCTTGTGTTATATTCAGTTTCCGACATAACGTGATGAAGTGATAGAACGTGATGAAAAATATGTTTTTTACACCAAAACAGACGCATAAACTATCAGTTTGATCCAAAACATTGGGCAACATTAGAACCATTGAATAGATATGTTTTTAGATATAGATATGTATGTCACTCTACATACCAGCTGTTTAATGATTCATTGTTTGTACATCACGTTCTTCACTTGTATGTTTTTGTGCCCTGTCATAAGTCATCAGTGTGTTCTTATTGGATATCCCAAGCGAGGTGTCTATTTTGCAGTTTTTGTGTTATCTCGCGTTTTTCGACTAGTAAAACGTCCGCGGATCGTTTGTTTTTGCTGTAGCCGGTCCTACAGTCTGGAATTCTTTACCCGAACACGTCCGCAGTATTAAAGACTTACCTATCTTTAAAACTAAACCTAAAACATTATTTTTTCACACAGATGCATACATAGGTGTCCATATTCATTGTACACCACCGCTGATTACAATCATTCAATTTGTAATCCAGAGCGCTATATACATTTTGTTATGTAATGCAATGTTTTCAATAACTGATATAGAAATATTTCACAAGAATGAGATATATTCATAGGTCAATAACTTAGTTCGCGAAAAATACGTCTCAAATAGTAGGGATGAAAAAAAAATGGAACATTTTGGAAATGTCTTTGACAACAAATAAATATCAGGGATCATGTCTTTATAGTGAATAGTTTCCTTGTGAAAATCATGTAACCTTCTTTCAGATTGAAGCTGAGGTATAAACCACGCTGCAGAGACGTCGAGTTCGAGTGAGGGCGCCAATTTCACAGAGAATCTCGATCTACGTTAGGTCTTATCCTACCAGCTCCCATGCTATATGCTAAACGTAGTCGACAAAATTAGACTTTGATTCTCTGTGAAAGAGATTGGTAAAATTTGTAATCGTCCAGCTGGTCTGCTTGACAATGCATTCGAATTGATGATTATTTATACACGAAATCTAGAGCAATGCAGGACGGTGTTATTTCGTACTTTTCAAGTAATAGGTTGTAGATCTGTAGCTATGAAGTGATAGGTTGTAGATTTTTAGCTATGTAGTAATAGGTTGTAGAATGTTAGTTTTGTTTCATAGGAATCCAAGCAAAAAACATTGATTTGTGTGGTTTCACGCATATGAGGTTACAGTTTATGCTTCGTTAATCTGAATGATGTGAAGCTACTGATTCCTCACACCAACAGGTACCACTTGCATAATATGATCCTGTATATGTCATTTTTGTTTTCTCTAACTTCGTATGCCTGTTTTGATTCCTGTCCCTGGACTATGAGATTGGATAACGGACCGCGTTTTGTTCGCCCAGAATACTTAATAATGGGTATTGATTTCACGTCTATTCTTGTGTAGACATAGGGGTTATTGGCCATTTCCATTCGCAAATAAAATCATTATCAGCTAAAGTCATTATGGATAGTTGCTTATATTAGCTCTGGACTGGGTGACCATACACACGATGAAACGATATCAACCTGATTTCATTGTACCTTTTCTATGAGGCATATTATCCTAATCAGATTTTGTTTTCAATGAACTTCCCCAAATTACTTTCACCAAATGTACAGTGGAAGTGACTGCTTGTGGGTGGTCCAGATTCAGAAAAAATGTAGTGTTCGGTGAGAATGATGCACAGTTGTGATTGTATCCATGCAAACTCCTGGTTGTTTTGCCAGACAACATAAAAGAAGCATATATAACTGCTATGTCATGTCGACCTGTATGCACCATACAAGTATCAGATTATTTGTCCTATTTCCTGGTGCAATTTTTTGCACTGAACTGATGTTTCCTCAAAGTATTCGTTCCTAGATTATCGTTCTCACAAAATCGATTTCCCAGCAGTTTGGAACTGTTAATGTAAACTACAAAATTTGGAATCTAGTCTGGACCCGGAATCTAATTAGGTCAGAATATTTGGTCCTATTGGTTCCATATGTTGTCTTAGCCCGTGTTGTTGTCTGAGCACAGTCACTACTAGAACAAGTATAATCATGATAATCGTTGAACCTATTCAATATGATGTGAACTATTTATCGTCATTGTCCATATTATAATATTTATAGAGATGAGTGGGCTTGATCGACTGGTGTCTAGATTGGACTAGCTCTGACACAAATGGCCTGCTAATGTAACGTACCTTGTATGGAGATTGGTCACCTGAAATTAAATTTCGGGAAGACCTGAAGTTGCCCTGAACTGGCGAGAGGGTGAAGATTTGCAGTCATGACATAATAAGTTGGCAAAAAGTTTTAAAAAAACTAGTGTTGTACAAGCCTAGACACCAGGTGCAGTATATCATGTTCTATATATTCATGGTGCCTAATTAGCTGGCATTACCTACATGAGCATACTGAAGTGAAGTGGACATTTTGTCAACAGTGTGTTCTCATGTCATGTCTTCCATCATCACCAATTGTGCCTCCATGAGGGTCAAAAGAATCCGGGAGGACCAGCTGAATCCAACAATTACAGGTTTCACGCAATTCCCCTTTCCCATAACTGTAGAATCAACATAAGACGACTTCATTGTCTTCATTTCAGGTGTATCATCTAACTGGACAATTTCGTATTAATCATTCTACTAATGTTTCGTCTATTTTCAGTATAACATTTCCCGTAGAATATCAAGTTACTCAAATTATACATGACATGATTGTTTCAAAATCACGACTGTCAAGAAGACACATATTGCTAATCATTCGACACTGCTTAACTAAACACAGAAATACGAAACTAACATGCCATGTTCTTATGAGAAAATACTATCCAGGACAATTTGTCTGGTTTATTTACGTACATGTACATGGAGCACACAATATGCGGATCTGGATCTGGGGTTCGATTGTGCAACTATTTATATGATGTATGCGTAAGTTACAAACGAGTAGAATGGCTGAATCACTCCTGAATAATACAGATCCAACCCATAATTGTACCACCTTTTCGACAGTTTTTTTTTTGGTTCAAAAGCATCAAGCATATTTTTCTTTGTGCTCATTTATGGCAAAAAAGAGTCCCGGGTCATAACATCTGCATGTTTTCACGGACCAGAGCTGTACATAAAAGGAACATGTAAAGTTGTGCATTATGTTTTCGTATATTGCTCCAAACGATATAATTTATCACTAGCGTAGACCCGTCCACAGGCCCGGACACGTAATTTGATAATCATTGTTTCGCATGAGTGCTTTTCAAGAGAATTAAATCAAATGATGCATGAACCAGACTGCGATTTTATATCGGTGCTAATGACATGGGGTTTGTTTCGGATTTCTAAAATATTTTTCATAGGTTGTTGAGCAGTTGTATACATTTCAAACACTGTCTGCCCTTGATGACGCCAGTGTGTCCTTGGATATTAACATGATTAAGTCGGGCTTTGTTTCTGTTCGAAAATGATGTATTTTAGGTTTTTTATTGGCATCATCAAAATTTGGTTAACAGCGGTAATCATGGTAATAGGTTGATACAATGATACATACATTACATTTGTTATTTGGCATCATCAAAATCTGGTTGTATTGCTGGTATTCGCAACCACATTGTGAACAAAGAAGTTTTTGGTTATTTCAAGACTTCCATTTACAAATAAAAAAACTTATTGCTTTGTTAACCTGAATGATGGGTAGCTATAAATACAACACATTGAATAGTACTAGTACTTTTTCTATACGTTTTCCATTCAAAAGTAAAAATTGAGTCAACATATGTCAACGTAAAATGTCAACATATATGATCACTTACACCAGTTTTAGACTTAGTAAGCTTAGAGGTCATAAAACGATCTGAACACGATTCTGCTCGCCCTCTCCAATTTGGCGGCTTACTTTGATCAGACTTTGTTTTGTAATCCATTCTGTCATTATTCCACACCGCAATAACCTGAATTTCATTGTTATGAATAATTGTAGTTGTGCACTCGGTGTCTTCGCGATCAAATTATTTTCATTTCTTTCTTTTGAGCTGTTTTAATGAGTGTATAGTTATAACTATAATACTGAAGTCAATATCATCCGTGTAGGCCTCATGTTAGTTAATACTTGTTCACGTGTTCACAGGCAATGCAGTTAGGTTGATATTGTGAATGCTGTCAACTTTCATGCTGTGTTCTATTTGTACTTGTATATAGCCAATATCTTCTTTCAAGAAGCCATGACGCATATGATTCCGACGCCTCATGTCACCACAACTTAATATCCTACATCTGACCAAGATCTAGGGAAGATGTAGAGAACTTTTGCACGTTTTTAGGGACCAGAGCTGTACATAAAAGAAACTGTAAACTTGTATATGAGGTCGCCGATATTGCTCTAAACGATAGATAAGAAAATATTATCACTAGCGAAGATTATTTTACACGCCCTGACACATGATTTGATAACCTATGTTGTTCAACAGAGCATTTTAACGTTAATTCATTTAATTGACTACGAGTAATTGACTACGAGTGTTGGTGCAGTTTACTTCTGAAAGTAACACATCATGATCAAACGCAACATTTTGCAACATCATTGTGCCATAATTTGTGGGAAGTTTTCTTACAGCAGATGCATCTCCTCTTAAATAATACTCGTCATCACTGAACTTTTGGTACGAATTTATTTTTTCAAAAAAATGGTGGGTGTCGATTAAGTGGCCATCCCAAGTTCAGAATAGCACAAATAGTTTCCATGAATACTAAACATGATGATTAATTGACCATATTTTTAATACATGCAATTAACGTGCCACTCAGTGATAAGTTACAAAAGTGACAATACTGCCATCAACATAGTGCAATATTCACCATAATCCTCTTGTTGTAACATATTTCCTGAGTAATCAACACCCAGGAAAAGACAATAATGAACATGAAGTAGGGGTATTCGGTACAATTTTAACTGATATATCACCTCTCGACAGAGCCATTGATAGGAAATAAAACATTTTTGCCCTCGAAATATTCTGCAGTCTGACTACGAGATTTATGAATGTGCTGTCTGGTTGAGAACAACTTGAACTTCTTGCACTAAGGTGCACTCACCTTCTATGAGGCCAGGCAAGATCCTATCTGGATTAAGTCGCGTCAGATTTATGTGACCACAAATTATTCGGAATATATTACAAAGTGAGCAGCATTTATCATGCTTATAACATTTCTGAACTTACTGAACAATATAACTGAACGAACGTTTACATAGTGATGGAAAAAGTAACAAACGCCAAGTATGAACTATTTCAGGCGATCAGTCTCGAGTCAGTTATCTGATTTCCATGGCCAGAATCATGTCAGTTTGGTAAGAAATATCACGGCCAGGCATTAAAACATGCACTGCGATGGTATGCTTTCTGATTAAGAACCAATCCAGTGTCATTGTCATGAAAATATGACTATCAGCCGAGATCCAAGTCTCAATATACTGGGAGCTCTGAACCGTAATCATCTGGTATTTTCGACAACCAGCTTCAATGTTTCCTTTATGACACTCCACCTTTCGATTATGATCAACATTGATGTGGGTCACATTTCGAGAGCCTTTTCTGAAGAGGGTGTTATCATGAAGTCGTTGTATGGGCGTATGCCAGATTTACGAGCACGATCATGAAAGACTGACAAGAAACTCACTGACACGTTTATATTAATCGGATGTTGCACGGCCCGATAATCATTATAATAAGAGCCCGAATATGTTAAAGATGGCAGTGTTCTGATATTATGTTTTCATATTTTGGATTCCAAAAACTATAGTGATCGATTGTATAGTAGTTGAATTTTATATCCATCAGGTACGCCAGAGAGACAACTGTCCACAGTAGGTGTCACGGATAACACCATTGTGTATATTGATACCAAAGTTTGTTGGACTTTGTTTTTCTTCCAAAAACTTGTTTGTTGTATTGTTTTCATCAGAATCAAATTCGCTTTTTAATAGAAATCTATCAGGTATATTTCGAAATTGGATTTCCCATGATTTTTCTTCAGTGAATATGAGTAAAGGTCAGGAATCGAGAGTAGCAAAAGTGGTCGCCGTATGAAACAAATGCGTTGGCCAAAATTCTTGCTGTGAGATCGTCAATTAGATGAAGTTTGTGCTATCATGTCAGTTTTTCCGCTGAGCGGCAGGTGGGAAAAGGCACATTTTGCTACGGGGCACCGGAAGTTAAAGTAACTTGTTTGATTGATTGTGTGAGAATACGTATCTAATCAGACCTATTCAATTTATCGTACCTTTGCATCGTAGGCTATCTAAGTGTTGGTCTCAGTCATGTTTGTCTTTGCCACTGAGCAGCCATTCGACTACTGCTGATCACAGCTCTCAGTATATTATCTGTAGTTATCTTCTGCTCACCATTATTACTAGTGGAAGAGGCAAATGCAGAAATGTAGTTGTAACAAAAATGTCACTATGTCCCTGTTCATACCATGTAGCTGTTCAATGATTCATTGGGTATACAACACATTCGTCACTTATGTTTTTGTAGCCTGCCACAAGTCATCAGTGTGTTTTATTTGGTATCCCAGGGGATCTGTTATTTCTGTTACTATTTTGCAGTTTTTGTGTTACTAGTATGTTCCCAACTGAAATACTTCACACAGATGAGATAAAGTATTCATAGGTGAATAAACAATACATCAGGGTTTTAGCAACAACACTTGGTTGTTATCGATTAATTTCACTATGCACTTTTCTTCTGAAAAGGTTTTATTTCAGTTTTTTTATTATCATAATCAAAATCTTGTGGTATCAGTGGTATCTATGAAATATATATTTCATAGTGCGTTATCGTGGCGCCTGAAGAAAGTGTTTGGCGAGGGATATAACTTCATTCTAGAACGCTTTGGACATTTGTTTTCAACTGAGGAGCGTGGTAGGTAGAAGCCACCAGATAAATCACGGGGATCAAGTCTTAATAATGAAAAGTTTCCTCGTCATATTCATTATTTTTTTTTCTTTTGTCAGATCGATGCTGGAATATGGAGGAGGCGTAACTCCCGAAGTGTAACTCGAATGCCGGACTTGTGGGTGGAATTAATTGATATCAGATTGCTAGATCTGCGTGGTCACTTTTCGCGATAGTGGCAAGACATATTGGTAGACTTTGTAATTGATCATTTGGTCGACATAACGATGTTCAATTTGACGTTACTTATACACGAATTTAGGGCAACGAAAAAAGGCTACCCTCGAAAAAATCAAAAAATCATTACCCTCGCCCCCGTACGGGGGGGGAGGGGGGGAGGGTATTGCATTTGGGTCTGTCTGTTTGTTTGTCTGTCTGTCCGCGCGCATAACTCGGAAATAAATGGTCAGATCGATGTGAAATTTATAGAGATGAAGCGGTATATCAGTGGCTCGGTTCCCCTCAAACGTTGTCAAAATCGGATAAAAATGGTTGCCATGGCAACGGAAAATGTGAAAACCACATAATTGGCTCTAACTCCGGTTCTACTTGATATTAATTTTTCCTATTATTTTTATGTTTTGCTTTGGTCAATTCCCGATCGTATGTGCCGCCGATGTACCGCCGATGGTCGTACGACGAAAACTCTCCATTATCGCTCGATTGCCGAAAAATTGGGGGTCACAATTTCGATTTTTTTTGCCAGCGACGTTTCAGTGGAAATGTCTGCACCCTGGGAGCCTTTCCGATCGTTCTGAAATTTATAGGGCTGGAGTGCTATAGAAGTGGCTCGGTTCTGTTCGAATTTCGTCAAAATTGGATAAGAACGGTTGACATGGCAACGGAAAAAAGAAAATCACATAATTGGCTATAACTCCGCTTCTACACTCCCCGCAAACTGTTAAAGCGCTGGATATGCATGTGTGAAAACGGACACGACACATGTGTGAGAGATATGATGCATGTGTGAAAAGATAGTACATATGTGTGAGTAAATCAGGCCCGAACACAATTATATCATTATTGTGTGGTTAAGACGAATTAGCACAGAACCAACAGCCTACAATTATATATGGGAACAATATCGATCGTTTAAAACCAAGCAGCGGAAATGGTATGCACAAATTAATTTAGTGCAGTAAGTCACACATGTTGCGCTTGTTTTGGTTGTAAACTGCTATATATTGCAAAAGTTCGCGGTTCTGGTGGCAAAAGTGTACACAGAAATAACATTGAAAAGCAAATCACACATGTAGCGTCACCATTACGTCTAAAATTTAACGTTATTTGATCATATTAGTGCGAAATGATACAATGCATGTGTGAGGAACATTCGCTATGATATGATGCATGTGTGAGAGGATAGTACACATGTGTGAGAGGATAGTACACATGTGTGATCACATAACACAAGAAAGAAACCAAGAAATTATGGTATGTGTGTGCTAAACCTAATAGCGTAACCTGCAGCCTGTTATTATGATTAGGATACAGATATTTCAGAGGCTCGAGCATGACAGGTACCCAGAGGTGGGTTGAATAGACTGGGAATGTTGCCAATACAGTAATACAGGATTGTTTCCCACAATGGGTCATATAGATAACATGATCACCAAGATTTGCATCCGGCATATGTCCCACTCTGCATCGTAATTTCCAGACAGTAAGCCGAAGCGATCGGCGTAGAATCTACACATACAATTTTAATAGGCTGCGTATGGGCCCTACATGATGTAGGCCTATGTATGTAATGTATGCTATCCATTTACGGCTCACCAGTAGGCCTACTGTTTTGTGTCTGCCATTTTAAAGTGTAAACAAATCATTTGAAATTTATAAATACAAACACCAATAGTAATGCATCGATGAAATGTATTGGAATGATCAGTGAGCACTTACCTATTAGACTGCTACAAATCAGACGGTTACATAGCGAAACGACTGAAAACAGAAATAAGTCATGTAAGTCATACATGATAGCTGCAATATCCGTAAGTACCGACCCAAGCAAGCCATAATGGAGCGTTATGGGATGATTTACTTATTACAGTATTACTGATTTATTTAAATTTTCCCACGGGGAAGCTCTGATTGTTGCTAGTAATAATGAAAATAAGATATGTGTACAAATTTATCATCATTAAAGTGTATAGAGAGCCTTCGGTGCCGTGTGGCTAGTAAATGTGGATTAAATCAAGTGGAACCATATCGAATAAATACGTTTGAACAATTAATGCTATTGCCGCTGTGAAGAGTACGCAAATGGCAGCATACAGAGCCAGTCTTGAATGTGGAGTGTCAAAGACATGATTGTAGTGCATTAATTTGTCCAACCAAATAAGCAGACGAACATAATTTGTGGTAATAGTAAGTACATATATATACACTACATAAATTTACTGCAAAATAATTATCATCTTTATAAAGGAAACTACAATAAAAGCATATAAATAAATTGACCGAGGATCCTGTTGTATTCTAGTAATACACCGACATGTCAGTATATTGAATGATGTACATGTAAGTGTAGAATCACCTACAAAAGTGTGCCAGCAAATCGAGAGATTAGACAAGTTAGGTGACCTGAAAGACCCTAGAGGTGCAGAGACAATGGAGCTGAAACAGCTGACAGTTAAATATTATAGGCCATAAGATAACAAGGGTCAAGGTATATCATTCGTACATACCATCCAATTTTTAGTAGGGTATTTTATAGTTTATGTTATAAAAACACAAAGCGACAAACAGAAGCAGTTGTTCAGTGCCACAAGTTTTGCTCGGACATGTACCACGACCAAGAAGATTTATTTATCATATAAGATGTTTCCATCGGGCTCAACGTACATCAATTCCCCCAAAGCAGTCTTTGTTCTATAAGCGTGATATCCTTTTATCATCATGCAAAATTTAATTTTAACCATCACTTCTGACACTCGGTCCACGCTGTAATCACCTAGGCACAAATAGTGTAATGGTTTTCAAGCATGGTAGCATTTTCAATTGAAACATGCTGAATGCACCTTACGCAGATTTCGTGGCTGCTTTGACGGCGTGTGATGTGGTCGAAAGCCAAACAATATTACCGCATAACTTAGTCGATGAGCCTAGCTGCCAACTACAACCCTAAATAATTTGGGCAAACTCACTCGTAGTGTATTTTCAAATATCACCAAGATCGTTCAGTAGCCTACCTTTTATACATAAAACCCCATATTGTGCAATAACCCTATAATATGTTCACAGCTTACAACCGATAGGACGCCAAAGTACTAGGATATATTTTATGCACGACAGCACCCGCCTCTCAAAGTAATATTCATGTTGGTAATTGATTGGTAAATGAGATGATTATTTTGATGAATGAAATGAATATTCGCGCATAATCATTTAAACAAATTGACCCTAAACTGGTAAGATGATAATTTCTACATAGAACCATCACTATGATGTGTTTGATAGCAACTGAAGGTTACATGTGATATTTTAAAGGTTACAAGCTGGAAATGTTCTCATTCCCGGTTCCCTTTCCGAGTACCCGGGAAAGAACATTTCTTATTCCCGTTTCCCGGGAACAGGAGATCCGGGAATTTATTAAAACATATTCAAAATGTGTATTTGAATGAATGACACTCCTCACACATGCAGCAAAATATCATATCATTTCTCACACATGCATACTATCTCCTCACACATATGTACTGTCTTCTCACACATGTGTATTGACATGGTGATATTATTTTGACCAAAAAACTGCGTGAATAATGCAAATAAACAGCAATTTTCACCATCGGGCCAGTCAATAGTTATTCACGTGTACCATAAATTACGTATTGGGGATTATCAACAGGTTTTCATACGTATTTAACATAAACTGTCATCGTAACACTTGTATGCGTTTTTAGTTCCAATAGAACTGGTCTACATTACTGCAGAGCATATTATAATACATATAATACGACACAACTTCTTACTTTCTGGTTCCAGTGTCCTGTTTTAGGTATACCACTATTTTCTGGCAATGGAACCATGCTGGATGACAATTACTCACACATATGTACTATCTTTTCACACATGCATCATATCTTTCACACATGTGTCGTGTCCGTTTTCACACATGCATATCCAGCGCTTTAACAGTTTGCGGGGAGTGTTCTAATCAATATTAAGTTTTTTTTTATTTTTCTCGGGCCAATTCCTGATCGTATGGCGCACAACCGATAGTTTCAAGACCAAAACTCTCAATTACGATTTAATCACTTGTGAGTGTTCTGAGATTCGAAACCATATTGTGAAGCCGGTTATCAATCTGTTTAAACCGTTCATGAGATGTGCCTTGATAATAGAAACATTACAGTAAATTTTACAGCTCAATATTGAACGACAAGGTCAAGGTCACAGAAGAGGTCAAAATCGAAAGTAGCAATAACTCCGTTTATATTCATGATTAATTTTCCCTAAAATTTTTGCAATTTTCTGTGGTCATTTCTCCATCATTTGCTATATGACCAATAGTCGTATGATCAAAATTCCCCATTATTGCCCAAGGTCGAGAATGTAAGGGTCATCAGCTGAAATTACCAGTTCGTAATATTTCAAGTAGTAATAATTCAGAAACCACTGAAGATAGTCAATAGAATATTTTACGCTGTATAAATATGAGTGAGCCTGTAAATTTTGGAAAGTCAGTGTCAAGGATTCTGGCCGTGGTCGAGAATATGGTCAAAATAGATAAATCGCAGGAACTTTACTTTTATTAATGGTTAATCCTCCCATGATTTTTGTATTTTTCTATGGCCAATTCCTGACCATTTGATATATGACCAATTGTCGAATGACCAAGATCCTCGATTATCGCCCACGTTGAAAGTGCAAAGGTTATCAGCTTCAATTTGAGTGACTAATTTTGAAGGGCGAGGGTCTGCAATCTCTGATTGTCTCTTTTTCTATAATTCAAGTGATAAATTGTATATTCGGAAACAGGGTTAAACGATTCTAAGCAAATCATTTAGATGTTGACTTTTCCGGTTCGGCACATTTATGGTTGTAGTGAATGCTTTGTCAACTCGAATGATAGGGAGCTACTGAATCCATACTCCAGCAGTGATCACTTGGATAACCAGTTAATATATCACTGTGTTATCGAGTAGAGTATTGGGCTTTTTCCATTCACGAATATAAAAAAATGATTGTCGTAAAAGTCACGTTTGATGATCTTTTATAGCAGCTCTGGGCTAAGTGAGCTCAGAAATGATGAAACTATCTGAACCCCATTTTATTGTTCCTATCCAATTTTGCTGATTAATCTGGTCATACTTTGTTTAGTAATCCACTCTGTCGTTACTGCACGCCGCATTGACATGAATGTCATTATGTAGGTAAAATAGACGTATATGTATCACACCATCAACCCCTTTCAACACGAGAAGTGATTCATAATAATTTCAGAAAGTGATTAGATGTAATCGTCAGCACACCCTGGGAGCCTTTGCGGTCAATTCATTTCGCGTTGTCTTCAAATTGCTCTAGTTGATGGGTTGAGAGTTAAATATCAATTCCACCTTATGTACAGTTAAACAACTGCTTTCGGTTTCACACCTACAAAGATTGCTCACACTGTCTATAATGTATGTAACTACAAGTATCTGTTTATGTTTCTCAATACATGACGTCAGTTGCTGGTGACATTTTTTTTCGCAGATATTAGTTACTTTTTCTTCATGCTTTTTATCTAGAAAATACGGAAGCATATTAGTACGGAAGAGGATTAGGGCCACCAAACTAAAAGTTTTTTTTCTATTTATCGACTTACGTAACTCGATATATCGACTTACTCTCTCGATAAATCGAGATATTATGTCGATATATCGAGATATTATGTCGATAAATCGAGATATTATCTCGATATATCGAGATATTATCTCAATAAGTCGACTTATTCATCTCGATAAATCGACTTATTTATCTCGATAAATCGAGTTAATTATCTCGATAAATCGAGTTAATTATCTCAATAAATCGAGTTAGTTATCTCGATAAATCGACTTATGTCTTAAGCATTTAAAGTTCAAGTGAACTGGAAATATGCTTAGAGTCACATTATTTATATTGAACACTATATTGAGTAGGCTTATATGATCGACCATTATGACATTAAATATCGAATAATACAGAACAAACTACCGAAATAAAAACTATACTGAAGTTATTATATCATATCTCTTCAAAAGATGCAACATGTTCATGAATGAAATTGGTATAATTGTTTTTTCTTTTTAATTATTTAGCTAGTAAACATGGAATGATGTATATTCGTAACGTTATCTGGAACGGCTTCTTCAATTGGATAGCTTGGTCTTATTTCAGTGATTAGTGTAATGACTGTTAAACTCCATATAATTTTCAATATGAGTAATCAGTATATATTCTTTATCCTATCGTTTCCAAGGTAACCGATGAAGTGGTATATGGCTTGCCTATATTACGGTCGATTTATATTCATTTTACTTGTACTTTAAATGTCTGAGCCATAAGTCGATTTATCGAGATACGTAAGTCGATTTATGGAGATACGTAAGTCGATTTATCGAGTTACGTAAGTCGATTTATCGAGTTACGTAAGTCGACAAATAGAAAAAAATCCTTTTAGTTTGGTGGCCCTAATCCTCTTTCGTATATTAGGGCCACATGAGTTTTTTTGTTCAATTCAATTTGTCGACTTATCTCGATAAATCGAGATATTTATCTCGATAAATCGAGATATTTATCTCGATAAATCGAGTTAATTATCTCGATAAATCGACTTATTATCTCGATAAATCAAGATATTATCACATCATCAACCCCTTTCAACACCAGAAGTGATTCATAATAATTTCAGAAAGTGATTAGATGTAATTGTCAGCACACCCTGGGAGCCTTTGCGGTCAATTTATTTCGCGTTGTCTTCAAATTGCTCTAATTGATGGGTTGAGAGTTGAATATCAATTCCACCTTATGTACAGTTAAACAACTACTTTCGGTTTCACACCTACGAAGATTGCTCACACTGTCTATAATGTATGTAACTACAAGTATCTGTTTATGTTTCTCAATACATGACGTCAGTTGCTGGTGACATTTTTTTTCGCAGATATTAGTTACTTTTTTTTCATGCTTTTTATCTGGAAAATACGGAAGCGTATTAGGGCCACATGAGTTTTTTTTTCAATTCAATTTGTCGACTTATTATCTCGATAAATCGAGATATCTCGATAAATCGAGATATTTATCTCGATAAATCGAGTTAATTATCTCGATAAATCGAGTTAATTATCTCGATAAATCGACTTATTATCTCGATAAATCGACTTATTATCTCGATGAATCGACTTATTATCTCGATAAATCGACTTATTATCTCGATAAATCGAGTTAGTTATCTCGATAAATTGAGTTATTATCTCGATAAATTGAGTTATTATCTAGATAAATCGAGTTAGTTATCTCTATAAATCGAGTTAATTATCTCAATAAATCGATTTATTATCTCGATAAATCGAGATATCTCGATAAATCGAGTTAGCTATCTCTATAAATCGAGTTAATTATCTCGATAAATCGAATATGTCTTGGGCATTTGAAGTTCAAGTAAAATGGAGATATGTTTCGAGTCACATTATTCATATTAAACACTATGTTGAATAGGCTTATATGATGGACCATTATCACGTTAAATATTGAATAATGCAGACCAAACTACCGAATTAAAAACTATAGTGAGGTTACTATATCACTATCTCTTAGAAAGATGCAACATGTTCATGAATGAAAATGGTATAATTGTTTTGTTTTTTGAAAATTATTTAGCTATTAAACATGGAATGAGGTATATTCGTTAGGTTATGAATATGTACGGCTTCTTCAATTGGATAGTTTGGTATTATTTCAGAGATTAATGTAATGACTGTCCATAGAATTTTTAATATGAGGGATCAGTATATTTGCTTTGTCCTATTGTTGCCAAGGTAACCAATGAAATGGTATGGCTCGCTTATATTATGGTCGATGCATATTCATTTTACTTGTACTTTAAACGTCTGAGTCTTGTAAGTCGATTTATCGAGATACTATCTCGATTTATCGAGATAATTAACTCGATTTATCGAGATAATATCTCGATTTATCAAGATAATATCTCGATATCAGTCAATTTATCGAAATAACTAACTCGATTTATTGATATAATAAGTCGACAAATTGAATTTTGAAAAAACTCATGTGGCCCTAATACGCTTCCGTAGGAAAATCATTTTTTCATGACATTAATTTCACGGCAGTTTGGAATTGTTGAAGCAGCTGCCTTCGAAATCAGTCAATATTTTTTAAAAACTATATTTCATATTAAACATGCTAAACTAACTGAATGAAACATACATCAAATGTAATGAAAATAACCAGTCCTCGGGGAAATTTTGCTCATTTGAACAGGCGGTTCTCGCGTAAATACAGGAACTTTATCCATCACACGCAGATGTAAACAGAGCATAGAAATGTGAGATTGACTGACAATTCCACGCACATCATGGTATATCACTGATTATTTTCTCATAACTACACTATATATGCACACACGAACTGGAAAATGTACTCGATGTGGACTTTTAAGCGCGATTTGGGAATATGTTTACATTCGGGTTTGATGGATACACTTTCGATTTTTTATATACAAAACCGGTACAAAATGGGCACTAAAACGGATGAAAAGACAACTCGGACAGACTGTAATCGTCAAAATCACTGAGCACACCTTTTGTTATGTTGCATTAGATGTGTTCAACCAAAAATTGGTTTTGAAAAAAATATTGCATACATTCGAAGGCAGCAGCTTTAATGGAGAGAACTAGTTGGGGAATTGGAATCTGGTGTGGACCCGGAATCGTTTTGTCCACCAGACGGCACTCCGAAGCACCCCTCTTTGTAAAAACCGATTCTCTGGTCCCCTGAATCAGGGGACAGTGTCAATGCGCGGTAACAAATAGTCCGTATCAATGCGCGTTTTGTAAACACGAGCACGTGATTTCTTGTTTTGCATGGATCGAGCCGCCAGTCACGACTCAGCCATGGATTTTTCAGAGGCAGTAAAGATTGCCACAGATACCGCTACTGGAGTTATTCTATCATAATCTCTTTAAAAATTGTATAGTTTTCGACAATATGTCCTGTCTGTAACAAAATATCACAAACATTCAAACTTATTTCGATTCATAGAGGCATCCATGTTGGAACTATTTTCGGTATCCCAGAATGCAAAGGACGAATTGTGTGAAAAACGGGTGCTGGATCGCCGCCTTTCGTGAAAATGGACCCGGAATCCAATCGGGTTAGAGTGTTTGATCATTTGCAATCTCGTCCGACTGGTTTATTACGTTTGTTTAGCGGACTAGTAAAACACGTATCTCTACATCTGAGCCCATATTATGGTTTCAGCATAGTGAATAATGAATCAAGTAGAATCATTGTCCATGCGATTATGTATATATATTATAACGTTATTGTCCTCATCCGAGGCCACGAGGTTCGCTGAAAAGAATCCGTGAATTGTGTAACATACCATTCTTCCTTGTATTGGCTTTAATTCAAAATAATGATAGTTAAATTGAGATGATAGTGATATATATTGCACGGGTGAGTAGCATTTTAAAACAACACACAATTTTCTCCTGGACTGGAGTATAATTTTTTGATGCTCAAATTTGTGAAGCATACAGTGTTCCATGTTAGGCATACTGGCACAGCGAATGCAAGGCAATATAAATACACTATTTCCTCAGTCATCCCGAACCAGGGAGTAAATGGTTTTTTTTCTGTATAAACTGTATTCAATAAATTCCCAAACAAGCAATAGCTTATGTGAATGGGTCTCAACACAAACAAGTCAATATTTACACACAGCATCAATGGCGGTACCAATGAAATACATATATCTATTCAGTATCTATTCAGTACAGTATGTGTCTTGACACATACTGAGACCGATCATCACTAGATCGGTGATGATCTGGAATTATATATGTTGATTCGAGAGAACGTCCCTTAGAAAAAATCAGTCAGTGGAAGAGCTTCGTCCACCCGGCAAGTAAAAACGGCCGGACCTTTCAACAAACTTGAGAGCTGAGTCTATTATGAATGAATAAGTTTCTAGGGAATTTCGTACATCCCCGCACATCAATATACTCGTATCAACTCGTAAGTACGGAGCCTCTGAGAGGACATGGAAGAAATATTTTTAGCACGTTGTTATTGCGTTCCCTCGCAATATTATTGTGTTCCCTCGCAATAATATTGCGTTCCCTCGCAATAATATCGCGTTCCCTCGCATTCTGGATTGCGTTCCCTTGCGATCTTATTGCGTTCCCTCGCAATCCGGATCACGTTCCCTCGCAATCCAGATCGCGTTCCCTCGCGATATTATTGCGTTCCCTCGCGATCTTATTGCGTTCCCTCGCATTCTGGTTCGCGTTCCCTCGCATTGTGCTGACGCCAATGACTTCTGAGAAGGTTATTCTACAAGATCGCCAGGGAACGCGATCCGGAATGCGAGGGAACGCAATAAGATCGCGAGGGAAAGCGATAATATCGTGAGGGAACGCGATCTGGATTGCGAGGGAACGCAATAAGATCGCAAGGGAACGCAATCCAGAATGCGAGGGAATGCGATAATATCGCGATCTCGATTGCGAGGGAACGCAATAAGATCGCGAGGGAACGCGATCCGGATTGCGAGGGAATGCAATCCGGATTGCGAGGGAACGTGATAATATTGCGAGGGAACGCAATATTACTGCGAGGGAACGCAATAACCATATGTCAAAAAATATTTCTTCCATGTCCTTTCAGCGGCTCCGTACTTAAGCCTTCAAGTGCATGAAACAAAATTGTTCTGGGATCATTATATAAAGGGCAATGCAAGAAGAAGTGTTCAGGATCTTCCTGAAAATGGCAACAACGACATCTCGAGCTGTCAATCACATGTAGGTTATGATGGAGATGGTGGTTCAATGCAGTACAGCCCAGTCTGAGTCGAGTCAAAATAACGTTCAATCTACGTTCACCCCGATATAACAAAATATTGCGTGGAGTATCATTACGAGAAAGTGCTCGTTTAAATCATAAGACGCTGGTCATGTTTATATCCGTCATGGGTAGTAAATTCCATTCGTTAATAGTTGAATGGGAAAAATGACAATTGCAAACGATTTATTCGTGACAGACTACTGCTGAAATTGTGAGACGACCTCAACGAATACGACATTCGATCACCTACCAAACCCGGCAATTTATCTATCAAATACGGTGGGCTAAGTCGTTCACGATCTTATGAAACAGTGTTAATTTATGTCGTCTTCGGCGTTCAGAGAGTGAATTCCAGTAAATGTTTGTCTCGAACCTATGAGACACATGCCTATGTTGTAGGAGATATGAGTTAGTGGCATTAAATGAACTGGAAAAAACATATTTAATAAAGTTATTGCCTGGAATCAAGTTCAGGAATATTTTCCCGAATGTACCCAATCAGTATGAAATGTGGTTCTGTGTGAAATATGATAATTATCTACAGTCGCTTACGCCGGTCTGTATAGTATACATTTCATAGGCACTACTTACTGTCAAATGGGAGTTTTCGCCGACACATTAATGTACAAGATGACAGTCAAGTTGAAGCATAACTTTGTATTTTCACTGACAATAAGCATATCTGTGTCATGTCGCATCTGCCACGATAAAACATGAACTCAAATCGCAAAGTAGATGGTCTTGTCATTTGTGTTCCTTGCTGGTTGCGTCAACTTTCACTCGTTCTCCCAACCTTTGAACACCCACTAGTTCCCAGCAAGTACAAAGTTAATTTATTGTGCTTTTATTCTGATGAATCCGCTTGTCTGTCGGCATGTGTTTTCCCTGTAAATTTGAATACGGAAGAAAAATAGTACACCATTGAACATCGTGTTCATGATCAACCTAGGAATTTATAATACCATTCTTGATTGTTATGGATGTCCGGTATGTTTAAGTGTTTGATATGGGAAGAGAACTGTTTAGTATGAATGTTTCTATTACTGATATGAGTATTTTCACTTCCGGCTAAGAGAAATGCCACTTGGACCAGTCGAAATGCTCATTGTGTGTATATAGTTAGTGGACCTTTTGCCAACGAGTATTCTGATATTTGAATACATCAGCGCTGATGATCCCAATGGTCAGGAGTTCACAAGCTCCAGCTAGCTGAATGCGAGAATTCCAGGGTCCAAGCATTTTTCCCATTTCCATAGATATAGCATCAGCATTGGACCACTTGATTGGGCCATTCAATTTGAGGAACCCATTTATTCTGTTTAGTTTTATTATTGAGAGTTTTTAACTTTTATGACTGAATTTCTAGATCTCGTGAGAAGTATCAAGTTTCTCATGTCATACTTTACATAACTGCTCTCGACTCGTGGTAGTCTTGCGAAGAGTAAAGACATATATTGCTTGGCACCACACTTTGCTCACCCAATCACAGGAAATACAAAACAAGCATCACATATCGACACCCACCTAAATGCTCTCCCATCATGATTGAATAATTATAGAAAAAATACTACGCACGGTTAATTTGTCTAGTGTATTTATATCTCAGTAAGCATGTACATGTAAATGGAGTATATCGGTATACTATTGGTGACCTGGATTGTTGCAATGGAATGGAATGAATGGAATCTGATGCAAATAGGCTTACTCAACGCATTTCGGTCAATCCAGCCTGGAATCTTCTCCAAACATAATACGTTTGCATTTACTTTCAGTGATTCAATTTCCTTCAAGTTGATGAACAACATCTATCTTATCTAGGCAAAAAAGTTATGGGAATATGAGCGTCACAAATATTGAAATACTAGCACAATAGAAAAACTAACAGAATACATATCTTTCGTTTTCAAGGAGTAACTGGAAATGATAATATATGTAAAATAATAAACACAAAATATCACCTGGTAAGTTGAAGTCGATCAATGTCGGATACCTGTTTTTGAACAGGTTCGGTTAATAAATATAAGTTGTTTCATGCATCCAAGTGTGTTCGGTGAGACATTCATGAGTCTGTCGGAATAATGTGACGTTTGCAACAAAATTATCTCTAACAATTACATCATCAACAAAATGTTTGTTGTGTTGTCGCGTATTTCACCAGACAGACACAGAATATCTGTGTTGATGGTTTTGGTCCGGCGTAAGCAGGCTGTATGTTAAGGATTTGGGATATTCTTTCGGATGTTTCAGTTATCCTGCTTACAGGCTATAGAGAGAACACAGGAAGTTTCAGCTATAGTTTCTAACTGTTGTGACAAGGATACGTGTTTTGCGAAAAAATATCTGCGTTTAAGAAATCTAATGGACGTCATAACGGTATTTGACTTGTCAAATCTGTGACAAGTATGCAATAAGACAATATGTGGCTGACAAACTGCGTTAAAGTTAAAATATGATGCAGATTACATGTATTTGGGTTTGGTGAATGTGGGTTCGGACCGTAAATTGCTAGCAGAAATATCGGAATGGACAAACATATTATTTATTCAATGTAAATATTATTACATAGCCATATAACATACCTTTTGTTTCCAAATGAGATACAACACAAATGCACTATTTGTCAAATGGCATTTGTCGAGGACAAATTGTACTTGGTACATTCCCATCAACATCAAAACGCCATTGCCTCTGCCTACACAAGATATTCTATGTGTATATGTTTTAGATTATATATATTTTTTTAGATTATATTTAGATGTATATGTTTTAGTATATAGTTAAAGATCGACTAACGGTATTGAAGGAGATGAAAACTAGATTCAAAATATATTTTGGCGACCGTATGTGTTCATACGGTACTTATACGTGTCCTTTTTGAGTTCATGTCAACAAAAAGACATGTTAGCTATTACTGGTGGACTGGATAAGATGTTGATGTAATTGGGCGGAAATGAGAAAAGAAAAGGAAAAAAGGATTTATGTGGAATGAAGTACTATATAACAAAAAAGTATAATTTATGTATACTTCCATTATATTTCAATGCACAAGACTATCTTTGTTTCATATTATATATCAATCGTTCATGCATACCACTTATTCGTGTTGAGAATTGACCACCGCCGTTAATACTGCATGCAACTATGGGTAGGTTGTAATGTTGTAATCTTTCCCCGCCCCCAATTATATCACTGTGCCAACTAATTCTAGATTGTATGTCCCTCATATAGAGCGATATCGTGTTACATACTCTTACAAACAAATATGTCGATTATTTGCTTGGAATACAATTCATGATACAATTTGGGGAAATCTCGCCGGAAGCAGAATTCCCTCTCACAGGGATCAGTTCCCCTGAATAATCCTCACTACACTAATACCTCCATTACTGAGGTGGAGCTTGTCCATTCGTGAGTTGCCCATTATTCCTGCCAAAATGTGTTTTAGTTGAACTTTCCACAAAGGAACAAGGTTTGAGTTTTCCTTGCTCAATAGTTGCTACTTAATTGTATTGTAATTTGAGTTTGTGACGTAATATATGGGTAATGTAACACCCGTGGCACCATGGATCCAAAAATTGATATAGTATAGTACTTCTACGCCGCACAATAAATGATACCACACCCTACAATGCGAACTGCGAATCAATATAGAGATATCGCGTAATATGTGTCGTGCAATCGAAAGTTACCACCGTGTAAGTTTCCCTATTCTTCCTGAAAAAAGAACAGGATGTTTTTTTATCCTCACGAATATTCCACATCGGTTACATTGATATGTTTTTTTTAAATATCTCGGAAGTCATGTTCCGCAAAATGACAGCACACGTTTTACAGCAGAGGCCGCACCATCTGATCCCTCTTTGTTCGAGGTATAACTGCCTTGTAGACTATCAGGGTGGATGTAGATTCGGTGTCAGTCAATGTAATGTCACCTATCAATATATAACTGTACAATGATGTAAAACAGATGATGAAAAATCATCTCCTTTATTGGGTGTTAAAATCAGTAAGTGTTTACATTAAGTTATCAGTTAGCCTAGTAGTGAGTACTTCTAGTCCGGCTCATGTCGATGACTCATGAGGAGAGGAGAGTTCGTGAGAACAATAAACATGATGCCACAGAAGCACCCTTCATGCCAAATGTATAGCTTTGTAATTTGGCTAACTTGCGAAAACTTTCGACTGCACGACCTGTATTTTTTATGGATTTTTATTCGGGCTTGCAATAGAACTCATGCTACTTAAAGCATTTTCCGTCGGGAATTTTGTGGTCGGATTGATCCAAACAGTCCATACTTCTGTGCGAAAAATCACTACTATGTATCGCAAAACCTTCAAACCCCGCTGGAAACCACTTGTGTTGGTGGTGATAAAGATGTTTATGTCTTCCCGTGGATTGTACTTTCACACATATTGCTGGTTCATTTAGGTTTGGCCAGACTGTGTTTGTACCCAAAATTCATCCACCACAGTTTCACAATTTATTTTATGGTAATCTTGTATTATTTGTAATATGTCGGCATATCAATTTCATGCATTAATAACCATGCTTCAATATTTGCATACATCGAGACGTTTTGTAAGGTGATCATCTGAACGTACGCAACTACAAACGGGAAAATGGTAAGAACAACTAAGCGGAACCATACACCAGGGAGAAGACATTGCTGTCACATTCTGGGGCAATGATATCCCACACTGACTCTGTCCTTGACTGTGCGAGCTCTAATTGCTCGACAGAGTGAATATCACCAGTTCTTTCATAAATCATTCCAAAAGACTATGACATTTCCAGCAATAGACGAGTGTGATCGGTGTATCCTTCTCTTTGATGACAAGTGGCATCAGGGTCTTTGGTCGATTGATGGACGTATCAGGTCGATAACACATCACAAAACAAATGTTTGAATATGCTCAATTATTGATGATGCAAACAAAGCTGTCACTCGTTGGTTTAGCTCTCCACAAGAGGTGCTAATACACCCTCCGTATTGGTCATTCTGGAGTATGTTCCAAGATTTCATTCTTGATACTTACATTCATACTACTGAGCTGGTGTCAGTGGTGGACGTTGAATCTTCTCTGAGAGTACCATAAACTCGCTGGCCGTTTGGCTTGTGCTCCGGTGCCTATGTACTTGTCACACACCTATTTCATGGGTTTGCTGGAAATTTCTAATATCTTTAAATATGTTGTTGAGCAGTTGTGTACTAATCCATCTGGTGTACAGTAAAAACAGATATATTTTACACAATGTCTGCCCCTGACCCCAGTCTGTCTTTTGATGAATGTTCGGTCGGGATCTATTCCTATTCCAAAATATTTTAGGTTTGCTTTTTGTATCTTCCAAATCTGGCTATATTGCTGGTAATGTGTTATTACTTACATTGCCGTTTATTTTTAAATTATATCCTGACGTTTGCATACAAACCACGATTTTTGTCCGGAATTAAATGAGACTTACCCCGGGAAAATTGAGAAAATACAACATATTAGCGGAATACATTCACTGTCTTATATAGTGCATGGTATCCATCACTTAAAAAGCTATTAGTCTCCTGGATGTTTGCACATGTCTGTCACCTCCGCCTTCCAAGCATTGTGTGTGGGATCTAAACAGATATTCTGTTTTTCGAGACATATGGTAGTGCCTCTTTATGGGTGGTAAGTGTGATGAATACCAGCCAGGGTCATATATACTAATGTAAGTATCAATCTATTGCCACCAATACAATCAGATTTTGATGATGTCAATAACAAACGTAAAATACAACATTTTGCAATAGAAACAAAGCCCGACCAAATAGTTTATCCAAAGACACACTGGGGTCATCAGGGGCAG
The DNA here is from genome assembly GCA_949152475.1 of Terebella lapidaria. Classification (NCBI taxonomy): domain Eukaryota; kingdom Metazoa; phylum Annelida; class Polychaeta; order Terebellida; family Terebellidae; genus Terebella; species Terebella lapidaria. The sequence continues at coordinate 29,926,388 of OX424565.1, forward strand.
ACAGTGTGTTAAATGTAGTTGTTTCTACTGTACACCTGATGGAATTAGTATACAACTGCCCAACAACCTATGAAAACAATTTAGAAATCCGAAACTAACCCCATGGAACAGATACATGACAAGTACAAAAGTACCCAATCACAAGCCAGAAGGCTACTGAGTTGATGGTATCCTCGGGGACAGATTTAACGTCCGCCAGCAGTATATGTTCAAAGGAATGAATTTATATTTGTGGGAGTAATACAAAAAATGCATAATGATATGGACACATTGTCAGTAGCATGGGGTTATGATTAAGCTCAACCAACAATTTATATCCAAAATCACCCTAGTTTCGTGACGGGCATATATTCAGCAGCCCTTTTGGCAAGATGGTGGGTTCGTACGTATTAGTACGATTGGCAGCATAATATGTGAGTTGAAACAATCACAGTATTATGTTAAACTCTACATGCTGTTATAATTCGTTAATTCACAAACCACTCAGGAAATATCATTACACCACTGTCATCAGTCCTGCATTTTAGCGTTTATTTTGGAAGTAAACACGAAGTTCGCCATTTTGTTTAAGCATTTACAATACATCAGGACACAAGTTGTACCACATAAACCGATTATAGAATCCTCACCACAGCATTAGTCGTATTTAAAACATATTTCAAATAAGCTGCTTATCCAGGAAACGACTGTCTGAAGATGAAATTGCGTGTCTACACGCATCTGAATAACAAATCATTGAAAAATATCAGGGCATAATTAGATTCCTGAGACATGGTAACTACTTGGTGACATTTTTATGGATGGATTCTGTGTATCATGGGGGTTGTGTACATTTGTTCCTGTCGAAAATATGGCATAAATTTGAAGTGCCACTTCGCTAGTATTGTTCGGAATACCTGACGGTGTCCCTCATAACCCTAATCCATATCCTTGATGATGGACGGGAAGTACTCCCTGTCTTTCTAAATTATTCACTATATCATGTCTATATTATTATTTGTATACTCTGTATGTATGCCAATTGCATTTTATGGGCCTGTTCTGTGGGAAGTCCATGTATGAAACTATCTGGAACGAAGAGAATATTCTGCCGTCATAATGGTTTTTGCACATATCATGCAGACCTAATTCTGTTCTACGAAACTGCTCTTTGCAATTTCGAACATCGGGTATCCGGGTTTCTTCGACAGAAATTCCAAGATTAAGCTTTAGAATTTTAAAACTTAAGATCAGAAATTCTATAACAAATGGATATTACCACATACTCGCCCTTAGCCCGGACACACTGTAAAATATTTGAGCTGGCGAAAATCCAGATAGTCTTCATATAAACAAAAACAAAGCTGAGGTGTATAGACGTGGAATCAATACCCAGTATTAAGTATTCCGAGCAAACAAAACAGGGTCCGTTATCCAATCTCATAGTCCGGGGACAGAAAGTCATATCAGGCATACGAAGTGAGAGAAAACAAAAATGACAGGGAAACTCATGAACCCCCAAAAATGGCCATTAGGAGGTGAAATCAGGTGTTCCGGAAAGAGTGAGCCGGATGTTTCCGGATGTGAGAACCCCATGAAGTTGAGGAAATATGACATCCACCACAGTGCCGTAGAGGAGGATTGTACTTTTATCCTAATCAACACATTATCTTGAGTAATATCTGGAATTTCGAAGCAAGGAATAATTCGTGATCATGCGTTGAGCTTAGTGAAATAATTCAATTAATTTGAATGGTGAAATTAAATGGCTGTCCATGCATTCTTTATATCATTTGCGAGCCTATGAATAAAGACTCGTCATTTTCACCCACTCCAATCCTAGTGAATAACATCGCGATAATGAAGAAGACATGACGTGTGGACTGAGGCAGATAATTATGATTAATTTCCTTTCAACCATTTCAGTGTGATTACTGACGAAGTTGTCTGATGATTAAGTGGTCTTGAAGTCTTTGAATAAAACATAAAGTGGTCACTAACTGCCTTTATTATTCACGTAAATAAGATTGATGAATTTTGTTGATTGTTTTGCAAGTTCCGTGTTTTTCGTCGAAATTTTCATACTATGGTGCATTCTATGTTGAACGTGAACTGTAATGTGGTGCCCACGTGAAAATGGATAAATTGGTCATTATTTGGTTGTGTTGTGAGTATACATGAAGTCCCAATTGATGCATGTAAATATCATCCTATCAGGCCTTACCATCAACACAACCAGATTTTGATGATGACAATAGCTAACCTAAATTACAACATTTCGATACAAAAATATGCATTGACGTACATCTATTCCGAGAGGTTCGTTTTGGGTTTTAAATTCTTAGGTTCTTGGGCAATTCAAAGTAATTCCATCAAATGTACAATCGAAACAACTACATTTCACACACTCTCTGGCACCGATGCCACTACTGTGTCTTTGGATTAACTATTTGGTCGGGCTTTGTTTCTATTCCAAGATGTTGTATTTTCCGTTTGCGAGTGACATCACGAAGATATAGTTGTATTGGCGGTGATAAGTTGGTACTTAAATTTAATTCATTTGTATTCATGTTTCTACTGAGAAGTTACCATGTGCTATTTGATAATATCTCGTACGATATTCCACATACTAAAAACTTTTGACAATACATTTGCACATAGTCAATACATAGAGCAGATAATCAATACGAATGTACATATGAATCGATTAACTGATCTTAAAGTGATATTGGCAGTAAGTTATGGATTTTTCCATATCTTTCTGATCGAACGAAGAAAACATAACAGTTATATATCTGCACTTGTATGCCCAAACAGACGCTCCTATCTAGTAGATTTCGTTGCGAGTTTCTGGTGGAGATATTTTGAGTTTGTTTACATTACCGCCATTCTCGGTGCTCTGTATACCGTGACGCAGTGTGATTCCAGCTTACTCGTATATGTTCGAGCCAATCGAGCGTGAACTAGGTTAAGTCAGAGGTAACTCTTGAGTGGCGCACAAAACAAAAAAAAAGCGGCTGCTAGTACTGTCATATGCTTGATTTATCCATTCGATCAAGCAAAGTTTGTTTTGTAACCTATTTTTCTGAGACCACAGGCATATATGTAATTGATTTGGAAAAAATAGTTTTCCTGCCAACATCACTTTAATTAATCTCATTTTCGATCATGGTGTCTGACTCATACATAGTCATAATGGTCCCTATATCATGTGTATATTCGAATATTCGAGAATGCATTATGATACAACAGGACTCACAAATCACAACGTTCCAGTTTCTGAAAACTATGCCTCATGATACTTGTGCGTTATAGCCAACTATACGTTTTACTGTAGTTTGGTCCCCCACGATCACGGGGGAGAACATCGCCCATGCGTGGGCCGATTGTTTCCGGTTACCACCTCGATGACATTGCTCATAGATTATTTCACAAAAACACTATTATTGAGCAAATAATAGTAGCAAATATTGATCAAAGGAAAATATTCCTTTGTGGAAGTGCAAATAAACGCATCAGTTAGCTCATCCCATGGGCGGTGGGCAGATAGGGAGAAGGCATCTACTTCCGGTGAGAGTTATTACAAAGATTTGTGCCGTGTTGAAAAGGTTTGTACCCTGTTATAAAGGTTTGTGCAGTGTTAAAAAGGTTTGTGCTGTGTTATAAAGGTTTATGCCTTGCTATAAAGGTTTGAACCTTGTTAAAAAGGTTTGTGCCCTGTTATAAAGGTTCGTGCCGTGTTAAAAAGGATTGTGCCCTGTTTTAAAGGTTTGCGCCCTGCTATGAAGGTTTGTGCCGTGCTGTAAAGGTTTGCGCCCTGCTAAAAAGGTTTGCGCCCTGCTATAAAGGTTTATGCCCTGCTATAAAGGTTTGTGCCGTGTTATAAAGGTTTGTGTCATGCTAAAAAGGTTTGTGCCGTGCTAAAAAGATTTGCGCCATGTTAAAATGGTTTGTGCCGTGTTATAAAGGTTATATGCCCTGTTATAAAGATTTGTGCCATGCTAGAAAGGTTTGCGCCATGCTAGAAAGGTTTGCACCCTGTTAAAAACGTTTGTGCACTGCTATAAAGGTTGATGCCGTGTTAAAAAGGTTTGTGCCATGTCATAAAAGTTTGTGCCGTGTTGAAAAGGTTTGTGCCCTGTTATAAAGGTTTGCGCCCTGCTATAAAGGTTTGTGCCGTGCTATGAAGGTTTGCGCCTTGCTAAAATGGTTTGTGCCCTGTTATAAAGGTTTGTGCCATGTTAAAAAGGTTTGTGCCATGTTATAAAGGTTTATGCCCTGTTATAAAGGTTTGCGCCCAGCTATAAACTTTTGTGCCATGCTAAAAAGGTTTGTGCCGTGTTAGAAAGGTTTGTGCCCTGCTATAAAAGTTTGTGCCGTCGTAAAAAGGTTTGTGCCGTGTTAGAAAGGTTTTTGCCCTGCTATAAAGGTTTGTGCCATGTTAAAAAGGTTTGTGCCCTCTTATAAAGGTTTGTGCCATGTTTAAAAGGTTTGTGCCATGTTATAAAGGTTTATGCCCTGTTATAAAGGTTTGTGCCGTGCTAGAAAGGTTTGCGCCATGCTAGAAAGGTTTGCACCCTGATAAAAACGTTTGTGCCCTGCTAGAAAGGTTTGTGCCGGGTGTAAAAGGTTTGTGCTTTGCTAGAAACTAGTTTCATAACTGAGAATAACTGTTTACTAACTATGAAACTGATTTCAAAACTACTCTTAACTCAGGCATGAATAATGGCAGCATGAATAATCACATAATTGCACAGTGTGAGAATAACTGGGAGTCAACCAGCTCTTGATATCCAAAATATTTTCTTTGTAGCATGTGGTAATATTGATATCTTCTTCATATCTTACCCATAATAAATAGTCTGTTCGTCGGTATCCATTTCTAGTTTTGTAGTAAAATGTAACAAATGATGCAAGCGAGCTCCTACATGGTTAGAGAATATCCAATTGTATTGATGTTTCCAGTTACCCATCATTTATTGTTCGGCCATTGGTCAAGCTGTGTCCATGGTTTTTGCCCAACTAGTCAGATATGAAGTGCGGTTTGGGGATGGTGAGAGGATATGGAGGGGACTGGTATCTTCTGTTTTGCTTGAAATGTACTTGAAAAGAAATCGATATTTCAAAGTACTTTCTCTTTGTATTTGGAGCACAAGTACACATTTTATGCCTTCTCAAACATCAAGTAAAATGAGAAACAAGTAATCAAGTGCTCCCAAGTAAAAAGGACATTATGTACTCCACCCCATGTTTGGTATTGAAGGTATGATTCATTGGGTGTATGCACAGTGTATGATGTACATGATGTATATTTATGTCAGCAGTGTTATCTTATGTCCCTTTTTTCTGGGGACAGCCTACTGATTTATATATGCAACTATATTGCACATTTATGTTACTTTGTATTCAGATGATATAGTCAAACAAACCGAATATTTGTACACCTGGATTCAGTGTTGAGGCACTAGCACATAAAACGTAAATTTACATAAATTCTCCACCAATTTATTTGACCACCGACGACAATAATCATGAATATACCATAGTAACACACAAGCCAATTATTCAATATTTGGTAACCCTCATTCCCATACACCTAGTCAATCATGTAACTTCAATCATTTTAACGATTCATCTGCTTTGTGAAAAGGAGCAGTGGTCTCTACAACAATCATCATCAGTCAGTCAGTCGTTCATTATTTATAACTTATCTAAGTTATCAGACACACATTGTTATCAAACCTTTATCACAATCATAAACTTCAATCATAATTTGTAGCTATCAATCAGGTAACGTGCTTTCTTTGATTTCAAGTAGAGATATCAAATTGAATCACCTGAACTTAGTTAAAACACTTCAATATCGTTGAAATATCATGAAATTAGGAATATAAACAAATCTTGTACAAAATAACGTATCATATATAGCTTGTACAAATTTATACATATTAGGTCAAAACATTACAAAATCAAACAAGAAGAGGATACCATATGCAGAAAAAGCAATGGTACTATTAGTGTCATGAATAGACTAAACAATTAACAATGTTGTTGTTCAACGAATTTGTTTTGGATTTTGACGTTGTGCAATGTAACCCTATTACCTCTCAGGACTCCCAGGTTTCTGGCGCAATAACTGTAGTACTGACCTAGTAAAAAGCGCAGACGAAATTCGACCAAACAGCTGATGTGGAGTCTTGCCAATTTTTGTACAAGATCCTCGTTTTTTGCCATTTCAGCTACGGAATTTGACATGATGGCAATGAGAAAGTTGATGAGTAACACTGCAACTATGAAGACGTACGTGATATGCACAATCTGCAAAACCGTTAAATCCTCAACATCATAGTCTCGAAGGTTGACCATGTTCAGCATCATCGTGAATGTGGTGTAGATGCTCTGCCACATGTCCGAATACTCCTCTACACAGCCTTGTCTGCTGTTGGCGTTGAAGAACACGAGGAAATAGAAGGCGAAGGGGACCAGAATAAGTGAGTAGAAAACCAGAAACCGAGCAAGGTCGCCGAACATTTTCTGCAATGTCACAACAAAGTGGCCGATGACAGGAGCTACCTGTAAGAAGTACAGGACAACTACACAGCTCATGCTCATGCCAATCATGCACAACACGTTGAGAGCATCAATCAGACCAGGTAACTGCGTGTTTGATATGAACATGATGCCGACAACTGCAAAGAGCGAGACCAATATGAACTCTACGCTTCTGTAGAATTTTATGGTAATAACTGTGTCCTTGCAGTGATAGAAGACGTACGGACGTTTTCTGATGAGTGAGTAGGTCATCTCACAAATGTCAAAGAACAGGATCAAACAAGCACAAATTGCAATGTAGTAGGTCAGGACTGTGGTTGCAGCGTCGCTAATTTGTATATCATCAAGAGACTCGCAAGTAACTGATGTTGAATTTGATAAGATATTCTGCGAGCCGTATACGATCACATAGTAGCTGAGTACTATGGACATTCGAAGCATCATCCATAGGCACACAAGAAGCAAGTTACTTTTCAGTTTCAGCTGATACCACTGCTTGAAAGGCAGCCAGTCGAAAGTATCCCTTATCCCCACATGTTCGAGAGCAGTTGTTGATATCACTGCGAAAAATGCGAGAGGTGATTTGTCCAATCGAGTAGCAGCAGGACCTTCATAGTCAGAAATGTCGATCTCTTGACAAACGACACCACCCGTGGCGAATTCTCGGACCACGTACACGTCATTAGTGGTGAGAATGGTTTTCACTAGGTTCACCAAACCTGCCTTGGCAGCACTTTCTACCGGGCGTAAGGTCTCACCATTTTCACACAGCAGCAGTCCTCTTTTGGATGCTACGTCGAGTAATCCCATGAACCACTTATAAAATTCCACATAGATTGTTTCGTGTTCATGGTCGATCTCGCACAAACGTACAATTACGTGTATAATATTGTCCCCATTTTCTTCCGTCAAAGTTGGGTCCACACCTTGCTCCAAAAGAAGCTTAATCACATCCTTGGCATTGGAGATCACTGCGTATGTGAACGAACGAGAGCAGTTGAAGGGAGCAAGGTCTTTAGCGCCGACTGGAATTGGATGGACCTCAAACATTCCACACAGAAGGCGTTTTTTCATTTGTTTTGGTTCATTTTCCAGAATTGATGTAACTCTAGTTGTATCGTTTGCATTAATTGCGCTGAGCCAAGTTTCGTTTTCATCTAACTGGAGTAACTCCACTTCATTAGCAAAAGGCTTAACTGCCATGTTAATCCAATGTGGGATAAAACCGTGGCTGGAATTATTTACCACAAATTAATTTGCACCTGCGAAGACACAATTTATAAAGCAGGTATTCATATTTGAATGATTATCAGTCAATCATCCATTCATGGGTGTCGAATGACAAATCGAAACTGGCCGAACAATATTTGCAGAAACGACAACACGTTCCTCTGTTGTTTGCCGTTTGGAAATAGGCACGTAATAACGCAATCACACGTGGGCGATACTGTTCCCCGGCTACTACGACAGACAATGTGAGCTGTAATCGCCTGAAAATATCATAGGTCGTTAGAGAACAATACACTTACATCCCGGACGCGCACCAGTGCTGACAATACAGGTAGAACAATTAAAAGTGATAGCATTGATAGCAAGTGATTCTCGTGGATATTGCATTAGCTATGTGCCATGCATAATCCATGTGTAAGAATCAACTGCATTGTCAAGTTTCAGTGCAGTAAGTCGGCATTAGCTACCTCAATCGTGGGAAACATGTTCGACCAGGAATGAATCCATGGGCAGTATGCGTGATTCATTAATGATCAAATGTATATTACTGCAGACCAGACATGAGAAACGCCATTATCATCGCTGTCTTTTGCAAATAATGTGTGATGGATTATCATAGCGCTCTACGTAATTGAATATGTATTTGAGTGGTGATCAAGCGTCAAGTTCTAATTTAACGCTGATAGCCGTCCTCCCGAAACGCTCGTCTGAGTCACAGGATTTGTGCTGTGGATCAACATGATTTTTATTAGTTTGTAAATTGCCGTAACGCGTTCAAGTGACAGCTAGGTGGTAATTTTCATAGAATTCGACTTGAGATCGTCAAATATCATCGTGTTCTAAACACAGCTTGCCCCCATATAGTACGTAACACGCATCTCTTTTATATAACAGTTATACTGCGAAAATATCATGAGAGTATATTGTAGTTATCATCTGATTAATCTGTAAACATCTCTCAGTCATACATTTATATGTGCTGCGCTAGCTACATCGATATGGATCATGGGAATATTGGTTAGTTCTGTATAACTACTATATAATGAATAATAAAGATAACTTCCCAATGTCAATTATACAGCTACAAATCGCATGGAGCAAACCCTCACATTATTCTAAACAGGAGCCGGTTTCATGAAAATATGTCAAGTGTAACTTAAATTTTAGTATGACTTTGCATGTAAGTCTAACTTACGTAAGTCACACTTAAAAATGCGTTTCATGAAAACAAGGAGATTCGTGCTTACACAAGTCCAACTAACGTAAGTACGACTTGGGGAATAATGACGTCACATTCACATAAAAAAACGCCGGAATGTAAAGGTAATTGAGATGCTACAGAAAGAATCCGAATATTATATATTATATTGCCTAAATATTGCGAAAGAAGGCATATAGGGTATTCGATTGCTACACAATTTATTGAGTTTATAATCGCTGTATTTGAGTTATTGATTTAGCTCGCAATGTATGTCATAAGTGGAGCCGTTTATATAACATTAGGGCAAGCATCAATGTAATATTTCTTCTCGAACGATTATTATTATAAATATAAATTAATGTACAGGAAAATGTTTCTCTATTGAGAATATTTCCACCCAAGGTTCAGTGCTTGCGAGATGATTACGATATTTCCCACCTCAACCATGTGACACCGCTTATTTTCCTCTGATTGATCCCTCGGGCTTGGCCAATAGGTTTTGAACAGTTCCAGCAAGCGTATCAGTAAATTGAGAAACAGTTCTGGAATTATATTTCTTGATTCCTTGTGTTCTTGAAATATAGTTCAGATAACAGCAGTGGCGTAGACACCACTCCGGCCATGGCCGGACCAATAATTTGGAGATTTTTTTTTACATATTTCAATAATTCATGAGAAATAAACTAGTCATCGCTATTGACAATATTGAAGTAGCATTACCTATTTCTTCTGCGTATAAACTAAGTGTAGCAATGTGGATTTTGAGGGGGACGGGAGCAAGAGGTGCACGCCCCTTTAATTTCAGGACCCTGATGACAGCATCTAGGTCGATTTTTAGGTTACCGAACCTTTGGCGTTGCGTCCGTCGTCCGTCCGTCCGTCAACAATTTTATCTTTAAAGTTTAGAAAGGAATCTTTCTGAAATTTTGCACAAAAATGCCTAAAAATACTTTGAGAAGGATGTATTTTTAGTTTTTTGATTTTCGCCTTTATTTCAAAATGGCGGCCATTTTTGACGAAAAACGGCCAATTTTGGACTTTGACCGTCGTTTTCTCAGAATCTGTTCAATAACTTTTTTTCTTATAGATGCATAACACTTATCATATATATCCCTGTGACGTGTATAGGTTTCGTTACCCTTGAATCGCTCGACGTTGGCCATTTTGGGCCCAAATGGGACTTTCCCATGTTAAATTCTCCTATGCTTTATAATGGGACACATTTTGTCTGATATTAGAGATTAGGAATCAATTGTGGATATATAGGAAATGATATGCTGAACATTCTCGCTACCTCGAATTTGACCTCCGACCTCATTGTCAAGGTCAGAGCACAAACTGGCTATAATGTCTCGCTTATTATCGATTTTACAGCTTAGGAATCAATTGTGGACATATAGGAAATGATACATTCTGAATATTGTTGTGACCTTGAATTTGACCGTTTGACCTAATTTTCAGATCACGGGACAAAATGGCTAATATCTCGCTTCTTATCGACTTTACAGCTTAGGAATCAATTATGAATATATAGGAAATGATACATTCTGAAAATTGTCGTGACGTTGAACTTGACCTTTGATGTTATTTTCAAGGTCACAGGACAAAAAGGCTAATATCTCGCTTATTATCGACTTTGCAGCTTAGGAATCAATTATGAAATGATATATGTTGAATAATTGCATGACCTTGAATTCGACCTTTGACCTCCTTTTTAAGGTCAAAGGACAAAATGGCTAATATCTCATTTATTATCGACTTTGCAGCTTAAGAAACAATTGTGGACATACTAGAAATGATATATACGCTGAATATTTTCGTGACCTTAAATTGACCAATGACCTTATTTCCAAGGTCACGGGACAATAGGCCAATATCTAAAATATATATTGTCCGGTAACCTTTCCTAGCCCTTGGGTTAATTTTTGTATATGTGTCTTTTGTTGCTGTTTCCCCCTGAAATATATTCATTTACAAATTTGCATACGGAATATATTATATAGACTAATTATTTTCTTATGTACATGTGACAAAATCATCTATTTGTAGGACATAAATATTTTAGTTTTGCCCCTCTTTTACGTTGCACAAGCTGTAATTTGCTGGATCTTTATTTAGCATCCTCGCTTCATATTTCTCCACATTTCCAGTTCTCAGAGCCTAAAAATTCTATACCGAGCATCGAAAGGTAGTTGGTTTCTGGGGCCCTAGGCGGACCCAGAGCCCATCCCTGCTTGTTGTATTAATCTAACACAAACTCTTCTGTCAATTGAATTACAACCGTGTGAAATCAAGTTGGAAAATATAACAAGCTGGGACATAGTGAGTGAACGGGTGAAGTAACTTATAAATATTTTTGTTGTTCTTTATGCCACTTATGATGTAAGAATGGGCATTAGCCTATGATTGACATGCCTGTATATTCACTTGGAGAAATACATGCCAATTAATATCAACCTGGAAATAATTGTACATTTTTAATTGGAGAAAGGCTGTTGAATTCATAAACATCAACGGCATATTTGAGAATATAAGAAGTATATGCCCAGAAACGGGTTGGTTTTGTGGATACGAGTATAGTGTATATGGCAATAGAAAATCATCACATTTGTTTAAAATGTGTTGAGTATCTAGCAGTGAATATTATTCTGGTAGTTATTTTTCACTTTAATGAATATGAAAATATTGTTGATTTGAAAGTATAATAATAAAGAAAAGTGTCTGCTTGATAGCATCTCATTTTCGAGCTCTGAGAGCTTCATATTTCACCACAGAGCATCTAGAAGTCGTTGGTTTCTGGGGCCCTATGCTGGCCCCAGGCCCCACGCCTATTGTATTCGTTAGTCTACCCAACTGTCCCCTCCTTTGGCACATTTTGTGTCCGCATCTGTGTAGTACTAGGTTGCATGCCCAATGCAGGGCTATTTTGTGTCGATCTGTCTATTCTATAATCTTTTGCTAATGCATGCTGGGGAATTATTATGTGTCAAAAAAGTATTATTTGCCATGCAGTTTTTTTAATGCATAAATACAGTACTAACGTACGGTGCCCTAATATCGTCATAGTCTCGACTTAGGGACGTGTGGTGTATTGCAAAGGATTCCATGGATATCCTTTGATGAGCGTGTCCATAGAGGCCATATTTTGGCACCAGTTGTCCATGTTTTTATTGAGATAATATTATTTTGAACCAAGATATGAAAACTTAAACATGGAATGTCAAGATTGACGGTATTTGGACACCGGTATCCCAATATCGGCATGACAGGAGATCGAATATCGTCATGGTGTCCTAATATCGGCAGTCATATTTCAGTGGGTGTCATAATATCGTCACAACGTTATTTGCATAAGTCGTTCGGTTAAGATTGAATTATCATGCACTATGACAAAGCCCATGTATAGCATATCATACATAAATGTATGAAGACATAAAGTGATCCATGTTCTGCTTACAATGCTTGTACAAACGCCCATAGGTTTATTTTCAACTATTGTTTATTGGTAATATAACAAGAAACTATACAGAGACTACCACAATAGATCTAACGTTAGTTAGTTACGTTGGCCATAATTACCAGTAGAGTGGTTCAATCTTATCTATTTACCCTAAGTTAAAATGAACTAGCATACATTTTATTCGAGCCAAGCAACAATGAACTGTATCGGTTATTAACATACTATGCAGTGTTCCAGTATCGAATGCAACATTGCATTGACCTACATGTAACTCTCACATTCACGCGTTACAATCCATTCATACACCTGGGAACATGTCAACACCAAAAAGTTTCTAGTATATTATTCGATTTGATATCAGTAACCTTAAAATACTGAATATGCCCTCATAGTAGAGTAACGACACTGAACTGACAGCATGTGGCACATTATGTGAACACTAACTCATAATGTCTATATATCAACAAATGAATACAGTTCTCTCCCTCGTCCTCGTGTACTGATGATTGGCACCACTTCGCACACAATCTCATCGATGTCATGCAGATAGACACGCTGTCCCAGAGTATATCGTCTATCTGAGTGCCTGGAGAAGTAGCGGAGCCACACTGTCCCTTCATCAGGTTCCACGTCACTCTCGGCCACCTGCACGACGAGATATATGTGATTTAGACATTTCAACAGTTAATAACAACAACGTTAACAACAAGTGCAACAACAAGTGCAGCAGCAGTAGCAGCCAACAGCCAACAACCAACAACAACAGCAGCAGCAGGTAACGCAAATAAACAGGTCCAATATTTGTAATACAAAGAAACAAAGTTAAGCGAAATTAATGACTCACAACAGCAGGCAGGAATGAGTTGCTATACGAGACCTTCAAATAGACTCCAGCTACATAGCTGGCGTAACAGATAAACTTTATTCCAAGTTTAATTTGTGATATCGATTGGAAAGAGTAACATAAACAAGCATCAGGCACAAACAAACTATAACCGACCCCGTGGGTCCATCGCTGCCAGGTGCATCTACTGGTACCTCAGATTCTGGTGGTTCTTCAGGCTGCGATGTAGGTGGTGTCGCATTGGCATCCCTCTCGCCTTGTTCCTGACTGGGTCCGTCGTGGCCAGGTCCATCAACCGGTACCTCAGATTCTGGTACTAGTAATTCTTCAGGCTGTGATGTGGAGGCTTGTGTCGCATGGACATCCTTCTTGTCTTGTTCTCCACGAGAGCTGATAGACACTCCTGCGGGCTCTGACGGGTCATCCTCTGTATCAAGAAGAGCTGCCAAAGAAGGCTTCGTCTCAGGCTTGTCAACTTCCAGAGAGGCCTCACCTTGCACAGCTGAACTGTTAACGCAAGTACTTTCATACGGGTGTGTCGTTTTGTTGTCCTTTGGCATCAAGGCGACAAAGTGGTTGGGCTGGAACCAGCCTACGTTCACCCTCATCTGGGTATTTGTCCACATGATATGGAAGATGTGGTTATTCTTGCGAACTCTGGGACATATTAGTCGATGTAGATGGTTCGAAACGGACCCTATGCCAGGATACACTGATTGTATCCTTGCGCCTACCACGGACGACACAGCATGTAGCTGCCACATGCCCATGAAGGCCCCAGGTTGCAGCACAGACATCACCTCATCTTCGTAGATTTGGCGTATGCAGGTAGCGGACAACTTGGATGTGCAGTCGTACTGGTCGGAATACATGCTGTACATTTTGACAAGCGATTCCTTCCTCCCCTCAGTAGCTGCCATACCGTTCAGCAGGAATTCATCATCAAGGTAGTTGTGACTGTAGAGTACGAGCTCCATGACGATGCGAATTCGGACCTCGACATGTAGACTCTGAGCCATGCATTGATCTTTGAGGTTCAAGAAGTGACACAAAGATCTAGGCAGACAGTTGCCATCACCGATTGTGTAGATGGGGATGAAGGCATCGTAGTTTGGCAAGTGGCCCAACAACTTCGACGAGATGTCATCTGTTTGCATGTTGCCTGTCTGCGGTAAGGCCCAATCTAGTGCGAACTCTTCAACAGTAGATAGTCGTTCTTTGCACACAGTCTCTAGCTCACCAAAGCTCTTGCACTTGGTCATGGTTTCTTGAAGCTGTGCAAAGTAGTTTTGTCGAACACTGTCATGCGCCTCTTTCTTTTTCTTCCTCTGTGTGTTAGGTGTCATCTTTGTCTTTGGTGCGGCTCGCTTTGTCTGTCTCTGTGCTCGTACTTCTGCTTTCATTCTCTTCTCTTCTTCTTTCGCATTTCTTTTACTTTCTCTCTCTTTCTGCCTCTGCTTCTTAGCTTCTAAAACCTCTGCCTTTTTCTTCTCACGTTCTCTTATCTCCGTTGAAATCTCTTCTGATGTCAGTACCCTAGCCTTGACAGTCGACTTCTTCCCAATCCTCAGGGCTTGTCTCTTGGGCGCTGGTGCTTCTCTGAGGATATCTGAAAGACGCTTTGGTATGACGCCTGACACAACTAGTGGGTGCGTTTCTTCACTGACTGGTTCTGGTAAGACTACCTGGTCTTCCGTGGTTTTCTTCAGGTATTTCCATGTGTTGTACACTGGGTCTTTGTTGTTGGATACGTTGTTTGCGTAGCGTTCCATGTAGAGCTTGTGCTTGCGGGGAGTCAGTGATTTTTCGACAGCTTCCAACGCAAGACGAGGCGGACACACACTCGGTTCTGTACCAGCAGTCAAGACCACTTTCGCATCACTTGAAACTTCGGATGAGTCTACCATTTCAACACAAATATCAGCAATGACTGATCCAACATCTTGGTTTTCGATGTCTTCTGTGCTTGATTCTGCAGTGTTGTCAGTGGCTTTTTGGCCATTGATGTCATCAGAGCTGGGTTTCTTGTCTGTTGATCCGACAATCACTGGAAGACATGCCTCTTTTGCATCACCTTCCTTTTTCTGGTATATCAGCTCCTGACTCAAAGCTGTTTTATCAAGAGGACAAATACCCGTCTTCCTGAAGGACTCGATGATTACAGCGGGTGTGAAGGTGCTCTCAACAACCATCTTGAAGATCCCGGGGAAATTGCTTTTGCTGACCCATAGGTCTCCTCGCAGCATCTTGACTTGGTGCATGATTCTCGACATTTCTGATTTCATCTTCCTGTATATCACAACATCACATGGCTGTAGGATGTGTGTAAGCTTCGGAGGAAAACAGAGCAGGATCACGTCATTTTTTATTGCGAGGTCGATGAGCTGCGGACTCATGTGTGCTGACGCACCATCTTGAAGAAGGATTATCGGTCTCGCAGGAGGGACATGCGGCAGAAAGTTCTTCTGGAACCATTCGACGTAGATCTCACGGTCAACGAAGCCACTGTCGCTAGAAGTGTAGGAAGCGTTCACTGGTCCCTCCACTTGGAATGTACGGCCAGCCGGCAAGCCTTTAGCGAAGACCATCATCGGCGGGACTGTTCCACCAGCAGCATTCACGCAGCACAGCACGGATATATGCTGATTGGTACCCCTGGCCAGGCTATGACAGTGCTTGCTCTTGGTTGGCACAATCACTTTCTGTGCTGATTTGTTCAAGAAAATTGCCGCCTCATCACAATTGTAAATGAGATGGGGTTTATCTTTCAACCCATGTTCGTCGATTGTCGCCTGCAGGGTCTCGAAGTAGTCATCAATGACGTCACTAATGGCATTTCCGACTCTTCCACGGTCGACAGATTCCATTTTTCGCAGTGCAAGCTCTGGGTGTCTCTTGCGGAATCCCTGCCACCACTTCAAGCTTGGCTCCTTTTCGCTGTCGAAGCATTCTTTACCATCACGGAGGGCTATACTCCAAGCAAGACCCAGTACCTGCTCTCTCGTTATTGGATAACGTTGCTGTGCCATGTACTTGCAGTACCCAACCAGAGCCGTTTCTTCTTCTTTGTCTAGCACACATGGTCGGCCCATTGAACACTTCTCGATGGGAACCCTGCCTTTTACTCTGTCAGATAGCGTCATGCGGGGGACTGAATACTGTTTTGATGCAGCAAATATGCTGACGTTGATCATTGTAACAGCATCATAGGCGTCTTTCATGTCTGTTTCAGACCATGTCTGCCTCTTCTTCTCACTTCGGCCCGGCATTTTCAGCTAAAAGTTTAAATATAAGTTTTAACTAAATCTATCAACTCTTTACTCACGTAGTATAAAAAGTGTTGGGTATATGGGATAAATGACCAAGTTATTGACCCCCCAGTTTTTGGGTAAATATTAACCCCCAACTTTACTCTGAAGTCCCTAATATGAGTGGGCACGGAATATCGTCGGGGAAATATAAATCTGGATCAGCGATAGTACCAAATGGGACTATGGGCCAGTGTAAATGCAATAACCCCTGGCATTGAACCCCTGACTCCAAATACTCCGTTAGGACCGCGCAGGGCGGATCATCTACAACCTGTGAAAGAAATTGTGTACTTGGGCGCATACACGCTAATTAGGGACTTCAGATTTAGAAACAGGCCAATCTATAAAAAAAAGGGATAAAAATCTTAAAATTAAGGATACTGACGATATTAGGGCATGTGTGACGAATATACAGGCACACGGAGAAGTGGGTAACCTAATATCGTCATTATGCTATATTTAGGTATCCTAATATCGTCATAAAATAGA